>CAXIVR010000003.1:173289588-174684588 GCA_964035755.1 Teleogryllus oceanicus
ACCAGTCTCCAGGCATGTGTGGTAGTATAGTGCATGTTAGTGTAAGTGTGTGTGTAAGGTGTGAGAATAGGACTAGGAGGAAGGAAAGATCGCACGCGGTCGGTAGCCCGTTTGTTAAAGTACTACTTCGGCATTCGTCTGGTGTTGATCGGAGAAACCACGGAAAACTACTGATCAGAGCAGTCAGCCGCAAGAATAGTCCTTGCACAGCGACTGAATTCGACCTAGCTGAGAAGCTAGTGTCCACTGCTCTAACCTAGGACCTCCCGGCCAGAAGCACTGCAGTGACATCAGTTGATGCACCGAGCCACCTGTGACGTTGGCAAGCCTGGCGTATCCAGGGGTCACGTGCACGTGAATTGAGCCGTGGTTGGAGGACCGGCGAGCGTGCGTGTCCGTGGTGGCGTGCAGGTCGTGTGAGCTGCCGCTGTCAGATATTCGAGGCCCGGAGAGCAGGATTTCGTGACCAGAAGCGCTCGCAGTCGATGTTGAAAGGACGCCCATGATTTGAGTTGGGTTAGGGCGTCGTAGGCGCGGCTGCAGATCTCGATCGCACCAGTCCGTGCGCCCCCCCCCCGCTCCTCCAATTGGCGACTCATGCGCTCAATCAAATCATTCATTGTTTTGTGATCGAGCGCGTCATATCATAAGAACATTATTCCCATAAGATTAGTGCATGATTTATCACGGATTGTGGTGGTATTCTTTTCCTTCTGAGTGGTGAGATCCGGCACTGATCTATACGTTGTGTCGGCTTGCGGGCTTTTCTCCATGTACACAGGGGCGGGGCGAGGCGGGGCAAGGGTGGGGCGAGGGCGGGGCGAGGACGGGGCGAGGTGGGTCAAGGGCGGGGCGAGGGCAAGGCGAGTGCGGGCAAGTGCGGGGCGAGGGCGGGGCGGGGCGGGGGCGGGGCGAGGGCGGGGCGAGGGCGGTGTGAGGGCGGTGCGAGGGTGGGGCGAGGGCGGGGCGAGGACGGGGCGAGGTGCGGCTCGAGGGCGGGGCGAGTGCAAGGCGAGTGCAGGGCAAGTGCGGGGCGAGGGCGGGGCGGGGCGGGGCGAGGGCGTGGGCGGGGCGGGGCAAGGGCGGGGCGACGGCGGGGCGAGGCGGGGCGGGGCGGGGCGAGGGCGGGGCGGAGCGGGGCGGAGCGAGGGCAGGGCGAGGGCGGGGCGAGGGCGGGGGGAGAGCGCGGGGCGAGGGCGGGGCGAGGGCGGGGCGAGGGCGGGGCGAGGGCGGGGCGAGGGCGGGGCGAAGGGCTTGGGCGAGGGCGGGGGAGGCCGGACGAGGGCGTGGCGAGGGCGAGGGCGAGGGCGCGAAGAGAGCGGGAAGAGGGCGCGACGTCCAATTAGGCGGGCTCGTGCTCGAGAGCTGCCCGCGCCTGCTCCATTCGACCGCCGCCGCGTGGACCGCGCTGCGAGTGGTGGCCCGGCGGCGCAACGCACTGCAGGGATGCGTGTGGCAGGGGTCGGCGGTGATTCGTGTGGGCCGGAACGGAGACATGTTCGCTGAGTCGGTTTGTTTGTTTTTATATCTATTGATACATAGATTTCTTAATCTCGACTGAGAAAAATTATTGTTCGCAGCTAACAGTTTCCTGTATGCTACATTAAGGCAGAAAGGAAACTAGTGGTGCTCAGAATTGCACGTCCGGTATGCTGATCGTTATACCACCGAATCCGCACTTTCTCACGCAATCAAAGAGATTTAATGTATCTGCCGAATTGTTGTGCATAAGCGGTTGTCTAACACACAACGACAATTATAACGTCTGTATCTCCATAATTCGAAATTTCTCACTAAATATTCATTGGCGGAAAGTAAATATTCTCCGTCCGCCTACAAGCTCTAGACGTTTATGACATTTACTGGGAGACACCTGTCTTACAGTTCAGACTTTGAAGACTGAACACTTGTCACACGTAGAAGAAGCTTTCCCTACATTTGTGTATTGTCTCCGTTATGCGCCCCAACGAGCTGGGGGGAATTGCGGAAGGCTAGAAGAGGGATTGTGGCTACACAACGATCAACCAATGTCAAAATATATCGGCCTTATGCAGTTGTGTTTATTGATATATTTAAAGAACATTGGCTTTTATCGATTCTGAACAATTGGTCATACCTCGCTGAACGAAGGGAACGAAGGAAATTATAAAAGAATGTATTATAATGCTTGGAAGCGCGTATCATATTTTGTTTGTAATTTTCGTTGCTGTATTAAATGCAATTAATTAGCAATAATAATATAGATTACCACAGAAAACATAAAATTCAAAACATCGCCACTCTACATTTAATGAGAGTTAATTGTACTAAATTCATAGGATTTGGGCAAATATGCATTAAAACAAATTCCTTTCTTGGTGTGTTACGGGTGATTTCTAATGAAAATTTAGGTCAATATATTATTATTTGTACGATTAAAATTTATATTTTACTTTTTATTAATCTAGCTAGTTAGCTATTTATTACAAAGTGTGCAATTATATTTTTTGTCTGAAACCAGAAATAAAGCAGATATTGATATATTATCAATACGCATTCCACAAACCGCTCATCATTTACATTCCACTGTCGTGTCGCCATTTTCTACTAACTCCAACAGGCAAACCACATGCATAAAATTTACAGGAAAACCGCGAAAGAGTAGACAAGCAGTGAAATGAAATGTGACGGTCTTGCAAAATGTGCATAAAATGCAACAAATACATTTTATGCTAAATATAATGCCTGAAAATGCGAGCGGTCAGTGGCGTTCAGTCTTTTTTATTTTATTAATTTTTTAATATTTCTTTCAGAGAATATTCACGTGTGTTCTTTTTCAGCGAGTAGTCAACGAAACGATAACTGAAAGATAAATTTAGAGAGAGAATAAATTATATTTCAGAGAAAGGTATAATTTCAAATATCGTAACCAGTCTTTTGTTAAAAAATGTAAAAAGTGCAAAACATATGTGTCGTTAATTCTTTTGGAACTAACTCGATATTTCAGAAACCTTTTTTTTTACAATTGTCTGAGTATCATATTTCAAATTATTGTTTTTCATTATTGGTTCCCAAAGTTTCATTGCCAATTTAAAGACATTAAATATTGAAATATTAAAAATTGATTTGTTTTATTACTGAAATAAATATCTCAAAACATAACGTGTTTAAATGGGTAGAAATTCATTGCACCCCTTCATATTTTGCTCACAGAAGTTTTTTCACACTAATTCAACTAACCACCAATATTGCACAACCATCTAACTACGTAAGACATTTAGTTCCTTACAAAATTATTGAAGATAAGCCACTTACGTGAGTAATTTAGTGGATAAATTTCTTTTGACATTTAAAGTACTATTTTTTTAAAATAACGCGTTTCATTTTTTACATAATCTATCAGACATATGACACACTTTCCACGACATTCCTCTGAATTCATTATCCATTCATAAAATTGGATAGCTTCATTGGCTTCAAAATACTCGTTTGTGTTCTCTTAGGCTTCGTCATTGTACTCATTTACTAGCCAGGAATTTTTTTTGATTCGGGAAAAGGTGTCGGAACATCGCAGGATCGAAATCGAAAGACTAAGTAGAGTACGGAACAAGTTACAACGTTGATTCTGCCATAGGCTTTTAAACAATACTATTTTCATCAGCGTGTTGTTAAAGAAATAAGACTTTTGTCGTACAATTTCAAGGCGTCTTTTTGTAATAGTTGAATTTATTTACGTGACGCATGATGTTCCCAAAAATATTTTTATTTTTCTCTAGATATTCGATGAAAATAATCTACATCACGCCCGTAAATACTGAGGCCGTCACATTTTTCGCAGTTTGGACGTTACTTTCTTTTCTCGATGTAACGTCCCAGTCGTCTGAACGACCCAGTTATGTTATCATTGATTTCCCGTCGGTCGCATCTTCTTTGAGAAGTAATGGTCTTTCTCAATAACAAACAATATTTTCAAGACTTCTATTTTACAGTTCACAAATTACAACTTATTATCCCCTTAAAATTTATTACTAATATACCTAGCATATCATGCATATTTTTGCATAAACGAGCATGCCCGTGGATCTGAGGATCTTTTTAACTTGCCTCCGCGACTTTGAAAAGCATTCTGCTAATTTATATAGGGACTTCTATCATAATACCCCGTTGCGGGAGAAAGCAACTGGAAACCCCGTTGCTATATTGACAACGGTAACCCTCTAGGTTAAAGCGGATTCAGTTCATCTCACATTTTTAATTGTTTGGATTGCTCGATTCGTTTCAGTTTATTTTTTCTCCGTTTCATCAAGGAAGCGAAACTATTTAAAAATATCCCAAACTCTCGTTTGAAAGCTCGTAATGTTGAAGATTAGAAAATTCACCACAATATGCCGAGTGAAGCTAAAGAATACATTATTCCGGAAAAAAGAAGACAACAACCATAATTTTCCGCTACAATAATAATTCAAAACAATATAATTTTGCTTCCAATTCCAAAATATTTGTCACGTCCATTCACAATTTTTAAATTCATACTATAAAAAAAAGTATTCTCAACTATCATATTAATAAATATCAATTTTTGATTAATTTATTATCTTCAAAGAATACGAATTAGAAAGTAATATAGGAAATAATTTGAGTGGATACACAAATTACATTTAATCACTGTCTCTTCCCTTAACTCCCTACAAGCCTATCCATGCAGTGGCATCCACTGAAGGCAGCAACGTTACAGACTCCCGTATAGTCAGGTTCCGCGCTGCTAGGCATAGTAAAGAGAATGTCTTGTCAGTAGCAAGGCGCGTTAGTTCTCTCTTCTCCTCCTCCTATTTGCATCTCCTCCTCTCTCCTCCTCGCAAAGCTCGGCACACGCAACTGCGTAATCATGGAGCATATTCCCACCCAATACAAAGATTACGTCGCGATGTCGACACCACAGGACATTCCGTTTTTTTGTTTATAAGTTGAAAAAACGGATATTGATATACGTTCACATGTAATTAATTGATTGATTCATTCATTTTCATTCCGACAATAACAGCTGCTATGATAATAATTTCCCTAAGCGTAGTGCAACTTGTATCTTAGGAGATAGCGGAACTCCTCTTCCATTGTAATGTAAGATCCAGCGCCGACTTACATGTGAGCTAGCGGCGGGTTTCCCCCTCCGGATACTTCCTTTACAGGGGTACCACTCCAGCAGGGAGAGCTCTCAACTCTGAATATGTAGTAGTAAAGTGCATGTAAGCGTGTATGTACGGACAGGGGAGGGATAAGGAGAAAGGAAGGAGGAAGGAAGGAACGAACGAATGATCATGCGTAGTCTGTGGCCCGTTTATTATAGTAATGTTCGGACATTCGACCAATAGAAACTACTGTAAACTACCAATCAGAGCAGCCAGTCGCTAGAATTCTCCTACTGATAGAGGAGACTGAAATCTATATATTGAATTGAATTGAATTAGCCTTATTTTACGTGGCGAGCTCGGCCATGAGGCCTGCTCTTCCGTCTGACCACGCAAATTTCGTTACACTCCTTTGACTAATCATCGTAGAAAGAAGGTATTACTTGGTCGATGAAACAGGCGATTTGCATTTAGCTCCAAGGGACGGGTTGATATAAACCACGGCATCTTTTACATGCAGTAAATGTACTAACATGGGACAGACGGCTTTACTTTCCCACCGAAGGAAGGCGTACGAAGGATTTTTTCGCCCTTAAAAATCCACGGCTTCGATCGGGTTTGAACTTGGGTATAGCAGTCCGATACGCTAACCGCTACACCATCGCCGCTATCTATCTATCTATCTATCTATCTATATCTATCTATCTATATATATATATATATATATATATATATATATATATATATATATATATATATTGAGAGGAGCTCTGATATGCGCCCCAGCGAGAAGCAGAACCCAGGCAAAAACGCCCAAGATAAATCGCGGGTGTTTACCACTTCGAATGTGGCGCGTTGGTACGTCATCATCTGACGTCAGCCGCGGCTGAAGTCGGACGTAACGAATGGTCGCCAATGATTTCTCGGGGCGATAAGCGCTGGAAAATTAAATCCTGCGATTGGCATGTTGATAGAAAAACGAGGGAACAGTCTCCGAGGGAGGGAAGGGGTTCCCGGGAAACCGGACAGTCGGAGAAAGGCCGCCGGAGTGTTTGATAGAAATCGCAGAACATTCGGAGACAAACCGACAGTCTGATAGAGATCGCCGAAGGGTCGAGTATACGATCATTACGTCGCAACTACGCCGCATCGCCAAAGCGGAAGGCTGAGGCGACATTCCTGGTGCAACACAGCCAAAGAAGCAAGTTTGTTGGGAACGGAAGACGGGCGTAGAGGCACGGCCGTTCTACGGGACGACCGGAGAAAATTGTACTACTTCACGGGCGAACGGAGGCAGCATCAAGCGAGCCAAGGAGCAGCGCGGACCGGCGAGCGTATAGCGCAGCGAGCTGGGCGAGGCCGAGCGTCACTGCGGCGCGAGCAACCGTTCGCAGCGATAAGCAGCTGAGGTCGGTCACTGCGTTGGCCGAGGTCCAGGTTACGTGTTCCCCAATCGCCGAAGCGTGAGTACCCGTGCGACATTCAGACCGCGAGGTCGTAATATTTCAAAGGTGGATTAAAAGGTATAACTAGGAAGTATTCTTGCCGAACGCTTAACACGGGAATTCAGTTCGATCCAACATAGTGGAACGAACAGACTGAAAGAACATTTTAGTGCCAAGATCAGTAGGTTTGCATAAACAATTAAATTGCCCGAGTATTGTAATTAGCGGGCAAGATATGATTTTGAGTATTTAAGGTAGGGAGGTTATTGTTTATTTGCACAAGATGGAGCAAGAACGTTAATCCAGACTTAGGATTATAATTATAATAGAAATAGGATTGCAATTTGTTTATTATAATCTAGTGTGTATGTGTATGTGCCTCTGGAAAAAGTTTAAGAATACATGCCTAATTTTACCAGAGCCATCCAAGTGTTTCATTAGAATTCGATCCGCCCTGATTCTATCCATTGCAAGCTACCCCTTATTTGCCTCTCACAGGCAAGACGAACGAACAACCTGACAGGCCTGGCGTCGGAGCGACAGTAGGCTGCCGCACGGCGCTGGTAACGCCCGAGCGGTGCTTCACACCCTCAGGGCTAACGACCCCTGATCAAAGACCAGGTTGCATTGTGTGCGGCGCGCCGGAGGCCAGTCCACGGCGTGTGTGTTCCGTCACAATATATATATATATATATATATATATATATATATATATGAATATTGATCCTAATCGTCTGGACCCGAACCCTAGGACACTCCGGTAAGAGTCGTGTGCCTATCGGTAGAGTGGCAACGGTTGTAGCCTTGAGCAAAATCAGACTGTTTTTCGACACACCAAATCAATGTGGTTAGTTATGTTTCTCATGCAGTTATCTACAAAGAAAAGTTTCACCTTCTTTTACACACGTCTGCAAGACTATTTTGACTTTAAAATTTGATATAAGTTTTATAAATATTCATTTGGCCGATACAGAAAGTGCAATTTGCTCCGGTTGCTGACTGCACTCGTCACAATACTAAGTATCGCCAAACAGGAGAGGTATCTTTAATCATGATTTAAAGTGTATATTCTTAAAAACGACATAATAAAATTCTATGTAAATAACATACAAAAACACTGAACAAGCAGTTAAAAGTTGAACATGGTGATAGACATACTCTTACTCGTAATAGCACGTACTCGTAACTTTTTGACTTCATGGTTGATTGGCTAAATGTTATTTAAAAGGAAAATATTGAAATTTTGATATTTGTTTAGTCAAAAAGAGTAAAAACTGTATGTGACGTATGGGTAACAACATCATTATTTTTTGTTTCCTGGTGCGTCAACTGGCAAGAGCATTGGTCCTGTAGCGATGTTCTTCCCCTTCTGAATGGTGATATCGGGCGCCCATCTACTCGTTGAGGGATTATCCTATCCATGTATATCCCACGAGACGGTCACCACCTCAGCCAGGACAACCTTTACAATTCAGACTGGTCTCCCGATATGTGTGGTAGTGTAGTGCATGTGAGTGTAGATGGGTGTAAATAAGTGCTGAGAATAGGACCAGGAAGAGGAAGGAAATATCGCGGGTGGTCTGAGGTCCATTTTTCAAGATACAGCTCCCGCGTTCACCTGGTTTTCATCACAGAAACCACGGAAAACTACTCAGTAGAACAGCCGGCCGCTAGAACTCTCCTCCAAACAATGGCTGCACTCGACCCAGCGTTGATCTATCTACGTAGTGTCGAAAATATAGTACCGCCGGGAGTCAAACTCTCGGACCTTCTGATCATAGGCAGTGCAGGGACATCAATAGATGCCCTGAAGCACCTCAGCCGATAGAATGAAAATATAAAAAACTAAGTTTTCATGAATTAAATAGTGAATTATATCACTATGACTACCTTTGTGGTGGTCAGAATTTATTTGAATTATTCTTTACTGTGTGTTTAATACTTGAGAAGGAGAGCTGGGTCGTTTTACCCTAGATGACGATTCAAGAATCGAATGATGATCAATGTATCATTTTTATGTAGATTCATGCTTACAACATAACGTTTAAGAAGCCAATATATTTAACTAAATTATAAAATTTTGAATGTAAAAATGCAATTAATTGGGAAAATTTTTTATTGAAATGATCTTAATTACAATATTTATTAACAAATGTGCACCACGTTGCACACGCCTTTGAAACAAACCTAAATATTCCTCCAATCAGTAATTATTTAATCGTTTATGAATGATATAAATCATAATCTTCATATTTTAATTCTGATGTCAAAGAAAATATATTGTTTTCTATTGTATTGCCTTGCTTTACTCACAAATCAGTTTAATAACAATAATCTTTCTTTATACCAATACTCTCATATTGCGAGTAACATAATACTATTTATGATTAATATTACTTCGAAACCACAGTTTGCATACGACTGTCAATACTTTGTCGTACGTAGATGCGGCGTTCATAGAGATCAGCGATTTCTAGAAATTTACTTAACTGTAAAAATTGTTGATTGATTGAAATTACTGTTAATTAATCAGCCTTTCTGAAGATAAAATATAATATTATTTAACCATTTGAATGAAAACAGGTCAAAATACGGCTTTTTAAGTAAATAATAACTTGGTAATTATAGTCTTGGATAAAATGCAATGAAATTGTGTTTTATGCTTATACGATCTTCGTGCTCTTGAAGCTTTCCCGGATGAACCCGGTTGCAGACCTGTGATGTCTTCTCTCTTCTACCACTGTGACTAATCAAATACTTAGCTGATATTATTTAAACGTCCTATCCTGGGGTGATTTTTATGCACATTTATTATTAGTAGTATATATTAGTATTCTAATATTTTATTTCCTCCCACATTCTCGAAACATAGCGATAAACAGCACTTATTTCCCTTCCTAAATCTGATATTATGTCAACACAAGTTCACCATGCCGTATCTGACAACGCGTCCCTTTCTGGCGGCAATATTAAAGAATATCCCCCACGATGCATTCGGAATGCTGGCTCGTTGCAGAAAGAGACCGACCTCCTTCTGATCACGACTACGCCTCCCAACTACATTGTATCTTCCTATCTACAAGGAGCTTGCTTATCTATCCTAGCCAGTGATCTCACAATTATAACTGGATGAACAACTGCAATTTTTGAAAGGATGAAAAACGTGACGATTGTTTTTCAATAGGTTGGCTGCGTGAACTTCTACTTATTGACTGTATTTCAAATTACATGTGTCGTGTGATGTTAGTAATTCTTACAAGCGTCTCTGTAAACGAAAGTTCGCAAGTTGCGTAACATTCGATTGTAAACGTCAAGAAACTGTAAACTACATGTAGATGTTATTAGATGAGTCATTGTTTGATAGCCTTTACTTCAATTTTTTAGTTTACCGACGTCTATTATTTACTACAAATTGATCTAACGTAATTATTAAAGATATGCACACCAAGAACATTCCCTTACGTGTATATGGTAAACGTCTCAAAGAAATTAAAGAATCGATTTAGTTATTGTATGTAAACACAATTTCAAAATATTCGTTACTTTCACCTTTTTATTGTTTTATTGAACATAAAAGAGAATAAATGTTGAAAATTGAAAAGTGATGATAATTCCTGCTATTTTGTCCTGAGATAACTAGGACATAATAGATGTTCACCATCATGGCGGGCCGTCATTTTTCAGCTCAGTGTTGTGTTCATTCTACACTAAAGCTCACTGATTCAAGCAAACTATGGTATACGGATTGTATGCGTTCATTCTGCGTGGCTACACTATATCTACCATCGTAACATCCCGTCCATGTAGTCTATCTTGCCCCCTGTCTAAATAAACTACAATATCGTAAAATTAAATGTTTGGGAAGGTCTTCTGGCTTACCGCACTATCTCTTTGGCATCATACACGTGCGTTGATTACAACGGCAAGCAGAAAACGTACGGGCCACCCCTCAGCTATAATGAGCTCTTCCGCAGCGGAGAAGCACGTCTTGCGAGAAGCACAAGCGTTTGCCTGCAGCCACGTCAGTCCTCCTCCTCCTCCCGTCCTCACCCTCCCCGTCATGTGCCTCTCTCCGCGCCCCTCGCCGCCCGGGGGCCCGTCACCGCGTCCTCCCGGCGCACAGCCCGACACAATGCAGCGATTACCTGGCGCCGTCGCCGGGGGTTTTTCCGGCCCCCCCCCCCCCCGGCCTGGGGTCCGTTTGTCGGTAACCAGTCGCGAACTGCCAGCCCGGTCTCGCGGAATTATGAATTCGAATGCTTTGTGATGCGTTCCATGCATTGAAACGCACCTGTGTGCTGTGTGAATCAATGTTGGTAATAATTAATTAAATCAAAATTGGATTCAAAAGCGAAAACAAAGTGTGGAAACTTTGATGCAATGTTTTGTCGGGGAATAATATGTAAAATATTTGTAGAATTCTGGTTCAAGCATTTGCCTCGAGTTTCGAACTTTTCTAAAGGAGTTGTACTAACGTATTTACATGAAAGTTACCGGGAGCGGTAGTTCAGTGCATCAACTGATGTCACTGCAGCGCCTCGGACCGGGAGGTCCTAGGTTCGAGTCCTGACGGCGGCAGGATTTTCGACACTAGCTTAAGTGTTTCATAACATTCCCGCCTTTTTTAACTACACAAAATAGGCTGATTACCAGAAAATTAAAATACGCTATTTTTACGTATTCTCAGTACATAAAAGTATAAACATAAAATTTAATTTTTCCTTTTTTTATTATTTCGTGTTTCTCAAAATGTATAAAATTCATTTTATTGCTGTATTTTGTTTTTATGTGATCCATAGACCGAATTTTTGAAGCGAATATATCTTTAGAGTTGAAAAAACTTTAATGGAGAAATATATTTTTTTAATTTCTTTATCTCTTTTGGTTAGTGGTTACTGATCTGGATTTGGGCCCGAACCAAATGATCTCATATGTATATACTAATTGTTGCAAGTGGCAAGGAGTTTGAACTACTACAGCTGGTTTTCAGTTTTCATTACGATATTATCATATCAATTCGAGGATGTCTTAATGTGTACAACGTTCCAAGTCGATGTATCTCGATTTAATGCATATACCATGCCCTCATAAGGATTTGTAAGTAGAAACATCCGTGAACATATTCATGAAGAAATTTTCTTATATCCCTAGAGTGAAATTCACGAATATTTTATACATGTCAACAAAAAAACATAACACGTATACAAAGATAACTAATGAAAAAATAACTGTTACTTAATACATATGATATCAATTAAGGATGAATGAATATGCAGGATATTTCAGAATAAATGCCCCAATCATCTAGAGCATACAGGAGGGGAGACATTTTTGGCAATGAGTTACTAGATGTAGGACTAAATGGTACTAGAAATTACATGGGAAGTACACACGTGACATGCGATCCTCATAGTTATGCAATACCATAGACAGTATTGTTCAGTAGATAATGAAACCTCCTTTACTGCATCAGAATATAACCTGCTGAACATTGGTGCATACGTAGGTGACTAACAATCAAGGGCAAATGTTAACTGTGATACGCCCTTATAAGATATTTCTTGTTCTGTTGTTCCTGTTCGAAAGCTCGACAGCCCGCTAGGGCCCTTGGACGACTAACAGTGACCCAGCATCTCAGCCATGGGATAAGGGGTTTGTGTGGTTAGTACAAAGACATCCCTTCACCGTACACACTGGTCTTTATAGGGGGCTTTCTTATCGTCACACAGCAATAGATACTGGGACATTTGTAAGGAAAGCGCACAGGTATAATTTGCCTCACCCGCGAATCAAACCCGGAGTTGCGCCGTGGAAAGTTAGCACGCTACTCCACGTGCCATCGAGGGAGACTAAAATATTTCACACTACATATCTATTGACATAATAAATAGTTTTGACCCCTCTACAAACCTTAGAAGTTAGTAACTTTTAATTTGTATTATATTTGTTCAACAGCGTCGCATGATTGCCTTAGGAAATAAGATTTGCCGTCAAATTCATGTTTCTTGGAATTACTACACAACCCATATCAGAATCAAGCATATTCTACAATCTTCGCATTAGTGGTTTTTGATGGGTGGATGATAATGACGATATCATTGTTTTAAATAGGTGGTAAAAGAGTCAGTAGAAATGGGAGAATCGCCACAAAACCTGATGCGAAACAACTTTCCTCGTGATATAAGATCTGAGGTGAAATCAATGCAATTTCAATAAACGTATGTATGTATTTGGCAAATTGGGTCGATTGTCTGCTTCGACAGTTAGCTAACAGTGTCTCCCACGACTGAACTCAATAAATGGTGTCTCCCACACTTGAGCTAAGAGAGCATGAGGCGGACATGACGTATTCTCTTCACCGTAAAGAGCTAACCGGTTCCAGAACTTTCTTCGCATACAGCTACAGAAACAGAGACACTTTTAAAGAAATGCTACAACTCTATTTTTTGCCTGGACCGGGAATGGAATTCCAATAAATAATAATTTTAATAATAATATTAATAATGATAACAGTAATAATAACAATAAAATTATAGTAAATAGAGTAAAAATTATAACACTTCAGTCTCTAGAGGTTTGACGCTAGGGATCTAATAAAAATCTTAGTTCTCTACCAAATATTTCTACCACAACAACTACAAAAGACAGAAATGCGTGTCATCGTTAACATAATACGCACGGTACCTCTGTGATTTCTACTTTGGGTAGGATCCAGAGAAGTGGCAACTAACGTAAGAGCTAGACAATAATCAGATTATTATTATTATTATTATTATTATATTATTATTATTATTATTATATTTATTAGTATTATTATTACTATTATTATTAATATTAAAATTAATGTTATTATTATGAGCAGGTTGCAGTTTTTATTACGTAAAATATGTAAACGGGAGTGCCCTTTGATGACTTCCTCGCACATCTAACCAGGAGCCTCTCTCCGAGCGAGCGCTGGAATCGAGCGGCGGAGTGGGATGGGTTGGGCGGGGGCGGTGCTCTTGGGGCGAGTGGCTGCGAGCGATAGACGCCGGCAGGCAGCCTTCAGCCGCCACCTGTCAGCGCCCACCCGCCGCCGCCTCGGCTGCTCTTCACGCGCCCCCCCCCCCCACCCCGCCCACCACCGCCCACCCCGCCCACCCCGCCCACCACCGCCCACCACCGCCCACCACCGCCCACCACCGCCCACCACCGCCCACCACCGCCCACCACCGCCCACCACCCCCACCACCGCCCACCACCGCCCACCACCGCCCACCACCGCCCACCACCGCCCACCACCGCCCACACCGCCCACCACCGCCCACCCACCACCGCCCACCACCGCCCACCACCGCCCACCCCGCCCACCCCGCCCACCACCCACTCCCGCCCACTCGCGCGTCGCTCGCCTCGCGAATTTGCCTTCCTCGCGCTTGGGAATTACACGTGCTAAGAAAGCAGTGCACTCTGAATCCAACTGGTAGTGGCGAGTGTAAAGAACGCCATGCAAAGACAACGCCATTGATTGCTTTATCATCATCATCATCATCATCATCATCGACAAGGTTTAGACCTCTTGATCTGTTCCGTCTTGAAATTTTTCATGCCATCTGTAGCGCAATACACCGGCGAGTCCGTATGGGTTCAGCAGCCCCTGGACGAAGCGCCGAAAAATCTACCGGTAGCCAAGGTAGAGATAGTAGGGCCATTCGGTACTCGTTACAGAGGCCGCAGTCGCGAAGAACTGCGACCTGCCTTATTACATTTTTAGTAATCGTTCTGCTACGATTTTGAAGGAGATAAAGCAAGGTTTCTTAGAACCACAGCCTATCTGCGCTGTACGGACTAGGGCGCAAGCAGTTGCTGAGCGCGAAAGGGCGGAGGGGCCCCGGGGTGCGAACAATGCGGCAGACGAAGCGCCTCAGACAATAGACGAGAGTAAGGGAACCGACCGCGGGCCGGACGCGTTCCAGGTAAGCGTTTCGGAGAAACCGAGGATGAAAATAGAGTTGGTCAGGGCGAGGTCGACGCCCGGGCAACTCGGAATCAGACGATCAGGAATCTGAATTAGATTTCGGTAGCATTGCTTTGGCTCGTTTGGACCCCACCGAATTTGAAACGGCTCAGAGACAAGACAAGGAGCTCGCGCCGTTGATTGAGCGTGCGGAAGGACCCGAGACGGATCGGCACGATTATGTTATGAAAAAACGGCCTATTGTTTCGTGTCCGGCATAGTAAGCGCGGAGAGCAGTTCTCTATGTTAGTAATACCGCGGGTGTATCGTGGCACGATCTTAAAACTTTGTCACGAAGTTGCTCACGGCCATTTGGGAGTCACAAAAAGCAAAGATGCCATGGCCAAATATTTCTTCTGGCCGAATTGTTATAAGGATATTGAAAACTATGTGCGTAGTTGCGACAGTTGCCAGCGAGTAGGAAACGGCGGCGAAAAACTTCGCGCGCCATTAAAAATTGTTCCTATAACGGGCGAGGCATTCGAGAAAGTGAATGTCGACGCGTGTGGCCCATTTCCAGAATCGGTCACCGGAAACAAGTTTATTTTAACGGCGATGTGTTTAGCCACGAAGTATCCCGAGGCTATTCCGATACGGGACCTAACTTCGGTCACTGTAATTGAGGCATTATTAGAATTATTCAGTAGAATAGGATTTCCACGCGAATTGCAAACCGACCAGGGCACCTGCTTCACAAGTGCTTTGACAGCGGAATTCGCCGAGCGGTTTGGCATTAAACTGGTGAGAAGTTCGCCGTATCACCCTCAATCAAACGCAGTCGAAAGAATGCATCGAACTATGAACCGGCTTATGAAGGTTCTGTGTTTGGAGGCAGGGACGGATTGGGAATGCCAACTTCCCGCTATTATGTTCGCGTTGCGCACGAGTGTGCACGAATCATTAGGTTTTTCTCCTGCCGAATTGGTGTACGGGAAGAATCTCCGTACCCCCATGACACTTCTTTATGAAAGGCTTGCGGGAACTGCGGAAGGTGAAGATGAGCATGTATTCAAATTAATCAATCGTTTGAAACGCTCCCGTGACCTAGCTCACAATAGAATGGCTGAAGAACAGCAGAAACGTAAAGTGTGGTATGACCGGAAGGCGGTCTCACGTACTTTCGAGATAGGCGCTAAGGTGTTGGTTCTCGCACCTAACAGGACGCGGAAGCTCGCGGTTCAGTGGATAGGGCCGGGCGAGATTCGCGAGAAAATTTCGGAGCATAACTATGTGGTCCAGATGCCGGGGCGGAAGGAACCCCGCGTCTATCACATTAATATGCTTAAAAGATACCACCAGCGGACAGAGTACTTGAATGTGCTTAGTTCTACGTCTGTGACAGACTACGCAGGTGACGAAGACGCGCTAGATCACTATGCGCTTAAATTGGATTGTTGCGACTTTGACGCGGAAGAAATGCTGAGCGGGACTGAGGTCGAACCTGAGTTTCGCAACGCTCTGAAAACGGTCATTTGTAAGTACAGTTCTATATTTAGTGAAAAACCCGGATTGACAGATATCACTACCATGGATATCGAGTTAACTGATACCAGCAAAGTGGTTCGAAGCGTACCCTACCGTACATCGCCGAGGCAGGCTAAAATATTACGGGAAGAAATCGATAGAATGCTTCGCGACAACATCATTGTGGAGGCGGAGAGTGATTATACGTCTCCCATGATATTGGTTGAAGCACCGGGCAAGAAACCACGGCCCTGTATCGATTATAGGCGCCTCAACGAAATTATTAAGACCGAATACTTTCCGTTACCCAATCTCGAAGAACGGATAGAACAGGTAGCTGCAGCAAAAATTATAAGTGTACTGGACTTTTCCTTGCTCGGTCTAGTAGGATACTATCGACGTTTGATACCAGGGTTTGCGGAGAAAGCGGCAGCGCTTACTGATGCGCTGCGAGGACGCGAGCGCCAAGGTAAAATCGTCTGGACAGAGGCATGTGAAACATCTTACAATGAGCTGCGACAAGCTCTCGGTGAGAAAACAGCGGTATATGCACCTGATTATACCAAGGAATTTCGAGTTCAGGCAGATGCTTCTCGGAGAGGCTTAGGCGTGGTTCTCTACCAAGTAAATGACGAGGGAGTAGAACAACCAGTCGTTTTTCTAAGCCGTAAATTAAATGATGCCGAAATTAATTATGGCACCACAGAACTAGAGTGTTTAGCGCTGATTTGGGGGTTGGATAAACTTAAGATTTATCTCGATGGGCAGGCCACAATTCAGGTCGAAACCGACCACAATCCGTTGGTCTGGTTGCGTAATACGGCCGGCAAAAACCCCAGATTATTACGCTGGTCTCTTTTAATCCAGCACCTCGATTTACGCATCAGGCACAAAAAGGGCTCAGAAAATGTTAATGCAGATGCGCTTAGTCGCATGTTTGATGATGTGAATTGATCCACCGGCGAGAATAGGGAACACGCACGTTCATGACATGTATAAATGTCGGTGAAATTCTATGTAAATAATTTTGTAAACTCAAGAGGTAAAATTGTTGTGTTTTTTTATATTTTTATATGTAAATACATACATGTGTCAATAAACTCAGTTAAGAACGGCACATGATGTATGTAACGAATTCCACAATTATGTAATACTTCAATGCAAGTAAATGTTTTGTATTTTATATTTCAGGATTTCATGTAATGCAAGATGCGTCAAGAATTATTATGTAATATTTCAATGTAAAAGTAAATGTTTTGTATTTTATATTTCAGGATTTCATGTAATGCAAGATGCGTCAAGAATTATTATGTAATATTTCAATGTAAAAGTAAATGTTTGTATTTCAGGATCATATGTAATTCAAGATGCGTCAAGAATACTTATGTATGTATATAGGAGTAAGGTTTAAATGTAAATGGCAACATAGCTTAGGTGAAAAGGGAGGGGGGACAGCCCAGAGAGTTATTTCACACATTTCGATTAAATAGGGTTTAATATTCTGGTATAATTATGTTCATGTTCATGAAAAAATTTGGACGTAGAGGTCTCACGACCAGGTAACTTAGCAGAATTTTTTTCCTGGGCATATTTTGCTGCGAAAAAAAATTCTCACCCCCCGGCATGGGAGGGTCTGTAGCGTCGCGTGGGTCGGCGCCGCGGCGTCGGGCCGCGCCGGGCCGCGCCGGGCCGCGCCGGGCCGCTTCGGGGAAACCCGCGCTAAGCCGGATGCTCAATGGGGGTGGAAGCCACGGCGCCTCGCTGCGCCGGCTGGAAAACCCGTAGGAATCCAGGCTGGAAATTCCCTGAAAGGGACGCGCGCGGATGCGAGGCTAAGAGATGTCGGTTGCAGCCCTGGAAGGGCTGGCCAGCAGCCGTATGACGCCCGCTGCTTGTAGGGTGGGGGCGAGCCAACGGATATTTAAGGCCGCGCCGACAGGCGCCTGACGGGATACGCTGGGTGTCGAAAGACGAGAGGTATCTCCAGTGCATTCATTGCACGTGATCTTCGGGTCGAAGATCGGTTTGGCGACAGGCCATGTAACTGGTATAGTTACGGGGCTCTATGTCCGACAGCTTCGCACCTCGCGTTGCTTTTTGCTGCTTTCAAAGCAGTGGTTCTGGGCGAGGCCTAGGGACGGTCGCGGGGTTTCGCGGCTAAGAGAACTGAAAGGTTGCCAAGGGGTTAGATTTTTGTATTGTAATCACTGTACATTAATTGTAAATATACTGTAAATATACTGTAAATATATTGTAAATATCAATTAGAACAGTCGTCTGTGTTTTTTCATCCTAGTACGTCACACATCCCTCTGATTGCTTTATTGATTAGTGTTTCCGGGCTCATCAACTGCTAAGGGCATTAATCCCATACGTGTAGTGAATGTTTCCCCTCGTGAGGGAGGAGTGTTTCCTTTGCTGGATCGTAAGATGCAAGGCAGATGTTCTCGTCGGATAGCGGGGTTTTCCGTACTCAGGTATCTCCCATCAGCTGGGCACACTCCCCCCAATCGGACGAGCTCTAAGCTTGCCGGACTTCCGGTGTGTGCGGTACTGCTGTGTATGTAAGTGTAAAAGTATGTAGAGAGGGATGAAGAAAGGGCGAGGAAAAGGAAGAAAAATCCCGCGCGGCCCGTGGCCCGTTTATTACGGTACTGTTCTGGTATTCATCTGATATTCTTCGAGGAAATCACGGAAAACCGTCAATCAAAGCATCCGGGCGTCAGAATTTTCCTTCAGACAGCGACTGAATTTAACCTAGCATTCTAGGAAGTGTCGAAACTCCTGCCACTGCCGGAACTAGAACCCAAGACTCCCGGTCAGAGGCACTGGAGTGACATCAATTTATTCCCCTGCTCTTACCTCTAGAGAGTGCCAGGGATTGGAAGGTGGTGGATACAATCAATGTAAAATGACATTAGTAAGTAATATTTAACGTAGGTGAATTTGGATGATTGTCGGAATGGAATTCAAGGTCGACGGCTCTCTTCAGTGGTTTCACTGTTCATTTCCGGTCGAATGATGAAGAAGTCTGCTGTACAAAGGACCATGAATTGCGCGCGATCTTTCCTTCCTATCACTGTTCTTCCATAATCATCAACCCATCATCTCATGCAATCCGAACTGGGAAGTAACGGAGGTGTACATCTCGGACCAACCTGTATACGCACAGTCAACTCCTCGGCAGTTTGCGATCCTGATATAACAATATATAAAATCAATTATTTTCTTTCTTGATTGATTGATTGATTTTTTCGTGTTTACGGGCGCGTCAACTGCTTTGGTCATTAGTCTCGTTCGTGTAGTGCATGTTTTTTTCTCGGGAGATGGCGGTGAACATCCCCCGCTGGATGGTGAGATCCGGCACCGCCTTACCGTCGGCTACTGGGGTTTCTCCCTAACCAGGACTCTCCTACCAGCGAGGCACCGCCCCAGACGGGACAAGCTCTTAGCTCCCGACCGGTCTCCCGGGATATGTGGTGGTGTGGAGCATGTTAGTGTGTGTGTGTAAGGGGACCGAATAGAACAAGGAAGAGGAAGGACAGATCGCGTGCGGTCCGTGGCCCGTTTGGTAGGGTACTGCTCCGGATTTCGCCTGGTGTTGATCGGATAAATTATTTTCTTTGTGTTGAGGATGTATGAAAATTTATATTTTTTATTTCTCAGAATGAATACCTTACAACATTGAGTTTCTAGCGCAGAGCAAAGCTCTTAATTTGTATTGAATGTGCATTGTGACAACTTCCACTAAGAGACTAACACAAGCGAATACGAAAGAGTATGGTTCTGCGGTCGGACACAATAGACGTTATGTCCTTCGTACAATTTCCGAAGTATCACAGCCATCTGCGATCTTTTTCAGAATGTAAGGCGGCATTGAATTGTTTTCCAAATTAATCTCAATAATAAATATCCCCAAAACAAAATGTAGTACACTGCTATTCAATAATGGGGCGAAACTTAAAGCAGCTATCTGACCTTAATATCTCTTCACACGATACTCAATATTTTCATTAGTCACTCAATCGAGATGCAATTCAAACAAATACTAGGTTAATACAGATCAATAAATTCAAGAAATCAATCCGCTTGCATCGTATCTTTCGTACATTGAGAAACAAGTTGTACAATGTCAATGAATGTGTCTTGTTTTTTATGATTTTACCTAGTATTTCTAAATATTATTTTTAAAGAAAATAACAAGCAAAATAAAAGTCCACAGTGTGGTAAGCATTCTATGCCGGCATATATTCTCATAATAGACTTAAGACGAAACCATTACCTATCAAACTAAGCAGTAATACAAGTAATCCAAAACTTTCATTCGCAAATAGCTTAAGGGCTAGAACATAGAAATATTACATTATTAGTATTACTCCAATCTTATTACTTTGAGAAACAAATATTCCATAAATTATGGGAATTACATTGGTAATAGTTACAATTTTAAATGGGTGGGCTGTATCTTCACAGAAAAATATTTTTCATCTTCAGATGACTACATATATCATAAATTGAACCATGTGTTCTTACAGTAGATTTCTGAAGAAAATACAAGTTCGTAATAAAGTTAGTGGCTGTCCATAAATTACGTGAAACGATTTTGGCGATTTTTTTGACTCCCCCCCTCATGGTGAGATGTAATGAGATGTGGCACGGTCCTCTTCCCCACCCCGCTTTTAATCTCACGTGAGATTTTTCAATTGTATTTATAATATAATTCATAATATAATATAAAACAATATAATAAATTATATTTATTTAAGACTAGATATGACTAGTATTTAGAATATAGAGTGATTGATTACAATGAATATTATTGCACTTCTAAACACGCTGGGTTTGTATTCTTTATTTTTTTTGTAAAAATACAGGTAATGAGATTTATATCATTAATGATAAGAGTTTGGTAATTTATGTTAGATTCTTATCTCAGTATATTATCCTACTTATTGTAGTATTCACATAACCGCGTTAAAAATTATTGTGCAAGATTTAGCCATATTTTAGTATAGAAACGTGTTTTACTTAAATTGCCTCAGTTTTCTCTCAATTTAGCTCCGTTTTTGGCGAAAAATACTACATGATGTTTGCCGTGACCCCTCCTCTCCCCCACGTAAGATTAGGTGAGATTTGCTTGACGCCTTCTCCCTAAAGACCTCATGTAATTTATGGATAGCTCCATACAAACAATATAAAATTTCCGCAATTGACTGAAAAACGAATAAATTCACACAATTACATTTTACTCGTCCTTACAACAACGCCGTATTACCCCGTGAATTTACATGTTATCAGAACCCCCCATGGGGCCACCATCACGCCATCAAAGGACCCACCAGCAGGAGCAGCGGCTTCCCGGGCCAGACACCGCTAGACCGTGCGTCGCCACCGCCGGCGCTTCTGCAAAATGGCGTCGTACATCAAGCGTCCCTGGACGACCAATAAAATTAGCCGTGATGAAAAGCGGAAAATAATGACAGCTATTTTTGCGCAGGAGGCTGCAGGCGAGATACGTCGGGGCAGGCTTAGTTTCCGGCGGAGCACGGGGTCTGGGCGGCGAAGGAGCCTCCGACAAAAAACAAAAAAGGTTCAACCCCCCCCCGTTCCCTCCTCCCCGGGCGAGATCGCCTCGACGATGGATGAGGGCTTGTTAGGGCGTTCTCCCAATGCGCAGGGT
Organism: Teleogryllus oceanicus; assembly: GCA_964035755.1. Lineage (NCBI taxonomy): Eukaryota > Metazoa > Arthropoda > Insecta > Orthoptera > Gryllidae > Teleogryllus > Teleogryllus oceanicus. The sequence continues at coordinate 173,311,279 of CAXIVR010000003.1, forward strand.
GGGGTGGTTAAAATGAGGGAGGGTATTCGAGGTGGGTAAGACGAGATCTGGAGTCCACATGTAGAGATAGGGGGGAAAGCGGAAGTAGAAGTGATAGGGTGAGAAGAGTTGATGTGATTTTCCAATTGCAATATTGCGCGATTAAAGTTAAGAGGATAGTAGGTTAGGTTTTAGGAAAATAGTAATCCTTTTGTGGAGATGGTGGGAAGGGAGGTATGAAGAAGAGGAGATGTGATAGAATAGGATAAAGAGCAGGGATGATGTTCCATTGCATATACCGGCTTAGGTGTCTCAGAGCATCAACTGATGTCACTGCAGTGCCTCTGACCAGGATATACTAGGGTTTGAGTCCCAATGGCGGTCGGATTTAGCCATTACTTGGAGAAGTATTCTAGCCACAGGCTGTATTATAGGTAGTTTTCAGTGGATTCTCCAATCAACACCAGGCGAATGTTGAAGCAGTACTCTAACAAACGGGTCACGGAGCGCGCACAATCTTTCTTTCCTCTTCTTTGTCCTATCCAAACCCTTACTTACACACACTTATACTTTTATGCACTACATTACCACCCCATGTCCTGTCTCCCGGCATGTCGGGAACTTAGAGCTGGTCTCGACTGGTGGGAGATACCGTGGAGGAAACCCTCAAGGGTTTCTTGTGGGGCGCGTAGATCGCCTCCAGATCTCGCCATCCATCGAGGAAAGATCACCGCCACCTTTCGCGATAGAACATGTACTACACAATGATCTTAGTAGTTGACGCGCTCGGGAACACCAATCAATCAGTCAATCAATCCATTGCATAGAGTAGGTTAAAGTGGGGGAGATAAAACAGATTATGTATGAAGAAAGAGCCCTAATAAAGATAGTGGCGAGCGAGGTGTGGTGATAGAAGACGTTATGGGACAAGAACAGAAGTCGAACTCCACAGCATGGTTGTGAGCATATCAATGCAATTCCGGTACTTGAAGAACACCAATTGAAATATTGCAACATGTAGAGTTAGGATTGTAATAACAGCGAGAGACGGGATTGTGCGAATAAAAGGATTGTACTAACAGCGAGAGACGGGATTTAACGAATAAATAAAAAGAAGAAAAACTGAAACAGAAAGAAATATGAATGGAATGACAGTGAGTGAAAGAAGAGGAAAGACAGAGACAGAAAACAGACGAGGAGAAGGATGCGAGTTGAGCACAAGCAAGTCAGTCCGCGAAGAATATCGGCACAAAGAAAAATAAAGGAAAATAGGTACGAGAATTGAAGGCAGAAGCAAGCAGGGGATGTTGTTAAGGAGGGAAAGAAGAAATATTGCAACCAAAATGTTGGAGATTATAAGGACAGAAGAATCCAATCTAGGACATACATAAGCGGGTATTTTGCGAGGAAATGACGTCATGAAGATAAAGAAAACTGCAACAAGTAAATGCACAGATAGAGATTCCTAGGATTGCTTGAATGACAGCACGAAGGAAGATGTAAGAGAGACATAAGAGCCCAACAGGCAGACGTACAAAAGGAACGGCAGTGAGATAGGGGAAAAGGCGAGGCGAAGAGTGGGAGCGCAGTTGAAAGCGAGGCTTCTGCACATAATGTCTGCGCGAAGAAATTAATGAAGTGACAGAAGAGAGATGCAATAGAAAGAAGTCCGAAAGGAACGACATCAACATAGGCAAAAGTGGGGTGAACGATAAACATAACCTTCGGGAACGTTGCCACAAAGCAAAAACAAAGATACGAAGAGTGCCACAGACAGAGTACGAAAGGAACGTAGCGAGACAGGACAAAAGGCGAGGCGAAGGGTGCAGAGCGGCTGAAAGCGAGGCGGCCAGGGGCGGCCGCCCCCAGCGTCGCGCCTAATTAGTTTCTTCGGAGCGCGCAAGCGTTCCGGGACGTCGCGCCACCGTCGTCGTCGTCGTCGTCGTGGGAGGTGACGGAGCGATGTGACGACGGCAGCGTGGCCCTCTTCGTCGCCCCCTCTCGTCGTCTCGGAAGCGCCGTCGACGCTCGTCTCGAAATCCCCTGACGATCCTCTGGCCGTCCTCCCCTCTCGAAGGGCGCTGTTGTAATTAGAATCGCCCTCTCGGGGGAGCGGCGGGCGGCGAAGGGCGACGCCTGGGGCGCTGGAGATGACGATTGGGCGACGATGGTATCAAGGATCACCTTCGACATCAGTCTTTCTTTTGCAAATGCTCGTCGCTTGTGAGGAGATGAACGCTTCTTGCTGTTATTGAACAACGTAAAAATGTTGTATAAAGTTAAAGTAATTCCAATCTTTCTGTTGTTAACATTCTAACACAGTTCCTTGAAGTAGATAAAGTAAAAACAATCACCTTCCACATAAGTCTTTCTTTGCAAATGCTCGTCGCTTGTGAGAAGATGAACGCTTCTTGCTGTTATAGAACGACGTAAAACTGTTGTTGAAAAAAGTTAAAGTAATTCCAATCTTTCTGTTGTTAACATTCTAACACAGTTTCTTGAAGTAGATTAAGTAAAAACAATCACCTTCCACATCAGTCATCAGATTTCTGATTCTGTTGCTAGTTCTCTTCACTTTCCTGTTTGATTAACGATTTTTTAGGGGAACGATTCCGGGAACAAATCACGGCCGGTGGGAAGAGGCAGGCGGTTTGGAGGGAAGCAAGAAGAGACATGACGAATGGCGCGCACGGGGCTGTGTGGCTTGTGTGAGGCGAGGGAGTGAAATCTGGCAACATCGAGGGGTGAGTGTTGATATGTGATTAGACGAGCACTCGGAGCATTGGACAAAAGCATAAAATTAAAAGGTATTTGTTCCGAGCGTCAAAGAACAAGAAACTATTAAGTGAAGTGAAAGCATGTGGTATAGTAATATGTACGGGCTACGAGAGAATGAAATACAGTAATGTCGAGGACAAAAGACGCGTAGAAGTGTTGTCATGTGATTAGATGAGAACTCGGGATTGGACAAAAGCATAAGTAAAAAGTATTATGTTCTGAGCGCCAATGAACAAGAAGAATCAGGTGATGTGAAAGCACATGGGCACAAGCGGTGTACGTGGGCCATGAACTATTAGTGTAAGGAGAAATTAACGACTCCGAGCCAGTATATCGCCATACGAAGATCGAATTCGTGCTCAGACATTGGAAGTGAATGGCAGAACGCTGGGTACAGCACGGCGACCACGTGGACAACACGCAGTCGGCGAGACGAGTGGCTACCACGGCTCGGCGACGTCAAGAACATTAGCAGAGGCCGCTCTATTCCCACGATAGGGATGCGGGATCCTCAGATAAGTAACGAAGTTCGTAATATTCGGGAAAGTCGGGTTGAATTATTGCAATCATATGCTTCAATGTGTATAATGTGGGGAGAGGACATAACGATGAACAATCACAAATATTCAAAGAGGGAGGGATAGACTGTAACTGGTCCATGTTAGGCAATAATAACACTGAATGTAAAACTAAAGGATATAGAATATTGGTATTTCATTATTATATAAGAGTGTAGGAGCTCCCGGATGGTTAGGTATATTTCAAACAGTATTGATCAGTAATGATGTTAATCACGTTAATTGCATGCGTTTATGTAATGAAGATTTGTCTAGTTGTTAAACATTTTCGATTTTTTTGTGAATAAATGAACAATTGTAATGTGTAACTTGGATTGAATGAGAAAAGTAACAAGCCTAAAGCCAACATTCTCCTAGTAAAGGCGCTCCCCCCTGGAACGATCCCTTGCCCTTAATCATTTTGATAACAGCATATATTGCATCCCTAATTCGCGAAACTGAGGTAAGTACGGTCACAATATATATAATTATATATATATATATATATATATATATATATATATTTGCTTTATCGTAACTTTTTCCCTTACACTGACCTCTTCTCACTATTACGATTGCATTTGTATTTTTGTTTGTAAGACTGCTTCCTGTCATTTCTCCTCCTTTTATTCTAATTCGTATATTTTCTACTGATTTACCATTTTCTTCACTACAATTCTATTGTCTGTTTGATCATCTCGACTTAATGTCCAGCAAATCTGCCAACGAAGACCCGAGGACTTTTTCAAAGCTCTCCTTTCGGAATTATCCCGTTTACTTCATCGCTTCCTCCCTCCGCGCAAAAGTTCTCTTTTACCCCTACTGCATCATTTTACTTAGATGGTCCTCTCCGGGCTCGACTACATGCAGTTCACTACACATTTTGTAGTGTTACTGCCACTGGCTCTGAAGAAATAAACGGATCTTTGAGGTATTTGGCAATCAACTGCAGACTCTCTCCTTTCATTTCATCCTCAACATCCATTTACTGAATTTTTTCTTCTCCTTCTGTCGAATCTCTCGTGTTTACACATTTCTCTTTATTATTTCTTACTACTCTTCTAACACTTCTGTTAGAACTCTCTCTTGGTTTTCTTTTTCTCCTTCGTCCTCTACCTCACTTCCTCTCTCCTTGATTAGTTCTGTTACGTTTGAACTGCCTGCCTGCTGCAACTCTGTACCTTCCATTTATTCTCCTGTTTCTTCTATTGTTCAGCTGAATACTAATGTTCAGCTATTTTTTAGCTTCATTTCACGTCATCCAATCTCCAAATACTCAAATTTTGTTATTTCCTTCATCTGTCATTTTCTTCTCTGCTCCATTCTTCACACCTTCTTCTATATTATCTCTTATCTTCTATATTCTAATAACCTTTCTTCTTTTGTCTACTTTTAAGTCTCAATTCCCTTTCTCATGAAAACTTTGTACTGCTTTACTTGCATCTTACTTATTTTCCAAAAACAACTTGATTACTTTGTTTCTATCATTATTATTAGACTCCCCTACTCCATTTTCCTTACTTGCAAACATTCCTCGAAGCAGCCGTATTTTGTCATCGATTCCTAGGATTATCTCCCCTTTCCTTCGCCCCATCTCAGCCTATTTGTTTCTTTCGTCTCGCCCCAGACAACTCCTTTTTGCTGTCCTTTTCACCCTTCCCAATTCCAAAGCTTTTTGTCTTACAGCTATTAACTCGCTGTTATTCGCATTCCATTACGAGAAATTCTTGTAGGCAGTATCACGTAAGAAAATAGTGTGGTAATAATAATGAGGAAGATGAGTTTTGGTTTTCTGTGTAATATTTATATCACTTTGCTTTTTACATTTTACCTACGAAGTATGTAGCCTATTATTTTCGTATAAAATATCATCTCATGTATTTGTTTATAAAATAAATAAAAATATTAATTAATACTCCATTAAAATGCTAATCACAATACAAGCTTCTGATCATTAAAGTAAAAACGGAAACAATTTCATATTGTAATAAGCTTTTATCACGGAAATAGTTCATGGTTTGCATGCAAATCATATATTCACATTCACAAACCTTGGGCGCTTATCTATAGAACATTTGCACATTTTTTGGAAGCAAAAAACCTATAAGAGAGTGAAACAACATCAGTCAATCTATTGTTGAAGAGAGATAAGAAAATGAAAAAATCAGTGAAATGGATCAGTAAAATCATAGCATCAGTAATATATCAAAATTTCGATTCGTGTGTAGGTTTCGTATATATGTAATTTTACGAAAACTACATATTATCATCGACATGAACCATAAAGATTAATGTATGGGTTTCTTTAGAATTGCTTTATCGTTTATAGGAAGTAAATTTCAAGAAAATATATGTTCTGGAGACACCAACACAGACAACAAAAATTAATCTCGCAGAGGTGTTGTATGGCAATGTTCAGAATTCTAATGAAGCCTTACAAATGTACTCGTAAGAGAAATACATAATTTGTTGCTACCTGTACAGCGCTCGAATATTTATTTCGTCACAAATTTGAGGCAAAAAAGCTATTGTTCCACAGCATATGACTGCTAGAGTGTTCATGCAGTATTATAAAGTAGTTTATAATTATTTGAATGGGATGAATTTACAATAATTCAATTACAAATTCATCCATAGAATAGTATTAAAACGTAAAAAAATAACGAAATATTATTAATCACATAAGTTTATACTCCATACAATTTTTACGAATTTGGATTTTCTGATTAACAGCAGATATAGTACTTATTTAATTATTGGTACAAACGGTAATTAATTGATTTCGCAGAAAAATAACATTAGCCATAAATTTCAGTAAGAATATCCTGGCTTTTCTAAGAAAAACGTTCCGAATTCCCACGAGCGCTTCAAAAGAGGAGAGGTGAACCACATTCCAGCATTAGTGACGCCCCCTTACTGACATTCCTCACTTGAAGTTCCAGCTCGGCTGTCAGGTGCCACAAAAGAATGAGATTACAAGAAGAAAAAAGATAAAAGACCAATAAGAATAATAAATAAAAAGAGCAGACGAATAAATGAAGCAGTAAAATCGAATCATGATATTTTACGTTTTGCCGTCAGCCAATTTTTCTGTGTCAAGAACCAAAAAAACGTGGAATCTTTCTGCACCCCGTGTCAGGGAAAGATTCATTAATACACCTAGTAACAAGAACAATTCCCTTTTTGGTATAAAGGACCATCAAATTATCTTTTTGCGAAAATATTGGCGGTTTCTGCTGCAGCAAAACAAAACAATATATCTTCTCAGTAAACAATATACGAATAAATAAAAATAAACGGAAAAGTTTTCGGGCGGGGTTACAAGAAATTGATGTAACTGAAAAAGAGCTGCTTGCAAAATGGCTCGAGTCGGACGGAATTGAGAAATTGTGAAGATATGATGAAGCTGAAGATAAAAGTTTCTGCTGAAGTCAACGTCTTTATAATTATATTGATATTAGTGAACGTCATTGAAAATACTTTGAAATATAAAAATGATATATCCCTGGTGCAAACGCCCCGTGTTGAAAAATAGCCTTTCCCACTACTCTCTCTAATAAATCACTCAAACATTAATGGTATCAGTAAGTGTCTGCATAACATACGAACTAACACTCCGGGTTGTTTGGGACGATCCCGTTGTCCACTTCGCGTTGAGTTAGTGCGTGCTGACGTGTCGGCGGCGGCTCCAAAAGCAACACTCGTATAACAGCGCGCATTTAGAGTTGAGTCAACATGCAGACGCAGTGGCGAGCGGCGTCGACGGAGTGTGTGCACGTGGTCCAGTCGATACATCGTCCTCTACGACTCTTCGCCCATCCGTGCGTGCGTGCGGGACGGTGGACCGGCCATCTCGCATCGGACGGAAATAGGCCCGAGTGGCCTAGGAATAGCCCAGACGCCGCCCAGAGGTCAGTTCTCCCCGATCGAGGTTCGCCGCTCTCCGACCAAGAGGTCAGGGTTTGCTCGGGGATCCCGTACGTCTATTTGTGTCTTCAGACCCTCGATTGATTGATTGATTAGTGATTCCGTGCGCGTCAATTGCTAATATCGTTAATCCCGTAAGTGTACTTCATGTTTTTCCTCGGGAGGTGGCGGTGAGATTCATTCGAACGGGGCACTGCCGCAGCCGGGACAAGCTCTAAGCTTCTTAACGGTCTCCCGGCGTGAGTGGTAATTAGTTAAGTGCATGTAAGTGCAAGTAAGTGTGGGTAAGTAAGGGGTGAGGATAGAACAAAGAAAAGGGAGGAAAGATAGCGCGTATCTCTCTCTCTATCTATCTATTTATCTATCTAGCTAGCTAGCTAGTTAGCTATCTTTCTTTCTTTTCTTTTTTCTTTTCTTTTCTTCTTCTGTTTGTTTGTTTGTTTGTTTGTTTGTTTGTTTCTTTCTTTCTTTCTTTCTTTCTTTCTTTCTTTCTTTCTCTCTCCCTGTCTCTCTTCCTTCTCTCTCTCCTCTCTCTCTTTTTTCCTTTTCTATTTCATTCATTCTCTCTATTTTAACTTTACTTCATTAAAATAAAATTATCATTAAAATAATCATCATTAAATCAATCATTCATTCAAAATCAATCATTAAAATAATACTTGATTAAACTTCATTAAAATTGAACTTTTTTATTTAACACAGGAATAAATAAATAATACGCCCAAGATATTCATAGATTATTCATAGAATTTAATATAAGTAATAAAACATCTCACTCGAGATGGAAACATTTTTTTAATATTGGCAAATATTGACGGAAGTCTGGAATATAAATGATATTTTGTACATTGGAATCTTTGGAAGATCATTTCTGATTAGCAACCAACAATTTTACCAAATGGTCCGCATGACATAATTCATCGCCTCAACTAAGAAAGTAATGTCAATCTAAACAGCACCAGTCTCTTTTGATGTAATTCTTGTTACTGAGCATGTGGAACAAGGTACGCCGTCTCATTTATTGCATGTCACATTGTATGTTAAATATATTCAAAACAGTTGCCAGAAATATAAAAATAAAAACGATATCACTCTAATGTGCAAAGAACTCAGAAGGATCGTACTCGTCTATTTTAATCGATAGCTGCTTGTAATTCTGCAACTGGCATTGCAAGAGCTGAGAGAAACGAAATGAGCTATAAACGCACGCAGAATGGCCCAGAACCTCATAAAAACTATCGCGAAGTTAAAGTTCTGCAAAGTTCTGTCGTAACCTTGGTCTATATACACCTGCGAAGACAGACAAGACTCGTGGTAGACGGCGACTCCGATTACCCTTCTCCATGAAGTAAGTTAGGAAAGTAGTAAGGTCGAGTATGTGGTAAGATCGGTGTGCAGCGTTCTAGCACGACAGATCCCTGACGTAGCCAAGATTTAAAGAGAAATTAAGATTTGAAATTTACATTGAAGTTGCTACTTTAAGAAGGGGATATAAATTCTGTGTGTCATGAAGTGATTTGTGTTGTAGGTTCCGATACAAGCTAAAGAGTTTCATGTTGTATAATAAATGCAAAGCACAAACCACAACGATTTCATTTCATCATTAAAGTCATATATTTTATAAGTCAATTCTAGCCCAAACAGGGTCTGCAGAAAGTTAGAAATTTTGCTGTATTGTCGGTAAATGAATGGGAATCGAATGAACACAATGGTACCAAAGCCTCCAATTAAAAAGAACGATCCTAATCTTTTAATTCTTTTATCCCCAAACAATAACTTTACCTTTCGTTACCTCTAATCAGCATATGAAATAAATGTTTAAAACACGATAACACAGACATTTAAACATAAAAGTTGACATAAAATGAAACATCATTAATGTGCGCAGGCATACTCATACTCTATGTTTAGTTAACATAATATCGTTCATTCGGGCCACTCTCAATGCATCGTAAGAACGTGTTCAATCTTTAGCTCATTTTAAATTTCTTTCAATATCCTTTCCCGTGTATTTGACCGAATATTTCAACCATATTTCCTCTTGTCGAAGTTATTATACAATATCCAAAGCGCCTCAAAATCTCATGATCACACACTCATTTATCTTAATATTTTTTAATTAATGTATCATTTGCAACATCTCAAAACTTAAAATAAATACTTTCTCCATTTTGCAATGATCTCTTATTTCTTGTTAGCAACATTTATCTTCCATAACATTACATGATTACTTTTGTAGTGCAGAAATTAGAATCTTTCTCAATGACCGATTGTTTACGCCTGTAGTTGATTCACCTTCACTAATTCATCTTCCCCCTGGTTTGAATAGACTTTTGAGACCCTGGTTTGAATGGACTTCCATCTCTGGCATGTAAGAAACAAAATTGTCGTAGTTAATTGTTAATTGATGCCCTTCACTGTCATAAGCATATTTCTTTCAAAACTTTTTTTTTTTTTTTTGGTATGTACTGGTGAAGTCATCTGTGGCTTATTGACTACAAGATGTGTCTTCTGATAGACTTCGGGTCTTAAAGATAATGTATATTACCATAGCAGCTTTTGGCTATTTTGAGAGATGTCATCGTTTGCTTTAGATAACGAGGAACACGAAAAAACAATGAAACAGTTTCTATTTTGCCTAAAAATGCAAATAATTAATTACATTAATCCTAAATTGCTCATATTCGTTGTTATGTATATATTCTCACAATTAGTGTATAGTGAAAAATCATGTGATGAGGACAAAAAGAAGCTTCAGAATTCACGTGTGTAGTTTCAGAACAGTATATTTTTGCCCCTCCAGAGCACCATTTTCCTCACATTGAACAAAAGTATTTTTGTTTCTTCTGGCCATTAGATAAATAATAATGATGTAATGTCGCTAACTTAATTTCATCTTAAAATACCAAATTCCAGCAAAACTACTTTGGCTGTGTGAAATAAGTATTTAAATGGTTGTCATTTATGTGTAGGAAGGAACCACAATTATTTCACATCAGGAATATATAACCAAAACAGTACATTCATCAAATTTCTAAAAACGGGTAGAAGAAAAATAAAAATTAGAGGTGCCACAGAATGGTACAGACTTTCTTGTACCAATGTTTTCTAACTTGGTGTGGGCTGGCTTAAAGGCCGTGCTCTATTCTCTGGCTACCTGCCATATATTGTCGCCCAAAGTACATGTTTTTGACAATTTCTCAACTTTTTGCTTTCCTAGAAGTACAACTGAATCATTACTTCAAGAATATTAACAAGTCGAATAATAAAGACTCATCCTAAAAAGAAGTTTTCATTCAAAAATTCGTAGTCGTTTTTAAGATTAAGCATTACTGTAATTGAGAAATTTAATCTCTTTTTCACAGGAATCTATTGAGTTTTAGAAAAGCTTTATTTGAAGTCATTTCACTCACAAATTTAATAATACATACAAATCGATGGACATATCCAAATAAACGGCGTGAGAAGTATTTCAAGAAAAATACATTTGTGTGATTTTGGAAAAAACAAAAGAATACACCAAAACAAACTTTACGCCATAACAAACAATGTAATTAGCACTATCTATTGAAAAAATGTGAAGAAGAAATTTGGAGTCATTTTCGAAAAAATGGCGTGTGAGCGTTTTTGAAAATGCCGAATTTTGTGCTCCTTTTTACAAAAAATTGTTCAGTTTTCGAAAAACTTTATTTGACATTATTTGAAGCAGATGTACTCATAAATATAATAATGTAAAGAAATTGCTGTTAATGTAAGTTTTAAAGATGTGACAGAAAAGAAAAAAATCATTTTGAAATTTTTGAAAAAACAAATAAATACAGCAATATGGCGTTTACGTCACGACATAAGGTTCCTTTGGCAATAACCTTAATAAAACATTTGGAGCCGTTTGTGAGAAAAATTTTTTTTGGTATTTTTAAAAATTGCAAATATTGCACGCACCATTGCACGAAAACTACAAACATTTCCAAAAAATCCACATCACCTAATTGATAGAGCTATTTATGCAACAAATTTCATTCGAAAGAAAAATTAATGTCTTCAATTTTGTAGTTGTAGAAATATGTCGGAAAAAATTCAAACTTTTCCTATTTTCGAAAATTCAAGGTCCACCGTGATATTCTGACCTATGGCACTTTAAAAGTGTATTTTGCTCTTATCTTACAAGAAATTTAAAGAAAAAAATTTGGAGCCTTTTTAAGAAATGTTTGAAAAATGTCCGAGTGGCTTCATGTAAAGTACCCCCAAATGTTGAAGAATGATTTTCAAAATTTCAAAGCTTCAACTAGAGTCAGATAGACTGGGGATTATTCAACTTGGAAAAGATCCTACGAATGGTTTAGGCGCTAGGAGTGTTCACAGACGGACGGACGGACGGACGGACGGACGGACGGACGGACGGACGCACGGACAGACAGACGGACGGACGGACGAACGGACGGACGTTTTGCTTCCAATTGTTTTTTCGGCATCAAGAACCCACAAAACAGGGATTCTGGCTACACCACGTGTTAGAGGATTTATTGCTCTAAATTTAGCAACTGGTTTTATGCACATTTTCGCCATCAGAGCTCGACAATGAATTTTTTTCGCCGAAAATCCGCCGTTTTTTCGCGCAGCATTACATAACTTTCTCTATACTACGTTTATTACTGCGTATATTCGTACGTATACCAGAAAGTAAAAATGGACAATACTTTTCCATCGATGAAATCTACGACCGAACACAGACCTGAAAGTCTGTGATCAGTTGTTTATTGATGGTTTGACTACGGCACTCGTTAAAACTGAACTATCTTCCTTCCTCGTTACATGACGTCAGCTTCGTCGTTTGTAGTGACGCACTATTTATTGATAACTGATTGTGTTGCATCTTCCTACCTGCCAATCAATGAACCCGAGTGAAGTCGGTAGCACAATCCCCAATCAATGAACCCGAGTGAAGTCGGTTGCACAATCCCAATAAGCCCGTAGCCAGTAGCCTCGAGTGGAGGGTCTCAAACTGTGCCCCCCCCCGTAGCTCTTAGGCAACCGCGTGTCCCCAGAGGCATAGTAAGCATGTAGCAGGTTCGAAACGAACTCCCTTCAGAAGATATAAAGATAAAGATAAATTAATTTAAACTGCAATTGGGTCAAACCCAGTGTCAGTTAATTGCATAAATATGATAATAAATGTCATGAAAATAATATAATGACGGTAATAATAATGCTAAAATAATAATAATAACAATAACAATAATATTAATATAAAAACTGCTGATTCTTAAAACATTAAATTACATGAAAAACAAAAGTTACGTCTATCATCTAAAGCCGCACTAAGTGTTTATACAATTAAGACCGCACTGCACTGTCCTTCACTTCACTATAACATTAAAAACTTTTCCTTCGTTGTTTCTCTGCTCTGCACTGCACGACACCACATGTCATGACACCTTCGTCACAATATGAGGAAGAAAGATCTTGACTTAACTGAAAATTCTACATGTAATCTGGGAAATTGTTTGTTCACACACTTTATTAAACGTGTTGCAATGGAATGGAACTTATGATATATTTCACATTCTTGTATTTATTATTTATGTTATTTTAATTTGTTTAAAAGTCTCATTATCTAACCCATTTCATTTATTGATAATTCACCTTTAGGATACTTAAAATATATAGTCGCGTGTGAGGGATAAAAATTGGAAATTTTGAGAACCTCTTTGCTGGAGCTACTGTACACATCTTCGACAAATTTATCGGAAAAAGATGTTACCATAAAAATCATTGATTCAATAAAATGTTGAACCAAACATGCCAGTGAGATGGCCACATACAATATTCCCCAGTGGCGTCGCCCGCGAATCACTAGCCCTCGCTGAGGGCACAGCGCTGGCAGCTCTAAGCCAGTGAGCGCCTCAACCCTGGGGCAGAGTAGGGGTGTGGAAAACCCTAGAGCGCGCGAAGGGGCATGGCGGGGCCGAGCAGGGCGAAGGTCGAGGACGAGGCACAGTGAGGGAGGAGAGGGAGAGGCAGAGTGAAGGAGGACGAGACGGGGCGAGACAGGCCAAGGAAGCTCAAGGCAGGGAGATACCAAGGCGGGAAGAGGTGAGGCGGGACAAGAGAGAAGGCAGAGCGTGGCGTGGCGTGGCGTGGCGTGGCGTGGCGTGGCGTGGCGTGGCGTGGCGGGGGCGGGGGCGGGGGGGGGGCGGGGCGAAGCGGGACCGGCAGAGCGAGTTGGGGTGAGGCGGGACACAGCAGGACGAGGGCGAGATAGGGTGAGGCAGGCCAAAGAAGAGCAAGGCAGTGAGAGACCAAGGCGAGGAGAGACGGAAAGGCTGAGCGTGACGGGGCGGAGCGAGGCGGGAACGGCAGGGCGAGTGGAGGTGAGGCGCAGCTCAACAGGACGAGACAGGGCTGGACAGGGTGAGGCACGTCCAAAAGTAAGAAGGCTGGGAGAGACCGAGGCGGGGAGACACGGAAAGGCTGAGCATGGGGCGGAGCGAGGCGGGCGCAGGGCGATGAGGTGAGGCGGGGCTCAGCCTGGCGAGGCAAGGCTGGACAGGGTGAAGGACGTCCACGAGGCGCAAGGCGGGGAGAGAACGAGCAAAGTGTGGCGGGGCGTGGAATAAAGGAAGAGCGTGGCGAATGAGTGCGTTAGTTCATTGATTAATTAGTGATTCCGGGCGCGTAAACTGCTCCCATTTGTCCTGTAAATGTAGTGCATGCTTTATTTAAAAGTTGACGGTGATCTCCTACTACGAAGTTGGAGAAGTCTGACACCGACCTACCATCGACTAACGGGGTTTCCCCAAGTATTTCCCAGCCAAGGTCTATGCTCCAGACCGGTCTCTCGGTACATGTGTTAGTGTAGTGCATGTGTGTGTAAGGGGTGAAGATACGACAATGAAAAGAAAGAAAAGATCGCGAGAGGTCCATGGCCCGGTTGTTAGGATACTACTCCTACATTCGCCTGAGAGATTACGGAAGATATCGATCGTACCAGCCGGCTGCTAGAATTCTCCTCCAGACAGCGACTGAACTCGACCTATGTATCTAGCCAAAGCCGAAAATCTTGCCGCCGTCGGGACTCGAACCTAGGGCCTCTCGGTTGGAGGCCCTACAGTGGCATGAGTTGGTGCCTTGATTGATTGATTTTTTCGTGTTTCCGGGCGCGTAAACTGCATCGGTCATTAGTACCGTTAGTGTAGTGCATGTTTTTTCTCTGGAGATGGCGGTGATCTTCCCCTGCTGGATGGCGAGATCAGGCGCAGACCTATCGTCGTCTAGTTGGGTTTCCCCCTAACCAGGACTCTCCCACCAGCGGCGCACCGCCCCAGCCGGGACAAGCTCTAAGCTCCCGACCAGTCTCCCGGAATATGCAGTAGTGTAGTGCATGTTAGTGTAAGTGTGTGTGTGTGTGAGTGTGTGTGTGTGTAAGGGGAGTGGATGGGACAAGGAAGAGGAACGACAGATCGCGCGCGGTCCGTGGCTCGTTTGGTAGGGTACTGCTCCGGCATTCGCTGGTGTTGATCGGAGAAACCACGGAAAACTACCGATCAGAGCAGCCGGCCGCTAGAATTCTCCTCCAGACAGCGACTGAATTCGACCTAGCTGAAGAGCAAGTGTCGAAAATCCTGCCGCCGTGGGGAGTGGGAACCTAGGACCTCCCGGTCACAGGCGCTGCAGTGACATCAGTTGCGCCACTTCTCCGGGGGGGAGGGTGCGTGGTGTGGGGCGCTGCCGGCGAGGACGGGCCGGACGATGCGAGGCGGGCGAGAGTCGGCCGGGGCACGGTGGCGCGGCGGGGCGGGGGGGGGGATGGGGTGCGAAGTGGCGGCGCGCGCAGGCCGCGAGGATCGCCCGCGCCAGCCGCCCGGGGCGAGAGCGGAGTTTCCACGCCCGCTCCATTACGGTAATGGGCCATCGGCGACGGCGGCGGCGACGCGTGGCGCCCGGGGGTGGGGGCGGGGGCGGGGCTGAGGGGCGCGCACATCACAGCTATAGCTTTGCACGCGCGCTCGTTTAGACCTCGCAGCTCGCCCGTTACTGCACGTGCAGAGTGTTGCATTCGGGAATCGAGTTCGGTCTCTCCTCAAAGTAACCGATGACATTATCGAAGTGCAACACGTCTCATATATACATTTTTATGAAAACCTTGAAGATGACGAGCCCCAAATAACTTTATTCACCCATTTCAATTTTTCAAGAAGATCATTTAGATAGTTTCATTTGCAAGAGATAGGGCTGATGTTTTAAAAGTGGTGAAATATGAAGTTAGCATTCTTTAATTCGTGAAGTTTTTCTTTGGGTTTCAAGAGGTATCACGAGGTTTGTGAAAAGTAAAGCACTATGAACATGAAGCAATGATAAAAAATGTATCAACGAGTATGAGTGAACACTTGCTCTGTGCGTTTTAAAGGAGTTCAGAAGTTAGTCTTTAAGTGAGATATGAATTATCACTTCGTTGCACTATTTCTTAGTTAATATATTTTAGAATATTGATTTATTTTGCTACTTACGAATACATAGAATACTTTTGGTGGTAGTGTTTTCTAAGGAATTGCTAAAAATACACAAAACAAACATAAAAATCATTAAAATATTAACATGTTATCAAATACAATTTTACAAAATTAATATATTAACCATATTTACTTAGTCTAATTTTAAAATTTTTGATATTCTCAGGGAAAGACTCCAGCACTTCTGCAGGTAATGTGTTCCAATTTTGTATCGTTCTGTTTACAATTGAGAATTTAGAATTAAGATACAATCTACTTCATTGGTCTTTATAGTTCTTTACATCTAGTCAATGTTCTTAACATCGTACTTCGAAACGTTATTTTAAATGTTTTTTGATAATTTTTAAAGTCTGAAAATAGCGTCAATCACTTTTGTTGCGAGTATAAAGAACTGCTTCAAACTTTTTGAGCATTATGAACTCCAGGAAAAAAGCGAGACAAAATTTTCATATTGCATTTAAATAACACATCTCCTTAGCATATAACCTGAGGTTTTGAATTCACAATCCATGTGATATTAAGCTCATGTTTTGCAACTCATTTGCAGTCCGATAATCCCAATTCCATCGTCCACAACTTCCTTGCACTCCTGCCAGAGAGCTCGCGACTCGGCTGGAAGCGGACCCAACGGAATTTTAAATTTGTGTCCGAAAAAGTAAAAAAACAAAGAAGACAATAAACGCAAACGCAGCACGCTGACTGGTCACCACGTCGTAAACCGCAGGCGGGACATTTGAGTTCAATTTGAAGCCTTCAATTTAAAACGTGAAAGCCACGGAAATACACGGCAACCAGTGGAAACGATGGGCCGAGCAAGTCCGTTGGGAATATCGGAATGCATGGAGGGGAAGGGGGTTAAAGTGGCGACGAGAGGGGGGGGTGGAAGAGTGAATCGAGGGGAGTGGGAGTGGGCCGGGACTGGGCGGTAGCGGAGGGGCGAAAAGGACCGGGAAACAAACAAAACACGGGCGTGGATGATCATCGACGCGGAAAAAAACGAGAGCCCGTACGAGGAATTCCATTGCTCCTAATATTGATCACTTTCCCCGCGCAATGACATTAAAAGGCTCGCTCGGGGCCGGCGGTGGCGGCGCTGGGCCGAGCAGAACGCAGACGCACGTGTCGCACTACGCTACCGGGAGCGGTGGCTCAGGGCATCAACTGATGTCACTGCAGCGCCTCTGACCGGAAGGCCCTAGCTTCGAGTCCTGACGGCGGCAGGATTTTCGACACTAGCCTTTCAGCTAGGTCGAATTCAGTCGCTGTCTGCAGAAGAATTCTAGCGCCGGCTTCTCTGATCGGTAGTTTTCCGTAGTTTCTCCGATCAACACCAGGCGAATGCCGGAGCAGTACCCTACCAAACGGGCTACGGACCGCGCGCGATCTTTCCTTCCTCTTCCTTGTCCTATCCTCTCCCCTTACACACACACTTACACTCACATGCACTACACTACCACATATTCCGGGAGACCGGTCGGGAGCTTAGAGCTTGTCCCAGCTGGGGCGGTGCCCCGCTGATAGGAGAGTCCTGGTTGAGGGAAACCCCACTAGCCGACAGTAGGTCGGCGCCGGATCTCGCCATCCAGCGAGGGAAGATCACCGCCATCTCCCGAGGAAAAACAACCACTACACGAACGGGACTAATGACCAAAGTAGTTGACGCGCTCGGAAACACGAAAAACTCAATCAATCAATAAAAGCACTACGTTGCTCTCTTCTGGAGAAAATGTAACTAAACTATACGCTGAACGCTCATACTAGAATCTCAGGTAGAAATTCATGTATCCTGAATAAGAGAAAATACAGTATTTCGTGCAACATCTTCATTGACATCAGACGTAAAATCACACGAGTTGAAATGTTACACAATGAAGGTGTGACATATGATTTGTTTCATTATTATTGATTTCATCTTCTTAGTTAATAAGCTGTTGGTCCACTTGAAATTAGATGTTCATTGAATGCTTTAAATTTCAATAAAAGTATTTTGTTTATGTATTTTTAATAAATAAATAAATAAATAAATAAATAAATACAATAAAGTGAGTAATATAACGTTCAAGTATGAATCAAACTATTTTTTCAGCAATATTATACTTATCGAAAGATATCGATAAATATTAGTTAGACGGTTCTCTTATATGGTTCCACACTTATCTGTGTTTATTTTATAAATATGAAATTAGTTTCCGAAGTGTGAACTATTCGCTTTAAACAAAATGCAGTTTAGAATATAGGGTTGAATATTTGAAATATCTTTTCAAGTATATTTAAGGAGCGTGAACCACACGTTATTCTACCGCCGGACTGGGGGAGGTGACTCACGGCATCAACTGATGTCGGACAACAGTCCGTCCTACAAATTCGACAATTCCTTACTTGAGTCGTTATTAATCACTTTTATTTCTCCTCGTCATCCATTCCGCATCTCTCAGGGCCCCATCAGACATCCCCTTGCATGTGACCCGCTGTCCCGTATCACCCCCCCCCTGCACAGCGCTGACCGGCGTCGGCCCCACGTCCAGCTCTCCGCGGCGTGTACGGGCAATAATTGTCATTCGGATGGCGTCTACCACGGCCGGCTGCCTGGTCAGAAATGAAATTTCAAAACTGGCCACGCCCCCACGCCGGCGCGGCGCGGCGCGGGGGGGTTGCGGAGGAGGAGAAGGGGGCGGAGGGAGGGTGTGAGTGACGGGGACAGGGGGGGGCGAGAAGCAGAGCCGCTGCAGGGCGGTCGCGGTGGAACGATTACGTCAGAAAGTTACGTCCATCGGATCGACATCGCTGCACACGCGGCGTCCCGACGCCGGCTCATGGCGAGAGATACGAGTGAAGCTGGATGAAGAGGAGGAGGGGGCAGAGAGCTGCAGGCAATGGCGGGACAGCGGGATGAACAAGAGGGGGGAATGTAGGGCACGAGGTAAGGGCGGAACCAGCGGGATGAAGAAGAGTTGTGGACGGAGTGCTGTATGCAATTGTCTGCGGGATGAAGAAGAGAACGGTGAGCTGGAGGTAATGGTGAGGTCAGCGGGTGAAGAAGAGTTGTGGACGGAGGACTGTAGGCAATGGCATGTCTCCGGGATGAAGAAGAAGAGCACGGAGAGCGACAGGTAATGGCGGACACAGCGGGTAAAGAAAAGGTGTGGACGGAGGGCTGTATGCAATGGTCAGAGGGATGATGAAGAAGAGAACGGTGAGCTGGAGGTAATGGCGGGGTCAGGGGTATGAAGAGGTGAAGATCAGGAGGTCCTAGGTTCGAGTCCTCATGGCGGCAGGATTTTCCACACTGGCTTTTCAGCTACGTCGAATTCAGCCGCTTTTTGAAGGAGAATTCTAGCGGCCGGCTGTTCTGATCGGTAGTTTTCCGTGGTTTCTCCGATCAACACCAGGCGAATGCCGGAGCAGTACCCTACCAAACGGGCCACGGACTGCGCGCGATCTGTCCATCCCATTCCTTGTCGTATCCTCCCCCCTTACACACTCACTTCACACTCACACTCACTACCACATATTCCTGGAGACCGGTCGGGAGCTTAGAGCTTGTCTCGGCTGGGGCGGTGCTTCGCTGGTGGGGGAATCCTGGTTAGGGGGAAACCCCACTAGCCGACAGTTGGTCGGCGCCGGATCTCGCCATTCAGCGGGGGAAGATCACCGGCATCTCCCGATGCGGCACTACACTAACGGGACTAATGACCAGAGCAGTTGTCGCGTTAGGAAACAAGAAAACCAAAACCAAACCAGAACTGGATGAAGAACAAGGCGTGGAACGGGAGTTGGAGAAAGAAGGACGAGAAACAAGGAAAGGAGCAAAGTTGCTGAATTTGGACGGCGAGAAATACTGCGAACTGTTGCTGCGAAACCTGGAGAGATACGCTTCATAGAGAAGGTTTCACAAAAGCTTTTCATTATTCTCTGTCTATCTTTGAAGAAATACAAACAGAATTTTATCTTACAACATATTTGTAATGAAATTTTAACTTTTTCCTCTCCCATTGCATTCTTCGTTATTTTAATAAATTTTTAAATTTGCAGACTTTAAGGAAGAAATTTTAGAAGAAGAAAATGTTATAAATTTAAAAATCGATTATATATTACGTAAAATATTGGTATAAAAATTAAGTTCCGTAATCATATCCTAGTAACAATATCACGAAAGAAAATGTCGACACTGACTTTGAAATACACATTTGTTCAGAGTGTAATAATAATATAAATATTATTAATAATAATAATAATAATATATAATAATATATTACTAAAGTAATATTCTTGTATACCATTTACATATTTTTCAGGCATCATTTTGGTAGTAAAAATTGGTTAGTGTTATTTCAGTATTTTAACAAACTTTGGCGCATATATGTTTTGTTTTAATTCTGTATGAATGAGTAATGCCAAGAACAATTTGCATAGAAGTTACTCGCAGTCGCCATCTGCCCTATAAGCAGGCCTCTACACTTACCCTTACGTTGCAAATGTCCTCACATGCTAGAATGATCAGCAGACAAACTCACCTGTAGAATAAAAAAACGCTCAATCAATATAATTAGCCACACATAAAACATAAAACAAAACAAACAATTCATATGTATTAATTGGTTTTTAATGTTTTAAATTTTAAAAATATTTTCATAGTATTAAGACGAAGAAATATATGCATAACAAATTCAAAGCATGAATTTTCGTTTCCCCTATAAGCATATATAAGGATTGCAAAACTTAATAATATATTTGCATTTCTTGAAGCTGCAGACACGAGTACATATATATTACTTCCACAGAAGAAGTACATGTGTATGTCCGTGAAGGGGATTATAAGCACAACTTCTCATTATGCACAAGAATATACAGAATGTGTTATTGAATATTTACACAATATTGTGTTCTCAAACATTTTGTAGGTCCCATAATACACTAATACAATGAGTGTTTTTGTAAAGTTTCACATGCGGTAAGCTACACATGTTACCTTCAGCTGAATAACAAGAGTGGTGGCTTTCTTAATCCAGTGTTTCTATTAATAAGTTCAAATTAGTGTCTACACGTCTTTAACGTTTCATACAACCCAATGCAACGAATGTTCGACATGTATAAACGTGTTGAAACAAAAAAAAAACAAAAGAAATATTTCATGAACAATATTAACAATAACAATAATAAACACGAAAATATCAATATAAACTTTAATAATTTATTTTAAATGTAGCTTATTTTCTATTTGGTTTACACAAACCTCTCATAAATGAAAAAAAAATGAAACATCCGAGATTCACAAAGCGTAGATTAACACAGCACCCCAAGGAACTCAGACGCGTGGGGCACAGATCTCCCCGCTTCTGTGCCTTGCACTGACGTGCCGTTATTTACGCATTCGTCCTCCACCGGCATCGCGAGTGGGCGTGTCGCGATTGGTGGGCGGGGCGGCGGTGGGCGAAGGCTGTCGCCGCGACACTCCAATAACCGACGACCTCCACGCCTTCTCCGACGCCTCCTCCGGCCTCCGCGCCCGTATATATTACCTCGGGAGATTCATTTCCCTAAGTCGTCTAAGCCGTATCGAATGCGATCGAGAATTTACGATATCGCTCTCGTTCCTCGGCTCGGCCTTGGGCCATGCCGCAGACACCGCTTCCTCCGTCGCCCAGCTCCGCCGCGCGAGCCGACACACACTTCGGCATCGCCTTGCCGAGACGCAGACGCAAATTTCTCTCTCTTCCGCTCTGCAACCACACGACACACTTTATCGCACTCCAAAAAGTGCATCCTTTCCCCCGTCGGTACTCTCACAGTCACTGCCCCACACTACCACAACAACTCTTTCTCCCTCTCTCCTCCGTCTCTCTCTCTCTTTCTCATCATATCAGTTGATTGGTTGGTTGATTAGAGATTCCGAGCTCGTCAACAACGTTGGTCATTATTCCCGTAAGTGTAGTGCATGTTTTTTCCTCGTGGAAGAGTGATGCTTTTCCCCCGCTGGATGGCGAGTTCCGGCGCCCACCTACCGCCGGCTAGCGGGGTTTTCCCCCTAACCAGGACTCTCCCAACAGAGGGGGAACGCCCCAGCCGGGACAAGCTCTAAGCTCCCGGCCGGTCTCCCGGAATATGTGATAGTGTAGTGCATGTTGGTGTATGTGTGCGTAAGTAAGGGGTGAGCATAGGACAAGGAAGAGGAAGGAAAGATCGCTCATGGTCCGTGGTCCGTTTGTTAGTGTACTGCTCCAGCATTCGCCTGGTGTTGATCGGAGAAACAACGGAAAACTACCGATCAGAGCAGCCGACTGCTAGAATTCTCCTCGAGACAGCGGCTGAATTCGACCTACCTGAAAAGCTAGTGTCGATTATCCTGCCACATACCACAAATATCTTTCTTTCATCCATCTCGTCCACAGTCCCTCTGCAGACTGCACTGCCTTCATTTTCTCCTTTATGATTCATCCCATCGTACAATTTCCTCTCTTCATTCTCCATCACTCCTATTCACACCTCCTATCACGTCTTCAAAAATAATCCCTCTAATGCCCGGCCCCTCAACCTTTTTTTTCCCCCCCTCTTGCCGTTCCACAACCTCATGGAACACATTCAAACATAGCCACTTAATCTCATGTCACATCGTAATCTGTATGTCTGACATACTGGAGGTTCTCGTTGGAAAGGATATGCCGAATTAGGCATAGCGAATTAACATCCGGTTTTGGTATTTCACATTTTTCAGATATGTAGCTTTTCTACTTTTAGTGAGAGTGGGATATGATTTCGGGCAACGCAACATGAAAATTCTGGCCACGGATAGATGCTGAAATTCCGCAATGAAGAAGAAACGAGAAAGTTATTGAGTTTTTAATTATGAAATATGTCTTTAACATTATTGGCCTAATTTTTCAAAAAAGTTATATTTTTTAAATCATTATCTTTAAAATACTATTACAAATAAAATAATACATATCGCTATAGAAGATGTACGTAATAAAATATAAACATTCAACGAATGAAATATATACACAAAAATTGATATAGTAAGTTTTCAATGATAACAAGGGATTTTGTGCCATCAAGAAAGAGCAAGGTACTTTAAATGACGTGGAAACATTTAAATCTATGGGTTAAATGGTTTAAAGAACTTGTACGAGGACTGAATTTTTAAAATAATGTTTGCATCATGTCAGTGTTTGGTGAGACACGAGTTGCGAAAATAAAAATACAAACCTGTGAATGTGGTAAATATTGAAAGTAAAAGTTTTAGTTTTGAATTTTCGTCTAGTAGTTCGTCTAATACAGATTGCATGTCCAATAATCTAATAATTTAATACTCTAAATGTTTCATTCAACTATGTTTTTTCAACCAATTTAATCAATATTGTTTGAATAAATCTGTACATTTTTTAATAAACTACTGGCTTGCAGTAGCTACAATGCTGCTGATATTATATTTTTCTTTAAATTTCAACGCACTTTGAAAATACGTAATATAGATTATAACACAGCCACACACAAAAAAAACTTGTGAGACCCAAAGTCTTGAAACATGTTCGTCTATGTACTTCGACGTGCTGAATCCGAATCTGAAGCCATAATTGTGCAATCACCTTCCAACATTTTAAAAAATTTGTTTAAAGGTATGAAAAAATGTTTTAAAATGTTATAAGACCCATTTAGGGGGGAAAAATTGAGACAAAACTCCAACGTTAACACGTCGAAAATGAATTTCAAAAATGTATTTATTTTTTTCTATATGAGTTTGGCGCCAAACGTCTTTGACAAAATTACCTTCAAACTGAACTATGTTTCCCCGTGTCTACAATTTTTTCAGCCTGATACACGCAACAGATGCTGAGGAAAAAATAAAACATGCAAAAGACGTTCATTTGTTGTATATCTTCAATAGATTGCCCTAGGAAGCTGACTATTTTGTGAATCTACGTCATTTTGTATTCTATTTCATATGAGCATCGCGATTGTCGATTTGGTTCTGGGGCACTTTTCACCGCCTTATTCGGCTATACTCTTTTTCACACACATCATGTCAAATCCATTTCATTCAGTTTGAAGTTACAAACAGATGAAATTGCCAGTCTCTATTTATTCCCAACTCTCTGACAACCATTTCTGTAAAGTTACAGCAATCTCACTGCGCTGCTTGCCACGACTTTGGACATAATATTTGCATGCGAACCGCGAAGTGCGTGCCCCGGCCGGGCCGCGAAGAGTGAAGACTCGGCTTGTGTCTCGAAGGGGAAATGAAGTCCCCCACCGCCACTCCCTCCATGACGTCAGAGGTCGCATCTCTTCTTCCAGGCGAGGACGAAGGGCCGGCCTCCCACCTCTTCCGCTGAGCCGTATACAGTGCTGCCATGCACGCACCCCCAGCGCTGCCTGGCGGCGGAGAGGAGCGTTTGGCACGCTCGGAAATAGAACGGCACAAATGATGGAGAGGGTAATCCACGCACGAGATCATGATCGCGTTGGAGATCGCTTGCAAAGGACTCGCTAAATACGAACACAGACAGGTTTTGGGTCAAATTTCTTAGCAGGTGAACAAGTTGTAAAACTACAGTTGTAGATATTGTATTCCACGATAATGATGATGATTATGATGATGATGACTGAAACTCAGTTGAATAATGAATGGAAAAATGTTGCCAATTTTTCGCCGATTTTTTACTTTTCATTTCCATGCTATCAATGAATATTCAATTAAAACGAAGTATATATAAAAACAACCCACAAATCACATATTTTCATCACGAAATGTAATATTTATATTACATTGTTTTTGAAGGAGTAGGAATGAGTGGAAGACGAAGGGGAAAAAACTGAGAATGTGCAATAGGCCCAAACTGGGAAATCGATTCCCTAGTTTGGATTCAAAGTCTCCTAAAGTGGACAGATTATCACAAATGTTTTGCAGAAGTGATAAATAAATTGGTAATATGCGTCTTTTTATTTGAAATTACATTAATACAATATATAAAAGAAATATATAAAAGAAAACATCTATTTTTGAATTCGTTGATCCTTCATTATACTTTATTTACATTTTGTTGGGGAAATATTATCGACAGTATACTCCTTTACTCAATGATTTATAAACCTTATCCAAATAGTTAAGAGACAAACATTTTCAAAAATTCCAAAATAATGAAAACACTATGCAACACTACGTAAAAAAAGTATTAAATACTGCAGATTTATTTCGTTAAAAACTTATAATGGGCTTTGAGAAAAATGGAGAAACAATATGAATGCTACCACAACATTAGCTTTCTTCCCTGAAAATTATTCAGACAAATTCCTCGATTCATTTCTCGATGTTTTTATAACACATCAAGTGTACACTTATAATTTACATCCCAGACACACTATCATATTTTCGTCGTGACTTTCTGCATATCGTACAGAAACAGATACATTCAACATTATCGCAAGGTTGTTTTGAATTTTCTGAACCAAAACTTATTCTCTTGAAATTTTCTAATTCTCTTGAAATTTCTGGCCTTGCCTTTTCAATTGTCTTAGTTTCGGTTCGGATGAGCTGCTCGTTAAAGCAGTATTCTCCACTTCTTCAAATAAATGATCATCTTCACTCATTAGAAAAACTTGTCAACCGTCTTGTGAAACATTATAATTTCTTGTTTCTTATATTTATAGATAAAACCGCCTTAAAATGATCCTTTATTCATTTTTCTCAATGTTGGTTGAACTATGTTTGCTTGTTGCTTGTGCTTAAACACCAGCTTCCAGAGTACAACAGTTGACTTGAAAGAAAAATAAAACAATACCACCAGGTTATTCACATTCTGGAGTCCTATTTGGGGAATTTTCTGTGGTCCAATTTAGGTAATTCGTTCAACTGCGAGTAATACTACACCTTTTTGGAAGCAAAAGACTGTAGTTAAAACGTATAGTATAAACAATGCAACATATTCGGAATGGTATTTTAAGAGGCCGTGTTTACTTTTTCTTTGAACTAAAAAGATTGAAGGCGTTGTCATTGTCAACAATAGTATTTATTTCAAAAATAGCAGCTTTCGATGGCTTAGCCATCATCATCAGTTTTCTGCTGTCTAAGAGCTGGGAGCTGTTGTCTGGTAGTCGTTTTTGTGGCTCCCAGACAGCCGAAAACTGATGATGATGGCTAAGCTATTGAAAGCTACTATTTTTGAAATAAATACTATTGTTGACAATGACAACGCCTTTAATCTTTTCAATTATGTAAACGTCAACTACAGCTCACCACGGAATCAATATACTTTTCCTTTACTCAGTAAAACTTTATCAAACGATGTTTCTTTTTACTCGGTTCGGTTAAATAATATGTAGAAGTATGCAGTGCTGCTACCCCAACTCATGGTGAAGAAATCTCTTAGGAGTGGGAGGGACGTTTGGCACGATTGGAAAAGGAAAATTTGAAATGATCCAGAGGGATCATCTACACGTTTGTCTCTTACTATAACCCTACTGGATATCTGTGCGGATAGATTATACGCAGAATTTTTTCAGGAGGTTGTGAAATACGTATGCTTCACAATTTTACACCAACCGTGTTTGGTCATCGTAGTCAGTATAATGATATTGAGATCCGGCAGTTTCTCACTCCTATTTATTTAATATATTTTTATAATAACTTTTCCAACTCGTGCCTAGTTCACTGATTTCTTTACTGCGTAAGCTACTATTTTCCCACTTCGAACCTGGAATGGATATAGCTTATTTGTCGAAGAATATATATATATATATATATATATATATATATATATATATATAGTGTGGGTCGACTGACCTGAAAATTTATGAAAGATATTTAATTGAACTGATCTGCTTTATAATAGCTACATTAGATTGTTAGGAAATATTTAATTTTGTAAGTGGTTCCGGTTGATTTTGTAAGTTTGCTGTTTTGATAAGTGGATTTGATTTGATTTGATTTTTTCGTGTTTCCGGGCGCGTCAACTGCTTCGTTCATTAGTCCCGTGAGTGTAGTGCATGTTTTTTGTCGAGATATGCGCGGTCATCTTTCCCCGCTGGATGGCGCGATCCGGCGCCGACGTACCGTCGGCAAGTGGGGTTTCCCCCTAACCAGGACTCTCCCACCAGCGGGGCACCGCCCCAGCCGGGACAAGCTCTAAGCTCCTGACCGTTCTCCCGAAATATGTGGTAGTGTAGTGCATGTTAGTGTGTGTTTGTAAGGGGAGGATAGGACAAGGAAGAGGAAGAACTGATCGCGCGCGGTCCGTGTCCCGTTTGGTAGGGTACTGCTCCGGCATCCACCTGGTGTTGATCGGAGAAACCACGTAAAACTACCGATCAGAGCAGCCGGCCGCTAGAATTCTCCTCCACACAGCGACTGAATTCGACCTCGCTGAAAAGCTAGTGACGAAAATTCTGCCGCCGTCAGGACTCGAACATAGGACCTCCCGGTCAGAGGCGCTGCAGGGACATCAGTTGATGCACTGAGCTACCGCTCCCGGTTTTGGTAAGTGGAGGAGTGAGTTAGTTAATGAGGGTATGAGTGGTCCGGCGGAGGGGCGTTGTAGAGGGTGGGTAAGCATTTCGGTCGTTAATTGGGTGGGCGGCCAGAGGGTTGGCCGAAAGAATAGACGAGAGGGCGGGGGGATGGCAAAAGATCGGGAGAAAAAGTGTTTGGGAGAACGAATAAACGATGAGAAATAGGGGGCGGCATGGTGGGAGGGACAGAGGGCGGGAAGACATCGGTGAGGGACGAAATGGTGAGATAAAGCTGAAGGATCGGAGAGCAGGAGCACCATGAACCGAGAGAAAGAGTTCTTCGAACATAGAGGTTCAGACAGCAATAGGTTCTGAGACATCAGGGGCAGCAGACGTGAGTTTGGGAGTAACAGAGTATCAGAAGGTCTGATGGATGAGGGTCAGAAGGCGAGACAGTGAGAGGTTGGGAAGGATGCGGAAAGTTGAGAGGCCGGAAAGGTGAGAGAATGGACAGGTGAGCGGTTGGGAGAGTCAAAGAAATGGGAAATGAGAAGGCAGACAGGTGAGAAGATGGAAATAAGAGAGAATGGGGTGGTGACATAGGGGAGAGATGAGATGGGGGAATGTGAGAGAATGCGAAGGTGAAGGGGGGGAAGATAAGAGTTCGGGAAGATGAGAGGGTGGACAAGTGAGAGGGTGAGTACGTAAGAGGGTGGGGTGGAGATCTCTGAAGGTTGTGAAGTGAGTTATTGGATTGGTCAGAGGGTGGGAATACGTGAGGCCGAGAAATCCGGAAAGAGCGCGGGCTAGAGGGTGAAGAGCCTGAGGGTTGGAGGGCGGGAGGACGGAAAGGCGACCGGGAGCGGTAGCTCAGTGTATCAACTGATGTCACTGCAGCGCCTCTGACCGGAAGGTCCTAGGTTCGAGTCCTGACGGCAGCAGGATTTTCGACACTAGCTTTTCAGCTAGGTCGAATTCAGTTGCTACTGGAGGAGAATTCAAGCGGCGGGCTGCTCTGATCGGTAGTTTTCTGTGGTTTCTCCCATCAACACTAGGCGAATGCCGGAGCAGTACCCTAGCAAACGGGCCACGGAGCGCGCGCTATCTGTCCTTTCTCTTCCTTGTCCTATCCTCTCCCCTTACACACACACACACTTACACTAACATGCACCACACTACCACATATTCCGGGAGACTGGTCCGGAGCTTAGAGCTAGTTCTGGCTGGGGTGGTGCCTCGCTGGTGGGAGAGTCGTGGTTAGGGGGAAACCCCGTTAGCAGACAGTAGGCCGGATCTAGCCATCCAGCGGGGGAAGATCATCGCCATCTCCCGAGAAAAAACATGCACTACACGAACGGGACTAAAGACCAAAGCAGTTGACGCGCCCGGAAACCCGAAAAAATGAATCAATCAATCAAACGAAAAGGCGTGAGAGCGGGGGCAAGGAGGGCAGGCGGGTGGGGGGAGTGAGGTAGGGCTGGAAGGCTGAAGGATGGGAGAGCAGGAGGGCGTGAGGGCTGGAGGGCTGGAGGGGTGGAGGGCGGGAAGGTTGGAGGGTCGGAGCGCGGGCGAGCAGCGGGCGAAGCCAGGCTTTGGCCCCTGCGGAGCGCATTAGGCGATGGAATATTTATCGCCCCCGGAAGCTGGCAGCCCGCGCTCGGGTCGACTTTCCCGCGACTAAGCGCCCGCCGCCGCCGCCCGCGCGGCGCTCGGCGCAGGGCGAAGGCGGCGCCAGGGGGCGCGGGAGGAATCGGGAGGTGGAGCAAACTCTCCGATTTGTTCGCCCGTCGAGAAGATTCCCTTCACGAAGAACACGAGTGGCGTTTTAAGCAGTGGAGTGAAGTGGTTGAGTTTGGTGACGTCATCATTTCGAGTCGATTTGTCTTCCGGAATCACTAGCCTTTGTTTAGAGCCATTCATGCAAAAATATTGTTTATATTGGAAGTTTTAAATATATTTTTCAAGACTTGAATTCGTGTGCAGTAAACTCTAGCTTACTGGCGGGCGAATTATTCCCGGAACTCTTCAACCTTTTTTATTTTGCTTATTTAAGGTAACTTTTCAACTCCTATGGTTATATAGCGACCACTGTAATTGAACATTGGTTTTGTAACTTTGGGGTAACTGTGGTGCAAAAGTCATACGGACACACACACAAACATCCATCCGCTTTGAATCCGCGTCCCTTCAAGCCAAAACAGCCACGGCTCCTCCGACTTAGCGACCTCGGCTACCCAGGACGCTCTGCAACCTTTGTTGTTTGCCCCTTTTACAATAGAGTTTATACCGGTAGCGGTAGCTCAGTGCATCAACTGATGTCACTGCAGCGCCTCTAGCCGGGAGGTCCTAGGTTCCCACTCCCCACGGCGGCAGGATTTTCGGCACTAGCTTTCCAGCTTGGTCGAATTCAGCTGCTGTCTCGAGGAGAATTCTAGCGGCCGGCTGCTCTGAGCTGTAGTTTTCCGTGGTTTCTCCGATCAGCACCAGGCGAATGCCGGAGCAGTACCCTACCAAACGGGCCACGCACCGCGCGCGATCTGTCCTTCCTCTTCCTTTTCCTATCCTCTCTCCCTTTATTTTTCCTCATGTAATTTAATGCTTTATGAATAATCTGTTTTTGTATTATCATTATTATTATTACTATTATTATTTTTACTATTATCATTACTATTATTATTATTATTATTACTATGATGTATATTTCTCAGTAAGCATTGAGAACCTTTCAGCTATTATATACGACTTAAGATCTAGCAAATGCAGATGGTTATGATAGATCTGAAGGAAGACGGAGAAGAAATTCATCTATGTCTGCCGTTCAATTTAAGAATTTTCGCACAACATGGCAAGTCTGCAAGAACAAAGCTTTCTGGATGGTTATGCAGATACCTCTTGATAATCCTATTTTTGTAAGACCAGAAGCAAATCAGTCCGTCACAACTCCTGTGGCTGAGATGATTGCTGACACTATTTGAACCTTACTCAGTTGTGAAACATGTTGGATTTCTGCTTCCAAATTCTGGTATTTAGAAATATTCTCTGATTCTGTCTTATCAAGATTGTTAGTGTACAGCCTATATCAAATTTTGTTTCATACTTTTCTGTTTTAAAGGGTTTGTCCGAAAAGTGATGCCCATGACTTCAGACCAAAGCATTTATTCATCGGATCGGTACAATCTCTTAATACTCTTCAAAGTACATCCCTCCTGCGTCGATACGCCGCTGCCTGTGCGATTTCCATGCGTCAAAGGCGGCGCAAAAGTCCTTTACCGGTACGTCCTTCAAGGCGCGCGTTGTAGTTGCCTTAATGTTGTCCACAGACCAGAAATGCTTCCTTTTCATCGGAGTTTTCAGTCGTGGGAATAAAAAAAGTCAAGGGGGAGCGACGTCCAGGGGGTAGGTTGGTTGTAGGGAGGTTGTGGGATAGTTGTGACGCCTCTCGTGGCCAGGTAGTAGCTTATAACAGAGCTGGTACGCACGGGTGCATTGTCGTGATGCTGCTTCCAGTCCGTGGCGATGTTGGGTCGGACGCCTTGGACCCGAAGTTTCAACCTCTTCAGCACCTGGACGTAAAATTTGCCTCTCGCTGTTGTGTCTGGGAATACAAATTCGTGATGGACGATCTCTCGGATATCGAAAAATACAAACAGCATTGATTTGATTTTTTGATTTTGACATCCTGGACTTTTTTGGGCGAGGGAACGTTGACGAGTGCTACTCGGCATTTTGCCTTTTTGTCTCAGGGTCGTATTCAAACACCCAACATTCGTCTCCAATAAGAACATTCTCCAAAAAGACTGGGTCCACTTGGCACATTTCCAAAAGTTCCCAACACACTTCCTCTCGATGCGATTTTGATCGTGGGGATCGGGATCACGACCAACTTTGCACACATTTTCCGCATCTCCAAATTTTTCCCATACAATCTCGTGAAAGTTCGTTTTCGGAATATTTAATGTCTCTGCAATTATGCAAATTGGAGGAGGGTTGGTTCTCAATTTGTTGCCAATTTTCTATTAATTATATTAGCTATTTCATTGTGCCTCCCTAGATATGCAGTGTTGGCAAGAACTGGGCATCCTACAATCATATGGTTGATGGTCTCATTTGACTACACATTCTACAAACATCTTTTATACTGCTCTTCAGTATGTTTTTATCATAATTGCGTGCTTTTATTACCCCATCTTTAATTGATATTATAAATCCTTCAGTTTCAGGGAATAAATATCCCATTTTTAACCACAGGAGAGAAGTGACTTTATCAACTAATGGGTTATTTAAGAGATTGTGATATTTTCCATGAAGGGTCTTGTTCTTCCAATCTGTCCCATGTTACTTATCTGGGATTTCAGTGTTGGTTTCAGACGTTTTTTTTTGGGGGGGGGGGAATAAAGCCTTTCGATAGCGCTCTTGGGACGATGTATTCTGAATTTTGTGAGGGTGGTTCGAGTAATCGTATCCAGTTCCCGAAGGTCTGTGTCTGAATATTTCAGAATACCAAAGGAATATGTCAATACTGGAACAGCACGTGTGTTAATGGCATTTATTAGATTCCTTGGGCAGAATTTTGTGTTCATCAACTTTGTGATTCTTGATTTGTACCTTCCCTTGAATATGGACATTTATGTGATTTACTAGTCTCTTTTGTTGGATACCAAGATATTTATAAGTCTCGTGGTACAAAAACTGTCAAAAATCACAAGACTCATCTGGTATTTTGACCAATTTACCGTTTTTTAGGTGTATTTCAGCACAATTGTCCAATTCAAAGAACATAGCAATGGCTTCACTAAGCACCCGCGTCACATACTTCAGCGCTTTCAGGTGTTGTTGGTTCTCGGCAAACAATTTAACATCATCCATAAACAGTAAATGGTTGGTTCGGGAGCTAGGATCTCTCATTCGGAGTCTGTAGCCTAGACATTTCATGCTTACAGGCTGTGATAGGGGGTTTATAGCTAAATTAAACCATAGAGGGTTCAATGAATAGCTTTGAAATATTCCTCGACGACTATCAATCTTAAATGTACAATTGTCCAAATAAAAATCTGTACGCCATTTTTGCATGAAAGCAGCCAGAAGGTTTACAATTTTTGTATTTATTTTATATATTTTTAAAATGTGAATCAGACAGTAATGGGGTACCGAATCAAACGCCTTTCTATAGTCGATGTAGCACATGCTTAAGTTTCAGTTTTTTATCTCAGCTTGTTTTATGATTATGCTCTCGACAGTCAACTGTTCGTTGCATCCAAAGTACTTCGATGCATTCTTGCTGTTCCATGCTGATGATACTGTTCTGATTTGCAAGCATGTATATCTTTTCGTGTAAAACTTATGTTAATAATTTATATAGAACAGAGATATATGTTATTGGCCAGTCATTTTTGGTACCTGATTGAGCAACACTTTGGGTAGTTAGCAAGTAATACCTTATGTTAAGAATCTTGGGGATTGCACAAGCTTCTGAAGTATTTCATTAAAACTTTTTGAAATCCATTGATGTAGAGAGACTAAACCCTTCAATCAAAATTATGAATTTTGTCAGATCCCGCTGATTTCTGATTTTGGCATTTCTTGAGACTTCCTTGAATATCATCGGAGGTAATGTAGACTGCAGACATTTATGGAAGGTTGCCCATGTTTTTCTGAAGTTCCGAGCCATGATGCATCATGATTGTAACTTGCAGGGTTGATCCAGATTTTCTGACAGTATGGCTTTAATTTATGGATATCAACTTTCTCCTGGCTATCAGCTTTGGGTTCTAAGTTCCGGTAGAATACTTTATAGCCCCTTTCAAATAACATATTTTGATGTTTACGCTTTGAGTATTCATTGTACCTTCACAATTTAGCACCATTAGCTTTGAGATTTTATCAGGCTTCATCGTGGTACAAGGTTTGCTTTTGTCTTAATTCTGAGTTGCTTATGTTTATTTGCATTTTAAGTAGGATTCTATTAATTTTATGCTTTACTCTTCTACTTTTGTTGGTTGAAAGAAACTCATGGAATTTCGTGGACACAAAAACAATTAACGGCCTACTAAAATAAATCTTTTTCAGAAGCAATACTAAGTCATGAAATACATACCTCGGGTAGAAAAGCTTGAATTGCTAAAAATTTGAATTACTCTTAAATGGAAACGAAAAAATATTGAACCTCTCAAGTGTATAATGGGGTACAATTGTACCTAATTTGCTCCCATTGTCACTCGTTTTCTTGAACATACCATTCATGCAATTATACACCTCTTTATATCCTCGTTTCGTTAATTACTATACCATTATTCATGTATTATTTTAATTATATAATTATATTACCTTACCTACGTAATTAACTGCCACGGGGTTACACGCAATTGCAGTTTAAATAAATTGATCTTGACTAAGAAACTAACAAGAAGAAATGAAGGAAAAAGAAACAGAAATGAAGAAACGAAGAAGTAGAAGAATGAATCCAAGAATAAAATGAAGTCATCGTGTTAAATTAATCACTTTGGTAAAATCAGTACTTTTGGATCTTTCACGCATCGTAAGATAATTGAGAGGAACATCGTAAATGTGCAGCCCTGAATACTGCACCGGTCTTCACCCCCTCCGCTAGCTCGAGTCATTGGCCGCTTTCGACGTGCTTCCGGGGCGCGCGGTCTGAGTGACAATTGCAGCGGGGGCGCCAGGCGGGGTGGGGACGTGCCTGCCGGCGGTTTCTCAAGGGCCTGCGTGCCTCGCTGGTCCTCCCCGCCTCTCGCCTCCTCACCGCTCCACTCCCTTCACACCGTTCAGACCTCACTCCGTCTCGCCCCAGTCTCGTCGCCGCTCTCCCCCGCTGCGACCGTGCCCAATTGGCTGTGTCTCCCGTCGCCTGCCCGCCCCGCCCCCCTCCCACCCACTGCCCGCCCCGCTGCGCCACGCCCTTCCGTCACTTTCCTGAGCCAACCAACGAGACGCCTAATTTCAAGACGACCACACCGTGGAAGTAGATGGTCTCTGTGGCGACGTGGTGTTCCCAGCTCTGAAGCACAACAGTGCTCAACACATAGTATTGCGGACCGACAAATTCTCTTTTGACTTGAGATAGCCGGTACGTAAAACTTTTCGCCAATTTATTTATACATTTTTAAAAAACATAATATATTAATATATGAAACTCTGGAGACTAAAATTTAACTTTTCTTATTTGTAACGTAATTGAAGGTAATTGTAGGAAAATTGGATAATAAAACAAAAAAGAAAACAACAGTAGTCTCGTTATGGGGGTTTTTACACCTCAATGTTTCAAAGACTTGTGTCAGCAATATGCCGTAATATCCATATCCCGGTCAATACTTTCTCTATCAACTATGTTCTCTAACTAGCCGTTACAATTACAACGATGTTTATTTAATTTTATTTCAGTTTATTTTCAGTGTTGGATTTCAATTTGTTTTAGCTCTTTACAAACACCTTTATTATTACTCAATAAAATAAACTTAAAGCAAATAAAATGACTCAAGTTGGCAGGACAAATTGCAATTTTCCATTTATTTTTCATGACAACTTGCTACGCAATGGAAAAATTAATTACTTTCGGATAAATACGCCAGAAACAACGTTCTCCTGTATACTGATATTACGAGCTTATTTTTTGTTTCTTAACTACTTTTGCCTATAATTAATCTGCACTTCAATTTGCAGAGCTAAATGAAATAAACATACATGCTTAATAACTTTGAAATACTTTCAAATTATTACTAACATTAGAAAACTTAGAAAATATAAAAATATTCACTTACAATTTTTATGATTTGAAAATAAATAAATGCGTCGACTTCGCAGAGTTTCTTCTTACTTATTTACGAAACGAGTCCAGAAAGTGGGTCCTTAGCGTACGAATGAATGTAAACAGACAAGGATAGAAAATAATCGTCAATTTTAAAATAAATACGTTTAAGAATTTTAGTACGGGTTTCTTACATGATTTTTGGTAAGAATTCATGGAAACCTGCAAGTGCATACTCTTAAAATCATTGTCAATAAGGGAGACGGGAGCAATGATGATTAATGACATTCAAGTGCTTTGATTATTTTGCAGTACTCAGTTGTTTTAGATGGTAATGTCGTTTTTGCGTAGGCGTAGGGCGAAATAATTGTTTCTTAACAGAGATGACAAGTACTAGTTCCTATACATATTATTTTGCCAGGAAATATTTGTTCAAAATATCAAATTGTTTTTTTGCTGGAACTTAGTAACCAAAGAAAACAATTACATTACTCACCACTATTAAGGGAAACGAATTGATATCAAGTTTCTCTTTACATATTACTAGCTAATGGAGTGTCATCAACGATTTAACCTAACCTAACCCACCAACCGTTAGCAAAAATTACATAGAAGTGCTATTAATTAACTTTCTTCGGTTGTTTGACTTTTATTTTTTTCTTTCTTAGGTTCAGAGACCTCTTGGTTCAGTGTAGATGCTTTGTCAACGTTGCGAATAACCACTTAAGTGGTTAGTTTGCAATTATTTTGTGATATTGAGCACGATTTCTATCTTTGACTTTCCTAAACTTAGGTACTGTAATTGTTTCATAAAATTGACTTCGTCAAGAGTTATTTCAAAACGTTTTATTTTATTTGTTGTAGTACATATTTTTAAAATCAATTTAAAAACCACAGGACGTTGACGGCAAACACGCACTTACCTGTTGTACCTCCGGGTCACTTGGCTTATTCTGTTTTCTCATACAAAAATTATCGTCTTCTCGATATTCTTTGAAGACATAACACTGATCGCCGCAGTCCAGACGCAGCAACCGGATCGAGACACCGCTATGCTCTTCTCAGAGACATGTACCAACAGCCGTCAGTAGTAAGTCAGTAGGCTCACCATTTATTTAGTTCATTTTCTTTGAAAGGAAATATTTTGTTTTTGTATTGCCGTATTCTTTGACTTCTAAAACTCCTTAAATGTCTACCTCTACGTGCTCCCTACGTCTTCCTCCACGTCTACGCCTTCCTTTACGTCTACTTCTTCCTCTACGTATTCGTCTTTCCCTACGTCTACGTCTACGTCTTTCTCTACGTTTACGTCTTTTTCTACGTCTAGGTCTTCCTCTAGCGCTACGTCTTTCCCTACGTTTACGTCTTCTCCACGTCTACGTCGTTCTTTACGTATTCGTCTACGTCTACGTCTTTCTCTACATTTACGTCTTTCTCTTACTCTACGTCTTTCTCTCCTTCTTGCTCTACGTAGGTACTAGAGTTTAATCAACGATATCTATAAAGATCTATTTATGTTGCGTTGGTTTAATTCCAGGCAGCAAGGTAATACCTTGACAGCAGCGCCAAAACACGAAAAAAACACGTTTTATTGAAATTTCTCAGAATCTAATAGCTGGTTCCAAAACCAAATTATGTTCCCCATCAGGAGATCAAGACGCGTCGAACGTACGTTTCGATTGGAGCACGGGAAGTGGTCTAACCGAGGGTAAGGGAATCGCACATTCGCATACTCGAGTTATTCAAATACTATAAAGGGGTATTGCTTATAATATTGTAGAAGATTGACAATGCAATATTATTATTGAAGAAACCGATTCCTTTAATCATCATTTCAGTAGTTTTCAATCTCCGAAGAAATAAAACATTTACAAAGAAACAAATGATTTAGATAACACTCAATACCTACAACCCTTTTTCGTTAACTCTGAATATGAACCTACTTTTCCTAATTGGCAACTAAGGGACTTTTCCTTCTACATAACAAGATCAAGAAACAACATTGGACCCAAATTAAAAATGAGTTTAAAAACAACGACTTTTGTATTACTCCAACTTGACATCTAAAGACATTTCTGAGCAGTAATGATCTAGAAAACCACGAGCGATAAGTCACTTATAAATGTCTTAATCTGTGCTAAGTTTCTTAAAGGTCGAGGCAAAATCAACACGAAGGATTATGCCATTTCCTTTCCCAGTCGGGATTCCTCGGCGAGCACAGCGCGTCGTCTTTCGCAGCGTTAAAACTTTTGCGTCAGGATTAAACGGGCTCAGGCCAGGCGGAACGAATGGCAGAAGGCGCCAGGGGCAGTGGAGCTTTCACGCCACACAGTGGGCCGAATGCCAAGAAAATATGAAAACCCGGCGTGTTCTTTAATTGATTGATTAGTCATTACTGGTACGTCATCTGCTAAGGTCGTTAATCCTGAACATATAGTGCATGTTTGTTTCGCATGAGGTGGCAGTGAACTTCGCCTACTGAATAGTGAGATCCAGCGCCGACCTACCGTCGGCTAGTGAGGTTTTCCCCAATCACACACCTTTCACCAATTGGACACCACTCCAGTCGCGACAAGCTGTAAGCTCCCGGCCGATCTCCCAACGATAGTATGGTACATGTAGGTGTGTGTGTGTAAGTAAGGGGTGAGGATAGATCAAGGTAGAGGAAGGAAATATAGCGGGCGGTCCGTGACCCGTTTGTTAAGGTAATGTTCCGGCATTTGCCTGGGTTGATCGGAGAAACCTGGGAAAACTACCAATCAGAACACCCGGCCACTAGAATTCACTTTAAGACAGCGACTGAATTCGACCTACCTATCTAGCTCGTATGTAAAATCCTGCCATCGTCGGGACTCGATGATGAACGAATGAACTCGATGACGAACCCTGGAACCTCCCGGTCGCAGACACTGCAGTGACATCAACTGATGCCCTGATGCCTCTCTCGGTTAGGGTGTTCTGATTTTCCTGCAGTGATGTTAACAATTACCATACTCTGATATCGTGTACGAACTTATGTCGTTGTAGACCCTGTGCGAAAGTTGGGGGCTCATAGTTTCAGATGGCAAGAGAAAACGTCATTAACTGCGATTAACATGCGAATTCTAGACGACGTGCACAGATAATGAAGTTACATTTATGTCCAGAAGCAAAACAAGGAGCCATCTCAGCATTTGCTCAATGGATCAGGGAAACTGGACAAAAAACCTGATCGACATGGGGGTCATTGACCCGGAGGCTGCAGTACAATACTTGTTACAGGTTGTTTATACACATTTATACAGTCTAAATGGTAAACAATTCATTATGTATCATTTATTATTACAAGCTTTATTTGTTAACGCAACCATTGGAATCGAACTCTCAATGGCCACAGGACAGGAAGCTAACCTCAAGAAGCTGCCATCATAACGGTGCTGTCTTCGCTGCCTTTTGGCGACCATTCGTATAGAGTTTAGGAGAAATTTTCGAATAAACTGCAACCAACAAAAGGCGGAAAGGCAGGAATCCCGAAAACAAAGAGGATAAGTCAAATATTTCTAATGGATTGCTCCAAGTTACATATTGTTCAGGATTGCCTATCTGCAGAAATAAAATCGCCACGATCATGGAAAAGGTAATTTATTCTTAACATAACTCCCTACTGCAAGTAATAAACAGAATAAAACAAAATCCAGTACTACGGGAAATTAAATAAGCACATTAATAATCGTAAAAAGTTCTTTAAAATACAATGAAAAAACATTCGAAAGGTGGTCGAGTCACAATTGAGAATCGAGTCGCAATGAGAAGGAAGCACCAAGATATTGAAAATAAATACAAAACATAATAGAAATAATATTTATTTGAATTTTTTAAAGCAATTTAAACAATATTTATGTAACATGTTAATGTCAATATTTTCATCACAACAGCACTTGAAAACAAATTTTTCAAAATCAAGTGAAACGCTAAATTGTCTATAAATATTTTGTTTTTCAATCGCACGGGAACACTGCTGTCGTAATGAATATTTACTAAAATAATGGCTGCGAACATAATAATAATCACAAATTCCATGTAGTAATAGCTTACTAATGGCCCTGCTTGACAACAATCAATAATGAAATAAACAATATGTCGCGGCTGTGTAACACTTTTGAAGAGCGCGCCTAGGAGGCAGCGCTCAGCGGCGATCAAGGGAGTCGGCGGAGGCGGCGGAGCAGTAAAGGCGCCGCCCAATCCCGGAAGACGAGCTGGCCGGAGAGCCAGCGGCGGGGCAGCGAGTTTCCAGCGCCGCCCGCTTTAAGAGCGGGCGCCGCCAGCCAGACGACAGAGCGTTAGTGTTTGGCATTCGAGTCCAGTTGAGTAAAGAGATTAGAACGTTGTTAAAGTGATCGTTGGTCCGGCAAAATTATTGGTTATTCTGTGGTACTTATCGGTGGAACTTTGCTAGTTTATGGGTACATCTCCTCGACTTTTGGTTTTTGATTTTGGCTATTGTTTTTAGTACATTCTTGAGATTCTGGAAGTGTACCTGCTGTACTTGCTGTGTTGTCAATAAATCTGTGTTTATTTAAAGCGTGCATTATTCCGAACATAACACAATACTGTGAAAGATATATAGAGCCTATGACCCTTGCTTGACTGCGATATCACATGTTTAGGCCCATTGATCAACTGCTCCCTCTCACTCCCCAATTTTCTCCACTTCCAACAAATAACAAACAGCAAGAGCGGCAGCGGAGCGTAAGCAGAAAACGCCCTTTGAAAGGAATTCGCCGCCTGCGTTGGTCAACGCTTGGAAAACTGGGAGTCACCTCTAAATGTGTTGAGTAGTACTACATCATGTAAAAAGTAGCACGACTAAATGTGCGTAGCATGTAACATTTATTTTTTGACAAAAGTCAAATGCTTTTGGACGTCCTGCAAGTCAAATGTTTTTGGACACATATTAATTCACAATCAAGAGTCAGTTCTAAATACGAAAGGTTATTAGGGGAGTAGAGTTTTTTTAAAAACCTCGCGATATTTTATAAAGGGGTCAGATTGGTTTTCATTGATTTTTTCGTGCTTTCGGGCGCGTCAACTGCTCTGGTCATTAGTCCCGTTAGTGTAGTGCATGTTTTTTCTCGGGAGATGGCGGTGATCTTCCCCCGCTGGATGGCGAGATCCGGCGCCGACCTACTGTCGGCTAGTGGGGTTTCCCCCTAACCAGGAATCTCCCACCAGCGGGGTACCGCTCCAGCCAGGACCAGCTCGAAGCCCCAGACCGGTCTCCCGGAATATGTGGTAGTGTAGTGCATGTTAGTGTAAGTAAGTAGTGTAAGGGGAGAGGATAGGACAAGGAAGGGGAAGGACAGATCGCGCGCGGTCCGTGGCCCGTTTGGTAGGGTACTGCTCCGGCATTCGCCTGGTGTTGATCGGAGAACTCACGGAAAACTGGCCATCAGAGCAGCCGGCCGCTAGAATTCTCCTCCAGACAGCGACTGAATTCGACCAAGCTGGAAAGATAGTGTCGAAAATCCTGCCGCCGTCAGGACTCGAACCAAGGACCTTCCAGTCCGAGACGCTGCAGTGACATCACTGGATGCACTAAGCTACCGCTCCCGGTATGAAGGGGTCAGTATGCAGTGTATTATACTAAAAGTAATATATTTTTTATTTCTCTAATTTCGTATTCGCAAAAAAAGTTTCTTATGATACGAGTAGTAAATGTGTCATTTTAATTTGTAAGTAGGAAATGTTTCGGAACGAGACCGACAATCGAGTGGAGCAAACCTACAAACTACGTAATAGCTATTTACGATATCAGTGTCGTAATACATCTGGATTACATTACGCGATTAGAAAAATGTTAAACGAGGCCATTAGGTCGAGTTTGGTAACCAATTGAGTATTGTAATCAGACGTTAGAACACTAATATCATATAACGTTTTATCCACTTTGTAAAAATTTTATAATTTACATTTTGTCCCACGCCTTCATTTAGTATTCACAATTTTTTCTCTTATAAGTGGTGACAGTGTTTTCACCAAAGAGAATAATTGAAATACACCTGGTTAATACTTTTCACATAAGTGAATACAGATCTGATTCAGATGTAGAAATAGTAGCAAATGCTGCTATTTCTATTGATTGATTTCTACTGATCACTTAATGAAAATATTTATATCAGTAAATTTACTCAGTTTTTAGCGTTTTAACGAGGAGAAGGACAGAAGACAAGACAGAGAAGTCGGATATATTTTCAAAAATAGAATGGCAAAGTAGGCCATTACTTTACTACCCTAGTGTCGTAATGAAGTACATTATCACACTAGGACGGTAAAGAGCTTCACTACGAAACTGATAATAATGGTATAATGTTTGACTGAACCTAACCGAAGTATATAAAATCACTTTTAACACGTGTGTCATAAATAATTTTTTATACAATTGTACTGACTTTCATTTTATTTTTATTCAACTAAACAAATCTCTTAATGATACATTAAGATTGATAGTACATGATTCGGTCACACGATGTTACTTGTTGCATTCCGACTTTTATCTGAGCACTTGAGGATCGTTTTACTTTTATCATTAGAACTAGAAAGTAAACTTTTAGCATGCTGCACATACCCTCAAAGAATTTCTTGTGGTAGTGGCTGTCTAAAAAATATTTTTACACCTTTTTAATTATTTCAAAACCCGTTTTGGACAAATGAATGTGAAAAAGATGCTCTTTAGTACAGGTTAGATTTGATTAGATTAGATTTATTTGAACTACGCTTGAATGTAATTTGGAGACTAATTATACAGAATAAAATAATCATAGCTACTGATATAATCATAATACGTATATCAGGAGCATCATAGATTATGTAAATTATTGAAGAACTATACATTTTTTAAAATTTAATTTAGTACACACTGAGACGAGAAATACATCAGAGAATTTGTTGTACACATTTTCTAGCAAGACTATCTGCATCAGTCACTCCTTCCAAATTAAATTACGAATATTCTCTCTACGGAAGCGTCCGCATACCGTCACCAACCCAGCTACTCTCTTCTCCACATTAATCGCAACGAAATTCACTTCCCCAACCGCCAAAAACTCTTGCAGTTCCATAGGTTACGCCCTCCCGAGGCACCATGTGCAAATGACT
Organism: Teleogryllus oceanicus; assembly: GCA_964035755.1. NCBI lineage: Eukaryota > Metazoa > Arthropoda > Insecta > Orthoptera > Gryllidae > Teleogryllus > Teleogryllus oceanicus. The sequence goes on from CAXIVR010000003.1 coordinate 173,353,368, forward strand.
ACTCGCCCAGCGGCAACCCCTTGGCGCCAGCCGGGGACGATGATAGTCACTGGCAAGTAATTAAGGGAGGACTTGTTTATTACATGGCAACATCTTCCGCGCCGAAGAGCTCACCCATTACTCCAGGAATGCGGCAGGCGCGGCGCGACGAGCGCGCTTCTGGTGGCGCCTCCGCCAATTACTCGACCCGCTGCACATGGCGTCGCGGGGCGGTGCACATGACTCCAGAAGCCTCTTCCGGCGGATGTGTGAGAACATTATGAATGTTCACTATTTTTATATAAATTAACAATAACCAGACCCACATTTATACATGGCTTTCCCTCATGGTCTAACGCTGCTAAAACTCACATTTAGAAATTAAAAATTGCACAAAATTAATTTATCCGTTAAGCACTATAAAGCACCATGGTTAATACCAAATACTCAATTACATCACTAACTAAATTTACAAAACATTACTAATTTGTAAAAATTAAACGACCAAACGTTTTTAAAATTACTTGTATGTTCCCCATTAAAAACTACTTTTAATCTTGGCCAATAATACATAATTTCAAATAAAATTACACTCCAGATTTCCCAAAGACCAATTCAGACCCCATAGGTTTATTCCTATCCCTTACGTTTAAAACCTACAACACACACATCCAACACACTACTTCCTCTCATTTCCACACTTTCACAATATTAAATATAAACACATTCTATCAATAATTAATTAAATCATGACTATTAATGCTTATTCTCCCATAACTATTAGGGACAAATAATATACGATGAACCAACTCTAAAAAGTCAATTAATTTTCATTGTAAAAATTCTTGAAAGACTTGTGCAGTCCAACAGACATAAAATTAGTTTAAATAGAAGTTGATGCAATTAGTTTATAATATTAAGCTTTATTGCATGTGTGCAGTTTTGAAAACGAGCAACGTTAGGAGCAAGTTTTCAAATGTGTCCGAATGCAATGAAGCAACATTATAAACGCGTTGCGTACGCTATATTTTTCTATAACAGCATTATAAATTTATCAGAGAATCAAAATTAATTTTGCGTAACAATTTTCTTGGGACGTCTTGGATATTTGACATCTATTGGAGAAAACGGTGGTCGGCTGTTCCATTTACCACTACCACCTCCAAGATTCTCTCGTTGCGATTGGCTGAATGTGTCACGAAATCATTCATGCCATAATATATAATACGTCATCATTAGGGCTGTGATTTATATGCAATAAAAGTAGGGAAATATACGTATATATGTAAGTATATTTGGTAATATATACAATTAAAAAGAAAATATGCCAAATAGTGTAGTGTATTGTGTAAGTTTAAAAATAAATAAAAATATGTAATATGGAAAATAAGTTTACAGCAAAGAAGATACAGAAATCATATAAATTGTTGCATGAAACAAACTTTAAGTCAAGAGCTTAATTTTAAAAATTTCTTAGGAAAATAATGGGAGATGCGTTAATGTACATTTTGCAAAATAAAAAAATATAGTTATTGCAACAAAAATATGACTCCCTCAATTATAATAGAATCTAGTAACCACATAGCATGTGGCGAAACTGTAACTGTTCAGCTTCTTTTCGGGGATAGGGGTAAATATGCAACAAAAATATACAAATATGACCCCAATATGCATAACTATGCAATTATGGTTATATATGCTAAAATATGTGAAATAAAAACAGCTTAAATTGATTCGAAAAGCCTCAAAACGTATACAACTTGTTGAAATGGGATGTTTTAGTTAACAGAAAAAATATATAAAAATGCATATAAATCACAGTCCTAGTCATCATTTATGCCGTAAAATGCCAGGTTATAAACGATTTCTTGCTACAGAAAAGGTCATTTATAATGCTGGAATAAAAAAATGTGACGAGCGCGGCACGACCAGCGCGCCTCTGGCGGCGCCTCCGCCAGTTACTCGACCCGCTGCACATGGCGTCGTGCAGTGGTGTTCATGGGCTCCAGAGCCTCTTCCGGCGGATGTGTGAAAACATTCGCCGGTCGCCAGAGACGCTACGAGTAGCCCTAGGGCATCGATGCTAATGGAAGGGATTTTCGGAGTTTTAACATCTGAATTATGATTAAAGTTTTTTTTCCTTCTTGTTTCGTGGCTGGAAAAAATAGAATAATGAAAAAATAAAACTGCGGGTGCGGAGTTTTAAAAGCGGAAATCTTCGTAAAGGAAACAAAAAATAAAAGGCCAACATTTTTGCCTCGCATCGCTAAGAACCTCCCTCAACGAAAGATTAAATTTCTCTGTTGCGTTTACGGTCGAAATGTTGCGTTGCAAGGTTTTTGCTCCGTTTGCAATAAGAGGCTTTTATTGTATAATTTGCGAACACTGGCGGTGAGGAAATGTCAAAATTTCATAATATGTCCGATGGCAGCATAGTTTGAAATATGTTCCAATGTCGGTGGTTACTGTTACGAGAGCCACTGTGGTCTCGTAAAACCGGACTGGAAAAATATTTGGACACCAAATACTCAAAGCTGAGGTTTTGTGCCGTTTACATTAGATATGAACTCTACAGATTTTTGTAGCTTGGGATGTTTCCAGTTCGGTCTGGTATTCTGTTGACTCTGACTTAAAGAATATTGCGCAGTTCAGCCCATATTGGGAATAAATTGAATCATATTAAACTTTAAGAGCTTGTTTTTCCTAGTTTTCTTTGAAATTTCCGAAATACTTAGAACGAACTAAACAAAAATCAATTGAATTATAATTATATAAGCAACTTGAATTGTTTTTTGAAATCACAAATCGTTTGAAGAATATTTAGTCCTCATTGAATTCAGCATTTGTTTGAAAGTCAGTATTGAAAGTAATGTATAATTCTGTATCATATTTAAAATTGTAATAGAAAGTAAATGACTAATATAATAAGAATGTTTTGTTTATTGTGAATGTCCCCACAGAAGAGTACTTTCGTTTCTTTAGTTTATTACCTGTTTAACTATTCAATAGCCTCTATTAATGAGCAGGCACCGTTTTCACAATGTTGCAGAGTCATACGTTATTTCTGACCATATTAAAGAAGTTAAATAACAACACACCAAAAGAAATAATACAAGGCCTACTAAACTTCCATGATTTTAAAGAACTAAAGTTTACATTTTCTGAGCTCCGGGCTGCATTTTCACTTCACATCCCTTGATTTTGAATTATACTGACACTTCTTATTTCGAATTATACTGACACTGATTATTATACTGACACTTCGTATTTCCTGCTAATGGTAAGTCATACAATTTGTGTTTCCTTCATTAAAATTTGGACACTAATGCCTCTAAACATACCAAGCAAAGTCCGGGGCATAGCATGATGGCTTCGCATTGGAGAGACCCACATTCAATCTCCGTGTCGTCATTCCGACCGGGGTTTTCATGATTTACCTCAATATTGTAGGCGAATGCTGGTATGGTTCTACTGAAAGATTGCGACCGTGAATCCGGCATTGCTAGCCAAATTCGTTTAAGTGACGCAGGTTAAGCGCATTCGAGACATCGCGGGTTCCTGGTTGGGTCAACTAGGAACCTGGGATCTAACAGCACCGAGGCCAATTGCCCTTTACAGAACCAATAACGGTTATACACAAATACGAATCTATAAAAAGTGGCTAAGCAAACTTGGCCTAAATACAGAAGAATAATCAATCATCACGTTCTGTCTAAATAAAATCTCCAAGAGATCGTTTTGGGCGAAATCAGTGTTTTCCAACGCCACATCTCTTGACACAAACCCGTCTCATTGTCCCCGGTCCGCGCGGATGCCGGACAGAACATTAGTCACACGCCTCCCGCACCGCTCGCCAGCGCACTCTGCTCCCCGGACGCGTGCAAATGCCTCGTGGGCCGCCAACACACACATCAGCGTCGCGTTTACACCTGTAGCGCTTCTCACACCTCCGCCGACCTTTGCACCGGGAGCGGTGGCTCAGTGCATCAACTGATGCCACTGCAGCGCCTCTGACCGGGAGGTCCTAGGTTCCCACTCCCCACGGCGGCAGGAGTTTCTTTTTCAGCTAGGTAGAATTCAGTCGCTGTCTGGAGGAGAATTCTCGCGGCCGGCTGCTCTGATCGGTAGTTCTCCGTGGTTTCTCTGATCAACACCAGGCAAATGCCGGAGCAGTACCCTACAAAACGGGCCACAGACCGCGCGCGATCTGTCCTTCCTCTTCCCTGTCCTATCCTCTCCCCTTACACACACACTTACACTAACATGCACTACACTACCACATATTTCGGGAGATCGGTATGGAGCTTAGAGCTTGTCCCGGCTGGGGCGGTGCCCCGCTAATGGGAGAGTCCTGGTTAGAGGGAAACCCCACTAGCCGACGGTAGGTCGACGCCGGATCTCGCCATCCAGCGGGGGAAGATCACCGCCATCTCCCGAGAAAAACATGCACTAAACTAACGGGACTAATGACCGAAGCAGTTGACGCGCCCGGAAACACGAAAGAAATCAATCAATCAATCAATCAATCCGCCGACCTTTGCGATGCAGTGCCAGTGCCACGTGCGGAGCCCACCGCGCACACGTGGAAACGCTTGGACCTCCCCCACCGAGGACCATCGACATCTATCCTCCTCCGCAGCCTCAGTTTGGTATTTGAGCTCCTAAGCACGTCGGGACTTCTCATAGTTGGCTTCTGGCTTTCAGTTATTAACGTAGCTTAACGTAAAATTTCCAACGCATTTTATATCAAAATGAAGATACCGCCTAACTCAACTAGTTTTTATCTGAGCTGTCCGGGTGACGCCGCATTGAACGCAAATTCCTCGTGGACCGCCAACACACACGTACTGGCAGTACAGCCCGACGTTTGGCAGTACAGCCCTGAAGAGGACCGCGATATTTCGGTCGAAACATCGGCCCCCCAGCCTTTGACGCGGCGTTACTCGGACAGCCCAGATCATGACTCTGGCCGCGGAAGCCTACGATACCATTCAACTCGTTTTGTGATTAACTGATGCTAAAATATGTTAAACACAAATATAAGCAGGGTGATGTGTGTTCTCGTGCAGCACGAGATAGAGACGATTGCAGATACTAAATAGAGAACATTTCTGATTAATTGTGTAATCTCATATATGTTTATATTTCTATTCGTGGGTTGTTTGTGTTTGGAATGGATAATCAACGTATGTGTAGTGTGCTAATCGAAGTGTGACATGTTGGTGTTGACCATGTAGTAATACTAGCAGTTGACCTTCGTATTATGGTGTACAGGTGTAAGGTACGGATATTATTAGTTTAATCATATTTACGTACTTTTTACTGAACCTCGATATATATTCTATTTTGTTTTAATTTATATACATTAACTACTGTGTGAACCGAGAGGTGGGAGGCCTTTGTCCTCAAGTGATGTACTTGGGATGAAAATCAAGAAAAGGATTCTCATGCCATACGTGTCCCTTTTCTGATATGTTTTATCCAAAGGTACTAGTGCCCGGTACTACCAAGTCCAAGCCTCTTCGAAACTTAATCCCAGGAGGCGAGGCATAGAGATAGGTAAGTTAGGAACAGTGTCTGTGGGACGCTGCCATGGGTAACAGAGTTAGCATCTATACGTTCGCTAGTGGAGAGACATTGAACTAGAATTAAGTTTAAAGTACGTAGCAATGTTTTCCAATCCGAAAGGAGAAAGAATCGTGCAGCAATGATGACGGTCACTATATAAGCAGCTTGGTAAACTACCACCCACTACCGACTAATGAAACTTCCGGAGGTGATTTCCTTCGTAAAAGTACAAGATGAAACAGGATCCCAATCTTAAAAAGACGAGTTTTGAACACAGTTTTGATCTTTGCTTACCCATCGAGTCCAAACGCCCGTCTTGAGACTCATCTCATAACCATGATGCGGTCCATCCTGCGTGAACCGGGAAAGTTCTGGGATTGATTGATTATTAGTGATTTGGGGCGCGTCAACTACGGAGGTAATTAGTCCCGTAAGTATGGTGCATGTTTTACATCGGTAGATGGTGATCTTCCCTTACTGGATTGTCAGATCCGGGTCCGACCTACCGTCGACTAGCGTGGTTTTCCCCAACCAGGTATCTGCACCCAGTGGGGCATCGCCCCAGCCGGGATAACTTCTAAGTCCCCGACTAGTCTCCCGGCATGTGTGGTAGTGTAGTGCATGTTAGTGTGTATGCGTGTGTGTGTGTGTGTGTGTGTGTGTAAGGGGTGAGGATAGGACACGGAAGAGGAAGGACAGATCGCGCGCGGTCCTTGGCCCGTTTGTTAGCATACTGGTCCAGCATTCGCCTGGCGTTGATCAGAGAAACCACGGAAAATACCGATCAGAGCAGCCGGCCGCTAGAACTCTCCTCCACCTAGCAGATGCATTCCATCATGCTATCTAGCTTGTGTCAAAAATCCTGCCACCGTCGGGTCACGAACCCAAGGGCCTTCCGGTCAGAGACACTACAGAAACACCAATTGATGCTCTGAGCTACTTAAACCGGTCTGTTAGGCAAAGTGGGTCTCACTTTGATGGGTGCGTCAATACTTAGCGCCCCAGAGAGTCGCAATACAAAATACATTACGTAAGAATTCAGGGACAGCCTGCATTCATGTGGCCAGAAATATATTTTGTACGTTAAATTTTAGGGTAAATGAACTGGAAATCACAAGAGTATATAATATTCTCAAACTTATAGAGGAAAAAATTCAAGTCTGGGGTCCAAATTGCCCCACGCAATCACTGCTGGTTTAAACAAGATTTCTTTATTCAACATTGAAGAAGAAGTGCCCAGTGAGAGACTTATTGATGCAACTGCGGTAGAATAGGACTTCCCGACTCTTGTATCCACGAACTCTTCATAGTCTTCTTGTGTAAGAGCAATTCATAGGTTTCTTGTGTAAGAGCAATTCATAGTTTTCTTGTGTAAGAGCAATTCATAGTTTTCTTGTGTAAGAGCAATTCATAGGTTTCTTGTGGAAGCGCGGGCAATGCCAAGAGGCTGATGCGTGCGATTGAATAGATCGCGATTGAGCAAGTTGCGCAGTAGAGAATAAGAAGCCTTAGGCTATTTTTATAAATTTGAATGGTGATAACTCGAATATGAAATGTACAACAGGAAAAATAATAAAGATAAAAGAGTTGCACTCATATTGGTGTTGGTGTCAGTAGAAAGAAAATTCTAAAGCCCTGACTGTCGATAATGATAACAAAAACAAAGAAGTGAACATTGGCAATGTTGCAATGACGGTAATATGACGTTAAAAAATATATTGGTGTATTTTTTATAGAATAGGGTGACTGAAGTTGGAAGGAAGCTGTCATTGGTAGAGAAGCATAGGAATGTGACGTGGGTAACTTATGAGCTAGAGCACCTTCACAAGGCAACATCAGAGCAAGAACATAAATTGCAGAGAGGCGTCCACATCAGAGTGCAAGGGGAGTGGTTACCCATTGATGGAGAAGCGGCAACATCGGAAGGGAGCCCATTGTGGCAACTTCAGCGGCGGAGGACGTTGGAATGACGGAAACGACGTGGCGAGGTGGCAGCAGCGACATCGGCGTCGGGGTGCCGGCGGTGGCGGTATAGACTGGCGCTCGTAACAAAAGACGGGGGACGGCTCTCAACCACGAGTCTTGCAGCTAATTGTGCCCGTCCGCCGGGGAGAACAATTGAAGACAAACACGCGGGCTGACTCGCTCGCTCGCGTGCCTAAGACAAACAGCACCACCTCCCCGTCACGGACCGCCCAGCACCGCAATGCCTCGCCCAGCTCCGGACTCGCCTCGCCACCAGCCGTCCCCGCCCGGGCTAATGAAGGCCTATCCCGTCCAGCCCACCCGGAGCCTCGCCGCCCAAACCAACCACCATTCCGACACCACAACCCAGCTCAAACACTGCTCGAACTGCCCAATCGAATATCAATTCCAAGCTCAACCCAACTCCAACCATTCCACCTCACTCACCACAACTTCAACATAACCACAACCATACTCATCAACCCCATCCCAACGCCCAACCCAACCCAATTTTCTCAGCTCCCAACAATCCACCCAACCACACCCCCAACCACGTTGCTTAACCCCCCCTTTCGATCACCTCCAACCCGCACCCCGTCTCAACCACTCAACCTTACCCCACTTCATCTAAACATAACCACAACCATATTCCAACCCCAACTCTAACCCAAATTTATCAAAAATCCAACTAACCCCCCAACCAACCCAAACCAACTCAACCCAAAGCAGCTCAACCCCATCTCATCTCATTCAAAGCCTCCCTGTCCTGTCACCCCCCCGATCTGCAACGTCACGACAGATTCATTCTGCTTATACCAGTGAAACAAACCTCGAATCCCCGTCGCCCTCCTTTCGCCGGCGACGGCGGGCTGGCATTTCTCTACTTCGTCCGGTCTTGTCACAAACGGATTTGTCCCTCCATCCCTCCCTGCATAGCATCCTCCACCACGAACCTATTCCATCACCTCTCGCAATGGCTCGCCTCTCCGCGACCTTTCCCGTGCTGTCTCGTCTCACCCCAGCTCATCCAACGAGGACGTCCTCTCCTCCGAATCCCATCCCTCGCCGCGAACCCAACCCCGGCCCCTCCTCTTCGTATAAATGTTAGGTTAGCGTGGGCGGGCGGACGAGAATGTAGAAATGAGAATACCAGCGAACAGCGCTATGACTAACGACCGCCTCGCCACGCGGCGGGGAGGTGGGAGGCATTAAGGTTTCAAAAAAGATATCGGTCGCTCTCCGGGTCTGCTTTGTCCTTGGGGAGCCTTCCCTTCCGCTCCCTTCTCCCTCTCCCAATGCGGTTCGCCCATCTCACTTCTCTCGAGAATGAAATGTGCAGAAAAACAATAGGTGAATGAGCGCGCGAACAATGAAACAATGAACAATGAAATTCAAGGCGTACGCTTGGAATAATTTTGTCACGGGACAGAGGGATGAAACGTTCCTGATGCGACCTCCTCACAATTTGTGAACTGTTGTCGTAGATAGCGTGTGCAATGGAAATTAACAAAGAAACGTAAAATAAAGCATATAATTTGTCTCTGTACTTAGCGCTAATGTACAAAGGACTCATAATATCAGAGAATACTAATGGTACAGTAGTTTGGTGTGTTCAAAATACATTTTCAAGACGATCCTTCATTACTTCGAACACGGTTAAGAATAAAACAAAATAAAACCTTTTGTTTCTACACCGCTGAAATATAATTATTTCCTTACGAAATTAGTTTCATTAAAGGTAACGACACAAATATCCGTGTGAATTTAGTTTTATTACCATACAAAAACGATAGAATCAGTTTGGTTTCTTTTTTCTTCAGAAAAGAAACAAAATTAGAATTCGAAGTTTTCTTGACCTTGAGCCTGCCCTAGCGCAAAAATTGGTGCATGTCACCGGCCTTGCGTTCCTTACGTCACTTCGGCGCTGTCAACCTACTTATCTTCGCGGTGCCAATTGTTGGGGAGGCCTGGTAGAGTGACCAAAACAGCTGCTGTCATTGAGTTTCGGAAAGATGAGATTATATGCATTATTAATTAATTGACAATTAATAATATTAAATACATAGAATCTTCTGAAGATTCCCTACGTGTAAGACACTTGTAAAATTTAAAATTTAGAATGTGATGATCAGTCAATCTGAAATAATAAATAAGTTTTTATAAAATAAATAAATAAATGGCGCTAAACCATTTTCAACCAAGTATATCAGAGAATAAGTCCGAAAACACGTTTGAACCGTTTCGAGTAAATGGGACGAAGAAAGGTTGAATAAATCTCTCAGCTAATTATCCCAATATTTGTGAGCGCCGGGTGTATTAAAACTCAGAAGTAGATTTTTTTCAATGCCTCTTCTTATAGCATGGAGAGATTACTTTGCAGTTGTGTATTTTTTAAGTTTTGTACTGATGTGTGTTTATCCAGGAGGCGATCGCATTGAACATTATGTTTTTACGAAATGGAGATGTGAACACACATAATTTTAGTGTTGCACAAAAGTACAGGAAGTGTTGGTATTAACTAACTTCATTAAAAGTTTCCCTGCATCAGAAAATGTGCACCGCAACGTGCACCAAACACATCAACGCTGAAAACTCCGTATCTAAGCTCTTCCTGACCCGGGATGAAGATCCTTTCTTTCTTCTCCGTTCATTAAGAGTCCTTTCTCAAAGTTTTGCCATTAAGTTTTGATACACTATTCTTTGTACGCCGCCAAAGATATGCGCTCCCACATCTAGTGCGAAATCTTGAAACAACACCCCACAGGCTTCAAAGAGGATATGGGTATGCGAGAAGGGAAGTAAAAGGGGAACGAAAGGTTTTATCAGTGATAAAAACGAACACATCATGGAAGGGGCAAGTGCGTTCACATCGCTTATCAGTTTGAAATAACTACTGAAGTAATTTCTAAAACTTACCCTAAATCCTAAACCAAAGGCACCGGCATCGGTCATGGATGTTAGCGGTGCTGAAGGGGAATGATCGTGGATATTCCAACTTGCAAGCTACATGAGACCCACCGTTACTGAATATTTGCATTCCGCGTTGCGTTGGTTTTCTTTCGGAATATCACTTTGCGCGATTCTGATCAAAATTATTTTGGATACTACAGGACATTAGTCTATACTTATAATTTCAATTTGCGCTTAAATAGGAAGAAAATTACGCAACCTCTGATGTTTTAAGAGATCCCTACGGTTATATTAGATAGCCTAAAAACTCGGGAAAATCCAATGTCATTTATATTCCTAATTTTCAATGCACGTAAAAGTTGAAAAAACACTATGCAGCCTCTGACCATATAAAATATGTGGGTTCTAGGGCGGCAGCGAGATTTCTGCACATACCCACGTACGTTGAATCTCTGAAAACGTTCGTCACAAGGAAACGAGTATATCGGGTCTAGGGATGGATGAAGGTTTAAACAATTTGTAAGAAGTCAACGCCCAAACATCCTCTCTAAGTAGGCTATTCCTGGATAAATAATTGCTTCCCAGCCCTGCATCAAACATATTTTAGGCGAAAATATAGAAATTTGCAGATTATGACAAAAAAATAGTTTACTGCAACACACATTATAATCGCTCGTAGCTCGTTTGGTGTGTCTCAGTCCCTTTAACTCGCTGAAGGGTGTAAAAGGGGGGTGAGGGATTCAGGAGTTATGGGGGGTGAGGGAAGAGTTAGAGGACAGGAGAAGCAAACGAGGCATGTGGGGACAAACGGAACCGGAAGTCATGAGGAAAATATGAAGAATAGGTGGGTACATTTGATGAAATAAAGAGCGACAGGTAGGGGACAGCCGGGGCCAATGGAGGCCCGATTTATGTTTCTAACTCAGTATTCTAGAAAATGAGACCTTTTTGATTCTTCCAAAGAATTTTTTAAGATTGAGTTCTTCTGGATACTTCCACCACTCCAGACCACGGATGGTACAGACCACCCTCAAAACTACCCCGTTAAAGGGAGAAAAACATTGAAAATTAAGGGACGATTTTCTTTGAAATTTAATTTTTACCTGGCAATAATTAATTTAGCAATATGTCAATGGTTACCCTGGCAAAGAATCTGGTCAATAATGCTGGAACACACACTTAAGGGAATATACTTTCAAAGATGTATTCTACCACGAAGCTGTTTTCACTTTTAAGGCAATGATTTAACAAGCCAGGCTTTTCGCAAGGGTCAAGCTACTTTTATTTTTATAATAGTATTTATTCTGTGATTCATGAATAAAAAATATCATGATCTATAAACGATATATTCCCATTTTTCGAATGAGAAATACATGCGCATAAGGAGAATAAGGAATTACATCCGAACGCTGATGAATATCAATGAAGAAAAAATATTTCCTCTGCTTTTCATTATCTCTCAAAATAGAGTCCGGCAAGCTACCGAGGGAATATCGATTTAGCACTGTATTAACAGACGAATGAACGTCATATCTTTGACAAGCCTTGTTTGATCAGAAGAAAAAAACAACTTTGCATTTTAAATATCAGTTATTTAGACGCGAGTTGTTTAAAATGTTTTCAATTAAAATCAAGAGATCTTTTTGCAGCAACTGGAACTTCGCGACAATAGTCCGTCAAGCGTGCAAACGTTGGAAATTCACGCATCGCTTGTCCGTCGGCAGAAAGAGAAAATTCCACAATAATCCATTCCACGCTGCAGGGAGCTGAATACTAGTGGCATATAACAACTCATAAACGACAAAATCATAAGCGAATCCACACGCGCCGTGCGGACAAATTGAAAAAATCGGCAACTGGCGGGACTGGCAAGCAGTCTGAACGCCACTCGTGCGCACAGGCGCTCCGCCTCCCTTTCGAATCTAAATCGACGTTGACAAATTGAAGCGCGACACACGGTTCGCGCGTCCTCCGCTAAAATCATTCGTCAACATAAAGTCGATTGATGTGAACGCGACGACGATCAGGTGCTGAATGATCAGCAATTGAAATGTGGTGCCTGGTGCGAAGAGGTGGGGTGTGTGGCTGGAGTGACGCGAGGTGCGATGAGAATGCTGAGTGCAGGAGAGAGAAGGAAGAGAGTGCGAAAGATGGGAGGTGAGAAGGAAAGAGGGAAGGAGAGAAGAGAGGAGAGAAGAAAGAGAAAGAGAAAGAGAAAGAGAAGAGAAAGAGAAGGGAAGAGAAAGAGAAGAGAAAGAGAAGAGAAAGAGAAGAGAAGAGAAAGAGAAGAGAAAGAGAAGAGAAAGAGAAGAGAAAGAGAAGAGAAAGAGAAAGAGAAAGAGAAAGAGAAAGAGAAAGAGAAGGAAAGAGAAAGAGAAAGAGAAAGAGAAAGAGAGAGAAAGAGAAAGAGAAAGAGAAAGAGAAAGAGAAGAGAAAGAGAAAGAGAAAGAGAAGAGAAAGAGAAAGAGAAAGAGAAAGAGAAAGAGAAAGAGAAAGAGAAAGAGAAAGAGAAAGAGAAAGAGAAAGAGAAAGAGAAAGAGAAAGAGAAAGAGAAAGAGAAAGAGAAAGAGAAAGAGAAAGAGAAAGAGAAAGAGAAAGAGAAAGGAGAAAGAGAAAGAGAAAGAGAGAAGAGAAAGAGAAAGAGAAAGAGAAAGAGAAAGAGAAAGAGAAAGAGAAAGAGAAAGAGAAAGAGAAAGAGAAAGAGAAAGAGAAAGAGAAAGAGAAAGAGAAAGAGAAAGAGAAAGAGAAAGAGAAAGAGAAAGAGAAAGAGAAAGAGAAAGAGAAAGAGAAAGAGAAAGAGAAAGAGAAAGAGAAAGAGAAAGAGAAAGAGAAAGAGAAAGAGAAAGAGAAAGAGAAAGAGAAAGAGAAAGAGAAAGAGAAAGAGAAAGAGAAAGAGGCGGAGTTGGAGGCGGAGTTGGAACTACCGATCAGAGCAACAGTCCGCTAGAATTCTCCTCCAGACAACGGCTGTATTCTACCTACCTGGAAAGCTAGTGTCAGAGGCCGGTCAGAGGCGCTGCAGTGACATCAGTTAATGCACTGAGCTACCGCTCCCGGTTGGAGGCTGAGGATGTTGAGCCCTGTGGTGCGGTGACAGTGGAGGTGGAAGTGGTGGCAGCGATGGAACGGTGGGAGATGGAAGGCTGGTGTGGTTGTGGTAGCGATGTGGGCGGTGAGGGCAGCAGCGGGGCGGTTGGTGGTGAGTCGCGCATTGTGCGCCTCGTGTGGACACGTCAAGTGATCGCTCGCGACAGGACGCGAGGGGTCGTGTGGTGACGCCGACATCCTGACCCTTTCACCTTTCCGAGGTGCATGGTTTATGACATAGCACGACAAAGTCAATGACCTAGGTGAGAGTACTAAGAATCAATTGGAATCGTTTGTAGTAAAATTCGGTGCTTTGAGTTACGTCAATAGCCCACAAAAATGTTGGAAACAATTTGCAACTATAAAACCAACGCAATATTATGACAGCAAAATAACGTGGCTGAAAAAAACGGTACAAAGAGTAAACGAAAGCGTTATGGATTAACTTTTTCATGCAGTGTGCAATACAGAATATTAGTTGTATCATGGAAAAGATTCGTTTTGTTTTATTTTATTTTAATATTAATTTCGAAATAATATTTATTCAAAGTTCATGTTTTAAATAGCCTACACTGTATATGATACACCTCTTCTTGTATATGTCAAAATGTTGTTATGTGCACACTAAATTTATTAAATAATAACTATTGTGTTTTAGTAGTTACTGAATTTTTTCGTTTAATTGCTTATTATCTATAAAAGATTAAACTTTGTACCTTCTATTCCTATTTTGAGAATAAAGGTGTATTTTTATTTTCACTATTCTTTGAAGAAATAAAATTAGTGTAATACATTGTAATGCAATCAAAGGAAAAAGTCTCATCTCACGATTTTAATTCAAGAAATCTTAATAATAATAATAATAATAATAATAAAAGAAGAAGAAGAAGAAGAAGAAGAAGAAGAAGAAGAATGACACATATTTAAGGTCTTCAGTGTCTTCTTTGTTATAATTGTTTTACAATTTCAGCTCAAATAAAACAGTTACTAAAAGAGTGTTCCTGAATTCATTCATATTCTTTTGAGAATTCTTTCTAACTCATTTATACACAAATAAAGTGCTTGAAACTACTCAAAATGTTCATTTGATAACTGCAAAATTGATTTGACATCTCAGAAAATTGCAACATGAGTTCTATTAGCTTTATCTTTCTCAAATATTCAGTCTAGGATACCGAGATCTGAGTTTAAGCAAAGTGTAGCGCGAGCGGCAACATAATCGGATTGCTATGGGTTCGAATTGCGATTCCCAGAAGCCTAGGTGAAATTCAAGAGTCGTGTCATTGAATTATACATACAACGCTCGTCCAAAATAGCGGTCTGTTTGTGGATATAGACATTTAAGCTAGCAGATTCCGTGAAACAGTTTAGGTCTCTACGAAGTAGGGGCTGTATCTACCACAAAAAGTGAGGTCAGTAACAAGACACACCATCCACAGGAAGCTTGTAGCGCTTATCATGTTACCTGCAACTAGCTCATCAATTAAAACGTGAAGGGCATATAATCTCACACATTAATATGTTTTTTCCTGGTCTTACAAAAGATTAAAGGAGTAAACACTCAAAGATTTTTTATACAGAAATACAACTTTTTTATATGAATTCTTTACTGACAGCAGAGATCTTGTAGTACTTCATGTTTACAATTTCAGAATATATTAGGTATCAACCACAATAGTAAGCTATATAAATTTACTTTGTAGAAATCTATGTTAATTGGGTAAGTATCCTATTTAAATAATTTTAATGTTCAATCAGATTATGTACTTTCTTGTATGTCGTAGTTATTATGCAATATTTTGTTAATTTAATTTTATTATTGAAGAGCCACTGATAATGGGGAAAAGTTCCCGAAACTTGTGTATGATTGAATTTTTTACAAAGTAAATTTATATAGCCTACTATTATGGTTCATACCTCTTACACTCATTTTTTTATATGATTTAACTTGAATATTTTTATGACATTTTCAATTCATTTCATAACAAGCATTCATTTCACTTTGGAACTCAAGAGCAAGTCACTTTTGTCTGAATACTTTTGGGTATCATAACCATTTCGTTTGTTTCAAGCCTGTGGAACATTTACAAGAGAAAAGTTCTACATATGCACTATAAGGAAAATCCAAAACGTCTGTTCAAAGTCGTTCAGTATTTTTCTCCATGTCTATTGAAATAAAGGAGGTTTGTAAATTATCAGAGGATCAATAGAATAGTGGTTCACAGTAAACACAGTGTTAAACATGTTTCAGAAAAGTGAATGAAATGTTATGTGTTTACTAACCAAGTTCTGTATATGTAGATTGTGGATAACAGCACGAAAATATTCTAACCACCTTTTCTCAAACTTATAATAACTTATTTTTTTGTAAAGTTGTCACACGTCAGATTATTCTTTGGAATTGCATTTATAAACATTCATAATCATTGCACTGAAGTACTCTCATTAATATTTGAACCAAAAATCTCGCAATTTTCGCTTAACGAATTGTAAACTTCTACGCTCACTCTCGTTTGAAGTATTATCGACTGTTTTCAATAGATTTCAACCCGAACAATAATCTGACATACACCAACTACATTGCGTGTTCTAGTTAGTCTCGAAAAAGACGCAGTGAACCAATGGCGGCAGATAAGAAATCATTCATCATATTAATTTTAAGACATTATTAAAATTTAGTGTTGACATCATAAAACGGGTGCATTAGATCAAATGATATAACACATAGAGCCTATTACCTTACATTTAAAGAAAAAATTCGAAATTTGGTCAAGTTGAAAATTCATTTTAAACGAAATCCATAAATGTTTTAAATATACGGCTGTATTCTATTTCCGCTGCCAGCGTCACAAACGACAAACCCAGAGCGGTAGCTTAGTGCATCAACTGATGTCACTGCAGCGCCTCTGGCCGGGAGATCCTAGGTTCGAGTCCTGACGGCGGCAGGATTTTCAACACTAGCTTGTGAGCTAGGTGGAATTCAGTCACTGTCTGGAGGAGAATTCTAGCGGCCGGCTGCGCTGATCGGTAGTTTTACGTGATTTCTCCGATCAACACCGGGCGAATGCCGGAGCAGTACCCTAACAAACGGACCGCGCGCGATCTTTCCTTCCCCTTCATTGTCTCATCCTCTTACCTCTCATCCTTACACACACACACACACACACACACTAACATGCACTACCCTACCACATATTCCGGGAGACCGGTCGGAAGTTTAGAGGTTGTCCCGGCTGGGGCGGTGCCCTGCAGGTGGGAGAGTCCTGGTTAGGGGGAAACCCCACTAGCCGACGGTAGGTCGGCGCTGGATCTCGCCATCCAGCGGGGGTAGACCACCGCTATTTCCCGAGAACAAACATGCACTACACTAATGGTACTCATGTCCAAAGCAGTTGACGCGCCCGGAAATATGAAAAAACAAAACAAACCAAACCAATCCGCTGCCAGCGTCACAAACGACAAACCGCCACTGTTACCATTGGCTGCACGCTCTCTACGTGCCGCTTATCGTTATTCACACCCTACACTCCTGGACTCCGTTTTCTGCACGCGAGGTCCCATGCTCGCCCCTACTTCTAGTAGAACACTCTCCACGCACAGCGGGTCGTGACCAGCCGTCCCGCACCTGTTCAGTTCAGCGGTGCACAAAGTTCGCTCTCCCCCAGATTGTTCCTAGAAGAGCAATTTCAAGCGAACCAGACACCGAGGACGATCTCGTCGACTAGCTTCACCACTCTCCAAATGAAGCGCGATCAGCCCCTGCTGCATACCATACGGTTCAGGGCCACGCGTTTGAATTCCGATTTTGCAACCGAGCAGTTGAGGACTAGACCCCTTTAGAACCTCTCCATTCGTGAGTTTGCTGTGCTACGTAGAATATTCTACACGCTAAACACACTTTTGATTGTTTCTGCGCTAACTGGTTTTAAACAACAATATGTTTGTGAGAGAAGTAATTGCAAAACTGTTCTATTGTCAAAATAGGGATGACACATTATTACAGATTAGAAGAGATAATATATTTTAATGTTCACTTCATATAACAAACGAGTTCCCGGTTTTTCAAAAGAGGGGATATTTTATGTCATCTCTTGATGACATAGGAAATAATTTCCTAGAATAAAGGTATGAACAGAAAAAATTGCGATTGTTGGTGCTAAATTGAGAGTCCGTGTGGAATACACGAACAGAAATTCAGACTTTTATTTCAACATGTCATTAATCAGTATCACATGGAGATTAAGAATTATTAGTTACAAATTTATTAGAAATCTCCATCTATTACCACTTATCATATACTTTTTTTTAACTTTTCTCAATTTTTAAACTTGTCTCCTAAAATTAGTATTGAAATATAAATTATACAATATTATAGAAGAGTAAAATCTCGACCTATATGCAAATTTGTATTAAAAATGATTGGGTCATTGTTGAAAAACCGTTTATTGAGCGTTTCTGAAAATGCACATATTTGAGCTCATTTTCACAGAAAACTTTCAACAGATGAAGACTGACAGATGGAGAGTCGGATGTTTTCATGAAAATCAATTTTGTAATATTAAAAACCCACTAAATGTAAATTCTGACTACACAACGTGTTATAGCGAACACTTACCGAAGAAACAATAATTATTTGTAATAGAAACAATAATTTTCCACTCTTTTAGCGACCAACAAAACTATTGTTTCTGATTCGTGATATAAATTAAAATGTTGGCATAGATTATTTTGACCATCACACATGAGAAATACAATTTTATTGAAAATATACACACAAATTAACTGTTAACTAACATTTACTTATAATTATGGTTGAAAAAATGGTTAAATGGTAAATTATGGTTAAATTATGGTTGAACTCGTGGGTCATTGCAAAGTCGCAAGCCTTTCACCACTGAGATCCGCGTTCGATTCCCGTCGGATCTCATGTGAAACTTGTTCCAACAAAACGAGTTCGGCTGCTTCACAAGGGCTAGTCCAACCCCTGTGAAGTGTCCTAAACCCTACCCCTATCCTTATTGCTTCCTAATTCTGGCCGCTGGGTAGTGACGCAGGAGCGCGCGGTAGGAGGCGCGTACGCGGAGATGCTACCTGGCGGTCCTCTTGACAATCGACTGCTACGAGACGCGACAGACAATATTAACGGAGGATTACTCCAAAAAAACAAGCGCTCTAATGGGAGGATTACTCCGAGAAGCGCAAAGCGCTCAACGCCCCCCCCCCAAGAGGCTTGGAGACGCGTTGCGTCAAAAGTAGACGCAACAAATTAAAAAAAAAAAAATAATTGGCCTTTTCCTGAAGTACACACGTATATCACTCACGATTGGAAATTGACTTACTAAAGTCTACAGTTTGCTTCATCTGTCACAATTCATATACTTTCAACTGCTTCCCTCACACCTACGATATTATTACTGAATATAGGCATATCTTATTAAAACACACTTCCAACTTACTGTTAAATTTGAAACTATTATATGTTATTGGAACAACTGAATATTAATGGAACCATATCGCAATTTGAATCTAGTTCACACTCATTAAACGATTCGAAATGACGCGTTTGATATACAGTTGCTACGTAAGTATTAAACTACGAGGACAAAAATACTATATTATTCTTTCATTATTCCACATGTGTACCATTGTATCCCACTATGCTGAACTTATAAGGGTGGGAATAGGCATGAGGAGATGATGCTAAACGACAGATTGCGACATACAAATAGGCTGAGAGGAGAGAGCTTGAGGGCGAATAGGTAAGGAGGCAAGAAGGTAAGTTTGCGAGGGAGCGAGTGAGCAAGGGGGCATGGCAAAATAGAGGGGAAGAGAAGGGAGGGAGGGAGGGAGGGGGGGAGAGAAGGGGAGGGAGGAGAAAGAGGGAGGGAGAAAGATGGAGGAAGAGAGAGGAGAGGGAGGGACAGTGGAAGTGAGAGAGAGGGTCAGAGGAAGGTGAGGAGACGCCAGTGGGAGGGAAGAAAAGGGGTGCCTAGTTGAAGGGGGATGAGGGATAGAGGACTAAAGGAGAAACGGAGCTAGGAAGCGAGCGGGAGGAGGTAGTGGAAGTGGGGAGGGGTTGTGGGTAAAGAGGGGGTTGGGGGGGGGGGAGGAACTATGGGAGTCGAAAGGCTCGCCAGGCACGCAGAGGTCCGTGCATGGAAGCTGCCGCACGAGAGTGGCATACCAATGTTTCAGTGTTAACCAAAATCCCTCTATCTGGAGGGGTTCTTAGAGCTGGTACGGTTAAATAATTTTATATTTAGTAAAGTGCCATGTTAGATAAATGTCACTGCTTGTTTGTGTAACTGTAATGAATACAAACTCCAGGTGGCGGTAGTGATATAAAGTAATAATCATCATAAATTATAAAGAACAATGTAATGAATAAGTGAATATTTCGGCGTGAAATACATGAATTCGGCAGAGAGCTCTTTCGTTTAAATTGGGATAAATTTACTAATTGTCCATTGGAAGATGCAAGATAATTATCAATATATAGATTTTAAAATAATATGGAAATTATTCTCATGGTTGAAGCTAAATCATTATTTACTTTACAAATGTAAAATATTGTATAATAACAAATTACCATGGTAATGAAAATAGCAGTTTATCAATTAAGGTACTGAAGAATATATAAAGTTTTCTTATCACAATTAAGAGACTGTTCCTGGCTATTTTGTAAATTTACCTGGGAACGATTCATGTGTGTCTAAAAAAGTACATATGCAGCACAGGTGAATCGTAGTAAATTGTATACTTCACTTGAATTCTCAGTAGTCCTTGTACGAATAACATTGAAATGTAAATGTCATTTTTTGTCCCTATCGAGGTGAAACTAGGAAATATTTAGTGTGTATTGCCACCACTTGAACTGCGGTATGTACAGCAGATGGTTAGTTTGTCAGTGGAATGCCTCAGTAGGCGAGTTTACTACAGTGCTGGCTCACGTAATAGGTTACAGATTTCACTATTTTTACTGTATTAGATAATCCGTAGAAAACATCCCTAATCCCAGATGGAAAGGCGAACGGACAAACAGACAGTGGGGCAGACGGACCGGCAGACAGTCGGGCGGGCAGACGGACGGACAGACGGAGATATTGCCGTCATTCGATTTTTCGAAACCAAAGGGTACAAACATGAATTCTGGCTACAACACGTGTTAGAAGAGCTTTTTCTAAATTTAGCAATCTTATTTACTCACTTTTTCGTTACCAAGTCCCTGTAATAAGAGTTTTTCTGCCGGAAAGTTTGCAGTTTTTTCGCGCAGCATTACATAACTTTCTCCCTACTCCTAGATAAAATATATAAAAATATGTAATACTAAAAGATGTAAAAATATGTAAAATAAAAATGGTTTTAATTCGTTCAGAATGTCGTGTTAAGTCTAAAAAAATTAATGAATTCAGGTATCTTGTCCCTCTAAACATATGTATTTACATGAAAATCTGTTCCCTGTATATTACACTAAAACTTCAGGACTATTGAACTAATTAGTTTAAACGGCCGGAATCAATAAATTCTCAGGCGCAAATGTAGACCAGTAAATAAGATCAAACATGTCTTTATGGTAGAGCCACAAAGAAAACAAGGTGATAGCACACGAGGGGGTAACATAGGGACACCTATTCGTACTTCCTCTTCAATTTAAGAGGTTGTAGACGGCTCCCCAGGAAATGAAGAGCAGAATTATTTAAAAAAATGTGCCTCAAGTATAAACTGACAGTTCGCACCTCGCCACACGACTTTACTGTGTGTTTTATGTTCGTAGCTATCAACAATGTTGGCGTAGCCGGGCCTCGTTGCGTCAGATCCTGACTATATCAATGCCGAGAGAGTGTGCGCTAGTGTGGAGTTTCGATCAGTGCTATAAAGAAGTATTTTAAACATTTGTTTGTAAATTGATACCTAACTTCTAAACTTAGTTGTTTCTATTCGGAGATCCAACTCAACCTTCACAGACAACTCATCATTCACCGAAACTACTAAATCTGATTTCAAAATTTAAGATTGTTCAGTATAGTTAATCTGATAGCTTAGGGCATTTATTTTGTTCACAACAGACATGTTGAATATTGGTAGTGGTTTGATTTACGTACATGAATTATACAAGATTTTTTGCATTCACTACAACTTTTATATTTTTAATAACTCGGTTTATCAACATCACCTCGACACTCACGGTTTCAGTATCACGTTTCAACATCAGCAACAGTTAACTCATACATTTGTCTCCACTTAAAAATGTATCCAAAGTCTGTACCAGTCACACTTGTAGTCATATGTCAATTGTTTGGCAGATCCAGAATAGATTCCACCAAATCTTATGCATTATTCTTCTATAAAACACTTGAATCAATAGTACTACCATATTTTCCTCTAGCGAAATAAAAACCATACACATAAATCAATGGTTGTCAATGACACTAACAAAGTGTATTTATCACGTTCGATCGCATAGTGTTCCCACTTCCCGGCATTTCCACTTGCACCCTTTCTTAGATGTGCGAATATAGCCTCCATCCGTATCATTCCCCAAGGGGAAGGGGGCAGGTTGCATCCAAAAATATTAAACTTTCAAGACTACGCGTCGGGAGAGGGTCGCCGTGCTGGGACCGGGGAAGGGGTGGGGTCCGCGGCGGATAGTGCGTTGCCATTTATTTTCGCAGGCCGAAGGAAAGAACCGCTCCCCGTATATCTTGCGACCAGGCAGATTCGATAAGAGCGCTGTGGGATGGGTACGCGCTGTCGCCAAGCTTGCTTGCCAGCGCCCCCTCCCCGCCCCGTTCCCCAACAACAAAAAAGAAACGCGTATCGCGGGACGGACGCCGCGGGCCGCGTATTTCAGCTGTTCTTCATTCACGAGGAGGCCGTCTGTGCGCGTGCTTTGATATTGAACCGCCCCTTGTTTATCGTCCTCCATTTTCGGGTGGTGCTGACACTAGCGGGGCTGTACAGCAGCTTTTCACTGTGATGGCTCGGCAAAGGCCCGACAAAGGCGCCCGGGAAATTGGAAATGCAGAAATATACACGCGCGCTAACGGGACAGAAGAGGCGATATTCGTAACTAACGTGTAATGATGGAGTTTTGTAAAATGTTTTCGCAGCGTTTGTTTACTTCTCGTTTTCGGTCTTGGTAACTTTATGACAAAAATAAAATTAATAGCCACGTAAACATACTGTTTATGACAACATTGTTAATGGATTCTCAAGATGTTGCGTGATTCTAAACACATTAAGAATGAAGATAAACGATAAATTGCAAGCTTGAAAAGATGCTAGAGACCAAACGTGCTACACAATAGATGATGTATCAGTCCAAATTAATTACCGCAAATACAGTCGCTTACAGTGTTGTATTAAAAAAATTAGGAAATTTCGATAAAAATCTACCAATTTAATTTAGAGTAAACACCACTACCTCTGCTTTTTGTTTGCAGGTACCATTAACACATGCTATCCTTTCACTCTTGTAAAGCTCTCTTTTTCCATATTGTAGGCTTAACAAGATGAATTCTCCAGAATGCTTGTTTCACAAGCTTCCCAAAAGTGAACAGTGGTGTAGCGTGGAAGTAGACAAGGTAGGAACTTCCTGTCCACTGAGGAAACATAGCAATAAAATATTAATAGAATCGCGCACACACAATAGTAGCTTTCTTACACATATTCTTCTTCAATTCTACGTCTATACCGGGAGCGGTGGTTCAGTGCATCAACTGATGTCACTACAGTGCTTGTGACTGGGAGGTCCTAGGTTCGAGGGCCGACGGCGGGATTTTCGACACTAGCTTGTGAGCTAGGTCGAATTCAGTCGCTGTCTGAAGGAGAATTCTAGAGGCAGGCTGCAAGGAAGTTGGATCGGTAGTTTTCCGTGGTTTCTCCGATCAACGCCAGACGAATGCCGGAGCAGTACCCTAACAAAAGGGCCACGGACCGCGCGCGATCGTTCCTTCATCTTCCTTGCGTATACTAACCCTTTTCACACACACACACACACACACACACACACTTACACTAACATACTCTACACTACCACACATGTCGGGAGACCGTTCGTGAGCTTAGAGATTGCGTCGGCTGGAGCGGTGCTGCTGGAAGATACTGAGAAATGGAACAAAAACTGCGCGCAATCTCTCCTTCGTGTTCTTTGTGCTATTCTCATCCCTTATGATTATATATTTACCTTTACGTGGACCAAAACAAGACCTATAGTTCCGACCGGAGCGGTGTCCCGCAGAAGGGAGATATCTGGATGGGGAAAACATCCCAGCAAGTCGACTTGTAGGTCGGCACCATCTATTGGAAGAACACCACCATCCCTCTTAATAAAAATATGCACTACACTTACGATACTAATGGCATTAGTTGTTGACACGCCAGGAAACAGCAAATATTAAATCAAACAGTCTGCACAGAAAGAGCAACACAATTGAGAACGATTCCCTTTATTTCCTTAAAACTTTCCGTAAGGAAATTCTGCATGTGCATCGTAGTGAACCCGCACAGGGAGACAAAATCGCATATTTAGAAATATATTTCAGAGTTCTGGGCATTATGAACCTTGACGGGTCTGAACTGGTCACGTTTTGCCAATGAACTAAAAGCTGGGAAACATATAACTGACTTGTACATGTCCTATTCCCGTCTTGTTGATACGCATCACCGTATGCACAGCTAGTTCTTCGAGGCGAACATGAAGCCCCCTTGATATAGTACGAATGTGACCCGCAAAACATCTCTCGTAAGGCGTTGCCTATCTGCCAGGGGCGAACTCCTCATGTGTACATAGTTAATGCCAGATTTTACGTGGCGAGACTCGGGCCATCAGGCCCGCTCTTCCGTCTAACCACTCACATTACACTACATACTCCCTTACACTACATACGCTCACCCTTACACTCACACTACATACTCCCTTACACAAAATTTCTCATTATATACGTATTCGTAGAAACTCCTATACATTTTATTCCTATACATGCCCTACACATTGGTAACATTCTGAGACATTCTACATACATACATAAATATGAGAAGCACCGTTCTTCAATCGCTGAGGATTACTGGGAGCTTTTTAGTACGAGTTGATTCATTGCAGCTTTTGATTGAAGCTCTTTTATTTCAACATGTATAATAATGCGACTTTTGAGATATTTAATCAATAAATATTAATTTTGTTCAATTTTTTAAATACGGAAGAAACGGTATTTGACGGTGGAAATTTCGAATAAGTGTAGGGTGATAAAAGGAGAATACGTCATAAAACATTCATCTTGTGTTTGTTGTCATCGTTATATATAATCACCCAATCCTGATTCACCATGACACTTATTTACCTACTAACGTGAATAACGTTTCATTTTTCAAGTTATTCGCAACTTCGTTCTAACCTTAAGCGAAAACGTTGATATCACGATGATTTATATTATTTTTGTATTATTGCCATAGAATCCATATTCTTTCGTAGACACTCAGCGGTTATATAATATGGATAACTTTAATTATGTAAGTATTAATAAATATAGCGTTGAATGTTTTTTTTTTAATTACTGATAATTTACCAATTGCTAAAAATTTATTACGGTCTTTGTAATTATTATACACGAATTCATCTACATTTTTGTGTTTAGTGCCTCTACGAATCACGGTATTCTCAACAATTATGTATCAGGGACTAAGAAATTCAAAATCATAAATAGCATGTCAACTTTGTAGACGCCCGTTTTAAAGATGAAATAAAACCAGACGGGAATGTGAAGCTGCATCACGTGACAGCTTGAGAATTATTTCCACGAAAAACCTTAACTCTTGATAAGTATCGCAGTGGCAGATACTACAGAGTTTAACACTGCATAATGACTTCACGTTTCCTTTGTGCTTATGCATTCAACAGGTTTCGTGCTTGATAAAGTTTTACATGGCTATTGCGTCAGAAGAGAAAATTAAACAAGATTTCGTTGAAAAATATATCAAGGATAATTACATTTGCTAATGTGGTTACGGGCTCGGCTTATTGATACAGGAAAAGTGAATAACTGGAAGTATTTTTTTCTCACAATTCTACAAGCCTCTTAGTGATTTATCTAAACCCAGACCAAAGCAATGGACATTTCCGATAGTTACGATACGTGTTGTTGACAGACGCTTGACCTACTAACGCGACGATAAATTCAATTGAATCATAATAGTGATCCACTTTTCTTAATCATGTTACCGTTAATTTAATATAGTAAATAGATTTTATATTATAGAACACAATTTTTATGTTGAACTTTCGAAATTCTGTAACATGAATTATATGATAAATTCCGATAACATCCCATGAGAACCATTTCAAACATTCTCACGTTACTGACTTTAATGATTTTTTGTACAATTATGGTTTTGTTTATTTATTTTTCAAATAAATACAACAACAACAATAATAATAATAATAATAATAATTATTATTATTATTATTATTATTATTATAACAACATATTTCGAATACTGTGAAATCAAAGTAATACATTAATATTATTATAAAAGTAAAGTACGAAAATGTACGAATATGTTCAATTTTCTCACAATTTTTAGAAGGAAAGTGGTAGACTCAGCTGATATATTTAATTGTTTATTCTGTGACAGGAAACAACAATTGAGTAGTAGCACTCACCTTTTAAAGAAATCTTAGACGAGCCACAAAAATATAAAAAAGTACATAAATAACTCGAAAACAAAGTGAATTATACAGTAAATTGCCTAGTAAAACTTTATAGACATGGCATTCCCCTTGTACGCGTCTTCAAGAAGAGACCGAAAAAAATCATGTAAAATATCCCAGGATATAAATTACACTTTTCTGAAGGGCGCTTCTACCTCAAAATAACGCTGCAATTCTCTTCCAGAAGGAGAGAGAGGGAGTATAACCGTCGGCCGAACCGTTACCTCTTCGCTTAACCAGAACTCTCTACATCCCTCTCGAAACAAACTCGCGGTGCACGCGACTCTCAAGCAGCCGTAAATAGCGTGCTCGCGACAGGTCACGGGAGACGACGAGACAAACAGCCCAAAACGAGACAGCGGCAGCCGCGACGACGTAGCCAGGCGACGAAGACGAACCGTCATCACGACGACCAGACATTCAAACATTCGCCGCGCCGGCTTCTTCGTTTCCTAGGGCGCGTCCTCATCATTCTTTTCGGTTGATTAAAATTTAATCGGTGCCCGTACAAGACGACACCCGGGAAACGAGATATCCTCGGAAGGAGGAAGGCGAGGCGGTCTGTAGGGAGCAAAGGCTCGGAAGAGAAAAGGACGAGGAGGAGGTGGTGGTGAAAGATGAGAGCGGGGGACTCGCGGGAAGGGGAAGCCATCTTCAAAACAACTTAGGAATTTTAATATTCCGCGTTCCAGCGTGACTGCGCCGCAGACGCTGTCTCCGCCCCCGCCCCCGCCCCCGCCGCCGTTGACGCCTTCGAATGAAGGATAGGCTTAAGGAACCAGCAGAGGCGGTGGGGCGAACGACCAACCATGCTCTGGCGATGGGAGTTACTCAGCAACGGAAGTGGAAGCGGTAGACCGGCGCTTCTTCAAAAAGTGTGCTTGGGCGTTGGGAGAGACTGCTGTGAAGTTAACTGTAGTTGGTTTCCACCGGGCACATGCAGCAAAGGTATAACGGTGGTACTAATTATTAGAGGCCGGAAAAATATGTAGTCAAGTCAAAATATGTACAAAAATATGTAATGAAAACCGTGAGAATATGTAGTAAATATGTAAAATGTAACATTAAAATGCATTAATTATAAAACACAAGTGCCTAATACAAAATTAAATTTATCAAAAATTTCCTAAACGAATTTTAAATATAATACAAAAGTTTTAAAAATCATTTGAAGAGCACAAGTTGATGCACACTTTGCGCCAAACAACTTTCCCGTCTACAGTACCAACGGTACTTCATGTATTGCTCTCCACAACCGTAGTTTATCAGCCAGACTAGACGTAATAGAAGCCCTCGTACAAAATGGGATACCTACGACCAGTAAACCATCACTGCAACGAGCATCATTTTCATAGGTGTTCCATGACGCCGATCTACGAAGCTTCTCGTAAATTAAAGTTAAAGACTTCAAACCCGGCGTCACTAATATTTTTCACACCAGGAGTTCAAAATGATGTCGGTCGCCGACGCCAATGAGATATCTAAAGCAATCCCTCTGGATTGTAAGAACATCCGACCGTGTCCTAACGTAGCGCACCTCGATTCGACAGAATTCTGTAGTAATGTAGGAAAAAATTCTGTTTCGAAAGCACTTCTATTCTTAAAAAAATGTGTAACATAAGACAATTGAAAAAATATTTTGTGAAAATAGCAAAATGTGTGAAATATGTAATATAGTACTAAATATGTAAAAATATGTAACAAAAAGATTGCATATTGTATTTAGACGGCCATGGTTTTCCATGATTAAACTTTGAGAACGGAAAGTAGAAAGACAAAAAACATATAATTACATAAAAATCCAGTCACTACTAATTACTGTAGAAAAAAGTATTCAATTCCAATTCAACCGTTCAAATGATTTAGCGCTCTGAAGGAATTTTGCAATGTAATTTAGAAATTTAAAAAAATTACGATGAACGTAACTTTCAAGTTTCTACAACAATGCTCCCACGAGCAACATGCACGAGTGCGCAAATTGTTTAGCTCCCTTTGTGCGGGCCATAATCGATTAAGACGTCATCGATGGTGGAGTTGCAAAGAAGCATTCACGCCGAAGAAATGGGAGTTATTCAGCAATGGTAGTGGAAACGGTAGGCAGGCGCTTCTTCAAAAAGTGTTTTCAGACGATGGAAGAGACTACTGTGAAGCGAACTGTGGATGATCTCCATCGGACACATGGAGCAAAGGTGTTACTAATTATTATAGAAAAATATCGTTCAATGTCTCCAATGTTCCATTCTAAATCAATCGTTCAATTGTTCCATTGATTCAATGCAGAATGCTCTTAGTGAAGAACAGAAAGCTCTTAGTGCGAGATTTGGCAATGCAATTAGCAATTTAACAATCCGGCGATGAATGTCCAAGTAGTTATAAAAATGCCTCTGTGTGCAAGATCACGAGTGCACGCGTTGTTCAGCTTAATTTTTGCGGGCAATAATCAATTAAGGAGTCATCAGTAGTAGAGGAGCAAAAAAGCGTTCAATCCCTGACAATCAGAGTTCATCAGCAACGGTAGTGGAAGTGGTAGGCAGGCGCTTTATCTAAAAGTGTGATTGATTGATTTTTTCGTGTTTCCGGGCGCGTCAACTGCTTCGGTCATTAGTCCCGTTAGTGTATTGCATGTTTTTTCTCGGGAGATGGCGGTGATCTTCCCCCGCTAGATGGCGAGGTCCGGCACCGACATACCGTCGGCTAGTAGGATTTCCCCTTAACCAGGACTCTCCCACCAACGGGGCACCGCCCCAGCCGGGATAAGCTCTAAACTCCCGACCGGTCTCCCGGAATATGTGAGAGTGTAGCGCATGTTAGTGTAAGTGTGTGTGTAATAGGAGAGGATAGGCAAAGGAAGAGGAAGGACAGATCGCGCGCGGTCCGTGACCCGTTTGGTAGGGTACTGC
This sequence comes from Teleogryllus oceanicus, assembly GCA_964035755.1. Lineage (NCBI taxonomy): Eukaryota > Metazoa > Arthropoda > Insecta > Orthoptera > Gryllidae > Teleogryllus > Teleogryllus oceanicus. The sequence goes on from CAXIVR010000003.1 coordinate 173,382,483, forward strand.
ACCGGCATTCGCCTGGCGTTCATCGGAGAAACCACGGACAACTACCTATCAGAGCAGCCGGCCGCTCGAATTCTTCTCCAGACAGCGACTGAATTCGACCTAGCTTAAAAGGTAGTGTCGAAAATCCTGCCACCTTCAGGACTCGAACCATTGGACCTCCTGGTCAGAGGCGCTGCAGTGACATCAGTTGATGCACAGAGCAACCGCTACCGGGCTCTAAAAGTGTGATTAGCTGCTTCATGCTTGGTATTTAGTCCATAGGGGAAGCGTTGTATAGCAAACTGTAGTTGCCCCCCACCGGGCACATTCAGCAAAGATCTTACGGTGTTAGTAATTATTATAGAAAAAATCGTTCATATCCCAATGAGTTAGTTCTTTGAAAAGTTCTACCTGTATTATTCAGAAAGATTACAATATGACCATAAATGACACTTCCAGATAGTTATAACAATGCCCCTGCGAGCTCTTATGCGAGCAAAATCCCAACGAGTGACGCCATATTAAAAGGGTCAAAACGATTAAGCAAAGGAGTTTTCACGTGCGGCAATCGATGTCATCCAATGACGACAGTAGAAGCGGTAGGCAGGCGCGGAACATTCATTACGTTACATGATTATTTGCCCCGTTTGTATCTAAAAGTACTTAATTTCTATGTTAATTATGAAATCTGTATCTCAATTATCGCCAAGTGTCTCATAATAAATATTACAGATTTTTTAAAGGATGGTCGAAGATGTTAACATATTGTAAATGAAAATTAAGCGAGAAATTTCATATAACGATTACACATGGTAGTATTTGCCTATGCTTGGTAGGCTAAGTATCGTGCGTTGGTTTTAGGTAGTACCAGAAGTCTGATTGCATCAGAAGTCAATCTGCCAAACATTGACGCAAGATGAGTTCCCATCCAAGTATGGAAACATTTCACTGATTGAAATGCATTATACGAAAATTTCCACTACATATTTACTGACAAAAAGAGAGCAACTTCTGTCTCCTATGTGCCTAGGAAATTCGAAGCACTTATTCTGAGATATTTCGTCTATATTTTCTGATCTTGTTTCTTAAATTCGATTAGGAACTACCTTCAATATTAAAGGAATCATTTATAAGAAGACCTGTTGAAGTTTGAAATGTTGTAAAAAAAATTAAAGAGCAAGAAAACTTCAATGAAAATTAATAAGAAAAACAATATGTAAAAACTATTTCAATTACCAAAGCGAATTTATACAAAAGAGAGTGCAAGGATCTGTTATGCATACAAATACGTTTCCAAAATAATCTCGAGGAACTCTTAATAAAAAGTCGAAACTTTGTATATTAAAGAATTGTTCTTTTTGTGACGCACATTCATGATAACTTCTAATAAAAGTTACTCAATACTGAATAACAAATGGTTTTTGGAAACGTAGTTTACCACCCGAGGCGGAATGGAGCGAAGTTTGCATGAGATATGAAGTGTGTTATGGTGTGTGTGTGTGTGTTTTGTTGTGACGTTTTATAGTGTAATTCGAGTACTCAGTTTGGAACTTCATTTCTCCAACACAAATCTTAAATAATTTTTCAAGAGTCTTGTTATCAAAGACGTAAATCTAATTAATATACGAGAAAGAAAGAAAAGCTATTAATGTGTTTATTGGAAATAAACTTACTTGAAAATTATCTGATTTCGACATAAAATTAAATGCTGAAATGAAATTGAAAAAAATAATTATTTGGATTTTTTATATGACGTTTGTTTAATAAAGTTGATACTGGTGATTTTTCAGGCCTAGGATAATAAGTCTAGAACTTGAGAGGTGGGTGGGAAAATAAAAATTTTAATTAACACCGCAGCTTATCAGGAATATTTCTGAAGTAAACGGAACAAGGTACACCAACACGCTTGGCTGCAGAATTTTTGTTCCACTTTTGTTCGCGTATGTCTGTTCAATGAGCAAGAAAATGACAAGGACATCCCTGGGTACGTTATTTTCTACCATTCCTCCTGCGCTCTCTCTCTACTCCCCTTTAAACTTTCAACCCACCCACTTTCTCTCTGCGGAGGGGCCCCAATATCTGCCTTTATGAACCTTGTCTTCACAGAATTGGGCTTCAAGCAATACGTTGGTTCCTGTGCCAAGCCGTGTGATCACCACTGATCGGGTGAAGGCAGTCTCCTTAGGATGGCGTAGGATTCATTTTCACACTTCCGGGTGGGAGCAGAGGAGGAGATGGTGGAAAGAGCAAAGGAGGAACAATAGGAGCGGTTATAAGAGGGAGAAGAGGAGCAAATAGAGGAAGGAGCAGATTAACAAATAGAGGAGGGAGCAAAGGATTGATCATATCGTGTTTCCTAATTTGTCAATTTCTATGATCACTTAAACCGTTGGTGTAGTGCATTTATTTATCACAGGCAGTGGCGGTGATCTCCCCAACTGTTCGGTGAGATCCGCGTCAATGTACAGGTCGGCTTGCGGGGTTTTCTCCAACCAGGTACTCCCCACCAGCGAGGCACCGGCCCAGCCGGGACAAGCTGGAAGTTCCCGACTGGTCTCGCGACATATGTAGTGGTGGTATAGTGCATGAATGTGTGGCGTCATACGGGTGAAATCAGTACACAGACGAGAGTGGGTTGTAATAACAGCAGGGTTATTCACAATTTAGACCGTAGTCACAAATAACCAATGCACTGTATACAATTAACTAACTAAATAGACCCCACTGCTAGGAGAGATATTTACAACGGCTACCACACCGCAACATACTACCTAATGTTTGGCCGTGCGTAGTACCGCCTGAACTGAGACCGACTACATGTCTCACTAGTCACGACAATAACTGACGGCTCCTTGCACCGCCTGCACGTCCGCACCTCTCACGAACGACCTACGCTGCTGCCTCCAGGATCACAAAGAAGAAGGAGCTATTGTTCTCACAGCCCTTAAATAGCCCTCGCGACGCTGCCCGCCGCCTCCATTGCCTCCGACCTATCGATGCACGCACCCTGTCAGAAAAACCCCGTGCGTCATAGCTTCTGCCTTGGTCTATGCATCCGGTGCACACCGCGCCACGTGCCCACGCTGTTTTAGCGACACGACGCTACAAATGTATAGCAACTGTAGGGCATGTAAGTATATGGAATTAAGGGGAACGGATAGAACAAGGAAGAGGAAGGGAAGATCGCACGCGGTTCGTGGTCTGTTTGTTACGGTATTGCTCCGCCATTCGCCTGGTGTTGATCAGAGGAACCACCCAGAACCACCATAAAACGACCGAGTAGAGCAGCCGACAGCTGGAATTTACCTACATGGTGTGCCCGAATTCGATCTAGCAATCTAGCTAGTGCCGAATATCATGCCATCGTAGTGACTCAAACCCAATGATTTCCCAGTCAGAGGCACTGCAGTGGCGTCAATTCGTGCTCAGTGGCAGCGACGCTGGCCAGAGGAGTAGAGGAGGGAGCTAAGGTGCTGTGCAAAACTTGAAATCGTGCATGTGTAGCTGCCTACGTAGTTTCATCTTCGACAGTGTCTGACTGGTGCCATGTGAAAGGGTTTAACAGATCTTCGTGAAAGAAACTAGAAAGAGAAAAGGAAACGAGAGAGGGAAAAACTAAATCTGCACAATTTTTTATTAGTAAAAATAGATGATCTCTCACGAAAGAAATAAGAAAAAAAACTTCATTGTCAAGACATTGCCAGTACTGTTATTATTCAAACATTATATATTCTTCACGAGTTGGTGCGCATGTAGCATAATATTTGGAAATTCATCAATTTTTATAATTACTTGGTCATAACTTCTATCACGATATTTATAACAATATATAAAGTCTTGTAATTCATATTTATTTGACGTTTGACTTTGTTATTTCCTTATCTTATTTCGTAAAACTATATAAACTTCATTTCTTTGTGGTAACACTTCTGAATAATTATGAATTCTGAATATATATTCTGAAGTATTAGGAACTCACGATGAAGGACTTCTCTTAAATGGTAAGAGGATTGGTATACGTGATCGTGAAACAACCTTCTCCTTCTCTCACCGCTATATTCCAAAGAGGATGTTAACGACCAAGAAAATTGGCCTGAATTTTGACTTTATAGGGTGATTAGGAAATATTGTTTACTTACGAATTAGGATGTTGAATGCTATAGTCGTTCCCGAACCATAAACGAAAATACTACTGTGCTCTTTTGGATTGGCATGGTGAAAGTACTAGTTTGCCTATTTCCTTGTTCTGGTTAGATAAATACGAAAAATAATCATGAAGAGGAAATTATAATTGAAGATGAAACATCATTTAGGGTGGTTTAGACGGGATATGTGAGAATAAGAGGAGCCAAAAAACCATACAAGCAAATGATGTAATCATTGATGCCGGACTCAAACCTATGTCGTTAGACCTTATGTAATTAGATGCTGCTTCTTTGTCAGACTCACCACGGCAAGGGAGAAAATATCAATAAGGAATAAAAGAAATTACGGTCCAGAATAGAGCAATTCTCCCCTTCCGTATTTGCCCTACGAGTATGTTGATCAGTTACAAACACTGACTAACACTATTTCTTCTTGATTGTCAATATGCGTTTACAAATAAAAGTATCCAAAGTTTTTTATGACAATAATTTATTCAGTAATTTCACAACGTTTCGTAACTCATTTTGTTACATCTTCATCTTACATCTTCCCTCACTAAGTTTAGCACTTGAAGATTACTGAATAAATGATTGTCATAAAAAACTTTGGATACTTTTATTTGTAAACTGACTAACACTGTAAGAGAAAATATTATCTGTTTTGTGCTAGCGTCAAAGGAACTACTGAAGAGGTAACGTGTGCCCTTAGTGTCTTTAGAGATCTGAGCAGTCTCCGGGCGGCATAGTATTGGTGGGGGGGGGGGCATGATGGCGGAGGCACGGCGGCGAAGCCAGTCAATAGGCCGTTCGCGGCGTGACGTCACAGAAAGCGACCGCGCCCCATCGACGCGCCGCCGCCCTGGCTTTTCGGGTATCGGCGACGCCAGGAAGGGGCGGGCAAGGAGAGGCGGGGTGACAAAGTGCGTGAAGAAGAGAGAGAGAGAGAGAGAGAGGAATAGCAAGGGAATAGAGAGGACGTGGAGAAAGGACTGGGAGAGGAAGGGAAAGAGAACGGGAGGCAAGGGAACAAGAAGAAAGACGGAAGTGAAGAGCAGACGAACGGAGGGGAAACAAAGGCCGGGATGGGGAGAGACAAGAAGGGAAAGAGATGGAGCGAGGACGAAAAGAGTAAGGAAAGGAAGAGAAGGGGCGGAAATAGAAATGAGTGGTTATAAGGACTAGCGAAAATTCGGTGACTGGGTGGGAAGGTTTTGGGGGGGGTGAAACGTGAGGGGTAGGAGAGATACAGGGATCGTCGGAGAAAGACCATGTAGGGAATTGGACCTAGAAAGAGAAGGGAAGGGATAAGAGGGGATGGAACAGCTGCGGAGGGAAGTTAACAAGGAGTGAGGAGCGGGAAGAATTGTATAGATGTGGGTGGGAAAAGGCAAAGAGGGCGTGGAGGAGAAGATAAGTTGATTAGGAATTTCAGGCGCCTAAACTGCTAAGGGCATTAGTCCCGAAAGTGTAGTCTTGTTTTATTCTTGACGGAGGGATGATCTTTCCCTGCTGGATGGGAAGGTCTGGCGGCGACCAACCTGTCGGCTAGCAGGGTTACGGCTAACCAGGTATCTGCCCCCAGCGGGGCAGCGCCCCAGCCGGGACAAGTTCTAAGTTCCCTACCGGTCTCCCTGTGTGGTAGTGTTGTGCATGTTAGAGTGAGTGTAAGGAAGGGATGTGTATAGGACAAGGAAGAAGAAGGAACGATCCGTGGCCCGTTTGTAAGAGTACTGTTCCAGCATGCGCGTGGTGTTGATCGGAGAAACCATTCAAAACTATCGAGCAGAGCAACCGGTCCCTAAATTCTCCTCCAGACAGAAGCTGAATTCGGTCTAGCTAGCTAATGTCGAAAATCTTGCCATCATCGGGACTTGAACTCAGAACCTGCCACATAGAGGCACTGCAGTAACCTCAGTTAATACCGTGAGCCACCTCAGGGGAGAAGGAAAGAGAAGATTTAGAAGTGGTGGTAGCTGCAAAGATAAGGGGTGTGGTGGCAACAAGTCATAATGACGTAGGCATTTGCCAGAGAATGAGAAGAAAAACGATTAAATGGGCGCCCTCGGAGGCACTTCAGAGGCTTGGAAAGTGAAAGTGTCGATGGGAACTAGGAGACGCCTCAGTGTTTGTTAGAAACGAAACTGAGGGGTAAAAACAGAATTGATATCTGGATGCTTGGCGAGGAGGTCAAAAAGACATTCAAGTGGTTATTGATTTTGAATTAAGATAGTAAAAATGTTTTTTTAAGATATTTTTTTAAGATATTTTTTGGGTTCAAAAAGGGAAAACATACGTAAGTCGTGTGTATTTTCAGTCCATAAAAATGTACCAGTGTATTAATCCGGATTATATATAAACATTTCTTTTAATTGGATAGGTAATACGGAAGTATCAGACATACATTTTATCCTTAAGATAATTTTTATAGGATTGAAAACCATGATTTTAAAAAAATTAATGTTGATCTTCTAAAAATATCATAGGAATGTTACCAATAAATGCCATTTGATACAGGAAAGGAGAAATTTCTAGTTAGTAAATTACTTCCTAGAAGTTAACTTTACTTGTTTCAAAATTTCGAATATTAGAAACTCAGGTGTATTTGAAGAGATTGCAGTTTGGACGTAAATGTTCTTCCTAATATTCGCACTTAAAAACATGTGAAACATCACTTTTTAACTGGCGAAGATTTTTAAAGTAACTATCAAACTTTAATATTAAAGTATATCCTTATCGCCAACAGCATTTCATGTCTTTACCATCTTTGACTTTAAAAAGGGACATCAAAAATGTAATGAACTAGTTCATTTCCTTCATTTGAAACACTCTTTTATATTGATATAACTACTTCTACTACTATTGTACTAATACTACTACTATTGTACTAAAAGTACAATTATAGCGATATTATTTTAAAAAATGCGACAATGCTGTAGGTGCGTATAACAGAATGTCACAAATATAAACGCTTAATATTCTACTTGAGAAGAAAAAAGGGATTAAGTAATCATTGTGTCATGATTTTCTCACTTGTAAAATTTCAAATATTCTTTAGGCTTCTTTCATCTCCGAGTTGTCGATGTTGATTTTGTTACCATTACCTTTCACGTTGCAAATTAAGTTTTCATTTTAAGTTTTCATTAAAATTAAAAAACTCAAAACTTTAAATCATTTCCTTAAATTATCAAAATTGTCATTAATTGTTTGTTAATTGCCCAAGGAAGTCTAATATGTCTTTGCGTAATTTTTGCCACTTTGTATTACTAATTTCCAATGCACACTTAAATTGAAAGGAAATTATGCAGTCTTCGGCCATGAGAGAACAGTCTATAATTTTGATAGATACGCGAGAATTTGAGAAAAAGCAATTACATAGTTTCGACATAGATTGAAAAATGCAATTACTTGGTTAGTTTGATTGTGTTATTCCTCTTATTGCCGCTTGTGCTATTGTGAAAACGGCGTAACATCAGACTTCTCATACTCAGTGCGTTATCGCTTACGGCTCAGCTGTCGACACACAACACCAAGGCTCCCTGCAAAATGCCTCCTGCGCTTTTGTATTTGTTATTCACGTGTATGGAACAGCAACTGTTTTGATATTCTTGATGTGTAAAGAATTGGACTATGTATCCTTCCACAGTATACTAGGTTTTTCCTGTATTTCTGAAGATTTTTTTATAAAAAAAATATTTCATTTATTGTGGAGTACTTTATATGTTGTTCTTGGACACTGATAATTGTTTATTTATTTACTTATTTATTTGTTTTAGAAAACCATTTTACATGGTTTCTTTTAGGAACTGCTGCACTACGCTGGTACGTATTATATTAGGTGCTGAAAGAATAAAAAGTTATTGAAAACTAAGAGATGGCGAACTAATAAATGGCAATAGACCGCTGGCATAGCCAATTTTAGGAACAAGTGTCAGTACTTACAATAAATGTAGCGTGGTATATTAAGAATAAAATGAAATTTCAATCACTGTCCTACATTTTATTTAACTTAAATATACAATTTTACTTGACCAATCACGTGAAGTTGTTTGCCAAGTTCTTTATATACTTAAACCATCCACGTGAAGTTGCTTGCAGGTTTGGAGGTACCGATCGCGATACCCACTCCACTCCAGCAGTCAGTGGGAGTCTGTTCCTCTCCCACACTCCCCATTCTTTCGCGGCGCTGCGCCGCTTTTCCCTGAAACCATCTCCCACTCCCACACTCCCATCCTACCCTGCTACAAGCTTGCTCCCTTAATAGTTATGATACGTGGTTTGGTGGTGAGATAACTTGCCATGTACCCCACTGTGTACATGGGTTACTCAGTCCATCATTGTGGAAATTCCAGTAAATAAGGTGGTTCACGGATGTTTCTCTCAATCTTCCCTTATTTCTATTGCCTCAATGGAATTAAAATTATATTTTCATCACTAATCGCCTCAAAATGCATTAATTTGATAGTTACTACCTCAATACCACCTCAAAATAACTGATTTTCTTTTTCCCTGACTTCCCATAGTCTAATTCTTCTAGTGCTACATTCTTTAATTATTCCATCTTACAACTCACACATCTACCCATTCTTCTATCTACTAACCCAGTCTTTGCCCCATTCTTCGAGCTCGTGCAACTACTCACACTACTAACCCAGTCATTCACTCATTCTCGCATCTTCCCATCCTCCTATCATTGGACCTTTCCACCCTCCTTCCCATCCTCTGGCAGCGCTGCGCCACGTCGCGCCCAAAATAGCGACCACCCCTTCCCACCCACCGCGGCCCCTCCCTGCCGACCGGACGCGGCACGGCACGGCGAAGCCCACGCCCATCCATCACGCGCGTGACCCGGCGCAGCTGCGGACGCGCCCGCACGCCCACTCACCCACCCGCCCACCCACCCGGCGGGCGGGCGGGGGGGAACGGGTTGCACCGCACCGCGCCAAGGCCAGGGTCAGCGATCAGCGCGTCACCAGCGCTTCGTTCCACGAGGATAGGGCGGTAATGCTCCCACCATGACGGTGGGACAGGGGGCGGTGGCTCAGTGCATTAACTGATGTCGCTGAAGCGCCTCTGACCGGGAGGTCCTAGGTTTCCACTCCCCAAGGCAGCAGGATTGTCAACACTAACTTTCCAGCTAGGTCGAATTCAGTCGCTGTCTGGAGGAGAATTCTAGTGACCGGCTGCTCTAATCGGTGGTCTCTCCGATCAACACCAGGCGAATGACGGAGCAGTACCATAACGAGCGGGCCACGACCGCGCGCGATCTTTCCTTCCTCTTCCTTATTCTATCCTCACACATATCTACACTAACATGCACTACATAACCACATATTCCGGGAGACCGGTGGGGGACTTAGAATTTGTCCCGGGTGGGGCGTTGCCCCGCTGGTGGGAGTTACCTGGTTAAGGAAAAACTCCGCTAGCCAACGGTAGATTGATGCCGGATCTGGCCATACAGCGGAGGAAGACCACCGCTATCTCCCGAGAAAAAAACATGCACTATACTAACAGGACTAATGACAAAAGCAGTTGACGCGCTCGGAATTACCAACAATCAACCAATCAATAACGTTGGTAATACTTCACGGTGGTATTTTAATAATAATTATTATTATTGGAATTATTGAATACAGGGATCTTAATATTTTGTATTCCTTTGTTTTTATTTCGTAAAAAAATATTGTTTGTTTTACTATTGACAGCCGTTTGTTCAATATTCTTAATAGTCTTGAAAAGGCACGTTGAGCTGATAATAAATACGTATATAAAATACCAAAGTCTTAATTCCTTAAATCTACCTAAGATTGATCCTGTATTGTCCAAAACTTCTTCAAACGAGCCATCCACCTGCATTATTGTTATTATTACGATGATGGTGAATATTATTATTATTATTATTATTATTATATATTATACTAATGATAATAATAACTATCATGCCGAATTAGGTTGCACAGTACGTGCACTGCACTACCACACATACCGGGAGACCGGTCGGAGCTTCTCCTGGCTGGAGCTGAGCTCCTAGTGGGAGATATCTTGGTATAAATGTTTTCACTGTTTAAATAATTGACTGTTCTAGCCGGGAATCGAACTAGAATCGTCCATTATATGCCTATCAGCTCTTATCACTTGAGTTGCCACGCACTCAGCTCTCTGTACGGCATTTAGAAATGCACCCGGTTTATGATATTTGTCCTTGTGATCACAGTTGTAGCTGACAAAAGCATATCTTCTTCCACAGTCCCAGGAATATACATATGATAGCCATTTTGTCTTAAAAATCCAACCATTGCAAAATATGATTGTAATTACACTGGAACAAATTCCATTTTGATCAAAAAACCTTTTAACTGGTTGAATTAGATCTTACTCAAACAAATAATGTCTTTATGGAATCGTGTAGTAAGAAGAAATACATGATTATTTGTCATTCTCTATTTACCCTAAATTAATATTTCATGTAATTTCAAATTGTATTTAAAATGGTAGGAGGATTTGATATCGGTTTCTAAAACACTTCCATTATATTTATTTTATGCTCATTTTAAATTGGATATATCAATATTAAAAACTAATATTTATTGGTAAACCATTCTTTTGTTGTTTAATAAGTGTGTCATTTCTAAAATTACATAATATTTCCAGGTTTATAGGACAATTTTTATTTCATAATATAAACAGAGGGATGGATTCGTCGTGATGACATTTCTGTAGGTTCTTTGCTATATTTAGTCTTAGTAATCACGTCTGAGTCTATAACTCGCTATATGAATGCACAAAACAGCAGCTTAACGACACTTTTCACCGCATACACCTCTGCCAAACACATTCATTATCGAGTAACAGCAGCAATGGTCGGTCGTATGGTCTCCTTGCAAACATGAAAACCCACTTGCGCACTATTAATTAATGTATCCATTAATTACTTGCCTCTAGAAAAACACGCCGCACAAAAACGGAATCATTGCCTCCGGCGTGGCATCATCCCGGTTCGAGCACGAGATGGTAGCGCAGCGCTCTCTAATCGCTACTTCAACGTAATTACCAGACCTCGGAACTTTGCGGGAGTAAAAACCTTCTAGGTACCTAAAATGTGTTTGAATACGATTAAACTAGGCATTCTATTTTAATTTCATGCGCGAAAACTTGTTTTGGAGAGCTAAAATATTTTATTAAAATAGTATATTTTAATTAAAATAGTGTATTCGTTTTTTATTGTGGAAGAATGTATGACTATATTAATGAGAATTATAAAACAGTAATTTCTATAGTTTGCTTATTTTTATTTAACCACACAAATACTGCCAACCTTTTTTCGAGATTTTTACAGTTAATTTTTGTCTTTTTTAAATCACGCTAAACGCTGAAATGTGCACGAAAAGTTTCACTGAGTAATTAAGACTGTTTTCCTAATGCTCACTATAAACAAGAAATACTAGTTTGCCTAGTACAACAAATGGTCGATTCAGCGCTGTTCATTACTACATTCGGTAACGGAGCGGATGTAACATGTAGTGATTGTGATTCTGTAAATTTTAAATCTCTTTAAGTCTTTTAAATTTAAGCAGAAGTAATAAACAATTATCATTTCATTCGCTTCTGGCACTTATGTCTGCCATTTTGATGTGAGAAATAATTGAAAATAAGTAGTGTTAATTCTTAAAATATTTTTTTTGTGTTATAAAAACCGACGTAAAACTAGGCACCAACCAACCTTTTACGACCATTTAGACATCATTAAATTCATTCAGTAGTCCAATGCTTCGTAAACTTGAGCAATTACTTCTTACGTCCCCTTTAAACAACTAAATAGGCATTTGCCTTAAAATCCGAGGTCTAGTAATTACATCAGTCTCCACCTTCCTGCACTTCCTTGCTTCTGTACGCGTCCTTGCTGCTGTTCTTTTCTACCTACTTTTGCGCCCGTGTGACGCTATCATCCTTCATCTTTTTATCGGCCATCGCATTATTTTCGCAGCGACTTCCAGGTCCCCTTAATGCAGAGGGCTGTTGCTGCCGTATGATGAGCGGACGCGTTTTACAGGTCTCCTGCGGCGTATAAAAGAACGCGCAAAAACGGAGTTTCGGAAGAAAATAGGTACGATGAACGAGTCTTTGGAGGAAGAATCGACAACAAGACTTTGCGCTCTGTTGCTTTGGAAATCAGGCTACAACAGATGGTACACGAAAATGTAACTTGCTTCGTCTCTAGAATTTAAAGCTTCAAATTATCCTTCGTTCGTCCTGCTTTCGAAGAGAAGTAAAATTGGCTGTGCATTGTATTAGTTATGGTATATTACTTGTAATAGTTGACTGTTTGTTTGTCAAGTATGTCAATGTAGACGCACAAAACATATTTCGGAATTTTTTAAATGGAGAAAATAAACGGCTGAGTTATAATATAAGGTCTCTCTAGAAAACCGTCGACCAGAAGTGGATACTACACTTTAAATTGATTTTATGCGCCAATTTAATCGTTAAATTGTCGATAAAAACGCTGATAAGAATAAGATTTAAAACAAAATATGAGGAGGGCGGAGAACGGGGCATAATGAGTAGCGTAAGCACATTCTTCAGTTGAGACTCTGGTTCGATTCCAGGCCAATCTACAAAGAATTTGTGGAGGACAAAGGGAAATGTCGGGGTCGTCTTCTTGGGATTCTCTATGTTCTCCCGCGTCCCATTTCACTAATTCTTTATAATAATTACTGCTATCATCAGCTCATTAATCACCAAACACGCGCTTCAGTCTCGGATTGTACTCCCTTAACTTCTATCCGCGGCATGTGGTCAATATCGGATGATCTCTTCAAAATTCTTATCATATTTTAGTTTTACAAGCGGATGATAGGTTTTGCACTCTGGAAGTAGGAGTAATACGAATTTCGCAAGAAAAGATCAGATTCTGATATGGAAAGGAAGCAGAAGTGCATGTGATCATTCTCAATATCAATAATTTGTATGTGGTTATTATTATAACTTAAAAGACAAAATTATTGATTACAATAATACTAGAACAATATAAACATGAAAACAATTAATATTTGTTCATTGTACAGGTTGCATTTCTACAAGGGTTCTGTGACCTAGTTATACCTCCGGGCAATGCTACAAGACTATGAGGTGAGAGCTACCCCGTCTTACATAATCACATTGGTACCGGGAGGTGTGATCGAGACCTGCACAGAGCCACGAGCCACATTGTCTAATAGTTTGGGGGGCAATGGGCTAGGTAACTTAAGTATTCGCCTGGAATCTATGTGTCAACTGGAGCAGAGATATCCATAGACTACGGAAGGTGTTGACAGAAAACGGGAAATACCCTTAACATGCCTCACTATATTTCACACAATACTATGCTCCACTGCAATACAAATAGCGTAATATGATTACCTAATTTCCATTTAAACTCCGTTAAACGCAAAACACAATGAACTGCTATTTTAGAACGCACACTACTGTGTAATCAGAGTTGGGCAATTCTTAAACACTTGTCTTTGAAACATGTATTTTAAAAACATTTTGTATTTAAAAAAAATATATTTTTGAGTATTTTTGGAATGTATTTTGGAGATGTAATTAAATACATAAAATACGCGTATTTAAAAAAAAGAAATATTTAATATACTTTAAATACAGATGAAGAAGATAACGAAAATAGTTTATTTTCCTTTGATTCCGCTAGTGAATGCACCTCATTGAGAAAAAAGAAAAGCTTCTTTAAGCAGTTGAATTTGAATTCTCTTCATTTTTAAATTATTAAATCTAAATCATTAGAAATCCTGGCCAATTATCCCACAATAAAAAAGCATAACACTAGTTTATCCACACCAGTAAAAATTTGTTTTATTTTGCAGGTATTATACATTTGCTAACTTGGGGGTTTACAATCTGAAGCTTTGTTTGAAACATTAGTTTTAAAAAGAAAATTCCTTTTTTCTGTTAGACATATTTTTATACTATTTTATATTTGAAAGTGTTAATATATATTGTAAAAATTCGTATATTTAATTAGTGTATTTAAAATTACATATTTATTGTACGAGTATGTATTTAAAAAACGTATTGACAAAGTATTTTGTCGAAGTATTTAAATACTAAATATAATATTTTTTACCAACCCAGTGTGCAATCTGATCGCGTGTATGCTAGGCAATCTAGAGCTTCATTTTACTTTTACTATTAGGCTTTGCTTACACGAGTTTAGAATCAAATGACGACAGTTTCTTCCGATAACGTGTGGCAAGTTTTAGCTTGGATTTGACGAGTCGGCAGAGTAATTTGTCGCTGTTCGCAGTGTTGAAAGAACGGTAGGATTTGTAACGACAAACTATTTGTCATAGCTTACAACATGTGTCACTTCCATCAACAGATTAACTCTCGGTATGTGCATTTTATCGAAAGAGGACGACAGCTACAAATATATAGTTTTCCCACTCATTAAAACTCTCAACAGATTTAGTTATGATTCAGCAATTCTGGTAAGCTAGACGGATAGCTTGTAGTTCTAATTTATGAGAATATATTTTGTGGAAAATATAAATTGTATGTTTTCAGGAATCCTTTTGATAAGTATTGTAATCCAAGGTAGAACTACGGAAACATCGCCTCTTATAGTATTTCACAAGTATACTTACTTTTTGAGGCTCTCACGCAACCAATCTCTATAAATGAGGTCTCTAAAGAGAGAGAATGTCATGGGAACATGACGAATTGCACTTTGACTTTAAACATATGAAGGATTTGTTTAAAACAAACTAAATATTCATGTCAAATGCTACTCGCAACAGTCGACCGAAGTTTTGAATCTACATTGATAAATAACTCTTAACCAAAGCGCTGTAGGGCCTTACAAACTAAAATATTGAAGCCAAAGGCCTCGTATAAACGTTTCTCGCACCGTAATCTACAGGATGAAGTCATCTTAACCACACTATTACATTTTTGCTGGTTCGACGCTTTCGATTCTACCCCACCTGTTCAGAGCCTGTATAATCTACAACTGTATGTGAAATTAAACTATTTACTTGATACTCTTCACAATTGAATTACACCTCTCTGCTCGGTAACAACGTTAGATAAGGATAGTTTGTATTCAGAGGGATGTATTGTATTGTTATCAGTTACAAGGAGACATATACAACAGGTGACGGAGGATAACAAGTTCTTGAAGAGAAATATATATTACAGGATTAATATGGAAATGGAAAAATAGGAAAGAGGGTTAACATGCGAGAGTTCTCGCACGGGTACATAGGTATAAACAAATTTCTTTATTACATCGTAGAGTGAATATAAAAGTAATTTAAAACCACATCCTTAAGATGCAGTGATTATTTTAATGAGTATGCCTTCATTCATATCAATATTTTTGTATTTGTTTTGCATCATTAACTTTTGTGAAGTTATAATTTTACAGAAAACTGCACAGAACGTGAAACAGTCTTCATCACTCAGCTTTTGAAATATGTTTTCATTCTATTTATGTGGTTTTGAAAATTATTTGCAGATTCGTCTATTTTCCCAGTGTATATTTACTTTCTAAATTTTATACAAAAACCTCTATTTCTGTTCATTAAGAACTGCATTTCACACACCTGTAATTTTTCCCTAACTCTTTCTCAATTCCTATTATTCCCCGTATCTTTACATGCATGTAGTGCATAAGTGCATGTAGGGTCACATTTTAATATTTTTTTTTACAAATTCTTTGGTCGATGTTGAATTTATCCCGCGATAAAAAGTTGATAATTTATTGTTTTTTCTTCGAGATGTTAATTTCTTTTTAAATTGGACGCCTAAATATTTGTCATGTAGCAGCATAATTATATTATTTTAACGTTGTGACGTTATACTATTTAAATCTTAAAACGTGAATTAATTGTTTTTAAGTAAAAAGTGCTATTTCAAAGATGAAATAAAAAGTATTTGTTCTTAATGTTTGTGTTTGCCATAAATAAAGGCATACGTCAGGAATATTGATATAATTGTAAGTAAACAACTATGAGATAATTTTATTAATATTTATAACACGATATATTTAATGAATATCCAAACAAGTAAACGATATCTTTTACCCACATGTTAATGTAATATTAATTAAAACTTAATTCATTTCTACTAATTTGTGAGAATAATATTTTCATTTTAAGGAAGACAATTACACACATTTTTGTTTAAAATGTTACTGATGATGAAAATGATGAACTACATAGCAACATTAATAATAGAAAATCGAAACTTATTCTCTAGCTTGTTTTATCTCATTACGAGTCATTCTCATCCAAAGTTACTTCGTTTTTCAACTGCCCAACCTATTTTTAAAGCACTACTGCGTGTATTTTTGTGAGAATTGAAGCTCGTAAAGGTACAACTAGCAAAGCGTTCTCTGATCAAATGAAAAAAAAATAGTTGATGGAAATCATTGAATTAATATTTTGAATGGCTTAGGACAGTAAGAGGATTAGCTACACCAAATACAGACCGGTAGCGGTAGCTTAGTGCATCAACTGATGTCACTACAGTGCTTGTGACCGGGAGGTCCTAGGTTCGAGTCCTGACGGCGGCAGGATTTTCGACACTAGCTTTTTAGCTAGGTCGAATTCAGTCGCTGTCTGGAGGAGAATTCTAGCGGCCTGCTGCTGTGATCGGTAGTTTTCCGTGATTTCTCCGATCAACACCAGGCAAATGCTGGAGCAGTAGCCTATCAAACGGGCCACGGACCGCGCGTGATCTGTCCTTCCATTCCTTGTCCTATCCTTTCCCTTTACACTAACACTTACCCATATTACACATATTCCGGGAGAACGGTCGGGGTCTTAGAACTTGCTCCGGCTGGGGCCGGTGCCCCGTTGGTGGGAGCGTCCTGGTTAGGGGGAACCCCACTAGCCGACGGTAGGTCGGCGCCGGATCTCGCCAACCAGCGGGGGAAGATCACCGCCATCTCCAGAAAAACGACATGCACTACACTAACGGGACTAATGACCAAAGCAGTTGACGCGCCCGGAAACACGAAAAAATCAATCAAACCAAATACATAAAGTCTACAATTATTCAAAAATAGTAATATCTTCATTTTTTGGTGAAAGTGATACTACACATCTTGTTGATATTTATGTAGGACTTGGGACAAGATAAGACAGGAAGCGGTTGTTACCCGTTGAATCGTTTCTTATTTATAAGAACTCTAATTTCTTGTGGGAAGAAGAAATAAATATTTAAAGTATAGTTTCAACTTAGTTCTTAAACTCAACTATATGAACAGTTCTTACATACAACTAGTTCTTACTACAACTACATCAACATACAACTAGTTCTTAAATTCAACTATAAGTATTGATTAAGAACCGTTTAACTTTCTCCCAAATATTCTTGTTATATTAATATTATTCCCCGGCGACGCGTCGTTATAACATCGACCGGCGTCGAATCTTCGCACTCGACTACTGTTGTTATGGATGGACCAGTCATCACAACACCCTTCAATCAAAATCCAAATGTTAACATTTTAATACTTCATTTGTTTTCACCAACTATTTAAATTAATTTATGTACACCATCACCACTCGATAGACTTAATAACAGGCTTCCAAAACCACAATTAAATGATTCCATTCTCAGCCTCCCAAACCATAACGACGCGTGTGAGTGGAGGCGGTTTAGCCGACGCGACGGGTGGGTGGCTGGCTGCTCGCTGCCAGTGGGGCCGAGAAAAGACAAAAAAGGAGCGCGTCTGAATTAAATATGGCGATGCCTCGGCGGTAATGCGGGCCGGAGCAGGCCCCGCGCCATTTCTCTTCGGAGAGTCAGCAAGGCGGAAGAGAGGTGCTCAGACAAAGAACGTGCGTTACGAGCCATCTCTTCCTACTAGCGGCTGCCTTCCATCCTTCCATTTGGAATTTCCTTCTGGCGTTGCGGAATTGCGTGGTGGAGCTGATGGCCAATCTAGCTGGGAATGGGGGAGCTCGCTAAATTTTGCACTCTCTCTGTGGAGTGTGTGCGATGATTGACTGCATGTTCAATTTATAAGCACTGGTCGGATCAGTGCGGAAGTTTGAAGAAAAGAACATAAAAACTCCAAATAACGGTTATTTATTTGATAGAGTTTTCTGGATTTTAGAGGGTAACATGTTGGATACGAAGTCTCAGTCAAGGGAAAACAAGCTAAAATTGTAGTCTCTCCTTATTATGATGTTAATTTATAAAGGGAGTACATATGGGAAGAAAAGAACATAGAAACTACAAATAACACAATGTTCGTATAAAACAGAATTTTTGTAGCTTTAAGAAGAAAATATTTTGATTTTATTGTCCTGTAAAAACGATGTTCATGGTTATTTTAAGTTATTAGGAATGTTCATTAACATTATTTTCCCGACACTATTATGTTTACGATGTTTAATCACGATCAAATGATCACAAGAGGTGAATTGAGAACTAACCGAAAACTGAAAATAAATTAATGAGAAGATGTGGATTTGAAATGAGAGTTTTGTACATATTTCTCAATCTTAAAAAAACGTTTTTGGTTGATTTTTAAGACTGAGTAACACTATATAAATTGCGCACAATAGATTGATATTTCGGTAGAGGCAAAAAGTTGTTCCCATTAACTAAAAGAAAAACATTTGTCGACGCCAAATTCTGATTCATATTGTAAAGAATCATTATTTTCACAACACATCTCTTCCACAATACAAATGGCAAAACCAGATATTTCCATTTCCATTTTACCTCTATTCATTGTTCTTTTATGTACGTTCGTACAAAGTTATATTATTTTCACAATCTAAACTACAATTTAATTTGCCCAAATACATCGTAAATTTATTTACTCGAATATTAAAATTTAATTAACAGAACAAATTATTAAGTGCAGGTAAAAAAGATTTTCTTATCCACAGTTTAAGCTATTGTATTTACTACAGGTTTTGATCCTAACTTATTTGTTCCTACTGGCACTGTCTGAACGGTCCTTCCTTGGCCGTTCTTACTCCTTTTTTTGCAGTACATTAAGTATGTATCCATACTATTTATCACCAACGCATATCCGACACATGTTTCTCTTTTTCTAATTGTGTGACAACTAGCACGAATAAAAAATCATTTACAATTGCCACCATTTCCGTCATGATCTATTATTTAAGACTTTACATCGGGGCCTTGAAAGGCAAATGTATGATGCAACTTTTGAACTGTTTAATACTTTACATGTTTTCTGAACGTCCTCAGAATAGCACCAGTTCTTTGTTGAAATTTTTTCCACTTATGTTCTCCGTCCGTTTGATGCGTATGTTAAGAAAAATAAAGTAATGTCCTAAAGAGTGCGCTTCAGTTAACTCAGGTCGTGGACCACTCTCTTGGAAGGGCAATGAGCACGTGACCCGACGCGCAGATGGAACGCTCAAGGGGCTTCGCGGTGTAGATTACCTACGTAATTACAGCTGGACCGTCATTAGGGGAGCCGCTTTTGAAGGTGACGCCGGGCGTGGCGATGGGGGGGGGGAGGACCGCGGCGGTGGGGATGTCGCTCCCTCAACGCCACGGCCGCCAACTTTTTCTCAACCGCCCCTTTCGTCCGCTCGTCGTGTGATATCTCTGCGCAGTATTAAAGAACGGGTCTTACAGGTTTCGGTTATTACATTCATCATGGCAATTGCATTTGGCGGAACACATGGGAATTATTAAATATTGTTTACTAAGTGTATTACGTTAGATTTATGTTGGACAATGTATAAGTATGTATACGTATGCATATGTTTAATGCGTTATGATGGGGTTCACACTTTGTAGGTCGTTTCCAGAGAACTTCTGATGCGGGTTAACGACTGAAAATGTGCATGACGCGTTCATGATGTAAATTCCCCTTCATTCCCTGCAAGAACGTTGTCGAAAGTAACGAGAGATTCAGATATTAATTTGATTAATGTTTTAAAAAAAATGTTTATGTGTAGTCACATATGAAGTCTTAATTGAAGTCACATATGTATTATTATTATTATTATTATTATTATTATTATTATTATTATAGCTTACACAGAGGGAGTTGAGGTTAATCATGATTATGCAATAGGTCCAGAGAATATTTTTCACAAAATAACGTTAACACACTAACTCTTGTGTCTCTGAAAAATTTGGAATTTCATCCAGCCCCTTTTCATTTAAATATAATTAAAAATGTAGGTAATAAATTATCAACGTAAATGTACAGCTCCGCACGAAACATCTTCCAAACAACACGAAATTAAATGTATTGTAATAAGGAGAGTGAAGTGTTTCTGAATACGAACCATATTTACTGTACCTCTGACAATCAAGATATTAAATATAAATTGATATGGCTGCTATTTGCTTAAAAATTGATAATTGCCAACTACATATCGTCGCAAAGTAACACGTCTTTTCTCGTACATATTGGACCTTCTCTCGCAATCCGACATAACTTTCCTTCAAATATTAAACAGAAGTAAATGAAATTTAAAGTAATAACATTTTGGCTTCGTAACGTTTGTTTCATGAAGATTTATTAAAATATTAGAATTCTTTGCTTATGAGATAAAATTCAACAAATATATATAAATACTCAAATAATTTTTTGGGGTTTGATTCTTGAATTTTAGGTTCATTCTCTGATTTCTCTTTTCGTACAAAATTCATCATTTAATTTTTCATCTTCATTATTTCACTTCACCTCACGTCTTTCATCTTGACAGTAAAGTTCGATATTTCTCTTTTCGAAAAATAATAATTTCCTTAATTATGGTATAAAATGATTTAACCTCAATTACATCTGGACAGGAAACCCAAATCTAGTTCCTTTCTTATATAAATCTGTTATCTTTTCACTCGGGAACAAAGGCGACTTCATCTCTTCTCAACTATTCCATTTCCAGATTCCGTCCCGACTGCTCAACTGATTCTCCGCATTTCGTTCAGGGCGCACAACCCAAACCAACGCACATTCCTCGCGTGAGCCGCCTCACCACGCATCTGCCCCTCCGGCTCCATTCAGCCGTCCCCTCGCGGCCCGAGACACGGTTGCGCCTCCCGGCCGGATTCTTGCGCTTCGCTTTTCGCTCAGAATACCTAACTTTGCACCGTCCATTATCTGAGTGGGCGTGGTGGGGGGAGGAGGCTCGCCGCGTCTGAGTGCGTATCTGCGTTCCTTCCTTCCACGGCGCCGGCCGCGCAGCGCCAGATGGCATTCTGCACCGCGCGCCTTTCCAAGCTTTCCCCGGCGTCGCTCCGCCATCACCGACAGCCTCCGCGCCCCACCGGCCTGCCCGGCTCCCCTTGTCTACTTGCAGTTTGCGTACTGGCATTGGTCTCGCTTCGGGTGTACTTTCCCGCCCCGACTGCTCGATGGGGCTTCTCTAGATGTTTCCTGACTCCGTCTCGCCTTCTCGTCTTCTTCGTGAGAGCGTTGTGTATCACGTTTCGGCGAAGTTGATGTTTAGGTGTACCGCTTTCTCCCTGCCCTCACGTTGCACTGTTTCCATTCTCTTTCTCCTCCATCCCTTTTCCACTTCTCCGCACTGGCACTTTCATCCCATATTTATCTCACCTTCATCCCACCTCCAATTGCATCCATCCCGCCCCCCCTTCCATCCCGCCTCCATCCCGCCTCCTCCCCCCCCCATCCCCCTCCATGCTCCACCCGCCTCCACCCGCCTCCACCCGACTCCATCCCGACTCCATCCCGACTCCATCCCGACTCCATCCCGACTCCACCGCTCCACCCGACTCCATCCCGCCTCCACCCCGCCTCCATCCCGCCTCCACCCCGCCTCCACCCCGACTCCACCCCGACTCCACCCCGCCTCCACCCCGCCTCCACCCCGACTCCACCCCGACTCCACCCCGGCTCCACCCCGACTCCACCCGACTCCACCCCGACTCCACCCCGACTCCACCCCGACTCCACCCCGACTCCACCCCGACTCCACCCCGACTCCACCCCGACTCCCCCCGCTCCACCCCGACTCCACCCGACTCCACCGACTCACCCCGACTCCACCCCGACTCCACACCCGACTCCACCGACTCCACCCCGACTCCACCCCGACTCCATCCCGACTCCATCCCGACTCCATCCCGACTCCATCCCGACTCCATCCGACTCCATCCTGACTCCATCCCGACTCCATCCGACTCCATCACACCTCCATCGACTCCCTCCCGACTCCATCCCGACTCCATCCCACTCCATCCCGCCTCCATCACACCTCCATCACACCTCCATCACACCTCCATCACACCTCCATCACACCTCCATCACACCTCCATCACACCTCCATCACACCTCCATCACACCTCCATCACACCTCCATCACACCTCCATCCCGACTCTATACCGGCTATATTGTGGCTCCATCCCAGTATGGATACGGTGTACAACTTAGTCAAACCTACCTACCACGCTTCATTAAATTGTTTTACGAATCAGTGTATGACACATTATCATGATTTATTATTACAAAATTATTTTAAGTCTTTATTATTATTATTATTATTATTATTATTATTATTATTATTATTTCAATATTTCATACGGTATACCAATAAATTATATTTAACACGACCCTTTACCATTTGAACTGTTTTTCTTTTGGAATAGACATTCCGCTACAAGATTTCGAAATACATTTCCACGAACTTTTACGATAAATAGTACTGAATGAAATGAACTCAGTTCCAACAAAATATATATTTGTTTAATAACTGAGAAGGAGAAAATACCAAACTCTACTATCAATAAACTATACTACAGTGATGTACTACAGTGCCATATCTTCCACAACACGTCTCAGTGGAAACATAAATGTTTTATTCCCAGGCATTTGTAAATGCACATCACGTGTAGCCATATATCGCGCACTCCCATCTACGTGTTAAGAATATTGTGCAATGTTTGCGCTAAACAAATTCTTAGAAAAAACCTATTGCATAAAATTAGTAGAACGCTTCAAAAAACACGTGAAAAACTTGTTTTACATGTTCTTTTACACTATTTTCAACTCACTGGATACGCATGACGGATAAAAGTAGAGCAGTGCAAAATATGAGGAAGAGCAGTAATATGCAAAAATATGAGTAAGAGCAAAATAAGAGCAGAGCAATGCAAATTCGTCTCTAGCATGTTACTACGTTCGCAGAAATGTCTGCACACAATATCTTTGTTATATATTTGAATTTGGACCGAGTTTTTCATCTACTTTTATTTGATGCTTTATTATTCACTTATTCAAACTAAATTGAGATTTAATTAATAGTAACATTTTATTATTAATAAATAAATTTGTGGGAAACTACTTTGTACAATTGAAGATTCCCTAAATACAGTTACATTTACTTTTAAGTAACTTTGTAATAGAAAAACAAGGAAAATTTGGTCTCTGTTACAGGATACATTTGTGTTTTGAAATAAATTTCAAAAACACACTTCAAGCTTGCCCAGCCTGTCTCGCATATCCTCTTCAACATTATCTTCTTCTTTCTTTCTCTTTTCACAGTGACAGGCAAATATTGCGACCTGGGGCATAAGAGGTTGAAACTTCGGGTTCAATGCATCCAACCCAACATCGCCCCGGACTGGAAGCAGCATCACGACAATGCACCCGTGCAACCCCAGCTTTGTTAAAGACTACCTGGCCAAGAGAGCGTACAACTATCCCACAACCTCCCTACAACCAACCTACCCCTGGACGTCGCTCCCCCTTGACTTTTTTATTCCCACGACTGAAAACTCCGATGAAAAGGAAGCATTTCTGGTCTGTGGACAACATTAAGGCAACTACAACGCGCGCCTTGAAGGACGTACCGGTAAAGGACTTTTGCGCCGCCTTTGACGCATGGAAATCGCACAGGCAGCGGCGTATCGACGCAGGAGGGATGTACTTTGAAGAGTATTAAGAGATTGTACCGATCCGATGAATAAATGCTTTGGTCTGAAGTAATTTACATTACTTTCCGGACAAACCCTGTATGTACATGAGTTCGGGCTGAGACGTTTCAAACTTCCGTGAAACTTAGCGGGGTCGAGTTGCGACGTGGTGTAGGGCAGATTCAGAGACCAGGGAACGATTCACAGATGGACTCATCATGCCTTAACTACAGAGTTGAGTGGTGTAGTAACGTGTAACAGAGAGACACCGGTAGCGGTAGCTCAGTGCATCTACTGATGTCACTGCAGCGCCTCTGACCGGAAGGTCCTATGTTCGAGTCCTGACGGCGGCAGGATTTTCGACACTAGCTTTTCAGCTAGGTCGAATTCAGTCACTGTCTGGAGGAGAATTCTAGCAGCCGGCTGCTCTGATTGGTAGTTTTCCGTGGTTTCTCCGATGAACACCAGGCGAATACCTTACCAAACGGGCCGGAGCAGTACCCTATGCCGAATGCCGGAGCAGTACCCTATCAAACGGGCCACGGACCGCGCAGGATCTGTCCTTCCTCTTCCTTGTCCTGTCCTCTCCTCTTACACACACACTTACACTAACATGCAACACACTATCACATATTTCGGGAGACCGGTCGGGAGCTTAGAGCTTGTCCTTGGCTGGGGCGGTGCCCTGCTGGTGGGAGAGTCCTGGTTAGGGGGAAACCCCATTAGCCGACGGTAGGTCGGCGCTGGATCTCGCCATCCAGTGAGGGAAGATCACCGCCATCTCCCGAGAAAAAAGAAAATGCACTACACTAACGCGACTAATGACCGAAACAGTTGACGCGCCCCAAAACACGAAAAAATCAATCAATCAATCCAACAGAGAACGCTGGTGGGACTAGCGCGTGGGGTATTCGTGAGATCGGCTCGATAGGTAGGGGTCGTGGGGTTGGGTATATAGAGTTGCAGTTTGGGAACCAGGGCCGTACGGTCCGGCACATGAGCTCAAATCAAACGCACAGAATCAAAATGTTGCAAACGTGGAGTCGACTTGGAGGTGTGATCGTGGACGTAGGGTCGAGATTGTTAGGGTCGGGAACAAGGGTCAATGTCGGACGTGATGCAGGTCACATAGGGACTGAATCAGGGTCGTGGGGTATGGGTTTTAATTACGAAGAAATAGGGTATGATCGCGGGGTCGAGATAGGAACGGCCGATACCGGGTCGGATCGAGTCGTAAGCATGGGGTAGTAAGGAAGTCGTAAGGTTAGGTCCGATGATGTGATTTAAACAGATTCAGGTCTGAATTACTCTATGAAAGACACGTTACAAACGTGGCAGATCGTGGAGTAGCGGCAAGATGCGATAGGTCAGGAACGAAATGTTTAATCCTATAAATACCAAAAGAAGGTCTCAAGCAACCCCGCGCCTTGATATTGCTGTCAATTCACCTGATTAATGTGTTCTACATTGTTAAGAATTAATGTAATTGTAAAGGTAGTATCACTCTTTTCCCAACAATGGCAGAAGATATATGTATCACTTTTTTATATCTGTTTTTCTAGTGCGGATTGGATAAAACATCCCTTCGTAGAGGACGTAGGTTTTCCACAGTGCTTTTAGTGGTTGTATTATTTTTTTCCTTTCATATGGGTTTGTTTGCGTTGATAATGTCAAAGTTCATGCTTTTTAGTAAACGCTCCTGAACAGAATTGGTGGTGAGAGTGCAACTACTTATCAGCTGTTTATCCACTGAAGTTGTCACAGAGGTTGGCTGATGGAGATACTTGTAAAGGAGATTTTAATGTATCAGATTGAGATTAAAAGTTGATACCTTGAACGAATTTGCATTTCTAAATGTTCAGTAAAAATATATCTCCTGATAAGAACATAGACTTTTTTTACTACTAAACGAGTGGGCTCGACGAGCCCCTCTCTAAGGAAAAACGTTACTCTTTACTCTCTCGTATTGCTAGGGTTAAAGGTGAAAGAAGAAGGAACCTGGTATCAAGCACGAGGGGCGAGGGCTGAGTCTCCTCGGTCCAGCGGTTGCGACAACGGCAGTAGTGACAGTGGTTGGAGAGGGGAAACGGGGAGAGAGTGAGAGGGAGCGGGGTAAGAGAGGGCGTCGTAAATCGCGAGCTAGACGCCGCCAGGCGCAAGCATTGCGGTGGGACACTCTGCTAGGTCGCCCCGCTCGCGCCACGCCCACTCCTGGACCCCGGCACGGAGGCGGACGAGTACACTCACCGCCCGAAAACGTATTAGGACTTTTCCTGCCTTCGAACCGAATTCTCCTTCTTCGTCTCCCTCGCCTTTTTTCTCCTCCATCTTTGTTCATTTCCATTCCATCTCCTTTCTATCATTCTCCTCCCTCTCCTGCTCCTCCCCTCCCCCTTTTCCCCCCCCTCCTCCTCCTCTCCTCCTTCTTCTCCTCCTCTCCTTATTCTCCTCTTTCCTGTTCCCTTTCTTTATTCGCCCTCTTTTCACAATATTGCTCTCCTCCTTCTCCTCTTTTTTCTCATTCTCCTTTTCTTCTCTTCCTCTTTATTCTCTTCATTTTTATTGTAGTAGTTCTCCTCCTGTTCTACATTTACCTTTATAATTTTATTTATATTTAAAGGGCACAGAATTCACTTCCCCCCATAGCACGTCATACACAGTTTTAACTCTTTTTGAAGGTAAAATAAATAAATAAATAAATAAATAAATAAATAAATAAATAAATAAATAAATAAATAAATAAATAAATAAATAAATAAATAAATAAATAAATAAATAAATAAATAAATAAATAAATAAATAAATAAATAAATAAATAAATAAATAAATAAATAAATAAATAAATAAATAAATAAATAAATAAATAAATAAATAAATAAATAAATAAATAAATAAATAAATAAATAAATAAATAAATAAATAAATAAAATAAATAAATACCTTTTTCTGTCACAGTGATATATACGAAAAACAGATATGGGTCTTCATTGCAGCGTCATTGTAGTTTCAGATTTTTCTCAGTGAAAGACAAATACCTACGTCATTTAGTAACGTGAGAAGTTATTTCTAGTGTAATGAAGGGATTTTTTCTTGTTCAATTATTCTGTACAAGAACACATTTTACTCATTACATCAATGCCGAAGTTTTATGGTCATGCTTAGAATGGACAAATTATTTTGGTAAGTAGGATCATTTGATGGTATGAATGGTGGTAGAGCAATTGTGGCAAGAGAAGCACGTTAAAACGGAAGGATCCCAAGAGAATCTACTGAGAGCTTGTTTCTTCCAAAATTTGCATGGATCGGACGGGATTTAAATTCGAACCCGACAGTAGAATGCGTCATACTGGTAAGACTATACATATGTATGTATAGTTATGAGGATATGCCGCATAATTTTTCTAGAAACAATATTGTTCTTTATTTGGCGCGATGTAGTAAACAAAGCAAATGAATATTGACACTAACTAATTTAATACATAATGTTTGTAAACAATTGTGTAAAACATTTAGGGTCAAAAAATACCCTAAACAGAAGCCATGTAAGTATTGAAGAAACAGATTCGAAGGCTAAATATAGACAGTAGTAAGATGCAATCTTTAAATTCTATCCCAAAAATGGTTAAATAAGTAGTATAGGTAGCAAGAAGGGTAAGAAAAGTAAATTGACCCTTGTTTATAGAAAAATAACATAAGAGTATGGCATACAAAAAGCACTTGAGTTACTGCTTCACCGTGATTCTGAATACGAGCTTCCATTTATTCGTTTCAGCATTTCAGCATTTAAGCATTTCAAAAAACAGCAAAAAACCAAAGAGTGTATTATTAAATAGTTTTTTTTCAAACAGTAAAATTTGTGCGAGCTAGTTCTTCGCACTGCAGAAAAACATAGATTAGTTGTAAACCTAGAGTCATCTTTTCTGACAGAAAATAGATGTGACCATGTGTTACTATAATGTAGGTCCTGATGACCTCCATTTACATATGCAGTTCGCCTTCAGAAACTAGAATCACCATTTGGAAAGGAAATCTACAATGCACAGTAGATTCTTGTTACGAGAACCCTGATTTGTAGTCGTCCAATTTGCAAGTTTATAAATTTTAGGAGGTGTTTCCTCGCTGTAAAAAGGTTTATTTTTATTAAAATTTATTTAATTACGTTATTTTACCTCTGAACGAATTTACGTGTATTTTGTAAAAATGTGGTTCATGTTTCAAGACAAAACCATACCTTATCTACAGGCATTTTTATATTCTAAAACATCATTGTATATTACGAGATTCTATGGAGATCTCTTAATGTTCTAGAATCAGACCAAGACTAGAAATATATAAACTTATATTTCAAACCTTCCTTATGCAATTCCCACGTTTTAACACGTAGACCTACGGTTAATAGTCTACATCAACAGTATATATTGACAGTAATGTATTCAAAACTCAGCATAACTCAGCATGTATATTATATCAATAGAGTTGTGCGCAAAACCCTCTCATATTTCATATTAGTAATCCAGAATAAAATGTGTGGTTATTTTGAGTACTACTTTTGTGAAGAAACAAAAATATTAATTATTATTAAGTGTCTCTTGACGTTTCGATCAAAACTTTTGTCAGAAATTCAATTATTTTTAATTTATTGTCATGATAATGAGATTATGTAACAACACGGACTATATTATTTATTTTTTAATAAATTAGTATTCCCGGAAATATTATTAAACGCGTATTAATTACTGAGAATTCTGGCTACATTGCCGGTGACCAAGAACATTAAAATGAATTTTTAATATGTCGGTGAATAATGTAGAGTTAACATTTAACGAAATCATTGATTGTCTTAATTGTAAAATTTGGCCCGGAAAATATTTAAAGATTTTATGAATATCACAAAAAATCATCTGATAGAGATTGTAATTCATATCTGGTGAAATAACTCTCATACGATTACATTCAGAGAACTGAATCACTAACAGACTATTGAAGACTGGCCGCACCAGAAACAAATTTGGGTAATTTTTACTGCTGCAACTACTACCAATGATATCTCTCAAATGTTACGTAGTTTTTAAACGCCTCTACCAATTAAGATTCAGTATGGCTTCAAGTGACTGTTAAAAATATCACTTGTAGACTGTTAAAAAAATGCGAACATATAATTGTTTTTCTTACTTTAAAAACAGATGATTCATGTATCACCTACTAATTGAGTCAGGGACTACATTGTGCCATAGCAAACGATTTAATGTCACTTGTTTCATTCATTTCCTTTTATTTTCAAGCAATCAAAGCGAGAACTTTAGCAATGTAAACTAGCTTCGCCAGCTGGCAGGGACTGTACCAGCGTTGGCTTGGGTCACGCCCGCGGCCTGTCGCGAACTCGCTTGCACTGCGGTCGCAACCTCCGCAGCAAAATGTAATAATAGAAGCAATATTTTATCCGGATATTGTTATTTACTAGGAAAATGCTCACTGACTGCAGTGTTAAGATATATGACCGTGCTAACTGCAACATTTAATTAAAAGAGTTGTACATCAAATAAAGAATTTGACAAAACCATGGGGTTCCGTCTTTTGAGAGTTGACATCATGAATTTACTAGTTGTTGATGACCCGTAGCATCGTCATCGGCATCAACGCAACCTTCAACAATATACTTGACAAGTTGAGAGGACTCTGTGAAGTCTTTCAACTTTATTGCTCTGTAAGAGGCAGTAGAATCGCAAATTCTGGCCGTTTTTTCTTTCCTTTTATTTAACCACCAGTGTTCAAATTGCTTTTGGAAAAAACATTGAATAAAACTTTTTAATCGTATTTTCTGACTGTATAACGTTCTCCCAAAGTTACATCTACCTTTGGTAGTATGTTACGGACGGTTCCAGGAGTGTAATATTGATATCTCGTTAAGTAGAGATGTTTATTAGTTTCATATTCATAAATATTCCAGATATTTGCTTAAATTTGAATGGTTATTAATTTGATAACATACAGTAGATCCATTGTGTAATGTATTTCAAAACGTGGGAAGAAAAGTTTAGAAAGATATACGTCAAGCAAGAAAAGAAATTCGATAAGTCCTCGCTAATTCATTGGATACCTTCCAGCACATAATACGTCTAATAATATGTTACTTGAAAGTCAACTAGCTGTTGTAAATTTAAATTCCTATTGTATTGTGCTATTGTAAATTTAAATTTCAATTGTATTGTGCCATTGTAAATTTAAATTCCTAAAGCAAATAGTTAAGTAATGTGTGAATGGTCTGTAAGATCTATCTTCCCCTCATATTTAGGAAGATCGTTTACTCATCATCAAATTCTGCTGATATTTACATTTTGAACTTTAAGGTACATTGTAATCCATTACTTATTATATTACATAGTGTTATATTACGAAATACATCATCCTCGACGTGTTTCCTTACATGTACGTTTGTTACGTGTTTTTACGTTGAGAAAGTAGTGTTACTTTATACGTTACGTTACAAAGCTCTCATTCCAATGTGTAATCCATACATTTACCCTTTTCCGTACCTTTCTTTATGGAATATTAGTATCATCCGTTAGCTTTTGCACACTCTGTAACTAGCGACTAATTATTTCGACCTACTTTCCGAATAAATATCTGTGATCCCGGCGCGAGGGTGGGGGTGGGGGAAGCGTTCATTTGCGCATCGCGTCGGCCACAGCCCCCCTCCCCCTCCTGCCGAGGCGTGGGTGGAGGCGCCGCCGCCAGCGACAATGCACCGGAAGTAATTTCGTGGAGGAATTTGCCTGGGGGCGGGGCTGGCGCTGGTGCCTGCTCGAACGCTCTCGGCCGCGCCCGCCCACCCCGTCCGGCTCCCGGCTCACCGCATCTCCACGCCGCTTGTGGACGGCGTTCCATGAAGCAGGTCTCTTTTGTCATCCACTGTACTTCTTCTCTGTTGCTTTTGGTTCCGTTTCTCCATGGGGGATCATGAAGTCGGTTCCTGCCTGGGTGTTTCTTCTCTCTTCTCATCCGCTGCACTTACTATTTCTTATCGTCTGTTATTCTTCATTCCGTTTCTCCGTGGTACACGAAGCCATTTCCTGCCTACACTGGGAACGGTTGTTCAGTGCATCAACTGATTTCACTGCAGCGTCTCTGAACGGAGGTCCTAGGTTCGAGTCCTGACGGCGGCAGGATTTTCGGCACAAGCTTTTCGACACGAGCTTTTCAGCTAGGTCGAATTCAGTCGCTGTCTGGAGGCGCATTCTCGCGGCCGGCTGCTCTGATCGGTAGTTTTCCGTGGCTTCTCCGATCAACACCAGGCCAATGCCGGAGGAGTATCCTAACATACGGACCGCGCGCTATCATTCCTTCTTCTTCCTTGTTCTATCCTCTTCGATTACACACACACGCACACACACACACACACACACACACACACACACACTAACATGCACTACACTACCACATATTCTGGGAGATCGGTCGGGAGCCACCGGCAGGGGCGGTGCCCCGTTGGTGGGAGAGTTCTGGTTAGGGGAAACCCCGCTAGCCGACGGTAGGTCGGCGCCGGATCTCGCCATCCAGCAAGAGGGAAACATGCACCACACTTACGGGACTAATGACCTAAGTTGTTGACGCGCCCGGAATCACTAAACAACCAACCATCCAGCCAGCGTGTTTCTTTTTCTTCTCTTCTACAGTACTTCTTCTCTTCTTCATTATATCTTCTCGTCCTTAGTTTTGGATTCCGTTTCTCCATGGCGGATCACGAAACCGGTTCCTGTCTGGGTGTTTCTTCCACTACAAATACTCTTATATCTTCTCGTCTGTTTTTCTTAATTTTGTTTCTCAATGGTGGTACATAAAGCCGGATCCTGTCTAACTTTCGTCTCTTTTCTCCCCCTACTTATTCTGTCGTTTTTTCCTCTTCTCTTTCCTGCTTCTGGACTCTTTTCAAAGGCTGAAGGACTCTTTTCGAAAGACGCTTAGTGCACATTATTCTGCAACTTAAAGGGATTTTTTTTCAAATTCTTTTTTTTCATACTACCTTGATTGGATATAAAAACACGCAAGACACATTGTGGCGACAGAGCTTCTTATTTTCACAAACTATTTGTTATTAAAAATGAGAGCAACTAAATGAAATTGAGGATAATAAGAAAAACATTGTGCATTTTAGAACGAGTTTATTGTATTTCAAGTTATTTTGGAGAATATAATAATGATATAATAAAATTCAAAATAATTATTACAAAAATAGTGTCTATAGCAGCCGAGCACCCCGTGGCTCGAAGGTGTCATACCAAAACTATATTTCAACAGGTTTCAGCTCAGTGGCTGCGTTGTTTTCTAGATGCCATATGAGTCGGAATATTTTACACCTGACCAAAAGATTGATCTAAAGATTGGTACTTGACAGACAAATAAGTTTGTCAACGTTTCCGGTGTTGAAATAGGTTGTAGTTACTGGATTTTCGTGAGAGGGTCCAAGACGTTAGTACTAGAATATAGTGTCTAGTAAGTAGCGGGATGTTAAGGAGGAGAGCCACTCTTAAAATAAATACCGCATTTTTGTTTTACTAAAATCGCTTTAAAGCTCTCCTTGAGGTATTCTGCAATACGCACGAAAAAAGTTTGAAAAAGGAAAACTAAACGCAAATTGTAAATGCTCTTTTTTTTTTACTCTCAGGATTCATAATTGTTATTAAATTAGCTGGTATACAGCAGTTAAAAAATTCTGTACAAACATACAAATATTAAAAATCGGCTATGTACTCTATGCCTTCTATCTCTGGTTTATTTTAACGCTTTAATTATTTTTAAATTTATCTAATTCAGAAATAGAAAGATGTAAGATGTTTGATATAAATTAATAAATATTGTTTAAGAGTTATTGTTTATATTACGTTTCTACTTGGAACGTTCACAAACTTTCTCAGAAACAAAAATTTCCTTGAAAATATGTTGAAACTCACCCTAAAATTGCAAGTTCTTTAACATTTCTGTAGCTCCTGCAGGACAACTCACCTGAAACAGAAATTCGGACACAGTATTAAATTACATCGCAACATAAATACATTTTATTGCTAAAAAATGTTAAATTATTACCAATTACAACATATAGTGTACGAGGAACGCAACAAAATATACTGAAACATCACCAAGTTGTTCCAAGATCGTTTATATTTAAGACGTGACATTTTAAATAATGCTGGTACTTCTTCAATTACATGAATTAGATAACGAACACAAGTCATAACGTTTATATACAAATCAATATCTTTACACTGTTGCAATACTATAGTATGGTGCTACTAGCGGCGCTACAAAAATTCACAGACTTTCTAGTATTGTTTTGTCTCCTAATTTGAGTCATGACGACGTTCTCGATTTTGTCCCATCTCCTTCCTTATTCCCATTGTCGAACTCAGAGAGCTCTACCAAGATCTCTATCGGCTCGATCTTCATCCCTGGAAATATTTTTATATTATTGATCGATTGATTAGTGAATATGGGTACGTCAAATTCTCAGGCTATTAGGCTTGTAAGTGTTGTGCATATTTTTTGTCGGGAGGTGATGGTGATCATTCTCCCTTGATGAGATCCAGCACCGACCTACTGTCGGCCAACAGGTCTTCCCCAACCAGGTATCTTCCACCAGGGACCGCCCAAGCCGGGTCAAGTACTAAACGTGCAACTGGTCTTCCCACAAGTGTGGTGCTGTAGTACATGCATGTGTTTATGTAAGGGGAGAGGATAGAACAAGGAATAGGAAGGCAAGAGCGCGCGTGGTCCGTGGTTTGTTTGTTTGGGTACAGCTCCGACAATCTACTGGTGCTGATCGGAGAAACCATGGAAAACTACCGATCAGAGCAGCCGGTCACTAGACCTCTCATCCAGACAGTGACTGAACCCGACCTTAGCTATCTAGGTAGTGTCAAAAAACCTGACACCATCGGGACTCAAACCTAGGACCTCCTCAAAACCTCGCGTGTCGTTTCGCATAAGATACAGTGTTATTCCATCACGCGTGTTTCTTAACGCACGAGAACTCAACAGTTGTGTGCAGCAACACTTAATGTTACGATTTCCAGCCAAGGATACCAGACGTGTACTCGGTAATCGTGAGAACTGTTGCACAAACGTATAAAAATGCATTTTTTTTTTTTCGATGTGGAGTGGATGCAATCTGCTTATTATAGAGATAGGTAGAACAAAAATGGAATTTCAGAAATTATATTACATTTTTATTAGATAAAACACACTTTGCACATCATATTTGACATTATTTCATTACAAAAATATTTGTATATTCTGAAAGCTTTCTTTTCATTAAATTATCATGAATATTTTATAAAAATGCAGAAGCACGTCAACTCGATACCGCTTGAAAATGGACTTTTTTTACCCCATTTTATTCTATCACGATAATTTACGCGTCTTCTTTATTCCGAATTCGCTGCACGACATTGATCTCGCGACAGATCGTTGAGTGAAGCATTCAATCGTGAAATATCGAAGATATTCGATACACAGAGGTCTTCGTTATTTCTGCGCAGGTGCTGGCTTGCGCAAACATTGTTAAGCTTTGGAGTTGGGTTCCATAAGGCTGTGAAGAGGCACCAGATGGCCGAAGGATGAAGAGCCCAGAGAAGGAGAGAGGGAGAGAAAGAGGGATGGTTTAGCAAACGGATCGTCAGAAAATCTACGGCGTCTTCAGAAAACATCAACAGAACCACGAGTAAGAACGAAATGCAGACATAATGATCTCTGAGACGGGTTGTGAGAAGTGAACCCATTGAGACAAAATGGACAAAACAGCAGTAATGTGAGGGGGTGAGAGTTAACTGGACAACTGCACAGCAGAAATCATTTAAGATAAATTAGTAAAGAAAATGTGGCTTTCATCGATAGTTACGTTAAAGAAAAATGAACGTGGTTGGAAAAAATTGGGATGCCGATAGTCTGTTTGTAATTGCCCACAACTCTTTCTGAACATTTCCGTGCTTCCAGAATTTACGAAGATAAGGATCCATCTTGTTCATGCCATACACCAATTTCCATTGGCAGCCGAGTTTTTCCATTGACAATTCAGTCGCCCTCCAAAGCCATGGCTCGCATTGTAGACCCCCGGTGGCGCTAGCACCCGGAAGCGGTAAAGAGACGGCGCGGAGGGTGGCGCGGTCTCGGGTTCTTCCGCTAATGATTTACGCGCCTCCGTTCGCGCCACCAGCGTCGTTACGCGGACGCATTGTGGCGCAGCGGGGAGAGCTAGCAGCAAAGCGACCGAGTGGCAGGGTCCGAGGAGTGGGGAGCGAGGGTCGGGGAGCGAGGGTCGTGGAGCGAGGGTCGGGGAGCGAGGGTCGGGGAGCGAGGGTCGGGGAGCGAAGGGCGTGGATTGATTGTTAGTGATTCCGGGCGAGTCAACTACTATGGTCATTAGTCTTGTAGGTGTAGTGCATTTTTTTTTCATCAGGAGTCGGTGATCTTCCCACACTGGATGGTGAGATCCGGCGCCAACCTACCGTCGACTAGCGAAGTTTTTCCGTACCAGGTATCTCCCACCAGTAGAGCACCGCCCCAGCTGGGACAAGCTCTATGTCCCCGACCAGTCTCCCGGCATGTGTGGTAGTGTAGCTAGCTGGAAAGCTAGTGTCGAAAACCCAGCCGCCGTCGGGACGCGAAAGTAGGACCTTCCGGACAGAGGCACTGCAGTGACATCAGTTGATGCACTGAGCCACCGCTCCCGGATCGAAGAGTGGGGAGTTAAGGGCAAGGAGTGGAGGGGAGAAGGGAGAAGGGAGGGGGTATTGAGTAGGAAACGAAGAACGAGCAGCGAAAGGGTGAGAGCAAAGGGAACAAAGGGGGAAAAAAGGGGGAAGGGCGAGAGCGAAGGGTGGGAAGCAAGGGGCTGGATGCAAAGGGAAGTCAGGGAAATGAAAGAACTGTGAAGACAGATGGACAGGGAGTAGCAAGGAGATAAATGGAGGAAAAAACGGGAAAAGAAAAGCGGGAGAGAATTGCGGAAACAGCATGGCGGGTGCAAAGATTGGAGGGAGAAGGGTAGGTTCTCAATGCTAAGGAGAGTATAGCGAGAAGCAAGGAGAAAGAGAGAGAGAGGGAGAGAGAGAGATATACAGAAAAGCACACTGAATAAAGGACGGTGAACGAAAGGGAATTATGATTAAAGCAAGTAAACGAGGCGCCTCTGACAGAGAATAAAAGAGTGCGTAAGTAAAGACGTGGAGGTGCACGTAGGGACCAAGAGATGGAATAAGAGGAATGAAAAGCAAATGGAATGACAAAGAGGACAGAGGAAAATACTGCAGTTGCACTCGTGATCTTACTTCGTTTAAACCCGTCGTGACTGGGGGATAGACTCGAGACACGAATGCAACAAAGGCTCAACGCAGTGCAATATATTCCTTTTGATGGGCAAAAGAAGGTGTAATTGCGTTAAGGTAACGCCGTAAAGTGAACTAAGACCTCTAAAAACCTTTCAAACGATCGAAGAGAAACTCCTTTGTTCGAGGAATTGCGTTTCTGGAAGTAGAGCACCGGTTGTGTTTAGCGCTGAGCCACCACTTCGCGGATTCGGTGGTGTAACGGTTAGCGTACCGGACTGTTGTACCCGAGTTTGCGGGTTCCAAAGTACCGGATTTGCGGACCGTTTGAGGGTCAAGTTTGCCGCCAAGTTTGCGGGTACTCGAGTTTGCGGGCCGAGCGAAGCCGTGGGTTTTTAAGGGCGAAAAAATCCTTCGTACGCATTCTTTGGGAGGGGAAGTGAAGCCGCCTGTCCCATGTAGTAGATTTACTACATGTAAAAGATCCTCAAGCCTAAATGAAGTCTCTGAGCAAAATTGAGTTCCGCCTTTTTCGTCGCCCAAGATAATACCTCGTTTCTCCGCTAGGTGGTGAAAGAGCGTAGCGAAATTTGCGTGGTTAGAAGGAAACGCGGGCCTGATGGCCTGAGTATCGCCACGTAAA
This sequence comes from Teleogryllus oceanicus, assembly GCA_964035755.1. Taxonomy (NCBI): domain Eukaryota; kingdom Metazoa; phylum Arthropoda; class Insecta; order Orthoptera; family Gryllidae; genus Teleogryllus; species Teleogryllus oceanicus. Next base: position 173,419,452 of record CAXIVR010000003.1, read on the forward strand.
ATAAGACATTAACTAACTAACTAACCACTACCGGAGACTCTGCGGCGACTCTGACCGGGAGGTCCTAGGTTTGGAGCCCCGGAGGTGGCTAATTTTTTACATTAATGCCATGAGACAAAGCTAGAGATAATTCAGTTACTTGCTGGAAGGGAATTCTTCCGGCCGGCTGCTCTGATCGATAGCTTTCTATGGTTTCCTGATCAATACCAGAGAAATGAAAACGAAGTTCCGTAATAATCTGGTCTTGGGCCGCGCGCACCTAGACTTACAAGATCCACACTACTACACATGCCCAGAAATCTAACAGAAGGTGAGAGGTTGGTTTGGAAGTGGTGAAGCTCTGCTGGGGGAGAAACCTTGGGGGAAATTTCCCGCAAGTTGATGTGTAGGCTGGCGGCATATTCCACTAGAGAGAGAGAAAACTATACAATTAGAACTATTTCTTGTTATTTCATTGAATGATACGACTTGAAATCTTCAACATAATCATGATTTGAATTACATACGGCAACTAGTTGTGTTAAAGTACACAAATTCAGATTACCTAACACAGGATCATTTGGAAACATTCATTCCTCTAGTCACGTCATCGGTTATGTTATATTTATTGATTGATGTGGTCAATGTAATTGACTGAGGCTCAGGGCAGCAATTGTTGCCATCGCAATGTCTCTGACCGGGCGGTCCTAGTGTTCGTGTCACGGACGCAGATTTTTGACACTAGATAGATAGCTAGGTCTAATTCGGCCACAATCTGGAAGATAAGAGTAGTGACCTATTGCTCCTATTTGTAATTTTCCGGGGTTTATCCGTCCGATATCAGGTGAATGCATGTGGAATACCTTAACAAACAAGGCCACGGACCGTGCAATCTTTCTTTCAACACCTGTCCCCAACACCACTTTTCTCGCCATCCAGCCCCCAACACCGGATCTCGCCATCCAGCGGGGAAAGATCACCGCGGATATCCCGAGAAAAACATGCACTACACTAACGGGACTAATGACTAAAGCAGTTGACGTGGCCGGAAACACGAGAAAATCAAATCAACGAAGAGATACCACTTGGAAGGGTAACTCCGAAAGCAGGTTTGTAGGGTTGGTACAAGTAGTACAGTGAACTAGGAAAGTCTTTCAGCATCGGGCCAAGTTAGGGCCTCCTTTAAAAAATTGCATTTATGTTGATAGCAACCTGATCACTGGCAAACAATTGATTATATATAAACTTTGTTTCTGGGGCGTACGCAATTTACGTTTTCTGTTTTTTTCAAGCTGCAACACGTCCTACCAACATAATTCCTGTTGCTTGCACTTTCCCCACAAGATTCCTATGCGGAGAGACTTAACGGGGGCTCTATGACCGTGGATGATCATTCATAGCTAACTCCCAGGACACATTATGAACTATACGTACGGGACAAATAACCACAAAAATTGACGCACCAGAAAATGTGTAATAATAATCAATTAACAGAACTAGTAACCTAAATTTTGATGCTTCAAAATCCAGTGACCAAGAAGACTAAAAACAGCTGTATGTGGAGCAAACTTTTCAGCAACGTAAGCTTGGAGAACTCAGTGACAAATAAAATATGAGATTGACAAGATTTGCAGAAGCGCATCGCGTAACATGCTGATAGTGTGGGATGGCGTTTGATGTGTTGTTTACTGTGCTCAAGTGCCATCGTTGCGCTGTTCGCATAGTGTTTCAGCGTGCGAGAATTTTCGCTTCGACGCTTTGCACAAAAGAGGCGTTCAGCCCTGGCCTATTAACACGCCAAATTGAATGAGATGGTACCATGTGTAAAGGAAAAAAATGTGCTGGGTAAATATTATTGGAATCGAACATTCCAACGAGGTGAGAGTTATTGAATATAAAGAGTAGTCGAGAGCCGCAACGTTTCTCTCAAAATCGCGTTTAGAAAATACCAGCTGCTGCTGTTTAGTGCAATCAAACGCCAACAGTAATTCAGGAATGTGAATAGCTTTAATTTAGGCCACACTGCATATTTCAAAGAGAGTTGTTTCACGTATTCTCGGCATTCACCTCGGCAGTCCTTGCACGTAATGTTAAAAATTGAAATGTAATACTAATACTAGTTTTCCAATTACTCGTACTTTCGACGTAATGTTGCAGCGTGATTGCGAATTTTTGCTAATAAGTTATTTAATTCATAAACTTACATTTGTCTCCATTATAAAAAAATAATAATAATAATTATAATAAATTTACAATAATAATAGTAAATGAAACATAGCAATCTATTTCTCGCCTATCTTCAATTTTAACGTTATCATATTGTAAATGTGTGTACAAATGGTATACTAATTCATAAAACGAAATGATGAAACAGTAATTTAATAGGTATAGTTAAACATAATATTACAAAGAACGTATTAAGAAATTTTTCTAATTGTTTATAAAAATGATTCAGTACTGTTCGATGAGTGAAAATGAGATAATTTTGAAAAGTAGTGTCCATGAAGGTGTTACCACCATATTTCTTTTCTCTTTCTGAGGTCGCGAGTACTTCAGCACTTTACGTTCACTCCATTTATTCTCAAAGTATAAATCTGTCGACCATCAAGTTTCATTAAATGGCGGGAAGTGCTCGAGCGATTTGGGAGTTGGGCCCAACCACCATTGATGGATGACTATGGACCTTCCCCCGTGCGCTGATTAGAAAATTTACGTCACATTGTAAAATACCTCATTTAGCCGATAATGGCCAGCGGCCTACAGCATCTTTCACTAAGTGCCTATGGGGCACCATAGATTACGCTCCGCAGGGTTGGCACTCCCGATAGTGCCGTGAAGGTGGGCGGGGGTGGGGGTGGGGACGGAGGGGAAGGGGAGCACCGGTGTACGCCAACCGGCCGCCCCGGAGCGCACGTGTAATGAATGTTTATTGTGTTACCTATTGACAGGCACTGGCGCGACGCGCACCACCTGATATGGCGACACTTGATAGGCCATCGCGGCAAGTGCCAACGTCCAGCCCAATTACCGGCAATATGCAGACGCCCCGCTCACACCAGGGCCTCCCAGGTCGCCCCGCCCGCCCCGCAACCACCGCTATTCGCGCGCTTTCTGATGGACGCTTCCGAAAGCTCCGGGGGAATCCCCGTTCTAGAAGCGATGTCTTTAATGTGCGAGAAATAGTCATATTCTAACTGATATTAGGGCGCTTACTGATGGAGGCTTCCGAAAGCTCCGGGGTTTAAGTGCGAGAAATTTGGGCGCTTCTGATGGAGGCTTCCAAAGCTCCGGGGAATCCCCGTTCTAGAACGATGTCTTTAATGTGCGAGAAATAGTCATATTCTAACTGATTTTAGGGAAGAAGAGCATAGATGAAGATTGCTAATATGAGACCATTACTATCGAATTGAGTCCAAAACGGAGCGAAAACAACCTTTTCATTCCTAACTGCGAAAGGATGCAAGATTTTTGTTGTAAAATTTTGGCGAAGAAGTAGGGTAGGTTTGATAGCAAACGCTTCAATAAGGTAAACGATATCGCGGGTATTTTTCCACTTCATTCCATGTTAAACTTTCATATTTATTATAAGTACATAAATATCTTCATCAACATTTTGTTCATGAATATATTTTTTATTGTAGTTGTATGCTGCTTAAAGACTTAAGGTCTTCAACTACCCAATACGGGAAGAAAATAGCATGAGAAGGTACGATTACGCACAGTTAGAGGCTACGTGAAGCATACTCTGGCATACACTTGGATGCGGTCAGAGAATTCACGAAAACCACTCATCAGTCGGTCAGCGCATTTAATTCCGATAGTGGGTACACACACTTATTGGGGACAAAGAGATCAAATTTGTGACACACTGCCTGAGTCAAATCCGTGAACTTCCAATCCTCGGTATGTCCGACCGTGGTGAATGTCTCCATGACTTTTACTGTTGAGAATATTGAACATATTTTATCACTTTTTTAGACTTTTTGAGCCACTGCTACCAGCTCTCGTGCGATTTTCGGAGGGGGCTTTGGAAAGCGCCAGTAGACACCCCACGCTCGTAGACAATGTATTTACCTTCTGAGGTGCGGTACTTTTAATTGATTTTAGAAATATAGGAGACAGGTAGGTTTTTAAAATGTAAGGTAAGCGATGCCTAGAGTCCTCTTTATTTTTGTATTGTGGTTGGGTCAATATTTGTTACGTTTATATATATTTGACCGGTGGTTCCACTGAGCTTAAAATAGATTTTAAAACATTGCTAATACGGTTGATTAGTGTCCTCATCAACTTCTATCTCATGAATTATTCATGAACTTCTTTCACTCTTTGTTGTTTTGAACTCCCCGTTCTTATGCCACCTCGTGTAGGTTTCAGAAAGCTTCGGGGAATACCCTTATTGACATACATTGCACTAATGCGAAAATCTTTGGAAATATCTTCATCACATGTTTACACTACAACTTTTTTATATCTATGGTATTGATGACCACAAACTCTTCAAATATCAAACATTTTCGTATATAAATAACATCAAATTTACGTACTTACTAACATGTTGAAAAATGTCCGCCGAATGATCTATAAATGTTTCCACGAAAATTTACATATAAAATATATTGTTCATTTTATGTTTATCTGCAAATTTCGTTAAACGGTTTGAAAAGCTCACACATTGTGAAAACAATATTCAAAAACTAGACCATTACAATTAAGACGAACTACAAATACATTGTAAAATATTTTATGTTAAAAAATTTCGAAACAAATATTATTTAATGAGCGCGAGATTGAATGAAAGCAATGAATCTTTCTGAACATTATTGCTATTGCAGCGAATGGTGTTAAAAAGCACTTATGTTCGTCTTGCATGTCAGAAAAAGAATATCAATTACTACTGTAGCGTTGTGGATACAAACACATTTCAACGAACGGTCGTGTGACGTAGTCGAAACGTTAGGCATCCACGTGCTAGTCTTTCTTATAGAGAGAGCGGATGTGACGTTGGGGGAAATGCCAGGAGGCGGCGTGGAAGGGGTGCGGGCTACCTGCGCCGGGCGCGACGACGCTTCGATCTCTTTCGCTTCGAGTCATCGAGGAGTGCGCATCTGGCCGAGGTCGGCGAATGCCTGGTTGGATGCGGGCCGCGAGCGTGGCGGATATGGCCGGCAATGTTTTTCCGTAAGGACAGGGAGACTCAAGGACGAGTCCTTAAGTAGGGTGCGGCGCTTCACGCCATCGAATGTAAGTGATATTCGAGCGTAGTGGTCTGATAGCCGCAGAAACAGATTACTCCGCCTAGTGGGATCTTTTTAAGTTAATTTAATTGTGTAAATAAGGTTGTTTTGGTGGCGGAACTTAGTAAATAAACTAGCAATTATTTAACCCACTCTCGTCTGTGTATTTTTGCAACCGCATGACGCCACATTACAATTCACTTGTATGTGGTAAGTTAATTTAAATTTATACGTCTTTAAAAATGTATTCTCAAGCAATTTCAAAATCCAAATTGTTCGTGTTCAAATAGCTGTTATCTTTTATCAAAAAAAAGCAAAATAAAGGATCTGGATCATTACGCAGTGGTTAACATCATGCCCATTTATATTTATTGTATTGAGGTATAAATGCAAAAACTCAATTCTAATTTTGTTTTCAGAATGTTGACACACTAGAATGTTTTCAACGTATTCTTGCAGAAACGGCTAAAATAACAATTTAGCAAAATACGCCATCAACGTACTCAAAAACGTCTGGACCCTTATATCCTTCATTCCAGCACGAATCTTTTAAAAGTGATCGACTGCGAGACGAACAAACGGAACAGTCTGGAAAGAAAAAGAAAAAACAACGGGCCAAAACACAGCTAGAAAAATGATTCTCCCGCCTGCCACACAGACGTATTTGGCGTCGTCGTTCTCTTGTGCAAATATTCGCTCGACCGAATCCAAACAGAACGCAGTCTCCGCCGTCACGTTTCATCCGCACATGAGCCGTCACACCACTTCAAGCTGACAAGCCGCCCCGCCCCGCCCCGCCCCGCCCCGCTCCGCAACGACAGTCGCGCTGCACTATCATCTCCGCAGAGAGCGCGGGCCCCAAAAGAGCGCAGAGAGCGTGCTCTTGGGGCGCTGTGAGAGCACGGCATTCAGCCCCAGGCGCCCCGGCCGCGATCAAACGGAATCCGCCTATTTTTGCGCAGACGGAAACAAGAGAGACGGTTTTTTTTCACTCACGTCCGCGGCCTTTCGCGTCGAAACCGTGGCGTTCTGGCTTGGTGACCGCCTCAATTTATCATAGCATTCATCCCGGCCCCGCGCTCTCCACGCCGCCGCCACCCGCCGACGGCGGAAAAACGTCGGCGGCTGTGAAGAGAGGCACGCTGGCGGGGGCGAGGGGTCGACAGGACGGGTGGGCGGACTCTGAGTGAGTGGGTAAAGATGTTGGTGGGTAAGTAGATGGGTGGGAGGGTAAAAAGGTAGGTGAGAAAGAATGGGGGTGGTGTGTAGGAAGGTAGGTGGGGGGAAAGGGGGGAAGGGGGGGGTTGAATGGTGAGTAATGGGTAGGTATGCGAATTGGTAGGCGGGTTGGTCTTCAAGCAGATGGGTTGGTGCGTTGTGGTAGAAACCAAACAGCGAACGGGAGGAAAGTAGAAGATATGAAGGGAGAAAGAGCGGAAAGGTAAGTGGGTGGAAGTGAGGGTAGAAGTTCGAGCGGAAAAGTGGGTGAAAAGTTGGTCGGTCGGTTTAGCAGGTGAACTACGGGGCGGATTGGTGTTAGGGGGTTGAGGGTGGGTAGGAGCATGGGCGTACGAGGAACGAGGGGTGTGCATACGTACGGGAAATGGTATGGTGAGTTGGTGGTTGGGTTGGTGTTTGGAGTTAGTGGACTCGTGCATAATTAATAGGTGAATGAGTAGTTCGACTGTGGTCGGGTGAGCGGGCTGGTGGGCAAATAGGCAGAACGTGATGTGTGAGTGTATGGGCGGTTATGTATAGGTGCGTCACAGATGATATAATGTGGAACGGACCGGAGGCAATAGTTGTGGCAATGGTCAAGGAGAACATGAATCACTGAGAAGAGGTCAGATCAAAGGCGTGGACGATCTATTCAAAATATCCACATTCTCTGAAGAACTTTTAAATATAGACATTTTTTGTCGAGAATGATGCACTTTGAAAGCGTTCTTGATACATGGATATAATACGAAACTTTCAAAACAGCGACTACAAACACCCGACTGATCATCTGATCATCCTATGTAGTCATTTTCTGACATCTGAGTTCTTTATTTCTCCGAACGTCATATATTTACGATATTACACTCTACAAGGTCGTGATGTCGTCGTTCAGTATGGGGAATATCACATCCCGATGAAAAAGCATGCACTACACTTACGGGACTAATGACCTCCATAGTTGACGCGCTCGGATCATCGGAGGAAGTTAAAAAAAAGAAATCCTCGTGGTGTTGGGCGACGGCGCCGCGTCCGGAGGCAGTGGGCAGAAGGCGAAGCGTTGCCTTCGCTCGCCCGCAACCAATCCACGGCCGAGGCGCCCCGTCGCCCAGCGCCGCGTCGTGGGCGGTCCGCCCGGGTGGCCCCTCGTGGCAAGGCACGCGCCAACGCCCCAGCAGATGCGACCCGTCGCCACTGGATACGCGAGGCGACTGCGCGCCGCCCGTTATGCTCTATCAACAGTGCTGGCGCTGACGACTCGTTAGTGTGTGTGTGTGTGTGTGTGTGTGTGTGTGCCAACGCCCCAGCAGATGCGACCCGTCGCCACTGGATACGCGAGGCGACTGCGCGCCGCCCGTTATGCTCTATCAACAGTGCTGGCGCTTGACGACTCGTTAGTGTGTGTGTGTGTGTGTGTGTGTGTGTGTCTGTGTCTGTGTGTGTGAGTGCGAGTGGTGGGTTTTGATTGATTGATTTTTTCGTGTTTCCGGGCGCGTCAACTGCTTCGTTCATTAGTCCCGTTAGTGTAGTGTATATTTTTTTCTCAGGAGATGGCGGTGATCTTCCCCCGCTGGATGGTGAGATCCGGCACCGACCTACCGGCGACTAGTGGGGTTTCCTCCTAACCAGGACTCTCCCACCAGCAGGGCACCGCCCCAGCCGAGAGAAGCTCTAAGATCTCGACCGGTCTCTCGGAATATGTGGTAGTGTAGTGCATGTTAGTGTAAGTGTGTGTGTAAAGGGAGAGGATATGACAAGGAAGAGGAAGGAAAGATCGCGCGCGGTCCGTGGCCCGTTTGGTAAGGTATTCGCCTGGTGTTGATCGGAGAAACCACGGAAAACTACCGATCAGAGCAGGCGGCCGCTAGAATTCTCCTCCAGACAGCGACTGAATTCGACCTAGCTGAAAAGCCTGAAGTCGAAAATCCTGCCACCGTCAGGACTCGAACCTAGGACCTCCCGGTCAGAGGCGCTGCAGTAACATCAGTTGATGTACTGAGCCACCGCTCCCGGTGCGAGTGGTGGAATATTTAAAGAACCACCTTCCGGCATTTTGTCATAAGCTCACCCCAAGCGGATCCCGCAATCGGAGACCCCAAGGAGAAATACCGTTTAGGGGAGCCATTTACTAGAATTCTTATCTAGACTGTTGCTCAATTTGTCTAAGCTATTTAAACAGTGTCAAAAATCCACTCACGTCAGAACTCTATCGTCGCGTCCAAAAACACTGAGTGCTAACGACTGTTTCCCAGAGACATCTCAGTGGGTTTCACTTGTAGTGATTCAGATTGGTTGGACATGAGCTATGATATTGTGGAAGGTATTTTTTTGAATGAAACCGGCCTTAAAACATTAAACTCTGAATTGGGATTTAGGGTTTAATCAGTTTGATGAAGATAATTTAAAAAACATTAAAAAATTAAACTTGTATGTGATCTTGGATCTTTTTTCTAAGAGAAGGTTTTGCGATTTCTATACACATAACTATTTTTGTTGCATTTTACTATGGCATGAACTGTGCAATTTAAAGCTACCAGTACAATTTTGATAATGCGAAAAACTGCATTGCATAAACTTTATTATCATCTTACTAATATTAAGAAATACTCGTATATATGCTAATATCAAATACACATGTTTACAAGGCGTTGGAATGTAGGGTCAATTTTTACATTAATGAATTACCCTGTAGAATCTTGTGTAACTTGGTTGATATTTGCTGCATCAGAACTAAAATAAAAAGAAGTTGTGGCAAATATTCTAGATATTGAAGTGTACATTACTTCATTGACTTACTTTCCTTCACATTTCAGTCTAAAATGGTAACTTTTAAAACGAAATACATTTAATAATTGTCAAAGAAAATTGTGTAATTGTTTTTTGTTATAAATTGATTACTATATTTAAAAGATGTCTACAGCCGCAGAGTATAAATTTTCTTACGAGTCAATGTAAGTTAAATTATGTTGCAAATTAAAGCACAAGAATTAGTAATTAGTTGCTCTTGTTGGGTTAATTTAAAAAAATTAATATAATGATATTAAGAAATTAATTATCTTTTCCGTACAATGTATTAAAATTTTCAACTCTTCCGAAACACGACAAGCATTTAAGGCACGCCTCTTGAGTAAACGAGCAGCTTTTTCGAAGTCCTAAAACAAGTCAAGAAATTCCAGAAATTCGGGACCCCAAATTGCTTTCTCTCAACAAGAAATTATGCTGGAGGCATAAAGGAGAGGAGCATGAGAGAGAAATAAGAGAAAGAGAAAGGGTGATGAGAGGCGGGAAAAAGATAAATGAGGAAAAAAGTGACTGAAAAATAATGATAGTGAGAGATTACGAAGGAGAGAGAGAAAATTACATAAGTGAGAGATTATGAGAGAGAGATTGAGAGACAAAATTACATGAGTGAGAGATTGTGAAAGAGAGAATTACATGAGTGAGAAATTATGAGAGAGTGAGAGATTATAAGAGAGAGGAGAGACAATTACATAAATGAGGCATTATGAGAGAGAGTGAGAGAGAGAGTGAATTACATGAATGACAGATTATGAGAGAGTGAGAGAGAAAGTGAGAGAGAAAAATAAGAGATTATAAGAGAGAGGAGAGAAATTAAATAAGTGAGAGATTATGAGAGAGAGAGAGAGAAGTACATGAGTGAGAGATTATGAGAGAGTGAGAGAGAAAGTGAGAGAATTACATGAGTGAGAAATTATGGGAGGGAGAAAAAGGAGAAGTCGCGCAGATGCTAAAGCAAGGGGATCGCCGGGGCGGGTGTAATAACGAGGCGGTGTGTTGGAGGCTGCCGAAGACAGGGGGCTGCGGAGGAGTGGGCGAGGGGACGTCGTGGCAGTCTGTGCGGAATGTTGGCACGCCCTAATTGGGCGTCGGGGCTCCCAGGCCCTACCAACTGCTTGAATTAATTAATTATCTTTGATCCCGCACTGGGCGTGGGAGTTCATTCAAATCCGCCAGCTAAGGGATGTCAATTCTCGGCCGATCTGTTGTAGGGTTTCACAAACATTAATAATTTAGCAATATTATTGTTAATAATGAAGACATTTTATCCCTAAAAAGACTTAAGCCAACATGAATATTGTTTTAAGGTAACAGATACAAATGTTTGAAAATAATATTTTATTTAAAAGTCAATATTTTATAATATACTTTAGTTTACAAATTTAGTTTATAAATTGATTATGAAGCGTTTAGTTCAAATATTAGTCAAAAACTACTTTCAAATGTTTTATTTCAAAAAATCAAATGTTGTAGGGGAAACTGTCGTACCCTGGCAGATGTAACTACGGACAAAGCATGTTTTCGAGGAATAAGTGAGAGAATTTTAGGATATTTGTTTTCCCTGCACTGCGATTACGATTTGTCTTTATTCAAGTGAAATATTTAGTAGGGTGAACTGCTTCAGTGATTTTATGAGCGATTAATAAATGTGGAAAGTGAAAAGTAAAAGTTTCTTCATTTCCCATTCATCAATTTTGCAAAAATATTAATAATTTATGAAAATTAAAGTATACCTAATTTTCTAGCATAAAATGTTGTTAGTTCAAGGTGTATACTTTTTTCCTACAGATTATATATAATTAACAGAAGCCATGTTCATTCGTGATTGCAGATTGTTGTACCTAGAGTCAGTGACTGTTGATGTACCTGAGAACGTCCCTAGGTACATAAATGTAGTATTATTTCAATTCAATTGTTTTCGGTATGTAATCTGGTTATGCCGCGAGTGAAAAGAAACAATAAGAGGCCTCAACCACCAGCATAAACAAATAATAGTACAGTATTAGCTGCTGTTAAATATCGTAAGTCAATTCCTTATTTATCAATAGTTTGGTTATAGAAACAGACGAATCTGGAAAGTTTATTGTGCGATATTTAAAAAATGCACATATAATGATTCACTAATTCAAAATTGATGTAACGTATGATATTCTGTAACGTATGATATTAACAGGGAGAACATAAAAGATAATCTTCCTGGCCCATTTGTATTCTCTTGTACTCAAAGAAAGCAAACATCTATTTTTCCAGTTTCCTTTACAAGTTATAATCTAGATTGAAATACTTTCTGTTTGAGAAATACTGTTATGTCCTATGAAGTTGACATGGAGGACAGACATTAAGCTTCCGAATGAATCCGGGTTTGGTTGTAATTAAGGGTAGAAAAACTATTGTTTTCTTTGCACGTTATTTATTACAATCTAGGTTAAAGATCATTTTATTTTATTGATCTTTTAATTGATCTCTTGTGATTTTCTTTCCATGAAAGAAGAACATACGTTTATTCTATCATAGTTTTTTAAACTTTTTTCTACAATGTTGCCTGGTACTAACATCAGTACGAAGTACGTAGGAACACATTGTACACAAAAATATCTCAAAAAGTATTTTATTGAATGTTCTTAAAATGATTATCACACAGAAATATGCTGAAAGGTGTAACATCCAAAAAGAAAACCATCAACAATATCATATCCCAAGGAAGAAGGAAAAAACGAAATCAAAAAGTGTCCTTAAGTACGACCGTGTCCCCGAATGGGAGTATGATACTATTTTTTAGAGACTTGTTTTATCTTTCAAAATAGTATCAACCAATGATGCCTTAAACTATCTGGGGTCAATGGGGTCAATCTACCACAATAATATTAAATGTAATTTTAATATGATTACATATAGCCAGACACGTGTTTCGGGAACACTCTTCCCATCTTCAGTGGTTCCAAGTAACACATATTAAACGCATAATTTCATGCCTTGTTTCACATGACGAGGCTCAGACCATCAAAACTCTTCTTCCGCCAGAGCCCACCAATTTTCCTACGCTGCTTTCGCCATCTAGCAACGAAAAAAGATATCACTCGGGCGACAAATGGCGATTTGAATTTATCTCAGATGTTTTTTATGCTTGATATTTTACATGCAGTATATCAACAAAATGAAGCGGCCAGCTTTAATTTCCTTGTGAAGGAAGGCGTACGACAGGCACGTCAAACCGCGCCCGCACGAGCTATTTGCCCGCCTGGGCAGCGCTTCTACGAGACGGGCAACTTCCCGCTTATTTTCCCTTAAAATCCGCGATCGGGCAGCTCCGCGATCATTTCCCCTTGAAATCCGCGATCGGGCCACTCTGCAATCATTTCCCCTTAAAATCCGCGATCGGGCCACTCCGTGATCATTTCCCCTTAAAATCCGCGATCGGGCCACTCCGCGATCATCTCCCCTTAAAATCCACGATCGGGCCACTCCGTGATCATTTCCCCTTAAAATCCGCGATCGGGCCACTCCACAATCATTTCCCCTTAAAATCCAGAAAGGAGAGTTTATGGGGTATATGTTTATGTTTATTGTTTATGCGTAAGCTGGAGTGTCGCAGGGCAATAAATATTGGCTTCACGCGAAAATATGTTTGCGAGATTTTTTCTTCCAAATAAACGAGAATTGTATTATGATTGTATTCTTCACTACGTATTACTATTTGATGTTTATTTACTTATTAAATTCTTCCTTATACAAACATATTTTCTAAGGAACAGGAGAATGTTCGAATGGCGAATTCTTTCATTGTTTCGTTTTGTATTCTGTTATTAAATAATTGTTATTTGTTGCATTTAGCAATAATGTTAAATAAATTAACAAGCCTCTATAAGTTAAAAATTTATCTTAACGGACGCACCGCGCTTTTAACAGACAAGAATATTTGCTTATTAAACCTTCTAACCTGAATGTAGACATTTCATGTTTTTATATCACTCTTAAGTAATCAGGATTACCAAATCGAGATCCTTTTGAGATATTTTTAAAATTTTACTCTCAATTTAGATTTTGAAATCGGACTCGTGTATTATTTCATTTTAATGGATTATTTCTTTACCTTAAAGATAACATGGGAATTAATGTACCTAAATTTGTGGCAATAACTCTCAAGTAACTTCTCCCAAAACCTGTCATGGACGAGGTGTCCAGTGAAGTACCGCCGCACCGGAGGGATTTGTACAACCCTTACTTTTCAGACTCGTGCCAATTTCTCTTAACGCAGTGCCCGTAAAGTCTAGTAAGCTTTATTTGACGTTTCCGGGTTTGTAGACCGTGGTCTAACGGAGACTAGTCCATACGTTTCGCCTGCAACTGTGGCAGGCCTCCTCAGCGGCGTGGTGGGGGTGAAGTGTTCTACCTGGCAGCACCGCGTTCACGCGGACGAGTCTCCGTAAGACCACGGCCCACAAACCCGGAAATGTCAAATAATGTAGAAACCGACCGTGAAAGCCTACATTGTATGATATCTAGTAACCTTGCCCGCGATATTGACATGTCTGGCGTACGAAATACTTTTTTTGTCACATTCATGGCTTGGATCGGGTTGAACCCGAAAACGTGGGTATAAAAGACTGACGCGCTAATCGTTACTTTAACGAAGGTGTTTATTTTAGTGGATTTAGAAAAGAAACATTCAGATGGCACCCTGATGTCTGAAACTACACATATTTTTAAGACTTGTATAAAAGGCTTGCAGAATATTTCTTTCACAATTCAAATTTATTTTAATTTACACAATGAATAATGAGACTTGAAACTATGACAAAAATTATCGGTGGACGTACAGTTAGAACTTCTGAAAACGATCGATAAAATATCAATTTTTAGAACATTGCAACACGTTAGATCACAATAATTATACTTTGCAGAAACTTAAAACTAGTATTCTTTCTTAGTTTTAAGGTAGAATACTTTTATTAAATTTTAAAAATAAAATATGAATTAAGGATAGCATCCTTAAATGCAATTTCATGTAAATGAGTTATAAAAAAGGAAACCTAATCAAATATAAGCACAAACAAGTTATTTAGGGTGAATAATTTCTTTCTTTCGAAACAAATCCTAGTACTATTTTACTAGAAGTTTAGTCACCAAACTTTCTTAAAAAAACTTCATACAATATTTGATGAGCTCATAGCACTATGACAATATTCCTTTTATACAACTCACCCTCGTCATAAAACTTGATCAATGAATATAATAACGTCAAAGTACATCGGTAAGTTAAACAGTGAACAGATCTCTACACTACAACATTTATGTAGACACACCAACTCCTCTCGTACTATTATAAATCTCAAATGTTAAACATAGTATAATTAGAATATTTTCAATCTCCACACACAGTAATTAATCAAATATGGATGTAATTAAATATATTAGTAAGTTAAATATAACCAATTTCAACGTCAGTACTCCCATCGTGCTTGAATTACTTAACACTCAATCTACCGTGAAACGACATAAATTTGGCAGAATATTGAAACTAGGAAGTTTGATTCGATGCTGGAATTTAATGAACGATTATTCTCTCCAGGGGTTTGTAACGCGATACGTTTTCGCATACATGGTACAGATATATTTTTTGATTTATTATTCAGTTGAATATTCGCGCCCATATTGCAGTGTCGGATGCTAACTAGTGCGTTAATCGTCGATGCAGGTAACATTTATTTATTAATAGGAATAACATTTTTAATTCAGATAATGTATACTAATTTTATTTAATAACATAAAGACAAACCTGTCTCGTTAAAGTAGGCCACAGATGGGCTTTATGAAAGCAGACTTCACGAATACCGTTGTTGACAGCAGAGTAAAAAGTATTTATTTGTTATTAATGATTGCTCAGATCTAGCTGTGAAAAATATTGTCGCTTCATAACGAAAAATATTACAAATACGTTACTTCAAAGAAAGTTACAGATATACAAATTAAAAGCTAAATACGAAATCACAACTATTCTTAATGTTTCATTTTTCAATAAGACAGAAATTTTCAATTTCACAAGATCGAGACCTTTGAAATCAAGTGGTCGATATAATTGGAATAATTTAGTATGATTCAATATTTTTGGACAAAAAATACTTGTTTCTACAATGAATTATAGTTTTACTACTACTGAAGAATGATATGTGTTGAATCTTGCGATCAAATTTCCCTCATTGCTTCTACCCGCGCGACCACTCATCGTTCAGACATGCTTTCGCCAACCCTCACAGAGCCCGCTCCAAGAGCATTCCAGCACGCAGCCGCGTTTAGAAAGAAAGCACAAAATACAAATGGGTAATAAAATCCTTGCCACGAAGTGACTTCGCTTGGACCTCTTTCGCACGGCTCCGTCATCTCTGCTAAAGCACGTACTTTCAAAGCAAACTTCCCTTTGAGTCTCTGTCCGTCGCGATCACTGACCGCTGCTCCCCGGCGCCGGCCCCACGACGGTTTAGACATCATTAACAAGGGGACCGGGAGCGGTAGCTCAGTGCATCAACTGATGCCACTGCAGCGCCTCTGACCGGGAGGTCCTAGGTTCCCACTCCCCACGGCGGCAGGATCTTCGACACTAGCTTTTCAGCTATGTCGAATTCAGTCACTGTCTGGAGGAGAATTCTAGCGGCCGCCTGCTCTGATCGGTAATTTTCCGTGGTTTCTCGGATCAACACCAGGCGAATGCCGGAGCAGTGCCCTACCAAACGAGCCACGGACCGCGCGCGATATTTCCTTCCTCTTCCTTGTCCTATCCTCTCCCCTTACACACTCACTTACACTAACATGCACCACACCACCATATATTCCGGGAGATCGGTCGGGAGCTTAGAGCTTGTCCTGGCTGGGGCGGTGCTTCGCTGGTGGGAGAGACCTGGTTTGGGTGAAACCCCACTAGCCGACGGTAGGTCGGTGCCGGATCTCGTCATTACCCGAGAAAAAACATGCACTACACTAACGGGACTAATGACCGAAGCAGTTGACGCGCCCGGAAACACGAAGAAATCAATTAATTAATCGTGGTCGACTTTCACACTCCTATCGCTTCCCTACCTGGCACCGACCGCAAAATGTACACGAACATTTCTCAGAATCGCTACGTACCTCCCTCGCCAATACAACACTATTATGGTATCTCGCCGAGAAAGAGAGGCACATTGGCAACGCGGATGCGCCCGCGTGGCCGTTTTGCTTCTTCTCATGTGCAAGGCAGAAGCCGCAGCTCCCGTGCACACAAAACCCTCAAACACAAGAAACGGTAGCCGCGTGACACCGCCTAAGCATCAGATCGCCAATATCACGTGAAGCTACTCCCCCCCTGTCTGAAAACGCATCCCAAAAATATTAAGCGCGTCTCACCGCCTCACAAGAGGTTCACGGTCAATGTCACGTGACTCTCTCCTCCTTGGACTCAACAACACCCCCAAACAATACATATTGCAACTTCGCACCCACGTAAGGGCAGAAGAAGAGCAGACAGAACGGGGAGACTATCTCGGAGAACAGACTAACCTACAAAGAACTGACACTACTACTCGTTATGCAACTACTCACTAGTCAACGACAACTGTCAAACTTCTACGCAGAACTAACAGACGAGGAGACGCAACAACGCAACTCATTTCAAACTTAGGCATAAGCCTACATATTGACAGTTGACTTATCTGTCAACAACAACGGACGAGTGTATCAATACACGCTCTACTAGGCAGACAGCCCGCGAACCTGACGGCTGTTCCTTCTTCGCCTACCAACCGCAGCACAGCACCTACCGCAGCACAGCACCTCCTACGTGTCGCATCTGCTACAATATCAATATAGTTTAAACACAAATATCAGCATCGATCCACTTTGTATAAACCTAATTTATGGTACACTCTGAGTATCTTGAAAGCCGTATTACTTGGTACGAAACTTTGCAATTTTTGTAATTGAGATGACCAACATTCTCCATTGTTATGGGGAAACATGCTACGAAAAAAATACGTATTTCAATGACGTGCAAGAACATCTCTCATCATTGCCACAATAATTTAAAGGTGTGCACTATTACGAGTTATAGTTTCCTCATGACTTACTCTAGAAAAGCCCATCCAATCCTCATATATGTTTTTAAAAATATCTAGTGTTACGTTTTACTACTAAAAAGGATAATCAAAGTAAAATGTAGTCATGACATTAGCCAGGAACATACCCAGATCATACATGACTGAAGGAAACATTTCACTTTTTCAACTGGGTCAATTAGTGTTGACGGATGCAACTTGTACGCAGCTGGAACATAGAATATACTATGCGTGTGCTTGTAGGTACGTCGTGCTTGTAGGTCACGTGTCTGGACGCACAATATCGTGGACGGTGGGAAAGGGTCACTGCCCCTCACAAATCGTCCACAAGTACATCAGTACACGACCACGCCCCAAGGCTCAACGCTGCTACGTCACCATTACGTCCATAACATAGCTCTGATTCCAACGAAGAACAGCCTACCAACTCTCGGAGACCTACCTAGCGAGCGATCGGAGCAAGACTTAGAAGATGCTTGCCGCGAGCATCTCTTTTCTAAATCTCCGACAACACAAGGCGAGAGTACCAGTCGTCGATTGTCATCGGTCACCGTTGGTTGCCATCGGTTGTGGTTGATTTCCGTTCGTTTCCGTCCGCAGGTTGCCGTGGGTTTCTGTCGGTTGCCGACGGTAACTTTTTCTCAAATAGAGCTACACATAATTTTTAGCCTATAAAGACGAATCCAATGATATAAATAATGTCACATGTTAAATAAACATTTTTTGGGTAATTTTGACTTTTTGAGACTCATTTTTAACGGATATTTTGAATGTAACAGTCTGCCACGTAATGTCATGCAATGAAGCGCGTGCGGAAAAAGAAAACTGATAGAAATATTTGAAGATACAAAACATAATTCAAATCTTCACAAAATTGTTGCATTTCTTCCTGAACTCTACTTTCCTTCCTTCCGCATATGTAGATTTCCGGTGTTTTCTTGGTTGAAGGAATTGAAGGTTTGAAAATAAGAATTTGTTATAACTTCGTAATGAATTACAATTGATTGTTCCGAGTACTACAATTCCATTTAATGGGGTTTCAAGGCACAGGATATAAATGGGATCTTCAAACAAATCACAATAAGAAAAAAATTAGGATTGTAAAAAAGAATATTGCACAGTTTGAGCAAACTATTTTAATGGTTATGAGCATATCCAGTAAGATATAGGATAAGATAATACTAATTAATCACTAAAATAAAAAATATATTCCAAAAATATAGAACAAAAGAGTAAAGAAAGGTAAACACTCTACATTACTACTGAATTTTCTTGAGCATTTCTTCAAAATATCCTCCATCGAAATTCATCTCAAGAATAGATTTCAGTTCATAGCTGGCGGTGCACAGGTTATACAGAGGACTCAACAAAGAAATAAAATGCGATTCCATACTGAAACGACACGCCTCGCAAAATGTACAGCGTTTCTTTCAATTCGCGTGCTATCGAGATATTTTCCGACTTCGACGGGTCTGCACGTTTGAGCCGAACGCTCCCGGAATTGCTCTCGGATAACACGAGGTCACTCGTCTCGTGTGTTTCTATCTCAGAGAGGGATGAAAGCCAAAGAAAACACCAGACAGCTGCATTGAGAAGGTTGGACTTGCTGAGCGACGGATAAAATTTACTAATTTCTATTATTATTGTTAAAAAAGAAAAATATTTTTAATTTAAAAAAATAAAACAAAAAAGATTAAATATGTTCAAATAATTGGCCACCCCAACCGGTATTGAAATCTGGGCCTTCTGCCTTACGCGCAGCTGCTCTGACCAATAGCTACCAAGACAACCAATTCTTTGAACAGTTTTCACGAGCGCAATGAACGTTTCTTGTATTATATAAAATTGTCTTTCCCATCACCTTGTTAGAGCGGTTACGATCAGAGAATTTGTTCCTCAGTCGTAAAGAAATCCAAATTGAGACCATGTTACTGAGTAATAATGTATTTAATAATTAAATTTGTTCAAAGAATTGGTCGCACCGACCGCCCTTCTGGTTCTTTTAAAAAATTATGTATTTATAAAAGTTGGTACATTTTGAAGCAAAAGGAAATTGAAAACATAAATCATTGAAATAATGAATGTTCAATATTCACTCGGAAAGAATACTATGAAGAAAATATTCGTTTGTTAATCAGTGCGAAACTTATGGTATGGAGTACCGACAATGAGAAAAAATTCTTAAATTGTAAATAAAATAATTGTTTCATTTTCACAAAGTTCACCTAAGCTCTGAAGGAAACAAATTGGAAATAAAACTGTTGTAAAATATGTTTCTGGAAATAATAGTATAAGCTTACAATGGAAACAAAATAAGATTTTTTATAATAAAGGAACAACAATGAAATTAGTAAGAAAAATATGTTTAGTGTTGACTAGTTCTTTGCTGTGTGTTTACGAACCTCAAACACGTAACGGTATTCTTAATGCCCTTGCGGGTCTTTCTGATTCTTTATGCCTACGGGCCTTTCGAATACTTTATGACCCGCGCTAATACCAACACAACATATACAACATTTTTATGAATTCGATTTATTAACGTTAAGATACCAGTAAATACAATAATTAAATGTAATGCACAAATAAGTAAAATAATTCGTTATAAACCTTATTTTGCTTCATTGATATGAAAATTGCAAATATGGAATATTCTCGTTAATTTATAATTACCACCAGTCACTCATATCTCACTGTTACTTATCATCTTTTTTGGACCACTTATGCCTGTTGAGTTGCAGTACTACTACATTGTAATAATGAGATATATAAGACACATCGGCTAACATCCTCGAAGTGTTCTATCTTGATTTTATGAAATATTCTAAATAACTTTTGACAATAACGACAAATGACCTAATAGTACCGTTTCAACGGCGCAATTCACCCTTATTTTCCATAGAACTCTCAAATACACAATAATAATTTTCATCAGTCCTAGTTCGACAGCGTTAGATGCAACAACTACTGCTGCGCTCTATCAGCTTACCGATACCCTGTATCTCCGAACCAAAACACTTCAGTATTAATATTACCTAACAGTGTTATTTAAAGTGCTATCAGTGTTCCAAGCAGTGTACAGCGTTTCTCTGGCCGGCCTGCCGGCTGGCTCAACGTATCCACATGAATAAAGCAGTACCAGCCAAACTCAAGATGAATCCGTCACTTAACCTCCAAGAGCAACCCACGAAGTCGTACGCCGGAGCTGCAAATACTGTGAGTTTTCCAACAAAAGAACAATCTATACTACTGGACGCATGCGAAAATCTAACTGTCAAAGACTATATAAGTAAACTAACTGAAATTGTTCCCCCCAGTGCCATTACTTTCATATCAAGAATATCCAATAACATAATATGTGTGTTTCTGAACTCGAAGGTCAATGCTGATCTTATAACTAACAAATACCCTACTCTAATCATTAAAAATACTACTGTTAATGTGAGACCCCTATTTAACAAACTCAAGAGAATCATAATATCAAATGTATACCCTTTTATTCCAAACGAGGAAATCACAAATATTTTCAAGAATTATGACATCAAAAATACCTCCAGTATATCTTTCATCAGAGCTGGTCTGTCTGACCCTAACTTCAGTCACATTATGAGCTTCAGAAGGCAAACATTTATCCAACCTGAGGAACTTCACAAACTCCCTCAGTCATCAGTGATTGTACATGAAGGTACACCATATAGAATCTTTTCTCTGCTGAAAACATTACTTGTTTCAATTGCAAAATGGAAGGCCATACTGCTAGTAACTGCCCACATAATATCCCCAAAGAGAATTGCCTTCTGGACACTCCCAGTACAAATATACCAACTATCCCTTCTAATAATATGGAAGTACAGCCTACCATAACTGAAACACCCACTGCCCCCTCCACCAGTGACCCTATGAACTTTCCTCCCCTTCTTAAAAGATGCCTCCCCAATGAACCCTCTTCCCTATCTGAAGCAACAAATAATGATAAAGATAATAATCAAGATAATAATGTTAAAAACTAAAAAAAGAAACAAAAAGAATTCTTCAAAACATGAAGAACTGGACCAAGATAGCAATCCTGATAAAACACTTGAAGACATGCTCAGCCCAATTAAAGATCTGCTTGAAATGAACCAAAACTCCTTCCCTCTGTCAGCGAATCAATTACACTTACTATTAGAAAATGCTCTGTGCTCTGCTGATCCTCTAACCATAGTAAAGGACTATTCCAATGATATTCCAGCTGTTATAAAAATGCTCAGTGACATTTACCCTGTATTAAAGGATAGAATTATCAAAGGCAGAGTTACCAGATTAAGAAAAAAACTGCAGAAACACCTACTGGAATCAGACACAGGTGACTCTGAATCCAGTATGGAAACTATCTGACACTAAATCTTTTAATTCAGGTCTCTTAAAGAAACACCATTTCCCCCTTGCTAAATAAATTTCAAGCAAACAAATGAAGATACTCCAATGGAATATTAATGGATACTATTGTCATCTTGAGTATCTGCAACTATTACCCAACACTTTGGTGGAGTAGCCATATTTTTAAAAGCTGCAATTTTGGCTGATAACCTTATGATAAAATCTAATCACATCCTCCAGGAATGTCCCCAATTCAATTCTGTGAGACCTTAATTCTTTGATAAGAAAAGATTTAGTACCATTCTAAGGGATAATTCTTACCAAAGTAATGTTTTAAAATTTTGTAATGAAATAGGTATTTCAGTAAATATTTAACTGTATTAGAATAACGTAATTTTCCATTCCTTTTTGTAGTAATTAACAGTTATGTAATTTTCACGTTTAAGTTTTGTTTTTATATCCATATCATCTCTGTACTGTAACCTCAATTGTAACCTCAATATTGTAAAAACTAAAAATTGACAATGTAAAATATAATGTATTCATTTAGTCGCTAATGACCTAGCCGTTGATGCGACTTAAAATAAATTAAATTTAAAAAAATTTCATATATTCCACGAGATTTTACTGTAAGTAACTGTCCGTAGCTTTGATTGTTTTCGCGAGAATTTTGCCGGAACATTCTTCATTTTGTACGAAGTTCATTTTTGGTCAAATATTCTTCATGTTGTACTAACAAATCATTTTAACAATTATTATGGAATAGTGTTTAGATATTCTGTTTGGTTTATGTTACCTGTCTATCGATTACAATGCGTATTTTCACTTTAGACGCAAGAAAAATTATAAAATGTTTCGAATTCTCGTTTTATTCAGCAACAAACTAGTAAACCATAAAGTTTTGTATGCAACACGAGCGATACTAGAAGTTTTTGCCCCTCACGCAACTTTTAAACTGTCGGGCCAGAGGCCCTCGGGTTTGGAAGTCGCCCTCGGGGCAAAAATATCTACTTAACGCCCTAAATACATAAATAACTTTTATCCTCATTTGTTCAATCTTCATTATTGAGAAGTTTTGTATCACTTAAGAAGAATCATTAACATTAAAATTGTAAGGATTCTAAATATCCATTCCAAAAATATAATATTCTTTTTTTTGTGAAGAAACACCTGAGTCAAAATGCTCAGCTTCGGGCAATTCTGTTATTACTAATTCTTATCAATTAAAATTATTTAAAGAAATACTAGCGATTTTAAAAATATAACATAACATATTTTACAATCATCTATTAACAAATATTCGATTGAGAATCTGAAAAATTGCTTATTATTTGGGAGTGCTCCTGATAGGAAAGCGCCTGTGAAAAATGATTGCTCAACACGCGAAGTATCCGCATAGTATTTACTCCGTGACAAACACTGTCGAATGTTTTCTGATCACGTTTGCATGCATGTGGGTGAGAAGACTAAAGTGTCCAATGTAAACGTGAGCCGAGGCATCACAGAATAAACACCAGTCTGAAAGCAATATGATGCATTCTTTCCCGTATGTGCCGATATTCGGCTGTCCGCGCCAGGTATTTGATAAAGTGAACAGAGTGACAGCGCGATTTGACATTCCGATGCCAATCTAGCGGAGTTTTCGACAGCTCTCAATCGTTAAAATGCAATACGGGAGAAGGTGAATGTATACTTTCACAATGTAGGGATGTCGTCTTCATCGAAACTTGGAAGAGATGCGGAAAGTTTCGATGTAAATTGTATAAAAGCTGATCAAAAAAAAATTTCTCACAATTATTTTCGAAAACTAGTGATTCTTATACAATGAACATATTGAAAAATGCTATCTTTTATCCCTTTTTCTGGTTTCTAATTCTCCAAATTTCTGTGAATAGTGTCAAGGTCAATTATGTTTTAATTAAAAAACTTATAAAACACTAAATTGCAATGTTAATATATTCAGTTTTATTTTTCTACTGCGATTAAAAGAGTGGCCATGGAAATTTACCACTCATTACGAATTACCGACTGATAGAATCTTTATTCGGGGAATTTAGGATGAATGAAGACATAATATTTCAATTATTAATACAATAATAACACACAAAACTCATATTAATTACTGCAGCGCAACAGAGCCTTACCCAATTTGTCAATCGGTAAACGTCACATTCAATCTAGATTTTAAACTGACATAATCACACACACATACAATAAAACATCACATTCATACTATTTAACATACAAAAACCGTTTATTTTCGTTCATGTTCATATCTACGTAACTTATAACTAATTTCAAATTAACTAAATAACCATTAATAATGAAATCTACTTTAATTTAAATGGATTACAATCTTGACCTTGAAGGGATTTGGAATGTCTTTTTCTCTACAAAGTTTCACTTTCCTTTTTGAAGATCACACTTCATGCTTGAACGACAAATTTATCAGGAACACTTCTTCACTCAGATACACTAGATAGGGTCCATTGATTTTTTTCATACACACGGTAGTTTTTAAAATTCCATTTTTCCTGTTTGACAAAATTTCTAACTAATATTCAAATTTGCATTGTGTACATCACAACCATTCCTAAATTCTTGCTTCTATCAGAACAAAATATTACTCAAGTCCTCAAATACGTTTCAACAGAAACTCATTTTTCGCGATGCATGACCGTTCCTTATGGCAACTTCTTACGATCTCTATCTGCACGACCGACCACTACGGTAGTATTAGTTAGTATATGACTTAGTGTAAGGATCACAGAATTTTGAAAATGTGCACAGAATTCACTTCTCCCCATAGCACGTCATACACGTTTTAACTGTTTTTTGACGTAAAATAAATAAAAAAAATAATTAAATTTATTGCTTATGGCAACATTTTTTCTTTCTCATGTTGCCTTCTACAACAATGCGTTTGGTTCTATCGACCACTGTGCAGCTTCCCGGCGCAGCTTGAGCTATGGCTCGTTTCTATTTCATGCCTTTCATTGATCATCGTTCTTTTCTCGACCCGTAACGCTTTCCTGTAGGCCTTCATTGTTCTTTTCATACACAATTTTATACAAAATTATATTAATTTATAATTCGATTTGTCATTCAAATGACATGGTTCATCTCTGTAAGGCTCACAGAAGGAATACTGTTCTTTATTTGTTACATATTTTTAGAATTTTTAATATATTTTGAGTTCTTTATGAATGAGAGGAAAAAAATAATTTATTTACGAGTGTAAACATTTGCCCAACGAGAGTACTAAAGCACCCGAAGTAAGTAATTGACGCGAGTAAATAAAATCTCGAAACGAGTCTTTTTTTATCCAGGTGTTTGCAAGTTCAATCGAGAGACGAGTCTTCTGTAGTTTTCATGAGGTGAAGGTACATTTAAAACGCACTGAGATGGATTAATGGCAATTAAGCTAAAGTTAACAAAAGAACACATTAAGGAGTTTGTGGGAAAGCTGCCATCTTTCCCTCCTCATCCTTGTCACCTTCTCTCTCCATGCACACAAATACTTACAAACACTCCCATAAATTGGGAGCTAACAGATTTTGCCGGTTGAGACGGCACTGGAGCGGTGAGAAACTGCAAGTCGATGTGTAGGTCGGCGCTGGATCTTACGTTTCAGCTGAGAAGGAACACCGTCACCCGTACTACACATAAGGGAACAATAACCACAATAGTTGGCACGTCCGGAAAGAAAAGACACTGGAACGCTCTCTGCCCTACTATTCGCTTCCGCAGTCCCGAACAGCCCAATGGAGAAGAACCATCACCTCCTACAGCTGTAGAAGTTACCTCCAAGAGTTGTGCTGTAGAAGGCGGTGGAAGAACCTTGTGTTGGAAAGCCATACCATTTACTACCTTTCAAAACGGTATGACTTTTACCATTATTTAGATAGCCTAACTTAGATACTTAAACCATTATTTAGATAGCCTAACCTCTGAGTTTGAACTTGACTAATTCAATATTGAAATAAATGATGTTCCCATTAATAAAGCATTCATTCATTGAGTTCCGGAATTGATAAAAAGTCTTGCATCAAAGAATGGGGTATTTTACTTTAATCCTACTATAGAGGTAAACTTGAGGCCATATTTTCCCAAAACGAACACGTGCTGTGTTTGAGTGAAATAATATTAAAATAAAGAAAATTAAATTTTAAACGTACCCCACATAAAAGCCCAAAACATAATGTAATTTTACCAGCAATTACGTCCAAATTTTAAATATGAATGATTATAAATATGAAATATTTCTGAATTTCAAGATTTCAAGTAACTTCCAAAAATGTCTAAATATAAGTAGTTGTGCGCCGTGCTTAAAATCGGCGCGGTACACACGGAATATAAAACTGTTTAGAGTATTTTTTTAATTTAAAAATAATCAACTGTGTTTTCTTGCAATAGGACAAGAAGAAAAATGTAACAAACTAGACTACGCTGTTTACTTACGTTTTCAGAGGCGATTAAATTGCACATTAATATACCCCACACAATAAAGCTTTCTGCAATAGAGAAATACTCATTATTGTAAGCAATGTAATTAAGAATACTGCCGAACATGGTATCAGGAATTATATAACATACAGCTTTAAAATATGTCAGAATGTTGAAAAGGTGATTGGATAATATGTGATATGTTGCGAAAAAACGATTATATATCTTATTAATAATTATACATATTATGTGCACTCGAGCTATCGTACTCGTGGATAAGTAGATAACAATCATACCAAGTCTCTTTTATCCTCTTGTCAGATAAACCAATTATTCTACTTTATTCTCATCTTGCCATATAAAAATATTATTCTGTTTTATTAATAGGAGAATATGCGGGAGGTTGTTACTTTGGAAAAAAATAGTTAATCTTCGTTCTTCCTCATTATAATTAAAATGAAAATAAATTAGATACAAATTTTCAAGGCAATAAACAATTAATCAGTACCACCGACCATTTAAGGCTTATCTAAATGCTTTTTGGAAATTTTTCCGCAATAGATATAATAAATGCGCTCGTATTTGCGTAAATGTGTATTACAATACAGTGAAAAAGACTACAAATGATAATTTTCTTACTAAAAAATATATTTCAAATAAAACAATGTGCTGTCAAAAATTTGGTTGTACGGCGTTCATTTTAAAAGTGCGTTGTGCTTTATTGGTACTTAAATTCATCGAATTAATATATTACTACAAGGAATAAATTAGTTTCTCTAAGCTTCGTTTCATGTGTTTCATTTATATGCATAAAGTTGGTGGAGTATTAAGTTTCTTGATTTGGAAAACTACATGCATAGTACTCAATTACGGGAAAATGTAGGATTACGGTGTGTGTATAAAACTGGAAAAACTCATTAGTTCGGGTTTATATTACTGGATCACTTAAAAAATTGTGTATTTTTATCAATGTGAGAGGATTGAAAGGGGTCATCGAGAAAAGTCCATCTTTGCAAAAATAGCGACCTTCGAGTCACCAAATAGTTTCAAGACACACCTTTAAATGAAGTAACACAAAGGGATTCCCGGTACGGAACAAATTCATCGAACCAATCCCATATCTCTGCTAAACTTGCTTTTGCATATCCTTGCGGTGGAAAGCTTTGGCAGAGGTGAAAAAGACGCCAACGCTAGCGCTTTGTGAATGCATGTTTTCTGTAGAATCTACGCGTTTGCTGTGCTTGCAATATTACGTCGTGAAAGAGAACATGCTGCCATCGCACATCACAGAAACTGAGTGGAAATTTGCGATAAACATAAAGAGACTGCAATCGATCATCTTGTAATTAACGTGGGTATTTTTTTCCATCGCCTCTAGGACAAGGTATTTGGCGAAGTTTGAAAATGCAAGGGTAACGATTTCTGGTGCTTATCATTTCATTTCTCGTCAAACTACGATGTTATAAATAAAAATGTAAGGGAAAACGTTACAAAAATGTATCCTAAGCATCCTATCCATATACGCTTCTGATATTAGATACTGAATTTAATTTTTCTTACCGAAATATTGAGAAAACTCTACAATTATGAATTATCAAATGTTTTCATGCTATTGTTTTTCGTCAATATTTTCCCACATTTTGGACATTACATGCCTCCGATGGAAAATCAAATAAACTTGTTTTAAAACGTACCAACATATCTAGTCTAGGAGACATGTGTGACAAAATGTTTAAAAGGAACTTTTCTGTAAAAAACCCCTCAATACACCATATTTTGAGTCTTTTAGACAAAATCATGGATTTAAAATCATTGAACGTAGTAGTGGTAAAAGCTAGGAAGTTAAAACTGTCTTACAAAACAATGTAATGTTATTGTTAATAGCCGATTTTAATTTTTTACTCAAATATTAAAGAAATCATTCAACGTAATTTTTTAAATTTTTTAACACTATTTGGTAGCTTTGCTGCTTACTCACTGTGTGCTAATAAAGGAAACATTGATTTTAATTTAATTTAGTGGAGAAAAAAATTGTACAAGTAAGCACAGTTTTTATATGGTTAACAATTACGAAGAAGGAAATAATGTGTCCCAATTTTGCAAAAAAATTAAAATTGTACTGTTGAGTGCAACACGGGGACAAAAAAATCTCTATAACTTAAAAGCTATTTCACCTACGAAGCCGCAACTTCAAACATTTTCTGTGACATTCAATATTTCAACAAAATACGAGATGGTCACGCGGAGAGCTGCGAGGGTCTGAATAACTAAATTCCAGAAATGCTGAAAGTTAGGATCCAGATTGAAACTTCTTTTGTGTTTAAGACAATTATTTAAAACGTTTTGGTTTAGACGATTGCAATTTTTTGCGAAAAATAAGACAGGCAAACATATATAAGATGGGATATCATTGAATGTAATACATCATATAATACAGGATATTATAACACTCTTTCATATAGGGTTATCTGTAACTTCATTCAGAGGTTTCGTTCTTCTGAGCACTCTAGCTATTCAGAAGTTCATGTTTCAACCGACAAGAGAGACACGTTACGGCGGCATACATTATATAATTTTCGAGAACACTTGGCAGAACATTTACGAAAAAACTTGGGTGAACATTTAGGATGACATTTCGGGCACCATTTCTGGGAACATTTGGGTACATTTGAAGCAACACGTAGAAATATGGTGTGAATGCATCATTGTGAGTATTTTGGAAAACATTTGGGAAACATTTAGGCATATGGTATGAATGCATCACTGAGTATTTTGGGGAACATTTGGGGTACGTCCATGCCCGTATCATGACACAACGGTTAACCATGAGAGTACTAGAGGCACTCGCATTATGAAAGAAGGAGATAACTCATTCCCTTAGAGCAAGCTTATAATTAACTTACATTACCTATCGTTTCTGAATCCATATTATCTTCGGATCAGCAAGAGGACGACATTCTATCCGCCTACGACCCAGCGGTCCATGAATACTCTGAATGTATTAAAAAGGTTCGTGTACATCATGGCAAAGTTCGAACTGGAACCGGGAGCGGTAACTCAGTGCATCAACTGATGCCACTGCAGCGCCTCTGACCGGGAGGTCCTAGGTTCGAGTCCTGACGGCGGCAGGATTTTCGACACTAGTTTTTCAGCAAGGTCGAATTCAGTCGCTGGAGAATTCTAGCGGCCGGATGCTCTGATCGCTAGTTTTCCGTGGTTTCTCCGATCAACACCAGGCGAATGCCGGAGCAGTACCCTAACAAACAGACCACGGATCGCGCGCGATATGTCCTTCCTCTTCCTTGTCCTATCCTCTCCCCTTACACACTAACATGCACTACACTACCACATGTTCTGGGAGATCGGTTGGGAGCTTAGAGCTTGTCCCGGCTGGGGCGGAGCCCCGCTAGTGGGAGAGTCCTGGTTAGGGGGAAACCCAACTATAGAGCGATTTTCCTAAGGATGAGCCACAGTGACAGCTAGTGCTGGCAACATAACTGAAGGTTCTGTGGTCGTTGAGCCCTTGAGCCTATTAGACTCCCTTCGTTCATTTGCAGTTGGCTAACTTGTAAATGGCTTCGACACTTCTTTTTGTGGTGTCCTCGTCCGACAAAAATATAGTGCGCTGCGAGAAATAATTGATATTAGGAAGTGCAGTGTAATGTGCTCTTCTGTAAAAATTCTTTTTTTCTGTATATATTACATTGAATTTACTTTTTGTGTGATAAATATTCTGTCTATTTTAAAATCGAGACTTGAATGCGAGATGCGTACCGGTGCACGTGTTTCCGGCTTAAAATCATCTTTCTTTCTATTTACAATCGTGGTAGTATTCTTTTACTGATTGTGAGAGCATGTTAAGAGATTTTCCACATAGCAAATTAAATTTAAATATTTCCCGGACTTGCGTACGTCCATGTACCTCAGCGAAACTCTTAAGACTTCTGCATGGAGGTGTTTTCACTGGGGCCATTAGCACTTTACGAAGGGCGTGACAACAGCTGTCGCGGCGGAGGGATACTTCTCTGAAATACATGTGATGTTCACTTGTTGTCGCGAACTGTCACTGTGGCTCATCCTTAGGAAAATCGTTCTATAGCCGACGGTAGATCGGCGCCGGATCTCGCCATCCAGCGGGGCAAGATCACCGCCATCTCCCGCGAAAAAACATGCACTACACTAACGGGACTTATGACCAAAGCAGTAGACGCGCATGGAAACACGAAAAACTCAGTCAATCAAATCGAACTGGAATGTAGTGCCGAACGAAGAAAGGGCCTGGGGAGAATCAAAATGTTGCTGTATGGTTGAAGAGCAAGCATGAGCGCTTCAGTGAATAATGTAAAAGAGAGAGAAATTTCGCGTATTGATTAAGCAATAACTTGCCCCCTTCCGCCAGTCGCCTCCCTCCGGACAGCTAAAATATAGCCCAGATGTGAAGCAAATTTCGGACAAGTGCGTTCAACAGAACAAAACCAATGGAAGATAATATAAAAAAGTAACAAACGGTTGCTACGTTTTGTCAATTCAATTTCTTGCCCCCACAACGGGATCTCTGTGTATGCCCGAGAGCTGATATTTATGTCTTAACCACTTAAATTCGAGTTGTGAAATTCATTTCAGTAACGTGGTGCAAAAACAGTTTAAATGCAAATGTAAGCGTGAAATAGAGGCAGGGCAATATAAAGTGAGCTATTTTGGGAGAGGTAAATGAACTATGAATATCAACATTGGACCAATACAACAGAATGTGATTCAATTCTGTACAACAGTTTTTCGCCTTTTTTCTCTAGCAATCAATCTCACCGATATTACATATTCGCAAATTCGTGGTATTTTCTATTTTACGAGCTGGGTGTCCGTTTACATATGCTTTACTTTGTATCAGTTATTGAAAATAAATATGAGTTGCATTTGTCGGTATCAAATGTTTTCGTAAAAGGAATGAAATGCTGAGTGAAATTCATGCGACAGCATTGAAAACCTATTTGGAACTTTTGTTTCTAAAAAATATAATCATAACAGTGAAATATACCATAGGGTTCTCTTTAAAATTATTTTGTATAATCTTAGTTACTATGTGTATAAAAATTGGAAAATTTGGGATTGAAAAGTTGTAAAAATAAGTGTAATGAAAACTATTGTTTTGTTGAGGCTACTGAAAAATGGTAAAAATACAGCACAAACGTTTCTCTCGGTTAATATGTATATAATAAATGTGAGATTTTCGTTAATGGTATCAAAATATGGTGAAAATATAGTACGGAAGGAAAGAAGTATAGAGAAAAGATAGGCAATTTGCAAAGGGTTATGACAGGTACATCATCGTTATATTGTACAATTTTACAAAATATATTTTAAGAACATCTTTTTACTAAGAATATATGAACTTACTTCAGCTAATGTTGCATTAGAAAAGATTCCGTAGTGATTTTTATTAAGAGTGACCTTCACAATGAAGAGCAAACCTAAGTAAATAAAATAGAAGTGGCATATATTCGCCTTGGGAGAGCAGTTCGACAAAAAGCAGCTGAACTCTACTGCAATAAATTGTGCATTTAGGTACCACCAACAGTGCGGCAGTTTTTTTTCTTCCCAGAACGGCCGTTGCAACCAAAGTTCAGTAGCATATCCCTACAAATTGAACGTTATTAACCTCATCCAACCAATAGCCGACAAAGGAACCTGCAGCTCCAACAAGAATTTCCTCTTTCCGAGTTATCTCGCTCTTCGTGCGAACTCCGGCGCTAATTGGTAGTAGACAAAATAAATTTATGATTTGCAACTAGAGTTCGGCGAGTTGGAGCAAAGCCCAATATTTAAAGTGCTGAAAGCAGGCGGGGTGTTAAAGCAGACGCAGCGGGTAAGCATAAAGTACAGGAGGGATGGGTATTGGAAAGGGCAGTGTCGGCAGTGGTGGCGGAAGGGAGAGAGAGAGGAGAGAGAGAGAGAGAGAGAGAGAGAGAGAAGTGGAAAAGCGGAAGTTCCAGAGACGGAGCAGTGGCGGGGCGTCCAAAGCGATGAGAAGGGGGCTGGGCTGGAAGGAGAGGTGGAGCAAGCGTTGGCAAGAAAGCAAAGGAAGGGATAGACGAAGGCGGGTTGTTAGGAAAAGACGAAACAGAGAAGGGGTGGGAGCGCATACGGAAACCTGGGGAGAATAGAGAGGGAGAATACAAGATGGTGGTGGGGGGGAGGGGAGGAGAGGGAGAGGCGGAGGGGAGGCGGAGGTGGAGGCGAGAACGGAGGTGGGGGCGGATGCGGAGATGGGGGCGGAGGTGGAGGTGAAGGTGAAGGCGGTGGTGGAGGCGGAGATTGAGGCGGACGTAGAGGTGAAAGCGGAGATGCAAGGGAGGCGGAGGCGAGGCGGAGGCGGAGGTGGAAAAGGGGGGGGCGGGGGGAAAGGCCGCCGGGGGTGTATGAAGGCGTGTGGGTGTCGGTGGGGAGAGGGGATCGGCGGCGTGAGGCGAGCTGCAGAGCGAAACTAACAAGTATAATTAATTAAAATTGTTTCCACTTGGGCGCCCATCGGCTGTGGGAACGTTAAAAGGGGCGTGCGGTGGCAGGTAGCTCGTTATGGATTCATCCTCGACGTTCTTCGCCTCTCCTCGAGGACCCCTCTTCAGGAAGAGGCTGCATTCCGGGACTAGCTTTTTCATGCTCACCGAAAGTCATTGCATTTAACACATTTTAACTACAACTTCAATTACAGCAAAGAATTGCAGGAGTCTTTTATCGAGGTTGGTTTCTTTCCATTGCAACACGCTATATTTGTTAAAACAAACTCTCTCATTTTTCTCCAATACCAATATTAATAAGCGTTTCGTGCATTAAAAGTAATAATTCTGCTGATATACAGTTGTAGGTCATGTTATATATAAAGGTATTATTGTATGTTTCATTTTATTCACAACTTTTCCTCTACTTCTAAATCTCTCTTTCGATTTGTAACACAATTGCTTTCTAACAACGTGATGTTGTTAAAAAGGTCTTTCTTGATTTTCTAGGTACGTAATTGAAAAAAATGGTCTTTTAGGCTTCTTAAATTTAAACAAACTTTCGACATTTACTACTGCATTCTATTGCCATGTATATAACGATAAGGATAATAACATGTACCTGGGGATTTGACAAGAGAAGGGAATGGTTCCAAGTGTGAATGGTTCCAAGCAGCATGGTCAAGTGAGATTTGCACACGTTAGCTGATATTTTATAGCTACTACATAATTTGCAATATAATTGTAATTTTACGTTTTCAAATAATGCGACAACGTTTGCTGTGTTAGCGCACTACCAGTTCCTAGATGTTTTGTTATTTTTCCATCACTAATGCTTGAAATTTGTTTACGGTCAGTTGGTTTTTGGCTAACTTTATATTTGGTTACGTACGCAGACTACACTTTACCTATGTGTTGCTTTTGTGTGTTGTTATTTCCTAGAAAGGAGTGATTTTCGACACGTTGCTTTTATTTTCAGGCTGTGAAACCCAGTAGCGTCAATTCCATTTTGAATAAATGGAATTGGAATTAGTAGTGAATTAGTATGTAGAAGAGCGCAATCATTATACATCAAGTAATATCAGAGATAAGTGATGTTCTTATCAATATAAAGCAAACTGTTCGGGCCGAACAGCAAATATCAGAAAAAGATGACGTTGCGTTCGAGGTCTTTCGCAGCAGTATCATATATCTTATGTTACTTTCCTTTGTAAATGATTTATCGCGGAGTATATTTTCAAAACTTCGACTCTTCACCGACAACTGTTCAATATATCCGGAACTTTCAGCAAAACACGATGTGCATCTACTGCAGGATGATTGAATAAAAATATATGATTGGGTAAACACTAACGAAATTGTAATGTTCAGAATACGCTTTTCACAAACACAGATTTATTACAATGAACCACAGAAAGTACATTGGTCACAATTTCTGAATCCAAAAGAGTATACCATGTCACAAGCCAAAATCAAAACCAAAAGTCCGGAGATGTACCAAAAACTAGCTATGTCAAACCAAGAAATACACCAGAATGAGCCAAAATTACTGCCGGGCCTACACTCGCTTCTACACGGTACAATCTCCTCACTCAAGTTTACTCAATACACGGTTACTAGCGTTCTGTCTCTCTGGCTGGCGGCGCTCGCTTTTAAAGCGGGCGGCGCCGCAGACTCGCTGCACCGCTCCTGGCTCTCCGGCCAGCCTTCCTTCTAAGCTCGGGCGGCGCCTTTTCCGCTTCGCCGCCTCTGCCGACTTCCTCGGTCGCCGCTGAGCGCTGCCACCTTGGCGCGCTCTTCAAGCGTGGTTATACAGCCGCAACAAAAATGTTTATTAATAGAAATAAAAGTATGGCGATTGCCTCTTTTATGACCAGAAAACTTCATACAATAAGTAGCAGCTCGGTAATGGCGTAGCTTTAAGTTATCGCTTTGTAAAAACCTTAGCAATTTAGGGTGAAAAAAAGATGTGAACTATGAAAAGCTGCGGGATTTTTGCATTTCTTGGTGAGGAATCTTAAACTAGAGATGCTAAAACAGCACGTATTTTCTTGCTCCCACTTTCATGCAATATTATGCAAAAGGTCACCAAATATTCAAAAACTTGTACACGATCTTATTTCAATATCTATATTTAAGGAACAGGTTTTCTTAAGGGAAAAATCTTTATCTTTAACATTTTAGTTGTAGGAAGACTCCGCAAAAGTTTTCAACTTTTCCAATTTCTTAAAATCAGTGTCTTCAACAAATATGACCAGCACCATTCTCTTAAAGGGTGTTCACACTATCCTGCAATAAAATCAAATCAAAATCGATGGAGCCATTTTTTTTGAAAATTTTGAGAAAGTCCCAGTGGCTTCATGTACTACTGCACGAAAACTACTAAATTTTCAAAAACATTTTCAGGATCTTCATGAAAGAACTATCTATGGAGAACAAATTTTATTTGAAGTAAAATTCTTTGTCTTCAATTTTGTATTTGTAAGAAGACGCCGAAAAAATTCAAACGTTTGTAATTTTCGAAAATTAAGAGTTCACCGTGAAAATTGGATCTATGCCATTAAGTCTATACCTTTATCTATGCCTTTAAGTGTATTTTAGTCTATTCTTACAAGAAATGTAAAGATTTTTTGAGCCATTTTTGAGAATGTTGAAAATGTCCGGGGGACGTTTTGTAAAGTACCTCCATTTTTTTCAAAATTCCAAATCTTCAACTAGATCCAGATAGATAAGGGTTTCTTCAATTTTGAAAAAATACTACGTGAGGTTTTGGAGCTAGTAGTGTTCACGAACGGACGGACGGACAGACAGACAGATGACGGACAGATAGACGGGTGGGTGGGCGGTCGGAGAGGTAGTTGGATAGACAGACGGACGGACGTTTTAGAAAAAAAAACACTTTTTCGGTAATAGGGGACCACAAAACGTGTATTTACATTGAAATCTCGAAATCAATTTTCCGCAGCATTACATAACTTTCTTTATACTATGTCCATTACTCCGTATATACGTAAGTATACGAGGAAATAAAATCATCTTTCATATTCGAAACAGAAATAATTGTGCTTCATTAATAATGCCTTTATGATCTTTCAGAAAACCACAACAATGAAAATGGGAAAAGTTCCATTATCGCAAGAAATGGCGTTTCTCGTTCGAAATGGTAAGAAAGTATGTTCCCAATGTTGCCTTCACTCATTAACTGATAGGTGTTGATATTGAAAGACATTGGAGGTGTACTAGTAATGTTACTTAACCGTTACTAAGGGTGAGAAAATATGTGCTATTTTTGGCATCACTAATTGTAAAGGTAAAACTGTCTCAGGGTTCTGTTTATCAAATTTTACATTGTAACTGAACTTGATTGTTAATATCTTTCAAGTACTCTTGCATTTTATAATAAATTATACGTACTATCTCCAGTGTCTATTTCCCTATATGGAACATATTGAACTTTTATATTTTCCCAAGAATATTTAAAAACATAGTCACCGTATTATTGAAGATTTGAGTGACTGATTCATTTTTTCGTGTTTCCAGGCGCTTGGTCATTAGTTCCGTTAGTGTAGAGCATGTTTTTTCTCGGGAGATGGCGGTGATCTTCCCCCGCTGGATGGCGAGATCCGGCACCGACCTACCGTCGGCTAGTGGGGTTTCCCCGTAACCAGGACTCTCCCACCAACGGGGCACCGCCCTAACCAGGACAAGCTCTAAGCTCCCGACCGGTCTCCTGGACTATGTGATAGTGTGGTGCATGTTTGTGTGTGTGTGTGTGTGTGTGTGTGTGTGTGTGTGTAAGAGGAGAGGAGAGGAGAGGACAAGGAAGAGGAAGGACAAATCGCGCGCGGTCCGTGGCCCGTTTGGTAGGGTCCTGCTCCGGCATTCGCCTGGTGTTGATCGGAGAAAGCACAGAAAACTAGCGATCAGAGCTGCCGGCCGCTAGAATTCTCCTCCAGACAGCGACTGAATTCGACCTAGCTGAAAAGCTAGTGTCGAAAATCCTGCCGCCGTCAGGACTCAAACCTAGGACCACCCGGTCTGAGGCGCTGCAGTGACATCAGTTGATGCACTGAGCTACCGCTCCCGGTTTTGAACTTTTATATTTTACCAAGAATGTTTAAAAACATAGTCACCGTATTATTGAAGGTTTGAAGGAAATGCAATAACTGGAATATAATTTTATCCATCGGAGAAATTAAAATCTCGGGATCATTTCTACACGTCATTTTAAGACACTTTCATTAATTATGACTTAGCGGACTCAATCTACAACCCGCACCTTGACATTTTGCCCATAATTCTCCGTCAAATGCGCAATTTTATCCCTGGGCTTCTGAGAGATGAACGTAAAAATTATTCTCACGTAAAAATGGAGATAAATTATTAAAAGTAAATCTTCCATCCTGACGTTGACTCTAATTGCTTTCGTTAACTCAATATTATTTTGTAAAACGAAAATTTTGCGTTGTTATAACATATTTGTCATTTATTCTAATTCTAAAATTAATAATTATCAAAAACACGTTTGAAAGGATGTAAAGCGTAGAGGAATGATTACATTGTATCACAAAGAATGTTTTTCTATTGAGAATTATTAGGACTATTGAATCAGTGATTAATAACGCACAGCATGCATCTGAACAGAAAATTGTGGGCCGACAGCATTACAGCATTACATACATTCTCACATTATTTATAACTATCGCAATTTTAAAAAATTCAAAGAGCTATGAAAATCAGACCAGCACCGTTTTCAAGCAACCTTCGCTATATACGCGAGGAATATTGAAAGAAAAAATGATAATTTTTGAGAAAACGTTTTTTATAAATTGCATTAACTTCAAGTAGATGTTACGCAAAAAGTACTTTTATTTTTAAAAAAAGATGCAAGCTCCTTTTAAAGATCTAGTTTTTCAAAATAAATTTCATTTTAGTAAAAAATCTCTATGTTCATATTGTCCTTTTTCGATGTTAATTTTTTGCAATTTTCCAAAATACAAAGAGATTGTCAAAAATAGGACGAGCTCTACCATTTTTACTGTTCTCTGCTACATATAAGGTAAAAATTAAGTATATAACATGAGCAGTTTGTGAGAAAATAATTGTTTAAAAATTACTTTTATTTGAAGCCATATTACGCAAAACTACTCATACTTTCGAAAATTCGTACGTAATCTTATTTAAAGATCTGTCATTCAGAAACACATTTCATTGAGGAAAAAATCTCTATCTTCAATATTATGGATGTAGGGAGAAACCGCAAAAATATTGATATTTTCCAATTTTCGAATATTCTGGGATTCAACAAAACTGAGAAATTCGACATTTTGTGAGCTTTTTCTAGACTATCCGCGAACAAAGTTTAATTTTAAAAAATTTGAGTTATTTTGAGAAAATATTGAGGGTTCATATAAAGTACCCCATGAAATCCAAATATCCTTTTCAAACTCGCAAGATCTTTAATGCGAGATCGATTAGTGAACCTCGTTTGCACAGTTTAGATGCTAGTGTTGACCACGGATGGACGGGTGGACGGACAAACAGATGGACCGTCAGGCAGAAAGACTAATCACGATTTGCCGACAGTATATTTTTGATATTGAGGACTCACAAATCGTTGATTTGACTAGACAACCTGTGGCTAAATCATTTAGCCACTTTTTTTCCCTAGAACCTGACAATAAGAGTTTCTCTGTTAAAAAATTGCTGCCGAACGATTACAATACTTTCTATTTACTACATACGTAGCAAGTAGAGAAAGTAAATATGTTTATCTACGTCCATGTTCTACAAAAACGTTTGGAACACTAGAGAGATTGCTCTGAAATTCTGAACGAACACTTTTGAAAAGCCAAAAGTATAGTGAAATTTGCAATCCCAAATTGTTACCAGAAATTTGGTTACACCATAAAATTTGCATTATTGCAAACTATGAAAGCGAGGTAATATTGCTGGTCAGCGCCAATATTACTCGGTGTAAGCGAGCAAAGAGAGCATCTGCAGTAGTAGATGAAATCCCACGCAACGCTTAGTAGTCAACCAGATTATAATAACTGAGGAATGGATATATCAATGGCATTTAGTGACAAAACATACTTTTTCAGAAGTTAGATAATTACCGCCCCTCAAATATTTACAAACGTTTAATGCTTCATCTTCATTGAACGGTCCTGTTGTGATAAAATATTGTACACTCTGCTAAGTTCCAGTGTTTTCAAAGCAGGTAAATAGTAGCAATTGGTGAATCTTTTCACGTTATGTGATATATTCGGTCCGTTTTTTATTGCCTTGTGTTTTGGCTGCAAAATAACGTGTTTTTAGGAGAGCACCAGACGATGATTCAGGTTGACAACAATATTCCTTCCGCCTTTTCCTATCTTGCCACGAAGGAAAATTTGAAAGATAATTATTTAATAACTATTAGTTTAACTCAGCGTAAGAATTATTGAGTATTGAAAAACTTGTCAGTGTTACCTCGCCTGGGCGAAAAGAAGATAGTTTTCTGTCGCAATTCGGGCGTAATATCAAGGATCCGTAAAGCAAGGATCCGCGCCAAACATTCTGTTCACGGAGTCTGCACCGGTGGAAGGTAGATCTCTACCAACAAGGCATTCTAGCTTTCATTTCCTTTCCTCTTTACATGAGCGCGGCGTTCAAACCACTCGGCTTCTCGATTCTCGAACAATACGATACCATCGCTTCTTACTTGAAACGGCGAAGGAATCTCGGAATGTTGACAATACAAAATGCTGTCATCTGGCCAGATTCCAGTAGCTGGGACAATCTCGCGAGAGTATTTGAAAGCAATTCAAAGTTTTCAAAGAGTTTCATACGAAATAAGCGTTGCCTTTCTCTCTAGAAGCCCGCCCGCGTTTTCACAGAAAAAAATATTATTAGTCCAACGCGGGACGTTTAAAATGTATATCCTTTGCTTTTAATTAGCGCCAAGGAATTGTTACAAATTATTGAATTCCAAGTAAACTAAATTTGAACCTTCATCGCCACAGGGACTTTTAGAAGAATGGGAAAATGAAAACACAAATTGCCATAGTCGCAGTAGCAACCAATGCCACACTTGTTTTATTTTATAAGACTCATAGTTGTAATTGTTATTCTATCACACAGAAATACATGCATAGAAGTGTTTTCTTTTAAATGTATATGTAGTAAGAAGTCAGCAAGCCTAGTACCGAGAAGGTATCGTCCCTTCTTACAGTTGTAAATAATGTATGTCACAGATATTTGGAACTAAGAAGTAGCAAATGTCTTAAAAAACATCATATGAACGGTTCTTTTTGTTTCGAGGTACTTTATGAAGTTTTCTTCACGATATATTATTAATTTCGTACTAGAAGTATTGCTTTAAGTCTTGCTATTCAGACTTTGTTCTGGTTGAAAAAGGAAAGCATTTGAAGAAGGGAATTGTCGCAAACGACTTGCAAATCGCGATAGCATCCTCACTATGTGATCATTTTCTCACAATTATTGACTTGGAAGTTGACAGATTAATTAATAGATGTTGATTAATAGATGTAGATAAAATTATCTCAACATCGGAAGATGGTATGTTTCTCAACATCAGAAGTTGTAATTTTTTATTTAAAAAATTTTAGAACTCATTTTTTGCACTCCTTGTGGAATTTTCTTCTTTTATCGAAAAGGTTACAAATAAGTTTTACAAATACTCTGACCTTTTTAGGAACTATTTTTTTCTTTTTTATTTCATTTTATTCCTTAAAAGTTATAGATAATTTGTTCATATGGTGAGGTACGTAATACTCTTATAAACTTAATGTAAAATATTTCTTTCTGAAAATTGGGATTAAAAGCAAGAACAAGGCTAATCGTTTCTCATTAAATTAATGAAATATGAAACTTCTAGACTCCCCTGCGTTAGAGATATAGGTAATATCGTGAAATATAAAAGTCCAGTGATGTGAACATACGCAAACTATTGATAATAAATAACGCTCAGTGAACGAACTTGTTGATCGGAGGAACATAAAGAAATTTCAGTCATTATTTTTAGCCACTAAATCGAAAAGTTTGTTAAAAATTCAAATACATTATGTAATGTCAATTTTAGTTCTACACCATAAAATGTATATTTGTTGAAATTTCTGAAGATAAATTATAAACAACGTAAAGTTGTCATAAATATCATAATAAATATCTATTCATTCTTTCTAAATTCAAACCCAGTGTTTCGTGAATCTAAATAATGTTAGCAGACTGCTTGATAAC
Organism: Teleogryllus oceanicus; assembly: GCA_964035755.1. NCBI lineage: Eukaryota > Metazoa > Arthropoda > Insecta > Orthoptera > Gryllidae > Teleogryllus > Teleogryllus oceanicus. The sequence continues at coordinate 173,460,306 of CAXIVR010000003.1, forward strand.
TTAGAAGAAATTAAATCTCTGAAAATCCACTTTGTATTGTAGTCCCATAACTCATCATTTAAATATGATCTCAGAAAGAAAATTGTACTTTGTAATTTGAGTGAAAATTTTATAGAAAAATAAAAGTCATAAATTCTAAATACATCTTCTCTTCCGTGACAAAGATTAATAATATGTGGGATGTATGGTTTTTGGAGAAGAAATTATAGTTTATTTACATCCCACATTTTTTGGTTTATTTTTACTGGCAGTTCTGCGATATGTCCGAAATGTCTCTTGATAATTTACAACTAGTTTCTTCTTCAAAAAATCTGTCCATATTGTGGTACAAAATCCGTGAAGCAACCATCGTACTTGCAGCGTCTTAAACAGCGACATCCGAATCCGTAAAGTAGCGCGTCGGAGCCGTGAGGATAAATGGCCGTCTGGAGAGCAACAGCGTGCAAACGAGTCGCGACTGGTGACTTGGCAAGAAAGAAACGAAGCGCCACCCTAAATAATTCCCAAGGACATGACCACAAAAGACAATCGCCTTATGAGACTTCTCGCCAGAAAATGTCGTGTCGCATCAACCAACCCCGCCCACTCATACCATCCCTCTCACCTAAACCACCTCATTTTGAACCCCTTCACAGTGCTCACTGAATCTCGTATGCTACCATCTACCGTCTACACTCTACTTGCGTACCACGAAGATAGATGACAGTCGTTTCACCCACGCATTCTCACTCTGTTTACTAACCTCTACTTTTCTTTCCACCTCTAACCTTTTCACCCAATGAGCTCGTTCACGATCTTCTCATTCAGATTAATATTATCCTATACTATGTTTATTATCTTAATACAGATAGATTATATTATCCTATACATATACTTTATTCTTCTTGATTTAACAGATTCCACATGATCAGCCCAAACGTTTGTTCCCCCAATTCACAAATTACCTCCGATTCAGCTTGTACATTCATTCACAGTACTTGCAGCAAATTTTCACGATCCCTAGGTGTCTTCTCCATTTCCCCTCGTTATATACTCTTCTTCGTTTTGCAGTTACATGTGTTGATGTTCACTACCCATAACTGCAACGGTTTTGCTTAAGCGTTTCTTGCCATCGCTCCCTGTGTCTCCCTAACATCCAACCCACCGTCTCCCCCCCAGGACGCTGCCACAGCGCGACGATTATAAATAAAACGTCACGTTAATAACTTGAGCGGGATAAAGTTGTCAAGATGAAAGCGGGGAAAGTGGCTCCATACAAGCCTGCCAACTTCTCTCTCCCCTTCTCACTCTCCTTCACGCTCGACGCAACGCGAGAGAATAGCAACCGCTCCAGCAAAACGTTTGTGCTCCGAGGATTTTTTATCATTTACTTTCATTACTGTTTATATGAAATTGTGGGTTCAGCGAGAGGAATGTGGCTCGAGATTTAGGAGCGAATTTAAATTAAAATGGGGTGAAGGAAGCTCACAGAAAAGGCTGAGGAAGAGGAGTTTCAAAGCAGGTGTTACAGAGCTGCCAACTTTCGGGAGGGAAAAGAAGGTGAAGGTGGGGTGGAGGGCAGGCGTAAAAAGTGCCACGTTCTTTATTTTCCTCATAAAAGTCGTGTAATTCTCGCGTGATGTGTTTATAAAAAATGTTTTTGCGGGACCCGTAGGGGAGTTATCGCGCCTGAATAATCGTAGGACGCTCTCGCGCCCTAGGAAGCAGAACGAACGCACTTCACACAGTGAGCATTATTGTCAATATCTTTCAAATAGAATGATAATTAAATTTTTTGTATAAAAGCATTTTTACGATATATTTCTATACTTGGAATGTTTTGTATTTTCATTTAGTTTCACCGAAGAAATTTAATGATTGATTGATTGATTTTTTCGTGTTTTCGCGTTTCGCGTCAACTGCTTCGTTTATTAGTATCCCGTTAGTGTAGTGCATGTTTTTTTCTCGGGAGATGGCAGTGATCTTCCCCCGCTGGGTGGCGAGATCCGGCGCCGACCTACCGTCGGCTAGGGGGGTTTCCCCCTACCCAGGACTCTCCCACCAGCGGGGCACCGCCCCAGCCGGAACAAGCTCTAAGCTCCCGACCGGTCTCGCGGAATATGTGGTAGTGTAGTTCATGTTAGTGTAAATGTGTGTGTGTGTAAGGAGAGAGGATAGGACAAGGAATGGGATGGACAGATCGCGCGCGGTCCGTGGCCCGTTTGTTAGGGTACTGCTCCGGCATTCGCCTGGCGGTGATCAGAGAAACCACGGGAAACTATCGATGAGAGCAGCCGGCCTCTAGAATTCTCCTCCAGAGAGCGACTGAATTCGACCTAGCTGAAAAGCTAGTGTCGAAAATCCTGCCACCGTCAAGACTCGAACCTAGGACCTCCCGAACAGAAGCGCTGCAGTGACATCAGTCGATGCACTGAGCTACCACTACCGGTTCTATATTGGGAATGTTTTGCATTTTCATTTAGTTTCATCGAAGAAATCTAAGTATACCAGAATTTTATGTAATAAAAAAATGGTCGTAAGTTTCATGGACGCGAGCTTGGTAATGTGACGGAACGTGAAGTTGCACAGCCCCTTATAATAAAAACAGAATATATGTGAGAAAGGCAGAATGAGAAATAGTAAGGTGGATTCACTCTCTTTCTGTCGACGAGATTACATCGGCTGACACGAGACAATCGGCATTAGTAGAACGCGCAGTGTTAGGATCGGAATTATTATTTCAATCAGAGGGAAGTGGGTAATTCGGAATTAAATCTGATATTTTCAGAGTTTAAATTTCAGTAATCTAAAGACGTTAAAAGTATTTTTGAATGTTGAGTGAAATTTGAAATAGACATTATACTTGGAACGAAAATAATGATAGGGAAGAATCGTAGACGTGTCTTGTATTCAATAGTTCGTGTTGAACGTAGGCAGTCGCGAATGTTGTACAGCATAAGGAAAGTTAGCAGACTCGTTGTAATTTATTACAATTATTTATCGAACTGGTAAGGAACTGACAATACCTCGAGTGACATGTTTTATCGGAATCTGACATTGGGAGAGCATATGGTAGGTGAGATAAGATTAACAGCAAATAGGCAGCATGAAGAGAGAAGATGAGATGGACGTTTCAATGGGAGTACAACTGAGAAGTCACCGATGCGCGCAAAGATCATTGTAAGTCATGAACTTTTGACCTGTAGAGGAGAATAATTATTGTACAGTAGAAAAATATCATGAATTAAATTCATGAGCTCATTTCAAGGGAGTAAATCAAAATTTTAAATAAATGTTAAGTTATTTTATTGAAAAAATGCTGTTAAGGCTGCAAAACAGCTTGTTTTTGGGAGAGCATCAAATGATAATTCGGGTTGACACAAGACTCCTTTCTCCTTTTGTAACCTCGACACAAGACAAAATTCTGAAAGCCAATTATTTAAGAACTGTGAGTTTATCTCACCGTACGAATTATTGAGTATTGAAGAAGTTGTCGGTGTTACCTTGTCTGGGGGAAGAGAAAAATGTTGTCTGTCGTAATACGGGTGTAATACAATTTCAGGCTAGACTTCGCGCCAAAATCACTGTTCACGGATTATGCACAACCATCACAAATCGTCAAAATCTAATTTTTCAGTGCAGCCAAGATGTGAATTACTTAGCCCTTTTACTGACATGGCCATCCTTTGCGAAACCGCTCGACAGAAGATTCTCACACAATTGACTTCGTGGCGTCTTATTTGGAAAGGCATTTGATTCTTAGAAATTGTGACAATACGCAATGCTATCTCTGGTCGCTTCCCAGTAGCTGCCGCGATCTCGCGACCGTCTTTGAAAGCAGTTCCAAAATTTTCAAAGCAGTCAGTCCTTCCCAAGAGTTTCATACGAATAATATATCGCCTTTCTCTCTGGAAGTCCGCCCGCGGTTTTTACAGAAAAAAAATTATAAGTTCAACGCGAGATATTTAAAATCTATAACCTTTGCTGTTAATTAGCGCCAGGAAATTGTTATAAATGATTGAATTCCAAGTACGGCTCGGAATTCCAATTAATTTTGGCCGTCTTTCTGCCAACAAAGGGTGATAATTTATAGTAAGTTGCCATCAATTAGAAAAATCTATTTAATTAACAGAACATCCAGGGATAGTAATTCTGTACTGATTGCATGTACTTATATAACAGGTACGAAGATAGCATGTTGTGTGTCGATGCCCATAATTAAATGAAAATAGAATTCCAGTATAAAGCAAATTTATGAGCATAGCAGGGTAAATCAATGATAGATATTTATACATTAATATCACATCAATTTCGACCGCGTGCTCAAGCGGAAAATGGTAATAGTCGAAGATCAACTAAAGTAAATAGCAATAAAGAGCGACATTTATATAATAATATATATGGTGTATTATATAAAGATTCTATCGGATATTTGACAGTATACAATGAAGATTTGTGCGCAGTACAATGTCTCTATTGCCAATGCGGGTCAGGAGACAAATATTAGCCACGATAAGCGAGTGATTGGAAGCTGTCGATGCGTCAGCTATTCCGGTATTCATTTTCATTAATTCTGACGTTACAAACTGGATGTGCTACAATAGAACATACTTTCTCGCAAGATTGAAAATAGTTCCGTAATATTGAAATATTGTAATTTCTGCAATACTAACAACTCAGTTATAATTTAAATTAAATTTTAATTATTCGTCGTTTGAATTAAAGTTATTATTTTAATAATAATTGAATTAATAATTTTAACTTAAACAAATCGCCTCTCGTGCTTAGCTGCATTTATTTGTATTGTCACGAAGTGTAGTCATTTCTTACTTTTAGAAATGGAACGAACATGAATAAATGTAATTGTAACAAAATATTTACAAACATAATTCAGAAAAAATTTAACCCCTTGATTACGTACAAAGTAAGTTTCAATTTTTAATACCATAATAAGCTCTTAAAATTCCTTAAGTTTCCTTAATTTCCTTCGTAATAATTTTGTATCCATAAATTTTATTCTGATAACAATAGGATAACTTCCAAGAATTCAAGAATTCCAAAATTTTGAAACCTTTGTGTTGCTTTTTTAACTGGCAACGCTTGAAACAATCGCGAAATTCGAATTACAATTTCGAACTTTTTTTGCAGTTTTCTAAAATGCAGAGATCGCCGAATAAAACCATTTTCATTCAATTAGCAAAAATACTAATTTTAAAATAATGAACATAACTAAAATAAAGAACTGTCTCCGATGAACATATTTCATTAAGAAAAAACTTTCATCAAAATTGTAGTTGCTGGAAAACGTCCACAAAAATGAGAATTTTTGCAATTTTCGGAAAGTCAAAATTTCAACGAAAATGGGACCCTTACCATTCTCGCAAACGTCATTTACACTACCCAACAACCAAATTTAATAAAAAAGATGGATCCATTTTTTGAAAATTTTGAGAATGTCCTGGGAGCTTCTTGTAAATCGTAAACCCACAAAATTAAAATGTCTTTTTCAATTCAAGGGGACGCTTGATCCGCCAGATCAATGGGGAACTATTAATTTTGGAGAAAATCAGAGAATGGCTTAATTCCTAGCGGTGTTCACAGCCGGACAGAGAGACGAACGGACAGACATGGTTTGTCGCGCGCGTGCGAGTGTGTGTGTATACATAGCGTCTACCCGACGCGTTGCTGCCGCAGAAGAAATAATTGTAGAAATATCGGTGGAAATTTGAAAGAGCTATCTCGTTCTTTATTCTTATTTAAGAGTTGTTTTATCTCTTTTTCTCTCTCACTCTCTGTCTCTCTTGTTATTCCTCCCTTTCTCTTCCCCCCCCTTCGCTCTATCATTCTCCCCCTTTACCCTCTATTTTTTCTTTTTCCCTCCCTCTCCCCCTTTGTTTTCCCTCTCTTTTCTTCCTCTTCTTTTCCTCACTCTCTTACCTCTCTCTCTTTTTCCCCCCTTTTCTTTCTTTCCCCCTTTTTTTCCTTCTCCCTCTTTTCCCTCTCTTTTCCACTCTTTTTTTCCTTCTCTTTCATTCCCTCTCCTTGAGCTCTATTTTTCTCCATACTACCTCTCTCTTTGTCCTCCCTCTCATTCCCCTCTTTCTTATCCCTCTCTTTCCGTCTCTTTTCCTCTCTTTCTCTTTTCCCTCTCCTCTTTCTATTTGTGCCACTCGCTTCTCTGTCCTCGACCTTGCCCCGCGTCATACAGCAACGCTCAGCAACATGAAGTTCAGGCGCATTGGAAATTGCAATTAAATAAAGCGATGTTTTATGCTGCAGCCCCATCTAGCGACGTTACAATAATTGTATTATGCCTATATCCTTCCTACAAATGCAAGCAATAAGTGGACGAAGTTTCATCACACTTGGAGAATGGTACGGCTAGCGAATGCTAGAGAATGCGTTTCTAGCGTATCGTGCTGACCTCTGGCGGAATATATTAGGAACCTGTCTCGTAGCGATAGGCGAAAAATAATGATCGTGGCGCATATACCAGCATATTATTAAAATTATTTATTTTCCGTATTTGCGTTGAATTTATCTTTACCAAACTTTGCAAGGACACTGCGTGAAATTCTAAAGCAGAGCCTATAAATTTTTCGTATCAATTCATACACTCCTTTTTGTGGAATCGATGTTTATCTAGTTTTGAAATGGTAATCTCTCGCTTTTTTAAATTTATTATTATTCCTGTTGTTATTCAATTATTACTATTTTTTTCATCTTTCAACTATTAATAGTTAAATTGTTGGGAAGATTCTGAAACTCAAGAAAGCGTGCGCAGATGATTTTCTCCCGCATACGTCACATACATTTTTTAACTAAATAAATAGATGCAAATTACATGTCATTAATTATATATATATATATATATATATATATATATATATATATATATATATATATATATATATATAGTTTCCACCCTTAAACATTAGCGCCTTGGTTGAGTCCGATAGCAGAGGCATTACGCCTTGGGCTGCCGCAGGCGCCTCTGCTAGCGTCAGCTCGTAAAACCTTGATGCGAAGTCGTTGGGCGATGAAAACGACAGAGGCTGTGGGCGCCCTTCGATGGATACTCGCAGTCCTTTCCGCGCAATAAAACTATGCTTCAACCAGGCTGCCATGCTCATAAAAGAACGAATCTTTTTCTCATTGTGATGCGAGAAGAACCAATGCGTTGGCACTGACATCCGGAGAAGTAACTCTTTCATGATGGCGGCGAACATGTTCAGAGAAAATATAATAACGTTTCCAAGGAATGGGAAAGTTACATAAAACATTTGAAAATTATTACTGACGAAACAATCAGAGTTTGCAACGAACACCCTTCACACTATCCAACAGCAAAATTTCATCAAAAACTATGAAGCCATCTTTTCTTAAATTTTGAAAATATTCCAGGGACTATACGGAAAGTACCCCTATCCCCCAAAAATATCGGGTTTAAATTCATGGGGCCGCGACATAAGCCAAATGAATCGGAGAAAATCAATTTTGGAGAAAGTAGGCGGACAGTTTAACCCTCTAGCATTGTTCACAGACAGACGAACGGACATGCAGACTTTTGCCGTCAATTGATTGTTTGGTATCAAAAACCAACATAACAGGGATTCCAGCTAGACTAAGTGTTAGAGAATTTTTTCTAAATTAAGCAACTGGATTTTTCCACTTTTTCGTTACCAGCTCTCGGCAATAAGAGCCTTTCTGTCGGAAACTCACCGCTTTTTCCATTCGCCTTTTTCGCTTCAAACATTACATAACATTCTCTTCTTAAGAAGTATATTCTTAAAGCAAGAAAGTAAGAAAGGACAATTGAATAATTTAGTCTGCATGTGTAATTAAAAATAATTATAATGAAGATTCTTATGTGTGTACGCGACAGTAGCAAAGAAAAAGGAAAATGCCAAATCTTAAAAAGCAGCAATGTGGGATGAATTTAAATTTCATTGAAAATATTGAATGAATGCTGGTATTATCGTAGACGAGGTGCTTTGAAAATGTAGTAGATGAAGAATGGTAAGTTTTGATATAACGTATGCATTAAATGAAGTAACAAAATCTGAATAATTATTTTTAAACTATCCACAGTACATTATTAAAATCAATATTCTTATATTTTATCTTTATTCTTCTATTTTATTTTAGATATTATAATATTAATTATTCAAGGGCAACTTCTATAAGGAGAATGAAACTATGTTGATGGAAGTGGCTCTAATTTTTTTTTCAAAATTTAAGTAGTATATGACTTAGTGTAGGGATCACAGAATTTTGAAAATGTGCACACAATTCACTTTTCCCCATAGCACGTCATACGCAGTTTTAACTGTTTTTGACGTAAAATAAAATAAAATAAAAAAATGTGCTGTTTGCCAGCATGAATTAAAATGTAGCCAAAATTCATCTCTGTCAGAGTACGCTCGTTTATTGGAAAAAATGTCTACATCTCTTACTAACATATATCATTTTCCACCGTAAAGAATTTACTTGGTGGAAATAGATACTTATTTGGTTTGAAAATGTTCAAAAGTATCCTAACAAAGTTTTATAGACCCCTACAATTGGAAAAATTCAAAAAATTCTCTTTGTTAAGCGTTTTTAAAAGTATTTTACATCAGTAAAGGACATCTGTGAAGAATAAGTATTGAAAAGCCAGTGTGAGAAAAGAAATTGTTTATTGTTCAGAAATATGTGCAAATTAACTTTTATTTACATTTTACTCACCACTATAGTCGAGTGACATCGCAACAATTGTATTGCAACAACGTATTGCAAACTCACCTGGAAAAGAAAATGTATTATTAAAATTAAGAAAGAAATATTAAAGGCTAGAATATAAAATTGAGATGCAAGGTAAATGTTACCTGTACATAAGTTTAAAAACACATTTGTGAAACGGAATTCATTCAGTTTGCAAATGTCTATTGCAATGCTCAAAAACGTACAATAGATTTTCGTTGGCAGGTGTAAAACTCATTCCTTGAGTGGTGGCAGAACTTAACTCAATATCAATGAGATGCATGATTGAATAAATGCACGGCACTTATTGTAAGAACTTGTCTCATTCGCTCTATTATCGTTTTAAGCATGGTATAGCGTGCAAACGTTTTCACGTTAAGAATCGCCAGGCTTTTACCGCAAAGAGGAGAAACTCAACTTTCCCCAGAAAGAACGCGCCAGCAATACATAAAATTTCTAAACAACCCTCGTAAAGTGTATCTTTAAAGCCCAGCCGCCCTGCCCCCGCCCTTTCAGGTGCATATTTTCCACCTTGTTACAACCCTCTCCAATCGTGTGAACGAATCCTACGAGACCCTTCCCCTGCGGAGCGAGAGAAAGATTCAGGGGGCCGTGAAATGCGCGGGAAGAACAACAGGCGGATTCAGAAGGCCGTGGAACGGACACAGAGCAACGCGACGGCCCGGAGCCAGCGTTCTCCTCACTTCATAAAGCCCCGGCAACAGGAATCAAAGTGGATTAGATCCGAGAGCCGGATTCGAAGCCGTTCGGATGAGACTCACGTTCAGGGCCCGGCAGGAGTGCGGAGGACGTTGAAACGGAATAGACGGCGGCGGGCAGGGCGCGGAGGAAGGGACGCGCTTTAACAAATGGCCGGCGAGTGCGCGCGGCGGCGGATGGCGATGCGCCGCTGTTTACGTCCTCGGCCGCGATGAATCTTTGATGCTGATTGCCGCCGCGGGGCGCGCCCCTGCAGTCGCGTCACGTCTTCGCGGGCAAGATGGCGGACGCCCCGCCGGCGCTGGTGGCGCGGAGGCGAACTGCCGGCAAATGTGGTGAAACTTGGAACATCGCATCAAAACTTTTGGAACGTTTCCAGTTTCATATTTGAACCCACACAAGAAAGCGTTAAATTAATATATAATCGGGAAAAGTTGTATGTGGAAAGTTCTTCTGATATCAAAATGTTCTTCATTCGTGAGAGAATATGTAGCCAAAGAACTTGCAATATAATGCTCATTCAATATTTATGTGGTGAAGTTGTTTGAAAACTTGAAACATTAATGTCTCTGCGGATAAAATAATAATAATTACGGTGTAATTACTGGTCGGTTGTCATTGAAGTAATCATACTCCCCCAAAACAATATTACTTTCCAAAAATTATATTTTTTTAGTGATTAAATATTGAGTGAATATTTCCAACTTAATAAATGTATTGAGAAGAGGATAAATAATGATCGTAATATTTTTTCTTATAACCGAAGTTGGTTTAATTATAATTCGCCTCGTCCGAAAGGACGCACTAATACAAAGACATTGCACGTGATCTACAGGATCTTTATCCAAATAGCCACCCATGACTGGTGACACCTATTCTTGTTTTGGCAATTTGGCAACCGTGTGCCTTTGCGTCTTTTGAAGACAGCCGTCGCACATCGATAGAGCAGAGGGGGAGAGAGCGTCATAAGCTGCAGCAACTTTCCGGTTAATCTATTTTTCCAAATCAAGGGTGTTGGCAGGGGTGGTATACGGCTTACACGCCAGAAATCTTTTCGCGCTGCGATTGGGGTTGGGGAGGGGACATGAACAGACAAACAGAACGTCTTTTTAGGCGATTCTCTCCATTATGCTAAAGAAACAGCAACTGTAATACTGAAGATGTGGAGGGAGTTGATTTATTAACAGCAACGTAACAGGAAAAACTATTTAATGAAAGCTGGTTCAGAGGGAAATCTGAAAAAATCTTGTGAATCATTGCCGCCAAGCTCTTCATTTTTTTATAGCAATAATAATAATAGTAATAATAATAATAATAATAATAATAATAATAATAATAATAATAATAATAATAGGTGATTATATTATGGTTATGATTATTATTATTGAATTGGTCATTTATTACCACGCTACACATGATCTTCCGAGGCCCCGGATAGATTAACGTGCGTAATTAGGGGAACCTGCTCTTTACGACTGTTTCCCCCTGATAAAACAAGCTTGTTACGTCTTGAATAATGAATAATGAGGTGACATGATATAATGAGGGGCGAAGGGACATTCACAAATACGACCACGCCTACGCAAGACTCGAAACAACCGTCTGCGCCTTGGGGCCGGCATGATTACGTTGTTATTGTTGTTACTGTTATTATTATTATTATTATTATTATTATAATTATTATTATTATTATTAATTATTATTATTATTATTACGGAACATGCAAATAAAACAAATAATAAAACGTTAATAAAATATGAATATTAATAAATTATGAATTAGAAAATTAATAGTTACAGAAAATAATTAATACAAAATAATAAAATATAATTTTCTGAATATGATGAAACTGACCTTCCAGTAAATGTTTGAGTTTCAGCACAATTCGCTTAAGGTGTCCGCGGATTGCTAAAAGGGGAAGGAGTACTGAAGGTATTTTGGGCGTTGCCAAAATGCCAGATTTTCTGGATTGTTTTCCCAGAGATGAGATGCGAGATAGAATAAAGACCCAATTTAAGAGTGGGTTTATTCCTACGATAAAATTGTACTTCTACCTTGGTCAATGAATTAATTAAAGTGTAAAGAGCTAAGGGAATTGGATGAAGTCCAAAGAGCGGCTCTCTTTAACATTAACTGGTGGAAACAAAGGAATCAAGGAAATGCAATCACAAAAAGTATTAAGGCGAAATTACAAAATAAATTTTGCTGGGAAAAATAATTTATGTTGTAAATTTGTAGCAAATCTTACAAAACATTCAATAACTATCTGATATAGACTGCACTTCTTATGAATCGACTTTCTATCCACTGAATGACTTGGTGCTGTAGTACAGACTCAAAATTATTTGATAACCGAGTTGTCTGAATGTATGAATATTCTGTCTGAGCCGGAAAAAATGAACTTTTACCAGCGACAGCGGAGGTTAACATTTCTACAATTGTCTTTACATCAGAATCAAGATATATGCTCATGAAAGAAGTCTGCAATTTCCAGTAGATCTGGAGTAAAAAGCTTCGGCACGTATTTACGTGAAAACCCATTCATCTTTTTTATCACAATTATGCTGTATTCTCGTTGTCCCGGTTAGTTTAGAAGTGGCTGAACCAAAAATGAAGATGATTTTACTAATATGTATTCGAGTTGGTAGTGACTTAGACTTAGACTACTTTTTTTTATTGTTCATTTTATAAAGAAGGATTTTTATACAAATCTTTTTTTCCTATCTCAATGAAATTTTATACCTTAAACTCAAGACCTTTAAAAACTCTATGAAGAACACAACTAAACAAGATTAGGAAAGCTCTCTTTCAATGTAATACAAATGAGCGTTTTTTCGAATTTTGACAAATATCTGAAAAAAGAGTCATGAATCTGCTTTAATGTAGCAATATTATCCGAAAACGCATGCAGTTTCCCACTAAGCAAATTCTAATTCGTTACTATAAAGCAACTTAACATTGGGTAATCCGAAATCAAAATCAAGACGGAAAAGGTCAAAGATTTTATTTAGCAAAAACAGTAAAAAAAGTTACACTGTGTACATCACACACAATATCTATCTATCTACCTACATTTGTTGTGATGAGTAGAGATAAATTTATTGAAGTTATTGAAAAATTTAAAATTCAGCTAACCAAACCCCAAATATTTTCATTATTGCATTTGTTTCAGTTCACTAGATCCTAACTCCAAAACATCGGCAACTTGCATTAACCCGAGATCCGTTTAACCGGAACGCAGAGTATCTGTATTTTCTCTCGCGACGAAAGCACGCAACCAGCATCCAGGACCCACATCTCCCTCGGGTGGAATTCGAACCTCAAGGGGGCCGCGCTTCAGAGGGGGTTAGCGGCGGCAGCTGGGGCCCCACCGGCGTCAGCGCTGTTGTTTGACCGGCGATTATTTGGTAAACACGGCGTCGGCTTTGGCGGGAGGGCAATTTGCGGCAAGAGGCACTGCAGCAGCGGGGCCACGGGCCACTCGCGTCTCGTGGGATCCGCTCCCTTGTTATGTCCGGTTTGGCGCGCCTCCGCGCAGCGACGTCTTTGCGCCCGCGTCAATAGGTCCGGAGTGCGATGCAGGGCCCTTTGAATATTTCAGTACTATTGCAGTGGGTGAAGTATGCTCTGGTCGCGCACGTTTTCTAGGCATTTGAGTTTGTAGCTTGCGTTAGTACTTAGAAACATGCGGTAAAATGTGGTTTGCAATAATTTGGGCTGTGAGTATTAGTCGGTACAGTCATGGACTAAGACTTTTTTATAATTTCCGTCAATTTTAATTTGTTCACATACTACGTCAAATTTTAAGGATTTTATAATGTTTAGTTTTTCTGAGCTATCTCAAATTTTAATGTAATTTTCATTCCTACTACCAACTTATCTGTCAGCAATTATACTTTCTGATAATATTATTACATCTTTGATCAACGTGTGTTTTTTAAGTACTTTTACAACGGCAAATATTGTAACATCCAACATCGAAGCTATCTCACAAATCGTCTTGAATATTTACCACTTGTAATCATTACACATCCATTGGCAGCTTTCCCAGCTTTGCCGTACTAATCAAATCACAAATCCTGCTACTTCACCCAGTCCTGTACCTTGCCAACGCGGGCAGCGCAATCGGTGCAATGTACCTCTAATTCCACATCTCCACACTCGCCGCGCAACTCATCGGGACGCCATCTCACTCCCGCGCCGCCTGCCCCTCACCCCACTCCAGTGAGTCCGACGCGCAGATCCCCCCGAGGGCCGCACCCGCAACCCCCTCCGCAAACCCTCCCCCACCATTTCTGCCTCGTACCTAGCTCAGAACATCAACTGATTGACTGCAGCGCCTCTGACTGGGAGGTCCTAGGTTCGAATCCTGACGGTGGCAGGATTTTCAGCTAGGTCGAATTCAGTCGCGGTCTGGAGGAGAATTCTAGCGGTCGGCTGCTCTGATCGGTAGTTTTCCGTGGGTTCTCCGATCAACACCAGGCGAATGCTGGAGTAGTACCCTAACAAACGGGCCACGGACCGCGCGCGATCTTTCCATCCTCTTCCTTGTTCTATCTTCAACCTTTACACACACACCTACACTAACAAGCGCTGTACTACCAATATACCGGGAGACCAGTCGGGGACTTAGAATTGGTTCTGGCTGGGGTGGTGCCCCGCTTGTGGGAGATACCTAGTTGGGAAAACCCCCGTTAGTTGGTTGGGGAAAACCGCGATGGTAGGTCGGCGCCGGATGTGTCCATCCTGCGGGTGAAGACCACTGCCACCTCTAGAGCAAAAACACGCCCTACACACGGGACTAACACTAACAATCAATGATTCCGTCGTATGCATCCCGTTCTCCTCAACACGCCCCTCCCTCATTGGACCTCTCAACTCCTCTGCCCCCTTGCCTGATCCTTTCCCTCCCATCCCCCCCCCCCCTTCCCCCCCCCGGCCGGCCCCGCTCTGCTTCCCCCCCCCCCCCCCCCCCCCTTCTCCCATCCTAACAGATCGTGCGTTGCAGCTTTTCCGGATGCCAACTCCGCCTGGTCTAGCGCCTCACCTCAGCCCACCACCCATCTGGTTTTGGCTGATCTGCTCTTCCGCTAGATTGATTCTGCCTCCCCTCTCTGACCTGCTTCCCTGATTCTACTTCTATCCCCGTCTCTCCTCCCTGATCTTGTACTCTCTCTCTCCTCGCTTCTGTTTCGCGCTTGGCCTGATTCTGCCCCCTCCCCTCTCAGCCAAATCTTTTTCGCACGCTTAGTCTGTCTGTGTCCCACTCCGTCCCCGCCCCAACCCACCTCCCGTTGTCCACCCGCCGCTGCGACCATCGCGCCCGTGACGCTAATGTAGATTAATGGGTTTACCTTCCGCGTCTTGTTGTCCGACTGAGTTACACGAGGTCTCGCGCAGATAAGCGGCGCGGCGCTGGCGGCCCGCGGGTGGGCGTGGCGGTGGGATTGGAAGCGGATGGCGCTGATTGCACGGGCGGGTGCTTCGGGGACTGGGCTGGATTTTGCGGTGGCGTAGGTGGTAGGAACGGTGGAATGCGATTGTTACTGGGTCATAAAAAAGGACATAGAATAATCTGGTGATGATTATAGTGGTAGTGGTGGTGATGATGGCGGTGGTGTAGTAGAGAGTGATGTAGATGATAAGATGGTAGTGGTGATCGTGACAGTGATAATAGTTGAGACAGAAGTAGTCGTATTAGGGGTGGTGGGGATGATGGTGAGTGGAGAATATGTGAATGGTAGTGGTGAAAGTTATGGTGATATTGCTGGCTGTGGGAATGAAGGGTAGCGGCGGCAGAGATTGCAGGTCGGCGTTGCGGACGGGCAGTTCCGACAGCCGGGCTAAATCGCTGCAATGTGCGTATCCGTAGCCGTTGTAAAAGACCGCATCGGGGCTTTAACCTTCCATTGTTATTGTCCTCACTAGGTCTCTTCCGTCATTACGGCCTTCAGTACAAACCAAGAAATCTCCATTGTAGGTGAGAGAATAGATTCACTTCTATTGTTTCCATCCCCAACTCAGTGAATTCTCTAGCATCGGATATGAGAAAATATAATAATGAAAAAATTAATCTTTTAAAGCTGTGCATTACAAATATCTTCTGACGCTAACTTTTTGGTATTAAAAAAAACTACTCAAATTAAACATGAAAATAAAAACAAAAGAAATTGCTCATTTTCTATGTGTAATTCGGGAGCGGCCGGGTCGGCGTGGGCGAGGGCCGGCAGGGCGGCGGAGTCGCGGAGGCAGGGCGGAGGAGGTGGGGCCGGTGGGGCGGCGGGGCGCAGGGCGTTTAGGGTGGCGGGGCGCGAGGCGGTGAGGGCGGCGGGGCGGCGAGGCGAGTGAGTGGCGGGTGGCGGGACGTGGGGCCGGCGGGGACGTGGGGCGGGAAGGGGGCGGTGGGGCGGCGGGGCCGTCGGGGCGGCAGGGGCAGCCAGGCCGTCGGGGACGGCGAGGGCGGCGGGACGGTGGGGGCAGCGGGGCGGCGGTGACGGTGGGGCAGTGGGGGCGGCGGGGCGGCAGGGGCGGTGAGGTGGTGGTGGCGGGGGGCGGGGCGGAGGTGGTGGGGCGGTGGGGCGTGGGGCGCGGGCGGTGGGGGGTGGGGGCGGCGGGGCGGCGGGGCAGTGAGGTGGTGGGGGCGGGGGCGGCAGGGGCGGTGAGGGTGGTGGGGCGGTGGGGGCGGCAGGGCGGTGAGGTGGTGGGGCGGTGGGGCGGCAGGGGCGGTGAGGGTGGTGGGGCGGCGGGGGCGGTGGGGGCGGCGGGGGCGCGGGGACGGTGGGGGGGGGCGGCGGTGACGTGGGGCGGTGGTGGCGGCGGGCGGCGGGGCGGTGAGGTGGTGGGGGCGGTGGGGCGGAGGGGCGGTGAGGGGTGGGGGGCGGGGCGTGGGGCGGCGAGGCGGGGGACAGTGGGGCGGCGGGGGCGCGGTGACGGTGGGGCGGTGGTGGCGGGGGCGGCGGGGCGGTGAGGTGGTGGGGGCGGTGGGGGCGGCCGGGGCGGTGAGGTGAGTGGGGGCGGCGGGGGCGGTGGGGGCGGCGGGGCGGCGGGGCGGTGAGGGTGGTGGGGGCGGTGGGGCGGCCGGGGCGGTGAGGTGGTGGGGCGGCGGGGCGGTGGGGCGGCGGGGCGGCGGGGGCGGTGAGGTGGTGGGGGCGGTGGGGCGGCGGGGCGGTGAGGTGGTGGGGGCGGCGGGGCGGTGGGGCGGCGGGCGGCGGCGGGAGAGGGTGGGGGCGGTGGGGCGGCGGTGACGGTGAGGGCGGTGGTGGCGGCGGGGCGAGGGGCGTGGGGGGGGGGCGGTGGGGGCGGCGGGGGCGGTGAGGTGGTGGGGCGGTGGGGCGGTGGGGCGGCGGGGGCGGTGAGGTGGGGGCGCGGGGGCAGCGGAGACGGTGGGGGGTGGGGCGGCGGGCGGCGGGGCGGAGGGTGGGGGGCGGTGGGGCGGCGGGGCGGTGGGAGTGGCGGGGCGGTGGTGGCGGCGGGGGCGGGGCGTGAGGTGGTGGGGCGGTGGGGCGGCAGGGGCGGTGAGGTGGTGGGGGCAGCGGGGCGGTGGGGCGGCGGGGCGGCGGGGCGGTGAGGGTGGTGGGGGCGGTGGGGCGGCAGGGGCAGGTGAGGGTGGTGGGGGCGGGGGGGCGAGTGGGGGCGGCAGGGGCGGTGAGGGTGGTGGGGGCGTGGGGCGAGCGGGGCGGTGAGGTGGTGGGGGCGGCAGGGGCGGTGGTGGGGCGGGCGGCGGGGGCAGTGAGGGGTGGGGGCGGTGGGGCGGCGGGGCGGTGAGGTGGTGGGGCAGCGGGGCGGTGGTGGCAGCAGGGCGGCAGGGGCGAGTGAGGGTGGTGGGGGCGGTGGGGCAGCAGGGGCGGTGAGGTGGTGGGGCGCGGGGCGGTGGGGGCGGCAGGGCGGCGGGGCGGTGAGGGTGGTGGGGCGGTGGGGCGGCAGGGGCGGTGAGGTGGTGGGGCGGTGGGGCGGCGGGGCGGTGAGGTGGTGGGGCGCGGGGCGGTGGGGGCGGCGGGGCGGTGAGGGTGGTGGGGCGGCGGGGTGGTGGGGCAGCGGGGCGTGGGGGCGGCAGGGGCGGTGAGGTGGTGGGGGCGGCGGGGTGGTGGGGCGGCGGGGCAGTGGGGCGCAGGGGCGGCAGGGGCGGTGGGGGCGGCAGGGGCGGTGAGGGTGGTGGGGGCGGTGTGGGCGGCGGGGCGGTGAGGGTGGTGGGGGCGGCGGGGCGTGGGGGCGGCAGGGGGGCGGGGGCGGCAGGGGCGGTGAGGTGGTGGGGGCAGCGGGGTGGTGGGGCGGCGGGGCGGTGGGGCGGCAGGGGCGGTGAGGGTGGTGGGGCGGCGGGGTGGTGGGGCAGCGGGGCGGTGGGGCAGCAGGGGCGGTGAGGGTGGTGGGGGCGGCGGGGTGGTGGGGGCGCGGGGCGGTGGGGCGCAGGGGCGGTGAGGGTGGTGGGGCGGCGGGGCGGTGGGGCAGCAGGGGCGGTGAGGGTGGTGGGGGCGCGGGGTGGTGGGGGCGCGGGGGCGGTGGGGCAGCGGGGCGGTGAGGTGGTGGGGGCGGCGGGGCGGTGGGGCGGCGGGGGGCAGGGGGCGCGGGGCAGGTGAGGGTGGTGGGGCGCGGGGTGGTGGGGGCAGCGGGGCGGTGGGGGCGGCGGGGCGGTGGGGGTGGTGGGGCGGCGGGGTGGTGGGGCGGCAGGGGCGGTGGGGGCGGCGGGGCGGTGAGGTGGTGGGGGCGGCAGGGGTGGTGGGGGCGCAGGGGCGGTGGGGCGGCAGGGGCGGTGAGGGTGGTGGGGCGGCGGGGCGGTGGGGCAGTGGGGGCGGCGGGGCGGTGGGGGCGGCGGGGCGGTGAGGGTGGTGGGGGCGGCGGGGCGGTGGGGGCAGCGGGGCGGTGAGGTGGTGGGGGCGGCGGGGCGGTGGGGCGGCAGGGGCGGTGAGGTGGTGGGGCGGCGGGGTGGTGGGGCGGCGGGGCGGTGAGGGTGGTGGGGCGGCGGGGCGGTGGGGGCGCAGGGGTGGTGGGGCGCAGGGGCGTGAGGTGGTGGGGGCGGCGGGGTGGTGGGGCGGCGGGGCGGTGGGGGCGGCGGGGGCGGTGAGGGTGGTGGGGGCGGCGGGGTGGTGGGGGCGGCAGGGGCGGTGGGGGCGGCAGGGGCGGTGAGGGTGGTGGGGGCGGGGGGCGGTGGGGGCGGCGGGGCGGCAGGGGTGGTGGGGGCGGGGCGGTGGGGGCGGCGGGGCGGTGAGGGTGGGGGGCGGCAGGGGCGGTGGGGGCGGCAGGGGCGGTGAGGTGGTGGGGGCGGCGGGGTGGTGGGGGCAGCAGGGGCGGTGGGGCGGCAGGGGCGGTGAGGTGGTGGGGGCGAGTGGGGGCGGCGGGGCGGTGAGGGTGGTGGGGGCGGTGGGGCAGCAGGGGCGGTGGGGGCGGCGGGGCGGTGAGGTGGTGGGGGCGGCGGGGCGGTGGGGCGCAGGGGCGGTGAGGTGGTGGGGGCAGCGGGGCGGTGGGGCGGCAGGGGCGGTGAGGGTGGTGGGGCGGCGGGGTGGTGGGGCAGCAGGGGCGTGGGGCGGCAGGGGCGGTGAGGGTGGTGGGGGCGGCGGGGCGGTGGGGGCGGCGGGGTGGTGGGGGCAGCAGGGGCGGTGAGGTGGTGGGGCGGCGGGGTGGTGGGGCAGCGGGGCGGTGGGGCAGCGGGGCGGTGAGGTGGTGGGGGCGGCAGGGGCGGTGGGGCAGCAGGGGCGGTGAGGGTGGTGGGGGCGCGGGGCGGTGGGGGCGGCAGGGGCGGTGAGGTGGTGGGGGCGGCGGGGTGGTGGGGGCGGCGGGGCGGTGGGGCGGCAGGGGCGGTGAGGGTGGTGGGGGCGGCAGGGGCGGTGGGGCGGCAGGGCGGTGAGGGTGGTGGGGGCGGCGGGGGTGGTGGGGGCGGCGGGGGTGGTGGGGGCGGCGGGGGCGGTGAGGGTGGTGGGGGCGGCGGGGGTGGTGGGGGCGGCAGGGGCGGCGGGGTGGTGGGGGCGCGGGGCGGTGGGGGCGGCAGGGGCGGTGAGGGTGGTGGGGCAGCGGGGCGGTGGGGGCGGCAGGGGCGAGTGAGGGTGGTGGGGGCGGCGGGGTGGTGGGGGCGCAGGGGCGTGGGGGCAGCAGGGGCGGTGAGGGTGGTGGGGCGCAGGGGCGGTGGGGGCGGCAGGGGCGGCGGGGTGGATGGGGCGGCGGGGCGGTGGGGCAGCAGGGGCGGTGAGGGTGGTGGGGGCGGTGGGGCGCGGGGCGGTGAGGGTGGTGGGGCGGCGGGGTGGGTGGGGCGGCGGGGCGGTGGGGCGCGGGGCGGTGAGGTGGTGGGGGCGGCGGGGCGGCGGGGCGGTGGGGGCAGCGGGGCGGTGAGGGTGGTGGGGCGGCGGGGTGGTGGGGCGCGGGGCGGTGGGGGCGGCAGGGGCGGTGAGGTGGTGGGGGCGGCGGGGCGGTGGGGCGGCGGGGCGTGGGGCGGCAGGGGCGGTGAGGTGGTGGGGCGGCGGGGCGGTGGGGCGGCAGGGGCGGTGAGGTGGTGGGGGCAGCGGGGCGGTGGGGGCAGCGGGGCGGTGGGGGCGGCAGGGGCGGTGAGGGTGGTGGGGGCGGCAGGGGCGGTGGGGGCGCAGGGGCGGTGGGGCGGCAGGGGCGGTGAGGGTGGTGGGGGCGGCGGGGCGGTGGGGCGGCGGGGCGGTGAGGGTGGTGGGGCGGCGGGGCGGTGGGGCGCAGGGGCGGTGGGGGCGGCAGGGGCGGTCAGGGTGGTGGGGCGGCGGGGCGGTGGGGGCGGCAGGGGCGGCAGGGGTGGTGGGGGCGGCAGGGGCGGTGGGGCGGCGGGGCGGTGAGGGTGGTGGGGCGGCGGGGCGGTGGGGCGGCAGGGGCGGTGAGGGTGGTGGGGGCGGCGGGGTGGTGGGGCAGCGGGGCGGTGGGGCAGCGGGGCGGTGAGGGTGGTGGGGCGGCAGGGGCGGTGGGGGCGGCAGGGGCGGTGAGGGTGGTGGGGCGGCGGGGTGGTGGGGCGGCGGGGCGGTGGGGCGGCAGGGGCGGTGAGGGTGGTGGGGGCGGCGGGGCGGTGGGGGCAGGGGGTGGTGGGGGCAGCGGGGGTGGTGGGGCGGCAGGGGCGGTGGGGGCAGCAGGGGCGGTGAGGTGGTGGGGCGGCGGGGCGGTGGGGGCGGCAGGGGCGCGGGGTGGTGGGGGCGGCAGGGGCGGTGGGGGCGCAGGGGCGGTGAGGGTGGTGGGGGCGGCGGGGGCGGTGGGGGCGGCGGGGGCGGTGAGGGTGGTGGGGGCGGCGGGGTCGGTGGGGGCGGCGGGGCGGTGGGGCGGCAGGGGCGGTGAGGTGGTGGGGGCGCAGGGGCGGTGGGGGCAGCAGGGGCGGTGAGGTGGTGGGGGCGCGGGGTGGTGGGGGCGGCGGGGCGGTGGGGGCAGCGGGGCGGTGAGGGTGGTGGGGCAGCGGGGGCGGTGGGGCGGCAGGGGCGGCAGGGGTGGTGGGGCGCGGGGCGGTGGGGCGGCGGGGCGGTGAGGTGGTGGGGGCGGCGGGGCGGTGGGGCGGCGGGGCGGTGAGGTGGTGGGGGCGGCGGGGTGGTGGGGGCGGCGGGGCGGTGGGGCAGCAGGGGCGGTGAGGGTGGTGGGGGCGGCGGGGGCGGTGGGGCGGCGGGGGCGGTGGGGGCGGCGGGGCCGTCGGGGTGGCGGGGGCGCTTATGATTCCGCGTAATGCGAGCGCGCGCGCTCCGATGGCCGCGCCAGGGGCAGTGCCCGCGGCGCGAGCGCGGGTGTCTCTCCGCGCATTAGCAGATGACTTGGCGCCATTGACGCGCGCGGCGGCGCCTCAATGCGCTCGGGCTCACCTGCCACGCCCCCCGTTGCTTACTCTGCGTGTGATGGCACACCTTTACGGAGAAGCCTAGCGTACTGTATGTGTAAAATTGATGAATGGTTTTGTACCAACGTACTGCGGTAATTCTCTCTGGATATTGGATTGCGTACTCTTTACCACGAACACAATGTGACTCAGCGCTGTCATGTTGTTAGAAGAGATTTCCAATCTAATAAACGGAAGCATTATAACGAAGAATTAAAATGATCTAATCTGTGAATTGCAATATTTAGTTTTATTCTATGATATTTTTAGAACATATTACTACTATTATTTACATTCATATAATACATTTTTCTGACATTGTCGCATTTGCTCTTATCCACAGCATCTATAAGCGCTCTTATCCACATCCTCTACAATTTGTCGGATTCTCCCACAAAGTTTCAGATTTATTTGTAGCAATTCTGATCACAACTTTTTAATTTATTGCTGCTTTTATTTCCTCTGTTATAGGTATATTATTCTATAGTGAGGTAAAGGTCCAGACAGAACATAGCTGTACTATTTGCACAAATAAATGCATTTAACATTAAATTCAACAACCGAATCAATGCTTATTAGTTGCCCAAAACACTTTCACGAAATGGGAGGCAACTGAGAGGATAGACCACGACCGTAAATACTCCCATAATTTTACCATAGATACTAAAATCATTTTGAATGATAGCATTTTAACTTAATAATCGAAATTAATCAGAATACTAATACATCTTTGTGATATCAATCAAAGTCTACAACACTATGCACTTTTATAACAGAAAACCAGAAGGCACACTGAATAGCGTATTTTTTAAACATTTCTAGCTGTGATTATGGACTTCAGAGTTGGTAATACAAAAAACATTGGTGGATGGGATGCGGAAAAAAATGTTACTGTGCTTATGTAACATGAGTGGTGTTCTCAACACAACTGACAACTATGTGCGAAGCAACACTCATTGGAAGCCATCCAGCTAATAAGCTTCTACTTCAGCCATCCTGCAGGTAAATCACCAATCAAGAGACGGTAATGACGATGCGTCACATCTAATTGGCGCATGGGGAGTGCGCGGATTGCAAGTAGAGAGCATACTTATTTGTTGATAGATGTATTATTACTTATTTAGAAACATTATAATGCAATAATATGGAAGCTGAAACACACTTAGTCACAATTCCTACAGAAATAGTGTTTAAAACGCTACTCACTTACGAAACATTACACTACTGTGCAGATACAAAGTAAAAGATCATCTAATGATATATATATATATATATATATATATATATATATATATATATATATCACTATATATATATATATATATATATAGGTATATAGAAACCATGACAATAGGGAGAGTTGGAACATTTTTATGCTATTCTTCTTACAGAAAGAACGTATGAAACGGTACTCACTTAAGAGAGAGTATATTACTAAGCAGATTTGTCAATAGAGGCTTATTGTACGTCATTGGGCAGATGTAAAATGA
Organism: Teleogryllus oceanicus; assembly: GCA_964035755.1. Classification (NCBI taxonomy): domain Eukaryota; kingdom Metazoa; phylum Arthropoda; class Insecta; order Orthoptera; family Gryllidae; genus Teleogryllus; species Teleogryllus oceanicus. The sequence goes on from CAXIVR010000003.1 coordinate 173,483,028, forward strand.
ACAATCATATAAACAAACAAATTAATTCCCAAGAGGTGCCCGAGAATCTGCAATTCATCTCCGATTTGAAACCAGACAGCTAATAAGCTATCACTCCGGCACACGCAGGCAATCAGAGTCGGAGGCGTTCATACCCCAGTTGAAGTTCATAGCGGCGCAAGAACAACCAATAGAGACCACATTTAAATGTATTATTTGCTGAGAAATACCACATAGTGACAATTAAATGGTGAAAAATTTTGATATAAAAAATGCAGAAATAATGTCAGAAACATTACTCTCTTAAGGAATACTACTTTACTGTGCAGATGGAAAGTGAGAGTCCATTTGATGATATGAAATGATTTCGAGTGCCCCGCGTAACTCCAATACGAAACGATTAATTCGTACGAGTTGCACGACAACCGTATCGTGATACTCCTCTCATTCCAAGACAGCCAGCTAATGAGCTCTCACATTGACCAACTTGCAAGCAAATCTCCGACCGAGATGTGGTGAGAGGGTCTATGCGTCTTTTCTGATCGTCGCGTGAGTGGTACGAGCACAGCCAATAGATTGATTATTTGGTGTTTCCAGGCGCGTCAACTGCTTTGGACATAAGTCCCGTTAGTGTAGTGCATGTTTTTCTGGGGAGATGGAGGTGATCTTCCCCCGCTGGATGGCGAGATCCGGCGCCGACCTACCGTCCACTAGTGGGGTTTCCCCCTAACCAGGACTCTCCCACCAGCGGGACACCGACCAAGCCGGAACAAGCTGTAAGCTGCCGACCGGTCTCCCGGAACATGTGGTAGTGTAGTGCATGTTAGTGTAAGTGTGTGTGTCAGGGGAGAGGATAGGACAAGGAAGAGGAAGGACAGATCGCGCGCGGTCCGTGGCTCGTTTAGTAGGGAACTGCTCCGGCATCCGCCTGGTGTTGATCGGAGAAACCACGGAAAACTACCGATCAGAACAGCCGGCCAATTCTCCTCCAGACAGCGACTGAATTCGACCTAGCTGAAAAGCTAGTGTCGAAAATCCTGTCGCCGTGCGGAATGGGAACATAGGACCTCTCGGTCAGAGGCGCTGCAGTGACATCTGTTGATGCATGGCCCAACCACTCCCGGTATGGAAAGTGAGAGTCCATCTAATGTTACAAAATGATTTGAGTGCCCCCCAAAACTCCACCACGAAACGATTCATTCGTACGAGTTGCTGGACAACCGTGTCGTGATCCCCCTCTCATTCCAAGCCAGCCAGCTAATGAGCTCTCACTTGGTGCGACCTGCAGGCAAATCGGGAGGCGGCGCGCGGGTCGATGCGTCACTTGTGATCGGCGCGTGGGCGGCGCGCGGACAGGCGGCGGACAGGCGGCGCCCGCTCCTCCGCGGGGGGCGCGACCTCGCGGGCCGCCGCCCGGGGGGGGGGGGGCGGGCGATGGATGCGCGGCCGGGCGCGGGGCGCACCAGGGCGCGCGCGTCAGTCGCACTCTAAACGTGACCGGGCGTTAACGCGCCGCGCGCGGGGCAAGGGGGCGGGGCGGACATGCGTCATGACAAGAACACGCGCTTCTTCGGGTGGGCTCGTTCGGCCGAACTGCCCCCCGCCGTTGTCCCTCATCACACCCGCCTCCCCCTCAATCCCCGTCACCACCACTATCTCACTGTCCATCTCTCCCCTTCACCCCACCACTACCACATGTCATGGCCTCCCCGTCACCGCCAAGCCACCCTTGCCATTCCCCGTCACCCCTGCCATCACCTCATCTCAGTTCCCGCGTCCCCCGTCACCCCCTGCCACCCACTGTCACAGTAATCACCCCCGTCACTCGTGCCATCCTCCGTCACCATCACCATCTCACTGATCACCTCTCCCCTTCACCCCACCACCCCTGTCTCACTGTCCGCCTCCCCGCGTCACCCCCGTCACCGCCCCGGAGTCCCCTGCTATCCCCCGTCACCCGCATCACCGTCCCATCTCAGTGCCCGGTTCCCCGGTCACCCCCTGCCACCCTCTGTCACAGCCGTCACCCCCCGTCACACCCGTCACCATCACCATCTCCCTGCACGCCTCTCCCCGTCCCCCCACAACACCCGCCACCACCCCTCTCACTGCCCCTTCCTCGTCACCGCCCCGCCACCCCTGCCATCCCCCGTCACCTCTGCCACCACCTTATCTCACAGCCCGCCCACCCCGTCATCCCCCCCGCGACCCTGCTATCCCCTGTTACCTCTGCCCCCACCGCCAACTCACGCCGTTCACACCCGCCCCCCTCCACCGCCCCCGTCACCCGCACCCCCCGTCACAGCCGCCACCCCTCACAGCCGTCACCCCCGTCACAGCCGTCATCGCCATCACAGCCGTCACCCCCCGTCACAGCCGCCACCCCCCGTCACAGCCGTCACCCCTGTCACATCGTCACCCCCGTCACAGTCGTCACCCCCCGTCACAGCCGTCACCCCCCGTCACAGCCGTCACCCCCCCTGTCACAGCCGTCACCCTTGCCATCCTTCGTCACCATCACCATCTCACAGCACTCCTCATTCCACCGCCACGCGGGGTGGCGTTGTTGAGTCAACACGTCGTGTCGCGTCGGGGCATCGCGGGGCGCAGCGGCTGGCGCGCCCACTTCGTACGGCTGAGTGACGACAACCCTCGCCGAGCTGTCCACTCCCCCGGCTGGCGCCCGTTCACTTAAATTATGATGGGCGCTGCCGGGCTGCGTGGATAGGCGAGATGTCCAAGACGCGTGCTGTCCTCATCCTTTCCCGTCTGCCTTATTCTTCGTTTCGGGCTCGGGCGGCGTCTAGTTTTGTAATTGTTTCAATTTTTATTTTAAACAAATACAGTAATCTGATTCAAATTAAAAATGAACTGACCAACGTTACAATGGTTTTAATGGAATCTTGATGACCTACTTCACTAATTACTGTGCTGTTCAGTACAATATTGATTTCACTGACAGTTTTAATATGTTTCATTATGCAAGGAGTTTTTATAATTAATGATCGTGAACTAAACTAATTCTTTTTATTTATTGTCATAATATCAACATATTTCAATTATAGTTTCTTTATAATAAAAGATATATTTACATACGATATCAGTTACTGAGAACTTTTTTGGGACATGTTTTAATCCGGCTTTATTTACCTAATAAACAATGGAGGTGATCAAACACATTTGATAAATAATTTTTAAAACATCTCCAAATTTCATTTTGTAAGTGCGTGTTTGCGTATTTAGTTGTCGATAGCCATACTGCTATTCTCGAGATGAGTTACATGACGATAATATACGAAAGAAGATACAATAAAATAACATCATTTTTTTTCTCCTCTGTAGAGAAATATTTTCGCCCCCTTGCAGTCCATAAGTCTAATTTCATTACACATATACTACCAAGAAAAAATTGTTACGTCATCTTAAAGATAGGAATATAGCTTATATTAGTTGTGCCCGTTAAAAAAAAAAAGTAACCATTTTCTAGCAGCTCAACAAATACATTGTGTCATCCGCAATGACGACGGCGAGATCAGTGAAATGAAATGACTGGACTTGAAATGACAAGTATCACAACATCTACGTCGATTCTATGAAAGTATTTATCTTTAAATATTTCTGAGATCAAATATATCTTAATAAATATCTACATGGTAGCATAATATAATCATTTATATAACCATCAATATCCTTCCATGTCCAAACTTGGCCAAGTGTATTTCATCCTAAAGCACACGTTCGTCTCCCAATGCGTATGTAGTTTTTTCCACTCGTCATATAGCATTCAGCGCGACTCTAGGGAAAATCATTAACAGAAACAAAACGTAGATGAGCCAAACCCAGATGTGACGATGGTAGTCATCGTATCGGATTATGTCTCCTTAAAGATTCCTAGATTCAACACTGTAACAAATGGAAACACTCACATTGCTTAAATGAACAACACTTCAAATAATTATGAATGAAGAAATAAATGAAACCATATAAATCATATGTTTTAGTGCATTACCGCCTCTGTGTTCGTACGAGACATTTTTTTTAAATATATTGAAATATTTATCTAATCCTTAACTAGTACATTATCTTATAAAATCATTATTCTATATTCTTATTCATTATTATCTAAACAAGATAAAGAACCATTGTAACGTCCCACACTGTAGTTCTCTCAACCTTTCACGAGAGACGGTCTTCGCCTGACGACAATAACAACCGATTACCATGGTGCCAAGTCCACAACGATCTATTCTAACAAGTGAATGGTTGTTTATTAAATTATCGTCCGCTAAGCCGAAAAGCCAATGAATCTCTATATATGCTCTGTACTCAAAACCAAGCTATTCTTGTACATAATATACAAATAAATCAACATATATTATGAGATCTTGTGGTCTTGATTCATCACGACGCTACACCATTCCTTCAGTGTACATAAAAGATACATGCTTTCATTGCTCCACGACAACGCAAATCCCTCTCAAGCGTCTCACACAAGTGTTGGACGCGGCCCGAGAGAAGAACCACGGCAGGGACCAACCGCAGCGGCAGCAGAGGGCGGGCGGGCGATCTGACAGGAAGCAGCTCCGCGCGCGAGCGGCAAGAAAGCGCGCGCCGGCCAGCGCCATTCATTTTCCGCGCGCGCCCGGCGCCCAACGCCACGGCCCCACCGCCACAGCCACCACTACCACCGCCACTGCCGCCACCGTCGCCACCGCCACTCCCAACCAGGCCACCGCCACCACCATCCTTACCACCACCGCCACCGCCCCACCATCGTAACCGCACTACCACCACCGCCGCCCCGCCCCCGCCACCACCAACACCCCACTGCCGCCACCGTGCAACCGCCGCCACCGCCACTCCAACAGCCGCCGCATCTCCATCTCACCACCACCGCCACGCTGCCACCATCGTCACCGCCGCCGCCGCCACCCTCTACTACCGCCGCCACCTAACCTCTGCAACCGTTATAGCCGCTGCCTTTCCCCCTGTGCTGCCGCCGCCGGCACAAAAGAGAGCGGTGCGAGAGCGGGTATCAGCGCGAGACGCGGTCAAATTTCCACGCCCAAAATTCAAGCGAGTGGATCTGACACGCCCTTGCCGGTAGTAGAGAAGAAAGAGGAAGCGGAAAACCACATCCAACGCAGGAGGTGAAAATGAGACTGGAAAATAACAGACTCGCTGGATGTGTGACGTTACACCTGAATGGTGATGGGAAGAATAGATTGCAATGTAAGCTGCAACAGGGGTACTCGTGGTTGCCGGTAGCATTTCTACTCCTGTATTAAGGTGGTTGCACTGTAACTGACGTAACATAGAAAATGGAATGTGTAAATCAATGGCGGGTATATAAAAATGAACGTAAGATGGATGAAGGTAAGAGAAGTATAGAGAGAGTGACGGTGACGATGAAGGGAAGGATATAGTCATAAGAGACGGTGAATATTTCGGAGGTCACTTTGGCAGACGAAGTGGGAGATAATGGTACGGGCAATTACAACAATTGTAATGACGGTGGCGGTAGAAATAGAGTCGATTTTAAGAGAGGCACTGCCTGAGGTACTTCTCTGGTGCAGCCGCACAATTCACTAGAAGTTGACTGAAACTCATGCGTTTATTGCAGATGGGACAGGCAAACGACAGAGATAAGGAACGGAGATTCACACAATGGTAACAGACATGTAGTCATTGGGAAAACACAAAGGAGATGACAATGGCTAAGTCAGGAAGGAGGTAAGCCCAGCACTGGAGACAGTGGCAAGACATGCACTGGCCACTGTCAGGGGAACCTTCTCAGAGGACGACAGTCGCGACGTGGCAGCAGGAGCAACGGAAACTAGAGGTTCGAGCAATTGTGAGCACTGTCGTGGAAATGGTGGTGGCTTGCCAGTTTTCCACGCTTTGGAAGAGAGACAACGAGCTCAGCGGCCGACATCGCCATACAAATGAAAAAGGGAGATGAAAGAATGAGGCAATAGAGTCAAAGAGTCGACGCAAAGAACACGGCAGAGGATAAGAGAGGGCAGAGGCAAACCCTGACCTGGGGACGGTAGCAGAGCAAGCACTTGCAACGGCCGTGGGGAGCTTCACCGAGGTCGACAGTCGCGAGGTGGCGGCAGGGCAACTAAAGCCAGAGGTGAAGACCTATCTAGTGGAAGCGGTAGCGGCTACCAGTTTCTCACTTGGAGAGGAGACGACGGGCGTAGCGATGGACAACGCTAAAACGAAAAAAAATATAGAATGAAGCAAAGGGGTGAGGCAAAGGATATGGGGGTGAATGAGGTCAGAGGCACGTCCTGAACTGGATTTTTGATTGATTAATTTTTTCATTTTTCCAGGCGCGTCAACTGCTCTGGTCATTAGTCCCGTTAGTGTAGTGCATGTTTTTTCTCGGGAGATGGCTGTAGATGGCGAGATCCGGCGCCGACCTACCGTCGGCTAGTAGGGTTTCGCCGCCTGCCGCCGTCAGGACTCGAACCTAGGACCTCCCGGTCAGAGGCGCTGCAGTGACATGAGTTGATGCACGGAGCTACCGCTCCCGGTCCTGAACTGGATATGGAGGTAGAACATGCACCGGCAACGGTCGTGTTAAGCGTCGACAGTCGCGAGGTAGCAGCAGGCGCAACAAAAGCTAGAGGTTGAAGCGAATGTGAAGACTGTAGTAGGAGCGGTTAGCGGCTTACCAGTTTTCCTCACTTAGGAGAGGAGACGACGGGCGTAGCAATAGACAACGCTAAAACAAGCAAAAAAAATAAAGAATGAACAAGGGACGAGGCAAAGGAGATGGCAGAGAGTAAGAGCGAAAGCACGTTCTGAACTGGTTGTGGAGGCAGGCATGCACTGGCAACGGTCGTGGTGAGCGTCTCCGAGGTCGACAGTCGCGAGGTGGGGGCAGGGGCGACGAAACGCAGCCGGCAGCGCTTGCGCGGGGCGGTGGCGGTGGCCTGTCCGCCTGTTATCGCGGGACTCCGCCACCGCCGCCGTCGCCCGGTGCTTTGTGTGTGGATCGCCCGCCGGTGGGCGTCGCTCCCCCTAACGGCGCAGATAAACCGGAATTGGCGTGTAAAACCGCCCACGTGGCTGCGGTCGCTGCTTCCCCGCGGGCGCTGTCTTGCGCGCCGCCGACGTCATATGTCGCCGGAACAACCGGATTGGGGTTAACATGTATATCACCTCAGCGTCTGCATGTAGCAAATAGTGTGATAGGAGTTGCCATGAAACCCCAGGGAGTAGTGAGAGACACCTACAGCTACAAGCTCTCCCGTGTAAAAAGAAAGTTATGAAAATGCTTTGTAGGGATACACACGATACGGCATAGTATAAAATACTAATTAGTTATTTGATTAAAAATGTCAGAAGCAGGTATTCAAATGTCAAAATTGACTTTCGTCTGTTTTACGCCCTCAATATTCTTTATACTATTGATTCCGCGATTCTACTATAATTCATTCTAATTTACTTCTATAAATAACGTTCAGGCTGTCCCAGAATAAATGCCGTAAACTCTAGGGCATATAGAAGAGTCGATAATGATACATTTTGGCAAAAGAACATGTAATGAGCTAAAGTATATAATTGAGTTACATGCATTTGAACATATGTTGAATGCTAATTGTTGTTTGGCAAACCGTAAGTGTTCCACGGGAACAAGAAATATCCGTGGCTATGTCAGAACGTGACCTTCCGAATATACTCGTATAATTGTTTCGCCTATGTTCATTGCAAAAAGTTATCATTTTCAAACCCTCTACATGCTCTAGAAGTTTTATATATACAGAGGGGTGTGCAATTTGAAAAATTTACATAATTCTGCAAACTCTACAAAAGTAATGTAAAAATGTAATTCTGCAAACTACGAAAGTACTCGTAATGTAAATTTCCTATCTTATTTTAATAAAAAAATATTTTCGTAAAATTTTTCATAATATCTTCAATGGTTTATCATAATAATTTCAATTGTTTTTTTTTTCTCAATTTTTGTGCTGCAAATTTATTTTCCTTTTCCTTTAATCAAAACAGAGTTACGATTTGATTTGGGAGGCAGGTACACATAGTGGAATAGCTGCTTTAAAGTTTCACCCAATTAATTTCTAATTTTTATTAGCAAAACTTCACAGCCTATTGGATGATTTTTGAAATGATAAACTTTTTTTAAATTTATAAACATCCGAATTTCAAAGAGGACCTGAAGATTTTAAATCACTATATTAGAACATGACTGAAATAAAAATTTTATTTGATGACGTCTATATCTAGAAGCAATTTTCCAATTCTTTGAATAAATGAGAAAACTTATTAATTTAATATAATAGTTTAAGTACTAATTTTTGGTCTGACTATATTTGACCTATATAACGAGGGAATTAATGCACTGTGTCGTGTTTTATGTATTGAAGGTATATATCAGGGTGCAGGTCAGGGAAAGAAACGGTGCATTGAGGAAATATAGTGTTTTGTTGTGGCCCTTCTCATTTATGATTATAATATAGATATTTTTGAGCCGAGTGTCTTTGCTCCATGGGTACTTAGAGGCCGTTATCTTCCGGTCTCCTACAAGATTCACTCTCCCGCATGGGACGACGCTTTGTACTCGTGTTATGAGCTGGTTCTAGAGGAGACAGCGACAGGGGATGCATAGCGCTGCCAAACAGCCGAGATAGAGCTGAATTAGCCTGTAAAGGAGCCTCGACAACCGACAGGACACACGCGAAAGAAACCTTCCTTGTCACCTGCAGTTTCACCTACATTGACTATAACACCAGGAAATTGCCGCTACATGTGAATATTCTGCTTTCACTGCTACTTTCGTTGCGTTATTCTCTTCATTCCCGTTCTTTAAACATTACATCCAACATCTTATCATACATGCAAGGATTTTTGACATAACAAATCAAAAATTTTATTATAAAGATATAGATATATCTAACAACATTTAGAATTTATCATACAATATGAGCAGATTTTAATGTTTCTAATTACTCAGTTATGACAGAGAGTCTATTTTAGTATTAGACTAGAAGTATTTTAATTTTTCATTATTTTTTGGAAGGGATGAATAGATGTTTGTTTTTTTCCTAGTTTTTATGTTATTAATTTCTTATAGAATGCAGATATTGCTTTGTAATAATAATAATAATAAAAAAAAAATAATAATAATAATAAAGTAACAATATTTTTACTAAAATGATCTCAAATATATATCAATAAATTTTTGGATAGCATGATAATGATAAATCGATATTATCGATATTATCGATATTAATGATGAATCGATAAGAGTTCCTACGGACTCTTTATCACAAATTCAGAAGGTAGCTACAATAGAGCTTTAAGGAAAAAAATGATTTGTGAGAAATAAACTTTAATGGGAAAACAGCAGTGGTTAGTACGAGCAGAGCCTAGACTGGAGAGAAATATGTAATAAATCAATAAACTAACAATAATTAAGTTAGTCAGTAAGTTATGTTAGGTTAGTAAACAGTACAAAAAAAATAAATAAATAAATAAAATAAAATAAAAGTTATAAATTGTAGTCAATTGTTAAGTATAAGTAGATAAATAAGTCAATAAAAAATATATATTAACTTAAAATAATTAAAATAAGTTAAATAAATTAAAATTAAATTAAAATAAGTTATAAAAATTAAAATTAAATTAATTAAAATAAGTTAAATAAATTAAAATTAAATTAATCAAAATAAGTTAAATAAATTAAAATTAAATTAATTAAAATAAGTTAAATAAATTAAAAATAAATTAAATTAAAATAAAATAAAAGGAAACGGTTAAAATAAAGCACATTAGGGGCGAAGGGAAGTGGGAATCGGAAATGTTAGGGCAGAGGCGTTGGTGCGGACGATTTTCTGTGGTGCTGTTTGTTTTCAGGTGCGGTGGAGGCCAAACACTGGGAGGAGAATGCCTGACGCCCGCGCCAAATAAATAAATAGTCTAAAAACCGGATAGAGTAGCATGTACTCGGCTTCTGACGGCAGGTTTTTCCCCCTTCAGGGGTTTTTCCCTCAGCCGTACCTTATGGTCTCGTTTCCGCGGCTTTGAGGTGATGGAGAGACCATTTGGGGTGAATACCAGAAGGCGAAAGGTTAGAACGCGGTAGAATGTAGGTATTGTAATGGCTTAAAGGCCTTCGGCCTAGCCACATTGCATTAAGTTTCTAATTTGGCTGTAATAATTACCTATTAAATAAAATAAAAATAAAATTTAATATTTTATCTGAAACAATACAATAGTTTAACTTTAAAAAATAAACATATGGTATTGATGCATTCATTAATTATACTTGTCATACATTTATAAGTAGACGGCATTCTCATTTCTGCATGCCGAGAATAAATTCATAAAAAGTAATTCCCTGGGTTTTCTGATTCTGTTTTTTTTCTATGAAAATTTGAAAGGAACATGAGGTATTGCATATAAATATGAAGTAGATTAAGTCTGGCCCTGGTGTAATTTTCTGATTGTGATACTTTTCATAAGAAATGTTATTTTCTCAATTCTGCTATATAATTAAAAAAATGGCAAAACGACTTTTGATTTTCCGGTTTGAGTATCTAATCATAATAAATCAACTGATTTCTTTAAATATTCTGCTGATTTGTAAAAGATTGACAATTCTAACACGACAATGCTATCGACATTCCGTGAGCTACAAAATGGAAAGGGGAGAGAACACTAGAGTGTAAATTACTTATCTTGCAATACCTTATGTACTGCAAACATACTTCGGGGAATAAAAGTTTAATCTTCGTGCTGTACTATTTTAAACTCAGATATCAGGGCTGTGGGATGGTATCTGATCAATGAAAACTAATACTTTCAAGGGTAAGAATTTTTGCCTTGTTTCTTTAAGGACATACAATTATTACTTTGGAACTTTATTTAGGAATGTTAGAATATTTTCTGCTACATTTATTAAAAGAACACGAGGTTTAAATTGGACTCTTATTGACATACATTGGGCTGTTCTGGAGACGACGCGTCTTAGGCACAGTTGCCAACATTTCGGTAGCCATATTGTAACCTTCATTGGGGCGAAAAATTCCGCCCTGGAGAAGGTCGTAATATAAAGGCCAAAATGTTGGCAGCTGTACCTAGGGCACTGGGTCTCCCAGAGAGACAATTATTCATTGACCTCGATCGCCGAAGCAAACGATTTCAAATTAGACTCATTTTTAACTGTTCTGTGCCGATTATGTCTACACTGAACAGTACTTTGACCACAATGAAAACTGTTTGTTGATCACAAATCTTTACAAACCCACAGCTCAGTGATGTCTTCTCTCCTCACAACGGGGATACATGTCGAGAATATCGAAAAAAAAACAAACAAAGCTTCAGAGAAAGAGGTTGTTGCAATAACTGCAATATATGTCTAACTCTTTTTTAATCCAGCTGCTCAATTATCCCAGTATATCATATTAATAACATTGACCAACATCAATCGCATGAGATCTGTATATGCAAAAGTTGGAGAAATCATTCGGACGCAAAATTTCTCGTCAATTGTTTTCTTCAATATAGTCATGAGTACTGACATTGGATGTGTCAGAAATCGAGAGTCTACGCGTAAAATAATATGGAATTTTTGTAGCGATACATTTTTGACTCTACTGCAGTACGTTTGCCACTAAATTCAATAGAAGGCTCTACACTAGATAAAAAAGAATTTTGACTCACCAGCAGATGTCTTTTTGCTTGCATATTGCGTAACGTCTATGCAGAATTGTTACTATTGTTTTCATAGTTTGCAATCTCAATATCGATTATAATTTATCATTATAATATATTTGATCATTTTGCGAGGTATCCACCTAACACATAGAGCCAGAGGCAAACTCATCAAAACCTCTCATTTATATTATCTACTATGATATTTTACAATTAACAGTACATTACATTTTGTTCTGCAATGTTACCATACCTGTCAATTGCATTTCCAGCGCTCTCACACCGTGTAAATCCGAGTTAAATCCCAGTAATTTCAACTTCATTTGTATCATTAATACTTGTTCGAGGGTGCTTGTTTTGGTATATCCGTAAATAGTTGTAATCAGATGTTTTATTTTAATGACCAGAGAGATGTCGTCAGTGTAATGTGTATTCGCGCACAATTGTTTTGATACTCTCAAAAACACTCGAACACGCTAGCTTTCAAATTCTTACAGGCGGATTAAGAGTAAGGACAAAGGAATATTTTCCCTTTGCCCTTGATCTAATTCCGTCACCTGCTCCTTCTTCTTAGCCATTTCCACATGATTTTATTCATACGACTTGATTGCAAAGCAAGAGACATATGTGATATCCCCGCAATTTAAAGCCACGCATTTAATTTAAAAATCCCAATGGATGCATAGGTTGGAGAACCGCGCATTTCCGAGATTGCGTCAGTTTCTATTTGCTCGACGCAGACCAATAGTGATCCTCGGATTACGGGTTAGAAAACACTACCAGCGCAATCAATCCAATCCCATTTCCGGGGCGGGGCAATCACTTCCGATAGACGAACCCTTATCAGAGGGAGAATAGTACTTCCATTGCAGGTTCTTAACCATTCCAACACCTTTTTCTAGGACACACGTGCAGTAAATCTGTAACAATTTCTTGACTGCCTATTTATATTTATTCCATCACAATTATTCGTTGTTTTATACTACAATTTAGGGAACACACACTAAGAAATTAATTTAAAGCGGCATGCACTTTCAATTCAAAGTCATTTATTATAAAAATATAATTGTAAAAATCTGTTGTTTTTTTTTTGCACTTTGTTCACCAATCAGGCATTCGGGTGTAAGAAAAGACTTCTGACATTTTACAAAAGTAAAATAATTGACTTATTGCGTCTTAATTGTAAATGTATGCACAGACTTTTTTGCGTCATATTAGCTTTAATGTCCAGAAAAATGGACAATATATTCATATTTAATGTACGGCATATTTATGTTGGTTAATACGATCGTTGCAATTTTGTAAGTAACGTGAAATGTCAGTTATCATTTTTCGCCCGAACGCCTCAATTGTTAATGTAAATGTAAAAATATTTCACTTGTTAGCGGAAGAGCAGACCTTACGGACTGCGCCTCATAGAAATAAAGACATTATTATTATTATTATTATTATTATTATTATTATTATTATTATTATTATTATTATTTATATGAGAGGTTCATATTTCTACCAAAGTTATTTACTTACGACACAAACATTTTCACTGAATTTCAGCAAAAATTGTGTAACCACCTCATATCGTAACTGAGGTACCCATGCAAACCATTCAAAACAAAGTTTTAGAGCGTCAGGTACTAACGTTATAAAACCATAGCAGTATGGCAAGTCAATAAAAACAAAACAATTCCCGCGGACGCTAAAATTTTATTTGAGTAAATTAAATTTTTGTGATTCACGCTGTAGTTTTTAATCCATGTCCTTGAGGCGAGTTTAAATATTCCAAAACCGTTTTGAAAACCTTGTATAATTTCCAAGGTGATTTTAGTTTTCACATAACGACTTCTTATATCAACTTGAACTGCATAGAAAACATTCAACCCGCGATAAATAAAAACATTTAACGAGATCTCCTTGATTATTTTTCAAGCCCATAGTTTTAATGGGAATTTTCCTAAACCATTTCAAAACATTTTCTGCATAACGCACGCAACAATTTCAGAATAATTTTAACGAAGCCAACTCAATCATTCATACTCAATCTTTACATAAACCACTAAACACACAATAAACAATTCTAGAACATGCAAACACATCAACCCAAAATTGTTTCGTCGGGTAAATTTAATTAAAAAAACCAAACCCCTTAATTCCGGAAAACATGCAACCACTCTAAGTAACTTCCATGTAATGTGGGCGATCATTCCAAAATAAACTATGTGGGAAGTTCGAAAAGCATTTTCAGGAAAAACTCAACTATTCACAAATAATTTTCCTAGGTGACCATTCTGGATGCATTTTATGGACAACACGTACAATTAATTCCAAACCATTTGCAGGAGTCTACTAGGACGTAACTAACACATTTCAAAAGGTAACCCTGGCTTCAAAATTTGTTTGTAAGAAGCCACGAAAATAGTTCAAAATCGCGGGACCTGATTAATGACAATCTATTTCGGCAGGCGCTACAGAACGTGTGCCGGTAGCGAACTACTCAACCAAGCTCCTTGATATTACGGAAGCTAAGCAGTTTGGGATACCCGGGTCTCTTGGTGGCCGCTGAACCTGATATTAAAGGCACTGGTCCTCCAGTGGATAGGCATAAAGGGACTTACACTTGACAGGTGACTGACAACGTTTAAGGAATTACTCCAAGTCAACGCCAAAAAAACTGTAATGTTGTTACACCAGTAACGAAAAAACATCACTTTCGGATGTAATGTCCATAGAAGGCACCAAAAGTAAATTATAACAAATGTTTATTGTGCATGTTTCATAATTTTCTATTTGAAATATGTATCAGTTACAACGCCGATTACAATTTATCCTTAAGACGTACCAGAGTCGACTCACGGTTGCCGTCACCAGAAGCACCAATCCGTAGTAAAACCATCAAATGTCCAACAGGAAACTAACGTAGGGGGTACAGTTGGCGTAGACAGAAATTCTAAGTCGCAGACACTTGTCAGCCAACTGTGAATGCTCTATGCATCCATTCCACCAGAGCCCGCAGATACACTCTTGAAAATTGTTACTATGAGAGGCTTTTAAGAACCCTGAAACGTCGTCTACCGAGGGCAAGGGAAAGTCAATTTCCCAGGACACACACGCACACACACGCACGCAAGCGTACATACCGGGAGTGGTAGCTCAGTGCATCAACTGATGTCACTGCAGCGCCTCTGACAGGAAGGTCCTAGGTTCGAGTCCTGACGGCGGCAAGATTTTTGGCACTAGCTTTTCAACTAGGTCGAGTTCAGTCGCTGCCTGGAGGAGAATTCTAGCGGCTGGCTGCTCTGATCGGTAGTTTTCCGTGGTTTCTCCGATCAACACCAGGCGAATGCCGGAGCAGTACCCTAACCAACGGGCCACGGACCGCGCGCGATCTGTCTTTCCTTTTCCTTGTCCTATCCTCTCCCCTTACACACACACACACACACACACACACACACACACACTTATACTAGCATGCACTACACTACCACATATTCCGGGAGACCGGTCGGAAGCTTAGAGCTTGTCCCGGCTGGGGCGGTGCCCCGCTGGTGGGAGAGCCCTGGTTCGGGGGAAACCCCACTATCCGACGGTAGGTCGGCGCCGGATCTCGCCATCCAGCGGGGAAAGATGATCGCCATCTCCCGAGAAAAAACATGCACTACACTAACGGGACTAACGACCAAAGCAGTTGACGCGCCCGGAAACATGAAAAACCAAGCAACCAACCAAACACTCGTTCATTTCCAAAACCATTTCTCCGGGAAGCGTTTAACTACCACAAATCCATTTTTTCGAGGCGCGAAGGAAAATCACTTCCGAAATACACATTTCCCACCATCGTAATCGTTTGTGTGCGGCGCGCTTGAAACCACTTGGCCAGAATGTCAAAGAAGCTGGCTTTGCGAGTCTCCCACATCCAGTTGAAGCGCATTTCCTCGCCGCGGCAGAGGCCACGCGAGGCGCGAGGCGCGGTGCCGCGAGCGTCGCGTTCTCAGGGGGCTAATGCACTTAGGCAGCTGGTTAACGTTACAAAGCCCCGTAACCCCGCGCGCGCCTGCCCCAAGCCACCAGGAGCTGCTGACGCGCAAGGCGACGGAATGAAGGGGGCAAGACGAGTCGGGAGGTCGGAGGGAGAAACGAGGTGTGTGTGTAAAGCGTGTGAGTACATATTTTTAGTTTAAAATGTATTTATATTCTGGATGAATTGACAAGGTTCAGTTCATGTTCAACTTTACATTTGCATTTACTGGCTCACAATCTAACTTAATCGAATTTACTACTAAAATTTATTGGCCAGATAGGCAATAAGGCGAGTAGTGGTTTGATGTTTAATTCGATGTGTAGTTGCTTGTTGGAGGTGAACCAGGTAGCTCGGGTGATGGGTCTTAAGAATATGTTTTGGGTGACTTGTAATTTTTGTATGTTATTTTTAGCATAATTTGTCCATATTGGGAACGCTTACAGGAGGAGGGACCGGTAGAGGTAGCTCAGTGCATACACTATCACATACACTATTTTGTTCTATCCTCTCTCCTTATACACACACACACTTACACTAACATGCACTACACTACCACATATTCCGAGAGACCGGTCGAGAGCTTAGAGCTTGTCCCGGTTGGGGCGGTGCCCCGCTGGAGGGAGAGTCCTGGTTAGGGGGAAACCCCACTAGCAGACGGTAGGTCAGCGCCGGATCTCGCCATGCGGCGGAGGAAGATCACCGCCATCTCCCAAGAAACACATGCACTACTCTAACGGGACTAATGACCGAAGGAGTTTACGCGCCCGGAAACAGCAAAAAATCAATCAATCAACCATTACAGGAGGAGGAGTTTGATGATGGTCGAGCAGGCAGATATATTACTATTCTACTGACATGATGCAGCTGTCAATAATTTTGATAATTATACAAATATAGGAAACATTCGTTAAAGGAACAAATCAGGACTCTGAGATAAATGCAGTCAAACAGATTTTTCTCTGGCACTTATTTCTGCGAGGTTGGAAAGACCAGTCAGGAGGTCGGTGGGTAAAAGAAGGTGTGTGTAAAGTAGGCGAGTGGAGACTTGTAACGTCTCAGTCGTCTGACTATCACAGTTATGAAACATCGACTTCCTACTGTCATGGTTCCTATTATCCTTATCCCCTATCACAATAACAATATTATATTTCCATCAAACTCTCCCAAGATATTGGATACCATTATCTTGTTTTACTAGTTCGTCGTAATAATAGGAAGCCACGTCAACGAAATTATATCCGTGAGTACGCAGAACCGGCCCATACGGAAAACCGTAAATAACACTATTATTATTGTAGGGACTTATTCTCATTAATTAAAAATAAAAACCTGAATTTTTTCCATAGTTAAATAATAACAACTGCGTTTATTTCCTTGTAATTATTTAAATGATTACTTTAGCCAAAGAAAAATACGACAATCACAAAAATTTTTTTAAGTTAACGACACTGCCAATTAATACAAAATATTCGAATTACTTTCATTAATTTATTATTGGTGCACCTTCGGAAATTTACTATACTATTACACATTATTGGATCCATTTAGCGTTGCTTCCAACCACAATTTCACAATTTTTGTCCTACAGTGTATTTTAAATTTGGTCTTGGTACACAAAAACAAAAAAATGTCAAAAAGTTTAATCACTTCCCTTTTTGGAGTAGCTGCTGCTGTACACTCACGGCCCCATCAGTTTCCACAACCCTTCTTGGGACCACACATTCCAATTCCATCCATTTTCTTTATGAATAACTTAGCACTATGCCTCTGACAAAACTGTATATTAGAATTCACCGCGCCTACCACGCATCTCCGTCCGTACCTTACGACGGCTAATCATCCTCTGACCTCTCTCCACTTTTTCGAAGCGCTTCCTTAAAAAAAAAAAGTCAACGGTTCTCCTTACGCTGTTTATCCTTTCTATTTCCAATTCCCCTCTACTAATTATATACAACTATATGTTTTTAGAAATCGTATCATTTCCGAAATGTCCATATCTTTTTGTATTCATTTGACTCGTACACGAATATTCTTTCAATTTTTAACTGCGATTTCTCGCCGCTCGTCATGCTTCAAAAACACTTGACGGTGCTCTTCACCCATGGCACCATTACAAAAAAATGTTTATAATGTTTCTTTTTGCATGACGGGATCATTACATTAGTGATCGCTTCTTCTGTGAGGAAATGAAAGTCTCAATAACAAAACAATTACAATTTATTTTCAAGACTTGTCATACAGTTCAATTTACAACTTTTTAACCACTTCAAAGTGAGGTAAATGTGGAAGAAATAGTAAACTGCAGGAAAATTATGAACGATATTAAATTTTTTTATCACCAAAATTTAGCATTAATAATACTATGTTCTCGACAACGAAAAATTAAGATTACAGAATGAAATACTTCATTGCAATATTAACGCGTTCTGCGCTATTTAACATCTAAATTACTCAATTATATTTAGCTTCTCCTGTGCAATCCCAGTAGCACGTTGGAATTTAGGTTTGTAAAAGGAATAGTATCACGGGCGAGAGGAAGATAGAGAAGGCTTCTGCGACAGTTATATACAGAGGTTATACCACATGTGACCGGGTGAGCCAAGAAACACAGGCGTGTAGTCCATGGCGACAAGAGGGATATGCCTCTGGCTATCATCATTAGAATTGCCACGTCAACCTGCTGAACTAGGGATTTAGAAGATTCTAACGTTCATCTCTAGTGCACCGTGTCCGTCGTACACAGTTTATAGCAGTATATGTAGACGGTGTATTATAGTTACATACATCCGTACTGTAGCTAATGTAGTTGTGTCACACACTATAGCTTTGTTATTTCAAAATAGTTTATAAGAAGCTAACAAACATGCAGGACTGGATGGTTTTTGAATTCAATAGGTACATCCGTGTGTTTCCGAACAGGGAGTAAAAACCAAATATGAAGCTTTTTTTATTCAAAATACCTATGTCTTTCGTTAGTGGACGTGTCAGGTAAGCCGTCGAAAGTGATAACTTTTTGCAGGTGACAGAACATATGGTGAGAACCTTCCGTAAATATATTACTACTAAAGAGTGAATTATTCCTCACGGGTACGTGAAATGGTACTGAATACGAAATATATCGAATTTTGCAGATTATATTTTGATGAATTCAGCAGGTGAATTTACTACTCACAACATACGCGACGATACAAAACAGGTTTCCATCGTACCCCGTGCAATTTAAGCTCCTAAAAATCACTGATCGCGTCATATCTGATCGCACGGATCTCTTTGATACAGTTTTATTGATCTACAAAATAAAATATGTTGGGTTCTTCAATTATATTTTTGGCGCCATCTTTCTTCTGGGAACTCTATATATTCAGAATTTCCTGTTTAATTTATATTTCCTGTTTCACTAGGAGTGCCACTGCAATCTACACAGCCATAAGATTGATTAGGATTTCTAGGCGCGCCATTTTCTATTACCACTATTCCCGTAATTAGTGTGCAAGTTATAACAGGAGGTGATGGTGTATTTCCTCCTGTTCGATGTAAGATCCGACCACGACTTAACGTCGGCTTGCGGGACACTACTGTTCGGAGCAGACAGCCACTAGAATTCTTCTCAAGTGTAATGATCCCGTCATGCAAAAAGAAACATTATCAACATTTTTTTAGTAATGGTGCCATGGAAGAAGAGCACCATCAAGTGTTTTTGAAGCATGACGAGCGGCGAGAAATCGCATTTAGAAATTGAAAGAATATTCGCGTACGAGTCAAACGAATACAACAATATATGGACATTTCGGAAATGATATGAATTTCTAAAAACATTTAGTTGTGTATAATTAGTAGAGGGGAATTGGAAATGGAAAGGATAAACCGCCTAAGAAGAACCGTCGACTTTTTTTTATTTATTTATTTATTTATTTTTTTAAGGAAGCGCTTCGAAAAAGTCGAGGGTCGTCAGAGGATGATTGGCACGGACGGAGACGCGTGGTAGGCGCGGTGAATTCTAATGTACAGTTTTGTCAGAGGCATAGTGCTAAGTTATTCGTTAAGAAAATGGATGGAATTCGAATGTGTGGTCGCAAGAAGGGTTGTGGAAACTGATGGGGCTGTGAGTGTACAGCAGCAGCTTCTCCAAAAAGGGAAGTGATAAAACTTTTTGACATTTTTTTATGTGTAGCAAGACCAAGTTTAAAATACACTGTAGGACAAAAATTGTGAGATTGGGGTTGGAAGCAACGCTAAATGGATCCAATAATCAGTAATAGTGTAGTAAATTTCGGAAGGTGCACTAAAAATAAATGAATGAAAGTAATTCAAAATATTTAGTATTAATTAGCACTGTCGTTAACTTAACAAAATATTTGTGATTGTTGTATTTTTCTTTGGATAAAGTAATCATTTAAATAATTATAAGGAAATAAACGCAGTTGTCGTTTTTCAACTATGGAAACAAATTTCAGATTTTTATTTTTAATTAATGAGAATTAGTCCCTACAATAATAATAGTGTTATTTAGGGTTTCCCGCGCTGGTTCTGCGAACCCACGGATATAAATTCGTTGACGTTACTTCCTATTATTACGACGAGCTAGTAAAACAGGATAATGGTATCCAATATCTTGGGAGAGATTGATGGAAATATAATATTGTTATTGTGATAGGAGATAAGGATAATAGGAACCATGACACAAGACAGTTACTGAATTTACCCAGATTTTTTTGTCTTACAGCGTTGTTTCGAAAAAATCCCTCAATCTTGATCGTGTAAAATATTCATGCACATGTGTTGCTTAACAATCAGAAACAAATGATATTTCCCACCATATGGTCATTACCAAACATTAGAGGGCGTATTTTGATGACTTGAATAATCGTCAAAATTTATCAATAAAATGCTTTTAAACCTTTTTAAAATGCAACAAAAAATTATGAAAAAAGGTAATTGAAACCAGTTCTCATCAACAACTCAATTTGTTGTATACTTTACTGAAGTAATCGAGGCTGATTCTATTCGTTCAGATGAACTCTGTTTTCAAACGTTTTGCTTGGACTGTTCTGTATCACGAAATCTCTGCCTTTAGTTATCCCGAAATCGTCTGAATCGACAATGGTGCTGATAGGCGTCATCAGATCCTTATATTACACACTCACAACGGCTTACAGAATTTCTGAGCAAAGAAATCGATTACACTACTCAGAAATTATGTGGAGAACATTTGTTGTAGCTCGTAAATATTATTTGAAGCAAGTACCATTAAAACGATGTTAAAATCCATGACATCAGCGAAAAATGGACTAAAAGTGACGGAAAGCGGTAAAAATGGCTTATTACTCGAAATAGACGTTAAGTGCAAAAACGACAGAAAAATGGGTCAATTCCTTTTGTAATAACACATAAAATTAATTCTATGCTAACGGAATTCTTCTAAAAAGAAAATTAAAAAACTGATATTTCATTTAAATCCGCTCCCTAGTGAGCATCTTTGTCCCCCTATAATGCTTAGAAGTTTATTACTTTTATATTACTAGAATACATGAAAAATTAAAATGATACTATATTTTATGTTCTGGCCAATTTAACTACACTGATATAGATTGTCATTAAAAGCATCATTATTTTAGAATGTTTATCGATGCTCATCGCCAGATTGCGATGCTGCGACGGAAGGTCAGGAGTTTGCATTCGAGTTCGAAGCTACTTTCAGTCTTAAAAGAAAAATTTACGAAATGATTAATGTTCACGCGGGTACAACTAGTCTTTATTAAACGACATCCCTCAAATTGTATACAAAGAACAAATCATACACGACTTTACTTTTGACAAATGTGTTGCTTTAAGTTTTGACGTTTACCTACAGCAAAACGTGCACGTAGACTCTGGGAAGTCAGGATTACAAGAGAAAATATAAAGACGCCAGACGCCATTTTCTGACAGATAAAGAAGACAGACCCTCCATAAATCTCCTGAAGGTCGAGGTCAGACTAAATGTCAGTGGACACTTTTCAGAACGGTAGGTTAAGACTGTGAGGTCGCAAACAGACAGATGTAAGACACGCGTTCACTTCATACTTTCGCTTATCATAAATTATTTCTGTTGACTAAACCAGAACAGAAAAAAAAAATTAAGACTCAACTGTCACAGAATTGTTTCATCAACCTCGTAGTTTACTCATCATAGTCTTGATAATACAATATTGAAAAGAAAGCAAATGACAGAAACATGACAGGACGAAGAGCTGAGATTTTTGCACACAAAAATCTCTGGAAAACAGATAAAAATAGGAAAGGAATAATCAGCAAGAGCCTGTAAATAACACAA
Organism: Teleogryllus oceanicus; assembly: GCA_964035755.1. Lineage (NCBI taxonomy): Eukaryota > Metazoa > Arthropoda > Insecta > Orthoptera > Gryllidae > Teleogryllus > Teleogryllus oceanicus. The sequence goes on from CAXIVR010000003.1 coordinate 173,505,020, forward strand.
GAGCAAATTATGTCACAATCACAATTTCTAAAGTAAAATAAAGATAATATTCACAGAGAATGCCGAAAACTGAGTTTTACTTTCTATATAAAATATTAGTGTACCCATGCGACTATTACGGCTTTGGATATTGATGAAGTACAAGAGCAAAAGAAACTTGTATACACAAGTATATCAATAAAGCAAAAAATCTAGAACATTTTAGAGCACATAAATTATAGTAGCTGAAAAAATTGTTATAAATTTTTATCTAACCTGACTTGTTTATTTTAACAAAGAGAGTTTTTCAGTTTTATGTTGTTACTACCTGTGCCCCAAGCATTTGCAAAAAATCCACCACCACCTAATCCACCACCAGCTTCTTTAATCTTATTGATGGGGAGTGATGACATTTCTCTCCTCTGACCTTGTTGGCTGGGGAAGCAATTTTTTATTTCGTTATATATTTGGGCATCGTGTAATATAATCTCAGCTTTTATAAGTCAGAAGGGAGAAGAATTCGAGTGGATTAATTCACAAATGCTCGAACGCCTACTTACATCAAAATACACACGTAAGCTCTAAGAAGTCACTTTCTTAAGGAAAAAATTTCAAGCAAGCGAAACATCATCTGTCTCCGGAGAATCCGAAATACATTCCTTGGCATCGTGTTGAAGTGGAAGAAGGTGAAATGAACGTGGGAAATGTCAAGCAAAGGACTGCGGAAAGCACCCCATGGCACGAATATCAAGTGAAAACATTCACGCTTTATACAGGATTCCAAACACCATCCTTGACCTTAACGCGCTCTTGGGCTCATGCGAAACCAAACTGGATAGTTAAAGCAACATTTTTGTTTTCAATATTCACAATGTTGATGATGGTTGTATAAAGAAAACGAAAAATGTATATAATATAAATATACATCTCATTTTCATTTCTTCATCATACAAAAAGTAAGATTAATCTTTAAGAAATTTGTTCCACCAGCACAATAATCATTCCTCGATATTTCATATAAACCTTTTATATTTTCACTCAGCGTAATAAAAAAGTAATGGATGATACTGAAAAGTAAATACTGAAAAGTAAATACTTTTTATTCATTCATGAAAATCTAACCTCTTGGCTACGATCTCGGCTACAAGCGACAATATTGATCCCAAACTCGTTTATTCACAAATTAAATCTACTTTTTTCTATCATGCGTTATAAATTACTAATATAAAAATGTTACCTTCTAGTTCGACAAAAAGAAAGGCATCATCAGGAATACAAACGGCAACAAACTGCACCCAGAAAGGACTGGAATTAACAGTGTGCGTACTTGTGTAGAGCTCGATGCTCTACTGTTCTCGAACACCATGTTTCGCCTTCATCTCCCAGCCATCGCTTCCGTCTCCAATTTTGCAGCTGCTCTTCTCTCCCCCCCCCCAACCACCCCGCAACGCGCGGACGCCGTTAATGAACCGTAGCGCGCCTGGCGGCCGGCGCGCGCACTACACCGCGCATTAATCCCTCGAACGAGAAATCCCGCTATTGACGAACCTCGTTAAAAAACACGCGACGTATGTGTCGTTGATTACTCACCGAGCTTTTTAGTGAACCGCGTGCAGCCTTTGCGCAGTCCCAGTGCTGTTGTAATGTTAAGACCAAAATATCACGCTGATATTTCTGGCTTCTTCGATACTCACGTTAGACATAAATTGTCACTATGTAAACTAGAACTTATTTCATTTCTCCGGTCAATGAAAACAGTTTCATTCTGTCGTGGACTAAAATTAATATTTCACAGCTGATACAATTAACACATATTCCAGTGCGTCAATTTATTTTCGTTCCATTTATCTTATAAAAACGGTGATTTTAACTTTTATTCACAGTTTTCCCCGCATATGATTAGTACCTTTGATTTTTACCGCCTACTCGAGAGTTCTAAAGCTTCAAAATCGCGAATAAAATCTTATTCGTACCACATATTTCTTTTATCCAATACCACCACGTAAATTGTCATTTTTTGTCTTGTCCAGTCATAAAAGACGACTTTATGTTTTAGGATTATAAAATCATTCACTGCTGGGAAATTAATTTTACTGCAAATACAATATATGACTTCTGAAGTGTGTGAATTTGATTGCGGATATTAGGCAATTTAATATAAACGTTGGAAGATATTTTGTTTTGTTTCACTTCGCAAATACACAGGCCATACTTTCAAATGTTTTGTATTCTATTTGATCAGGGGTAATGGGTAATAGTATTTTAGGGTATAAGAGATTATAATAGTTTTACTATTGAGCGCCTGACATCATTTTATCCACTACAAAGTTTTTCAATATTTTATCATACATTTAAATAACAATACAGGCCTATCCATAGTCACTATTTAATTGTTTGATGTTTTGTTATCATACATGTTCAAATTATTATTATGTCCTTGCAGGGAAAGACCTCCTGAAGGTTCAGGGACTTCTGTAGAACATGCAGTTTTTCATATTCATACTACGAACTTCTAATTAGTTTCAGATCACTTGTTAATTTTATTTGCTAAGAGGAATTACTGCCTTAAGGCTCAATCAGCGTCTCGAGTGCTAAACGTTAATCCTCTTAAATTAAATCTTGCATATTGCTTTCTTGCACTGTAATTTACAATTATTTTTAATGTTCCCGTTCTGCTGTTCCTTGGATATTAAGGGGTGTGTGGTGAGCCACCCCACCAGAGGCTCAAATAGGGACACCCCAATCCCCTCCCCTTCCCCAACTAATGCATCCCCCGGTGCCAGTGGCCGGATATCCCCTCGGTCAATCCGCCGGGTGACCCCGATGCATCGAAGGGTCACCTTTGACCCGCACCCCATTACCCCATCATGTGGTGGCCCAGGTGTAATGGACAGTTGGCTGTGGCCGGCTGGTGCTTAGCTGAGTCGTTGTGAAAATTAATAAGATGTTCCATTGACATTGTACACACTATCTTGTGTTTTATATCTTAAAACTATTATTGTTTCAGATAATAGAATAAACCGCTCAACACGGCTGGGGTCATTAATTTCTTTAGGCCGTTTTAAATTTTAACATGTTATTCGAGATTTGTGTAGTAAACATTTTTAAATCATACTCATAGATATAAATATACTGAATAGTTTTTGGTAATTGTCATGCCCCTAAAATTCACCTTCGTTATAACACTGAACCTATAAACATTAACATTTCGTTCAAGATCATCATTAACTTTAGAAAAGAACATTTGAAGCTACTAATTAATTTTTTAAAAGGTGATGATATTTTATTGATTAGGTAATGAAGACAATGATAAATGAGACAGACAAAACATGCAATGAAGATGAGTAAGTTTTACAATTCTCTATAAATTATCTTTAATACTTACGCTTTAAAAATACTTAAATTATCTGTAATATATAAAACATCCGAATTACTCTTCTCAATTTTTGGTTTAGCTAATTTTCTACTCCATATTTTTCAAAAATCACACTGTAGATATAGGGAAACTAAATCTGAGCGAATTAATTCTATTTAAATAAATTCATATTATATAAATTAATCCATCTAATGCAAAAATCTACATTGAATTAAAAACACTCAAAGTGAATGTTTTCTGAAAGTTCAGTTCCCTGCCTTAGTGTAGACTCCTGGAGGGGAGTAAATGCAAATGGCAACCGAGGTTTTTTGCTGCCATTCCACAAGGAGTGACCACCACGAAAGCGGACCCTTTCCGCCTCAAGACAATTTATGGCGCGAGTTTGAATTTATGGCGAAAGTTACATCCGGAGACCATTACTCCAAATTTACAGAAACTCCGAGACGGACCGTTGTAGATGGAATCACAACGTCGTGAAACTATAAAATGAGATAAATTTAGTCTGTGAAGGATGGTTAAGAGATGCGACAATATAGAAGTAATTAACTAGATTATCATCTATATGGAAAAGGGTTCTCAAATTTCTGTATATTGGGCATAAAACTTGTTGGAATGTGTTTAGAGTTTGAAAAGCCCAAATTAATTGCTCGTGCGTAAAATTGTCTTCAAACGAACGTATCTAAAGAGCACATGTTGCCTCCAATTATTTGTAACAGCTACGCAATATAATAGTACATGAACCTGCAAAAGTGTTTCCATCCATACATTTTTTTGCTGGGTTCGAACTCAGATCCTTCGACTTAGCTCGCCACTCACTTTACGCATATGCCAACAGCCTAACATTGATACTCATTCTTCCTAACAAGCCTTTTTAAAATCACGTTGAGCAGTTGAATTTAAAAAATTAAGATATTTACTTGTATATTATTTCAAAATTTGTTTTTGAAGAACTCGTTTCATGAACGAAAGAAATCCAAAAAATAAGACCCAACTTCTACTGTAGTTTTGCTATGCTATTATTGTTGGCAATGTTTGAAAATACAGCGTGTTCGCCAAAAATATGAATTGCACTTTTGGAATTTTCAAAACATCAGAGATTACAACAAAAATTGGACCTGCTCCATTCTTTTAAGTGACTTTTAGGCTATCTGCAGGCTATCTGTTTAATGCAAAACTTTTGAATCATTTTTCAATATAATTTGAAAAATATGGTCTCCTCAAAATCAAAATACCCCTTTCAAACTCACAGGGCCTCGCGTTTGTCCTGATCAATTGTTCTCGCAAATGCAATCAATTCTAAACCGCCCGTATTGTTAATAAAAACAATGGGATAATTGGGTAATTCTATGGAAATCAAATAAATATATCAAAATTACGTTTATGTCATTTTATCCAGTGCCTTTAGCTCTGTGCAAATTGGAGCACTTTTTGAGAAAATCCTTTTTAACATTTTTATTATTTTTAAACTCCCTCTATTTAATTCAAAATTAAGCGTGAACTACAACTAAATTCAAAACAATAGGTATCACATTCATTAAATGACTAATTGTTGAGATCCAATTTAATTTGGAAAAAACAACTCTACTTTGAATATTGTAGTTTTAGGAAAGTGCTGAAAATATTCAAACTTCCGATTCACTAGTTCAGATGCTCCCCTCGTTTCTAGATGTATATCGTGAAACAAATGAGAGAACGTGTAGAGATAGTTTTCTCTCTATTTCTTCATTTGTGAGAAGCATCATGCATTACTTATTTAGTTCTCTACTATAAATACAAAATGTTGTATTTTTGTTTCATTACAATAAAAGAGTATTAACGTATATATTTCTGACTGAATATATTTATGTTGTCGTGAATGTCATTTAACCTTCAAATTTGTCTATTTTATTTTCCTTTTAGGAAATTTTGAAACGGAATTCTTTGATATAATTTATTTAAATAACAAATATTAAATGCCTTTACATATATTATTTTGTTATCCAATACGCATTGATAACATGTTTTAATTATCTCTTGCATGTAATTTGAAACTATTTTAGATTCTTCTTCGTAAAAAGTAGATCAATTTTTAAGGGGAAATCAGGTACGGGATTGATTATATCAAATTCACAATAAATCTACCTATAAACATACTTAGATTTTGATATACAAAGAGAGCGTTACCGAGTTTACAATGGTTTATATTCAGTGTCAGTCTATTTGCTTTTCAGAGAAAATTAGATCCAGAACACAAGAGTACACCTACAGAATAGATTGAAAGTCAGTCAGTGAAACCCTGGAGTTAATATCAAACGCGACCAGTGGGGGTAATAAAACATTGGAGTTATTGGCTCGGAATTCAGAGTTAACTTTGTTCGACCGATGAGAGTTGCTTTATACACTAAGCTACCGAAATCGACATCACCCAATTTCGTTTCTACTTCTCATTTCCCTGAACTCTCTCGCCGTTTCCTCTCAGACAGCCTTTATCGCAGTGTATTCACTTGATTGTTCCTACGACCTCGCTACGACCTCCATTGCTTACCATGAACCCTTCCCTTTGTTTCTTTATTTCTGACATTTGTTTGAACAAATACAAACCCCTAAATGGCAGACATGATCACAACCAGCAAACGAAGGCAAACAATTTTCAGTCGGGACTCGGTCATCTCAAAAAGCAAACAGGGATTTGCACAACTGTTAAAGCAGAATCTCACGCATGAGCACGGATATACACACGAATAATCCGTACAATAGTTCCAGTCATGCGTCTAGCAAATGAAGGAGTGAGTGGGTTTTAGCCCGCAATCAGTGGAGCCGGACCACATATGGAGTTATAACTGCAGAAGGTCATAAATGGAAAGCGAGTGTATAATATTACAACTAAGCACTGCGTGGCGCTCTCCTGCACGGCAGAAATTTCCGATGGTTTTAAGCTGTTTTTTTTATTTAAAGACTTAAATATACTATACACACATTACCTGTATGTAGCATCTCATTATTTAAAAGAAAAATATTAAGAATTCTAATAAGATATTTTCAATTCATTATGTTACCTTATTTTTCTCTAAAATTTTGTCTAATTTCTTTTTCCCTGAATAAATAATGTCGTGCCAATGGAGACCACATATATTTAGTATTTAGGTCAATTTTCCGACTTACCTGGCTAGCTAACGGTGTCCTCCATGCCTGAGCATAGTGTGTCGTCATACGGGTGTAATCAGTACACAGACGAGAGTGGGTTGTAATAACAGCAGGTTTATTCACAATTTACACCGTAGTCACAAATAACCAATGCACTGTATACAATTAACTAACTAAAAAACCCCACTGCTAGGAGAGATATTTAAAACGGCTACCACATCGCAACATACTATCTAATGTTTCGCCGTGCGTAGTACCGCCTGCCCTGAGACCGACTACATGTCTCACTAGTCACGACAATAACTGCCGGCTCCTCGCGTCCACGTTCGCACCTCTCACGGACGACCTACGCTGCCGCTGATGCCGGGACAAAGAAGGAAGAGCTATTTTTCTCACGGCTCTTAAATAGCTCTCGCGACGCTGCCCGCCGCCTCCATTGCCTCCGCCCTAGCGATGCGCACACCCTGTCAGAAAAACCCCGTGCGTCATCGCTTCTGCCCTTGTCTACGCATCCGGTGCATACCACGCCGCGTGCCCACGCTTGTTTTAGAGACACGACGCTACACTAGTTTAATTTCTACGCTTGGAGGTAAGAGAGACACGGGGCAAACACCACGTATTTCTTTAACTGTAACGAGCAAGTTGAGCCTACCTGAGATTTTCTTCATCACACCGCTACGACAATTCAGACGATATTAAAGGAAAGCTACAACTTTATTTTTGCCCCGACTGGGAATCGAGCTCGGAATTACGCCACAGGAATGTTTTATACTGCTCATGTGCCTACCTAGAGATCATATACGCGAGATGATTCTGAATATATTTCTGAATATAATTCTGAATACTGAATATACATTTCAACAAATAATTAACTGATAATCAGCGTATATCGTGAAATTTACCATTTAACAATCTACATGTAGTTCTGACTTTCAAGATAAATTTCGTAGGCGGGAAGATCTAGTTTCGATTACCGAAAGTAACTACTTTCGGTACTCCAGGTAAAACAACTGGTCGATCGTGTTCTTGGAGATCTGCTATTATGATTGATCCTCATTAGGACAATTTTTGATATCTTTTTTTTGGGGGGGGGGATAAAGGAACGATTACACCTGCCGTCAACTAATAAACATTTTCTGGAAACAAAAATATTTGCTAATGACATGTTAGTTTGGAAGTGCTGAACCTGCAGTGATTGATCAGGGACAACACATTTGCCTCAGAAGCATTGTCAACCGGGAGGTTTCAGGTTCGAATCCCGATGGTGCTGGATTTTCTTACTGGAAGAGACGATGAATACTACGCAAATAGGTGTGACGAATTCCACGTGTTCAGAAGGGAATTCTGGTGGCGGAATGCGCTGATCAGATGTTATCTGTTGCTTGACCGGTCAGCACGGGGCGTATGATTGATTGATTGATTTTTCGTGTTTCCGGGCACGTCAACTGCTTTCGTCATTAGGGAGATAGCTGTGATTCTTCCCCCGCTGGATGGCGAGATCCGGCGCCGACCTACTGTCAGCTAGTGGTGTTTCCCCCTAACCAGGACTCTCCCACCAGCGGGGAACCGCCCTAGCCGAGAGAAGCTCTAAGCTTCCGACCGGTCTCCCGAAATATGTGGTACTGTAGTGCATGTTAGTGTGTGTGTGTAAAGGGATAGGATAGGACAAGGAAGGGGAAAGAAAGATCGCGCGCGGACTGTGGCCCGTTTGGTAGGGTATTGCTCCGGCATTTGCGTGGTGTTGATCGGAGAAACCACGGAAAACTACCGATCAGAGCATCCGACCACTAGAATTCTCCTCCAGACAGCGACTGCATTCGACCTAGCTGAAAAGCTAGTGTGGAAAATCCTGCCGCCGTCAGGACTGAAACCTAGGACCTCCCGGTCAGAGGCGCTGCAGTGACATCAGTTGATGCACTGAGCTACCGCTCCCGGTGTGAACGCTGCAGTTGATTTATTGATTACTTCGTGTTTCCACGCGTCAGCTGATATGACCAATAGTCCCGTAATTATTGTTCATATTTTATCGTAGGAGTTCGTGGTGTTCCTATTCCACTGGATGATGAGTTCCGGCGCCGACCTATACGACGGCTTTCGGGGTTTTCCCATCCTGGTATCTCTCATCAGTGTCACACAGCCTCATCCGGGACAAGCTCTATGCTCCAGAATGGTCTCCCGACTTCTGTTGTAGTGAAGTGCATGTAAATGTGATAGTGTGTAAGTAAGAGGTGAGGATAGGACAAGGAAGAGGAAGGAAAGATCGCGCACGGTCCGTGGCCGGTTTGTTAGGATACTGCTCTGGCATTCGCTTGGTGTTGATTGAATAAATCTTGGTCGTTAGAATTCTCCCCCACACGGCGGCTGAATTCAACATCGCTATCTAGCTCGAGGCGAAAATTCTGCCCGTCTGGTGCATCCTAGGACTTTCGTGGCCCTGCAGTGAGAAGACCTGTTTGTATTCGGCGCTTCGACAGCAACTGCCGAGAATTTCCAAGGCATCTGAGAACGGTATGGGTGACGGCATAGATTAAAGAAACTCTTTAGTCTACGGTGAGCGTTGTGGACGTTTGGAGGTACCTACATATCACTGAGTTGCCGCGGAAAGGAGGTAATAATAGTGACAGAGAGACGCGGAGATGGTAAGAAAACAAGACTGCGGAGAAGGAAACAGAATTGGAATTGTAAACAATATCTCCATGACACAATCCGAATTGCGTCAATTTATTAAAATATATCGCTAAAAACATCGAAATCATATTGTGGAATATTTAGTTGCCAAAAACTAAATCAAAAGATAGAAATTAATTTTCTTTTTAAATTTATCTGTACCCTTTAATTCAGAGCAGATATCATTTGGCTACACAAGACAAGGTTGCGTTACAATCCCGCGAGTGAAGAAAATTCTTAAGAGAAGCGAAAAAAGTGCCTCAAAGGCAAAGAATGGAAACAAAAGCATAAGCGTGATCCAAAGCAGAAGCAATGGCGAGAGAGAGGGAGCGAGTAGACTAGTAAAAACGAGCCGTTGGCTTCGGCAGCGGCAGCGTTAATGGAAGCCGTGGGGAATGCGAAGCCGTTCAGTTCGCAAGCGCCAGCGGCAGCAGCGAGCGTAGCGCCTATGGCGGCTTGGGGGGTCGTCGGAGATGAAGGCAACGGCGGAGGCTGTACAGGCGGCTCCGGCGATGAAGGAGGCGGCGGCGCGGGCGGAGGAGGCGGTAGTGAAGGAGGGGGGGAGGCGGCGGCGGAAGTGGAGGAAGTGAAGGCAGCGGGGGCGGGGGCGGAGGAGATGGTGGAGGCGGGGGCGGAGGAGGTGGCGGAGGGGGGGTGGCGGAGAAGGCGGTGGAGGCGGCGGTGGCGGCGGAGGTGGCGGTGGCCAAGGCGGAGGCGGCGGTGGAGGAGGCAGCGGAGGCGGGGCGGAGGCGGCGGCGGAGGCGGCGGCGGAGGCGGGGGCGGAGGAGGTGTCGGAGGCGGGGGCGGAGGAGGTTGCGGAGGCGGAGGCGGCGGTGGAGGCTGCGGCGGCGGAGGGGATGGAGGCGGCGGCGGAGGGGCAGCGGAGGCGGCGGCGAGCGGTGGGGGGCCAGTGGGGTGGGCGCTGTGGCGGGTGGCGGCGGAGGCGGCGGCGCAAGGTGGCCCCAACACAAACTGATTACCGCGCGAGCGCGCGCGCTCTCGGGCTATTAATTAATTATGCATTTTCCCGTGATTAGCGGGGCCGGCGCGCAGCCTCCCGCCCGGCCGCAGCAAGCGCGCTTCTGCGAGGCATGCGGTGGGGATGCGGTAGGGACGACGGCGAACGGACGAGACGCGGACGGAAGTAGCGACGGAGGAGGCTTAGGACGAGGTGCTAGAGGATTGGTACGTAATGCGTTACGAATAAAATATCCGGAATGTAAGAGATATCAACCACAATAGTAGGCTATATAAATTTACTTTGCAGAAAATTCAGCCATACACGTGTTTCGGGAAATTTTCCCCATCATCAGTAGCTCCAAGAAACGGATTCAACACAGTAATTAACCATGGCGAACTGTCTTAGCATGGCGCCATTTTGTGCTGGGTACGTTACGAATACTCTTCGAAAATACTTTCTGTTTGCTACGTAAACGTTCTAAAGACAAAGTATTGTAATGGTGCAGCGGATTGTGACAATTTTTCTCACTTTCCGCTGCAACATTAAAATATTTATATTGTGCGGCCTTGATTTCAAAATAATTAATAAATTTGTTTCCAACATTTTTTCCCTCTAGCTTGTTGTGTATTCATGACACACGTTTTCTGCTTCCTTAAAGCCGAAAAAATTGGTGTACGGCAGAACGTTGATCTGTTAGTCAGACCATCTGCCATAGCGCGCAAACCGTTCAGACGTTCCAAGAGGGCAAGCGGAGAGCTGCTATGGAGACTGAGGCCGAAAATATTGTATTGATGATTAATTGATTTTTCGTGTTTCCCGGCGCGTCAACAGATTTTGTCATTAGTTCAGTTAGTGTAGTGCATGTTTTTTTCTCGGAAGAAGGGAGACGAGCTTTCCCCGCTGAATGGCGAGATCCGGCTTCGACCTACCGCTGGCTAGTGGTGTTTTCCCTAACCAGGACTCTCCCACCAGCGGGGCACCGCCCCAGCTGGGTCATGCTCGAAGCTCCCGACCGGTCTCCCGGAATATGTGGTAGTGTAGTGGATGTTAGTGTAAGTGTGTGTGTAAGAGGGAGAGGATAGGACAAGGAAGAGGAAGGACAAATTGCGCGCGCTCCGTGGCCCGTTTGGTAGGGTACTGCTCCGGCATTCGCCTAGTGTTGATCGAAGATACCACGGAAAACTATCGATCAGGGCAGCCGGCCGCTAGAATTCTCCTCCAGACAATTACTGAACTCGACCTAGCTGAAAAGCTAGTATCGAAAATCCTCCCACTGTCGGATTCAAACTTAGGACCTCCCGGTCAGACGCACTGTAGTGACATCAACGGAGAGACCATACTGAGTGACTACCACAAGTCCATAACTTGTAAATTTAAGGTAAGTACTATGCGAAAACTTTAAGATATTTGACGTTGCACATGTCATATGCTTTATATAAGTAATATTAGACTATAGTGAGAAAAGAGAAAAATATCATTTTTTTTATAATGATGTTACTATATTTGTGTTACCCTCATGGGAACTGAATAGTTTGGACGGCATAGTAATAACCCTCATTATTGTGAGTTTTTATTAGCCAAGGAAAAAGCTGTGTGCGAAACTCGGCTTAAAAGTAATTGTGCACGTCAGAACCCATATTTTCATGTCACAATGGTCACGTGATAAATGAAGGTAAATATCCTTGTACAAATATCTGGAGAGGCATTTATTCTGAATAGTTGCCTAGTTACGCTGTCTCATGATGCAGTTGGTACAGAGGCAGACTCCAGCCTCAAAAGGTATTGCTCATTTACAGGCTACAGCATTTTGTTGTTTATTTTTTGTTTCCTAACTAGTAAAATATTTCTACAAATGTTTCCTCTTAATTTTCACAATGGTTTCTTTTTTAACTTTATTTTTATGTTTGTGACGTAAGACATGGAATTATTATCTGCTTTCTTATCAGATAACTTAGCAGTGACTTTGGATCTTCTGGTCGTTTGCGCAAGATTTCTTTTGTATTCGTGCTGCTAAATACGTGGTCTCATTGGCTTGACACATTTTAATTTAGACCATTTAGTTTAACTTTGCATATCTCAAATCTTCTTGTCTCTTCGTTACCTCGTACTAATCTTTACAGAAATATTCTATAAAACCGTTTCTACAGAATTTGGATCATTCTGTGTAGGTTTCATTTATTGCGAGGAGGGAGGAAAAACTAAAATATAAAGTTTAGGTGTGCTAAATGTGGATTATCATAATGAAATCCGAACTGAAAACTATTTTTTGAGTGATTAAGTTCAAATAATGAAGGGGAAGACCATCCATACACATGCAGTTGCAGTTTCAAATACTAAGGCAGCACTGGTGCAATAGTGGATTCCAGAAACCCAGAATCAACGTGGATTCTTGAGAACGCGCCACTATGCTCCTCCAGAGATCATTTACGGTTGCCAACGCATCAAGAGAAGCAAGTTTCAGGATTTCCCTTTCAGCCCACGCCTCTCTTCTAGGAAGGGCTTACACACGGCCGGTAGCATTCCATAGACGTTCAATTAACTGGCGCAATGCGCATTATACCTTCTGCACTTAGTCCCAGGCGTAAAATGATAACGTAAACCTTTTGATTATATTAATCAAGAGTGCCACGTGCTCTATAAACATACGCGTTAGAATATTTTAAAACTCAAATTGTGAGTATTCGTGAAAACATAAGCATGAAAATTAATAAATTATTAGGACTACGACGTCTAATTACTTAACAAATTTTAAAAAAAAACATTTGGTATTCTCAGAACTTCTTGCTTTTACCAATTGATTTTGATGCGGCAAAAAACGAAAATGTTTCAACAGAAAACCTTGTATTGCGGATCCTGATTCCAAGAAAGTGATAATTCTGGCATCTATGTGTATTACATAACTTTCTCTAATAAGTTGTGTAGTCAGATTTCATGCTTTTTGAGGTTTGATACCGAAAAATTGGTTGCCTTTGAAAAGCCCTTGCCTTTGAATAACTCTAGTAACTAAATCATATGCAACCATCCATACGTCAAGCATCGTTTACTTGAAATTAAAACGGTTATTTAATTTTTTTGAGGGAACTTTACATTAATCCTCAATATTTTCAATTTTTTTAAAGTATGCTGAAAAAGGTAATTATGTTAAAATAACATGTTTAATTAATCATGTTAACATAACGATACCACATATGAGAGAATTGAGTATTTTAAATCATAAATATTCTGATAAAGTCACGTGAACGCATTACTTTTTCTATCAACGAGGAAATAATATATTTCAACGTTCAAGAACGTATACTGAAGTATAAAGCATGTGCTATAGGAAATGTTTCTTTCTATTTCCAGCTTCTTTTGTCTTTCGTCTTAGCTTACCACATAAGAAATTCATTACGCGGAGATATTGCAGTCATATTGTATAAAATTCAAAGGACTGTGGTAGCGATTCACCAGAGGACGTGTTCGCCGAAGCAAGGGGCTGCCACGACCTTGAAAGAATCTGGGTCGCCGTCGCCGCTCCAAGCTGTGGAAATATTTCTTCGAGACGACGTGTCGTGAGTCAGAAAACTTACCTAGAAATTCTCAAAAAAAGAACTGTTTAAAGAAGCGAGAATTATTATACAGAATTATTATTCACCTTACTTACAGACGTAGATTGTCGAGTAATTATATTAAAATCATTTCAACGTAATGTGTTACAATATTGCAGTCGTAAAAGAAAGCCAGATAGCTAATTCATGTAAAGAATTGTCAAAAACTTTTTTTTCATTTTTCTATTAACAATAATATTTGTTCTTTTAGTGTGTGTTTTCAATTTATTGTTTAATCGTTTTCAAATTGTTCAAAAGCAATAATTAGTAAAACAGTTATTATTAATCGTACGTTCATTGCATAACAATATTCGTTTTGCTGGCTAAATTGTATAAAGTAATAATCTACGTGAAAGTGAAACAACGTCTTGTATATATTTCATCCACTATTCAAGTGACAATTTCTTTGAAAGTGTATGTAAAGGGTTTTTGTATTTTTTCAGTTATTTTATTGTGTTTTCTTGAGAAGTTAAGGGTAATATAATTTTATGTAAAGTGTTTATGCAAGTGTTAAAACGCAACTGCAGTTGTTAGGTAATCACGTAATTGCTAAAGATAGAGCAAGTGATAGAGTTTTTCAATGCAATGTGTAAATGCTAGATAAAATTGTATTCAAGTATTTAACAGAATATATGTAGAACTCTGTTCATAGTTAAAATATTAACTTGCCAATGTTTCTTTTATTACAAAAAAACAGGTTAAAAGACGAACCCACTCCTGTGGGGCAGTTAGGACATATAAAACCATTCCTAATTTTTGGTGTGATATTGTCATAACAAGTCATAGGTCAAGTAATACTACCATGTTACTTGAGTGACCCGCTGTAGGCTTTTTAGTGAATACAGTGAAAAGGTAGAGCGGTTACAGTATACTCATAAGTATACTCAACCTAAATAACAAAAGGAATACGTTAAAGTTTGCCCGAAAAATTTATGATCAGTACTACCCTCGACAGTAAATGTAAGAGACATGTATTAAAACTCAAATAAAAGCCAAACTAATCGGTCCATTACGTCGCAAACTCTATGTGTGACTTTAATTCACCCAAATTACTTTGTTATGCAGTTTAACTTATATTTAAATGTAGATGCACAATCCAATTCCATCCAGTTCCAATTAAATTGGCAAAAAGTTCATAAAACTACACAACAAAATAAGTTCTGTGTTGCTCACATGTTAATGTATGGCCAAAAACACATCCAATTACTCCTGCGTTCAAAGTTCCAAGAATACAACACCCTAACCAACCAAGCAACACTCCGACCTAGCCAAACACGTCAATACCAGCTCACAAAAAATATTAATGGAGCTTCGGCCGGCAGCTGCTGGCATATAAGCGCGCTCCAAACGGTGGCGCATCTAAATTCCCGAGATGACTAACAACTGCGGCTGTGTCATTAATAATGAGGCAGCCGAACTGCTCTACCCGCCGCCAGGCCGCAGCAGCTGCAGAAACCTCGATCGCTTCGCGCCGCGCCACCAGGGGCGCCCTAATCGCGGGTTCTGCGATTAAATTTATAAATAAACCTCGAGACCGCGCGGGGAGAGAGTGGGATTTAAAGCGCCCATAACAAGCGAAAGCGAATTTGCGCAAGCCACGAGCATGGTACTGCGAGCGTTTTAATTACGGACCGTGCCGAGTGAGGCTGGAAGAAAGGATAGTGTCTTGTTTCACAGAGTACTGTCCGGTGGATAAATCTGTTGTGTTGGTGTCACTGCGCTGAAATACCTGCATGTTACAAAAGGGCGTGTGGTATGGTGAAATAAAAGCTGATCTTGTGTCGGCCGGGTTGGAACGCCACAAAATGAAAGAATTTACTCCTTAATGAAAGATTTTACTGGTATTGGTTTTTATTTATATTGATTTTATTGTTACGATATTCAGAATTTAACGAAAGAGAGCAATGCACTAATTCCTAAACAAACTTTATTCTATTCAAGAAAAAATGCAATCTAAATTGTGGAGCAGTTTTTGAAAATATTTTATAAACGTTGTTGAGGCTTCATGAAAAGTACACCCACCAAGAAAATCAATATATCCATTTCAAAATTCCATGGCCTTGACTTAGGTTAGATTCATTAGGGATTTACCGATTTCGGAGGCGATAGCCCTGACCACACATGGGCAGACAGACAGAGAAGGAAATAGAGAGATAGATAGATAGATATATAGATAGATAGATAGATAGAGAGAGAGAGAGAAAGAGAGAGAGAGAGAGAGAGAGAGAGAGAGAGAGAGAGAGAGATACAGAGATAGATAGATAGGGGGAGATAGATAGAGAGAGATAGGGAGAGATAGAGAGACGTTTTACCGTAAATAATTTTTTTTGTGTCTAGAATTTACAAAACGTAGCTTCTTGAAACACATGTTAGAAGCATTACTCGTACTATACTAGATAGAAGAGCCAGAATTATTTCCTTTTTCCATTACAAAGACAGAATTCGATATTTTGAATCCAAAAATCGCCACTTTTCTGCATTATTACAATTTTTACTTGCTCGTGTACATACGTATACACGGATGTACGAGTAATATACGCAGTATAGAGAAAGTTATGTAATGCTGCGGAAAATCGATTTCGAGTTTTCAATGAAAATACACGTTTTGGGATCCCCTGATACGGAAAAAGTTTTTTTTCAAAACGTCCGTCCGTCCGTGCGTCCGTCCGTGCGTCCGTCCGTCCGTCCGTGCGTCCGTCCGTCGTGCGTCCGTCCCGTCCGTCGTCGTCGTCCGTGTCTGTCTCGTCGTGCGTCGTCTGTCTGTGTCGTCTGTCTGCTGGTCGTCCGTGCGTCGTCTGTGTCGTTCGTGCGTCCGTCTGTGGTCTCGTCCGTGTCGTCGTCGTCGTGCGTCTGTCCGTGCGTCCGTCGTGCGTCGTCGTGCGTCTGTCCGTGCGTCGTCGTGCGCTGTCGTGGTTCGTCGTGCGTCGTCGTTCGTCGTGCGTCCGTCCGTGCGTCCGTCGTGCGTCCGTCCGTGCGTCCGTCCGTGCGTCCGTCCGTGCGTCCGTCCGTGCGTCCGTCCGTGCGTCCGTCCGTGCGTCCGTCCGTCGTCCGTCCGTCCGTCCGTCCGTCCGTCCGTCCGTCCGTCGGTCCGTCGGTCCGTCGGTCCGTCGGTCCGTCGGTCTGTACGTCTGTCTGTCTGTCTGTCTGTCTGTCTGTCTGTCTGTCCGTCTATCGTATCTGAACAAATCTAACTCCTCAACCACACGTACGATCTTTTCCATATTGAAGAAACCCCTATCCATGTGCCTCTAGTTTCTTTTTACTTCTAGTAGGAGAAAGTAAAAAGGGACGTGCGGTGAAGGTTGGTCGGGAGAGCTAACAGTTGAATTATGCACATTCCGCATTCACGCCGCATCATGATTCTGAGTGTGGCCGTGGCTATTTTTAAAAGCGCTGACTATTAATGCTGCAACGGCAGCGTGTCGCATGTTATACGCTTGTGTCGCAGACGTAGTGCTCATCCTCCCTCGCCCGCCAGTCCGCCCTTCCTGCTCACACGCTGTCGTTTGCCCACGCCCTTGCTCTCGCTCTCGCCCTCGACACGGTCCTCGACCTGGTACCAATTCTGATTCTCGCCTGGCCCTTGCCCTGGTCCTGGTCCTAGTCCTTGTCCTAGTCCTAGTCCTAGTCCTAGTCCTAGTCCTTCTCCTAGTCCTCGTTTTAGCTCTCGCCTTAGCGCTCCTTATCCCTCGTCTTCCGCGTTCTCGCCTTAGCTCTTTCCCTCGCCTTGCCCACTTAGCTTCGCCTTAGCCTCCCTTGCCTCCCTTAGTTCGCCTTAGCCTCCCTTACCCTCGCCTTAGCCCTTTTTAGCTCTCCCTTGGCACTCGCCTTGCGCTTTCCCTAGCTCTCGCCTTATCCCTCGAATTGGCCCTGTCCTTAGCTCTCGCCTTAGCAGTCGCCTTCGCCCTGTCCTTAGCTCTCGCCTTAGCTCTCGCCTTGGCCCTGCCTTACCCTCGCCTTGACCCTCGCCTCATCCTCGTGCTCGGACTCGCTCGCCTCGCACTCCCCTCCCTTTCAACCTCCAACCTTTGCCCGCCCACTCACTCGTTCGTCAGCCCATGTCCGTGTGGCTGGCGTGCGCTCACGCGGCGGCTCCCGTTTTCTGGACATTGCAGAGCTGTTCGCATACTGACTAGGGGCCGGCCTTTTCACCTCCGCGCAACGGGGTTCGAATCCCGCATGGAATTTGCGGTCGACGGAACGCGTTTGCGGCCGACGCCGCTACAAGCGCTTTCTCTGTCATGTCACGTTGCTCCAATTGCTCGCAGGCTGAGGGCATTTATCATTCAGGAGTCAGTGGTTGCTTGACTTGTATGGGTGTGCTACTGAATAGGATTTGTGAAGAGACTTTCCATGTTATTAATTTAATCCAGTTTCGAACATATCCCGTAAGGTATTAGGTTAGTGAGTAAATTTGACTTGCGAATACACAGATGAGTTTTAATCTAATCGTTATAAATAATGAAAATTGTTATCACCGCCAAAATAGCAATTTCGATCGATAAAGTACAATTTGAGAAACCATTTTTCCATTAATTTTATTTAGATTATTCTAAATCCTGAAGAAATATCTTTCACCTTACATACGTTATATACGTACATATGTAAACAGAATGATATATTTTCTTCCAAAATCAAGTGTTTTCTATTAAAATGCGATTAATTTTTGCTAATAGCTTGGTTTTCCCTCATTATTTGAAGCTAATTGTGCACTCAAAACTAATAAAAATAATTTAATTTTCTTTTTCTGTTTTTTTTTTCATTTTGATTATTAATTCACTTTATCTTCCAATAATGTAGATGCAAGAATATAAAAAGTAGTCACTCCCACCTACTTCTACAGCAAACGATTAAGATATTGTACGATTGAATATTTTACCTCCACCAGGAATAATTTCCTCTAGAAAACTTTACCACGTTTACTTCTTTAAAAATGAAATGTAATGTTGTTTGCAACTAATTTACAACCAAAAAATAATTAAAGTTTTGTTACACACGCACAAATATTATTTTTGAGGATTTGCACTAAAGCATGAAACATTTATTTTAATAGCAAATTTTCAAGATATACCAACGTCTTCAGTCTTTGATTTCAAATGTCCTATCCAATGAACAGTATCTCAATAAGTCTAAGAAGGTACATAAATCTATTTTAATGTACACATGTTTAAAGATCATAATAAAAATATTATTTTTTTTATAATTGAGAGAGTAAAACGAAATTCATCAGTTAGAAGGCTCATTTCTTTCACAGGCATGTCTACGAGTTACATCTGACGACGGTCTATAAACAGACCCACAAAAGTCCACAAAATGAATTTATTTTCAACCCAAACTGATATGCAAAATGACTTCCCTAATATACAATTCTGAAACTAAAAGAAAAAAGCTTTGGAGTGAATATATACAACTTAAATAGATTCTCTGACGAATACGAGAAAAACGGTTCATGAGGAACAGAGACGAATTTTTGGCACGAGATTCTCACAAAGCGTACACGAAGGGAAAAGAAAAAGATATTTATTTCCGCTACTTGGAACACATAACATTAGACGGGAAAGTTTTATTTCCATCGTTGCTACGCAAAACAAAAATGGAGAAATGCGGGTAGTTGAGGCGACTCCGACCAGGCTAAAAAGATCTGGTAGACTGCAGGGTGGTCGACGATTACACTGCGTAGCAGTTCCGAGCACACCAGCAGAATAATTTCGCTAAAGCAATTACCGTAGCAAGACGAAACTTTTTCGCCCAACGAGATAAAGGAGCGGTAGCGAGGGAGGAGAAAAACGAAGAGAGAAAAAGTTAAAGAATATGCACTTCTCTAAAATTTGTCTGGAGATGTGATATAAACATGTTAAATCAAATTTCCTTCACATATTTGTAACCACGTTGCTTTTTTCCCCCACTGATTTATTGAATTAATTGCAATTATGAAAGTTAGTAAGAACTACATTCCCATTGTAAATTCAGACTATTCTATAATAAAAGGTATTTTTATTGATTTGTTAGCCAAGTAAACATAGATTATTTTCAAAACATTTATACCTAATGTTGAGGTTAGATGAATAATGATTTACTTCATGAAATCATGGGATTTTAGGTCATTGATTTGGAACGCATTGCACTGAGATATTCCATCTTATATGATGATGGACATCTGAAACCTAATCTGACATCAATATTCAAATTTAATTCTAATATATTCAATAGCACGATTACAGCTCTCTAAAGAATAGTGCAAATAGTCCAATATTCAGAGCGGTAATTGCAATCTGAAGGCAGTATTTTCCATTTAAAGATCATATCTTTTTATCTTATATTGATCTAGCACACAAAGAATAATATTTTCATTCTGAGAAGCAACGTATACTAGTACTATTTCCCATTGAAACATAAAACTTAAAGGGAAAATGTCAGTAAATCCATCATTGATGGCAGAAGTGTACTTTTTCTCATGGAATGGTCAATCAATATAATTCCTTTAAGAATCAAATGCCGATTACTAGGGTAATTGAGTTAGCATGGTCATTGAGTTAAAAAATATAAAAACATTGCATAAAAGAACATCACTTCTTGAAATCATTCTTCGTAAAAATAGCTCATTCTCAATATACCTAGTAGTGAATAATATTAAAAATACTGTTCTTGAGTATAAAAAGATAAAAGAACATTTATCCCAAACAGTACTCATGAAAAATCATTCATGTCGGCCCGGTGGCCGGACCTAAGTGTCGTATGATATCGGCCGAAGGGCGCGGGTTCGAGCCCACCCGGGCATGGTTGTTTCGTCCTTTCCCCTAGATCATCACCATATCGTTTCATGCTCATAGTTACCATTTCGTTATCATCAATAGTGGTCGCTAATGACCTAGATGTTGATGGGACCTTAAATAACCAATTTAAAAAAAATCATTCAGAAAAAATCCTCCGCAACAATAAAAAAGACACGCATTTAACCATTAAAAAGTCACACCCAAACAAACACCTAAAACACCAAGTATCGAACCCGCAGCCACTTGGCCTCACACCCCCCTCCAAGGCTTCAAAAAGGAACGACCACCACCGCAACCCCCACGTTTCAGGGCAGCGCGGTCTCGCGTCGGTCCAAACAGTACTTCATCCGTAATTGCGTTTGATGGTCCCTACGTGAAGCGAAAGCTTAGTGGAAGAAGAAACTTATCCAAGGGAAACTTTTCGATCCTATTACGGCGCACAATGGCTAACTTCGCGTGCGAGTGGGGGCGGGGCACCGTAGCGGCCGCAGAGACGAAGGGCGCCAGTGCGGTGACAATGCCCAAGGAGGTCGCGGGGCGGACACCCACATTGCAACGAAGTCAAAAGGAGGGAGCACTTGTGCTTCATGTGTTCTTATGGTTTAGTGTTTCCGGGGACATCAACTACTATAAGCACTTGTGTTTCGGGTGTTCTTATGGAATGATTGGTTGGGGCGTCAACTACAATGAGCACTTGTGTTTCATGTGTTCTTATGGAAAGATTGATTATTTAGTGTTTTCGGGGGTGTCAACTACTATGGGCAATAGTCTTAGAAGTGCCGTGCATGGTATATCAACTACTATGGGCTTCAGACCCGGAAGAAGTGCTTATATATCCGTATTTTTTATTAAAAATGTTATAGCAATTTTTGGGAAAATGTTTTTGAGGCTTCATATAAAGTAGCCTCTACAATCAAAATATGAGTTAGAAACTCCCAAAGATTTGAGTTCATTCATATCAACCGAGGAATATCAATTTTGAAGAAAACCTGCTGAACGATTTAGGCGTTAACGTTGATCAGAGACGGACAGGTAGTCAGAGGTATCAATGACCCACAAAACATGGAGGCTAAATGACTGTTAGGAATGTTTTTTATATTTAGCAACAGAATTTATCCACTTTCTCGTCCCCAGGGCCCAGAAATAAAGAGTTTTTCTGCTGAAAATTCGCCGTTTTCCGGCATACGATTACATAATTTTCTTTTCATACGATTGTAAGGGTGAAAAAGTAACAAACAGGGCAGCCTTACGAATGTCTCCTCCATAAAGTGGGCTTATGTACAATAGTACCCATCGAGAGCTACAAGTACAAGAGTTTATTCAGTTGTTGGTCTCTTTACACTCTTTAGCACTTTATGACAAGGTAGTTCTATGTAGATACACATGAAAATGTTTATAAGTGAAGTGCATACAGGAGAACAAGAGCTGATTCTCATAGTCCTTTTTTGAACATGGATTTCAAAATTTCACACCACTCATTATGTTCATAAGATTGCGATAGAGATCTGAGTAAATCATAACAATTGATTTCAAGCTACCTGCGTAAATACACGTACAAAAACAATGAGAACATGCAGATCATGATGAAAGATTATTTTATAAATGTTTTTATCGAAGTATGTAGTTTTTAAACATTTTAAATACAGTCCATTCCGTATGTATTATTAGTTGATATATTTAGTCTATACTGGCAATGCAATAACCGTTTTTCAAAAATATTGCCTATACTTATAGAAATAATAGTTTCAAATAAGCACTTAACATTTATAATAGCTTGCATGTTCTTTTGACAATGTAAAGTAAAACTGCGAGCCTGAAGGCCACAATTTTAGTAACTTTCAAAATAAATGTCGTCTGTAAAAACATAATAGGTTTACCACATATATTTTATTCATTATTGTTTCGATGATATATTTTGGGATTACGGAAACAACTCCAGTGTACTACAATTCGCGTGACACATTTGTGATATTGTTTCCCACGATGTGCGGAAGCCAACAATCATTTTTATCGCATTTTGTTTTACACGAAAACACGACTCCTATGCATTCCACGAGCACTCACATTGCATTCACAATGGCCTTCCAGATGAAGTTGAGGCCGAGTGTCACGTAACAAACCCACTAACTCTCCGCGCGTCACATACACTCGACGTTTTCATTGGCCACGTTTTGACCTCGCGCTATCGTTTGTTTACGCAGGCCAACTTAAAAAAGCGCCACGTGCCCAGCGAAGCGGAACAAACGACAGCAGGAAAATCGCAGCCACCCGAGTTTTAATACGAAAAATGCAGCGCGGTCTATCGCTCGCAGAAGAACGGGCAGACGGTTTCCGGACGCGGACTAACCCACATCCCTGCGAACCGCACGGGACGACCCGCAACGTCATAAACTAGTGGTGTTAAAACAGCATCTACTTTCTCGACAGTACATACGAAAAATTACGCGAAAAGTACTCAATTTTTTTAAAAAATGGTACATGACCTTTTCTCAAAATCTATCTTTAAGGAAAGACTTCATTATGAAAAAAATCTCTATTTTAATAATTGCAGTTGTAGGAAGACGCCAAAAAATTTTGAATATTTGCAATTTTTGAAAAAAAATTGGGTTTTTAACGGACATGAGATCTATACATCTTAAACATTCTTCACACCATGTAAAAAGAAAGATTTAATAAAAAAACAATGGAACCATTTTTTCAAAGTTTTAAACATATCCCAGACGCTTCAAGTAAAGTACTCTCCCAAATTAAAATTACGGCTTCAAATGCAAGGGACCGATGCTACATCAATCGGATCAAATGAGGATTATCAATTTTGGAAAAAATCAATTTAGCTGCTGAACGGTTTATCCGCTACGTTTTTTACAGACGGACGGACAGGTAGACGTTTTGCCTTCATTCGATTTTTCGGTATCAAGAACCCATAAAACATGGATATGGATTATACTGCGTGTTAGAGAATTGGTTTTTCTAAATTACTGCGCGAAATTGCCACACTTCCCTTTTCCTTCACCATTTTCCAAATTGCCACGCTGCGTAGTGGAGAGAAAGTTTCATAATGTTGCGCGAAAAAAACGCCCAATTTTCGGCAGAAAAACTCATTACAGGGCCCTGGTAAAGAAAAAGTGTATGAATCCACTTCACTTTTCACTTCAGACATCAACACACTTCAATTTTTCTTTACCAGGACCCTGTAATGAGTTTTTCTGCCGAAAATTCGACGTTTTTTTCGCGCAGCATTATGAAACTTTCTCTCCACTACGCAGCGAAATAGTAAAAATACAGCACATTCTACCGCTCGCAGACGAACGGACAGACACTCCTCGCACGCGAACTCACCCGTGCCCCTGCGAACCGCATGGCGAGGGGGCGGGGCGCGCTCCCGGCGGCGCAAAAAGGGAACAAACTCGTAAATACATCACCGAAAATTTCGCAATGGTGGTTACGAGCAAATTATTCCGTACGCGTGAACCGCCCGGGATAATAGACACAATAACATCGGGACGCGCATATTTCTGCCAATTAAAGTTGAGCACTAAACACAGCGGGAGTGTGCATCCCGGCCGAAGCCTAGTTCATAAATTACGACGTGCGTCCGTGAAAGCGAGCAGCGTAGCAGCCATAGGGCCAGGAGGAGAAAGAGGTAGGGGAGAAGGAGTGGAGGTGATGTGCGGTGAAGAGGGAGATTCTCGGGAGGTAAAACTGAAAGGGAAAGACGGTAGTAAAGGCGAAGTAAAGGGGAATGCAATAATAAAGAGTGTGAAAAATAAAGAATAGAGGAGGGAAATAAAGGTGTTAAGAGAGATGAAACATATTCCGATGCGTCAGTGTAATATAGAATGAGTAATCGCCTAAATACAAGATAGAAAAGCATATGCAATGGTCCACTTACGCATAAACAGAAGGACAAGTGACATATCTGAATTTTTGAATTTGGGATTAATATGACACATATAAATCAAGTTTTATAAAAAAGTGTAATACGTGTCAACGTTTCCTATCAAACTATTTAGGGCATATTTCGACGCAAATTACCAGAAATTCGTTGTCATGACAGCCTGACGTCAATCACATTATTTGTAACTACCTATATCGATCTATAGAAATAAAAAACCGGAGGCAGCGAGCCCAAAATAAAGACACCACGTAGAAAGCCAACTAGGAAAGTAGAAATAGACGAATCGATCAAAACCGGAAAGACACAGCATCTCAAAGCAGTAGCAAGTCAACAGCAGCGTGACGGGTCCACACCAGTGGAACCGGTGTTCCACAAGGTGGACTGTACGGTCCTGGCGAGGGGGGAGCGGGAAGCGGCGTGCGTGGGGCAGCGAAAGGGTGA
The DNA here is from genome assembly GCA_964035755.1 of Teleogryllus oceanicus. Taxonomy (NCBI): domain Eukaryota; kingdom Metazoa; phylum Arthropoda; class Insecta; order Orthoptera; family Gryllidae; genus Teleogryllus; species Teleogryllus oceanicus. Next base: position 173,529,825 of record CAXIVR010000003.1, read on the forward strand.
ATGAGGAGTGACAGGTTTATCTGACCCCAGCCACCGCCCCACAATGGAGCCGCCCACACGTCGCGCCGCGTCGCTGCTCGCCGCCCAAACGGAGGGGGGTGGGGGCGGGGGCGGGTTTCGAAGTCGAGCGCGCGTGAAGAGCGCCCACACGCGGGCACGCGGGGGGGGGAGGCGGATGCGTGCGAACCGCGGTTGGGGGGGGGGCGCGGAGCGGGGCGCGGAGCGGGGCGCGGAGCGGGGCGCGGAGCGGGCGCGGAGCGGGCGCGGAGCGGGCGCGGAGCGGGGCGCGGAGCGGGCGCGGAGCGGGCGCGGAGCGGGCGCGGAGCGGGGCGCGGAGCGGGCGCGGAGCGGGCGCGGAGCGGGCGCGGAGCGGGCGCGGAGCGGGGCGCGGAGCGGGCGCGGAGCGAGGCGCGGAGCGGGGCGCGGAGCGGGGCGCGGAGCGGGGCGCGGAGTGGGGCGCGGAGCGGGGCGCGGAGCGGGGCGCGGAGCGGGGCGCCGAACGGTGCGGAGTGGGACGCGGTGCATAGCGGGGAGAGGGTGCGTAGCGGGAGGGGAAGTGGACCGCGGAGCGAGGTGTGGTGAGCAGGCGGAGCGGGAAGGGGCGGAGCGACGCAAGAGAGAGCGAGCGAAGTATGTTTTTGAGGTATGGAACTGGGCGAAACACGAGCTGGGTACATAGACGGGGAGAGTTAGTGATGGGTGGTGAGGGAGGAAGCCGACGTGAAGGAGAGGGACAGTACGATGCAGCAAGGCAGAGCGGAACAAAGGAGAGTAAGAAGGATTGGTGTTAGCGGGAATGATGAATGGCGGAGCGAGAAGACATGGGGTGGAGCGAAATGTGGGAGAGAGAGATACTGCCCACGATAGACTCAGGATGGCCTGACAAGACCGGAGAGTACCGGGGAGTGCCGAAGGCTCTCAAAGAGCGCCGGGGGTTGTTTGGTGGGAGAAGCCCAGGGAGGTCCGTAGAGTGCTAGGAAGAGTCGGGGAAGGGCGAGAAGGGCAGGAAAGAGGCCGCGAGGGCCAGGAGGGCCAGGAGGGCCGGAGAGAACTGGAATCACGGGGCGTCGGAGTGGGGGGGCCGGGGGCCGGGGGGGGGGAGCTAACCATTGCGGCGGTGCGTGGGGGACAGAGCGTGTGCAGCGGAGAGGACGCAGCCTGGAGAGAGGCAGAGTGGAACGAAGCGGGAAGCGCGGCCGGAGGCGTGAATATTCAGATTAACCGCCGCCCACGCGTCTGCGTGTGACATGTGCCGGTGTCCTCTTCGCTGCGCAACAGCGTTCACGTAGCACGAAGTTCTAAAGATCTGAAGGTCAAGTCTTGTTCCGAACCAGTGAATGGGTAAACGGTATCAGTAAAAGCTGGTGGTGTATGAATTACACGTAGAGTTAACTTGTGCTTGAAGCTCTATGTACGATGATACAAACGTCAATAATATGAAAAGTATAATTAATATGGGTTATTTATGAAACCTTTTACTGAAAACCTTAAAAGAATTCTAAAGTTCACATTTTTATTTAACAAATACATCTTCTAATTTCGGTCTGCTATAAAATTCAATAATTTTTAAATATATTCAATTTTGTTGTTCGATTAATCATATTATTTACACATAATTTTCATTATTCTTCTGTCTTATTTTTTCTACTTTCTCTGGTTTATTTGAAAGAGCAGCTAGTACATTCAATTAAATATTTGTAAATAAAATACATTTGTATTCATATCAATCGTTCCAAATGAATTACATTTTGTCTACCAACTTTTTATATTAAAAATTTCATTCATTAACTTACATCACATTAATCAATATTTCCGATTATATTTCTTCTATTTAACACGTCAATTGCGTTAACATGCATTTCGAATTTGGTCTTCAGGTATCGTAGAGGAGGCAAAGTGCATGTATTCGCTAAATACCAAATAACGCATATAAAGCACTGGCTTGACATGTGAACTTATGACTAGAGAGTGAATCATGATAAACCAACATCAAATCTCTGTTTTGGACAATGATTATCGTCAGCCAATGCAGGCTCAGCAAGAGCATTTGCTCCAGCCACCATCAGCAGAATATTCCGAGCAGTAAATAACACTGTCCGAAATATTAACATGCCTGAATATAACAGTGAACACATAAACATGACAAGCAACGGCTACGCAGTGTAGACTTTTGAGAACATATTGGACGTTATTCATGAAAAGTGGTAGTTCATGAAAATGGAAATCAGAGCATGTCCAGTGTTGTCGTAAGCACAGGGACCTTGTGTGCAAAACAAAGTGCACGGACAGCGGCATAACCCATCAAACTTCTACTATGGACTTTGTCATCCTTTTCATATATATTCCCCGCATCTAATTGAATTCCAGACCTCTCTCCTTCCAATTGAAATTTCTGAACATGTAAACTAATTGTTTACATGTTCACTAATTGTGCAAAAATGGAGGCTCTCATCCAAGTAAATATTATTAAAAACATTATTATTATTATTATTATTATTATTATTATTTTAACTAGCAATAATAATTCACATAATTATTTGATTGTAATAATATTATTGTATACCTTTGTAATTTTTTAAATCTACAATATAGAAATATTAATAACTTGTTAAAACAGTTGCTACAGTGGATTTTCTGTAAAGAAATGAAACAAAACCACACTAAACAATTAAATAAAACGAATGTTTATTGATCTATTTAATTTATAAATTAATTTAAAGATGAACTCACTTTTCAAGTTTTCAGATGAGCGTTCATTTACCTCTAGGTGATATCGTTACCAACACATGCGTATGTATGCGTATGCACATCTTTGCGTATGCACATCTTTGTATATTAACTCTAGGGACACTAAAAGGAGTCTTCGCTAGGACTAACGATGAGTTTTTAAAATCTTTTTATTAAGTTTATAGTTTACGAATCTGAATATTAGTTATATAGTTTATGGTGTGCTTTTTGATCAAATATGATGAAATGCACTTGTTGGTTATAAAATGAATACTAAATCTTTTTACCCACAGAGTCTTGGGTTGTGGACAATTCAGCATTATTCATTGAAAAATGAAATACTTAGAATATGTTTTGGAAATGTCTGTAGTATTTTCATACTTCATATAATATAGTTTATTATATTACAATGTTATGAAGGAACATCAGTATTTATTTGACATAAAAATGTAATACGTTTTCTCATAATATGCAAACATTAACGCGAGGAAATTCCTACATCCATAAGTCACGGCATAATCTACCAGGCGTGTATATATATTAAAAAAATAAGAAGCTGAATTGAACCACTGGGACTTCTTCGATAGACTCGGATCGTTGTTCCTTCATGGCCTGATTGAGGGAGGAGAATTCGAGCGGCCGGCTGCTCTGATCGGTAGTTTTCCGTGGTTTCTCAGATCAACACCAGGCGAATGCCGACGCAGTACCCTACGAAATGGGCCACGGACCGCGCGCGATCTGTCCTTCTTCTTCCCTGTCCTATCCTCTCCCCTTACACACACACACACACACACTTACACTAACATGCACTACGCTACCACATATTCCGGGAGACCGGTCGGGAGCTTAGAGCTTGCCCCGGCTGGGGCGGTGCCCCGTTGGTGGGAGAGTCCTGGTTAGGGGGAAACCCCACAAGCCGACGGGAGGTCGGCGCCGGATCTCGCCATCCAGCAGGGGAAGACCACCGCCATCTCCCGAGAAAAAAACATGCACTACACTATCGGGACCAATGACCAGAGCAGTTGACGCGCCCGGAAATATCAATCAATCAATCAATCGAACAACTCCCTCTACGCAACCTGCCCAGACAGCTACACTAACGGGACTAATGACCAAAGCAGTTGACGCGCCCGGAAACACGAAAAAAACAAATCAAACCAAACCCTATTGAGGCAAGAGAAGAGGAGGAAGTCAGGTGGAGCCACGTCTGGGCTGTAGGAAGGGATTGAAGCAACGCCAACACTGAAACATTAGGAGTCAAATTCTGCTTCTCGGTCGGCCTCGTTGCTTGAGGTATACGCTTCGTTTTGCTTCACTTCCCTCTGGATTGTGCTTAGAGTCGCTGCTTCTCTTCCTACAGACATTGTCCCTACCCGCAACACTCAGAATATGAATTTTTCCCAATTGTGGAGGATCTTTTCTCGAGAAAAATAAATCTATTTATTATAAAATTAAAGATTTTTTACAATTTTCTTCGTAATATATGTATTGTAGGAAATACATTGCAATGTAATATATTTAATGTTCATTTGAAGTTTTATAAAAGTAATCTTAATATTTTATTACAGGACATAATTTAGTCTAGATTACTTTTTAATATAATTCATTTTAAAGTGTTTTTTTTTATATTTTTAGGAGAGCCTATTTAGGAAGATGTAATGGAGAATTATATTATCTGGAGAATATTACTTCAGTATTAACAAAAATATCTGACATGAATCATCAGATTAATTAATATTCAAACCGACTCAAAAAGATCAATCTACTATCAAAAAGGTCTCAAAAAGATCAATCGGCTGTCTCCTCACGTCGATATTCTCCGAATCGAATATTAGTACCTTCAAAAAGTGATTATCGTTTAATTGATCTAACAATATTAAGAAATGACTGGATAGAACTCCAATGTATATGTTGCATCGTTGACTAGGAGATCCCATAATTTTAATCCCGTCGCAGGCGAATTATTGATCATCGACTCATAGCTGGAACGAATTTAACACGGTCTGTAGGAGAATCCTAGCGAACTGATGCTCTCCGTACAGTACCGGGGAATGGCGGAGCAATTGTAACAAACGGACAAGGGTTGAATGATTGATTGACTTATTACTTAGTTATTTAGGGCGCGCCAATTACCGAGGTCATTAGTCCCGTAAATGTAGTGCGTGTGTTTGGTCGGGAGGTGGCGATGATCATCTTCCACTGGATGGTGAGATCCGGTGCCGACCTACCGACGGCTAGGAGGGTTTTCCCCATCCAACGGGGCTGTCGGGTTTTTCCCAACCACCGCCCCAACCGAGACAAGCTCTAAGCTCTCGACTAGTCTCCCAGCATGTGTAACAGCATGTAAGGGCGTGTAGGTAAGGGCAGAGGATAGGACTAGGAAGGGGAAGGAAAGATCGCCGGCGATCGCAAAGACGCGGAAAACTACAGATCAGAGCAGCCGGCCCCTAGAATTCTCCTCCAGATAGAATACAACCATCTATCTAGCAAGTATCGAAAATACCGCCAGCGTTGGGACTCGAACCTAGGACCTCCAGGTCAGAGGCTCTGCATTGATATCAATTGATGACCTGAGTCATCTCTCTCGATAAACGGACAACGAGCGCCTTCGATCTTTTCTTCACATTTGTCTTCTCCTCTGTTCTTACACACGATATCCTACATCACTCTACCTCATCCGTCTGGAGCTCAGAAGCCCCACTGATTCCTGTTGAGGTAGACTTTGCAAATCGACATGGTGGTCAGGTCAAACCTCACGTTACAGGAGGGGAGGAAAACCTCTATCTATGGGGAATACGGCATGTATGGCAACACTTACAAGACTTACGACCTAAACATTTGACACGCCCAAAATTAATAAATACCCCCACGCCCACCCGCATGCCCATCATCGTTTCTGCATCCCTCAAAGCACATCTCCATGAGTCCATACGCATGGAAATTGTATCCCCTCTGCGAGTTGATCGAGAAGCGCATCCGCAGTGCCTCCTGGCTGTTCAAGTGAGGACAGCGACTGGTAGCGGAAGGGGAAAGTACGTAAAGTAATGGAAAGCGAGTGGGACATGCAGAAATGTCAGAAAGATGTAAAGGAGGAACGCAGAGCGATCAAGTAAGGCGAACGAAAACGACGAAGGGAATAGACATTAAAGTCGATATAAAAAGACGAAGGTTATCGAAAATTGTTGTTAAGGGTTGGAGAGTGTGAGATAATATTGAAGGGTGTCGAAATTTGTCGGAAACTGTTTAAAGGTGATCAAAAAGTGCCCGATGGACGTCGTATGACAAGGAAATGTATCGAAAGGTGTGAGGAGTTAAAAATATCAGAGGGCGACAGTAGATGCCAGAAGATGTAAGATGTTTTGAATGGTGGCCGAGAGAGTCGGAGTTGATGGGCGTGTCTCAAATAGTCAAATGAATTGGAGGGTTAAGGAAGTTGTCAGAAAAAGAGTAAGAATCTGGGAGTATGCCGAATGAAATCAGAGTTGAGAATTTATTGAAGAGCTGCGAATAGATTGAAGTGGCAAGTAAACGAATAAAAGCATGAATTTTGACGATAGTAATGACCGCAAAACGAAAAAACAGAAAGAGAAATTGTAAGGGTTGCAGCGAGTGGTTGCTACCAAAGATCAGGACTAGTGAGTATCGAAACGGATATTTCACTGCGGATATTTCATCACATGGAAAACCAAGCTGCTTATCGAAAATTTGGTAGAGAACCGCTACTTTCGCCCACGCGAAAGCTTCCCGCCCTCCCTAGCTCTTAGCTTTCTCGCTAGCTCATTGATCAGCGTGCTCGGTTTCCATGCTGCAACCCCGGGTTCGATTCCAGGTTGGGCTAGATTATAGTGGTCATTTTCTTTGCAACGTCCAAGTATATGTTGCTGTGTGACGATGAGAAAACTCACTTCTCAGGTTGAGAACACCAGGATACGGTGTAAGAATGCCTACTATAGCGTCATAGACTTGACTCCCTGCTCCAAAGAGACAAGTTGCAAGGTATGGGGATGAGGGAGCCAAAAATAGGCTTCCGAACAATGGCCAACCCTTCAGGGAAAGTCCAAAAGGGGAGAGGGCTTGTAGGTGCCGGGTGCAAATTGCAACGGGAGAAGCAGACGCCTCAAGACGAGTGCGTGGGGGAAAGATGACGCAGGAAGTCATGTGACTCGAGCATATAAAAGGTCTGTCGCAGAAGCCCTGGGTTGGTAGCGATTCTAGTTTCCCCGGGGCAAAACCCGCAAACACTTGTCCGCCAAGTCTGGCACGGAAGTGCTGTAGGCACGTGTAGGTGTTCGAGTCTCGAGCACTGTGAAGTGTGCTCGATACTTCGAGGCATATTGCCGAGGCACACCAGGTGCCAAGTTGCGACTCGGCTGAGTTGGCTAATCGCAGACACGGCCGCAAGGCGCGTGTTGGGAGAGGGGGGGCTGCTGCAGGTAGCTCCGACAAACACCTTAGAGTGAGGTATGTAAATAGTGTGCATAAATTAGTGTAAATAAATTATATATACCCACTCGTGTCTGTTCCTTGTGGCGTAGATCCCTACCCACGACGTTACACTACATGCTAACCACACGTACCCCGAACATCATTGGCGCAAGGCCGGGACGCCGCTGATAAGCCCATGCTTCGTCAGAATTGCGCTAAAGTACTCTCAGCAGTAGCGAGGGAGGAGCGGAAGCAGTTTTCCAGTTCTCGATTAATTCAGAGAAGTTTAATTTTTATCAACAAATAAGAGGTCATTATATCCATTAACAATAAACTATAACCTTCTGAAGATCATAATGGAATAGCAGCAAAGATCTAGGAACACAAGGACATACACATTAGACACGGGAGAGGGGGAGGGAGTACGGAGGAAAGATCGTGTTGGGAAACGGACAAACGGTGAAGAGAGAAGGGGGGGGGGGGCGGTGGCTAAGGGGTTATCGGGAGGGGAGGGGCTCGCCGAGGTGATGAGGTGATCAGCCGGAGAGAGGCTTTGGGACAAGGGGCGGCTAATGTATGACGATTATGCTCCCCGCCACGCCCCCCGAGTCCCCCTCGCGCCGCCTGCGTGGGAGCGGACGTCTGCGCTCGCGACGCCATTTGGCCCAGGGGACACGGCGACCAAGGGCGGCGGCGGCGGCGGTGGCGATGGTATATCGGTTAGGGCATCTGGCTGTTATACCCAAATTCGCGGGTTCAAAGTCGTTGATTTTTAAGGGCGAAAAAGTCCTTCGTACGCCTTTTTTCGGAAGGGAAGTAAATCCGGCTGTCCCATGTTAGTAGATTTACTGCATGTAAAAGATTCTCAAGCCTAAATGAAGCTTCTGAGCTAAATTCAAATTGGCTGTTTCGTTGCCCAAGTAATACCGTCTTTTTCCCCTAGTAGGTGAAAGGAGCGCAACAAATTTTTGCGTGGTCAGATGGAAGAGCAGGCCTCATGAGCTGAGTCTTGCCACGTAAAATAAGGGATTCATTCATTCATTCATTCATTCAGGAGCACGAGGTGGTGGGGATGGAACCTGCTAACAATTTATTTCTTAAGTAATCAAGTGTGAAACGTGTTTTATGTGAAATGTAGTGAACATAAAGTATGCGTGACATATCATACGGATAGCTTTCTTAAACGTTTACTAAAAGTATAGTTTCGAACAAAAATATATCAAAAGAAAACCAATTCTACAATACTATTTACAATCGCACCCATGTGCCTTCCAATACTACAACTACTTATGATATAGATATTTGTTAATAATATTAAAAAAGAGAGAAAAGAAGATAATATAAATAAAGAAAAAACAAAATAAATCTAGAAAATAAAATATCAGGAATTTTTCCCCGTTGTTCTTGAAATGTAAATTACACTGAAAACATTTAAAACAAAAAATATAACAGTAATATAATGAAAACTGATATTCACTATTCTCACAAGATGCATAGAATCTGATACATTGTAAAAGAGTTGAGGGAAATAGATCAATGTAAATTCATATTTTGCCCCAGAAACGCAAGAAACGCCTTCATAATGTCCTAACTCTTCCAGAATCGTTTTACCGTGATAGAGAGAAGAGGCGAAATGATGGAAATAATAAGAGAAACAGTGATAATGTGCCGTGTATTCTTGAATATTGACTGGAAGAAAAGGAAAATAAGAAAATGGGGCATAATGTTTCAGTAAATTTAAAGCCTTTGACAGATTGCAAGAAGCAAGGGCAGATTATATGGGTTATGAAAGTGAGTTGAAAAGTGTTTGGCTTTTCGTGATAGTGTGGCACCTGTCAGCCCGAGTCTGGCTAGCCCACCCAGGAGTGCCAACGAAGGGGCTTCATCTCTTCGGGTAAGCAAGTGGTTTTTAAAAAATTACAAGTGTAGAGCCTACATCCGGGGTAAAAGCATTGTGCAGTGGAAAGGTCTTCGCCCTCTCTCAGTGTTGTTGCCTCGATGTAGGTCTTTGCACACGGGACACGACAATAAAGCTCAATGCGTATTTACTGCACTATCAGCTGCAGAGTAAATACATATTTAAGCTCGTTACAAGGTTGTATTAATTGAATGTGGAAAATTTTGGAGGAAGAACCTTAAGCACTTGGATTGCAATGTAAATTGTATAGGAATTGTACTAAGTGGTAACTCAGAGTTCAAAGTCCACTGGTGGATTTGACACATTCTTATAAGAACGACACATATATTTTTGGAAGTAAAGACCATTCCAACATGTGATTCTCCAGGAGTGCCACCCTCCGGACCAACGGCAGCTGACGGTGAGATGATTCGGAATTCATATCAAGTGATTTTTAGGATGAAACCATACCGCTACATCATGAATTATTGAACTTACGCTGTAGAACAATATTATGGAATCCTATCTCATGTTATCATAAAGCTAGTTGACGGCCACACTGATTGACAGCCAGCTTGATTGACTGATTGTAACTTCATAATCTGTGCACGTCTTCTAGAATTTATTGGGAAATATAGTTATTCAAATTACCGTTTCCATGTTCTATTATTACTTGACGATGGACATCATAGATAAGATTCCAAAATTTATTGCTTATTTATCCTTGAAAATAGATTGTATTACATGAGAGTTTTTTTTTTAATTTTCAAAATTTGTGTAGTATATGTCTCAGTGTAGGGATCACAGAATTTTGAAAATGTGCACAGAATTCACTTCTCCCCATAGCACGTCATACGCAGTTTCAATTGTTTTTTGACGTAAAATAAATAAATAAATAAATAGATTGATTCATGAGTTGAAGTGTTTCCGGGCGTGACAATACTAAGATCATTAGTACCCCATGTTCAATGAATGCGTCTAATAGGGGAAGTGGGAGTAACCTTCCCCCGCTCGATGATGAGATCCGGCGCCGACCTACACATCGATTGCGGGTTTTCCCCAATCAGGTATCTCCCATTAGCTGGGGTTCGCCCCGGACGAGACAAGCTCTAAGCTCTCGACTGGTCTCCCGACTGTGTGGAATTGTTGTGCATGTAAGCGTGTGTGTGTGTGTGTGTGTGTGTGTGTGTGTGTAAGTAAGAGATGAGTATAGAACTAGGAAGAGGAAGGAAATATAGTGCGCAGTTCTTAATCCGTTTGTTAGGGTACTGCTTCGCTATTCGTCTGATACTCATCGGAAAATTCACGGAAAACAACCGATCTGAGCAGCAGTCGCTAGAATTCTACTCCAGAAGCGAATCAATTCGATCTAGCTACTGTGGAAAATCCAATCACTGTCGGGACTCGACCATTAGGACCTTCTGGCCAGAGGCACTGCAATGACGTCAATTGATGCCCTGAGTCACCTCAGTCGGTCATAGCTCGATGTACCCCTTGCAAAGAGGTACGAAGAGTTCAAATTTAAGATACAACAATTTCCTCGACTAAGTGCGATTTCCTTTCTTTCCCACGTGGTATGGCATGATCATGTGTGAATGACGAGAAATTAATGATAAAATAAGATAACTACACACATGACAAACATTTCCCCCCTTACGGGTAACTTTCCAATGTGGGTATCAGGGTAAATTTTGTCACGCTCAAACCATGGTATCAGCATGGCAAGAAATTCGACTTTAACCACCAAATTAAAATGGGTGTGTTAAAGGAAGCCAAACGTGCTGAAACGAATATTACGTGTATTAGGAATGTCGATCAATGACAGTTTTCCCGCAGAAAAAAGACGCAACAGCACCTACTGTATGCATGATAATATTTTAACGTACGCTAAAGAAAATTATTCGTGTAAACGCTATTTGTCAATATCATATCCAGCAACTGGATATCAAAATTTAAAATAATAATAATAATAATAATATTAATATTAATAATAATGTCTTCATTTCTGGCGAGGCTCAGGCCGTAAGACCTGCTCTTCCGCCTAACCAGTATAGCCCATCACTCCACAAAATGTAGGAATTGAAAAAGCAGAATGAAATTTTAAACTGAACATCTCTAAATAAATGGAATGCGATTCAAAACAAAGGATGTATATGGAGAAATTATACATTTCGCAATTAATAAAATGAAGAAATGAAGCATTTCGTTGTGCTATTCAATTTTAATTCGATTCCATACACTCCATTGCAACAGTGAAAAGAACGTATTGTTTTTCAAGTATACATAATTGTAATTGAAAATGGTGTTTTAACTTTCAACATTTTGTGTGTTATTCATGAGATATTCTGTTTTGCGAATCACTCCCAACCCTCCATTTCATCACTGGAAAATAAAAGCTTTCTATGGATCAACGAATCAAGAGAGAATTTTTTTAACGGATTTCAAACGAATTTTTTAATTCAGCTCGCGAAACGCTTTGTGTTCATAAATCATTCCATAAAATTCAGTAAAAAAGCGTTCAAGTATTTCTAGAACACTGTTTTAGATAAATTGGTGTTTCATATAAATAATACAATTATCAGTATTGCTTAGATATTAAATCAATATTTCTTCTTGATTGTCAAAATATGTTTACAAATAAAAGTATCCAAAGTTTTTTATGACAATCATTTATTCAGTAATTTCACAACGTTTCGTAACTCGTTTTGTTACATCTTCAGGTGCTAAACTTAATGAGGGAACGCTATCCTACTGAATTACCACATCAGCAGAACATTTAAGGAACCATTACGAAATACCTCACTTTCGCACAGTTGATACCACATAACTAACCGTTACAAACAGACCCTCCATTGAAAGTTTGAAAGCCACCCCTGGCTATTTAGCTCTCTGAAGAAGGAAAGTTATTAATTTTAAACTGAAAAAAGCAAATTATGAAATTTCAATTATCATGAGAAACTTCAACTGCATGTTCCAACAGCAAATCTAGCAAGTCTAGTCCCAACGTCATCAAAAGAGTCTGGCTCTCAGAAAAGTGTGAGTGAATATTGACTTCAGACGCGTGGACTATTATGGTCATTATTGTGAAAATAATATTTCTGTCTTCTTGACAGCTAGCAGTTGACAGGGGAGAGTGGGTCCCGTTATCCAATCAGAAGCTTTACATACTCATAATGTCACTGCAGAGTTGCCTACTAATTAAGAGAAAATGAAATCTTACTGCGCGGAGAAACTGTAAATTGCTGATCGCCATTACGTCTTTGGTTATGCATCGTCTATGCGGTTTTGTATCGTCTACTGTTGTGTTCTCTTATTGCAATTTGTTTCTTGCTACTACTGCTATTGTGGTCTAACACAAGAACGCCCGCGTGTCTGTTGCGCGAGTGAGTGGCAATATCCCTTTGCTGCACCTTCAGCTGTCAAGGAGATAGAAATATGATTCCGACAATAACAACCGTACAACGGTCAGCGTACCGGACTGTTTTAGCCGAGTTTGCGGGTTCAAACCCGATCGAAGCCGTGGATTTTTAAGGGCGAAAAAATCCTTCGTTCGCCTTCCTTCGGAGGGGAAGTAAAGCCGGCTGTCCCATGCAGTAGATTGACTGCTTGTGAAAGATCCTCAAGCCTAAAAGAAGCCTCTGAGCAAAATTGACATCCGCCTGTTTCGTCGCCCAAGAGAATACCTCCTTTCTCCGCTAGGTAGTGAAAGAAGCGTAAAGAAATTTGCGTTGTTAGACGGATGAGTGGACCTGATGGCCCGAATCTCGCCCACAAATCTCGCACACAAAATAAGGCATTAACTAAACTAAACTAAACAATAGCCCGGCAAGTGCATGCTACATCCCCGGGAGACAGTTGGGTTCCTTTTCCGCTGAAACGTGGGTTCCGATATCAGCCTACACGTCTGCCTAAGTCCTGCAAGTATCTTCTAACCGCGCAACTTCTAAGCTCCCAATGTATGGGGGGGGGGGATAATGGGACAAGGAAGGTGAAGGAAATATTGCGCGTAATCCGTCTGTTACGGCACCGCTACGACATTCGCCGAGTATTGATTGGAGAAAACTTCCGATCGGAGCACGTCGGCACCGGAATCAGCAAGTCAAGATGTGTCAACAACAGACAGTGGCCAAATTTCACGCAGCTATGAAGCTAGAGATAAAATTCGACACCTCGGGACAATGATGTTGCTTCGAAGCTATCGCTCCCGGTGTGTATGACTTTCACGTTGACGTGACCCTGGAACCTACAGTGTCAGTTTAAAGGTAGGATACATACCACGCAGATCTAAATTCCTACGCTGAATTCCAACAGTTTAAACAATTCGTGTACAACAAGCTTTCCCCCTCCTCACTCATTACATTCCCACATGGCTCTCTCATCCCTCTCCCTCCGTCTCTCTCTCTCTCACACACACACACACACTTTCTCTCTCTCTCCCTCTCCCTCCTTCTCTCCCTCTCTTTCTCTCTTGTTCTCCCGCACTTGCAAAACGACGCCCCTCATGTGGTTTATCTTTGCGAGAGCCCTCTTTGACAAACGGCTGCCAGCCGTGCCACCCTGCAAACTTGTAACGCACTGGAATGAGCGCTTACCCCATTCCATAGCCTCGCACTGAACGCTTTGCGCGAAAGGGCTCGTTGGAATGACGCTCTCATACACGCACTGCCATGCGAATCCTAGGTACCCGGCGACGTTAAAAACAATCCACAGATTTTTCGATGAGAATAAAATAAACATGATAGTGTGTTAAAAATGTTGTATGAAAAAGCAATGACCTATTCAAGACGAAAATGGCATTATGATCTCATATTCCTCAAATACATTCATGTCTGAATTTGTTCACGAAACCGAATATAAAACGTGGTTAAGTAGACAATACATTTCTCCAATATTTCAGATTTAAAAGTTTCTGTTTATCATCAAGTGACAAACGACAAAAAATCGAAGGTACAATAATGCAAACTCATATTTACACAGTCATTTTTTATTATGACAGAAAGATATCTATAACGATTTTCAAAGCGGGGAATTGCCAATTTGCATTTTATGAATACGAGAGTTGATTGTAAGGGCAAGTACTTAGAGCTCTCTCAGACAATTTATTTCGCATGAATACATACATATATATAGTGATGCATATTGGAGATGTAATAGTAGAAAACACCAAGGCATGTGAGCACAGTTAGTAGTTTTTTAATTTGTTTTCGCGACACCAGTCACAAGTTTAATTGTATCAATGTGAACCACATTTCATAGGTTACTTTACAATATTTTTATTTGTTAATGTTTGAATGCTGTTCTATTAGAGTCGTTAAAAGTCATCAAGTCAAGATGTGCCAACAACATTGTGTAAACCGCGCTAATGACAAATTTTACAAACTTTTTGTTTAACGGCAAGCTCAAATATAAAATTGCAAATTCAAAATTCTTTAATATGTGGCAAGCATCACCAACATTAATATGATGTTTACGTTAGGGTTATAAAGTGTGAGTCATTGCAGAATTTTAAATCGGTTTTTATTGCCAAAATTAGTTTGCTATTGATATTAATTGTGTGAACGAGATGCAATGCGTTCGATATTTTTCGTTTAAAAAGTAGATTAAATATTTTTATGAAACACTAGTTTCATGACGCAAACAAAATGAAGGTTTTACTGTTAATTTCAAATAGTTACCATTTCACATTTTTAATTTTATCAACTACTTGAGATCATGTACTTGGCCAGATCGACGTCCCTCACAAATTTTAAATTCCTACAATTCGTATATTAGAGAAAATAGATATCCGAACGAGCAAAAACTAAAACAGTATTAATGAAAAAAAAGACTTATATATCAGACGATTCGAAAAAATAATAGCAATGTTCAATAAAAACGTCCATTAATATGCTTACATAAATATATGTCTAAACTGAATAAGACAATCATAGTTAATTTTGTTGAATATAATGATTTGTAAAGAGAATTTTGTTATTCATCATTTAATCTTAAAGTGCATTTTTTTAAATAATCACAACTATACACCCATTGTAGACATAGATATGTAGACAAGACTATTGATTTTTGTATACCCACCGGTAGCGGGAGCTCATTGCATCAACTGATGTCACTGCAGCGCCTGTGACCGGGAGATCCTAGGTTGCAGTCCTGACGGCGGCAGGATTTTCGACACTAGCTCTTCAGCTAGGTCGAATTCAGTCGCTGTCTGGAGGAGGATTCTAGCGGCCGACTGCTCTGATCGATAGTTTTCCGTGGTTTCTTTGATGAACACCAGGCGAATGCCGCAACAGTACCCTACCAAACGGGCCACGGACCGCGCGCGATCTGTCCTTCCCTTTCCTTGTCCTATCCTCTCCCCTTACACACTCACACTAACATGCACTACACTACCACATATTCCGGGAGGCCGGTTGGGAGTTTAGAGCTTGTCCTGGCTGGGGCGGTGCCCCTCTGGTGGGAGAGTTCTGGTTAGGGGGAAACCCCACTAGCCGACGGTACGTCGTCGCCGGATCTCGCCATCCAGCGGGGAAAGATCAGCGCGCATATCCCGAGAAAAAAAACATGCAACACACTAACGGGACTAATGACCAAAGCAGTTGACGCGCGTGGAAACATGAAAAAATCAATCAATAAAAGTACCAGCTGTGAGCCACCTGAAAAGAAGCGCCATGTAGACAAAACAATAAAAACAAATTTCCCGTGTGCTAGAAAAACGATCTCCGACCGCAGTCAGAGAAGTTGCTCGTTAGGTGGCAGGCCACGTTTCCACTCAGACTCCTTTATATTTCCTCGATTTAGTGGCGCGGCGCCGGGAAGAGAAGCGAACTCAAAATGGTCTGCTCCATGCAGCGCGGGCGGTGCCCGAAGGGACTTTTTGAACGTGACGGGAGAACGCACCTTAGTAACGAGGCCCGGAGGGGACTGGCTGTGTAGCGGGCCGTGCCCGACCCGCCCTGACCTACCCCTCAACGCCCCTCCCCGCCCCTCCCCTCAACGCCCCCCCGCCCCGCCCCTCCACGCCCCTCCCCGCCTCGCCCCTACATGCCCCGCCCCGCCCCGCCCGCCCTGCCCCGCCCCGCCCGCCCCTGCCCCGCCCCGCCCCGCCCGCCCCGCCCGCCCTGCCCGCCCGCCCCGCCCGCCCCTCCCTCCCCGCCCTCCCCGCTCGGCATCGCCCCTCCCCGCCCCGCTTCGCCCAACACTCCATTCTACTCGACTCACTCAGTCTGACCGCGATCTTCCCACCCGTTGCCACACACGCTTCGCAGACTTTCACGATAACCATAATTACATCTGTCACCTTTACTTTAAAAGGAACTTAATCCAGACTAAGGTATTTTACAGACGACTGATTATAAATAAAACTATTACATTATGTTTCTTTATTTTATATTTTTCTGTTAATTTTCTTGTTACGTATATGTTGTATCAAGCCAATAATTTTCGAATTGTTCAAATTTTTCAATTAAAAATAAATGAATTATTTGTAATAAAAATTAATTTGAAAGATATCGTATGTAGTCAGTCATTCAATTATCTTTGAAAATTGTTGGCCAGAGAAAACATATATTTCACTATGACGCCAAAACTGGTCCGGATACTCTCGTCCTAAATTTGGGTATTTTGATTTACTAAAAATGACTGAACAATACACTTCTTTTTTCTTTTGGCTTTCAAAATGAAAATATCTACCATTTCGCGGCAGTAACAAGTTCCTTTTTAAAGAAATAGTTCAAAATTCACGTTGTTACTCTAATTGCTCAACTGTTATAAGCATCGACAGTTACTAAAAAAATATTGCAATGTGATTTTATGCAGATATGGTTGTTAGTAGTAGAAAGTGTCCAGGTTTGTCTTAAGGAGACACGCAAGTTGGTGGTTTGCAACTGGTTTTTGTAAACATCCGAGAGCACTTTTAGTGAGTTTAAACTATTTTGTTTTCTCTTATACATTTTATTTCTCTATGCTTTCAGAGATCAAATAATGAAATTTTTTTCTTTTTAAAATTTTTCTAAATCAATTTAAATTTTTCGATGATTATTTGTTCTTTAATTACTCACAATTAAATATTCTAGTGAATGAACTAGAATGGAAAAGGTGCTGTGAAAACTAGAGAGATTTTGATTTGAGAAAAAATATTTGTTTATAATTGTTTCATTTCAGTTCATAAGGCTGAAATTGTTAGTGCTAGATTAACTATTCTAGTTCATTTACTAAAGCAAATTTTGGGTTACATGCTGCAAATATAATTATATTACTATCTTTAATAGTTTATGATTGATATGGATAAATGTATGGAAAAAATTCCCAATTCGAGAATATGCATCTGAAGTTCATTCACTAAGGGCTTGACAATGGACAGTCAGTTCGGAAAACAATATTTTCTCAAAAACTAAGAAACGTAGCAAGAAACGACTTAAAGCATATAAAAAAATAAAACAGAACATACGACTCAATAAAAATTAAAATAAACGAATATTCACGATTTTTCATAATTAAACCAAAAAAAAAAAAAAATACAATAATAAAATAATAATAATAGTCTTAAATTATGAAACAGGATCTCAATACCTAAAAAGGAGAGAAGAAAATACTACACTGATGTCCTATGTTGATTCCCTTCGCTCCCCCTTCCCGATACGCAACTGTTAACGGCCCGTTTCCCAACACATCGATTGTGCATTACTAAAAAATATTGCGTTCTCGGCTCATAAAACTTACTTAATTTCTTCAAACCCTCATTTAAAAAATGAAATCTTTTGAGATCTTCTATTATATATTGGGAAATAGATTCGTCCGGGTATTCCCTCTTTCTGGCAAGGGGTGATCAGAAACTAATTTACTTCTGTTAGTAAATTAACAGGTTTATACCCTTTTTCACAAAAAAAAGTTTCTTTCATATATTTAAAATAGAAACTAAATTATGAACATACATTAACATTCTTTGTATTATAAATATAATTTTTTAATTCATTTATAAAGAAATATAATAGCAATTACTTAAAAATATATAAAGAAAATAGTTTGCATACTCACAAATAATTCAGAAACGGTTGTCCATAAATATTTCAGCTTACCTGAAACAAAATATAAGTTGCAGTATAAGATTTGATATATATATACAAATAAAAATAAATAACAAATTAACATAAAAATAATAACTTCTAATTAATCTTAAATCTAACTTGACTTAAAATATTCTACTTCAATTTGTGTTCGTATTCAATTAGATACAATTTCATCATCATATTGGGGTAAAATGTAAATTTGTGCATGAATATTACTAAGTAAGTGAGATTCAACATTCTGGGTGCTGTTGATAAACTTATTGTTGTGTCTCATTTAATTAAGGTACTAAATTAGCCATTCTGAAACTTTCAATTAAGTCACAAGTGAGAGTTACTATACTCGTAAAATTAAATGGTAACTGCCCGTTCAAAATATTCACACTTTTAACTAATTAATCACACAAATCAACTTCTTTTTTAGTATTGTATTGATGAACTATTTTGCTAGTTGAAAGCGTTTTGAAAGAAATGCAGCAAAAGTTTAGTGATTAATTTAGTGTTTTAATGAAACTACTTTCTGAAATATTAATATTTTAAATAAATTACTCACATTACCATGTTATAAACCCGAAATGTAAACATTCCAGTCGAGCAAAACGTGAGGTATTGTTAATTATGTGATGACTGCTCTTAAACATGTAACTTTTTCATAAAGTCAGTGAAGCGTGCGCAGATGATTTTCTCCCCCTTACGTCACATACAGTTTTTGACTGTTTTTGACTAAATAAATAAAAAATAAATAAAAGCTCAAAATTCAAAATTCGTGAATTTGTTTCTAGTTCGGCTTGCAATCTGTGGGTGTATTGTTTATAATGGTGCAATTATTTAAATATCCATATGCAATTATTTATTTTCTTATCAGTCTTCTAGATTACATAACTTAGAACCTGAAACAGAGAAAATACATTGGAACTTACAATTATGCCATGTATGCAAACGTGAATACAGCAAAATGATCATATGTACTTTGGATGGATGTTGAAAAGTATTTATCTCCTATGAAAAACATCATGTATGAAATGTGTTTAATAAATTACTGAAAATAATTATTCACGCATTATCACGCAACAAAAAATATGCATTCAGGTCATTAGAATTCTCTGCGTTTGGCAAAGTATACTTCGGTTTTTATAACATGGCGCGTGAGAAGTTGTCTTCACGATGGAATAGGTCACGGCTTTTTGCTTCTTTCTCGGTCGTGCCGCCAGATGTCGCATGATCGCGACCGTACAAGCAGTGCTGCATATCAAGAGATCTCCGTCCTTGGATTTTTCTAACGTGGCGACTGAGGGTAGTATCTCCAAGGTGGAATTCGACACATTTTGAGTCATTGTCAGTCCTGCCGCTTGAGTCGCTTCATCTGCAACATCGCTTAACGCGGTCGCGATCATGCGACATGACATCAGCCGCAACGTTTGAAAAACCCAAGTATAGCGACTTGACCGAGAAAGCGAGGAGAAGCCGTGCCATATTCCATCGTGAAGACAAGTCCCTCACGTGCCGCGTTATAAAAACCGAACTATAGCATAAAGTTTCCATGGCTAAATAGAACCACTCTCCTCCGTAGTGTTTGCGCTCTTAAGCAAATATCTTCCGAAGGGCAGCCCAGCGGAGCGGTGTGCGGTAGCGTCAGTCTCCTGCCAGGGTGCGATGCGGATTTAATGAACAAAGCTGTACAAAAAGCCGCTTGTTTTTATTTGACAGCGGGAGAACCGCGTTCGGGCGGCGCTCCTCGCTGTGTTGGTTTTTTGTATTTTTTTTGTTTTCCTTTCTCTCTCTCTCTCTCTCTCTCTCTCTCGTTTACCCGTTTTCAAACAAAACGCTAACTTCCCCATCGGTTTACGTTGAAAGTAGTTAAGCCCAGCGTCCAATCGCTGCCCGAAGAGCACGGATCGGCAAAATGTGGACGGTGGGAGTCTAGCTGGAGTGCTGCAGTCATTTACATTGCATATCATTACTGTAGCATAGAAACTCAAAAGTGCTTCAAGGACGTACTTTAAGTATTAAAATAGGAAATGTAAAAATATATTCGTATGTTCGATGCTTTGCGCAATTGCAAGTCAGCATTTTATCAATATTTATTTTCCTGTGTATTGTGACATCTTGAAGAATAAAAATTATTTCTCAAGGCGGTGTTTCGTATGTATAGATCAATGGCTGGTAGATTATCATCTCGTAATAAATTAAAATTAACAATTAAATACAAAAATAATTATATCATTAACTGACCTCAACACGACAACCACCTTCTTCTTTTAATATTATCCATGGCCGTCAGTTTTTTAATTTTATAATTTAATAATTTCGTAAATTTCTAGAATGTATGTGTGATCTTCAAAGTAATGAAAACATAGATGAAAAATTGAGTATATTCAATTTTTCAGAAAGAGTCCATTTTGTATAACGTATGAGTGAAAAAGTCTAGTTTTCAAACGTCGCTAATCACGCTTTGTTGATACTAATACTCATCATTCAACTAATTATTGTTAAACGGTGAGAAAAATACTCTTGATCTCAGGAAAATGTACGCACATTATACTTCACACAATACGTTGCATATAGTTTACATTGTCCTTTGTCGAAAAAAAATTAAATTAATTCAGGATATCACCAACAATATTACGTCTGAAAGAATCATCATTGTACAATATATCACAAGTATATATAATAATTATTAGTATATCAATATATCATAATTGTATAACATAAGTGGACAGGATACCATAGCACTGAACCTTCTCAGAATTATATATAATACAAGTTTATGAATCCATATTACTTTATTTATATATATATATATATATATATATATATATATATATATATATATAATAACTCATTAAACACACGCAATAAGTGCTGATTTATTGATTTAAATATTGTAAGCAATATAATTATTATATTGCTTACTTTACACTCACCAATACATCATTTTCAACTTGCTAATTTCTTAGATAGTTTTCAGACAGTTGACATGCCAGCGAAAGTTCGGAAGTTGCTCTATCGGCGACTACTCAATTCTGCCAACCGCTAACTTCATCACTGAACTCACGAGTAATGCATAGTCTCAACAATGTAGCGAGCCAAACCCATTATGTTTGACTGTGAACATGATATCAAATTTCATAAAATTGGCCATTATGGTTTTAAAAGAATAGGTCTTGGGCCCCGATGTATCAGATATTCTTTCTTTCAGGTCGTTTGGTAACGGTAAACGTTTGGTTTGGTAAAATTATGGTGATCTCTTGCATATATCTAATAAGTTTTCAGAAGGTCTAGTGGGTCAAAGCACTACCTTTCTAAAATTACAAGATTTAATTACATCAGTCTAACAGGTTTTCAGGAGGTCATAGTCATTCTTTTTGTACGTCTCAGAATGTTTTGATGATATGTTGACCTACGAGGGTATTAGTTATCATGTTGCACTACACCGAGAAAAATATACATTAAGCGCACACCTCGACGATTCAGGCGACGAGCAGTTGATCCTCGTTTTCTGCTAGAAGTTTTAAATATAATTCATATTGTTAAAAACGCCTGCAAGGACTACCATGAACACTTTTGAAGGGCAACGTTTCAAGTTCAAGAAAATGATCATTTCTCATTGCGGAAATATTTACTCCTGAGAAGGATGAGACGTATAGCGACGATTTTACTACTCATTTGTCCATGCACTAAAATCTACCAAATTAATTAAAGGCAAGTGCAGTGAATGGTAGAAAATTTACAAAATTATAAAGATCTTGAAAATATTGAAGTTGGCATACATCTGCGGTCTTTGAGCTACAGATTAAAATTTAAGGCTGTCAAGAAGACTGACAATATCCAAAGCATTTATTTTGTGAATTGAAGTGTATCACACTACATATTGTGATATCATTTGAGACGTAATAATGTAGTGACGTAAAGACTATGTGAACAACTTTGTGCTATGTTTTCCAATTACCGGATTAGACATTACTGTAACAAAACAAATGCCCAATCTTCTTGTAATGGTGACAGTTTTTATATCCATTCAACTCTTAACAAAGTTTTGTAATTTAATCCCGGATGTAACTTTTAGAGATAGTAAAGAGACCATCCTTTGATCCACAAACTGGTGACAACTTCTCATAACATCATGAATATTTACCTAACAGCGGAGGTGGCGCACAAGCCATTCCATGCTTCAGTTTCCCTAACAGGATCTCGAGATGCAACAAAAGACTTGACGTCGGAGGGGGAAGCCAAATTCAACGCTCACCCAACACACACACACACACACACACACACACACACACCTACACACACACCAACACACACACACACACCAACACACACTCTCTCTCTCGCTCTCCCTCTCTCTCTCTATCTCTCTCTCACACACACACACACACACACACACACACCCACACACACACACAGCACCAACACACACACACACACCAACACACACACACACACCACACACACACACACACACCAACACACTCTCTCTCTCGCTCTCCCCCTCTCTCTCTTTCTCTCTCACACACACACGTACAGAAAGGTTTTTTGGCAAGACGTTCCCCGCTGCGAAGCTCAGAAAGTCTAGAGCAGCGTGTAAAGACTGGCAGCGGCAGGCCTCAGCAGACGTCTTTCGAGAACGAAGTTCGCGAGAAGTGTCGTGACCTACAGTGCTGCTCGTCTGGCGAAAGGCGAAGTCGCGAAGAAGGGAAAGGCAGAGAACGATAAGGGGATGCAGGACTGGAGACGACCTCGAAAGGCAGTCGAAAGCCTAAAGAGAGACACGAGTTTCTAAATGAAAGTACGAGAGTAACCAGATAAAATAATAAGGCAGCCCTGTTACGCTGCCGGAGAAAGAAACAAAATAGCAATTAGGAAAGTAAATTCCTAAATGACTTCTGTGACTTCGTTGGGCCTTCTCTACAGAGTGGTCTTGAAATGGGGTCCCTTCACTTAGATGTCATTATTCGAAATTCTGGAGTTATGAGACGACTTTTTCAGGTGTTTTAATGAATGTTCTGTGGTAGTTGGCCACGCTAGTGATAATGTAGACTACAGTTTTCGGGAATGATTATCTATTCCCTTCAATTAACTGTATGTTGCTTTAAAATTCAATAAAAAATAATTATTTGAATAGTAATTCAGAGAGAAACTGTCACGAAAACATTACAAGAAAAACGAATTCCTGAAGAAATTCTGGACTAACGTTACTTCTTCTTACATTTCACCTAACATAATGAATTTTGCAATGAGCATTCTAAATGCAAATAAAAATTGTAATTATATTTAAATGAATAAAATAAAATATTATTAATATTAATATTATAAAAGCGGAGAATAACATGTCCATTATCTGAAAGTGAATGAGACACCGTCTTCGAATAGAACTGCATTTTGGAAATTGGAAACGACTGTGATCGATAGCACAGGTTTGTAAATTGTGTTGTCATGGTTTCTAAATATACACACACAACCCCTTTACTCCCTTTCTTTCAAATAAAATTACTTTTATTATATTTGAACCCTTGTGTTCCTAATACGGGTTGTAATACACCATTCCAACGAATTTATATTACGTGCGTTCGCGAAATCGATCCTATACAGGAAATCGAGGATAATATTACTATTACTATTCAGGAAGATGTATATATTTTAATTATTCCCTATCTTTCAGATTGTTGCTGTCTAATAATAATAACTCCATGAAATGTCTGTCATAAAACCGTATAAAAATACCGGCTTGGTTTATTCCGAATCCATTGACAAAATATTCGGTGAACCTCGTTTGTGACGACATCAAAACATGTGCGTACATAACAAAAAGAGAACAAACACATAAAATACCCTTGATAAATGATCTACTATTTAATGTTTACGATTAATATTTTCTTTCAACATTCATACAATTAATTATTACCAATATTTACACGAGTGGACCTCTGCATAAATTAAAAACAAATGAATGGCGATGTCTTTTCTCTAACATCTTAAAAACTAACGATCTTGATCTTTGTATAAATTTTATAATAATTAAAATATGTTTTCGTAACTTCCCTTTTTGTTGCGCGACAATTGGTTGCCACTGCTGTCCATATCCCAACAAAAAAGGAAAAAACAACAAAAAAAACAACCAAATCATAACATTTTCAAAATTAACTTTTTAAAATTTAGAAACTTCTGAACCAACATGGGATGCGTCCACTCCGGCAAGTCGAGATCATCTCATAAGTAATCGTCCATTCGATCCATACACACACGATGCGATGTAACTATGGTGACCGTTAATAGAACTCTTGATATATCAAGTAAAGTTGAACACTACTCACACATTATTTGTTTTGATAATGAACACATTAAAAACTACAATGTATTATGAATTAAAGTAATAAATAAAGCAATTGCAAGTGTTTGTAATATTTTTGTAAACGAAATGTAATGCTTGCTTTTTAATAAAACTCATCTTTGAACTTAACATTTATATTTATATTATAAATAACATTCCATTCTCAATTCTCAGAAAACCGAGGAGGAGAATTTCCCAGCTCAAAATTGATAATGCGTTTAAAATCTGGAAGAAAAGTATTCACCTTTTTCAACACCCTGTATAGTCTACTCAAGCTTAAAAAGAAAAGGACAGAAAGAAGGAAAAGAGTGGCGAGAGATAAAAGAGCGGAACTTAGGAAAGAAAGCGCCTTTCTGTTGAAAGTAGGGAAGTGTGGTGGAGAAGAGGGAAAGTTTTCTTCTAAGCCGGCGCAACACCATTCCATAGCACGCTCGATATCCTCACGTTAATATGCCGCAACACCGCAGAATCGTTGAGAGTTGAGCGTGGAGGTGAAGCGAGGAGTTCAAACATGTGTTGCTCTCAACTTTGGTGATTGCTTCGACTGTGAATCGGTGTATTTCAAAGTTTCGTATTTGGGAAACGAGGAAATTAAAATGCAACGCTAAAATTGGAAAATATTTTTGCGAAGTACATATTTAGGTAACGCAATAAAATATAGAAAATACGAAATAATGTGAGATAACTAAAAAGAATAGAGTGTAGAAACTAAGAAAAAAATAAAGCCATCCTAGCATGTGCTAAAATGGAGACCGCTTAGGAAATTCTCATGTTATTTTCAATGAATGAAAAGTGAAAGTAAAAATAAAATTTAAAGGTTATAATTGCGAAAATATGCACCATTCTAAATGGAAATAGATGTAATACGAAAAGAAAATTATAAAATTCAACTTCCTTACAACATTCTAAAAAAAAAAAATATTCTACGCTCTTTTACTCATTGTAACTGAAAATAATAATTCACATTTTTATGAAATATCTATTTTTTATGAATTTCAGTACATCAGATGAAACAGTCCTTTTTCAATTTTTGGAGTTGAAACTTACTAGAAAGTTTTAAAACCTAATCAACGGATTAATAACTACGTAGTACAAAATGAGAATCACAGATCCAAGAGACAAATAAATTCAAAATTAACTAATGTTGGTGAGGCGCTTAATATCAAGGATTATTACATTTATCAATGGCTCCTAGATTTTTCTGTTATTTTAAAAAATAACACTGTATAAACAGTAATATAATAAAATATTCTTTAACATGATTATTCTTAACATATTATCTTAACTGTTCTAGAAAAATCTATTCTTTAATGAATTATCATTTTTTCAGAAAGGAATCAGTAATACTGTTTAGAGACTTACTTAGTCTTGTAATTTACTGCTTGCTAGTTAAATTAAACTCAACGTTTCCTTACTAATAATTTCAAATGTTTTCAATTTTTAAATTTTAGTTCACTTTTTAATAGTAATACCATTTCTTAAATATTTTTGTGCAATATTTAAAGGCAATTTCCCTTGATACGAATACTTTTAGGGTTATGGGTTAATTCAAAAGTAAATATAAGTATCATTAAATATAATTTTTTTTAATATTTACATTTTATTAAATAATTCAGTATATTTTGAACTGATAAAGAATAGTTACCAATTACCAAAAGTTCAACTTACGATCACTTACGTCTTCTGTAAACTGCCGATGGCATTCCTCGTAACCTTTTATTACTGGAAGCAGTAAACAATTGAGCGGCCCCAAAGTCAATAGAACCAACAAAGCGTTAAAGCATGAAATTACTCTAGGGTTTAATGTAACGTTAGTTAGAAGTGAATTACGAAACAAAAGGAGAAATTCATTTCCCTACTCGGTCACGCTCTTTGGCTTCAACTTGATCCTCCATTACGCCAATTCCATTTGAAAGATCTTACGCCGACAGACGAGAACTTCAAGGAAGGTCAGCAGTGGGATCTTCTCGTGGGTCAAAGTCTCGAGTAGTAAAAAACAACAAGGCACCAGAGCGTAGCGGTTGGGAGACTAACGGAAAGGTGACTTTAAGAGACATAATACATTAGGCAATGGAAGTGACGGGTGATGATCGTAATGGTGATGATTTTACCTAATGTCGTCATGGTCAGATAGATAATGCAGTAGAAGTCATAGAAATGATGTCGATTTTAAAGATAAAAGTAATCTTGATGTATGGAAGAACGAGATTCAACTTCTTTCAGGATTTATGATGAGGAATCTCAATTACATTTTGCGATGAGGGTTGGAGCAGTAGTAGAACTTTTAGCGTTAGTATTGGAATTTAGAATGAGTTGAAAAGAATAAGTTGACATCAGAAGCAGTCAGTTCTTCGATGGGAGATGGAAAAGTTCCCAAGAAATAACGCAAGACAATAGTCAGAGGTGGGTGTCATGGCAAAGGAGAGCATTGGAACAGGTCGGCGGAAAGATGGAGACGGGACAAGGTCGGTGGGTGGAGAGGAAGGGTGAATGAAATATAATATGAAGAGTCTGATTAAGCAAGGGGAAAGGGGGCCAGAAAGGAGAATTGTGGGATACAGGGGATTGCAAGAGAGGTTGGAATACAGGGGATGGCGAGAGAGGTAGGACTACAGGGGATCGCGGGAGAGGTAGGACTACAGGGGATCGCGAGAGAGGTAGGACTACAGGGGATCGCGGGAGAGGTAGGACTACAGGGGATCGCGGGAGAGGTAGAATTACAGGGCGTTTGGATGTGAGAAGAAATATAACGAATGCAGAGCGGAGATATGAAGTATGGGAGGACCTTAAGGGGACATAAAGAGGGGAGACGTAAGAAAACAAGAATGTAAGTAGGATGGATGTACGGAGACAAGAACGTAGGCGTAAAGAGTCAAATATTAAAGTAAGGAAGCGGGGATGTCAAGAGATGGGGCCGTGAGGGGGAGGGACCGTGAGAATTAAGGACGCCAGGAGGCCGCGGAGGGGGCGGAAATTGTGACGTCAGAGGGGGGACATCAGGAGGAGGAGATGTCAGGAGACGGAAACGTGAGAGGTGGGGACGTGAGATGGTGGGGATCTCAGAAGTCGGGACGTCAGGAGGCCGAGAATGAGAGAGTGGGGACGTCAGGAGGCCGAGAATGAGAGAGTGGGACGTCAGGAGGCCGAGATGGAGAGTGGGGACGGGAGGGGACGTGAGATGGTGGGGACGTCAAAGTCGGGACGTCAGGAAGCGGAGAGTGAGAGGGTGAGACGTCAGGAGAAGGAGATGTCAGGAGGCGGAAACGCGATAGGTGGGGACGTGAGATGGTGGGGACGTCAGAAGTCGGGACGTCAGGAAGCGGAGAGTGAGAGGGTGTGGACGTCAGGAGGTCGAGAATGAGAGAGTGGGGACGTCAGGAGGCAAGGACGTGAGATGGTGGGGACGTCAGGAGGTGGGGACGCATGAGCCAGTGACATTTGGAGGCGGAGTTACAAGGAGACGGTGACGTCCAGGAGCGGGAATAAGGGGCCGAGAGCTGGAAGCAGGCGGTGGTGCCACAGAGCACGAAGTGGGCGGGGAGACAAGCTCAATCGTCGGTGGGAACGGAAGGGGAGGGGAAGGCAAGAAAGTGGCAGCGTCGTTGGCGGGGAGGGAGGGGAGGGGGCGGAGCGGCGGTGGGGTTTTTGCAGTCCTCCTCCGTCGCGGGAACTTTCGCTATTCCGCGAATTAACTTTAATGGTCGCAGAAGGAGAGGACGGTGCAATTATATCAGCACTGTGAGGGAAGCTGGCTGCGCGGTCGCAGTTGCTCCGAAGCGCTTTCGAAGTTAACGGTTGTAAAGAAATTCCGTCTCCTAGACGCCCCTGCTCCTGCCGGCTAGGTGAGAGGAATAGAGCAGTTGCTAACCTAGAACAAGGAAGTTTCGAGACCTGATTTCGCTGATCTCACCCTGCCAGATGAGACTACTTTCAAGAGATTCAATTGAAGTAATGGATCTGGTTGGGGTTGGATGGTCTGGGAATTTGACTTAAAGTGTTGCATGTCGAGTAAAACGAAGAGTAGATCTAAATGAAATTTGTTCAGAGGCGAAGTAACTCCTGCACGTAATGAACAATAATTTTTTAGTTATTTGACATATGTGTTTTGTTTTATTATCTTAATAGGGTGAATTTGCGTAATAAATATCAGTTTCTATTTTCATGTGAATATATGTAAAATACCCACGCTGAATTTTTCATTTTTCGTTGACAAGAATCTGAAAGAAAATTAATGTGAAGAAACCTGCAAATTATTTGTTATATATGCAAAAGTGACTGAATATCTTATAATTAGTATTTAATGTCAATACACTATATTATTGTTTTTAAAAGTTTTCTTACAAATCATAATTAATGTTTCCAAAGGCACATGGCAACATTTACTTATAGATGTTTAAAAAAATTAACACTAGAATGCCACACGTCATTCATTTGATGGCTACTTCCTATTAAAGTATTGCTTTCTTTCGAAAAATGAGCAATAGGGACTGAACTCTTGTGATTTAGTTTATATATTAAATGTTTAATATGTGAAATTCTTCAAAATGGTGATTCAACCTACCTATTATATGATTCCAGAAGACGAGATGTTGACGGCTAGTACAACTGCCGTCTATTTGCATTTACAAAGGACAGTCTATTTGCATTTACGTATTGAGTAAGTCACATCACGCATATTCTCTTCGATGAAAAAAAGTTTCGGCTGAGTTCGATCTACATGAAGTGTTGATTTGATATTCAGAAACACAGCAATAAAATGAAATATTAGCTATGTAATTATCCAGCAATGAAATTCAACAAACATGTGATAAGCATTCTATCTCGTAGGTTCTATTTTCAATGAATATGATGTATTTATTTTAGAAATGTGCTTTATGCTATGCTCCAAAACTGTGCAGCTTGAGTGTCCAATAAATGTTAGGTTGATTTCACATCATCTTCAAAAGTACTTTCTGATCGAAAATAATCTGCAAGCACAACTCACCAAAAATGTTCAAATGCTTGTCAAATTGTAAATATTTTTTAAACACTGTTTCTGATATTAATTTTATCTTAATACAGGTATACTGATCATTATGTAACAGTAAGTTGAGTAGTGACTGATGCGATCAGAAAAACGGTTTTTGTTCGCTTTGTTGTACTCATTGTTTTATCTAAGCATTTACAGATCGTCTCTTTAGCTCTAGTGCTTTACAAGGGGCTGCCCAAAGAAAGATTTTTAAATGAGAAAACGAGCTAGAGGGTTCGTTCCACAATTGAAAAATAGTACATAAAAAACAACCAAGGATAAAATATGAATCACCAAAAAAAAACCGTCAGCTACACCAGCCTGGAAAAACATCGTAAAATCAAGTGTATCAAATGTGATGTTCATGCGTCTTTGTGGTGGATCCCTTCGATACAGAGATATACATTTTCCCCCGGAGCTTTTATTTTAGTCGTAATAATTGTAGCCGATTAATTATTGCAACTAGAGGAATGACTAGAGAAATAGTTACCTTAACTTCATATACTTTCTTGTTCCATGAAGTGGTTGAATTGTCCCTGAAATACCCGTCGACAAAACTACGACCTTTGGACACTATAGGTAAATCCAACGTTCTCTAGTGCAAAATATTAAAGAGTCGAATTATTTTGTTGTGAACTATAGTTCATTGTGTATCATTGTGAACTTTTCGGAGAGAATAGAACATAAAAAAATGTAACGAAGGGAGCTAAAACTACTCAGTCTCTTGAATGCTAGTCGACACAAAAATGCGTTATTTCTGGCAGTACAATGTAGCCAGAAAAGCATAAAAATATAAATTAATTTGTAAATGTCAGGGCCAGATGTTGAACCCCAAAACTACCCCACCACGATATAAAAATTGAATGAGTTAGAGAAGGAAGTTTTTGCGGTTGACAGTAAACGGACATTTTATTAATATGCTTCACAACTTGGAAACAATAATCAATGTGTATTATATGTCGATTATTCTTCATAACATACTGCAAAGTTATTTAAAAATAAAATATTATGTATATTGTACAAACATTGCAAATGCGTAAGTTCATTCTGATTCTTTAATTAGCAAATTACCCGTTTCTTCGAGACTTTGTTCTTACACGTTTAATATTTACTTAAGGGTAACACACAGAACTGGTAAGGAACCCGAGAGAAATTTGTTGAGTAGAAAGAAAAGGTTGCTGGGACAAGACCCGGATCTTAGGGTGGATAGTCAGACTTTTTCCAACGGAAGTGTTGCAGAACCGAATGTGAGCCGAACCGTGATTCTCCCCCAACCCACTCACACATACAGCATTTTCCAACTTTTCGTACACCTAAAGAAATTCCTATCCGCTCAGAACTAGCTATATCACAGTGACGTAAAGTTGGAGGTGGCTGACAAACACCGGTACCTATTCAAGGCGACAGATTTCTACGACTCAGGAATACAAATGTTGATCCGATGGTATGCCACATATCTCGATTTTAAATGGGTATTATGAGTACAAATAATGCAACACGTGCTGCATTTGGTACAAAATTGTTTTCCCATGGAATTGTGTTCTTGTTTTGTTGACGATATAGACAATCTTACTTTTTGGATGCACCTCTCAGAACAGGAGACCGATCATATGAACAATCGTTTATTCAACACAGTCTGCGCAAAATACCTGCAAATGGATATTTTTTTTTGAAAAAACAGGTGGCGGCCACTATCCAAGGCAGCAGACGTCTACGACACAGGAATATAAATGTTGTTCCCCCCAGGGTGTGACAAATACCTCAGCTCTGGTGGTAGATATGTAAAAAAATATTACATGATATGCAGTATTTGCTTCAATAAAGCTTTCCCAGGCAATTGTGTTTTTGTTATGTTGACTACCTATGGAAACTTACTTTCTTAATGCACCCCGCAGAAGAGCAGAACAATAACACGAACGATTTTCGATTGAACACACCAGTGTACTCAAAGACCCATCGAATGGATAAATTTTCGAGATCGAATAAGGAATAATACAATCAGAGAGTAACTAAAGTTAATCCGCTACTCAAAGAAATGCAAAACAAGGCTCTGAAGTGGTACGGGCATGTCATTAGAATGTCAGAAGATAGAAAGCCGAAACAAATTATCAAAACCAGTTCAGATGGAAAGAGACCACCTGGAAGGCCGAGAGGAACATGGGACGCCTATATACAGGATACATGGCAAAGGAGCGGAGCTACACTAGGAGAGGTGAAGCGCAAACCGGGAGTGGTAGCTCAGTGCATCAACAGATGTTACTGCAGCGCCACCGACCGGGAGGTCCAAAGTTCGAGTCCTGACGGCGGCAGGATTTTCGACACTTACTTTTCAGCTAGGTCGAATTGGGTCGCTGCCTGGAGGAGAATTCTAGCGGCCGGCTGCCCTGATCGGTAGTTTTCTGTGGTTTCTCCGCTCAACACCAGGCGAATGCCCGAGCAGTACCCTAACAAATGGGCCACGGACCGAGCGCGATCTGTCCTTCCTCTTCCTTGTCCTATCCTCTTCCCTTACACACACACGTACACTAACATGCACTACACTACCACATATTCCGGGAGACCGGTCGGGAGCTTAGAGATTGTCCCGGCTGGGGCGGTGCCCCGCTGGTGGGAGAGTCCTGGTTAGGGGGAAACCCAACTAGCCGACGGTAGGTCGGCGCCGGATCTCGCCATCCAGCGGGGCAAGATCATCGCTATCTCCCGAAAAAATCATGCAGTTGACGCGCCCGGAAACACGAAAAATCAATCAATCAGTAAAGCGCAAGGCACAAGACAAGGAGTACATCAAATGTCTAACCCGCCGCTGAGAGGCATCCGGGGAAAAAGAAGAAAAAGAAGAAGGATATTGTGCATGTTGCTGTAGCAAGCATCTACCTCGGACATTAAAACGTGTCGGGCGGCGCCTGCATCGGCCGTCACGTGTCGCGTTGCGTGCGAGGTCACCTGCCGTCGTGACGCGCGTTTGTTCAATTAAAGAACGGGCGCGGCAATTCATCGCCAGGCGGCGCGCGACTCGCACTCTCCTCGGGGAATCCCCGAGCCGCATACAGTGGGCCGAATTGCCGAACGCGCCGGGATAACTGAATTGAGGCGAAGTAAAAATGAAATGTTTGTTTCTCTGTTTTTTTTTTCTTGCTGAGTCTGAAATGTTGGTTTCTCTGTTTTTTTTTCTTGCTTGACCTCTTACTGAGTGCTGGTGTACGTTATTTCGTGGGGAGATCAACGAGTTGAGTTGAGTTGAGAAAATGAGCGAATCACCGTAGTGGCTTCCTCTGATTCTCTAGCGTACATTTTAGGGGAACGACCACTGGGTGATGGGGAATATTTTAATTTGTTTTTCTCAGTTGAACGATCTCACATTATACATACATACATACATTTATTTGAACTGCAATTTCGTATGACCCGGTGGCAGTTAAGTAACAATAATTACAATGATAATAACAATATTAATAATAACAATAATAATAGCAATAATAATAAAGGACTACAGTACAAGTCGAACATGAAATAATCATACTATCACTAATATTAAGTATTATAACAAATATTTAAACTCTGTCATGATATCCAATAATTATATGCCGGTGATGCGAAAATTTAATACATGCTACATAAGTTTGACTAAGTTCTTTTAAATTCATTGATCGCGTTCACTACACTTAACTGCACTGCACTGCACTGCACTGCACTGCACTGCACTGCACTGCACCACACTCCACTCCACTCCACTACACTACACTGTTTTTGCTTTCAATTACACTGACCAGCACTTCACCGCACATGAATACTTAATGAGGTTTTGAAGGGTATTGGCAAAAAATGTTTGCAAAACAAGGAAATTTCATTGATCCAGATTCCACCAATACCTAACTAATATATTAATACAGAAATGTGCCATGATCAACTACGTATTGTCACTAGGTCAAGGGAAGGTTTGCAGAAGGAGATATTAAATCATGTAACAATCATTAAACATTGACTTCATCATTAAATCAATCATTCATCAATCATTAAATCATGTAACAATCATAAAACTTAACCAAATAATATGGCTGTTCAAAACGCCTTCGAGTGAAAGAGACTCTCTTCGGGCAGAAAACGATCCATGCGGTAAGCAACCGACGCTACAGTAAAACTATGCAAAACCATGAGACATCACCGAAGGCGGCAACGTTGGCGATTAGCAACGGCCGTTCTCTCACGCCAGGTGGTCCATTTTTTTTGTGCTTGTCTGTACACGCGTCTATGCGTCAGTTAATTTTGTCCCCTCTCGTCCGCAGCCGTGTGTGAGATGTGAACGTAAACAAGTCGTAACTGACAATAACCAATTATAACCTTGGACAGGTCCTACGTTACAATGTCCATCTCATAATTATACTTAATTCAAACTGTTTCATACTTCTTCACAAAACGTTAACAATTTTCAGGTTTCAACATCTCAAGTAATGACATGGTGTGGTGCCATGCAAACTTCAGATGAAGATTCCCCTTGGATGGTGACATCATACTATGTTCAAAGATGAAACGTTGTATGCTGGAAGTCAGGTAGTGTAATCATTTTTTCGTACAAAAAAGTTACAAATTGTACACTTCAACAACCTAACGTGCACTAGCAACATACATACTTTCTGTATCAATGAATTTTGGTGTCATTGCATTTTAGAAAGAAGTTATAATTATATGTAGTTTGTTCATTAAATATCTTTTAATATGCATAACAATTATCTTCTTTCAACTACTCATTTTACTCCTTTTTGCATGATAATTTCAGCACATTAGTTTTGCTATGGATTTCACACCCCTTCATTTGGCGAGCTAATAGAGAACCCCAAAATTTTAGCAGTCAGTCGGGACCTTAAAAAACATCAATTTACCTGGAACTCAACCAATCAAAACATAAGCAAATGTACAAATACACTTCATATCCAGAATAATGTGTGAATAATATTTGGAAGAAATTTTTATACTTGTGTGAGTGAAAAATGATCCACTCCATAAGAGCACTTCAACATGTCTTCAATTTCTCCTTCTTTTTGCCTCTTTTTTCTTTTTCTATCATTGTTATATTTTTGTTTCAACTTATTATTATTATTATTATTATTATTATTACTTCTATTATTATTGATATCATTATTCTGTACTTGTTATATTAATAGTATTCTCATTTTACTCTCATCTTTCCCGACTTATTTTTGTCTAACACCTCCACATTTCTTTATTTTATCGCAACTATTTTCAATCTAACAAGTGACATTTTCATTCTTTCCTGTTAGAGAGAGTTTGGATTTGGACATTTAATTACAATATACGTAATTCCTTTCTTGCACCCAGCTCTTATGAGATCTAATATTATGCATTCATGTACGTGCAACCACCGTTACACAAGGGTTAAAATGGAACAGTCTGCATAGGATGATGTTGGATGATACTGTTAGCATACATCCAATGTAAAGATACTATTAGAAAACGTGATGTTATAGTAGAAATAAAGTATGATCATTTCAGTGTTTTGGATTACGTTGTATTTGAGCATGCACGGAATAACACCCTCCTGTACTCGCTGCCCTTAACTTAAAATCTGATACTTATTTGAAACAAAATACGTCGCCAAGAGGATTCTCCATCCAATATATTTAACCCGAGCGCATCGGTGCTTTTCTGGCCTTTGCTGCCCTTAGCCAACCAACGGGTATTGCTTCAATCTTCAATATTGATAGAACAAGGCAGCATGAAAGGTGTATATCCCCCATTTGGTAGATCCATGCCGCCCGATTGGCAGAGTACTGTTTCGGCATTCGGTTGGTATTGATCGGAGAAACTACGGAAAACTACCGATCAGAGCAGGCGACATATCTCGACCTAGCTATGCTGCCACTGTCGAAAATCCTGCCACCGTCGGTTACTCGAACCCCAGGACCTCCCGGTCAGAAGCACTGCAGTGACATCAATTGATGCCTTGAGCAACCTCTCCCATTTGAAACTATTCTTCTTAATTAAACTAATGAACTAATTTTAATATGAAAGTGGATAGGAATTTTTGTTCTCGACTCCTGCAATTATGGTTTTCATTCCACCCTGTATCTGCTTGCCCTCGCGGCCCAGTGCCCGACTGCGTCCTGCTGCCCTCGGCAGGGCTTGGTGGCGGGGGGAGGGGACGTCCGCTGTCGTGGCCACCTGTTACGGCTTGCAGGCGGGGGCGGTAGAGGGGGGGGGAGGGGTGCGGGTGGGGGGGAGGGCCCGTGCACGCGAGGGGCCGATCCGTTATCAGTCTCGATCTTCGCAGCGGGCGCCCGCCCAACGCGCTCTGCGCCGCGTGGGAGGACCCCGAAGGCGGAGGGGCGGGCAGAGGGGTGAGTAGGGGGTAGAGAGGGGGGCGCTGGGTATGTGCGCAGTGTGGGCGGGAGAGGGGAGGGAACGAGAAAAGGGAGAGGAGGGGAAGGGAACGGGCATAGGGACGGGAGGAGGAGAGCGGGCAAGGGGGGCGCTTGGTATGTGCGCAGCGTGAAAGTGTGGGCGGGGGAGGGGAGGGAACGAGAAAAGGGTAGAGGGGGGAAGGGAACGGGCAAGGGACGGGTAGGGGTAGAGACGGGTTCAAGGAGAGGGGTGGGGCGCTTGGTATGTGCGCAGCGTGAAAGTGCTGGCGGAAGAGGCGAGGGGACGAGGAAAGGGCGGAGGCGGGGAACGAAAGGAGTAGAGACGATATGAAGGGAGGGGGTGGAGACGTGGTTGGGGCGGGTTGGGCTGAGGGAGGGGATGGTGATACGGCGAGAGCGGAGGGGAGGGGGAGGGTGAAGTCAGGAGCAGAGGCGGGGGAGCTTTTCCCGTTTCAGGAGGGAACAAGAGTGCGAAATTTTAGATCGTGGAAGACAAATCGGTTGGCTTGTAAACGCCTGTAACGCGATCGCCTTTAAGTTGGGTCTACGAATCGCTTGTCTGTTCAGGATTGATCTGACCTACTGATTTTCTGTGTTTATTTAACGTCCGTCCATTAAATTTGAGAGTTTTAAAATAATAAGAGGCTAAGTACAATATAATAGATTTTGTTCATCATCATAATGTCTACTTCTGCCATTTTATACTAATTAGCATATAAGTTATTGATGTGCCATAACTTTTAGTAAACATACGATGTCGGTAATATGAAACGGCTTTAATTAAAGTTCATATTTTTTTCTCAGATCTTCAATTTTGTGCTTGATATTTTTATATTCTTTTTATTACAGTTTGTTATTCAAACATAGATAGAAATTCCTGTCTGGCGTAGCACACCATATTCAGAGAGGTCTTGACCCATTCCATCCGTGAAGGGTTAGGCATCTTATCTCACAGTAACAAGTTCTTGAATTTTCATACAATCTGATTTCAAGAGACAAAAGTAATAACTCTACGATGGTAAAAATATGAATTGTATCTTATTAAGTAAAAATTTATTAAATAAAATAATGAGCACTCAGCGAAATCTTGTTATAGGCCTAGAAGCATCAAAACAGATTTCGTCATTGTGATACATCTTATTTTATTTAGATGCAATATTTATTTATGTATGTAAATATATGCGAATAAAGTTAAGGTCGTAAGCTAATGATATATAATATCAAATTTTATTCTTTTAAAACCAATTGATCAACTTGTGTTCTTTGAAGACTGCTTTCCGAAAATGGTTTGAGTGATTTTCCTGCAGTTGATGGTGCACTTCCATCACAATAATCATCTTCATAAAGTTGTTACTAGCGTGTTGAAACTATTTCAATTGTCCAAAGAAATGATTTAATTCAGATATTAGTAGTAACAATTTTGGACTGGTGGATGAAAGTGTTCACGAAAGTCCTTCTATGCATTTGACTTCCACAATGCGTATTGATATTATAGGCAAAGGTGTAAAACAATAAAATGTACACACAACTAAATATTACAATCTTTCTAAAAGTTTTAGCTATAATTTTGGAACTTCAATGACAATATTATGAATCTAAATGAAAATATTATGAATCTCCCATATTTGAAAAATACAGTACAGACATTCTTAAGTATAATTTTCTTGGAAAATCATTTTAAAAGGATTTACTACATTGCTTAAGTAAATTAACATAACTTCGGAAGTTATTAACCAAAAATTAAATAATTTCCAGATTCTCATGTTTTGAATTTTTAGCACAGATTGTGCGAGAAGAATTTTTTTTTCACTTTAAGTCAATGCGTGAAAATGCACTTCACTGTTTACTCTGTTGTGTACATTGATATTTAAACTTGTCTCACCTGATTAATGTGCTGAGGAAATAAAAACGTAAGAGTGGGCATGGGTATATTGTGTCAGAGTATAGATCACATCGTCACAAAATGTGACGAGATAATGATTCAGGGGTCGAAGAAGTGAGCTGTTATATTTAGAAAAGCAAAAGCTATACATGCGAACAAAACTAGATTGGAGCGAGAAAGAAATTCTGAAACATAAATGATCTTACTACACAGAGTAGGACGACCAAATATGATTGAATAGCTGAGAAAGTGTGTGAAGTAAAAAAGGAAAGGTGAGCATACTCTTATGGTCAGATGCAGAAACAAAATGATCATTGATTCTGTAATGGCTAGGGAACGTTCTTCCGTTAAGTAAAGGTCACCATGCATCGTAAACAGACAATTAAAAATTCTGTCACCTGTCTCCCTGTTCTCTCTCTCTCTCTCTCTCTCTCTCTCTCTTTCGCTACCTCTCTCCTTTGATTTCTCCATCTCTTTTTCTCTCTCTACGTTTCTAGCACTCTCATTCTCGTTTCTTCTATCACTCTTATTTTTTTTTTTTTTTTCAGAGTGAAGCAAGGTTCAGCGTCTCTCTCTCTTTCTCTCTCTTTATTTCTCACTCTTTCGGTCTCTCTCTCTCTCATACACACACAAAAACATACATATTGTCTCTCCCCTTCTTAGCCGCCATAACCTATGTCGTGCTGTGGTTGACATCCCTATACTAGCACTTTGCTATAGACTTTCAAGCAGAGGAAGTGGCCACATGGAGATGAGAAGGCCTCTGCAAGTGACATCAGTCTTTCCTCTTTTTTTAAATTTAAGGTGTCTATCCTTTTTTCGCAGCAATACGACCTCCATCTTGTCAACTTTTTCCACCATTGACAGTACCATAATTCTCTTTAAAAAGGATTCTTCCCACATATCCCTTAATAATTAATAACCATGCAGTTAAATGGCTTCCAAATGACACTCCTGTTAAATATCTTGAACTTCAAATAGATACCAAATTAACCTGGAAAACCCACATAACATTTTAAAAATAAAAATATTAAAATTGTATCCATTCATAAATAGAAAATCAAAATCATCAGTAGACTCAGCATTAATAATATTTAAATACATTATACGACCTTCATTGACCTACGCCTGCCTAATATGAGGAGGTGCCGCTAAAAGCAATCTTCAAAAATTGGAAGTATTGCAAAATAAATTTTGAAGGAATTATTTAAAAGCTCCATGGCATATCAGAAATGATCAAATTTTAAAAGAACTATCTATAGAATCTCTAAAAACGTGGATTTTAAAACTTTCTTCTAATTGCTACTCTTCTCTTTTATCTTGCCCAGCCATTCCTTTGTACACTCTAGGTAAATCAGCCAATCTTTTCCCACGAATAAAATCAAGATATTCTAAAGACCTACGACATTCTCCTTAATTAGCTGTAAAGCAGGTTCCAACATTTATAAATTAAATATTTATGTTTAATTCAAATTGTATGCATTTTTCTGAAGGACCCTTCCTGGGCATCCTTAGTTGTTATTGTTTATATTGTAAATATTACTGTCTTCTACCATTGTTCATGCATGATGAAATGTAATTACAACAAAATTGTATACTATGTATCATCAAACCCTTGAAATACATAATAATGTCGAACAAGGAAATAAAAACTATTAAAAAACAGTACCATAATGAACATCCAGGTGCCCTCCCTTAATGGTATCTCTCTGACGGCTTGCTCTAAACTTCCCACTGAACAGTCGACATACAGGGCATGTATGTGTAAGTACGAATGTGTGTGGAGAGTTGTCGACGTGTCAAGGACGAGGAAGGAAAGACCGCGTGCCGTCCAGTTGATAGCATTTGCTCCGACTAGTGAAAACGACCGCTAGAATTCTCCTGCAAACAAAGATTGAATTCGACCCGCCTAACTCGTCAGTGTCAAAAATCTGCCTTCATCGGGAACTGGACATTAGAACCTCGCGGCGAAAGATTCCACAGTATCAGATCGATTGGTTGAGATTCCGCGCGCGT
The DNA here is from genome assembly GCA_964035755.1 of Teleogryllus oceanicus. NCBI lineage: Eukaryota > Metazoa > Arthropoda > Insecta > Orthoptera > Gryllidae > Teleogryllus > Teleogryllus oceanicus. The sequence goes on from CAXIVR010000003.1 coordinate 173,569,550, forward strand.
CAACTACTGTGGTCATTACTCCCGTAAGTGTACTGCGTGTTTTGCTGGAGAGGTGGCGGTGGTCTTCCCCCGTTGGATGGTCAGGTCCTTCGCCGACCTACCGTAGGCTAACGGAGATTTTCCTCAACCAATGAATCTCCCACCAGCGGGGCACCGCCCCAATCGGGACAAGCTCTAAGCTCTCGATCGCTCTCCCAGAATGTGTGGTAGTGTAGAGCATGTTAGTGTAAGTGTGTGTGTGTGTGTAAGCGGGAGAGGATAGGACGAGGAAGTGGAATGACAGATCGCGCGCGGCCCGTGGCCCATTTGGTAGAGTACTGCTCCGGCATTCGCCTGGTGTTGATCGGAGAAACCACGGAAAACTACCTATCAGGTCAGCCGTCCGCTAGAATTCTCCTCCAGACAGCAATTGAATTCAATCTAGCTGAAAAGCTACTGTCGAAAATCCAGTCGCGGTCGGGACTCGAACCTAGGTCCCCCGGGTCAAATGCGCTGCAGTTACATCAGTTGATGCACTGAACTACCGCTCCCGGTCACAGTATCAGTGATATTACTGGTGGGCCACCGATTACTGCACTCTCAACGACCTCCGCTACTGCATACCGTTGTGCTGTAAACCACGCAAGGAAATATCCCGAGAATACCTTTCCTCTCCCTCTTCTCTGCGGCACTTTAAGCCACAGATCGTGTTCCGTTCAAAAAACAGAAGCCGCACATTGATTTACTCTTTTTCCGCTTCGCCTGAATAAAAGCAACGGCGAGCGTTCCCTGTTGGCACACATCGAAACAATGAATCTCCCGAAGCGTTAAAAATATCCTAATGGTGAATCGCGCCGGGCATATGTTCGACATCAGCGAGATGTAAAAATTTCAACACGCTTCTATTGTTCATGACTTTTTGCGAGCTTTTTACGTTTGAAATAAACAATAACAGAAGCTTTGACCACACGATTAGAAAAGAACAACACCAACTCTGCAGATTAATTGCTACTGCAACGTTTTGTTATTGACCAAGATATTGTATTCGTTGTCTAAAATAAATGATGTAATTGTGCGTCTCTTTCTCAGTTTAACAACCGGATTGCAAAATGAGATTTCTGGCTTGCACAGAACAATCGTAGGCATTCGAACCATATTTCGTTATTTTCGCTTCCTTGGGTAAAATTGGAAGCAACCATTACTTTCAGAGAGTGTTTATAAAAGAATACCTTCGTATATTCAGAATGCGAGAAAAGTTCCTTAATGGTTTAATTACTGGAAAAGGTGGAAAGAAAGGCCAAATGTAATGTGCGTCCAAGGTGTGATAAATACAATTAAAGAGAAGAATTTAAAGAATTAATTATCTTATGATAGAGAAATATAACTGAAGAAATTAAAATAAATGACACATTTTCAAATGTGGAAAATTTAAATTAATTTAATTGAAAATATGTTATCTTGAATATATATTTCATAATTCCTGTATTAGTGAAGTAAAATTAAAATTTACTACGAAGTTTAAAATTAAGGGTACGTCTCTTCATCACATCTTAATCCTATGTGATAAAAGTATATTATGAAATGATGGTGTAATAATGGGAATTCATGAATGTGAAATAATATAACGATACGAGCAAGTGTAGTAAACTTCACACGAGGGTATTAATACATATTACATTAAGTTCCATACAGTATTTTTCTGCGACTAATGTTAACATTTATTACAAACCTTTACTTTGACTGGTTACATGACTGATTACAAGTAATTGTAGGAAGCGCCGCCTTACTGGCCCAAATAAAAAAGTTTTGAGTCAAAGGAGGCAGTCGAATATTGTCTTCTGTCAGTCTTGCTTATCTGTTTCTATTCACACCATTTCAAGACCATACAATTTGAATGTACGAGCGGGTCAGTGGTGAACTCTAAATTTACGCTAAATATTCCAATTATCAACTCTGTAGCTGGTAATGATGACCTACTTCGTTTTGATTTAATATATTTACTGTTTCAGTTTTCTTCTCAAAGAAAACCAGATATCTGCTCAGATATTCAAACACACTTCCTAGTTACACCATTTTGAGTAAATGTATTCTGTATTGTGTCTTGCGTGGAACGCTATCACCCCACGCGAGACGTAAATGGCCAATTAATTTATTTCATAAAGATGAAATATTGGCAGCCTGATTCTAAGTGTTTTCTTAATAAAGGTTCCAATAATTTATTTTTATAGACAGTACAAACAAAATTTAATAAGACATAAATTATTATTACATTCAAATTGGTATTTTGAACAGTAATAGCGTGGAAACGTTTCAGAGGTCGAGTTGTGCCTCCATCATCAGGCCTATGACATATTGTAAAAGGTAAATTGACATATCTTCCCCCGCTGGATGGTGAGATCCGGCGCCTACATACCGTAGGATTGCGGGTTTTCCCCCACTAGGTATCTCCCACCGGCGAGGCACCGCCCCAGCCGGGACATGTTCAAAGTCCCCGACCGGTCTCCCGGAATATGTGGTAGTGTAGTGCATGTTAGAGTGTGTATGGGGAGAGGACAAGGAAGAGGAAGGAAAGATCGCGCGCGGTTCGTGACCCATTTGTTAGGGTATTGCTCCAGCATTCGTCTAGAGTTCATCGAAGAAATCACGTAAAACAGAGCAGTCGGCCGCTGCCGATCACAGCAGTCAGCCGCTACAATTCTCCTCCAGACTGAATTCGACCTAGCTGACAAGCTAGTGTCGAAAATCTTGCCGCTGTCGGGAGTGGAAACTAGGACTACCCGGTCAGAGGCTGTGCAGTGACATCAGTTGATGCACTGAGCCAGTGATAGTGGTTGGGATTCCATTAGTTCGTATACAATACGATCAACGCGAGAGCACAACATCGTGAGCCGAGGAGAGAAACAGCAGTAATGGAGCGGAAATGAGGTTCCCTACCTGTCAAGCGAGAAGAATTAGCTCCTGCAAACAAACGCCGCGCGCTGGCAATCGTCTTTCAAGCACACGCGCCTCAGCCCGCGGCGCGTAGGCCGAGGCGGGGCGAGCGGCTATTTAGACGAACAAAAAGGCCCGGGCCGGGCCAGACCGGGGGGGCCGCCGTCAGGCGGGGTTGCGAAGGGGGGTTGCGGGGGCTGCGTAGCACGCGCCGCGGATCAAAGGGAGGGCCGGGTCGAGATGAATAGCATGTGTAGCCGCGCCGTCACACTGTTTCCCCAGCGTGCGTGAGGAGCTGAAGCAGCCCGGCGGCGGTGGCGGCGCCCCGGGACGGAGCCAAGGGCCAGGCGGCGGCGAAGGTTGGGCGCTTGCACGGCTGCAAGGGTTGCTTCGCCTGGCGCCAGCTCGTATCTCCTGTCCTGCTCTCCCTCTTCCTCATTCTCTCCCTCCTCTCTCTATTTCCTTTTTTTTTTCCCCTTCTATTTCTTTCTTTTCCTCCTCTCTCTCCTCGCTCCTTCTCTCTCCCTCGCCCCTTCTCTCTCCCTCGCTCCTTCTCTCTCCCTCCCTCCTTCTCTCTCAATCCCTCCTTCTCTCTCAATCCCTCCTTCTCTCTCACTCCCTCCTTCTCTCTCACTCCCTCCTTCTCTCTCTCTCTCTCTCTCTCTCTCTCTCTCTCTCTCTCGCTTTTCTCTGTTTTCCTCCTTTTCTCTCTACTGTTCTCTCCATCTCGTTCTGTCTCTCTCGTTCTCCCTCTCTTTCTCGTTCTCCCTCTCTTTCTCGTTCTCCCTCTCTTTCTCGTTCTCTCTCTCTTCTCACTCTCGTTCTCTTTCTCTCGTTCTCTTTTTCCCTTCTCTTTTTTTCTCTCTCCTCTCCTCCTCCTCTACCTCTCACCTCCTCCTTTCCTTTTTTCTTTATCCCACGACATTTCTCTCACCCTTATTCTTCTCTTCCTTCCATTTCCCCTTCTCTCTTCGCACCTTTCTCTTTCTCTCTACTTTTAGACCATGTTAAAAATATAATGATTTTGAACATGATATCTCTACGAAGAAAATTTCTTATTTTCATTTTAAATTTTTACACTGCACTAATTTTACACTAATTATTACAGATTTTGTGAATTGACACACTATTTAATTTAACAATAAAATAAAATAAAGGTAACAAATTAAAGTAGCTATAAGTAAGTTAATTTATCATGGCTGCCGAGAGCTTATTCGTAAACTCTACGCCAGATGAGTCGGCGATTTGGAAACATAATTCTTTCTCCACGCAGCTTGGGTCTGACACTCTAGTCTTCCACAGACGATTACCAGCACACGCTGTTTACTTACAAACATTTCCTAAGTCCTGGCACGATACTTTTTCAGGACTATTTTTTGTAAAGATTTAATCTTTACCGATGGGCATACCTCGTCAATTGTTTTCATCTACCTATTTTCACAAAACATGAAGAGACAAAAATACAAGCATACACTTGCAATTACAAGAGATATATTTTCAAAAAAACCAAAGAGCGTGTTTTGAAAAATTATAAATAAATCTGAAAATATATCTTTAAATTTTCCATGATGCAAAAATTTCTGTCACGCAATTATCTCCAAATGGAAGGTTATATTGCCAGTCACCGAAAATGCTGCTGATACATATGGCAAATTTCAAGGTATAAAGTAAGACATTTTGGGTCTCGTTATTTCTGTCTAATGAACGCTTAACGATCCTTGCACAATGAAGCAATTAATCTCGGTCCTGCCGGTCCTGCCTTTGGATTTAATAAGGAAATTAATTATGTCATCGTAGAATTAAGTTTACAAATAAAAATGCACACTTAACATTAGTTTTGTACTTCAACTTCAAATTTTGCTTCTGCCTGAATCGCGTCCGTTTCCATCTCTGCCGATCTAGTTTGCACACACCAGAAGCCGAGCATATTCCGTTGGTCTCTGGTCGCATTCCCAATTTATCGACGGATTACCTTAAATGTCAACTTCGTTCTGTACACACACTTCTGTCTTACATTCTGCCATCTCGTGTAACTCACCTCGTACTGGATTGTCACTTCCGCTTTTTTCTTTGCTGGCACGAGAGCTTCAGCACTCCTACCCTCGCTTATTTTTTACTGGCTTCCTTTTCTCCTTTCCCCCTTTTTTTTTGCGCTTTAGCCTTCGTTACCATTAAGCTTAAGCTTGTGTAATTTTTTCCAGTTCTCTTCAACGTGCATCTACCTCTCTAGTCCTTCTGTTCTTAGTATTCCCAGTGTGGATCGAATCTACTTTCAACACAAATTTCGTATTCGTTTGATATCTGTCGTGAATTTTGACAATCTCATCATTTACTTAATGTATCTCTTGGAAGTACGCCTCATTCACATGCTGCTCCTCTCTCCCTTCCGATTCTCACTTTAATTCACTTCTTCTTTGGTCCTGTTTTTCCATAGACGAAAGTTATGTGACCCAATTGAGTTTTCTTGGAAACCTTTTTACTCAGGGTAGTTTCCCTTTGCTCTATCTGAAGGTGGCGTATTATTATTATTATTATTATTATTATTATTATTATTATTATTATTATTATTATTATTATTATTATTATTACGAATATTATTATTAATAATAATAATAATAATAATAATAATAATAATAATAATAATAATAATAATAATGACAATAATTTATTAGATGATAAGGTGGGAAAGTGGTGGGAGGTGATCGTGGTATTTTTTAACCATCCCCGCATTTGCCTTCTGACCAAGAGAAACCGCGAAAAACTTCTCGGGAATCGCACTCGGACCTCCCGAATGCGAAGTCAGCACGCTACGACACGCGCAGTGCCGTGTCGTTCGGTTCTTGGATTCGCAACCCTTAAAATAGTAGGTACATTTGTGTTCCTATCTTCCTTCCTTCGACCGGGAGCGGTAGCTAAGTGCATCAACTGATGTCACTGCAGCGCCTCTGACCGGGAGTTCCTAGGTTCGAGTCCTGATTTTCGACACTAGCCTTTCAGCTAGGTCGAATTCAGTCGCTGTCTGGAGGAGAATTCTAGCGGCCGGCTGCTCTGATCGGTAGTTTTCCGTGGTTTCTCCGATCAACACCAGGCGAATGCCGGAGCAGTACCATACCAAAAGGGCCACGGACCGCGCGCGATCTGTCCTTCTTCTTCCTTGTCCTATCATCTCCTCTTACACGCACACTTACACTAACACGCACTACACTACCACATATTCCGGGAGACTGGTTGAAGCTTAGAGCTTGTCCAGGCTGGGGCGGTGGAAGAGTCCTGGTTAGGGGGAAACCCCACTAGCCGACGGTAGGTCGGCGCCGGATCTCGCCATCCAGCGGGGGGAAGATCACCATCTCCATAGAAAACACATGCACTACACTCACGGAACTAATGACCACAGCAGTTGACGCGTCCGGAAACACGAAAAATCAATCAATCAGTCAATCTTCGTTCCTTCGACATCACTTTTGGTTCCTTCACAAACGTTCCTTCCAGCTTCTTCTCGAGCTACTTCGCCACTGCCTTTCTCACCTCTCTTTCGTTAACACCCTCTCCCTCTCACTTCTATCTGCCCCCTTACCGGCCACCTTTGCATTTCCTTCCCTTCCCTCCTTCACCTCACCATTGTTTTTACCCTTTCTTCCCTTCTAAGCCTTCTCCTAGTCCATGATTCGTCTCTTCTTAACCTCTGCCTCTTCCCTTTTCTTTGTTCTATCCCTCCCGCATCACTCAGCTGAATCCTCTCCATCTTCATCCTCATTTTCCAATGCCTTCATTGCCTTGCGTTTCCTTGTTCACCTCTTCTTCGTTCTCTTCCCCCTTCCCGCCTTCCGCTCTCCCTTAGCCTCGTGCTCATTCCCCACATCTCTCAACTGAATCCTCTTCATCTTTCCTTTCATTCCACTTTCTCCTCTTTGCTCCCCTGCTCCTCTCCTCCGCCCCGGCAGTCGTCAGCTGCCGCCACCGCAGCCGTAAACCTCCATTCGCGACTCATAAATCGCCTCTGTTCGCGCGAGGCGCGGGCCGCCGCCGCCGCCGCCAGACAGGAGTGCGCTAAAGTGTGCGGCTGTAAACTGTTGCCCGCAGCCGCCGAGACGCTGCTTCGAGAGCTCCGCCCACGCGCCCGCCAAGTGGCATCACGTGGCCGCACAGGCCGAGGGCACGCAACATGCCCTTGGTCGGGGTGACAGAACATTGGGCAGTATAACGGTTAGCAAATCGGAGGGTTATGTCATAGTTTGCAGGTTGGAACCCGATCGAAGCCGTGGATTTTCAAGAGCGAAAAATTTTTCGTACGACTTGTTTTGGAGAAGAAGTAAAGCCGGCTGCCCCACGTTGTAGATTTACTGCATGTAAAAAAATCCACAAGTGCAAAAGAAGACGCCGCCAGACAGGAGTACGCTAAAGTGCGTTGCTGTAAACTTGTCCGCAGCCGCCGTGACGCTGCTTCCAGGGCTCCGAACACGCGCCCGCCAAGATGCCTCACGTGGCCGCTCGGGCCGAGAGCATTGAACATGCCCTCGGCGGGGGTGGCAGACCCTTGGCTAGAATAATGGTTAGCAAATCGGATGGTTATGTTAAAGTTCGCAGGTTGGAACTCGACCGAAACCGTGCATTTTTAAGGGCGGCAAAATTCTTCGTATCACTTTCTTCTAAGGAGAAGTAAAGCCGGCTGCCCCATGCTGTAGATTTACTGCATGTAAAAGATTCCACAAGCCTAAAAGCAGCCTCCATTTGCGACTTATAAATTGCCTCTGTTCGGCCGAGGCGTGGGCAGCCGCCACCTGCCAGACAGGAGTGCGCTAAAGTGCGCGACTGTAAACTACAAGCTTCCTCACGTGACCGTACGGGCCGAGGGCGGCCGCGCCACACGCAACGTGCTCTTGGCTAAGGAGGTGAAAGGGTTAACATCGAACAGTTATGCCCATGTTCGCAGGTTCAAAGCCGACCGAATTTTTAAGGTAGCCGTTTATCTCAAAAATAAAAATTAAGAATTTTGCGACTATTTTGTTCTCCGTTCTACATCGGATTTCATAATGTTATTTGAGATACAATATTCATACTCTACAACAAACTGATATATTTTTATAACTATTTAATTGAAATATTTACAATTGTGTATTCTAGTGAACGAACCAGAATACTGTGAAAATGAAAGGGTCGCGAGTTGTTAATTTGAAAAAAAAAAAAATTTATAAATTAATTCTGGACATTTAAGTTCATATAACTGAAACTCTCAGTGTCACATTACCTATTTTCATGTGTTAATGCATTAAAGCAAATCATGGGTTGCATGCTGCAAAAGAATTGTATTAAATTTTATAGTATATGATTTATGTTTGATAAGCATTAATGTATTGAAAATTCACAACTCGGGAAAATCCTTCGTATGCTTTCCTTCGGAGGGGAAGTAAAGCCGGCTGCTCTGTGTTGTAGATTTACTGAATGTAAAAGGTCCTCAAGTATAAAAACGCGCCTCTGAAATAAATTGAAATCGCCGTTTTCGTCGCCTAAATAATACCCTCTTGCTCCTTTAGATGGCGAAAGAAGTGTAGTAAAATTGGATCGCACGGAAGAACAGGTCTGATGAACTGATGGATTGAATTGAGAGCCAGTCGCCAGCAAAAAGAAGGAAAGAAGGTCCCACTGCGTAACGGAAGATCCTAAGGCCACGAAAATCGTAATTTCAATCTCTAAAACTAAGCATTGGGTCGGAACGGCACGAAAGGACGTCAGTATAGACGGCAGTGTTTGTGTGGGTTCCGCGCTCTAGGTCGAGACAAGACAAACGAACTCGACGGTACCCTCACTTCGGATATTTGGTGTCAGTGAACTCCTTCGCCCGTGCCTTGCGTTTTACGTGACAGCTCACAAATAAGTTAATTAAAGAAACAAATGCTCTGGATTCATTTTTCAGAGCGGAAGAAGAAAATGAGGCAAGGAGTCGAAGAAAGCCCAGATACTGGGTTCATAATATAAACAGAACGAGAATGACAAGAAGATAATTTCACGTGATATTTCCGAACCAGGTTGAATTTGAATAAATATATTTTAGAACTTTTAGATGTTTTCTGATAAATTTTGTAGATCTACTAAATATATTGAATTAGGAACTACCTAGAGATAGACTGTAATTTAACGAGAAAATAGAATCTAAAGAGTAGTCAGCAGATTTTCTCTGGAAAGTAGACACCACACTTCAAGTAAACAACTTAGGTACTGTTAATATAATTAAAATTGAAAGAAAAGAAAACTAATTACATGAAAATACAAAATACTATGGGAGCCAAACCCCTTCCTTTTCAACAGATCAGTGTGTCGCAAAAGTGTGTATACAAAATATATGAAAATTTTCGTTAGTGGTCTGTAATTAAACAATTCTCAACACAACTATGTCTCGCCGTTTTTCATATGATGTAAAATATGTTACACTGTTCCCAACACTTGTGTACTTAGCATGAGACATATTAATAACCACAGTTTCTAAGGTCATAATTCTTCCATTAATATTTACGGAGATATTTCGTAAAATCATGCTCAATATACCCGATATACCCGATGTCCAAAAACAATTTTCTTTGAACTTTTTGCAAACATTAGGAGATGCGTATCGTCCCGTCTCGACTGTACACGCACTCTTTCGAGAACAAGCGTAATCGACAGGAAGCTTATTTCTAAGATTTTACATATTTTTGTCCATTGCTTTAGTGCATATGTTAGTGAAATTGCTTGGCATTTGGTTAGAATATAATGCTATACATATTCATATGCTAGCATATTTGTGCATATTTGGCCTATTTTTTGTGTTGGTGCATTTTCGTGTTATTATAGGTCCATATTTTGACAATTTCGTTAAAATAGTCTTATTTGTAAAACGTTTCATCTCTTCATAGAAACTATTTATTTGTGAGAGTTCATTGATTCGAAAGAGCTTGTCACAGTTTCCGTTTTTTGTTTTCAATAGATGATAAAATACTTGTGGAAACGTAGGATATTTCTTGATAGCATATTTTTTAAACCATTCAGAAGCATTACAACAAAACATGTAATGTACTTCACTAAGGTGAATATTTACTACTATTCTTTCGCAAAGTAGGGTTGATTCTATTAAATTGCACAGAAATATAAATTTCTTTCCAAGCATGTTACTCCTGAATTTTATTAAGAAAGATTTATACAGGAAATGAAATATTGTTAATTTTATTGCATATTAAAATGAATATTTCAGGATGTTTAAGTCATAAATGCATAGTATTAAAAATATTATGATTTTTAGAACATTAAAATCCTTTCTTTAATAATGCATTTTAAAAAATCCCATTCCATATCGCCCCAGAATGGGTTTAGCTGAAGTCTGAGAATTTCATCTCTACCTCCAGAACAGCGACTTCGTCTATCGTATTCTCTTCCCACTTTCACACACTTGCACGTATCAGGAAACCAGTCACGAGCTGGAAACCTCCCTGGTGGAAATACCAGGAGCAGCAAAACCCCGAAAGCCCACGTGTAGGTTGGCACCGAATCTCACATTCCAACGGAGAACGAATAGAACTATCTCACAATATACCTTTACAATCCCCAAATCCCTCTTCATAAGAACGAACATCCCGAGTCATCATGAGGATGTGGGCAATGTTATAAAATTAATTTCGGAGTGGATCATAAAAATATATTTTCTATTTAACGCTTCTTATTGCAGCTTATCTAGGTATATACTCATAAATTTTAATAATAAATGATATTGGATTTATTATTTTACACCTCGTTTTGTTTATCAGAAGCAGAGCTACATGAAAAATAGTACGTAAGTTATTAATATGACACCTAACATCAATATAACCTGAGTATTGAATGAATATGACCCTAAAACGTGACTCACGGTATCAACTGAGGTCACTACAGTGCCTCTGATAGGGAGGTGCTAGGGTTCGATACCTGATGGTGGCCGAATTTTCGACCCTAGCTTATGCTTCTTGATAGCTAGGAAGAATTCAGCCGCTGTCTGCAGAAGAATTCTAGCGGCCACCTGCTCTGGTCGGTAGTTTTCCGTGGTTTCATCGAACAACACCAGGCTAATGCCGGAGCAGTACCCCAACAAACGGGCCACGGACCGCGCGCAATCTTTCCTTCTTATTAATTGTCCTCTCCTCATTCCTTACTTACACTGAATCCCACATGCACTACACTTTCACACTTGTCGGAAGCAAGGAGCTTAACCCGATTGGGGCGATGCCCCCCTGGTGGGAGATACCTGGTTGTGGAAAATCCCCTCGAGCCGACGTAGTTCGGTACCGCATCTTGACAGTCAGCAGAGAAATATTGCTGCCAACAAGCGATAAACTGTGCACTACACTTACAAAACCAATGACTTTAACAGTTGACGCTTCCGAAATACCTAATCAATCAATCATCGAATTAATACGCAATCTGATAAGAGAGCAGAAATAAATAAACACGTTCTTAAGTAGAATAAGTTCTTATTTAAAAAGAAGTAAGTCAACTCAAGACTACGATTATTTTTTGGTTCCATTTGGAATGTCTTAGTACGTAATTACTTTCCTGAAATATGCATATTTGTTTGAATTCAAAGTTTGAAATTTCCGAGAAAATTTATTATTTTTATTAAATAAGGTATAGATATGAAATAATTATTTTAATAGAGCTACTGATTCTTCGAAAGAGATGTCAGGAAAATACTATTATAGGAGTTATACAAATTGAAATAAAAAATATGTCTTGACAATTAAGCATTACATGCCTGTTTCAGTCAACGTTTATTTAAAACTCCACATCATTCATTAGACATTTCAACTTATTAGGTGAGGAAACACAACGAAAATATATGGATTAAATAAGTCGAGCATAGAAACTCTAACAGATTAATTAAAACTTGAATATATATTTTGGAAGTGGCAAAATTTGAAGATTATTTAGATTATTTATTGTTTTGCATGGTATTGTATTTTGGAAGTGATACAAAATTTCTGAGGTAAAATTGCCTGATGAAGCTGTACCACATTAATCTGGAATTAGAGTTGTACCACAAAAATTGGAGTACGAAATTTACTACATACAGGAAACAAAATTGATTCTTTTTTTATAATAAAATACGTTTTCTTTTCTACGTAAATACGCAGTAACGCGAGAAAGTAAAAATGTGAAAACGATCAATAAATCAAGAAATTCTTAACATTAAAAGAGATAGAAAAGAATTGTAGAAATATTTTAAAGAATTTAATTTCAATTTCTAAAAAAATTTTGATCATTTTCAAACATATTTTTTGTCGTATGTGAAATGTACTCACCATGTTGACATACATGTGGGCACACATACCTGAAGCACCCTCATTTCAAAACTGTAAATCCCAATGACACTCCTCCCCATGAACCTGACAATTTTCATGGATGTTTCCTACACCACCTTCACCGCCGCCCCAATTTCATTACATCCTTCATTAAATTAACAAGCATTAATATACAAATTTCACATTATACACAAGAGCACTCTTGCAAGAAAAATCCCAAACACCTCTTGCCTCATGTTTTATTCATTCTCTCTAATTCTTCACTATTTGACAGTTAGTGAGAATCTACATTTTGGGTTCCGTAAAACAGCGGTTTCAGTTTGCCAGAGACGGGCAGACTATCAGCTGAACCCCTTCTGCGCTTGACTCCATTATGCATGTTCCGGAGTCGAACGCCGTTGTAATTTTATTCAAAATAATGCGCCGCGTCCCACTGCACTCACGTTCGTTAAAAATGGAAAGAGATGTGGCACAAAAAAAGAGCGAAACGACGAGAAATTCGCAGTTGAAAACAAACACCGCCACGTGTTTTCCATGAGGAATAAAGCAGACAATAGAAGAAACGGTTCGACGAATGGTGCATGCAAAGGGACTGCAAAATTTAATGAGACGGCTGTTTTCTCCCTATTAGAAGCTTATTATCGAAATAATTTATAGGTAATTGTAAATAAATAGATTTAATGCGATTAATATATTTTTAGAGAGCTGAAAGTAATTTTTTTTTGAGCTCGTGTTGAAAAAAGATTACAAATATAATTAAGAATAATGTAGGAATATTTTAAATGATATTTGTGTTCTTAAAAATAGAGGAGCGTACTCTGTGATCTCTTATTTCTACACAAATAGTTTTATCAAGGCACACAAGTGGTTAAAAAAGTTATTAGTATTGCCTAATGCAATGTGTCATGACATACGTTCTGCAGTAATATTCAGTAAATTGTGACATGTGTACTTGCAAAAACGTTCTCATGAAAAGTTTCTTAAAATATAATAAAACAATGAAGTGCAGAGACTGGGCTGTTTCGCAATTAATCCTAGAGGGATTTTAGAAAAATATTTACCATCGAATCTATTTTGGGAGTCTACATTTTATTTTCATAAATGTCTGTTCTACAATTCACAGAATTGACTTTGATTTTATAGCATGGTATTATCATTAAGAATCTTCTTATTAACTGAATGTTTGTCATTTTCTTGTAAAATTCACGACAGTGAAATAAGACGAGCTTGATTTCGACAGCAAAATGTTTAACACAAAATGTCACAAAAATATTTAACGGAAAACGTAATCCCACAAAACATTTGTAAATGTTATTTTCTTCTTCGGTTTTTCTACGCCTTGAAATTACGAATGCAAATCTTAATTATTTACCAAGAAATCTTAGCAAAATACTCCATTTCACCAAACGTATTACACAAACCCAAACACAGTATCAGAACTCTCCGTCGACACACAACGCCCAACAAGGCGCATAGCTGGAAAAAGAGTGACACCCTACAAATAAAACAAAACAGAAAAAAGAAGAAAAAAAAAAGAAAAAGAAAGTAAAGCGAGCTGGAAGAGCAGGAATTTCCTCCGGCGTCAGCGAAGGCGCCGGCGATCGCGTCATCCACGGCGTTAGCTCCCATTTCCGCCGAATTCCGCTCCCCTTCCCCCCTCTCCACCCCCACCCCCCGCCCCGCAGCCGCGGCATCTGGCAACAGTGCATCGCGAGGCTATCGATTCGGGAGCCGCGCAGGCCGCGCGAGGGGGCCGCTACTGGGATAATGCACCCAGAAGATAAAACGCCCTGCGCGCGCTTTTCGCTTTCTCGAGGTACAGGGTGCCGCTGGAAATAAGACTCCTGCGACGCAACCGTTGCGCAAATCAGGACGTGCTTCGACCCTACGCCGTTCCGACGTGAAGGATGAGATACATGATATTGTGAGCTTTTCCGGTGAAGGAACATCCTCTTCGGTTGAAAGGTATCAAATTCGTTTTAAATCCTCATTAACAATTATATTACTCTTACAATTATACCTCGAATAGATAATAGATTTACAACAAATCGTGGTAAATATCTTTATAATTTATTAGTTTTATAGGAAGAGATACGTTTAGCTGTTGGATCATCCACAGACACAGTGCATGTGCACCGGCTGCCGCCTCTTAGTATGATTAGAAAAATACCCGTTCCAGTTGTGTACCTATGATTTGATTTATTACTTTTCTTTTGAATTTGTTGCGTCATTGTTGACGCAACGCGTCTCTAAACCATTGTGGGGCGTTGAGCGCTTTTCTTGCAGTAATCCTCCGTTACCAAGTAATTACTGTTTGTCAAATCTCGTCACGTCGGAGTCAGTCAGTGCCTTTTATCCCTTTGGCCAGGGACTCGCCGTCGTTAGATCCCGAGGTTCCTGGCCAGTCACCCAACCAGGAACCCTCGAGTCTCGAATTCGCTTAACCTTCGTGACTTCATGGAGCGTCGTAAACGAATTCGGCTAGCGCCGCCGGCACTTCTGTAACTCATACATTTAATTAAGTCAAAGTTAAATATAATTTTATTTACTTTTCATTTTGATTATTATGTTGTTTAAAACCACTACTTACAAGGGGAAAATCCAAGAAAACCATGGATTGTGGACAAAACAGCGGCAGCAGTCCATGTAAGTTCAGCAACTGCTTTTGCAACATGTCTACAAGCTGCAAGTGGTTCATTTACAACTGCCCATAAAAATAGGAAAAGCCGATGCATTCGAGTCAATAGCAAGGAAGCAAAATAAGACTTTATGCGAAGTGCAATCCGCAAGAAAGAGCATTCATTTTATATGAAGAACGCTAAAAACTATATTCCGCTGACGCTAAAAAGTATTCCTGCGACAGGACACAGTAAAAATGATCTTCCCAATTTCAAGACATCCAGTCTTCAATTTTTACTATTAGAGAATGGTTTTAGATTTGAGGGAGGAAAGAAACTACGCTTTAATGTAAAGGGGAAAGTTCGAGACAAACTAATTAAGTGCTAAACTAGCGATCCGTATCATTTCGGGATTCGTCTACATCAGCGAGCGCATAATTTTGTTTCGTACAGAACGGCAGAAAATGGCCACATTTGGCATCACTGACGCCATAAAAGGCCGTATTTTATACTTAAGATCGGATGCGCCATAGAAATACGAAGAGAAGCTCAAAGAGCCGACCGTCTTGATATTGCTTTCAGTTGACTTGATTCATGCGCTCTACATTCTTAAGAATTCATGTAATTGTTGAGGCAGTTTCACTCTTCGTTTTCCACAACAATGACAGAAGATATATGTATAACGTTTTTAAGAATCTGACCTTTTGTAGTGCGGGTTCGATAAACCCTCCCTTTGTAGAAGACGCATCCATAGTGCTTTTAGTGGTTATATTTTTGCACTTCCATGTAGGAAAATTTTGTTTGTTTGCGTGGGTAATGTTGTAAACATTCCTTAAAAGGACTGGCGGTGAGAGTGCGACTATTTTTCAGTTGTTTTATTCACTGAAAATGTGAGAAAGGTTGGTTGAATGCGATATAGAAGGATGCTTGTGAAGAAGAATATAGATAGAGCTTAAAAGTGGATTCCTTGAAGGAATTTGTATTTCTAAGTGTTCAATCAATATATTAGGCTTTGATAAGAACATGCAGTTTCTTTTGTACAAACTCGAGGAACACCCCCTTGGGAATAGGAGAATAGACATTACAATTTATTTTCTCTTACTACTAGGATTAAAATCACGGTCATTGTAGTGTGGAGAATGTGCTCAATGTCTTTTCATTTATAAAGCTATTGCATTAGATTTTTCTAGAAGTCATTGTCACAATGTGCGGGTTATGTTTGATATTTACTTATATATACATTAGAACTCCCTCTCTGTAGATTCAATTTAGTCAGGTTTGGATTTCTTAGTCAAAGAACTTAATTTTCTAATTAACAGCAAATCTCCTAGACGACCCTGTTCTGTTGTAGGTTTCCCTGAGAGCCGCAAAGAGAGGGAATATATTTTTCAAAACGTGTACTATTTCTTTATTTTACTTTGCAATTCTCCTTTCCTTTTGAGTAATATGTTATTGCAACGCTGTTGACAATATTTGCTGACTGCTTCATTCTTGGTTGACGATTTTGAACCCAACGAGATTGGAGAGTCGAGATTGAACTCGTGACCTCCCAATCACAGGCCATCTCCATAATATAAGACGTTATCTTCACGCTTGTAGCTACCAGTGTTGTCAAGCTGATATCAATATATTGCGGAATAATACATTACTGAAGTACTAAGCACGATTTGCATAAAAGTAATGGCATCAGCAAACGTTTTCTGTCGGAAATACTGAAAGATACTCAACAATAGGATTCCATATTAACTTTTTTTATGTGATATAATTGCTATTGCAGTTGCAGTTTGGTCAATCGATTCCAAATCTTTTCAACGAAACCACGTAAGGTTTACAATCAAAATCTTTTGAAAATCTTTACTAATAAAACTAATAATTTAAACAAATGTCACGCTTTGGCTTTCAGATTACTGATGGTAAAACTTTTAAAAAACTTGTTTTTGCACAATGAGATCACAAATACGTATTTTACACAAAAGTGTTGTTAGGGGAAAACCATTCCTAGAATTTTACAAAGTTAGCTTGGAATATCAAGAGCGAGTTGTAAGAAAAAGAGTCTGCTTGCTCTAGTTCCCACTGATACTTCTCCCAGTTGGACACTTCCTCCAGGAACTCTCGCCAACACGTAGAAGGGAGGTCACGAACTAAGTTGTGATACGGATCCTGTAGTAAGCCCACGGATATGTGCTTTTTTCTCAATAATACTTATCTACATAAGCATATCTTCCTGAAAATGAGATTATACAGATTGACCAGGCGCTGAAATTACAAACATTACGCGCCAAGGTTTTTGTAAAAATATTTATTAATCCTTGCTTGGGAAAAAAACTGTCTTTCTAGAGTACGAACAATTGCAATAACTGGAAATAGAATATGAGGAAAACCTAAAAAGTAACTTCTCGACGTGCTACTGACACATTTAAGCAGTACTTTAGTTTAATGTTTTAGAGTCATGATGATCTTAAAACTACACAATAGTTATAAATAAAAAATATCAAAAATACATTTATACACTAAATAACATGATGTATAAAGAGAAGATAAGTATGATGTAAGAGATCTTTTGAGTAACGGGATTTTATTCATGAAAAAAGATTGACTGGTTTGCCAAGTTGAAAAGGAGTATACGCAGAAGGAAGAGAACTATAAAATTTATTTGAGAGTCGAACGAGATTTTAAAGGAATAAATAGAAGTTCGTTTAATATTTGATTATTTCTAATGAACCAAGATGGTTTTAATATTTTTCTTAAATATTTATTTTGTGTAACCTCTAGTTTGTGAATACGATTTTGCTGCTCCACCCCATATAGGGCACACATAAGTTAAAGAAGGGCGAATTATTTTTAAAAAATATAAACAATACAGAATCTAAAGAGGTCAGAATTTTTATTCAAAAATGAATATAAATGTATAAGCTTGACATTAACATTAGTTTTATTTACTATGGATAAAATAAGAGATTTTCAATTTAATTTGGTATCTAGTTGTAATCCAAGACCGGTAACTAAAGTGTTGGTAAAAACCAAAGGAATTGCTTTATAGTTAATAATTAGAATGTAAGTAGGAGAGATTCGTTTTAAAGAAAATAGTTTTGCTTGTGATTTTTGACTATTGATTTTTTTCCTATTAATAACACCACAGAACAAGAATATTTAAATCATCTTGAAAATTGTCACGATCAGCTAAATTGTCAGAATAAGAACTAAATAAAGATGTGTCATCGACAAAGAATGTTATTTGTGAATTAATGAAATGAGTAATATCTGAAATATTAACATTAAAAATGGTAGGAGAGATTAAAGAACCTAAGGTACACCAAGGAAGAATATTTTAAACCTTCCCTTGAAATTTTTGATGTAATAAAAACTTGATACTTTTTTTGAAAAAGAAAAAAAAACAATATAGCGATTTACAAAATACATGAAGATATTGAGAACTAGATTTTTCGGGAAGTTTATGAATTTAAAAAAAAAAAAAAATTTTTAGAATGATTTTAGTATCCGAATTAGAAACCTACGTTTTCCCTTTAAGTAAATTTGCAGCAATTAATGTGTTTTAAACTAGTGATGCTACAACAGACACTTTTTTTTTTTTAATTTTAATAAAAATGGTACCTTCACTATTTTTATTAATAGGCGTTTTACTTTTCCAAAACAATAAAACTTTTCATGCCGTTTCTGAGAAAATAAATATTTTAATTGCGATTATTTTCAGCTTATTTTATGCGAAAAATACCCACATTTTCGAAGAGTTGTATTATTCAAAGGTTAATATTTTATAAAATAGTATTTCATTATTTCAAATTTGACAATGGTGTTAGGAATTCAAATGAACTAACCCAAAATATTCCTTTAAAATTCTCAGGGCCTCTAGTTGGACCATATTGATTAGTGGGATCAGATTTTGAGAAAATTGCCTGAATGTGTTAGGCACTAGGGTTGACCACATTCAAAGAAACAGAAGTTTTCGCGTAAATGAATTGTTCAGTATCAAGTACCCAAAGAAACGTGGATTCTCACTACACAACGTGTTAAAGAAAGTAAATTACTTCATGTAGGAATAAGATTTATCCTCTCTTTTATATCAAAAACCCTTAATACGTGTTTGCAGTGTAAAAATTGCCACTTTCTTTTCCGGCATTAAAATAATTTTTCTTCATAACTTAAGTATGTAGTAGGCAAAAAAGTAAACGCGTCACAAATATGAAGTATTTTCAGAAAATGCCGATGTCTATTACTGTAACATTCGACGTAGAAATCATATTCATCAGGTGACAGTATCAACAGCTCATTACAAAAAATTCACATACAATACATGTACATTATTTTCCAACACTTTGCGAGACGACATTAAACGATTAAATTCGATAGAAAAGTTTAAATCCAAAGTGAAATCGTTTCTGCTGCATAATTGTTTTTATACAATTAGAGACTATACTGAGCATCACAAGAAAAGTAACATCAATTTTAACAATGTTACATAATGCATGATTTACCATTTGAAATGTATAAATGTGTATAAACAACCTGTAACAAGTATTGTATTGCAGTCTCCGGGTCAATGACCACCATTTCGTCCGTTTTTCGTCCGATCCATTGAGCAAATGCTGAGATGGCCCCTTGTTTTGCTTCTGGACATAAATGTAACTTCATTTTCTGTGCACGTCTTGTAGAATTCAGTGGAAAACATAGTTATTCAAATTATCGTTTCCATGTTGTCACGGCAGGAAGTAGTATTCCGAAGGACAACATGGATAAGAGCCAAAATGTATTGCCTTTTTATCCTTGAAAAACGAATTTATTACATGGGATCTTTTTTTCTCAAAATTGAAGTAGTATATGACTTAGTGTAGGGATCACAAAATTTTGAAAATGTACACAAAATTCACTTTCCCCATAGCACGTCATACGCAGTTTTAGCTGTTTTTTGACGTAAAATATATAAATTAAATAAATAAATAAAACGTAAAGGGTAACCGGCTGTTGGCTGGATAAAAGCTCTAGAAAACAAACAGCTACTACAATCCACGATAACATTGTCGTCTAGACAAAATTCTGTCGCCTAGTAAGTTCTGTCTCCTTGAATACCTCGTGATGTATAGGTTGGAGGTTTAGGTAATAAGAAGAGAAAGTGTGTAATCGATCTAAAAAAAGAAAAAATGCGACGCTGTCAAGAAGACCAATGAACAAGAACAAGAACTCTTCTTGGCGACATTTCCAATGCCGCGCGTCTGGTGTTTCGGCTGCGAGGAAACTCTATCTCTGGCCGGCGTGACAAAATGCCCTCAGCCGTCGTTGCCAGAGCAACGGAGGGCAGCAAAAGGAGCGAATCGAAGAGACGACATGACCCTGCTCGTTGCAACGGAGGTTCGAACCAGAGTAGGAAAGAAGGCGGTAAATACAATTACAATGTTACAATAGTAAACTTTTTTTTTCTGTTGAAGAGGTCAAGGCTACATGATTGTAACGAATATTTCGGAAATGCAGAATAATCATTTTTCAAAAATAGTGACCGTGAAATCATGTGTTCATAGAATGATAAGCCAAGAACCTCGGAATGATTTGAAGAATTTTAATAGTTTGAATGCTAAAATCCGCATTCAGCGTTAGTAATAATGGCGTTGTTTACGAACTCGAAAGTCAAAGAATACCCGTTGTTAGGACAACCGATCAACAAAGTGTAATATTTCATGCTTGGTGTCATAACGCTGTGCTGATGGACGCGGCCACGAACACATTATATGAAAAAGGTGTGGAGAGGGTGTTGAAAGTCGTGATTTTGTAGAAAGGAGCAAGGAATCACTCTACAGAGATACTGAAGCGAGCACACGTAAGCGGTTAGTGACGTGCGCACGGATTTTCAGAATGGCTGGGGTATTATCTAAATGAAAATGAGGCTGGAACTTATGATAATTCTGATAGCCTGGTATTGTTTAAATTATATTGAATTATAATTGTAGATTGTATTAACGTAGTAGTTGGAATTTTTCATTAAATTAAACTCCGTGTTTTGAGGGGATGCCGGAGCAGTACCCTAACAAACGGGCCACGGACGGTGCGCGAGCTGTCCTTCCTCGTCCTTATCCTATCCTCTCCCCTTACACACACACACACACACACACACTTACACTAATATGCCCTACACTACCACATATTCGGGGAGACTGGTCGGGAGCTTAGAGCTTGTCCTGGCTGGGGCGGTTCCCAGCTGGTGGGAGAGTCCAAGTTAGGGGGAACCCCGGTAACCGACAGTAGGTCGGCACCGGATCTCGCCATTCAGCGGGGACAGATCACAGCCCCTCCCGAGGAAAACACATGCGCTATACGTACGGGACTCATTACCTTAACTGTTGACGCGCCCGGAATCACTAACCAACCAACCAATGAACAAAAACTGCGTTGCCCATTTTGAGCAACAATTGGCGGAGCACGAGGGCGACGGAGGCGGCGGCGTCTTGAGGAGGCAGCAGGTGGGCGGGGCGCTCCGTGGCGCTGGCTTCGCGTCGCGTGATTGATCCCTGTTCGGAGGAAGGGCTTCCAGACCCGAGTTCGATCCCCTCCCCGGACTTCCTAATGGGGATCTGTCGTGCTCTGACTCAATCTCAGCTCGGGAACATCCACTAGATCAGATGAACGAGGAGGGAGCGGTTCGGTTTCCTTCGGATCAGAAAAGCGAGGATCTTGACGCGGTGTGACTTTTTGAGATGCTGATATCGAATGGTTTTTACCTTTTAAAACTGTGGGAGGAGTGGGAAAACAGCAGTGGTTAGTACGAGCAGAGCCTAGACTGGAGAGAAATATGTAATAAATCAATAAACTAACAATAATTAAGTTAGTCAGTAAGTTATGTTAGGTTAGTAAACAGTACAAAAAAAAAGTTATAAATTGTAGTCAATTGTTAAGTATAAGTAGATAAATAAGTCAATAAAAAAATATATTAACTTAAAATAATTAAAATAAGTTAAATAAATTAAAATTAAATTAATTAAAATAATTTAAATAAATTAAAATTAAATTAATCAAAATAAGTTAAATAAATTAAAATTAAATTAATTAAAATAAGTTAAATAAATTTTAAAAAAAATAAATTAAATTAAAATAAAATAAAAGGAAACGGTTAAAATAAAGCACATTAGGGGCGAAGGGAAGTGGGAATCGGAAATGTTAGGGCAGAGGCGTTGGTGCGGACGATTTTCTGTGGTGCTGTTTGTTTTCAGGTGCGGTGGAGGCCAAACACTGGAAGGAGAATGCCTGACGCCCGCGCCAAATAAATAAATAGTCTAAAAACCGGATAGAGTAGCATGTACTCGGCTTCTGACGGCAGGTTTTTCCCCCTTCAGGGGTTTTTCCCTCAGCCGTACCTTATGGTCTCGTTTCCGCGGTTTTGAGGCGATGAAGAGACCATTTGGGGTGAATACCAGAAGGCGAAAGGTTAGAACGCGGTAGAATGTAGGTATTGTAATGGCTTAAAGGCCTTCGGCCTAGCCACATTGCATCAAGTTTCTAATTTGGCTGTAATAATTACCTATTAAATAAATAAAAAATAAATTTTAAAACTATTGATAATATTCCACATCATTTCGTTTATTATACTAATATTTATTAAAGAGACTAACAACACAGTGAGTAATTCGAAACAATTTTACTAATATTTATCTATTAAAATGCGCATTAAGTGGTGTTAACAAATACAATTAAAATTAATTAAGTCATTATATTATTTGATATTTTTTATTTTAATCCTTCACATTTTTAAACAATTGATTAAGCAACTTTCTGTTCCAAATCCTTTCACGATGAATTCTATTAAATTTGTTTCCTGTTATCACGATTGTGAAAAGAAGTAAAGAAATTTACAATGTTTTTTTCATAGCGAGACCTGAATCGATATTAATTTTAAGATATAATACGAAGTTATTTTTATGATGTAATTTTAATATAGTTTTTTATCCGCTCCTTCTATCTCTCCCCACTGCATTTCAAACCACCTTCTCCGGCTCGCCCCCTCCGCCCAGCCACACCCCTTTGCCAGCCAACCAACAAGCTCCCGTTTCTTGTCCGCACTAATTTTCGCCTTTGACCTTGAATTAGTCTAAGCTTATTTCCTCCTTCGAAATGAACCAAAATGTACTTACAAGGAATTGCAATCAGCTTTCGTTTAATTGCTAACCACTTGTCACGATTTCGTAATAATTTTGGGGATATTCTCAAAAACCTGAAAGTATGCATACTTTCAGGTTTTTGAAATATTGTAAATTTCTGTACTTCTTTTCGCGATCGTGATAACAGGAAACAAATTTAAAAGAGTACATCGTGAAAAGATATGGAAAACAGAAAGTTGCTTAATCAATTGTTTAAAAATGTGAAGGATTAAATTAAAAAAATATCAAATAAAATAAAGTCCGTTTAACCAATAAGTATTATAGTCTTAATTTTAATTGTTTAGTACCATTTAATGTGCTCTTTGCAAACTATTTATGCAACGGAGAAGAGGAAACAACTGCAACAAGAGGCCACGTTTCTGGAAAGTCAAACCGGGAGCGGTGACTCAGTGTATTAGATGATGTCACTGCAACACCTCTGACCAGAAGGTCCTAAGTTAGAGTCCCGACGACGACTAGCTTTCCAGCAAGGTCGAATTCAGTCGCTGTCTGGAGGAGAATTCTAGTGGCTCTGATTGGTAATTTTACGTTGTTTCGCCGATCAAACCAGGCGAATGCCGGAGCAGTAACCTAACAAACTGGCCATGGACCGCGCGCGATTTTTCCTACCTCTTCCTTGTTCTATCCCATACACACACTTACACTAACATGCACTACACTACCGCGCATGTCGAGAGACTGGTCGGGGTCTTAGAACGTGTCCCTGCTGGGGCGGTGTCCCGCTGGTGGGAGATACCTGGTTGGGGAAAATTCCGTTAGCCGACGGTAGGTCGGCGCCTGATCACGCCATCCAGCGGGGGCCAGATCTCGAGCAAAAAAGAAGCACTTCACTTATGGGAGTAATGACCATAGTAGTTGACGCGCCCGGAATCACTAACAATCAATCTGACAAGTGACAACAAGAGAAATCCTTTCAGAGTTCTGAAAGCCATCACCATTGTCACCATTCGTCCCCTCCTCGAGAGCCTATCGTCTTCTACCCTTCGTGTCAGCGACAGCGGTTCGTTCTCTCGCTCAAAGAGGGGCAGCTGCCTCGAAGGCGTCACGTGACGCGACCACGTGATTCAATTACGTGTCGGGGCAGGGGCGAGAGGGAGGAGCCGGCGCGGGGGCGGCGCCGGTCAGGTCGCGGCCACGTCGCCGCGCCTCGTTAATAAAAGGCCACATAAACGTCAGCGCGGCGACGCCGGGGAATAAATTGAGACGCGGTCGACGGTGCCGCTCCCGCACATGCGCGTGGGCGTTCTTTGCTCCCGTTCGTCTCTTCGAGACTCTGTGCGAGACTCTGTGCGAGACTCTGTGCGAGACTCTGTGCGAGACTCTGTGCGAGACTCTGTGCGAGACTCTGTGCGAGACTCTGTGCGACCCTCTGTGCGACCCTCTGTGCGACTCGCTCCGACTCGCTCCGACTCGCTCCGACTCGCTTCGCCGCGCTCCTATTCGTTCCGATTCGCTCCGACTTATTGAATTAATTTTTACCGTAATTTGATGATTTCACGGATTTTCTTAGTAAACAATTTCTTCCATAAGTGACAGTGAGTGCTAATTGAATGGTGAATGAGTGTACGTCTTGCCCAAGTAGAAGGAGGTCTAAATTTGCGTAAGCCTTGTATTTTAGAAATTTCATTTTTATCAAATCTACTTATTACAGTAGTAGTTTATGCGGTGTTTATGACAAACTGGCTAATAGTATACATATAAAAAAAACACGAGTTTTAAATAAAGTGCATAATTATATGGTTGATCCTCAAATTTGTGGTGCTACAATGGTATTTCGCATTATTTGTAACTTTCGTAATTTCCAAAAATTCAGAGAATTTTCAACGAAAGGAGATACTTTTGAGCGTACTCAGCACTGTGACATGACCTTATTCAAAGATCTTTCATTAAAAAACAGATTTTATTGAAAAAACCTCAATTTTCAATATTGTAGGTGTAGCAAAACTCCGAAAAATATTGAACATATTCAATTTTCAAAAATTTAGATCTAAAATAAAAAGGGACATACCGATTTTTAAGCGTTCTTTTCTCTATGGAGAGGAGGAAAATTAATGCAAATATTAGAAGCCATTTTTGAGAAAATTTTGAAAATATTCACGATTCATATAAAGTACCCCAAAAATCAAAATATCCTCGGGGCCCTATGTTCAGCCAGATCGATAGATCGATAAGTGAATACCAATTTTTGAGAAAATCCACTGATCGATTTAGAAGCTACGATTTAAACGCGTTGCCACACGGAGAGACGCTCAGACGGGCGGACGAATTTTCGCAGTAACTACTTTTTTTTAATGAAGGACACACAAAACGTGGATTCTGACTATGCAACGGTTAGAAAAAACTTACTACATAATGCAACAATATGAGTTTTCTGTGACAAAATTTTCATGTTTTAGCTGCAGCATTACAATACTTTTTCTATTCTACGTAAGTAGTGTGCGAGATAATAAAAAAAAACAAACGTATGAAGCGCATGTGTGGCGGAAAATCGGTGAAATTTATTTTAAAATAGCTGGCATAGACAACGTGAAAGAATATTATATCTCGTACATTTAACCTCTGACCTCACATCTTAACAAAAAAATAACGTCGCCTTTAATACCTGAGACAAAGCGGCTGAAATTCATCATTCCGTGTCATTTACTCTTCCACTTCTACTGTTCGCCGTCTGCCCCTGCCGAGGCGAGGGAAACGACGACGGCGGGAGACCGGAAGGCCAGGCCACGACCGGGCGGCCCGGCGGCCAGGGAGTTCTGCAGCGCTCGGAATAAACCCGAGATAAATTACTATCTGATAACTTAATGGAGTGCAGTGAATCACGGAGGGCGTTAACCACCCGCGGCTGCAAGCGAAGGGCGCGAGTCGTGTGCATACAACGCCTCGCCCCCTTTTGTTCTGCGGTTGGCACGCCTGCTCGGTTGCCAACGTCGCACTCGCGTCAGACCACACCTCTGTGGTTGGGTAAACCCTCCATTCCCACTGTTCGACTTGCTTCAGATTTAACCCCTAACTTACATAATTGAATTGCTCAGTAGTACGAGGATCACACATTTGTTTAGTCAAATTGAGTTATTAACATTAAATAAACATCAAATATTATTTTAGTGTAATATGCTATTTAAATCTAGTAGAGGCGTATATGTAATTGTACTGAGTTAAAAAGAATATTAAGTTATATTAAGAAAGTTCCAGTAAAACGCTCAATACTCCGGAACCAGGTTAATGTTGGGTAACTACTTGTTGTACATACTCTCTTGTACTGTGATCTAGGCCACGATATTCTATGTCAACCCTTTTACATTCTCTCTTTGCCGACAATGGTATGTTCCAATATCTAGCATTGCTCCGTACATCTACTTGCATGTCTTCCTCATTGTTAACCCCAAAATTTGTGCTACATCCAAGTTCACCATTGCACTCACATTAGAAGAGATCCACTAAATTATGGCGTTTTTTTGGTTTAAAAACCATACCCCTAAACACTCATATCTATGCCCTATCTATACATTTCCTCTATCACGCATATTCAAGAGCAGATTCTATATCATGCCACACAACCTTATTTGCACTCGCTCCATACAAATCCTTAGATATCCCCTACTCTTCTTCCAACAAATCTCTTCTCTATTATGATTGCATAATAATTATTTTTTTCTCCTTACGTTGGCACCATTGAACAGATGAACATTACCTCAGACTTCATCCCAGAAACATCATTTCCTTCCCCCAGTGCCATTATTGCCAGCAATTACCCTTTGTTCACAATGTTGATAGTGAATTAATTTGATCCTCTCGAGTTTCCGTTTGGTTCAAATGATATACAGTGGCATCAGAACGGAATCCAAATCGTATCTACCTGAGGAAATCAGCTATCCGTATCAGGCAAAAACAAGAGTAAGATGGGTCTGAATTAAACGTATTGATTGCTACACAAATACTCGGGATCTCTTGCTTGTTTTTCTCACTAAAGCAAGGTTATTTGATCTCCTGATGAGGTCAAACAGGTTCGCAAACTTTAAAAGCTGTAAAATTGGTCTAAGAAGGACCCACACTGGAGAAAAAGATTTCGATTTAGACATGCTTCCCTTTTATTTAATTTTCAGTATTTTAGACTTCTTTGTGATGGAATTGATATTCCCGTACCTAAACTTAAGAATAGCATTACTTCATTGTGATTGTACGAATTATTTGCGTATTACACATATGATATGCACTTTTTTATAAAAGAATACAATAATTAAATATTTGTAAGTAATTTCGTAGTTACTAATATTAAATGAATAAACATCACCATTAGTACATTAAGCCTTCAGACGTGACTCGCCGCCCGCCGTCTGCTGCTGCATCCTGTCTTTTAAATTAGCCTAAGCTGAAATTCAGTTTTCTTCTAGGTTAAAATTAGATATTTTCTAAACTATTAGAGGAAAATTTATGAAAAAATAAGATATCTAGAGAAAAGTATGTTTTTCCATTCATTTTATTGAATATGATAACAAATAATATGCACATTAACCTAAAAACAAACAAATCCTAACTTTCCGAGAGCGATGTGGTTCAAACAAAGAATAATACAAAAAGGTGAGTTTCTATGGCAAATTTTACAGCAATATGATATTTCTTTTTATTGTTATAATAGCACACTACTCACGTCCTTAGATAAACGTCTGGTTTTAGTTCCTGAATTTGCCTCTGGATACTTTATTTTGTCAATCCCGCCATTGTAATACTACCTCACAAAAATTCTACGTCAGCAACCACATTATTGTTCATAAAAAATGAACCGCTGATGTGAAAAATGTGAAAATCGATATACAAGAAGCTAAGATACTACACTAAACTGCCGGCTGGCGATCACTTTGCAGAATTTATCGAGTAACCCTGGCGACGCATTCAAAAATATGAAATATGCCGTCGTACACGCTACAGAGTAATCCCGTGAAGGACGGCAAATGCCGTCATACACCCCTGTGGGGTTAACATTATTACACAATCTTTGTGTGCTACTATACAATTCCTCCATGCCAGAGATCAGCAAACCTTATCCCCGGGCGTGTTGAGCGGCACAGCCCAAATCCCTCTCCTCAGCTGAACTGCTTCGATGGCGAAATCGGGTGTCACCGGATCAGCGTACTTAAAACTAACATGCAAGTACATTTCATTAAGAGTACGACTCACCATAGAGAATCCACCAATTGCATTACATTCACGAGAATTCATTTTACAAGGTTTTTGTTTTCTTGCAGGACCAGCAAATCGGGTACGTTTACGCGTTGAACAAGTGAACGCAACAATTTGATGTACAAAAAGCATTTGAACATAACGGCCATGGAAATTTTGTGATTAAGACGGGTTTTTGGCTTATGCAGGATCCGGCTTGGACAGGGTTCAGGGTATTTGAAATGTGTTGGAGGAACTCACAGCTTCCCTTAGTCTCATTTACCGTTCACAATTGTCGCCAAAATAGGACTACTGCACGGACAAAATTGAACAAAAATACTCAAAAATAGAATTAACAAATATCAACAAGATAAATTATTGGTAGATATCACCACAGTTCCATGATTAATTATTTTCCCCACACCATTCTCCTATTAACATCTCGAGACAGTACGCAACTTGTAATAACATTCATCAGATTCATCTTTATCACTACAACACTTTCACTATCACAATTCATGCATCGCAATTATTTCATTAATATAACAATCTACATTTCAAGCAAGTCCCTTTTCTGCCATTATCGGCAATGCATCTACCATCAGTGATAAAGACATCAAAAAATTACTACTCACAATTTCGTGGTCTTTGCCCACATACATCTCAATGACATCAAAATTAACGATACCAACGGCTCCTCCGCAAATATAATTTCTCCGCCGAACCCACCATTCTGCGGTCATCACTGTCGATCCCTCTACCGTAGCGCCGCGGCGGGATCGTAAATTAATTAGCACAGAGCGATGCGTTTCCGCCCCCTCCCCTCCTCCCCCTCTCCCCTCTCCCCCTCCCCCAACCCGATCGCTGAGCGCCCAATCTGATCTCTATTTGTTCTGCATGCGGGCTCATCTCTCCATATCTATGTGCGATAATGGTATTGATTCATATCTACGAGCAAGTTGGAATCGGAAAATCTTCCATGCGGGTTTTTGATAAATTTTTTTTCACGAAGCGGTCACCATTAAGCAGTGCACGCACTGTATAGCATCGTTGAATATTCGTATGTATTAATCAGGCCTTTACGACTAATCAACTAAACGAAAAAATCGACCAACAATATTATTGGCTGGGTAATTCAAGAAGAATTCGTATTTTCTGCTTCGTTCATGTGCGAACCTTATGCGTTTCGGGCTACTGGTGGTCAGGACGAGATTTGTTCCGCAGAAAATAAACTAATCAAATAAAATGATTGAGTTTATTTCCGTAAAAATACAAACAAATGAAAAAAAATGTTTCTGTACGAGAAGATTAAGTCAAACCAAGCTTTTTCTGTCAGTCTAGTTACAATTGTAAGTGATAATAAAACTCGTAAAACTACTGTATGTACCAATCTTCAGAAATGTGATATTAATTTTCCACTGGAAAACCGAAGATATGTAAAATAATTATTATATTTTCCTAAAATACAATTAATTTTATCATATAAAAATTAAAGCCAGTGACGAAAAGAACTTGATGGAGGGTGGGAAAATTAACGTATTTTTCATTCAATATATTGAATTATCATGCGTGGCCTTGTCAGTAACATGTTGATAATTGATTTCCAATGCACGCAGAAACAGAGAGAAAACTCGGGACATGTGAGAGTTGTCTAGGGTTTCTTTAGATGCCCACGTACTCAAGGAAACTTCGATTTTCACTGAAAATGCGAATTTGATTATTTTATTCAGTCTTCTCTCATACCTACGTGTCGATTAAAATTCTCCCACTCAGTGCGTCAATGCTTACGTTGTATCAGGCATCATGGGACAAAAATGCTCCGAGAAGTATGCCATCCACCATTAACTATTTGCTATTCACCTGTACGCGTATTATTGTATATCGTGTTTTTTATACTCTTCGAATGTAAATAAATGTTATATAAACTACAAAAATGTAAATAAATGTGTATATACTATAAAAATTTATTCGTGAAAACTGTTTCTGTGAAAATATTTACTTTAATGCTATTGTTAATGGAGAATATTTCATTTGTTGTTCTCGAGGTCCATGTACGTGATACTAGGACCTCGGATCAAAAAATATGAAGAGCTTGCAATGCAATTGAAACAGATCTGGGGGTTGGAGAAAGTTCTCATATATGTCTTGGTGATTTCATCGAAAGGCGTGATGTGAAAAAACTTAAAAAGAATTTGAGAAATTTTGAGCTACCAATAAAATTGCAAACTGTTGGACAAAATGCAGTCTTACTTCAGACTTGTCACATTGTTCGAAGGTTTTTACAGTGAGCTCAAGTGGGATAGGGAGAATAATAAGAGCAGAATTTGGTTCTAAGACACCAAAAGACCGATTATTTTTGTCCAGTTTAACTGAGAAACAAAGTCAATAATAATAATAATAATAATATTAATAATAATAATAATAACAATAATGATAATTTGCCTTGAAAATCGTGTTAAAACAAAATATTCTTTCTCTAAATGAATGACAAACTTGCCTTCAAAATCAAAAGTATTCTTTCAGCAGCCTTTTCGCTCCAACGGGCAGAAGTGTCTCCTGTTGCATCTCTCTCCTTCCTCGCATTCGCCGACTCTTTCTGCGACCGCCACAATATGTAAAATCCATCCCGCGCAGTTCTCGTGCGAAAAACGATCCTCCATCGTCCCAAAGGCTTCCAACTCGCCCACAGGCCTTAGGCCCTCGCCCGGCTGCCTGCCTGCCTACCGCCACCCAGCGCGCCGTCTGCGTAAACTTTGTTTTGTCGCGCAGTTGGATGATGGAGGCGGTGGGGGCGGTGGGGGTGGTTGGATCGGTGGGGGTGGTTGGCGCGCGGGGGGCGAAGCTCCGGGGCGGTTGAAAGTGGTTGAGCGGGTGGGGGCGGGCGGGGGCGGGGCGGAGGGGCGGTGGAAGCGGTGGGGAGGCGGGGGCAGCGGATAGGCGGGGGCAGCGGGGGTGGTGGGTACGGAAGGGATGGTTGGGGCGGCGGGGAGGTGCGTGGCTGTTGAAAGTGGTTGAACGGGTGGGGGCGGGTACCGGCGAGGGGGGCGGCGGTGGGAAGGTGGTACGGAGGGATGGTTGGGGCGGCGGGGAGGTGCGTGGCTGTTGAAGGTGGTTGACGGGTGGGGGCGGGGACCGGCGAGGGGGGCGGCGGTGGGAAGGCGGGGACAGTGGGGTGGCGGGGGCGGCGGGGGTGGTGGGTACGGCAGGGATGGTTAGGGCGGCGGGGAGGTGCGTGGCTGTTGAAGGCGGTTGGGCGAGTATAGGGGGGGGGGGGGGCGGGGCCGTGGCAGTGGGGCAAGCAGCGCTCGCGAGGGCTGCGTGGAGGGAGCTGCTGCAGGGAGGCCTCGCGATATTCAAATGAGAGGGAGGGGGGGAGCGGGGTGCTTGAGCGGTGGGAGAAAGGAGGGTGGCAGGAATAAAAATGGGGGAAGAAGTGAGTTGGAAGTGGGACGAATCCAAGTTGAAAAGGAAACGGAAAGGTTCTCCAAATAGAATGTAAGAAGGGATTAGGATGGGAACGGTCGGGCGGTTGGTGGGAAGGAGAAGTATCGAATCGGTGGGAGATCGTAATATGATAATTAGAAGTAAGATGGTGGAGTGAGTTAAAAAATGTAAGAAAACAGGGTCTCGTAATAATGGAAACAAGACAAAAGTTCGATGAATCAAGGCATAATTTGAAGGTGAATCCAAACGAAACTAACAGAGTACATAAACCTATGAGGGCGGATAGGAAGGAAGAGAAATAAAAACTAGAAAAAATGTTTAGGCACAAAGTGCATAATACCTTGTTGGGAATGCAAGAGTGTGAAAGGAGAACTGGTGCCACAGGGACGAGAGTAGGCGAAAGCGGAAGTGAAGACGGAAAATTGATTAAACGACGGAGTGTGAGAATGGTAGTTTGATATGAGCTGAGCAAAGACGGGTTGAAAATAATTGAGAGCATAATATTTTGAAGAAAAATGGGTAATAGGTGGCGAGAATAGGGTAGGATCTAGGCGGGAGCAGAACTAGAATGATAGTAGCAAATTTGAACTAGAGAAGATATGGGTTGGAAGGTCATTGGAAAGGAAAAATATTTTGCCACGTTGGAGAGAGAGGTGTCAAGGAACCTACGGTGTGTGCCTAGGGAACTACGGTGTCTGGAGGATAACGGATATGATGGGACGAAAGAGATGGGAACCTGGCTTTGATAGATAGAGTATTGATTCCGGTCACAGAAACTGCTAAGGTAATTAGTCCTGTAAATGAGCTGCGTGTTTTTTGCTTGGGTGCAAAGCGAGAGTAGAGCTGGATGCGAGTATTTTTCCGAGAAACAGCAACTGCATGTGGATAAATGGAACATGTGGGTACAGCAAGTATTAAATTAAGTAGTAATAATTCAGTTACAGCGAAAGGAAGTAAGTAAATGTACATGGCATCAACATTTTTGTGAAAAAAATGCGTTACAATTTGCGTTGACTAAACTCCAGGAAGATTATCCGAAGCCACGACGGCGACGTGGAAAGTCTTTTTAGCAAGTCAATTTGGTTCTATCAAATTACTTTTATTTTTACTAAGATAATTTAATTCATTTATCATAACATGTACAATTTCTTGAACCACCACATTGGATTAGATAGCACAGGACAATTGGTGTCACTGCAGTTTCTCTGACAGGGAGGTCTTAGGATATGAGTAACAACGGTTGCAGGAGTTTCGACACTGGCTATATAACTATGTCAAAAACAGCCACTATCTGAAGAAGTTTTGTAGGAGACGGCTGCTCTGATCGGTAGTTTTCCGTGATTTCTTTGATCAACACCAAGACAATGCCGGAGCAGTACCCTCACAAACGGATCACAATTCGCGGGATCTGTCCTTCCTCTTCCTTGTCGCATTCTCACCCTTTTCATACTCACACACTTGCATGCACGACACTATCACATACCTATGTTCTCCACTCCCACAACCAAATATGTCGAGAGAACAATTGGTAGCTTAGGGATAATCCCGAATTGTGCGGTGCCATGTTGATGAGAGACATCTTGTTGGTGAAACACTGAAAGCCAACGTGTTGAACTGGAACTCGGCACTAAATCTCGATTTTCATTGGAGGGAAATCACCATATCCCGCGATAAAAATATGCATTACACTTACGGGATCAGTGACCTTAGCATTTGACGTACCTGGAAGCACCAATCAATTTAATCACCACCTATCAATAGCGCGTTTCCCACATGTTCCATTTCTTCATTTGCTTCAGTTGTCTGTAAAACAATACTTGGAAGATGGAGTGGAACGAATGCAGAGAGGGAAGTGAGTGTGTGCGGAAAATTGTGAGAATGAGTATCAGTGGGACGGGGGGGATGCAGATAAGGGGGAAGGAATAACCGTGGGAAAAGTGGGAGACAGAATGGTAGTTATTGTCGTTAGCAAG
This sequence comes from Teleogryllus oceanicus, assembly GCA_964035755.1. NCBI lineage: Eukaryota > Metazoa > Arthropoda > Insecta > Orthoptera > Gryllidae > Teleogryllus > Teleogryllus oceanicus. The sequence continues at coordinate 173,603,110 of CAXIVR010000003.1, forward strand.
TTGTGGTCGGGCGGGGAGCAGATAAATATATAGGTGCGAAAGAATAACAATGGGTAGGAGTTAGAGGAGGTGGATATAGATCATGAGCAAGGGGAGGTCGGGCGGGGAGCAGAGAAGTATATAAGTGGGATGGAATAACCATGGGTAGGAGTTAGAGGTAATGGATATAGATCGTGAGCAAGGCGAGGTCGGGCGGGGAGCAGAGAAGTATATAAGTGGGATGGAATAACCATGGGTAGGAGTTAAGGATGGATAAGATCGTGAGAAGGGGGGAGCAGAGAAGTATATAAGTGGGATGGAATAACCATGGGTAGGAGTTAGAGGTAATGGATATAGATCGTGAGCAAGGCGAGGTCGGGCGGGGAGCAGGAAGTGGACAGCGACAAATATAGGCGCTGACTCGACCGAACAGCGATTTAGAGGCCGCTTCGCTTTTCCTTTCCCTACATCTCCATTCCTCTCGAGAAGAGAATCTTTGAGGGATTCAAAGGGTGGTCAGTCCGTTGAGGATATTTCAATTGCGCTGTAATGGAAACTTATCCTCTTCCCTGCTTTGAAGCAACACGAAGAGAGGATGTAGTATCAGGGGTGTTTTATCCTAGGATTTCTGGAGATTCTGGGAGATTTTTATACGTGTGTTTTTATGACTTCCAATTATATGGCTATTTGTGAAATAAACTTGCAACTAAAGTAACAAGTAGATGAAAAAAATTTAGGCATGATATTTAATCTACTGGTTTTAAATTGGAAGAAATAGTTTATTACACCGTTTCATTCGAAAATGTTTAAACTTTAAACATACACTATACTTTTTTAATTTGTTATTAGATTTCTGTGGATATACGCATTGAATAGCTATATATTAATCCTAATAGGGATGTTTTAATGACATCGGAAGAAAAGATGCAGAGAGATGATATGTTGTTAACACAAATTCGCCCTGAAATCTGTTGACCTACATTCCTTAGAATCAATTGTAAAAATCGATTTGTTGTAATATAATTTGTCGTCGTATATTTTGAATCATTTATTATTCTATTTTAATTATTATTTATTTTCGTTTGAAACCTGAATACAAAACTAAATTAAAAGCATGAGAACTTTACTTCAACCATTCAAAAACAATTTGTTCATACAAGAAAGCACATTAATTACTTGAAACATTGAAGCGTTGAGTAAGGACAACACAGCACATTAGTATTCAAAACAGCGCTCTTACATCCCGCTCACAATCGCGAAAATAAATCTAAAAAAAATCTCCATTTTCTCCTCTTCTTCTTCTTTCTCTTCCTCACCCTTTGGGAGCAAAGCCTTCTCCTTTGCCCGGGGACCTTCTCGTGCGCATCCAATCATCCGGTTGACGGTGTCCGTGTGATTTTCATTACCGAATAACGTCCCGAGGGGAAGGCAATGGTGGCGGCGGAGGCTGCGAGAGCCCCTGGCTCTGGCGACGTATGAACAGGCGGCGCGTCAAACGACGCCCTTTTTTTCCTTCTGGAAAGGAACAATAGAAGAAAGAGGCGCACGCGGCGTCGGAGGATAGGTGGCGGCAGCATCTCTGGGGGCGGGGAAGAAAGCGTTAAAGGCGACGGAGGTGATGAATGCAACCCCAAGGAGATGGGCCTTGGGGAAGTGAAGGGGGGGGGAAGGGGGGAAGGGGGGGCAACATCTCTGGTGCAGAGACGGATAAGAAAGTGTTAAAGGCGACGGAGGTGATGAATGCAACCCCAAGGAGATGGGCCTTGGGGAAGCAAAACTTGGAATGGTGAACGGGCTGGTGATGAAGAGGCCGGCGGTGAGGAGGCGGGTGGAAAAGGGGGGGAAATGGTAAGGTTAAATGGAAAATATCGAATAATAAGAAGCAGGTAGTGAAGGGTTGAGTGGTGAATGGGAAGGGTAGTTAGGAGAGAGTAGTTCAGGGGTGAAGAGGAGTCGGAAGTAGGAAAGGGAAAAGGAAGGAAGGGGGAAATGAAGAAGAAAAAGCGATGAGGGAGCAGAGGGTCGGATAAGGGATAGACGGGGAATCAGAGAGAAGAGCAGAGAGGAGAGTGGGGATATAGTGGGATAAAACGGGAAAGTGAGGTGGGTTTGTGCGTGTGTGTGTGTGTGTGTGTGGGAAAGAGAGAGAGAGAGAGAGAGAGAGAGAGAGAGAGAGAGAGAGAGAGAGAGAGAGAGAAAGAGGCAAACAGAGACTGAGATAGAAGTCAGCAGAGGTTGGGTGTTGGGCAGAAGCAAATATGGGTGGCAGGAATCAGTCTCACTGCACGAGAAAATGAATTGTGATGAAATTGTATATGCCGAGTATCAAATGTTCTAAAGGAACTTTTATGAAATTTTAACTTCACAATTCAAATAGTTTTTTCAGCACAGTGGTTTGTTGGGCAGCGTTTCATACAGAGTTTGTAGCGTTTGAATGCAGCGTCATTAAATAGTACGTCTGTATGACCAATATTTCTTCCGATGTTATTCTCAAGCAATTGAAACTGAGATTGCAACTATGTTTTGTTCCTCTAATTCAAAAGAACCAACATCAATTTTATTAATTCACAGTAAGAAACTTGAAGCAAATCGTCTACATATGTTAAAAAAGGATTGAATTGCTTCATGAATTCAGTTATGACAATTATACCTGTGGTAGCCCAAAGTCCATCTCGGAGCTTGTACCTTTATTTTCGTTTCAGGGAGCTAGTTCTTCAATCACGCACACAGAAATACCTGTAGTTATGGATGGGGGACGGAAGTACGACAGGATTTAGGGATATAACCACTGTACGAGGTATTAGAAATTTACTTCGTGTCACAGACACATCAAGGTAATCGAGAAAAGCGAATGAAACCTATGCTTACTTCCAACGCAAGCTTCTATACTATCGGAGCAGTCAAGATAGAAAGGCTGTTATTTGGAAGGTGTAGCATGGTACGTAAGAAACCTAGCTTGAAACCGGATCATGCCATTACATATGTGTAAACAACCATGCATAGACTGAGAACGGGCCAGAGACAACCTCAGATCACCATTTTCGCAATGTCAACTGTGCAGATCAGCACAATATTCCAGCAACTTCTTCACTATCAGAGATTCAAAACTTTTATCAGACACTAAAGCTTGAAATGTCCAAAATATTGCTAGAAAATAAATAGTATGTAATGCACCTAAGATTTTCTTAAAACTACTATAAATTCTGGGAGGGAGAGTGGCATTAAATTAAAGAAACATCTCTGTTATACGCAAACAAAATTGAAATATCTTCCATATAATTTTTTTCCAAACAGGTACCGAAATATTTAAGAGCATTTAGAGGGGTTTAAACGGGTCTTTACAGACACACTCAAAATCACTTAAGTAAAACGGGGACGATTACCAAAAGAGAAGATAGAAAGAGCCATATGAGAAGGATTTTTGTACAAAATAAAAATTGAAAATGTTAAATGTCCACTTGGCAAAAATTGTGATTGATTGATTGTTAGGGATTCCGGGTGCGTCAACTACTATTGTAAAAGATGGCCTACTTTGGCCTAGTAGAAATGCTAGTGTCAAAAATCCTGTCCTCGTCTGGACTCGACCCTAGGAGCTCCCCGTCAGAGGCCCTGCAGTGACATCAGTTGATGCACTAAGCCACCGCTACCAGTCTCGCGAAAATTGTTTTACTATGATTTTTGTGTAGAAGTTTATTTCCAGTAAAATCACCGTGTTCATTCAAAAACAATGTTGCAAAATGCAAAATTTTATAACAAGTTTTTCATTACTCTTGAAAGAGAATGAAGTGGGCATGGCGTCCCGTTTGGTACGTTTACCCTTACGGCGCGAGACTGGGCGGAAGTGCGGCAGAGCGCCGCGTCGCGGCGTTCCAACCGCCTCGGGTGGCGGGTCGCTGGGACTAAATTAAAAGCTGAATCAATGCCCGCGGCGCGATGGACGGCGGCGGCGGCGGCGGCGGCGGCGGCGGCGGCAGCGGGGCCCTTTGAAAGAAAAGGACCGTAGGCGAGCAGGCGACGGCGCGAAGGCGCTCCGGGCGACAACGCCCCACTGCGTCGCCCTGAATTCCACAGACGCCTGTTCCCCCCGGCCGCGCCCGCCTTGCCACCCCCTCGCCCCGTCTCGCCCCGTCTCGCCCCGTCTCGCCCCGTCTCGCCCCGTCTCGCCCCGTCTCGCCCCGTCTCGCCCGTCTCGCCCTGTCTCGCCCTGTCTCGCCCCGTCTCGCCCCTGTCTCGCCCCGTCTCGCCCGTCTCGCCCTGTCTCGCCCGTCTCGCCCGTCTCGCCCTGTCTCGCCCTGTCTCGCCCGTCTCGCCCGTCTCGCCCCGTCTCGCCCCGTCTCGCCCCGTCTCGCCCCGTCTCGCCCCGTCTCGCCCCGTCTCGCCCCGTCTCGCCCGTCTCGCCCCGTCTCGCCCCGTCTCGCCCCGTCTCGCCCCGTCTCGCCCCGTCTCGCCCCGTCTCGCCCCGTCTGGAATGCGTGATTATAATTAATTAGAAAAACTTTAGTAGTAGTTACGAGCAAATACAAGGGTAATGTATCTATCGATTTTGCTGAAAAGAAATTGGGTGGAGTTTGGTCTCAATGAAACGTGGAGACCAGAAGGCGCAGACTGGGTTCGTTGTCTCGGAAATTCGGGCGAAGAGAATCAAATTAGGCGCATAAAATTGACGATTGTTTTGCTAAACAAACTTTACACATCTACCATTAAAACAACGTTTCCAATTCTTGTTACAGAACATTTCACATGTTTTTCACTCATGTAGTACTTCAGCTATTTGTCAAATGAACACTCTCCTCCGGCACTGCGGCGTAAGCGAGTATGTATGATTTCCCTGAAAATACAATTATGGGGATTGTGTTTCGTACCATACATCGGAAATAATAAATAGTGCATGCACTTTTCATTCATTATTAGTTCAAAATTACTACTTCTATATCCATGTTAGGTATATTTTCGTATACATTGGTTTAATTGTATGATTTTAGTTTTTTTTATTTTGAGTTTTTGACAAACTATTGTTGATATGAGGAAATGCGTCTAATTTTAAATATTGTGTGGGATGATTGTATTATTATCAGTTCTCATACATCACTGCTTATTTTTGTGTTGTAGACGTTTGTTTCTTATTTTGGAACATTCGTATTGTTAGAAGTTAATAATTTCACATTTCCTTCTGTGTTCTTAAATGAAATGGTTCTTTTGAAAATCACGATATTTCTGTAAGGTATCGGTAGAGACTTCGCTAATTTAATTTTGTTTATTATTGTATTTACAATATCGATTCCTATCATCGACACGAGAACCGCCCAAATTGTGTAAACGTAACATATTATTTCTTCCCATCTTTGGACCATAAATAGGACGGAAGTGGAAGAGACTTCAGCAATAAAACGCGCTCCACGCCCCCTTTGTTCCAGCGCGGGGTCCACCGCCAGCCGGCCCCCGCGCGCCGTGCTGCGTTCATCCTACCCAATTCCCAGCTCATCTCGTGCGCGCCCAGCTCAACTGACGCCGCCGCCGCCGCCGACCGCCGGCGTCCAATAACCTCCAGTCTTCGACGTTTTCCTTTCGGAGATATGGGGAAACCGCTGGCGAAGTCCGACCGCTTCTCCATTAGGCCGCGCCAGCAGCGGGGATGGAGGCAGTGGTGGCGCGCCAACGCCGGTAGGGGTGAAGGGGGTGATCGGGGTGGTGGTAATGGTGGGGGGGGGTGGCGGTGGTGCCGGGGGCGGCGTGGGAGGCGGGAGCACCGTGTTGCGGCGGGACCGGTGAGGGTGGCGGGAAGGTGGGGGCGTCAGGGATGGCGTGGGGGCGGGGATACGGGGATACGGGGGTGGCGGTTGCACTGGGGGTGACGTGGGCGGCGGGACGGCGGAAGTGCTGGGTGGCGGCAGGAGCGGTGAGGGCGGCGGGAATGGTGGGGGTATCAGTAACAGCGAGGGGGCGTGGGAGGGTGGGCGGCGGAACTGCTGGGTGGTGGCGGGACAGGTGAGGGCGGCGGGAATGGTGTGGACGTCAGGGACGGCGGGGGGGGGGGGCGGGGGGGGGGGGAGGGGGAATGATGGGTGGCAGGGGCGGGGTTGTGCGCGTCGAAGGCGATGGCGGTGTGGGAGGCGTGGGTGGCGGGGTGCTGGGACGCGGGACTGCGGCGGGGGCGTGGCGGGTGGAGGAGGGTGGCGGGGGCCAAGGAAGAGTTGGAGGGAGGGGGCAGACGCTGCGAAACCACCAGGAATTGGATCTGGATGATGCATGGCCGTCATCGGTGGCCCAGACCGCCCCATCTCGTCCCTCCCTCACCGCGCTCCCACCCTGTCCATAGTCGCGCGCTGTCGCAAGAAGGCCTCTCTCGAGTGCTATGGACCTTCAAGCTCCCAGTCGACCACGCGAAGATGTTCGGGGACAACGTTGTACTGCGGGCGGGATATCTCTCAAGGAGTAAAAACGTTATTCTGAACGCAAAACTATTACATATCAACCTCTTAGGAGGCTATGAATAAAACAAACACGAGTGAGATATTATTTCAAAATCAAAAAATACTCCCAACATATTGCTATAATTTAATTCAGGTATATAATGAAATTTTACAAAATTAATTGATGCAGTTTCTCTCGCAGGTTGCACTTAATCTAATTTATATGTTGATTTATCTGATTTATAACATATTCATTAATCCAACTTATTTGTTTTATTTTATACATACATTTAATTGTATTAGCTCCTGAAGAGGAAAGACAATGACCTTCGACACTTGGTCTTTAAAAAAATGTTAAAAAATTATAATAAAAATTGATATAATATAAATATCTGCCTAAAAAATCCGAAGGATGTTCCAAGATTTACATTACATATCAACCAGAATTTACTCTTATTGAACTATCACATTGATTGTAAATGGATTAGGAGTGAATTAACACACAGGGAATGCGAAAATGGAGTAGAGATACTGTATTTTTTCTATTTTCCGAAATGCTGTTGTCATCGTATTTAATAGGTCGATTTCTAGTAGTTCAATCAGTTTGTTACATTTCAGTAACATCAGTCGGAAATCGGACTCCAGGATATGCACTGCTCTCATTGCTGAACCCGTTCCTGATCGTTTCATATCATATGTTCTCGGCCCTCTCCTCCCCTCCCTGTCTCGCCTCGCGACATCTTGGCCATTTCGAGAGGGGCCATCTTGAGAACTATAGATTCAAAGACTCTCACACGACCTGATGAAGTAGAGGTTATCGGGGATATTTTAAAAGCGTTCCTGTGCACAACGTATGTCCGCTCAACATATTTTTTTTAACATTCGTATGATTTCGTCGTGTTGATTTCTTTGGAACGAGAATTATTGTATATAATTTTATATTATAGAACGGGAGAAGTCACCACAATAAAGATTGATTTAACAAATATGACGGAGTTGTTCCTTTGTTATTGTGTAACTATCATTCCTATATTCTCATACTTTTGTAAATATTACAAGCCAACAGAAAGCGAAGCAGGGCCATAATCGGTTTTGTCTTCTATTAGAGCCAGCAAATATCGTTGTTTTGGAGGACAAGTTTTTGTTTTCATTGTATTTTTTAAACACACAAAAATGCTATCATGTAGGTTTGTCATGAAATCGGACTACATTTTTCTGAGTTGAAAGAGGTTGTTCTGAAACGATTCCATGTCTTTGAACGTGTTTACCATTCTTAAATGTTAAAAATCATTGCTAAGTAGTTTGAGAAAGTAATCGAGACGGGATAGCGAAGTGACATTTTCTGTGTCTCGAGCTTGTTGAGATATTGTAGACATGATTGCTATTCAATAAAAATTTTCTTAAATAATTATCTCAAATAAAATTTCTTATATAATTATAGTTAACTTAAAACGACAATTGTAATGACATTCCTTGAATAATAATTCTTTAGAGTAGTTTTTGTTTTTAATAAAAGTTTAATAGTTGACTTTTTTAAAGAAATGAAACTGAAGAACCACTTTGCTTTTCAAATTACTCTTATCACATCCAAGTTATCGAAAATGTACATATGACAGGTTTGATGGATATTCCACATTATTCTCGTATAAGAACAAGAAGTTTGATTCACAGAGTTTTGATTCTAACATTAACTTTATAGATGAACGCAACCACTAGATCCCTGTTTCTAGGACAAATGCCTATTTAGTTCCTTTAGGAAGTTTTGCGAAATCATTTTTGATGTTTACGAACCATGAAAAAATAGATCTACTAGAAGAATCTAATAGTGACTAAAATGTTCTAAAAGACGGTTGATGCCTATTTTGATATTTTTGGCCTAAAACTGCTTAAATAATTTTGAAAACTTATCATATTTTTATCACTCATTTTTTAAACCTGTTTATACCAAAACGCAAACACTTTCTCAAATTTCCGAAACGCGAATATTTCCTGATCACCGAATACGCCATTGATACACACCCACATATCTCACCCAACACAGCGAACATAAACTCTGCAAGTCAATTTAAAGAGAATGTATCACGCTGTATTCTTAGGCAGTTCTACCCAATCTCTGAGCACCTGCCCACTTGACAGATTGGGACACCGCCGCGGAGAGTATTCTACGCCGCCCAGGCAAGGAACAACCGATCAAGCAAAAGCCTACTGTCCGAAAAGCGAATCATACAAAATAGGCTCAAGTCTTTAACATCTAGAATGTAAAAAGGATCTTTTCAGTTTTTGTGTGTGTGTGTTTGGTTCGGTTTGAATCTTGATTATATATTGTGGTGTTTACTTACATTTACATTTTTTTTACATTTTTATTTGAACTGCAATTGGGTATGACCCGGTGGCAGTTAATTAACAATAATTACAATAATAATAACACTTAACATTAATAATAACAACAATATTAATAATAATAACGATATTAATAATAATAACAATAATAATAAAGGAGTACAGTACAAGCCGAACATGCAATAATCATACTATCACTAATATTAAGTATTATAACAAATATTTCAACTCGTATGATATATAATAATTATAATTATATGTCGGTGATGCTAAAATTTAATACAAGCTACATAAATATTGGCTAAATTTATTGTTTTTAATTCATTGATCGCGTTCACTACAATTAACTGCACGACACTGCACTGCACAACACTACACTACACTACACTACACTACACTACACTACACTGTTTTTGCTTTGAGTTACACTGACCAGCACTACATCGCACTTCACCGCACTTCACAGCACTTCACCGCACTTCACCGCACTTCACAGCACTTACTCATTTAATGTCTATTACTATCATATTGTTCTAACTTATTTCTAAAACTTCGGACACTTAGAGGAAAGGCTTTGAAAATTGCTGCGGGTAAACTGTTCCAATCTTTAATTGTTCTGTTACAAAAGGAAAATTTCCCAAGATCTGAATTTTGTTTCCTTGTTCGAATTTTGTGAGAAAAGCGAAAAGTAATAAAATAATACTCTTGTAGTCACTCTCATAAATGTAAAAATACTTTCCTGAACAATAAATCTGCCTAAATTAATCTTTTTCTGATCAGTTTTAGATGTCAGAAACGTAACTTTTCATATCTAATGATTTTTAAATGCCGGATTTATTGATTTTGCAATGTATTTAAAGTGTTTAAAACGTCACTTTTCTTGCCTAATAATGCCTAATTTCACAATTTCATTACCATTTTAGGTGCCTAAATCATCACTTTTTGTGCCTAAAATCCGGGGTCTAGTAATCACTTAGAAGGGTGTTTACAAAATGTGAGATTTCTACATAAAATATTCTGACATGACATTTAAATGAATTTTGCTTTCTACACAACTATTTTCTTTCTCTTTACGCATTCTCGCTTAAGTAATATACGCGATAATAAAGTTATAAAATTCCGCTAAAACTAATTGTCGAGATACTTTTGGAAATACATGTTTTGGGGCTTTGTAATGTCGGAAAGTCATAAACCAAAACGTTTACCAACACTAGCGCTTAAACGGTATTTTTACCGAACGAAGTATTTTCCAACCCATCTAGTCGATGTGCCGGTCCCAGGAATTTAAAATGAAACTTTTAGTTATTGCTGATACTATAAATGAAATTATTTTTTTAAAGAAATGGCTCCAAATTTTGTATAAAAGTAATAAAAGTCGCTCTCAAATAGAAAATATCCACTTATATAAATGTTAATTTCTTTGAAAAATGGAATTTTTGAAATTTGCAAAAGTCTCAATTTTTGGCTGAAATCATACCGACAAAAACACCCAAATAAGATTTTCTCATGAACGGTTTCTCAAACGTTTGAACTCAGACAATGGGAATATTGATTAATAGTACGACTGAGGATCAATTTTCATTAACATCTCTGACATTTCAAAAATTGCAAGAGTTTCTTTGTTGATATTAATATTTAAGTATATATTTGTAAGTTTCTTTGTAGATATTGATATGAGTATTGATATTCCTAACAATATTCCTAACAATATTGATATTCTTAACCACTTATAATGAATAAAATTCTTGTTCGTGGTATCTTCACGCACAAGTTCAAATACCAACCCGGAATAATATTTTTCGTGAGATTAAAACACCTCCAGGTGCATAGTTTTGTTCAACGAGAAGTTCCCAACTTGAAGTAAGCCGTCGCTATTTGAGGTAAAATAGTGTTATCATGTTCAAATGTGCGAAGTTTTTGTATAGGAAGAAGTATTATAATTTTACTTTACCGTTACAAATAATACCTATGTGCTGTTGCAGAACCATTACTTCATCTCGTACTTATAAAAAGTAAAAGTAATATAAACGATATTAACCTCAACGATATGACCTTCATTACGCAAACTAAAAAACGTTGAATATTAGATTCACTTACTTTAAAACATACCCGTTTTTTTAAATATATGAGTAGTAAAATATATTTCAAAATGTTACAAGTGGAATCTAGATCTAGAATTTTGCAAAAGAACGCATATATTTCGCAAGGACAACAACTGTATTCGAAAATTGGCTCGTAAATATAAAGTATTATTTAAACTCGAAAAAGTGTCAATTCTGACTTTTCAAAAATAATTTAAATCGAAAGTATAAATAGATTTAAGAGTCCCACTAAAGTACCTTAACTTATTTTCCAGTAATGCGAATTAATTCCTGAAGTAGCACATTTCCAGGAGAGACGTGCATCTTTAATAACTCGGAAAGCATTTTGCAGTACCAAGAAAGGCGGAGGCTCACCTCCGACATCTTGAGTTCGGAGAGGCCGGAGAAGACATCCGCCATCCAAAAGAGAAAGTGAACGGAAGAGGAAACTCCTTATGCTCTCACTTCGAGGAATGGAAAGGAGACACCTGCTTTAGCCAAACAAAATATGGAATATGAAAGACTGCATATCTGAAGTTCACTTATTTAAAAATATTGTCATAAAGTACGGACTTTTTGTGAGCTATCTATGAAAATATAAAATTATGCTAAAGAAAGTAATTAAAATTGGAGAGGAATATTTTATTAAAATTATTTTACCTTTTGCATTGACACATCTGACGAGAATTTTTGTGTTGAACATTTTAATTTGTGAGACATAGATTTGTAATATATAGAAAACACAGTTGCGTGACCTGCCAAACAATGACGATTTAGAATTACATAAAAATGTTCTAATACAAATACTCGTTTTACTTCCTCTTCTACGTACTCGCGTACTGGGTAATATACGTAGCGTATGAAAAAGTTATGCAATCCTACGGCAAACAGATTTCGATATTTTAACAAAAATATACGTTTTAGGATTCCCTGATATCACAAATGTGTCTAACCATCGGTCTGTGAACACCATTTTATTAGCGCTTACACTATTGCTGAAAATTATTTATCAAATGAATATTACCCAATTGATAATGCCTGACATGAAGGTCTACTATTTTGAAAAGAATTTTTGACATATTCGTGTTTCTTCATACGAAGCCCCTGTGACATTTTTTAAATTTCTCAAAAAATTCTCAACTTTTTCTTTAATATTTTGTAAGAATAGTGTGGGATACACTTATAAAGTATCCATGGTTCCTATTTTCACTGTTAACCCTAAACATTCGAAAACTATAAAAGTTTAGAATCTTTTGGATTCCCTCGAAAAACTACATTAAAGAAAGTGGATATTTCTTGAAATAAATTTGTTCTCCACAATTAGTTCTATAGTTAATGTCAGGTGTATCTCTTTCAAAATACTGGTAGTTTTTCCGTAATTGTGATTAAAATATGAGCATCTTTAAAACTAAAATTTTTACAAAAAAGCTCTAATATTTTCTTTAAACTTGTACGAATAGTGCTACATGCACATGATAACATGTCTTAAACTAAACTTCATTTTAATAATTTTGTTTTGATTTTTCAACAATTATACAAATTTATTTTTAATATATCTCAAAGCGTTAATATATTCTTAACGTAATTTTCAATCCTCCGCTTTCGGGAACAAAAATATGAAAAAAAACAAACAAGTGTACGTTTTTTAAAACATTTTATTAATATATTGCAAGAAAGTAAACCAAATCATAGCTTTTACTCATCATTGGCATTTACGAGGTAAAAACCGCAGCGAAGATTGTTTTAAATTTTCATACAGGTAGTTAATTTTGAAAAAAATGTTCACCGCAATAATGATAGATTTTAATGCTGAAGTGACTTCGTTTGCATTGCTGCTATGGAAATAAATGGTGTCAAAGTAATTAAAACACAGCTAGGTAAATGTAAGTAAAAACGCATGTAAGTAAATAAAATTTATATATTCAATGTTTCAAAAAACAACCACGACACATGCCCGTTATCTTGATTCAGAATATTATAACGAACAATAAATTAATGTATTCATCATATGAATTTACGTTGTATTACTATATTCCTACATATTAATATTATTCTAGATGGAATAATAAGAAAATCTTTTTATGAAGAAATGAGTTTCAACTGAAATAGTTATTTTATTAATACTTCAGGGTCATTTTTATTTCTAGGTACAAAGTACCCCAAAATATAGATTTGTCATGTGACCTGTGTTTATGGTACATTATGATATTGGAGGAATATGACTAGTGAATGAACACATTTTCCAGTGAGTAAAACGAAGATGTTAAGTATTCATATACAGCATAAAGTTGTAGCTTCAAAAAATATTGACTTAAACTTGACCGGAGATCAGAATTACCGAAGTAGAATTGTCTGTTAAGTCGATAGAAAAATATTTAGTTATGCAACTATTTTGTGTTCCCTTATCAAGACATTTTGAAACGAACGAAAATCTTTTCAGACTTCTCAGTTTCATTGTTTGCAAGTATTATAGATATTTAAATATGTTGTGTGGTTAAAGGCTTAGTGCAAAAATATCATCCCAATCTGAAATCTGTTTACTTCATATACTTTTCTTTTTTTGAAAACTTCATGTAAAATATCACAAGGGTTGATAAGGAAATGAGATAAAAATAGCACGTTCGTGTCTCAGAATAATACAATATTAAAACTGGGTATACTTCAGAAAACTCGAAACATGTTTTACAAGCCCAAACGATAAAATTCTCACAAATCATTTATTCAAAAATTGTTTAAAATGCTGAATTATAGACGAATGCTCTTTATAAATTTCCGGAAGATAAACTTACTCACTTGTAGCAGACAATGTCAATTTGCATAATCGTCCAGACGTAGAAAAAGCAAATAAAATGTTACCAATAAAATAAATAAATACGATTCTATTTTACACAGCATTCCCATCTTCATGAACGTAACATTTTGATATTCGTTTCATCCTCTGATATACCCAGTGCCATACGACTGTCCCCACCAGTTTACTGCCCGTATCCATAACACACCCCAACATCACTCCCCAACCTCTACGTCGCCCCGCTGGCCATCCAGACATCAGCAGCCAGCACTGTCCGTCACCCACGTCCCGTATCCCACGTCACACTCATTCCGCCTTCCTCTGACCCCCGCCCCCCCGCCCCGACCGCGTTATTTATCTTCGTTCTTTATCTTCGCTCCGCCACCCTCCCCGAGGTCCGTTTTATTTGCCCCTCCCCCTTCCCCCGACCCGTGGGCCAGCGCCACCATCGCCGCCCTTACCCATGTGTGCCGTGTTGTGCCCTATCAACTTAAAGTGTCCCCAGCGCTTTCCTCGGCAGGTTCTATCCCCGCGTTACCTCTCGGCGCGGCTGTCCTCATCCCCGCCCGCCCCGTCCCAGTCCTCGACTTCGGACGGTAATCCCACCGCCCCTGCCCCGCCCCCTTCCCGCGCCGTGGCGGTCGGCCCCCGAAGAAATGTCCGTTCCACAACTGCACAATCCATCTCGGGCGACGCGGCGGCGGCGGCTGGCCAATCCGCGCCGCCCTTCTACCGCTTCTGCCGGCCCTTTCTCGCCAGTTCCTTTCTCGACCCTTTTCGCTCTTTTTTTTTCTGTCCGTGCCTTCCGGTGCGGAACTGCTGCCACGACTCCAGCACCGGCGGCGGCTTCGGCGACGGCCTTCCCTCATTCCCACCTTTGTGGACGGCCGGAATTGTCCGGGCGGTTCCCCTTATTTTTATCGGCGCGGTGGCGCTGGGGAGGAGGGTTGGTGGCGGCGATGATAGCAGTGTTGGCGGCGGAGGAGATGGAAGGGTGGTCGTGGTGGTTGTGGTGGTGGTGGCGGCGGTTGTGGTGGTGGTGGTGGTGGCGGCGGTGGTGGTGGTGGTGGTGGGGGGGGCGGCGGTGGTGGTAATAGACAAGTGGTGGTGAAGAAGGTGGCGGAGATGCCGGAAGAAGGCGGCGGCGGCTGTGGAGGCGGCGGCGGAGGCGGCGGAGGCGGCGGCAGAGACGGCGGCGGAGGCGGCGGCAGGGGCCGTGATGGAGGCGAAGGCGGCGGCGGAGGCGGCGAAGGCGGAGACGGCGGAGGCGAGACGGCGGCGGTGGAGGCGGCGGTAGAGGCGGCGGCGGAGGCCGTGATGGAGGCGGAGGCGGCGAAGGCGGAGGCGAAGGCGGCGGAGGCGGAGACGGGGAAGGCGAAGACGGCAGCGGCGGAGGCCGTGATGGAGGCGGAGGCGGGGGCGGCGAAGGCGGCGGCGGAGGCGGCGGAGAAGTCCATGCCGGACTCGTAACAGACCGTCCGCATCTGTCTCCTCTGCCTCTTGACACGATAACCCTGAAGAGCGGACGGCGTGGAGCCACAAGGCTTCTGGAACGAACGCTCAAGAATGGCCGGATTCAGAAGGAACAACCGCCGGCGATTCCGTTGATTGCGAGATTGCCTATATCTGAACGGGGCTTCTGTTAACGGCTCCACTTATCCAGACGAGTGCGAGGGTTAGCAAGTACTACGTCGGGCTTGACCTCCTTTGCTCAGACACACTGGTTCATTCTGCACGTGGGGGTTTGTAAAATAGGTCGTATGACTCGTATAAAGTAGTAGTAGTAGTTTTTTCGTCTTTGGTTAATAAGGGGGCAATTTTGCTATGTTATTTTATTTCTCACATAATTCACTTGCATTAATTAATTTTCTTGCACAATAGAAGACATGAATTGAATCTTGTAGCAAAAGTTTTTGATATTATTCTGGTGAAAGAGTAGAATTATGAAGTTCAAATTTTTTAGGAGGCTTTAAGGAAAACTAGAAGAATTTAATTTTTAGCTATCGGCGAATGTCTAAAATACGCATTACTAATTTCCAATGCGTCCAAAAGTTGAAAAATAACTATGCAGCCTCCGACCATATGATGGGTGTCTATTGTCCAAATATTTATATCAACTTGTCAGCTGAGGACGGGGAAAGGTTATATTGCCACATAGTTTGGCGGCAGTCTCGTGGTCTTTCTTGTATCAGTTCAGCAGGAGCAAGAACGAAATCGCAATTAGAGTACACAACACTAGTCAATATGCAACCCAAATAGCGCTCTTCAATTTTTAAATGTATTCTTGATAAAATTTTATGAAAACCTTTGGAGAAAACGTTCGTTCTATACTCTCAATATGAAGATACATTTTGATATATCTCCATATTGTGGTAGCGAAGAATATCCATCCATCTTCATTTGATGTCTGTGTATCACAAATGTTATATTGTAAAACATTCATGCATTTCTACGAACACTAACGTAGTATATCAATAGAAGAATTTGAAAGAAGTTTCGTTTTACCGTTGATATAAAATCTTTGAAAATGTATGAAAAATAGAAATGAATTTTTAAAGTGAACTTTACAGAAAATGTTTTGAAAACATGTCAGTGGAAAGCAGTTTAGACAATTTTTTTACAAGTATTTTCTTATGTCTACAAACGCATTTGTAAAATGAAGTGAATATAATTCAAAACAAGAGAATGTAATTAACTCACCCGCGTTTCAAAATCGTTACGCATCTTGAGTAAATCACACCGACACGGAACACAATAGTTATGCCTAATGCGTCTCCATGAAGGATTCAACGTTACCAATGATTCCGCATGAGAACAATCTAAGGTCATTATCCAAAATTAATGAATCGTGCTAGTTACACTCTATTACGGACAGTAAATCTCCCTTAATGGTAGTGGAGACTATGACTCGCCGTCAAAGCACCTCTTATAACGTAATCACTCATTCGTGATCGACACTCTGGTATAATGAAGTACGTCAATTGCTTTAGCAGCACTTACAAGCACGCTCTAGAGAGAGAAATTATTCAGTGCTGTCATTGGCGTAGTTATCAAACCGAGTGTCGGGCGACGCAGAAAGAAAAGTGGCAAGCGTCCCGCGTGTCTTGGGACGACTCCAGTTGGCCGAGGAAGACCGATGTTTGCCGATTTCTCGCTGGGGTAGCTGTCAAACGGTTTTCTTTCGGGCGACGTCGTTTGTAGGGCGTTGACAGAGAGACAAGAGCTGCAGTCATCGCGGATTAGGAATGAATGGGTGATGTGGGAAGGGGACGATTGTTATGAGAGAGGCAAGATAATGCGGGGGGTTATGCAGAAATCATTATGAAATGTTGTTGACTTGACAACGGAAAAGAGACTCCGGACTCTTACATGATGAAGCAAATCTTCAAATTGGTTATTGAAATATGAGCTCATCTATACCGTTTAGCCAGTATTTAGTAAGAATTTCCGTTATTTGTGAAGAAGAAAATAATCTGAACTTCTTTTACCTCTTGTTTCTCTTCATTTTTATCTCATTTCTTATTCTGCTGTGCAGCTTTTTTTTATTGAATATAAGTGCAAGTTATAATATTTTAAATTATCACGAATGCACAACACCCACACGGAGAGTAGTTCTGAACTGGAATTAAGACGAAGATCATTATGAAAAACTCTTTATTTAGATGTGTTGGTTTTTAAAATTTCCGTATCCGTGCGTAACGTAAATAAATGTAAGAATTTGAATCAGATGATCAAACTTCCTGCTTTATATAATTTCAAAAATACCACACTATTTGAAGTTCTCAATCAGTTTCGACAAGGTGGTTTTGTAAGCATGATAACTTTCTTCGAGGATTATTGAGTGTGTGATATTGGTATAGGCAACATTTAATACATTTTTAGGTATAATAACTAGCAGAGTTCGGATTCTATCAACATTGGTCCGTTTAAAAAATAATGTTGTATGTATTTGCTGCATTTTTGGATTTATTTTAGTTTGTAAGACTTTACCTTTTTTATTTCATAATCTCCAACATAAACAATTGTCACAATTACTTCATTGAATGTAAGCAGTATTTATTTTTCAACTGTCCTTTTTCGAGAAAAAAAAACATCATCATACATATATCCACTTATTTCAGTGTTCATTAACCACATTTCAGTGTTCATTAACAGTAACCATCGCCTCCACTTCCCGAGTCCAAAAGCCGTCATTTTTCCCTTTTCCCATTTCAATGAGCCATGCAGGAAGACAAGAGCCGCTTTCCGTCCCGAGGCGTGGAGAGAGCACGGGGTCAGTGTCGGAGGAGGTTATAAAGAGCTGGCACGGAAATTGACGCCTTGGGGCGCCGAGGGAGGGTGGGGGCGCGCGTGTCCCGAGCACTTCCGGTGGCGCGGCCGCCGCCGGAAGAGGAAGCGGCGGGGCGGGGCGGGGCGATGAGGGAGGCGAGCGAAAGGGCGCGGAGATTCGTGCTGTTAATAACGCTCGTTTCCTTGCCCTTCGGGGGCGGCCGCGGCAGTGGACGTTCGCAGGCCAACGTCCACTGAACGAACGCGAGGAAACAGTCGTAGTCCTCACAACGCGGGATTGAAATGAGAAAAAGAAAAAAAGAGAAAAACTCGTTTTACTGGAAGCGGTAGCTCAGTGCATCAACTGATGTCACTGCAGCGCTTCTGACCGGGAGGTCCTAGGTTCCCACTCCCCACGGCGGCAGGATTTTCGACACTAGCTTTTCAGCTAGATCGAATACAGTCACTTTCTGGAGGAGAATCCTAACGGCCGGCTGCTCTGATCGGTAGTTTTCCGTGGTTTCTCCAATCAACACCAGGTGAATGCCGGAGCAGTACCCTACCAAACGGGCCACGGACCGCGCGCGATCTGTCCTTCCCATTCCTTGTCCTATCCTCTCTCCTTACACACACACTTACACTAAAATGCACTACATTACCACATATTCCGGGAAACAGGTTGGGAGCTTAGTGCTTGTCCCGGCCGGAGTGGTGCCCCGCTGGTGGGAGAGCCCTGGTAAGGGGGAAACCCCACTAGTCGACGGTAGGTCGGCGCCAGATCTCGCCATTCAGTGGGGGGAAGATCACCGCCATCTCTCGAAATAAAAATGCACTACACTCACGGGACTAATGACCATAGCAGTTGACGCGCCCGAAAACACGAAAAAATCAATCAAGCAATCAAAAAAACTCGTTTTAATGTGAATAGAAAAGAAGTGCACTGTCCAGTTCGTGGAATTTTCTGTTGCGCACACTGTCTCAGTGCTTGTAACCTAAGGGTGGCGACTCCCGGAGAGGAGTGAGTGAGTATTGAGCCGAGCCCGAGATTTGCTACCATGATTAACTCATTAATCTTACAAGAAGTTCCAAATTTCTCAAAAACTGAAGTGCTTTTTTCTCTCAATGACCTTTCTCGAACATGGAATATACAAAACCTACTCGTAAAAAAATTATAACATTATCTGTTTTATCATGCCTAAAAGTATACAAGAACCCCATTTTGATTATAAAACGTATCTAAAATTAGTATTAGAAAACTAACTTATAGATGAACTACCCCATTTTTAAACGAATTTATTTACCACTTTTGATAATACTGTCAAATATATGCGAATATTCTGCATTTTGAAATTACTAATTTTCTTTCTGAGATTGATTTATTTGATTGATTTTTTCATGTTTTCGGGCGCGTCAACTGCTTCGGTCATTAGTCCCGTTAGTGTAGTGCATGGTTTTTTCTAAGGAGATGGCGGTGATCTTCCCCCGCTGGATGGCGAGACCTACCGTCGGCTAGTGGGGTTTCCCCCTAACCAGGACTCTCCCACCAGCGGGGCACCGCCCCAGCCAGAACAAGCTCTCAGCTCCCGACCGGTCTCCCGGAATATGTGGAAGTGTAGTGCATGTTAGTGTAAGTGTGTGTGTAAGGGGAGAGGATAAGACAAGCAAGAGGAAGGACAGATCGCGCGCGGTCCGTGGCCCGTTTGTTAGGGTACTGCTCCGGCATTCGCCTGGTGTTGATCGGAGAAACCACGAAAAACTACCGATCAGAGCAGCCGGCCGTTAGGATTCTCCTCCAGACCGCTTTTTTCTGAGAATTCAAACCTTTAAAAGGAACCGTACTCAAACGTTTCCCCACAAGTTCGGCACTGTCTGTTAATGTAGGACAAGTTATCTCGCGGGAGGTTTCAGCGGTTCCTCTCCCACTGAAAGAAGAAATTCTGTACCGATTCTACGTCGGTTTACAATTTTTTCTCGGCAGGTATCTCCTCCAACCGGACATTGCCCTAACTGGGACAAAAGCAAAGTTCCAGACAGGTGTGATTCACTATTTCGGATTATATGCACTTTGTTTTGTTGTTTTTGGAGCGTTGTGTTTGCAAACAGTGCATTGTTCTAATCACTTTATAGTGAATTTTAAATATAAGTTTAATTCTTGAAAAAGTAAACATTTTAATTTAAAATAGAAAACAGTTAAAGAAATTATGAATTCCATTTCATGAAATATATAACCAAAATAAAAAAAAAATGGTGTAAAATGCAATAAAATATTAAGTATTCAATTAATTTGTAATTTAACTACAATTAACATTACAACTAATGTAAACTGCAATACGTAAAGCAGTTATCGTTAAAAATGGAAAGCGTAACTTAAATAAGGAATCAATGTTGATAAGAAAGGAAATAATGAAATTTATAAAATGCAATTAACCAAGTTGCGTAATTTAACATGACCAAGTGTGCATCACTAAACAAGTGTGAGTCATAGTAGAGAGATATGACCATGAAAATATAAAACGTAGGTATGAGACCGGTTTGGAAAAGGAATTTCAACCGTAAAAAATAAGTCCGATTGGACAATAAAAATGAAACGTTTAATCTGATTGAAAGTATTTAATACAAAAGTTTAATTAATGCAACGAAAAAATGTAAAACAAATTTTATAAATAGTGCATACCGTGATTCGCAGAAGAAATAAGTAAGGAATATCATATATCAAACAAACATAAAACCGGAAAAATAAAAAATGACGAAAAATATTTGAAAGACTAAAACAGTTAACAGAACAAAAATGATGAACAGGTATGTCGGCATAACACCAAGAAATGCCCACCAAGAGAACGAACCCCCGTCGAAGTGGCGACCAAAGGCATTGGTAATAAAACGCGAAGAGGATCTTTGAAGGTCGCGGAGCCTTCAAAGGGATATTGCAAATCGCCTGCGGAAGCAGCCTCGTCCTTCGCCTGCAGTGCGAATAGCACCGCTGCGGGGTGACCCTTAGCCTTTCGGGAGATGGCTATCGCGGTGGAATCGCGCCCGGGTGCTCTTTGGTTTGAAAGACGTTGCGGAACGGGCACCTTCAAGCTGTGAGCACGTCGCTCCCAACCCATGGGATAGAATGGTTCTAGGGGTGAACTCTGATCAGGGGACATGATATGTTCGGATTTTTATTGCGGAATTTTTGGAATCAAAAGTGCCTGGGCCTTCCCTACTTTGTAGGGGGAAAGTAAAGTGAAGTCGATTTTGAAAAAATCTGGTTTTTAATATATTTTAATATTGCCATTATTCACTCAAATTTGCTTAAAAATTACTGATATTTTCAAAAAATGTTATATAATATGAACATAATAAATATTAGTGAGCGGCGATTCAAAAAATGTCAAACTTTTTCATTTTTCAACAATCCAGGCCTAATAGTCTTAATAGGACCTATGCCATCTCTAGAAGTGTATTTCAGACTATTATTTTAAAAAATTATAGAAATTTTGCAATTTCCAAGAGCGTTTTATGTTAAGTAAGTAGGTTTACGCTTAAAAATAATGAAGTTGAGTCGTAGGGTCGTGGGTCGGGCCAGTCCGAACGGAGTATATTAACTGTGGCCATAATCCTTGAAATAGCTTAGGCACTAGTATTAAGGCCGGACGGATAAATAGATAAACGGACAGACGTTTAAAAAAATCAGTCTGGGGATTCAGGAACCACAAAACGATGATTCTGACAGATACATATTACAGAATGTGATTTCCATAATATACGATGTGAAGGAAAATCTTATTTAATGGTACCAGGGAGCCAAAAATCAAGATTATTGTGCCAAAAAACGGCACATTTTCTTGCCTAACATTCATCTTTCTCTATACTACGCACGCTTCTCCGTATGTAAGTACGTATACAAAAGTAAACATTTGAAGTATTAATGAAAATATTTGGGATGTAAATATATAATTTTATAAATGCGCGCAACATAGTCCACGTTTAGAGTAATTCATGTTTATAGATACACTAAATACCAATTTTCTCACAAATAAATGTTACGACATTCTAGAGCATATAGAGGGATCAAAAACTGTTTGGCAATGAACATGTCGTCAAATATTTCATATAACCGAATTACACATCTGATATTTACTCCCGATTGTTACGAAACGTACGCATTGCTGTTCGGCAGGTTAATAGCATCTTGTAAGAGTCCGAATGTGTCCTATCAAACATTTGTGCGTACAGAATTGCCTAACAATCGCAGGTAAATATCACATGTGTAACTCCCTTTTTTTCAATTTATCACTAAATATTCATTGGCAAAAAGTTATCATTTTCTACCATTCTACGTACCCTAGAAGTTGGTAACGATTCTGAGAAATTCAGTTTATCATTTTATGTCATGTGGAAAACTGTATATGCGGACCATTTACCGGGAAATAGAGTTTTGCATCAGACGCATGAAAACAAAATATGTTACTTCTTTTTCATTGTTTCTCAGTTCTGTAATGAAAATTCCAAAATATAGTTTTAAGCTAATTTCATTTTCTAAATATGTTAGTCTTTCCAAAGATCATGAGTTTTTAACTACGAAAGCTTAATCGGGTTTTTCTAAAAACTCCTTTTTCCAATAACATTCATTTAAACTACCATCACTACAGCAAAATTTCATATAATTTTAGGACTTTTAACTCAAAATTTATCATAAATAACTCATTGTCAAATTTTGCGGGTTTTAAGTTATCCGCATCGCATGTATTTTTATATTTAAAATTATAAATACATCGTTTAAATGTGAGATTGAAAACAGATTTTTGTGATCGTTATTATTGTTGGTTACGAGTAAACATTACCTTTTATAGAACAAAATATCTATATTTATAAGCATTTACCTAGTAGTACCTGAGTAAATAGGTTTCAGGCATTCCCAAAACAATTTATTCTCGACTCCAAACATTTTCACTTGTACACAAAATCTAATTTCTCTCACTACTTTGCTTTCAAAGTACCATCAAAATATATTACACATTACACGTCTAAACGTGTGAAATTCACGTTGTATCTGCTAGTCTAGTCCAAATTCACGTCCTTCACAACCGCACAAACCGGTAGCGGGAGCTCAGAGCATCAACTGATGTCACTGCAGCGCCTCTGACCGGGAGGTTCTAGGTTCGAGAACTGACGGCGGCAGGATTTTCGACAATAGCTTTTCAGCTAGGTCGCATTCAGTCGCTGTCTGGAGGAGGATTCTAGCGGCCGGCTGCTCTGATCGGTAGTTTTCCGTGGTTTCTCCGATCAACACCAGGCGAATGCCGGAGCAGAACCCTAACAAACGGGCCACGGACCGCGCGCGATCTGTCCTTCCTTGTCCTATCCTCTCCCCTTACACACACTTACACTAACATGCACTACACTGTCACATATTCCGGGAGACCGGTCGAGAGCTTAGAGCTTGTCCCGGCTGGAGCGGTACCCCGCTGGTGAGAGAGTCCTAGTTTAGGGGGAAACCCCTCTAGCCGACTGTTGGTCGGCGCCGGATCTCGTCATCCAGCTAGGGAAGATTACCGCCGACTTCCGAGAACAAACATGCACTACACTTACGGAACTAATGACCAAAGCAGTTGACGCGCCCGGAACCACGAAAAAATCAATCAATCAAAACAACCGCACAAAAACATCCATTCCAGTAGAAAATCTGGAGAGCTGTTGACACGAACGTGGCACGTTCCATCTCGCGCTGCATCGCATCTGCCAGGGCTCGTGCCACGCGATGCTCTCCAGACGTCGGCATCGCCTTCAGGCGAGAGGGAGCCCGCCCCGCGGCACAGGGTCCTCCATCTCGGCCACCCGGCCGCTCCGTGTGTCGCTTTGTCCCAACTTAAACTGTCGACATCCCAACGCGGAACAGCTGCGCGTGGAACCGTCCTGCCAATCTCTAGCTCCACTGAAAATCTCCTCCGTTCGTTGATTGATAGATTGTTAGTTTCGATTGATTGATTGATTTTTTAGTGTTTCCGGGCGCGTCAACTGCTTTGGTCATTAGTCCCGTAAATGTAGTGCATGTTTGTTCTCGAGAGATGGCTGTGATCTTCCCCCGCTGGATGGCCAGATCCGGCGCCGACCTACCGTCGGCTAGTGGGGTTTCCCCCTAACCAGGACTCTCCCACCAGCTGGGCACCACATTTGACGGGAAAGATCTAAGCTCCCGACTGGTCTCCCATAATGTGTGGTAGTGTAGTGCATGTTAGTATAAGTGTGTGTGTAAAATGAGAGGACAAGGAAGAGGAAGGACAGATTGCGCGCGGTCTGTGGTCCGTTTGTTACGGTACTGCCCGGGCAATCGCCGGGTGTTGATAGGATAAACCACGGAAAACTACCAATCAGAGCAGTCGGTTGCAAGAACTCTTCTCCACGACTGAATTTTACCTAGCTGAAAAGCTAGTGTCGAAAATCCTGCCGCCGTCGGGGCTCCAACCTAGGACATCACTGCAGTGACATCAGTTGATGCACTGACCCACCGCTCCCTGTTCTCCCGTTCGTCCGTCAAGTGATATCACACTCGTCACGCTCCGCTGAGCCCCTCGCAATGCCCTTCCATGACATGCTTTCGTCCGCCCCGCCCCACACTTCCTCACCAACTGTGCCCGAATTAGAACGCCTTGCTCACCCATACTTGTGTTAAATCCCCTTCCGATCACACGTTTTCTATGACTGCCCGTCCGCCAGCTGAACCTCCCGCCCAACCACCCAACTACCCACGCAACGTCCCATCCCGTTTCACCATGCTATGCCTGGACACATCACGCACAGGCATGCCTTGCCATCGTCGTCACATCATGTCCGCAATGGCACCATACATCATGATCCGCTACGACACTCTTGGTATCATCTTCCCATCTTATTCTACCTGGTCCCATGTCACTGCCAACTCGCAGCCCGCCATGCTTTACACTCTCTGCTGAACCATAACCCATCTTCACTTTCGCACACCTGTTCCCATCCCACACTGTCGCACTGCTTTGCCTCACCCGGCACACCGCGCCATGCCCTGCAGCCTCGCCACATCATGCCCCCCATGCACCCATTACGCTCTGGAACACTCTTCTTCACCACACTGCGTCTCGATTTAGAACGTCTTGCTTACCTATATTTGTGCTAAACCCGTTTCCTTTCACTGCCCTTCCGTCAGCTAAACCTCATGCCCAATCACCTAACTGCCTACGTAGCTTATCGCCTAACCTCCCGGTCACTCGAACAACTCCCACTGATGTCACTGCAGCGCCTCTGACCGGGAGGTCCTAGTTTCGAGTCCTGACGGCGGCAGGATTTTCGACACTAGCTTTTCAGCTAGGTCGACTTCAGTCGCTGTCTGGAGGAGAATTCTAGCGGTCGGCTGCTCTGATCGCTGTTTTCCGTGGTTTCTCCGATCAACACCAGGCGAATGCCGGAGCAGTACCCTAACAAACGGGCCACGGACCGCGCGCTAATTGTCCTTCCCCGTCCTTGTCCTATCCTCTCCTGTTACACACACACACACACACTCACACTAACATGCAATGCACTACCACATATTCCGGGAGACCGGTCGGGAGCTTAGAGCTTGTCCCGGCTGGGGCGGTGCCCTGCTGGTGGGAGAGTCCTGGTTAGGGGAAACCCCACTAGCCGACGGTAGGTCGGCGCCGGATCTCGCCACCCAGCGGGGGAAGACCGCCGCCATCTCCCGAGAAAAAACATGCACTACATTAACGGGACTAATGACCAGAGCAGTTGACGCGCCCGGAAACATCAATCAATGAATCGAACAACTCCCACAACGCAACCTGCCCAACAACCTGCCCAGACGGCTCTCAACTCTCCGCGTAATTACCCGTTCAAACACCCACCCAATCCTTTGCCTACACGACCGACTTCAAAAGCCACGCCAAATAGACCGATCGCCAAACAGACTTGAAGCCCAAAAGACTGGAGACCCAACTGAGAACTTTCCAAACAGCTATTCGATACCAGACCTGAATCCCCAACTGCGCAACTACATGACCTTCCAACAACCAACCACTCACGTAATCCTTCTACCAACCATTGAAACACCCAATCTCCCAATTCGATAGCACATCTGAAGCCCCAACCGCGCAACTACCTGACCCTGCAACATCTCCACCACCCAACCATTTAAACACCCAATCTCCTAACCATTCGATAGCACATCTGAAGCCCCAACCGCGCAACTAGCTGACCCTGCAACATCTCCACCACCTAACTATTCAAACCCCAAACCGGCCCTATCGCCCTCAAAAACCCAATCGCCAAGCGCGCAACCACCCAACTACTCAACCGCTCGCCTATCCAACTACAAGCCACTCCCCCTTGGAACGCCGGCCTCCGATCCCCCCACCCCCACCCTTTGCGGGGAGGATGGGCAGCGAGAGGCGGGGCATCCCTCGGGTTGACTCGCAGTGCAACGACGTGGTTTTATTTCGCTCCACCCTCCCGGTTTTATTGGCCGCCTCCCGCCCCCCCTTCCCCGGGGAGTTTCACGCCCCCGCCGCAGCAGAAAACAAGATTTATCCACGCGCGGAGCGCTGTCGCGTTGGGGAGGCACTCCTCGCGGGGACAGACATGGCGGGGAGGGAGGGGAAAGCGGAGGAAATGCGGTGGCGGTGAGAAGAAATCCGACGCAGAAAGAAACGTGGCCAAACTGATGACGCGGGGTATTAGACGAAGGGGACATGAGAGAGCGTTACAGTGTCTTTCTGTCGCACAAAAACAATTTGTAAATTAATGCAAACATTATTCACTAGTGTGCAATAAACATACAATTATTCACACAATGTATAATTGTTTTCGTTTCTCTTCTTTTACGTGTGTGAAAACAAGTGTATGCATTTATGAATATTAGTAGTTTAAAAAAACTGTGGAATCAAGCCATAAATTAAAACTATCAAACAATTAACCATGCTTCAAAAACTTTTGAGGCATTAAGAAAAATAATTATTTTAACAATGTAGTAAAGATAAAATGTGTTACAGTAGTGTTTCTTGCAAGAACTCTCGCGTATGGAAACCTGACTCTCCCTTTTTAATGTCCAGTTAGAAGGGAAATATGTTTTAATAGAATTCAAGGTACTGCGCTCCCCAACATTTCATCCGCATGGTAGAGCAGAAACAAAGCTCTAGTATGTAACCGGAGGCCCAAAAACACTTATTTTTATTGATTGTGGAATGTTTAATATAACTAGAAGCGTCAGGTCTCAAATACCTGTTCTTATTTTCAATGCGTCGTTTCAAAATTATATACGTCGTTTAAAGCGACATGTGTAAGGGATTCTATTTCTGCCTATCTAATTGGGTCACTTTTTTAAAAGCAGTATTTTTTACAATGTATAATTCATCATCTTTCTGTAAAATTATATTTCGTTTAACCATTCATCTTTTGATATAGATTGGTAGCGGGTGCCGCAAAACGCTTATACAAAAGTAGTCTCGGCGATGAATACAATGCACATGTATTCAATATTTCAATATGAGAAAACAAGCATTATTATTGTGGTACTAAATTATGCCATTAAGAAATGTAGTAAAAGGAAAACATGGCACCTGGTCACTTCAATCGACACTTCCTGTAGTTGAGTGACCTGTCCAACGGATTGCCTACAGTTGACAGGGACCTAAGGATGACGGTGACTAGTATGAAGTGACCAGAGTGAAGTAGAACGGTGGAGGAAAGTGGTCTGAACCGAAGAAATGTCACACATCAAAAGCAAACGTACAGAAAAAAACAAGTTGTGAATGAACTGAGGAGGAAGACAGATGCAAAAAATAACGGAGGCCATGGGATGGAGTGACGGAGGCCCACATGACACGAGAGACGGGAGATTCGAGCCGAACTGCAGAGATCGCGCCGGCGGCGACCGAGCGGCAACTTGACAGGCGAGGACCTCGCCCTCTCGTGGTTAAACCGAGAGATATCTTTCTAAGACGGCGGCGCAGCGCGGTGTTGTGCGGTCGGCGCGTGGATTAGCTCGTTTCTTTTCTCGGACGCCGCGACGGTCGAGCGAATTGCACGGAGACCGGACGGCCAGACGACCGAAGGAAAAACGCACGGAAGGACAGGCGGACAGAAGAACAGTCGGACGGGAGGACAGGCGCAAGGAAGGACAGGCGGACTGTAGGACAGGTGCACGGAATGACAGACGGACGGAAAGACCGTCAGACGGAAGGGCAGCCGAACTAAAGGACAGGCGCACCGAAGGACGGACGGACGGAAGGACAGGCGGACTATAGGACAGGTGCACGGAATGACAGACGGACGGAAGGACCGTCAGACGGAAGGGGGAAGGACAGGCGGACTATAGGACAGGTGCACGGAATGACAGACGGACGGAAGGATCGTCAGACGGAAGGACCGTCAGACGGAAGGGCAGCCGAACTAAAGGACAGGCGCACCGAAGGACGGACGGACGGAAGGACAGGCGGACTATAGGACAGGTGCACGGAATGACAGACGGACGGAAGGACCGTCAGACGGAAGGGCTGCCGAACTAAGGACAGGCGCACCGAAGGACGGACGGACGGAAGGACAGGCGGACTATAGGACAGGTGCACGGAATGACAGACGGACGGAAGGACCGTCAGACGGGAGGGCAGCCGAACTAAAGGACAGGCGCACCGAAGGACGGACGGACGGAAGGACAGGCGGACTATAGGACAGGTGCACAGAATGACAGACGGACGGAAGGATCGTCAGACGGAAGGGCAGCCGAACTAAAGGACAGGCGCACCGAAGGACGGACGGACAAAAGGACAGGCGGACGGAAGGACAAAGGACGGAAGGACAGGCACAAGACGGGGAAGGACAGACGACAGAAGAACAGGGGCACGGAAGGACAGACGGGCGTAAGGATAGACACAAGAAGAACAGCCGGCAGCCGGACTCAGAACAGCCGGATGGAAGGAAAGGAAGGACAAACAGGCGCACGGAAGAAGAGACGGACGGAAGGACAGGCGCACGGAAGGACAGACGAACGGAAGAACAGACGCTCTAAAGGAATGACGGACTAAAGGACAGGCGCAAAGAAGGAGAGACGGACCAAAGGAGAGACGTACGGACGGACAGACGGGCCGAAGGATAGGCACAAAGAAGACAGATGAGCCGAAGGCAGCCGATGGAAGGACAGCGCACGGAAGGACAGGCGAACGGAAAACAGATAGGTGCAAGAAAGGACGAACGGAAGAGTAGACGGGCGGAAGAGAAAGGAAGGGAACACAAAGACTGAAGGAAAATTGGGGAAGGTCAGGCAGAGGAAAGGCAGACAGGCGGACAGATGGATAGACAGAATTTTTGTCAGCTCTGCGAGAATTGAACCTAACAATTCTTGATGAGAAAATTCAGATGGGAACAATGTTGCTTTCTTTTGAAGTTGTTCTACCAAAATATCATGTTACTATCATTAAAGTATCTTGATTTATTCCGACATTATATAAACTAGATATGTAATTACGTAAATTAAGTTCCATACACTTAGAGCGATCATCTATCGTGAATGTAGTCTTTTTACTGATTAGTTTAGAGCGTACTAACTAAAAAATTGTATAATTTTAATTTATATAACAATTAAAATTGACCTAAATAAATTGATTAGCATGATTTAATTACTGTACTTATCTCGTATTCTAATATAGAGAAAATACGTTTTCACTATATATGTTAGAAAATGTTTTGTAAAACCCAACAGAACAAATATTTAGACAATAAAAAAAATGTGAATCTAGTTTCCTGGTTTCATATTTTTAATTTAACCTCCTATACCACCCATTAAAATCTCCATATCGTCGAGATTTTCCTTCTTCAACATTGTGTTAAATTTAAACTTACAAGCCACGCGATGAGATAAGCTGAGATTTCATCTCAGAGCGACCTTCTGCGCTTTGAATACGCCTCCGACTGAACTAAGACGCCGCTCCTATTAATAATATTACACCTAAATATCTTTTTATAAATAGATCTGCGGCGATCGCAGCGCAATCTGTAGGCCGTTGTATTCTGAAGGGAAGCACAGTGGATGGTGTTGAATGTTCAAGTTTCACACTCCACAAATATTTATTTTCTACTATATTTTATTTTCCGTATCAATAATCCGGTATGTACAATTTTTATCTGTTATTTTCTTGAAAGAATTTGTTTACTTTCTTAGTTCATTTCCACCTCCTGCTTCACAAATGAAGAACAAATGCCATACCTTCTTTGGGTGAGTATTGTGACAAGTACATTTTGTCGAGGGATTTCACATACTTTCCAAAGGTTCTTTACATTGATATAATCAATGAATATGTGTATCGTACATTTTCGTATGCAAACAATTTGTCCAACAACATATCTAAGCCTCCCTACAAGGATATTATTTCTCTAATACAGAATCATTATCTACTTCTCACACTCAAATAATATCACAAAATCTTAGTTCTATTTTAACAAACGAAATGAAAATAGACAGAAAATTTTAAGAAGAGGTGACACATTACCTGTTTTCATTCCAGACATGAAAGTTTTACGTAATATTCTTTAACAAAGCATTCCCACAATAAGGAAAAATA
The DNA here is from genome assembly GCA_964035755.1 of Teleogryllus oceanicus. Classification (NCBI taxonomy): domain Eukaryota; kingdom Metazoa; phylum Arthropoda; class Insecta; order Orthoptera; family Gryllidae; genus Teleogryllus; species Teleogryllus oceanicus. Next base: position 173,633,546 of record CAXIVR010000003.1, read on the forward strand.
TAACAGTCTGCTTCTTAATATCAGTCTTGTTTAACCCGAACACGGTGCGTGCTATATCTATCAAACTCTGTAGCTTTGAGTTATGTTCCTCACGCCTTAATCAGCAAAGAGTACTGAGTGCAAATAAAACAAATTCCATCGGTTTTTGCAAGATATATCAAACGTCTACCCGAGCCCCAGACTCGTGTTAACTGCTGCCACTCCATATAAAAGTCAGCAGTCGCTTCTGCTCAAGATACAAGCGTATCGTATTCCAAGCAAAACCCGCGTTTGCAGATGTAACACAAGTCCCTGGGCTCTGAATTCTACGCGAAACCGCGACGTTGTGGGAAGAGCTCAACAGAAGGGTGCGAGGCGGGGAAGGGTGGGGAGGAGGTGACGGGGTAGGAGGAGCAGGAAAAGGTGAAATAAGACTAGTCGGAGTTGTATGGAGAGGGGAGGGGCTGGACAAGGCGAGGCGAAGTGGGATGGACGGCGAGGAGTGGGTGGGATGGGTGGAGGTGGACGGGCGTAGCGGGGTGATATGGAGGTGGAGGTCGAAGGAAGGAGCAGGGTGGGATGGAGGTGGACGCAGCGAAGCATAGTAGAAAGGAGCGAAGTGGAGTGGGAAGGACCGGAGCAAAGTGGGAAGGAGCAGAGTGGAGTGGGAAGGAGCCAAGCGGATTGAGAAGGAGCGGAGCAGAGTGACATGAATCGGAACGGAGTGGGAAAGACCGGAGCGAAGTAGGAAAGACCGGAGCGGAATGGGAAGGATCTGAGTGGAGTGGGAGCGACCGGAGCAAAGTGGGAACGAGTAGAGCGAAGTGGGAAGGAGTGGAGCGGAGTGAGAACTGGAGCGAAGTGGGTAGGAGCGAAACAGAGAGGGTGTAAGTGGGAAGGAGCCGGGACGGCAGCTCATTACACAGGCGACTTGCGGAGCGGCGCTGCGTCGCGGAGAAATACGAAAGAGGCAAGTGTAGCGGAAAATTATGTTACAGGCGGACGGCGGATGGTGTCGTCGCTGGCTGGAGTCTTCTTTGGTGGCAGCGCTTCCTAGTGGGTCGGGCGGGGAATGCTGCAGTCGAAATAGCTTACTGATGGGAGAATCCTTCGTCACAGTGTGCGATCTTTATGCGTTATGATGAAGAAAATCATAGCGCCGGTGGTAAAATGTCTAATTATCTTTTTTAAATTACTAATCCGACAATTAATAATTTCACAAATTATAATTGTGTAGATATAAATAATCACACCACATAATTACAAGCCTCCAAAGGAATTCGCTGGTCTCTCGCATTAATATAATAAATCTAAGCACTTATACGTTTCACTTACCAACTTATTCCCTGCAATCTCACATAATTTAGTTTCGTAATTAGCAATAGAAATGGTTGTCAGAATCATTACAATCACATTTTCACGAACTTCGTCTGAGGAATAGGAACACAATATTATTTAAATATACACTTGGACATTCTCAACGTTTGATCGTATGCCATGGAAGTCCTTTGCAGTGTTCAGTTGAGTTTTAATACTGTTTCGTTGGCATTTCACTTCATCAAGAAATACAGCATTGCTAGATTGTTCTGCACAAAAAATCATACAGTGCAACAGTCTGTACAGAAAATTAAAAGCACGAACATAATTAAAAGGTTACAGAAATTTAACTGTTGTCTCTTCAAATACTCAATCGCAGCCGCTGAAGTCTAATAGACTTTTTTATAACATCATGTGAAATAACAGAACAATTTCAACGTCAAAGAATGACATTAATTTCTGTAGCAAGTTCTATTCGTTTTCCTATTTTAATTCTTTTTAATCTAACGCTATCGTATATCAGACGCAATATTCGACCCGCACAACTCGAACATAAAATTTACACTGCATTAATATTTGGCAGGTTACGTTCTGATGAAGTCATATTTCACGTACCTATTAGGCACTACAAGGTTGCGTAGGATTCAGAACAAAGGTTCACAATTGCAAATCCAATATATGATATTTCCCACCACATGTTCATTGCCGTAATTTGATCATTATCAACCCTGCATACACCCTAGAAGTTTGTAACATTTGAGATACTGTATCTACCTTCTTTGCTGGAGTGGTGACATTTTGAAATCGTAGAGTGAGATTGGTGACGAAGGCACTAGTCAATTTGACATTTCGAAGACACAAAATGTGTCTTGAGGCTAATGTGGTTTCAATTTTTAATAAATCTACAAAAAATGGTTTTGTATTCCATTATTGGAATCGAAGACCCGTAAGTGACATTTCGGCCTCACGAAAACACATTCTGTTTAACATATCAAACCTGTTCCTATTTTCAACTAATAACACAACCACCAGTTAAATACCTGAAACATGAACATTCATAAATTCGTGTTTATTAAAAGTATTGGATTATACGTTACGTTCTGTTCACTTAATTGGAATATTACAGAATCTACCACGCGAACATTTTCACCACTGAGAAAAAAAGCTAATGTATACGGTTTAATTACACGTGAAAAATCTATGAAAAGTGGTCAAATTACCTACTTTTGAATTGACCTATGGCACATGCCGATTCGAATTTTGGCACTTGCTTCAGCACGCAAGGTGTGTCCGGAAAGTAAGTTGAATGATTTTTTCTTGCCAACCCGAAACACTGAAATGTTGCGGCTGGTGATGGAAAAATGGGTGAGGGGTCTTGGGAAGGCAACGAATCCCTCACTAATTGACCCTCACTAATTGACCAGTGCAGGTAGGTAAACATGTGTTCTAGTGACATGACGGGAGATCGAAATGCCTCAATCCACTGAACAGCGACATGCTATTGAATTTTGTGTTACATTAGGGAAACCAGACCGACACCGTCACAAAACTTAAACAAGCTTATAGGGTTGAAGCGATGTCCCAAAATATGATTTACCGGTGGCGCAAAATGTCCCCGCATAGATGACGAAATCGTAAAGGCAATTTACTAATCGTCGTATTTGATTCAAAAGACAATGCTCGCTTGGAGTTTGTGCTTAGGGGACAAATTGTTAAAAGAAGTAAATTTTTCTTGAAAGTCTTTGAAAGGCTCCGAAACTGGGCACTGCACGCCAGGGACGTGATGGTTGGATATTGGTCACTCCATCACGACAAAGCGCCTCTCATACCACCTTCATTGTTCGCAAGTTTCCTGCTAGGTACGGTGTGGCAACCCCACCACACAGACCTGATATGGCAGCAGCGGAATTATTTTTGTTTTCTTGAGAGCTTCAATGGTCATTGCTACGCGATGGTAAATCTCATAAAACCTCTATTAGGAAAGTGATCTTAGTATTTTACACAGCTGACGATCCTTTTCACTAATCCATGCAGAACGTCGTAGTTTACAACACACATTGTTCATCACTATTCGCCAGTACACATACAACATCTATCCATATGTGCTGGTGAAAAGCCATACGGGTACGGGTACAAAACAATAATTTTCCATGTGTTAGTTTTGTGTAGTATCTGTGTGTATTATGTGCGTATTCTACGTAAATTGTGAACAGGTACTGTGAATAATGGAAAACATACACAACAATTAACTATGTTTAATAGATGTTCTAAGTGTATTGGTGAATATCATTGAAGCACAGAATACCAATCCGAGTCACCTGAAGATCTGTTCAGGTGATGTAAACTTCCCTGTCCTAAGCAGCCCTACAAAGGGATGTATAATAATAATAATAATAATAATAATAATAATAATAATAATAATAATAATAATAATAATAATAAAAAAATCTCATGAAAGCCGCCACGACGAGGTGTCTGGAGGTTCCAGTCAATGTGTTCCAAGAAGCCTACCAGACAAGGCAGATTTGCTGGAAAAAGTGTACTGACGCCAAAGGGTGCTTTCTGGCTAAAAACAGGCGCGGCTTGTCATTAAAGTGTGAAAGGCGAAGCCTCTTCTAAAGAAATCGACCCCAAACGAAATTTAAAAACATATTTAGAAATATATTTAATTATTACTAATGTATTTCTGAGTTATATTATATATCAAACATATCAAAATGTTTCTTCGTCAGCTTGATAACGACCGTCCGTAACGAATTTGAAATTATTGACAGGTAGGGAAAAAGCGTTAGGCTTGCACTTTAATCCGCGATAAGGTCTATGTAAAGAGGAGGCAGACGTCATGCATTCACTGCACAGGCTTTCCGGCGGACGAAGGCTGTGGCCAAAAAACCTTCAGAGATGGGGTCTAGGGTCTGAAGATGGGTGTACTCACCAGATAGCATAGTATGCAGCTCAGCAAGTATCATCATTAAGCTTTCCAAATATGCGGTAGTACAATCACTCTCTTAGGCCTGTATCGGAAGCGCGGAGACTACAGACTTGTAGTCTTCGTGACTGGAAGATATTATGAAAAGATATACAATGCAGTACCATGCAGGGCAATGTAATGTAATGCATTTGCAGCCTTCTCCATTTAGAAAACCACGTGTGGAGACTGAATAGAAAAAACACCGGGAGAGGTTGCTCAGTGCATCAACTGATGTTACTGCAGCGCCTCTGACTGAGAGGTCCTAGATTCGAGTCCTGACAGCGACAGGATTTTCGTCACTAGCTTTTCTGCAAGATCAAATTCAGACGCTGTCTGGAGAAGAGTTTTCCGTGATTTCTCCGATCACCAGCAAGCGAATCCGGAGCAGTATCCTAACAAATGGGCCACGGACCGCGCGCGATCCTTCCTTCCTCTTCCCTACCCTATTCTCTCTACTTACACACACGCACATTAATATGCACTACACTACCACATATTCCGGGAGACCGGTTGAGAGCTTAGAGCTTGTCCCGGCTGGAGCGGTACCCCGCTGGTGGGAGAGTCCTGTTTAGGGGGAAACCCCGCTAAACGACAGTAGACCGGCGCCGTATCTCGCCATCCTGCGGGGCAAGATCACCGCATCTCCCGATGAAAAAACATGCACTACACTTACGGGACTAATGACCTAAGCTGTTGACGCGCCCGGAATCACCAACCAAACATAAACATTTGAAATTTTATTTTCTAAAAACTGTTTTTTTTACGAAATGTTTCAACTTACATTCCAGACACACCTTGCATTTCGACCTGTCAGAATGAGAGTTGGGGCCACTGTGCGTTCTACTCTGGTCTGTGCGCCGCAAGCGTTCGCGCGGTTTCCTTGAGAGAGCGGGCGGAACGCTGGCGCCCCCGGCCACTCGGCGCGGCGCGGGCGGCGAGCGACATTCGTCGCGTTTCGTTTGTTTTACAATTTACCCGCACGCGTGATGCCGCAGTGACGCGGCGTGCCTCTGGCAACAGTATGAGCACGCGTGTCCCGAGAATGCTCAGTCGAGTGTTGTGAACTTGGTCTTGTTTGAAGGTCAGGGGTGAAGGTCGACGGGAAATTCGCGGAAGAGTTACGTGCTTGGCGGTGCGGTCCACGCCGCGTTTCTGTGGCGCTTAGTTTACCGAAGAAATTTTGTTGCACGTTTTTGACGGGTACAACTTTTGTCAGTTAATTAACACAAAGCGTATAAATTATAATAGGATTTTAAAAGGTCGTAAAATATGTCAACTTTTAAAATAAATTATGAGAATTGTTTACATGAAAATTTCATGACTGACGGGGAATTTGCAATAATTGTGATAAAGTACGTTTGAAAAATAAGTTAATTTTTATTGTAAAATTTATTTAGTATCTTCAATTTTTTAAAAAATAATTAAACAACGTATTAATAATATTTTTGGCGTTTTCTATTTAACTAACAATAATCACGAAATAAACCGTCAATTTTGGCAAATCGAAAGCATTTTTTGCAAACGAGGGATCCTGTCTGATATATTAATCAAACAAAAGAAGAAAATAATGGAGTCGGTTATATAAAAACTGGCACAAAAAGAATTCAGTAGCTTTCACTTTCGCCGTACACAAAAGTTTTCAAAATATACTTAAGCAAAAACACAAGGACAAACTCTTAAATACGAAAATTTATAAATAACCTTGTGAAAGTATATTGGTAAAAATTTTTTTTTGAAAATTACCTAGTTTTATGGTGATCAATATTCTACGTAAGAAGATAACCAAATTGCAAAATCATTATCAATTCCGAAACTGAAGAAGACATCATACCTGACATATATTTACATCATCCTGTTTTTCCAGTTTAGATAATTGTGGATAGCAAATATGCTTTCTGGACGTCAATAACTATGTTTATTTACAGTGTTACATTTTCTCAACTCTGTTCATGTTCTGAATATAGTACATTTCACTACTTAGCGCAGAAAACGGCTTTTGCCAAAACACCACGAAAATCATTATTAAAACATCAGAAACTTGCATCGTATGCAAAACGTCACTCAACAAACAGCAAACATTTCGCGTATTACCGCAAAACACGTGTTTCTCGAACCGCTATTTAAACTTGGTCCCGCAAGTCAAACTCGCGCACCGCGCAACGCTCTCGCCTCAACCTCACACAGTTTCTCTGGCGGCTGTGAGGGCGGAAGTGAAGTGGGGCCGCGCCCCGCCCCGCCCCGCCCCGGCCTGCCCCGCCCCGGCCCGCCCCGGCCGCCCGCCCCGCCCCGCCCCGAACCGCCCGCTCCGCCCCGCCCAGCCCCTGCCCCGCCCTCCTCCCATCCACTCCCCTCCCCTCCGCCCCGTCAGCACGCAAAAACTCCCGGCGTGCGCGGCCTCAAAAGCGGGATTAAGCCCCGAAAAAGCGCCGGCGGCCACCTGGAACATCCGCATGCTCTTCTCGGTTGCGCGCCTCCCCGCTCCTACCAGCTTCTTCTCGCGAGTCTCGGCCTCGCCGGCCTAATTCAGCCTCACTTCACGTTTACCAACCTCTTCTCACCTGTACTAGGGTTTTCATGCCTGTTCCAGGCTCTTTCGAATCTTCCAGCTCTTATTATTTCCCAATTTCTTATTGCTTACCGTAACCTCCTTCTGCATCACCCAGAATTTCTCGCGTCTCCTAAATTCTGCTATTTTTACCAGCTTTTTCTCGCAAGTCTAAGCCTCGCCCGTCTAATTTAGTATCACTTCACGTTCACCAACCTCCTCTCGCCTAAGCTAGGCTCTCCATGTATCTTCCAAACTCTTTCAAATCTTTTAGCCCTTTTTATTTACCCATTTCATTATTGCTTACTTTAACTTCCTCCTGTATCACCTAGTATTTCACGCGTCTCCCAAATTCTGCTATTCTTGCCAGCTTCTTCTTGCAAGTATCAGGCTCGCCCACCTAATTCAGCCTCACTCCACGTTTCTCAACATCTTCTGGCCTAAACTAGGGTCGCCATGTGTATTCCAGGCTCTTTCAAATCTTCCAGTCCTTTTTATTTCCCAATTTCTTATGGCTTGCCTTAACCTCCTTCCTTTTTCCCTTTTCTCTTTATGTCTTGCAGCTTCTCTCGCGCCCCCAGTTTCTCTCACGCCTTCTAGTCTCGACTCGCGAATCCTTATCGTTTCGCTCATCTCCTACTCTGTTGCTGCATCTTCCCTCGCGTTCCCCAGCTTTTGTTCGCATCTCCCAGGTGCTTTTTAATCTTTCCCTGACCCAGCTATCTTATTACTTCAGCCAGCCTCACCCTGGTCACCAAGCACCAGTCAGCGTCGCCCCTCTCAATGATTTTCACTGCCAAGCCTCACCTGCAGAAGCTCCAACTCATATGGATTGACTATTTTGTGTTCTGGGGCGCGTCAATTTCTGTAGTCATTAATACCGTGATTGTAGTGCATGTTTTATCAGAGGAAGTGGTAATGTTCTTAATCCAACATATGGCGATATCGCGCGCCGAACTTCCAATCAGGTTGCAGGATTTTCCCATATATGTCTTTGTACGGATAACAAACAGCTCTCGGCATGTGTAGTAGTGTAGTAAATGTGTGTGTATAAATAAGGAATTCTCTCAGGAATAGCAAAAAAAAAAGAGGAGTGAAAGATCGCGAGCGGTTCGTGGTCCGTTTCTTGGGATATTTACCCAGCATTCTCTTGGTGTTGGTCGGAGAAACCAGAGAAAACATCCGATCACAAAAGCCAGTCTCTAGAATTCTTCCTCAGACAGCAGGTGAATTTGAACAAGTTGCCTAGCCAGTGTCCAGAACCTCCCGGTCAGAGGAACTGCATTCAACTCAGAATTACTTCCTCATCAATCTCCAGCCCAACCTTTGCAACTACCCTCTCCCCGCTCCGTCCAGCCCCGCCTGTACCTATCCTATACCATCTCCCCGTCTTTACCATGTTCACTGTCCTCCTTCACGTATGAGGTCTACAGCGTCCCCTTGCCTCCTTTTCCACGTAATTCCACCATCTTCTTTCCTCCCCGATCCCTTTCGCCAACATTTCGCTCCATCCCGCCCACCCTGTCCCTCTCGTGATGGTGGTCTCCGCACATGCGCGCACCGCTTGGACTGCGCTTCGCCTTCAGCCTCCGCCAGCTGCTCCCGTTTTTTAAATTTGTTGCGTCTACTATTTGCCGAAACGCGTCTCCAAGCCCCTTAAGGGGCGTTGTCAGTTGTCAAGAGGACCACCAGGTAGCATCTCCGCTAAGCTCTCCTGCGTCTCTACCCAGCGGCCAGAATTGGGAAGGAATAAGGATAGGAATAGGGTTTAGGCCATTTTAGAAGGGTTGGACTATCCCTTGTGAAGCAGCCAATCAAGCAGCCAAACAAATTTCACATGAGATTCGACAGGAATCGAATCCGGACTTCAGTGGTGAAAGGCTAGCAAGTACGCTACGTGCCACGAGCAAGCCCCTCTTTTATTGGGGAATCCAATGGATTCCCACATACAAACATTAGTTGTAGATTCATTATATAACCCCCGACACAGAAATGTTTAGTAAAAGGCGAAAGATTTATACTATCTGACGTGAACCTTCCTTGCTCGTCGTTGCGAACCGCTCCGCGCCCTCACAACTCTTCAAACGCTCCTCCCACAAAGCTGAATCTCTGGTGGCGGGCTCCTTCATGATATATCGCAAGTGAAGGCGAAATGGATTTTTGTGGTGAGCGAAATTAAGGGGCGGACTGAAAGAGGTGGGAATGATGTTGTATAAGAAGGCAGCACGAAACACAGAACATAGAAACATAGAGAACATAGAAAACGATAGTGCAGATGAGGAAGGAATATTAAAGAGGAAGAGAAAAATTGTTTGAAAAAAAACCGTTGAGGATAGTAGGGGAAGATGCATTAATGTATGATTCAAAAGAAACATTGATAAGATAGCAAGAGAAGTTGTTAATATATTATATTATAATATACATTATTTATATTATAAAATATTCAGATTGTAAGTAAAATTTAGGAATTAAAAACTAATAAGTGGCAAATGAAAGCAATGTACATCAGTGGAAAAGATGAGAGTGAAATAACTATAATTTACTGACATAAAATGTAAACCACCAATAAACAAAGAAAGTATTATCAACCTCTTAATAGAATAATCTTTAATGCGACTCGCGGGAGACACACCTAGAAATTATTAATAGAAAATTGAGAAGAATAAATGAGGAAAACTTTAAAGATAGATTTTGCTTCAATAATAATTTAAGAAGAACTAATTTTTAGCCTAGAGTATTATACAAAACAAAAATTTATCTCAATTTTAATCATAAGAAAAATGGGAAGCATTTCATATATTAATACTCGACATCGCCGAAATCCCGTCACTGCACAAAGACGAAGAAAAGCGTACCAAACTATTAAATAGAAAACAATGTCCATACTTTTGTCTCAATTTTGTTTTGTTAATAATAATAATAATAATAATAATAATAATAATAATAATAATAATAATCATCATCATCATCATCATCATCATGGACAAAACAGTGGATTATATCAGGTCTGATATTCTCCTCCTCATTGATAAAACAAATAAAATAGCCTCAATAATTGACATTGCAGTTCCTCTGACCCATAACATCAGAAAAATTGAATTAGAGAAGATCAGGAAGTATGAAGAGCTTGCAATGCAATTAAAACAAATCTTGCGGTCAGAGAAAGTTCTCATTTATGCCTTTGTGATTTCATCAGAAGGAGTGACGTCGAAAACATTTAACAACAATTTGAGAAATTTCAAACTACCAATGAAATTGCAAACTGTTGGACAAAAGTAAAGTCATACTTCAGACTTTTCACGTTGTTCGAAGATTTTTACAGTGAGCTCAAGTGGGATAGGGTGAATTCCCTTTTCATAAGAGCAGAATCTGGTTCTAAGACACCAAAAGACACATATTTTTGCCCAGTTTAACTGAGAAATAAAGTCAATAATAATTATTCGTCCGACCGGCAACAATTCTTTAAACAAATTTAATTATTCAAATACACTGTTACTCAGTAGCATGGTCACAATTTGGATAGCTGTACGTCTCCGGAACATATTCTTCGATCGTAAGCGCATTCAGGGTGACGGGCAAGGTGACATTTAAATAATAATAACAATATTTGAATAATAATAATAATAATAATAATAATTTCCAAATCAATTCAACAAAGCATAAAATCCAACGAGATTGCATTTCGACTTGAACCACGCCCCACAGAAAGTGAACCACATCCAAAACAACCCCTCCGCGGTCGCGCGTCGCCGCATTCCGCCTGCAATGGATGCCGCGCACGCAGGCGGTGCAGGTGGCGCCGCGGGCGGCGAACGTACCGAAGCGCGACCTCCCTCGCTGCTCAGTGCACGTCGACGCCTTTGAAAACTCTCCTCCCGCCACCGCCCTGCGCCGCGGCGCTGCCTCGGCGCACGGTCCCGCGCAAATAAACGCTCCCTAATTGAGCCGCTCCTCGGAAGCGCTGCGGGCCGGGAGGTGGGGGAGGTTAGGTTTCGGTGGCTGCGGCGGCCGCAGAACGAGGAAAAGGCAATTGGATGTGGGGCGTTGGGGACGGTGAAGGTGACGGATGAAATGTGTTGCAAGTGGGTGAGGGATGTTGATGAGGAGTTGTAATGATGGAGGTATAAGAGATATAATGACGGCGATGGGGATGTGAGAATGGTGATAGACGAGATGTGAGTAAGATGATGAAGTTGACGTGAAGATGGTAATAACGATGTGAGGATGGTGATGGAGGAGGTGAGAGTAAGGTGATGTGAGGATTGTGATAAATATGCGAGGGTGGTGATGTGACGATGATGATGTCAAAGATGTGATGATGGTGATGGAGGAGGTGTGATGAAGGTGATAAGAGGATGATAATGATGCGAGTATGATGATGAAGATGTGAGGAAGGTGATGGAGGTTATGTGAGGATGATGATGATGATGATAAAGATATGAGAATGGTGACAAAGATGCGTGGACGGGGACAAAGAAGAGGAGTAAGGTGATGAAAGTGATGCGAGAAGGATGACAAAGGTGTGAGGATGGTGATGCAGGAATTGTGAATAACATGAAGGTGATGTGAGGGGATGTGAGAATAGAGATGAAGTGGTGAAAATAGAGGTGAAGAAAAGGTTAGGAAAAAAGGAGGTAATTTAATGTTATTTTACGTGGTGAGACTCGGGCCATCAGGCCCGCTCTTCCGTCTAACCACGCAAATTTTGCTACGCTCCTTTCACCACCGAGCGGAGAAAGGAGATATATCTTAGGCAACGAAACAGACGGAACTTAATTTTGCTCAGAAGCTTCATTTAGGGTTGAGGATCTTTTACATGCAGTAAATCTACTACTTGGGACAGCCGACTTTACTTCCCCTCCGAAGGAAGGCGTACAAAGGATTTTTTCGCCCTTAAAAATCCACGGCTTCGATCGGGTTTGAACCCGCAAACTCGGGTACAACAGTGCGATACGCTAACCGCTATACCACCGAATCTGCACACAGGATCATCACAGAGGAAAGAGAAAGGTGGGAAGGAAGTACGTCGGGCAGGGGAAAGTAGTGGCTAGAGCGTCGGATAGGGGAAGAGGAAGAGTCAGGAAGACAACTACCAAAAGATGGAATCGACAAAGCTGCTGTGTGGATGATGGTAGTCGTGTTATGAAATAGTGTTGGTTAATGGAGCACGCAGGAGAACCGGCCGTGAAGGAATTGAGTCGTGACCGAAAAAACAAATGTAGAAGCAAGTTGGTATAAAAGTGAAGAAGTAGCTTAGCTAGGACGAAGAGATAGAGTGAGAAAGGTAGACAGTGAGATAGGCAAAGCTCGCGGTTAAGAAAATATAATACCACAGAAAGCTGATGGTGATGACGCATAATAGAAGTGTGGTAACAATGGTAAACAGGTTGAGAGGAGTCGTGGTCGGACGCTATTGAATGTGTGGAAAAGGGATTGAAGGAAAATAAACCCTACCACGTCGAATAGCAGTGGTGTCAGTGTTCGAGTTAAACAAATATGATTTTGATGGATTTTATTACGGTTTGGAGGAGCTGAATGTGAATCTTTGGAGTGTAATGACGAGAAATGGGTTGGGAGGGCTCATGGAGGTGTAAGGTGAGGTAAGCGTGAAGGCGATGGTTGGTGAAGGGAGATGTTAACTGAAGTGGCTTTGGTTGTAGCAGGGTGAATCTGTATGATGCGATGGGAGTGCGAGGCAGACGGTGTAGGATGATGAAGCAAATTGTGGAGGTGGATGCGAAGTATTTAAAGAGCTCCCGCGTTGCTCTGAGAAACGCGAAGCCACATCTGGTCGGATGAAAGCCGACGATTTGCAAGAAGTTATTTGAGGCTACTTTTCATGTCCAAACTAGGACGCATTGCTAAATAAACTTCTGTTTACCAGCGAGTTTCTTTAAAGAGAATTATATGAATGACACTGTTCAAATGAAGATGTCACAAATAAGACTAATTCGTAAACCAGTCAATATACATATATTTTCTATCTCCAAAGACGCATTAAATATTTTAGTAAAGTTTAATGTAACATATTAAAATACCTCTTTGAAATCATCAACATTATGTAGTTTTAATAATATAAATATAAGAATGTATAAAAATATAAATCCATGTGATAACACTCATTCATCTTAAAATGAGTAATACTTGTTTCATTAGCAAAATAAACATAAAATTTCCTGGAAGTATTATACGCCGATGTTTTCATAATGTATTATTAATTATTATAATGTTTCAATTCGTCGGAGTCACGAATATGAGAATCATTTGTTAATTGCACATTATACAGTATATTTAAAATCTTAATACACTATATTTTAATCACTATAATTAAAAACTTAATAAACTAATCATTATACATTAAACTAAGCACTAACTTGTCATATATTTACATTTCTTGTCTCGTAAACACTTACCTATAAGATGAAGTAATTTTGAAGAATATTGTTTGATGTTACTCACCTGAAAGCAATAAAAACCAAAATTAGACACACAAGACACAGTTAAAAAATCAACAATAATTACATTTTATATGCGTCAAGTTCAAATAAAATATAAAGGGTAGAAAAAATTAAATATATAAGTAAATATATGGAACGGACTGTACGTACGAATATGAATCATACACGTCCTAATCGCAAATTTTCTGTCAGTAAATTTGTATTGCTTGCTAAGAGAGTCAGTGCCGATTATCTTTCTTAGAATTAGTTCATACGTCAATGATGCTCTGGGAATTTCGATTTAATAGGAAACATTCATGGGTATATATTTTTCTCAGGAAAAGGTAATTTCAAACGGAGATCAGGGAGTGAACATATATCTCAAAAATAGCACTTATAAACTGTAATGAAAGCAGCACTCTATTAAGAATTTCTTCTCGCTTCACGTTCCTGGATCTCCCGATGTTTTCGTGATGGCGCCTTTAACCTTTCCACACAGGTTTCTTTCAGGCTTCTTAGCGCTTTTCTATGGTTTCTCTATGATCTGTTCTTAATCTGTTCTGTCTAAACATCTTAGGAGCATTTCTGCTAATAAATCATGAAATACATTCTCCCTGAACATTCAACTAGTGTATGAAATAACGTCTTTGGCAACCACTACAAATTATCTTATGTTGGTCGAAACTATAGTATAATGTACACTTGTTATAACGAAAATTGTAACTATATTTCACAAATTACAAATCCAAATGCATCTGTTCATATTGGCAATAAACTTAAATTAATACGACTACTATAGGGCCCAAAGTTCAAACTCGTTTATTAAAATTAGGGAGTGGGAAAACAGCACTAGTTTGTATGAGCGGAATCTTGACTGGAGATATATAAATCAATAAGTCAATAAGCAAACAATAATTAAGTTAATTTAATTAAATTAAACAGTTAAGAAAATAAGTCATAAGTCATAGGGAACTGTTAAGTAATATGTATATAAATAAGTCAATAAAATAAAATAAATTAAATCTTTCAAAGTAATAAGCATTCAAATTTACTACTATCTGTAGATTTCTTAGAAAACATTGTAATTGAAAACTGATGGATGGGGATGTTTGTGACTGGACTGGCACATACATATTCGAAGTGCGTGGTTTCGATAATTAGTTCCCCACCATGTGATGGACAAAACGAGTTTTTTGAAGAATTCCTTAAATTCCTCCCGTTTCTTATCCCTCTGATTTCACTACTTCTCCATCACGGTTAACTTCATCATTATCCTTATTCTAATTATATCATCCACAATTCGCAATCATCTCAGTACAAGAACCCATATAAAAAATAAAAATATCCACATGTCGAAGAAATGCGTCCCACTCTAACGTTTTCAATTTATTAGTAAAAGTGTTTTTTCTCGCGAGCTCATATATTCAGTTACAGCGTTATCTTAATATTTAGGCTAAGTTCTGATATAATCAAAAGAAAACGGAGCTTTTTGATGTAAGCTAATTCTTCAAATTGAAATTTTGTAATTAGAAAATGAGATAAATACCTTCGTTGAGAAAATATCATCGAAGAGTTATTATTGACAATGTTCAGTGGTTAGTTTGCTTTATTGTAATCAAACATCATCATTTGAGAAATTTTTAATATTTCGATAATATTTTTAGAAGGGAACAGAACATTGTAAAACAAAGCAAATTACTGCTGACAACTGAGATAGGAATAGCAGAGCCTCAAAATAATGGACAGAGGTAGCTGGATTTAAACGGCGAAGCACTAATAATAACAAATAAAATAGAGGTCATGAGATGGAAGAGACTTTTATTTATTTATTTTACGTCAAAAAACAGTTAAAAACTGCGTACGACGTGCTATGAGGAAAAGTGAATTGTGTGCACATTTTCAAAATTCTATTTTATTTATTTAATAGGTAATTATTACAGCCAAATTAGAAACTTGATCCAATGTGGCTAGGCCGAAGGCCTTTAAGCCATTACAATACCTACATTCTACCGCGTTCTAACCTTTCGCCTTCTGGTATTCACCCCAAATGGTCTCTCCATCGCCTCAAAGCCGCGGAAACGAGACCATAAGGTACGGCTGAGGGAAAAACCCCTGAAGGGGGAAAAACCTGCCGTCAGAAGCCGAGTACATGCTACTCATCCGGTTTTAGACTATTTATTTATTTGGCGGGCGTCAGGCATTCTCCTTCCAGTGTTTGGCCTCCACCGCACCTGAAAACAAACAGCACCACAGAAAATCGTCCGCACCAACGCCTCTGCCCTAACATTTCCGATTCCACTTCCCTTCGCCCCCTAATGTGCTTTATTTTAACCGTTTCCTTTTATTTTATTTTAATTTAATTTATTTTTAATTTATTTAACTTATTTTAATTAATTTAATTTTAATTTTTTAAAAATTTTTTTATTTAATTTTAATTTATTTAACTTATTTTAATTATTTTAAGTTAATATATATATTTTTTTATTGACTTATTTATCTACTTATACTTAACAATTGACTACAATTTATAACTTTTTTTTTTTTTTGTACTGTTTACTAACCTAACATAACTTACTGACTAACTTAATTATTGATAGTTTATTGATTTATTACATATTTCTCTCCAGTCTAGGCTCTGCTCGTACTAACCACTGCTGTTTTCCCACCTTAATTTCCGTTTCTCTAGTGGTCCGAACCTTTCCGAGAAATGTTCCTAATTCTTTCATGAAGTTAGCTCTTTATCCCTAGAATGTTTTGGGCAGAGCGTTACGTTCCTATGTTGGAAGTAGTAATTTCCATTCCATCCATTTTCCTCTCCAAGTTTCGGTCGCACTGCAAATTAAAAGGATATGGATCCAGTCTTCCCTATCACCGCAAAGCACACAGATGCCATTACCATTCGAGTCCTTTAATCTACGTTGCATCCACCCCCCGACCCTGAACCAAGCGTATCCCCCTCTTGCGTCCTTTGCAGTGTGTTTACGTAACGTTCGCAACCCATAACGGACTCGCGTGAATTTGCGCAACTAGCGAACGTTTTTCGGCCGTTGCTGCCAGGATCTCTTGCCTTTTAATATCCGCAAGTCTATCCGAAATTAACCGTTCTATGTCACGTGTTCCCCTATCTCCCACCATTTCCGGAGAAACGTTTCCCAGACCTGAACGTTCCAGTAGCAGTTTAATTTTATACGACCAGTAGCGTTGGTTGCTTCCTGTAACTGCACCGAAAACATCTATTTATAAGTGAGTCAGCCTGTTCACCTGCTAATTTAATCCTAAGTTTAATGGGTTTCATTTAAAATCTTTCCAAATTCCTACACTACCGACCTCTCTTAGGACTCCGGCATTTGCTGCGAATCTAGAGACTCCGAGAATTAATTTGAAATAATCTGTTTCGACGCTTCTAGTCGATCTATCCTATCCACTCCCAAATTTCTGCCCCATAATTCATTGCTGGGAGAACTAGCGATTTAAACATCGTCTCGCACACCTTTAAAGGCAAATCCGGAACCCTGCTCACTGCGCAAACGATTTCTTTGAGCGCAATTCTTCCTTTACTGTGCGCCGCCACTATGTGCTTACTCCATCCCCATTCATGGAAAATTTTGCCCCAAGATATGTAAATGTTTTACCGGTCAATCTCCTCCTGAGCGTAAAACCATTTCTCCTTGTTACCCCAGATAAATCCATTCTTGAAGACAACTACTTTGGTTTTTGAATATTTACTTTAATCCCCATGTTTCACTATACGTTTCTAGGATATTTAAACTTTTTGTAAGCCGTCAATAGTCTCCGAACATAAAACTAAATCATCAGCATATAGTAGTCCGGGAATGTTCAGGCCCTCAATTTCCAGGCAGATGTATCCGCATCCTGTAACCACGTCAATAAATCGTTTATAAACAAGATAAACAATAGCGATGAGAGGACAGCCCTGTCTTACTCCTACTGTCGATTTTATTTTTCGCGTTGTACTTCCATCACCGCACCTGACACAGAAATTTACGTCTTCGTATATGCTCTGCAACACTTTAAAACTTTACGTGAGACGCCTAGCTCATTAAGTTTTTGCCATAAAGCTTTCCTATTGATAGAGTCAAAGCCATTTCGAAATCTACAAAACTGCAATATAAGTGGCCCTGTTACGCGCAAGCGCCTGCTTTACTAGGGTATCTAACACAAAGATATTGTCGGTAGTCGCGAAGCCTCTTCTAAAGCCTGCTTGCAATTCTGATATTTTACTGTGCTTTTCCGCCCATTCACTCAGTCGCCCGTTGAGAATTTTACAAAATAGCTTGCTCAGCGCTGGTAAAAGACTAATTCCGCGATAATTTTGTGGGCAATCTCGTATTACCTTTATTCTTAAAGACTGGTTGGAGGATCGCTGTACTCCACGTTTCTGGATACGATCCAGAATCAACTATTGCATTAAATAAATTTAGAATACTCTCTGGTCTATGTGCCACAATTCCGAAATAAATTGTGTCGGAATGCCGTCCGCGCCGCCTGCCTTCTTATTATCCATGGCTAGCATAGCCCTATTCACTTCATTCCAGGTTATCGGTTCGTCTAATTCAGGGACATCCCGGTCCGTGATAATATATATCCCTGTTTCAATATTCGCTATTTCGAGCGCCCGTGAAAAGTACTGCTCCCACGCGTCTGATGAAATTGCATTACTTACATTTCTTTTATTACGCAGTGATCTTATAACGTCCCAAATTGATTTATTATGATTGTTTCTTAAAATTGCTTCTATTCTTGCTGTCTCACTCTCCTGCCAAGATTTCTTCGATTTCTTAATTGTGGCCTCGTATTGCCTACGTAGTAACAAGTAACTATTTCTCGCTTCCGCAGTTCCACTGTTTCTGAACATTCTTAAGGCTACTATTGCTTCACGCCTGCTCACCGACACTCCTCGCTAAACCATCCTTGGGTCAGTACCTTCCTCCTCTCCCCACAATCGCATGCCCCTCCCTGCGCGAAAGAGTCTCCTTTCTAAATTCTTTGCTTGCCTTTCCGGTGACCGCTCCTCTCGTGCCCACCCTACCGAGTTAAGAATAGCCTCTGCAAATTCCTGTCGCTTTTCCTCTTTCCATACAAACCGTCGTCTTGCTATTGTGAAGTTTGTTGCTCCCGCCCGTGCCACTGCCTGTGGCAGTTCAGTAGCATTTACTGCTAAATGAACGCACACAAGCAAATGGTCGGATTCTGCCCGTAATTCGATTCCAAAATCTAATAAATTGTTTATTCTTTCATGAGACAACAGAGCATAATCTATTACACTACCTCCATTCCCACTAATAAAAGTTAGTTCCCCTTCAGTATCCTGTCCATAGTTGCCATTTAAGATTTCGAGATTAAATCTCTCATAATTCTAACAATTCCTGACCATCATTATTGATGACTGAGTCTTTGCTTTTTCTAGAATTAGCTCTCGCTTCTTGCCGATCGAACTCCGAAAATACTTCCTGCTCATGGCCAATTCTAGCATTCATGTCACCTAAGACTAGTAAATTAGTATTCGGATACCTTTGCTTCAACGAGTCTAAGAAATTATTGATTTCACCAAAAGCTTCTGGAGAATAATAACGCGAGCCCTGTGGGTGACGGTATATAAATACAATTGCGAGGTCTGTATTTTGCATTACTAGTCTAATACAAAGAAAATTGTCGGAGTTTGTTGTAATTTCATAAATAAATTGCACTAACCTATCCTGAAATATGCACGCAACACCTCCCGGGTACCTACCCTTTCCCTCTACGTTTTTAGTTTTGCATATGGCTGAAAACCAGACACATTTAAAGTCTCACCTCCTTCCACCAAGTTTCTACGAGACCGATTATATCAAATGTGTTTATGTACCCATGGAAGTCTTGATTTCGAGCTTAGAGCTAGACCTTGATGTTCCAACATCCTATTCTTAAAGCCTATTCCTGCCTATTTGGCGACCTGCTGGTCCCGACTCACCGCGAGCTTGCTGCTGCACGTTTGCCGCAGCCATCGCCCTCGTAAGAGGTCCTCGCTCCAGGCTGTCAGCCGCAAAGCGTCCGGGACTCGCCGAGTGCCGTGGGCTCCGGCGGGAACGTGAACGCGACCGCCGACGCGAACGCGAACGAGACCGCCTCCGCCGCGATGCCGCGGGGTCAGAGGTCGTCCGCGCCGCCCCAGCACGAGGCGCAGCCGCAGGCGCGGCCGCGGCCACGGCCGAAGGCGCGGGTGGGGGCGGCCGCGAAGAGGCGCCCGCGTGCCCGGAAGGGGTTTCCGCCCTACTGGGGTTCTGCCCCCTCGCCGAGTTCACGGGAACCCGTCGCCCCGCCCCCTCCCACGCCCGCGGACGGGCCGCCAGCTCAGCCATCACGTAGCTGCGCCCTGCCACGACAAGCTTGTCGAAACGAATCGACGCCTGCTTTCCGCTCGCTTTCGCCTCCTGCAAATGCGGAATTAACGCCTTACGCGTTTGCCGCACTGCCCAGCTGAAGTCCTCGGAGGGCCGCGGACGCGCACCCTGCCATTCCGGCCCAAGACTCGTTCCGCTTCTCTGGGATGCCAGTAACAATGATATTGTTACGTCGTGACTGGTTCTCAAGGTAATCCACCTTGCGAACCAGCCGCTCGTTGGCTGTCTGCAGCGACTGCACTGAAGCCTCTGCCGACGTAACCCTAGCCTGCAACACATCGATTCTATCAATAAGTTCCTTATGGTTCCTATTGATAGTCTCGATGATATCGACGTTAGTAGGGGGGCCAGGATTCAGCTCCACCCCACCGATCGCCAATAGCACCGCCATCACCGCCGCGCCCAACACGCTCGCAAGGAGCCCCAGCCCCTGCGCTGTCCCCCGGGCACCGCCACCGCGCGGCAGGTAGCCCCTCACCCATCGGCCGATAGCCGCGCGCCACTGCTCCGTCGACACCATCCTGCAGCAGGTAGAGCGCTTAGCAAAACACGTCCGCTCGGCTCTGCGACTGGCGAGAGACTCAAAATTCTATGTTCCCTACACTAAGTCATATACTACTTAAATTTTGAATTTTGAAAGGGAGAAAAAAACTCCCATGTAATAAAATCTATTTTCAAGAATAAATAAGCAATAAATTTTGGCTGTTATCATGTTGTGCTTCGGAATAATACTTCCTGCCGCGACAACATGGAAACGATAATTTGAATAATTGTATTGCCCACTGAATTCTAGAAGACGTGCACAGAAAATGAAGTTACATTTATGTCCAGAAGTAAAACAAGGGACCATCTCAGCATTTGCTCAATGGATCAGGGAAACTGGACGAAAAACCTGATCGAGATGGGGGTCATTCTTGAAGGGACTTTTAAACATTGAAAACCGATTGTAAGTTTACGGGAATAATTCAAATGTTGAATAAACCTCTCTTGAAATGTTTGACGACCCATAACACTCTCTAGAAAGAGTCACCTTCATAATCCACGTAAAGATCAGGGTAGCGAAGATGCAACGTCATCGAGAGTAACAGTAGAATGCTGCACGCTACGCCCTGGCAAGGGAAATTGTTATGGTGCAGATAAAAGTACGCTGGACGGAGCTGGGTAGGGAGACAAATGCGACAAAAATCCTCTATGACAGCTGCCGAACAGCCAACGTGTTTATGAATTCTTGAAATGCACCAAAAAGGCCTGGTGACGCCAGAATATCGCATACTTTCACATATGTGATGTTACGTAACCGTACTGTTGCGTGGCTATTATGTAATATTATAATACTTTTTGAACATACAAAAATAGAGGACGCAAGCATGTGTACATTTACAAGCGACGTGTTAACTCGACGACCAACTGAACCAACCTTTTTGAAGCGAAAGTCAAAGTACTAATACAAAAATTTTGCTTGTACATTAAAAAGAATTTAGACTGGCTCAGCTTTAATAAGCGAATTTTATATATTTTCGATAAAAAAAAAAATTAACTAGTGCTACAACAGCAAAACATTTCTGCATTATTTTTAACTTTTGTAAATTTCGAAAATTGAGACCGTATTTCAAGATCTCGCTTTCAACACAGATTTCATTAAGAAAACTCTATATCTTTAATATTGTATTTGTAGGAAGAGGCCGTAAAATGTTTGAACTTCTGCAGTTTACGAAAAATCAGAGATTTCAACAGAAATAAGACCCGCGTCACTTTTTTACGAGCTCTTACGCTGAGACAAAGTTTAACAAAAAAAATTAAAATGTTGACGCTTCCTATTAAGTATCCCCCAAAATTAAAATATCTGTTGTACTGTCGCTAGGCTTTGGATTTGTTTAGATCAATTGAAGAAAATCAATTGTAGTGAAAATCCAGTGAGTGGCGAACCGCCATTACCACATCACCCCGCGCCAGGAAGACGCGCAAGGCAAGTGGCACGTAGCGTCCCAAAACATTCCGGCAGCGGCCTCTAAATAACGCTGCCGAATGCAAGTCGGCCCAATATAAATGGGCCCGGCAGAGCCAGAGGGCAGTGGCGGAGAGTGACGGGCAGTGGTGGAGAGTGACGAGCACTGACGGAGAGTGGCAAGCAGAGTGACGAGCAGTGACGTACGGAAGAACGGGCTTCCGACTCCGGACGACTCTCGGGATGATGACGACCCGCTCCCAGGATGCTGCCGCTGCTGTTGCCGCCCCCGCCGGAACGCCTGATCCACGGGGAGATGGGGTAAGAGACCGTCATCAGGAATCTCGACTCCCAAGCATCCCCCTTCAATCCATCGTTCCCCGTCTCTCCTTTAATTATTAATAAATTGTACATTTCATTTAAAAACGTCTGAGTAAGCCGCCCTCCCCCTTCCCCTCAACATTCCGTAAGTCACCTAATCAATCGCAGTTCTCAAAGTGGCGAGTCACCTTAGGAATACGCTGAAGCAAGTCAGCTCCGAAGGTGGCTCATCACAAGTGTATGGCACTAACATTAACCGTAAACGGACGGACAGATAGACGTTTTGCCACCAATCAATTTTTTGGTATCATCGGCCACAAATCAAGTGAGGCCCTAACAAGAGGAAGAGGTGTTAGAGGAAGTAATTACATACATACGGGAACAACAGTTCCACTTTTGCGTTACCAGAACCCGGTAATAAAGGTTTCCTATTGAAAAATCGCCGATTTTCGGCGTCCGATTATAATACTTTTGTTTTCTCACGTGGAAAGACGAGAAAGTAAAAAATGAACATGAATATATTTGTCAAATTTTAATATTTTCGATAGCCCGAAGCAATAATTGATTATTTATTATTTCTTAAAAATAAATGTTGCTTCACTTTTCGTGAAATCGGTTTTTGATCAGATATCTCGAACAGGTTAACCACGTGTTATATCCCAACGTACAGGGAGTACGCAGTACTTCATGTACTTCGGAGGATAAGGCTTACGCCTTCAATTAGCTCAAAGGAAGGAGCGTCCTCTGTGACCCCTATAAAATATATTTCAAAACACAGCTCTCATCCCTCACCCAGATAGAGCGTAGTAGATTATATGTGCCTTCACATAAAAATATAATGAACGCTGCCTCCCTTGTTGTTACCTAGAACTTCCTCGCGCGCTGCGTCCGGCGCCCCTGATAAGTGCCACCCATAGCGCGGTTGCTTCATCTAGCGACGCCAGACGCCTACCCCCTCTCCATCCTCTATCTGGAAAGTGGAGGGGACGAAGTGTATTTAATATTACGAAAATATGGTAAGATGTTCACTACCAGTTTAGACTTCATACTAGAAATTTGTATCAGTTTATATCAATTTGTATATGTTAATTTCAGAATAAAACTCAGTTTATTCTTACTATCTGAGTTTGATTTCATCGAGCCTGTCTGAAGAACTTGTCGACTAGCCATCGACATTATTTAACTCACGAAATGGATGTTCCACTGTAACAGAACGCGAGCAGCTGGATTCACCAAGCGAGATGGGAAGCCGCGCGGGAGAAGGGTCGGCCCGGCTACTCGTCGGGTCGCGAAGGTGCGCAGGATGGGGCTGGCGGGGCGAGGAAGGGCCTCTCGGAGGGCGGTCGAAGGGCGTGGGTGGCGCCGGAAATAGCTCTTCCGCCGTCGGAGCGGGCGGGGGGGGAGTGGCGAAGGCGGTGGGGCGGGGGGGGGTGTTCAGCAAGGACAGAGTGGAGTGGGTGGAGTGGCAGAAGTGACTGAAGGGGTAAGGCAGAGGGAGTGGACGGGGAGAGTGGGGTGACTGAAACAAGAGGGGGGAAGGAATGAGTAGGGAGGGCAGAAGAAGTGGTCAGGATGGAGTGTAAGAGCGGGTTCGGAAAAGGGAATTGGCGGATCCTGTACACGAGGTCAGGGCTGAATGGGCGAGACGGGAGTGCAGACCGTTTAGAGTTGGCGCAACGGGTAGGAGCAGTGAGTGTGGCGCCTGTGATAAGGGATCATGGAGTGGTATCAGGGAGCATGGCAGATAAGCGAGGTGTATGGAATGAGCGGAGCGGATTGACGGAGTGGTTGGGTTGGGGACACAGATTGGATAGCATGGCGGGTAGACGTAATAGACCTGCGTAGCGGTCGGGGCGGGCCAGTAGAAGAAACGGGCGCGCTGATTGGGGAAGGTCAGTGGGCGGAATAGGAGAGGGCGGAGGAGGGCGTGGGGGGTACGAAGGCGGCAGGCGTGACGGGGATGGGCAGAGGAGAACACGAGGCTCGTGGGTGTGAAGGTGGACGGGCGAGAAGGGGGCGGACGTAGCGGGAAAGGGCGGGGGATGGGGGAGGTCGGGCAGAGAGGCGGATTGAGAAGGCGAGCGTATTGGACGAGGGCGAGTGAGTTGCGTGGGCAAAACCTGTTGGCGGAGTTGGCGTGGCGGGTGGATGAGCGACGTGGTCGGGGTTGGAATGCAGAATGATTGCAACGGGTCCGACGTGATGGACGGGGATGGGCAGGGGAGAACACGAGGCTCGTGGGCGTGAAGGCGGGCGGAAGATGGGCGGGTGTGAAGGCGAGTGGGCGGGTTTGGGCGGGCGGCGGGTGGCCGTTTGGGTGGGTGGGCATGGGTTTGGGTGGGCGCGCAGGCGGATGCGCAGGCGCGTATTTCCATGCGCGGCGCGCAATCCGGCACCATGTTGCCGCCCTCGAGGGCCTCTTCGCACCGCAATAACAGCCCGGGCGGCGCCGCCGCTGCCTCTCAGCGCCGCTCCTCCCGCCCGACCGCTGCCCCACGAAGCACCTCGCCCGCGCTGGCTGCGCAATCCACGCGCCAGGCTGCATCGGATGTTTAGACTTCGCGTCTGTCACGACGGAAAAGGTGGGAATACTTATGTAGAGTCCGCGAGCGGTAGCTCAGTGCATCAATTGATGTCACTGCAACGCCTCTGACCGGAAGGTCAAGGCATCTTGAAAGAGTCCGAATGTGTCCTATCAAACATTTGTGCATACAGATTTGCCTAACAATCGTAGGTAAATATCACATGTGTAACTCCGTTTTTTGAACTTTCTCACTAAATATTCATTGGCAAAAAGTTATCATTTTCTACCATTCTACGTACCCTAGAAGTTGGTAACGATTCTGAGTAATTCAGTTTATAATTTAATGTCATGTGGAAAACTGTATATGCGGACCATTTACCGGGAAATAGAGTTTTGCATCAGACGCATGAAAACAAAATATGTTACTTCTTTTTCATTGTTTCTTAGTTTTGTAAAGAAAATTCCAAAAAATAGTTTTAAGCTAATTTCATTTTCTAAATATGTTAGTCTTTCAAAAGATCATCAGTTTTTAATACGAAAGGTTAAACGGGTTTTTCTATAATCTCTTTCTTCCAATAACATTCATTTAAACTACCATCACTACAGCAAAATTTCATATATTTTTACGACGTTTTACATCAATTTAGCATAAATAACTCATTGTCTTTTAGTTATCCGCATCGCATGTATTATTATGTTTAAAATTATAAATACATCGTTAAAATGTGAGATTGAAAACACATATTTGTGGTCGTTATTATCGTTGGTTACGAGTAAGCATTACCTTTTTTAGAACAAAATATCTATATTTATAAGCATTTACCTAGTAGTACCTGAGTGAATAGGTTTCAGACATTCCCGAAACATTTTATTCTCGACTCCAAACCTTTTCACTTGTACACAAAATGTAATTTCTCTCACTACTTTCCTTTCATAGTACCATGAAAATATATTACACATTACACGTCTAAAATTGTTAAATTCACGTTCTAGCTGCTAGTCGTAGTCCAAATTCACGTCCTTCACAACCGCACAAACCGGTAGCGGGAGGTTCGAGTCCTGACGGCGGCAGGATTTTCGACACTAGCTTTTCAGCTACGTCGAATTCAGTCGCTGTCTGGAGGAGAATTCTAGCGGCCGGCTGCTCTGATCGGTAGTTTTCCATGGTTTCTCCGATCAACACCACGCGAATACCGGAGCAGTACCCTACCAAACGGGCCACGGACCGCGCGCGATCTGTCCTTCCCTTTCCTTGTTCTCTCCTCTCCTCTTACACACACACACTTACACTAACATGCACTACACTACCACATATCCCAGGAGACTGGTCGGGAGCTTAGAGTGTGTCCCGGCTGGGGCGGTGCCCCGCTGGTGGGAGAGTCCTGGTTAGGGGGAAACCTCACTAGCCGACGGTAGGTCGGCGCCGGATCTCGTCATCTACCGGGGGGTGATCACCGCCATCTCCCGAGAACAAATATGCACTACGCTAACGGGACTAATGTCCAGAGCAGTTGACGCGCCCAGAAACACGAAAAAAATCAATCAATCCATCAAACTTATTTAGGATAGGGTCGTGGCAATTTTCTGCGTGAGAACATAGAGCTAATGTGAAAAGAATACCTATTAGTTTGGTATCCGAGTGCCGTTACCGCATCAAATTATCATTATTTACTTTTCATTAAGCAACATGCAAAGTTACTTCCACACAGAATGGCATTTTGAGGAGCATTGCTGGTGATATCCTTCTTGTAGTTATCTTACATTTATTGATAAAATATTTTAAGTTATAATAGATATTTATGTTCATTATTTTATTATCATAGTTCTGTCACTATTATCCAATTCACACAATTGCTTTATATTAATTTTTAAGCACGCAAAAGTTAGTTGAAACGCAAAAAAAGAGGTAGAAGAGAGTCTATAATATTTTTAAAGTAAATAATTGATCATTATTACTGTAAGCTTATTTTTATGTTACTATTATAAAATCAATATCTCTAACAAACATCCACAGAAACTGACATTTTTGTTCTAAATTTACTTCTGAAGGCGATAAAGACCTTACAGTTTAGAAGGTAACCCCCTAGACTACCAGAACTGGTTTTGAGAGAAAGAGTTTGAGTAGAGTTATGAGAGAAGTGTATCGTTTGGAGTTAAGTGGAAAAAGTTTTCGAGGGTGGAAAATGTTTCATTGAGTTATAATGGAAATATATTTTAGCCTACTGTGTGTTGAAGGTCATATAGTCGAAGCCAAGCGAGTGTGATTGAATACGAATTTAATTGCACGTAATTTGTTGTTGAGAGTACTAGTCTCAAAATAAATAAAACAAAGAAAAGAAAACGGCTTTAAGTTGAACAAACTTTGGATAGTGCGCGGATAGCGGATTCAGGTGAAGCGAACGCTTCTTTTAGAAACGCAACGCTGCTTAATTAAGTTCAATTCAATGAAACATTACTTAATGTGGAGAGGCTCAGGTCATCAGGCCTGTTTTTTTGCCTCACCACCCCAATTCCGCTAGGCTTCCTCCAGCGTCTCCTTTCAGAGAAGGAGATATCACACGAGCGCCGAAAGAGGCAATTTGAATTTGCGCAGAAACTCCTTTTAGTCTTAAGGATCTTCAACATACAGTAAATCTGCAACATGAAACAGCGGGCTTTACTTGCCCTCTGAAAGAAGAAATACAAAGGATTGTTTCGCCCTTAAAATTTCACGGCTTCGATTGGATGTGAATCCGTGAGTGTGGGTATACAAATTCGATACTCTAACTGTTAGTTCAAAACTTCTGCAGTTAGAAGCAACTTGTGCGGGCAGGTTCTTGCACATCAAAACTGGGTAACTTGCATACTGAAGAAAATATTTTTAAAAATTAAGCTAAGTCTTAAAAGCTATTTTTTTTACAAAAAAGCTCCGAATGTGTTTGGATCGTATTTTAATTGATTTGATTTGATAGTACCAACGTGTTTATCCTTTAACCTCAAGAGAAATGAAGAAGTCACAGTTTGATTAGAAATATCTCCAATACTTAAGAATTACTCTGATGTATCCACATAAATACCAATACGGGGCAATACCTGGTTGGAGAAAAAACCCGTAGCCGACGGTTAGTCGGTGTCGGTTCTTTCTATCCAGTGGAGAATGATAATCGCCACCTCCCGAGATAAAACATATACTACAGTTACCGGATTAATGACTTTAGCAGTTGTCGCGCTCGAAATCACTAATCAACCAACCAACGATACCGCCGTCGTATCGCGACTGTTGATTGATTGATTGATTCATTGATTTTTTCGTGTTTCCGGGCGCGTCAAATGCTTCAGTTATTAGTCCCGTTAGTGTAGTGCATGTTGTTTCTCCGGAGGTGGCGGTGATCTTCCCCCGCTGGATTGCGAGATCCGGCGCCGACCTACCGTCGGCTAGGGGAGTTTCCCCCTGACCAGGACTCTCCCACCAGCGGCGCAGCGCCCCAGCCGGGACAAGCACTAAGCTCCCGACCGGTCTCCCGGGATATGTGATAGTGTGGTGCATGTTAGTGTAAGTGAGCGTGTAAGGGGAGAGGATAGGACATGGAATAGGAAGGACAGATCGCGCGCAGTCCGTGGCCCGTTTGGTAGAGTACTGCTCCGGCATTCGCCTGGTGTTGATCGTAGAAACCACGGAAAACTACCGATCAGAGCAGCCGGCCGCTAGAATTCTCCTTTGGACAGCGACTGAATTTGACGTAGCTGAAAAGCTAGTGTCGAAAATCCTGTCGCCGTCAGGACTGGAACCTACAACTTCCTGGTTAGAGGCGCTGCGGTGACATCAGTTGATGCACTGAGCTACCGCTACCGGTGCGACTGTTGAGCCAACGGGCGTCGAGAGCAGAGGGGGAGTGGCCGCTTGACGCTTAAGACGGCCGCCAGGGAGCGTTCGGCGCGGAGGGCAAAGGGCGTGAAGGACGGAGGGCGAGGGCGAGGGCGGAGGGCCGGCGGCCGTTTAAGAGCGACGTGTAATTAACTGGACGGCGCGGCGGTGGCGTCCGCCAGCACCCTCTGGCGGCGGTACCACGAGTGCACTTGGATCGCCGCCTCGCCGCCCCCACCCCTCCCCGTTGCACCCGTCGATGCTGCTGCCGTTCGTGACCGGCAAGGCCACGATATGAGAGAAAGAGCAAGAGGCTGATAGAAGGAGAGAGCTGAAAGAAAGAGAGAGAGAGAGAGAAGAGGAACTAGGGAAAAAATGAAACTAATGAACAATAAAATCGCAAAATAAGCACACGAAGAAGGAAAACACATCAACATTAAATATGATTTAAGAGAATGAGTGCGAGAAAGAAAAAATATTGGTGTGGCAACACAGAATTAGTAAACATAAGTAGAAAGGAGAAGAAATATTAAGGAAATATATAAAAATCTATTTTAGCTATACATCTATACCCTGAAATTTTACAATTCCTGCTTAAAATCAATAGTATCGCTTAGTATTTCCCTTCGTTTTTGTGATCATCACGGATATCTAAACCATCATAATGTAAGGAGTCAAGATTCAGTATATGTATCGGCAGACATCAAGAAGGCGATTATGTACCCAGCCCACTAGGAACTGAAATACCGATTAGCAAGTTCGGATATATGGAGACGGACGAGATAAAGAGAAGAACGGAAACAAGGAGAATAAAAGGTAAACATCTCGCTGAACGGACAAAAGTTTGTAGTCTTGAAAGAACGCCTAAAGCTTCATGTCGTAAAAAATAGAATATGTGTTGGAATGTGGAGAAAAATTAAGCGTCTTGGCATATTCACAAGGGATATTTGTGTTAAAATTTGGAAGAGATTTGAAGGTCTGAGAATATAGACGATGTTTGTCGTCTTGTGAATTTAAGCAAGAAGGCACATGTTTTGAAGTATAAACGGACTGTGGACATGTTGAAAGAACTTTCAGTGTTGTTTTCGTTCGTTTTCAGTAAAAAGTTCTGTAAAGTTTTTATTCTCATTTTCATTATTGTAAATAAAAATATCGTTTTGATTTCTAAATTAGAATTTTTTAAAATTTAATAAACCAGTTAATTTTCATTGTTAAAAATCTACGGCGCATGCCGTACAATCATTGGCCCTACAAAAAAGTAAATGGATATTTCGGTTTTCTATTTATGAATCTAATTCATTGAAGCGAAAAATAATAATCATCATAAGAGTCAGCCTCACCTTGGAAAGACCGTCTACAGGTCGAATTCTTTCGACAATCGCTAGACCCACTCGATTAGCCTATTAACCAGAAAATTTATTAATGTGACGTTAGGTGAAATATCAGTTAATATGCATTTCATGGTGTCAAGAAATATAATCGTGGTAATGTATATAAAAATAATGTTGCCTCTTCACAACATGTTTCTTAGTCCTTGATGAGAATTGAGCGTGCTTGAAGTAATCCTCCTTAAAACTTTCGTCTTTTTGGCTCATCGCCATGCAATCAGTCAGTTCTTTTTGTCCCTTAGGCCCGGAATTCGGCGCGGTTAGTAATCGAGGTTCCTTATTAAGAAAATCGGGACACCCGTCTAGGAATCTGTAGTGTCTCTATTTGCTTAATATCCGTGACTTCATGTAGTGTAGTAAAGCAATTCGGAAAAAAGGAAGAACGAGAGCTGAAATGAAATATTCAAAACAGAAATAAGAAAAACAGAAAATTATTGTTATTATTATTCTTAATATTATTCCTCTACTTCATGACTCAATATGATATGAGTCGGTTGAATATAAAATTTACTTCAGGGTGCAACCATCTTCATTAGGAGCAGATCTTGGGACTGAAGTCACGATTGTACAAGTGGACATGATTTTTACTCCAAATCCTGGATAACAGCATCCCATTTGTTTGCCGTTATCGTGGGATCAGTTTCAATTTGTTAATCGTTCAATATTTTACACAGTCCAATAGATGTCACTAGTCCAACAGACGTCACTATTCGTGGTACTATTATTATTATTATTATTATTATTACCAATATTATTATTATTGTTATTATAATTTCAATCTAAAATATTTTGCGTTTTGTAAACGCTTTTGTTAGGAAACTAATATAATATTACGCAACCATTTTCAAATATACTATTATGAGCTTCCACTAATGGAAGTCACCTATCAATGTCTGTTGTATGAAGAAAGAGTCCCAGTATCTACACTTTTCCAAACATTCCTAGTACGGCCATTAGCCGACCAAAGTTTATTTTGAAAACAAAATCAACTTTCCTCGTTATATTGATGTTACAAGACCGGGAAACAGAGAATTGCAGAACGAGTCTGAATTTAGACGGAATTTTGAAAAAAAGAATGTAATGAATAGCTCCCAGCTGCGCATGTACAAGGTTTTCTTTCATTATACTTCGTTTTTATCTGTTAATGCAATGATGATTATAGAATTTTGCGGACTAACACAAAAGAGGACCTGTGTTTAGAACAGAAAACAACCAACTGTAATAATAATAGAATGCCACTGACATTGTGCTTTTAAAGATTGAAATGGAGGTGCAAAAGAGTGTAAATAGCTTCATGCGTAATGAAATTTGAATCAAATTAATGAAACTGTTGTTAAGATACAAAGTGAGTATCATTATAACACAAATAGATAGTTAACACGAGTCAAGGAGAAAATATATCAGCGGGACAGAAAGAGACAAAAATTACGTCAAATATGTACAATAATTGCATTCAGTTACCAACTATGAAAATTCTAAACAACAAACGATGTTCTAAAAATGTGAAAATTAACATTCTTGTTAAGTTGTAATTTTAAAAAATAGTGATTTGAAAATTAATGTTAGTTTGTTCATGGGTGTCGGAAATTCTTCAAAAGCAAGTTGATAAAATATGTTTAAGCTACACACAGTATCAAAATTTATTATTGCACACCTCTTTAATATATTTTTCGACTTACACCGTAAACAAGTGAAAAAATAAAATGAATTAAAGAATCCTACATCTGGTACCTACCTGCGTGAAATAGAATAGATCCTTCTTGGTCCTACACTAACCAACGTCACAACATTTTCTAAATTAAACTCCTTTGTCCAAGAAACTGCCGAGCAATTCAGTTTCTTTTACTAGAAGTTCCTTCAATATACTTCCGAAAAGGAAATAAAAATAGCACTCTGTGGAAGGAATTAATTAGATGGAAAGAAACAACAAAAAAGCAAAACTTCCACTAACAAAAAGTATGCAGGAGTAGAAAAGAACGATGCTGCTGTGAAACGAAGCACAAATGATGGAACTCGACCATCTCACGAGACTGCACGGTACGGTAATAAAAAGGTAGAAGGCAACGGGAAGAGATGAAAGCTAATAAATGTGCGTATGTAATGAATGCGATTATACTTTTAAAATAAAAATTAATTACCATTACAAATGAGAGTTACACTGCGCCTTCACCTGGATCTCGTTTCGCGATTGCTAATTTGTGAAACAATGGGGCTATCTTACGCGTTAAGGAAGAGATAAAAGTATCATTAATATACAAATTTTGTTTCAAACCTGCGTGAGTTTTCATAATTTGAACTCGATTTATTATTAAGGAAGATCGATAGAAAAAATATTATGGTGTATGGAACTTGTTCCACTTTTTCATGAATTTTCACAAACTTGAGACCGGGAGTGGTAGCTCAGTGCATCAATTGATACACTGCGGCGCCTCTGTCTGGCAGGTCCTAGGTTCGAGTCCTGACGTGGTAGGATTTTCGATAAAAGCTATTCAGATAGGTCGAATTCAGTCGCTGTCTGGAGGAGAATTCTAGCGGCCGGCTGCTCTGATCGGTAGTTTTCCGTGGTTTCTTAGATCAACACCAGGCGAATGCCGAAGCAGTACCCTACCAAAAGGGCCACGGACCGCGCGCGATCTTTCCTTCCTCTTCCTTGTCCTATCCTCTTCCCTTACACACACACTTACACTAACGTGCACTACACTACCACATATTCCGGGAGACCGGTCGGGAGCTTAGAGCTGTTCCGACTGGGGAGGTGCCTCGCTGGTGGGAGAGTCCTGGTTAGGGGGAAACCCCGCTAGCAGACGGTAGGTCGGCGTCGGATCTCGCCATACAGCGGGGGAAAATCACCGCCATCTCCCGAGAAAAAACGGGCACTAAACTTACGGGACCTAAGCTGTTGACGCGCCGGGAATCACTTACCAACCAACCAACAAACTTGAGTAAATAAAACGAACGTATGTCGCAAGTTGTTTTCAGGAAACGAGATTTCTATTGTAGATTCTCAACTGTACGAAACTTACCATGCCAATATAAGTCCTTCTTCTGTCTTTTGAAGTATACTGAATTATCTCCTTAATTATAATTAACAAAATTAATTAAATTAATTATTTATCCTGAAGTTACTAACTGAATAATATACTTCGATATATTTTGCACAAAGTACAAAAAGGCGAACAAATAATATTCAACTAAAATAGTATTGTTCAATATTCATCGTTTTTATTTCCTTAATATGTATTCACAAGAGATCGTCTCACTGGGGCTCTGCCTTATATCTCATTCTACTCTTTAGAGATTTTTGTAAAATACTGAAGTTATTTCTATACTATCGTTGTTTGCCAACAGTCTATGAACATGTAAGTTCGTAGACACTACATCCAAGATATATTTCATAATTTCCCTTTTCAATGTCGAGGCATTTACCTAGTTTTACGTCTGAACTCGGTTTCCCAAAACATTTCTTATTCTTCCCCATAAAAATTCTTATTTCTCGAACGTTCGTCAACTCTGACTCGTCTCGTTTGTGATCGACAGATGAAACATGAACTTCATCGCAGCCATACGAAGGGACATTTCATCACATGCGTCACAACTCGAAACTTTTCGCAACTTTCTCGTGGAGAAGCCGTAAAGTCATGCAAGAGTTGCTTCACAGAACCTCCTGCTTTGGCCATTGACATCAAGGGAGTATAACTTTTAGCAACTTTGACAGTTACCTAAGAACCTTAAACTGTCGCTATACGCATAACGAACTCATCAAAAAAGGAAGTCAGCGAGGGACAAAAGCTTCTTTCACCTTGTGCATTATCCTCATACATTATACAGAACGCGCCTGCCTGGGTTGTTGAAGAGGCTTGGAGCAGCATGTAAGTAGACTAGTAGACTAGAGGCACCGTAACAAAGCACATCAAGCGGGCGCAAGACGATGTCTCCCTGTTCGAGTTCTAAATAAGGCATGTGTGTGTTTACTACGGGGTTGGGAGATTTCTCATAAGATCACGAGTCACATCTGAACAATTAGCACCTTTGTAGATCATTCATCTCACAGTCACACGTCATACTTCATTTGTCATTCACATTGTGGACCGCAGTGGTAAAATATCACGGTGGACATGTATCATAAAATGGAAGGAGAGAAGGCATAAGCAGTAATCATTCTCGCATGCCTACACTCACTATCTCATCAATATCGAGTACAATGTAGGTAAATGAAACTAAGAGGTAAGTTGTGCTTCATATTGAAAATTTATAATAAGCATTTGAAAAATATTTGCTTTAGAATCTCGTCCTTTAAAATTTAGTGGTAATTTTGTTTATGCATTAATTGTTCATTATTTTTTGTTTGTGAACCTAAAATGAAACAGGTAATTGTGTAATTACTACCTGTGTTAGCCTTTCGAATTCCTTATATCCGCGCGGGGCTTTGCAATACCTTTTGCCTGCCTCGCTCCTCTTGACGCCCATTTGTTATGAATTCCATTTATTAAATTTAAAAAACAGGAAAATGCAATGAATAAATGATATAATACAATACATGAAAAAATAAAAATAATTCGATGTAAATAATATTGAGATATACAAAATTTCCTCTCTCTACATTTATATCTGCTAAAGATCTTAGCGTCCGGCTTTTTGGGTCAATGGGTCACGATATATTATAATCCTTATTACCTCTATAATGGATTATAGGATCCGCCGACTATACAGCGCAGCTGGGAATCTGAAATAGAATGATTCTATTCTTAGTTCATTTCTGTTTGGATTGACTAAATGAAAGATCACTTTCTTTTCTAAAGAACAAAATTCAACAAAGTTTATTTTTACGGTTTTAGTAAACAATTTAGTGAATTTACAATTTTTTTAGGCCTTTGATCAAGATATCTTTCAATTTTTAATTTTATACCGCGGTTAACTTATCTTTTCTTCGTTGATGTCCCTCGTAGACTTCTCAGTCGAAATATCTTGCGAGCTTGCCGTAGTCCAAAGTCCCAAGAAATCCTCTTCTGCCCCTATCCAAGCTGGTCTCAAACTATCAAAATTATCAGTCCCGATTACGTCCTATGACATAGTCCCGAACTCGATTACCACTCCCGACAAAGTTCCAATTTATACATCAATATTGCTTCCACATGAAAATATCTGCAATATCATTCACAGTCCTTAAAATTTCACTGATAACCCAATTCTATCTAAATTGTACTCGTTCCCTCTCACGAACCTACGATCAGTTCAGAAGCGCGTTGCCGAGCAGAATGAAATCTTCCTGCATGATTCATCCCTCGAAGACTTCGTATTAAACTACCTTCATTTTTTTCATAACATTTGACCGTCCTTCTCTCACCCAGCCAATCCATACGTTTGTTATATTTTGGTGTAGCTGACCTTTTGATCGTCTAAACTTCTTCGCCCAATCCCAAATTTTCTACTTTCGGCACCAAGCCATCTCTTAATGCATTTAGAAAAAACAAAAACTACATTGTTTATTCACGGTCGTTGCTAAGCTCTAGCTCTCGTGATATTTCGTAATACATGTTCCACCATATTGTCTACAAATAAATGTTAGTTTATTTTAACGTGACATATCGGTATGTCAGAATATGTTCTTGCATTAATATAAAAATTGTCAATTTGAAATGTTTCCGTTAATTTGAAATTCTCATTGGGCATTTTCATTTTAGTTACAAATTAAATTTTCTTTTTATAGTCACAAATAACTAATGAATAATAGTACTACTTGTAGCAATAGATGTAAAAGCCACACCAAGATCCTCGAAGTATTATTTTTACTGGCCATGGAATCTTTTAAATAGTTTTCTGAAACAGATGCAAATAACCTGATTCTACCGTTTCATTTATGCAATTTACACTGCAATTGTTCATCCAACTCTCAAATACACACAACACATTTTCATGTATTTCTCGAGATCTTTTCGGAAACAGACTGTTCATAGTTTTGTTAGCTTCTTTGAGACTTTCCACAGAAACTTCACAACAATGTTCCATTTTGTATGAGTAATCTTCTATCGAACTTCAAATATGCAATAGTAATCAGATTTACAATTTTTTTTGACGCCATATTGCCAACTGACTATTACACACAATGAGTTTTTTCACTTTTGAAGCAAGATAATTTTAATGATTCGAAGAAAGATAATTCGAATTCTCGTTAATTTCAGCAAAGAACTATTAAATCACGAACTTTTGTATGCACCACGGGCCTTTCTTGATGTTCTGTCACTCGGGCAACTTTGAACCTCTAGAGTCAAAGGCTCTACAGTTTGGAAGACATCCTCCAGGAAAAAAGCATATTCTTAACTATAAGAACATAATTTACTAACTAATATGGTAAAGGTGGATTAGGGTTGTATAGTAAATTATCATAGTCAGAGTATGATTTCAAATGTCAGATATCGAAAGGATGGTTACGAGAAGAGGAAGTGAAAAACTACATCTTTTAATGGTGATTAATACAATCATGTATTTTTGAAAGAGTATTTTCTATTATTCAATTTTATTAGTTAAACTAAAAATAAAACTAATTATTTATTAGTTCAAGGAATGACCAAGATATTTGCGTTATTTACATTTAAAAATATCCAATTAAACCATAAATAGTTTCTTAATTTAAAATTTCATGTTTATTATTGTTATATTATTATATTATTATATTATTATATTATTATATTATTATATTATTATATTATTATATTATTACATTATTATATTATTATATTATATTACTATATTATTATTATTATTATTATTATTATTATTATTATATAATGGTTGACTTAAAGTAGATGAAACTTTTCATGAATTCAGCAAATAAATTTTACAAGTAATGTATCAATAAATACACACACACACACACGCACGCACACACACGCACACACGCACGCGCGCGAACACACACGCACGCACACACGCGCACACACACGCACGCACACACACGCGCACGCACGCACACCAAACGCCACACACACACACTTACACACACACGCGCGCGCGCGCACGCGCAAGTCATGTTCCGGCAGCACCCGCGGCAGCGCTCTCGTCACGTTTACGCGTGGGCGTGGCAGACGGAAGCCCAAGGGGGAGGGGGAGGAGCAGGCCTAATCTTGCGCGCGACGCAGCGCTACCTCCTCACAACCGCTAACTCAGCGCCAGCGCAGAAACGCACGCAGCCACTCAACCCGTAATCCGCTAACGCGTGGGCGGTCGCCTGCGGCAACACCTGCGCTGTACTCCCTTCGCCACCAACTCTCACTTCAATTCTACATTCAATTCCCACTTTGCTAGCTCATTCTGTCCTCTGTCTCATCAAATTCACCTGATCCGAAGTTCTATTCGTTTTTTCTGTAAAGTCGCATTTTAATTACTGGGTAAATAGTAAATACTTTGTTTACATTAGAGTAGCTGTAGGGGAATAGGACACATAACAATAACACAAGCACACACCGCAACGCTTCCAGCCGAGACAACTACGGCCCCCTGTACAGGCTGGTTCTCTCTCTATCCTTATGAACAGAGAAAAAATTGTAATTACGAACAGAGAAAAAGTAGGTGAAGAAATTCACGTTGAAAAATTTTTTAAACAAGAAATGTCTGAATTAATATACTTTTTTATTGTTTAAAAAATCTTACAGCTCTCAATCTTAAAGATTTACGGCTAAGTAAAGTATAATTATGGTCTGATTATGGTCTCTAAAGTATAATTATGAAGGTTTTTCTTTCACTAGTCTATTATTCTTCAGATTCTGCTCCCTGTGACTGTTCTTTTAAGGTTCCTCTGCTGTTCACTGGTCTCGTATACCCCCGCGATTCCAATGCGTGCAGACCATTGTCCGCACATTCGCAATTGATATCGTTCCAATTGTGACCTTCGGAACGGTTATTTCACTTTTGTAATCTTCTTTTCTACAGATACCTTTTCAAGTTTGTCCTCTCGTACCTCCCCTTGCGTCGAATCGCTTCAGTTAGCTTCAACACGTGTCTCTCAAGACAAACACTATTGTTTTCGTGTCTCGACAACTCTCCCCTTCCTGCAACATCTTTCACCTCACTTCCGGAGCTGTCACCGTTGTGAGTCCCGGAATTCAAGACTTCCCACTTCCGCTATGATTACCACAACCTTGACACTTCTGTCATTGCCCAGCTCCAGTCTTCTCGAGAACAGGCGTTTCCTTTTTACTCATTTCTACATCAAGTTCGTAATCGTATTCTTCTGCTTTATTTACCATTTTTGAGTGGCCTTATTTTGACCGTTCTATTCATCACTTTTCTGTTTCAAAAATTCTAGTTCCTACCTGACGCAGCAACTAGTAACTGCTAATCTGTGTATTTTGTAAGCTCTGTTTGTCATCCGTGTAGCCCTGAATTAGGCACATGGAACAAACGAAAGAGTTTGGATGGAACAAATTGAAG
This sequence comes from Teleogryllus oceanicus, assembly GCA_964035755.1. Classification (NCBI taxonomy): domain Eukaryota; kingdom Metazoa; phylum Arthropoda; class Insecta; order Orthoptera; family Gryllidae; genus Teleogryllus; species Teleogryllus oceanicus. The sequence goes on from CAXIVR010000003.1 coordinate 173,671,645, forward strand.
AGCACAAAGTGATCTCAAAATGTATTTAAAAATATGAGGAAAATAAAAAAGAGGTGGAAGAAACGCGTTTCGAATGTTCGAAACTTAAAGGAAATGATAAGTAAAAGAAAAGTATAAGGTACATGTACGAAGAAGGTAATGGAGACTTTATTGAGTTTTTGTGAACTTAGAATAACTTACTACCTATTCAAAATAGCTACACATGTTATTATAATGTGATGAGAAATGTACAGCTAAGACTTTGTATCACAATAATTAATAATAATAATAATAATAATAATAATAATAATAATAATAATAGATACGTAGTAACATATAGTGTGATATTTCATTCCTGTTAATGGCTAGCGCTTAATTTCTTCATTAATAATTTTTGCCTCAGGTGGACGTTTTATCAGCGACCCCTCGGAATCACCATTATCTTCTCGACTTTTTCCTCACAGTTAATTAAATTGAATAAGCCATTCCTACCTGCATTCTCAACAAATATTTTTGGTTTCACTGTCAACGCCGTGAGCTCACTTCTGCGCTCAACGCTTTCGCACTTCGCACTGAGCAGAACCGAGACGGAGAGTTTACTGTGCCCGTGTGTACGTGAGTACGTGCGAATACAGGATAATACACCTGGGTGTCGCATGCCGCACACTTTCAAAACGTTTCTATACAAGCTTACCTCACTTAATTAAACGTATAAGAGAGAGGGAGAGAGTTATGTGAGGAAACAGGAAGACAGTGAAACAGTAGGTGTGAGAAAACATTACGGATATTAACAAATGTAAAGCACGAAACAAATATTAAGGACAGAAAAGTATGATACGTAGAAAAATCATGAAAACGAATAAACAATAAAAGCAAACAAAACTTCAAAAATTATTCATTAGATGCGTTAATATGTCTTGAAGGTATAACGAATTAGAGATTGTTCACGACACGAAACTAATTTTTATGTACAATTCAACAGAGAGTTAAAACAGGTATTACCTTCATTAACGTGGCGGTGGCGGCGGCGGCGGCGGCGGCGGCGGCGGCGGCGGCGGCGGCGGCGGCGACGCACGCGGAGAGAGGCAGGGTGAGAAACGCGAGAAGATCATGGAGACGGGGGTTACGAGAATGCGAAAGGGGGGGGGGAAGGGGGGGGGGGGACCAAACGCGGCGAAAATAGAGGCAATGAAAGTTATATAAGTTGGATAGGGAATAGAGATGAGAGCGATAGAGGCAACGGACCCAAAAATGCGAGAGGGCTAGAGAGGAGGAGGAAAAAGTTAAAGGCCGATGGGGTGGTTGAGAAAGAAGAGCGGAAAACAGATGGGGAAGAGTGGTAAAGGTGGCGGAGATACAGAAATAACAGGAGGCGGAGAAAACCAGGGAAATGACTAAGAACGTGGTGTTGTAGGTGGGGCAGAAGACGATGGAAAGGCAGTAGAGAAAGCACAGGAGACGGTAGTGGTCGGAGAAGATGGTAATGGGTGAAGGAAAAACGCGGGGGGGGGTGGAAGAGGTGGGGAGTGTGATGGTAAAGGAAGCAGCTGAGCAGGTGGAAGAAGGGAAAGTGAGGTAGGATGTGGAGGAAGTGGTTCAGATAAATGAAGTAAAGGAGGCGGTGGAGACGGTGGAGCAGGTGAAGGAGGTGGCGAAGGCGATGGCGGAGGCGAAGGGTTGGTGGAGGAGGTGAAGGAGGTGGCGGAGGCGATGGAGGAGGCGAAGCGGTGGTGAAGGAAGGGAGGCGTTGCAGGAGGCGGATGGGTGGTGAAGGGGGGAGGAGGTGGCGAAGGCGATGGCGGAGGCGAACGGGTGGGGAACGTGGTGGAGGCGTTGGAAGAGGCGTAGGGATTTTGGGAGGAGATAGAGGAGAAGGAGGCATTGGGACAAAAACGGAGGATGCACTGGAGGCAGAGGTAGAGGAGGCCGAAGAGTCAAAGGCGGCGTTGAGTAGGTGACCGTATCACAAGGGGCGTCGGAGGCAGCGGCGTCGTCGACGACGGTGTCTCGGCGCCCGCCTCACGGGCGGGGGCGGCGCGCCGCGCTCGCGAAGGAGCGCCCGGGCGCGCACGTGGCGGAAAGGGGAGGGGGACGCGGAAATCCCCGCTGCGAGATTACGAGCAGGGCGGCGCGCCACCGGAAATGGGAATGCAAAGGGAATTGCCACTGCGCCACCAGCGCGGTTGCCTCTGTCGGACTGTGGCTGCTGCTCCTGCTGCCGCTATTACCTACGGAGGTGTCTCTCCTTACTCGGCCATTACGCGCTCCGGTGCAGCTACAAGGATGACAATTAGCGGTTACACCTGTTTGTCCTCAGGACAAGCCCTGAAAATCACAAAATTCCTTGGAATATACCGGAGTAATGCAGTGCCATGATCACGAAAACCACTAATGCCAGAAAAATCACCTTCCACCCTTCATGGTAGTTATTTAACCTAACCAATGAGGCTCAGAAGCTCTGGTCTCCCCAACCGTAGGACAACGTCACTCACGCTGCAGCTCCGATCACCGACTGATTGGTCACTTAAAATATATTCTCTACACGTTTTTCGTATTATATATTACTCACGTTTTCTAATTCGAAATATTGTTCCAGAATTCCAAATATGTAAACCCAACAGGTCAATTAAAATGCTATTTCTGATCCAACTTGTAGACTTGATAGGTCAACAAATTAATGTTTGTTACTCCCGAAAAAATCCGGAAATGTACTTCATATCATTATTTGTAAGAACTTTCTGGAAACTTTCATAATTTTGAAAACATGTAATAGAATCTGTATAATCTAAAATGTTCAACTGCCAAGCAACCATTTGAGCGCTCGTCAGTACAGAATCCGCATCTCCTGGCCACTGTATACATCTCTTCTAAATTAAACGTCGTGTGTGTATTTCATTTCAACAAATCCATTTTAGTTTGTGGTATCAAAACACAGAGTTGCAGCCATTTCCATACGTCGGTCATCTTCATTGAAATGATGCTTTATGAAAATGAATATGATTATTAAATATTATAATGACCGAAATCTTTGTAATGACAGAAAAAACATAATAATTTTAAGTATTATTATTGCACCTTGTTCCAAAAAACATATGTTTAACACAAACTTCATGAGAATAATCACAACCACTACAAAGACATAAAAAAATACAATCTTGGCTGTCCGGATGACGACGCGTTTATTGATGTGGTGCCGACGTTTCGATCATCATGTCGTGATGTTCTTGTTTATTTACAATAATAACTGGCCGCGGAAGCCTAGGACTTCATTTAAGACAAATAAAGTTTTGTAAAGTCACCAAGGAGTTAGCAGTTGAGCAGAGTTAGAGATTAGGAGGTGAAAAGGAAATCAACCACGACCGTCATCTACTCATGTTTTACTTATGAATCTCTTGGTACTGTCATGCACCTCTAACTGTACGAAGAATGCAATTATGGTTGCTTCAAGTGTCGCAATGGAACGTTCATGCAAACCTGCATCTTCTAGCCTTAGCTCTCCTGTATCTCCCGCCCCATTGCTAATACTTGTAAGTTAGTTTGTACTATTTATCTTACGATCAGTTAAATCTTATAATAATCGTTTATTAGTTCCACATCTACAAAATGAATAGTACATCCTCGTGTTTATTCCGATGATATTTATCTTTACTTCCACTTCCATGAATCCCACCACCGTACTATCACCTTCATCTCGCGATTCATCCCAGTCCTTTCCCTTGTCATTCACAGTTTCCCGAGTCAGAGACAAAAGCTTTCAGCGGAGTTTCGTTGGATTCAACGGTAACATTTCACCGAGTGCGGTACCTTCCTGCATTAAACTTAACGACTATCTTCGCATTAAACTAATCGACTTAAGAACAATCACGACCCTAAAACTCTTACTTAAACAAATGCAAATATTATTACCAGATCAACCGTTTTAACTACAAAACCCACAACTTCTAAGAAACCTAACACAATAGAATAAGTATCAGTTGGGCAATAAAATACCATCGTCAAGGACTATATATGCAATCGATGCAGTTGTTATCTTAAGAACGACGTGACACCAACTTCAACATTTCTCAGAAAAGACGACTCTATGCTTCAACTATTCCATGTCTTCATTTTTTCTCCCATTCACCTTATTGTTACCGTAAACCTCAGGCATTTTCAACTTTGCCTCCGTTCTTCCACTTGATCATCTTCACAATTATTCATTTTTTTCATTACCAATTTCTTCAACCTCGACTCTATTTTCAACCGTCTTCACAATTACTCGTTTGTTGCATTACTACTAAATCCATAATACAAATATCATTTTATTTACAAAGCACTCCCATCAATTGTGCGTCCACCACTGGTATCAACTTCCCAACTTATCTTGCTCGCTAATTTCGACACAGAAGGCATTTCAACTATGCACAGCATCTCGCATTACGCATTTCGCATTTCCACAATCATACGTAACAACGTCCATATATTTGCCACCACCGCTCCCTCCTCCACTCTCGCGAACTCCACCACCCCTCTCCCCCAGCCCTTTATCTCACACTCGCGAAGCGCAAGAGGCCCCGACCTAATCAGAGAGCAAGACTCCCGGCGCAGTTTCTGCGCGTCTCACTGCCGCTATTTCCCTGCCTGGCGGCAACTTGCTGCGCTCGACTCCGCGGCGATGAATCGCGAGATTAAGGCCCTTTGCGCCAAGGGCCCGCGCGGCGTTCCGGGCTGCAAGGCGCCCGCGCCAGGTGCTTTTCTGCGCTATAACACGGGAATTGACGTAACGGACCCAGAGAAGCGCGGTCGAGCACTTTGGAATAAGGAAGACGAGACTGTGATGTGCACTCGTTGCGTGTGTTCAAGGTTGAATCCTGAGGTACAAGAATAATACGAGTGTAAGAAGCACGAAGCCAAATTAGCGAGTGCATTATTTCACCTGAGGTTTACGCTTTTGTGTCATCTTTGCTCAATAGATAATTACTGTCTAGGTTTGCATTTTCCTTGCATTGTAAGGCGATTGCTCCAGGTGCTTTTCTGCGCTATAACACGGGAATTGACGTAACGGACCCGGAGAAGCGCGGGCGAGCACTTTGGAATAAGGAAGACGAGACTGTGATGTGCACTAGTTGCGTGTGTTCAAGGTTAAATCCTGAGGTACAAGAATAATACGAGTGTAAGAAGCACGAAGCCAAATTAGCGAGTGCCTTATTTCACCTGAGGTTTACGCTTTTGTGTCCTCTTTGCTCAATAGATAACTACTGTCTAGGTTTGCATTTTCCTTGCATTGTAAGGCGATCGCTCCAGGTGCTTTTCTGCGCTATAACACGGGAATTGACGTAACGGACCCGGAGAAGCGCGGGCGAGCACTTTGGAATAAGGAAGACGAGAGTGTGATGTGCACTAGTTGCGTGTGTTCAAGGTTAAATCCTGAGGTACAAGAATAATACGAGTGTAAGAAGCACGAAGCCAAATTAGCGAGTGCCTTATTTCACCTGAGGTTTACGCTTTTGTGTCCTCTTTGCTCAATAGATAACTACTGTCTAGGTTTGCATTTTCCTTGCATTGTAAGGCGATCGCTCCAGGTGCTTTTCTGCGCTATAACACGGGAATTGACGTAACGGACCCGGAGAAGCGCGGGCGAGCACTTTGGAATAAGGAAGACGAGACTGTGATGTGCACTCGTTGCGTGTGTTGAAGGTTGAATCCTGAGGTACAAGAATAATACGAGTGTAAGAAGCACGAAGCCAAATGACCGAGTGCCTTATTTCACCTGAGGTTTACGCTTTTGTGTCCTCTTTGCTCAATAGATAATTACTGTCTAGGTTTGCATTTTCCTTGCATTGTAAGGCGATCGCTCCAGGTGCTTTTCTGCGCTATAACACGGGAATTGACGTAACGGACCCGGAGAAGCGCGGGCGAGCACTTTGGAATAAGGAAGACGAGACTGTGATGTGCACTCGTTGCGTGTGTTGAAGGTTAAATCCTGAGGTACAAGAATAAGACGAGTGTAAGAAGCACGAAGCCAAATGACCCAGTGCCTTATTTCACCTGAGGTTTACGCTTTTGTGTCCTCTTTGCTCAATAGATAATTACTGTCTAGGTTTGCATTTTCCTTGCATTGTAAGGCGATCGCTCCAGGTGCTTTTCTGCGCTATAACACGGGAATTGACGTAACGGACCCGGAGAAGCGCGGGCGAGCACTTTGGAATAAGGAAGACGAGACTGTGATGTGCACTCGTTGCGTGTGTTGAAGGTTGAATCCTGAGGTACAAGAATAATACGAGTGTAAGAAGCACGAAGCCAAATGACCGAGTGCCTTATTTCACCTGAGGTTTACGCTTTTGTGTCCTCTTTGCTCAATAGATAATTACTGTCTAGGTTTGCATTTTTCCTTGCATTGTAAGCCCAATCGTGAAAGGCATATTATGAAAGGTAGATGTTTATGGATAAAAATTGAATAGTTGAAATGGGAAACAGAATAGGATAAACGTCACAACCACTTGATTAAAACAAGAATTCTATACATAAGGTTGGAACGCGTTGTTTACAATATGCCATGGCCCTTGGTTTAACGATGTGGTTACGAGATGTAAACACAATACTATAATAAAATTTCAAATGAAACGGATAAGGAATACTCACGAAAGGGAAGAGATACACGATAAAATTTCAGCATGATAAATCAATGGTACATAACTACTAATAGTGAAGTATTTTTGTAAGATTCATAAGACAATATTCTTGCAATGGAAATACAACGTATAATGTTTCAAATTACCACTTTTACAAAATATTATTTTCTACAATTGTACAAACATGAACGATCTTGCATTCTTCTAGACGTGATCTTTTCTAAAGACATCTAAAAAAACGTGAAGTCTATGCGTACAAATTTTCGCACTAAGATAGCCAACGACTATGGTGCTTTGATATCATAACGAAGGGAATACATGAAAACAAATCCTGATTTCTAATAGAATCATACGATCGAAGATACAAATTTGTACACATTTGTAACGAAATGATTGGTTTAGCTTAATCTTGATTTTTTTTCAAGATCGAAAGCTCCATCTATCAGGGTCGGTAAAAAATTGATATCGAGCAAGAAACAATAATTTCGCCCACAAAATATTAACACATTTTTAAATTGTAGTTATCATCTTACAGATGTTCATCAAAATATCCACAATTTGAGCAATCGCAGATGTTTTATGTAATATGATTTACTTAAGAGTAAGATTCACAGCAAGTGACAACCTCAAGATAATGTGTGTTGAGGATGCAAAATAGCTTGAGTTTTTTTGGGGAGAGCATCAGAAGATGTTTCCTGTTGACAACAAGGCTCTTGCCGCCATTTTACTTCCTTGACACAAGGGAAAATTCGGAAAGCCAATTAAGAACTATTAGTTTACCTCATCGAAAAAATTATTGAGTATTGAAGAAGTTGTCAGTATTACCTAGTCTGGGTGAAATCGTTTTCGTTAATTGTTTTGTGTTCTAATTCAGGTGTGATAAAATGTTAGGCAGAGGCTCCGCGCCATATTCTGTTCACGGAGTCTGCACAGCTGTGAAGTAGACCACTACCAACGTAAAATTCTAACTTTCAATTCCTTCGCTCTTTACACGAGCGCCGCGTGGAACCTCTCAAGTTCTCGATCTTCAAACAAAGCGATCGCGTCACGTCACATGTAGGAGGCAAGGATTCCTCGAAATCGCGACAATATGAAATGTTATCTCTCAGCAAGTATCTTGGTATCCGTCCCTTGGAGCGCTCTATCGTCCTTCCTAGAAATCAGTTCAATAGTTCCGAAGAGTTTCATACGAAAAATATAATGCCTTTCTCTATGGAAGCCCGCCCGTGGTTTCTACAGAAAATAATATTAAGTTCAAGGCGCGACGTTTGAAATGTATACCCATTGCTGATACTTAGCACCAAAGAATTGCTATATATGATTGAATTACAAGAACGGCGCCAAATTTAAATTAATTTTGGTCGCCTATGTGCCAACAATGTGCAATACAAAGGTAATGAAGCAAGAAAATTTATAAAATGTTGTCAACGTTGTAAGACCGCTACGGAAGTCACATTACATGTAACACATTTCATCTAAAGAAAAACACACAATACACCACCTACAACAAATTAGACGTGTACTGGAAATTTAATAAAGCTTAGTTGAAGTTGTTTTTGTGGAAACTATTTTTTTAATTATTTTTTATTTAATAGGTAATTATTACATACAAATTAGAGAACGTGATGCTAAGTAGCTAGGCCGAAGGACTTCAAGCCATTACAATATCTACATTCTACCGCGTTTTAACCTTTCGTATTCTTGAATTCACCCCAAATGGTCTTTTCATCGCATCAATGCCGCGGAAAAGAGACCATAAGGTACCGCTGAGGGAAAAACCCCTGAAGGGGGAAAACCTGCCGTCAGAAGCCGAGTACATGCTAATCTATACCGTTTTAAAACTATTTATTTATTTGGCGCGGGCGTCAGGCATTCTCCTTCTTCTAGGCCTCCTCCGCACCTCAAAACAAACAGCACCACAGAAAATCGGCCGCACCAACGCCTCTGCCCTAACATTTCCGATTCCTACTTCACACTTTTTGCAAACACCACCCTAAGCTCTGAACAAAGAAGGCCACAAGTCGACCGAGGAGGGGGGGGGTAGTGAGCGACCGTCTTCGGCGAGGCAGCAGTGGGGTCCGAATGGGTCCTTGGACACGTCTGTGCTCAGCAGCCCACTTCCATACAGGCAGGTTCCTTCAGCGACGCCACGATGCCACAGAATATGTGCTACTCACAAAAGAAAGCTACCCACAATTCGCGCGTCGATACAATGCGCATGGTCGCCATATTGAAAGGGTGTATCAGCTGTACGACCCGGCATTCGTTGTACAGTTAACGGTGGTGAAGGTGACTTTTATTTCCGTTTTACACGTATTTAGTGTGTGTATACCTAGCAAAAAACATACGTAACCCGAGGGGACATTTGCTTCGTATAGGCAAATTTTAATATCGCACATAGGCAAATATTAATAAAAAATAGATAAAAAGATAATGAATTATAAATACATAAGTAGGAGTGTTACAGAAAGGCACAGCCTTCCTCGCATTCAATTTCTATTGTCTTTGGTCTGGGCTAGTTTATCGGACTTGCTACATAATCTCGCGAGCTGGCATTTATCACCGCCCAAAGCACAATTAAAAAAAATTCTCAATTATTTGGTTTCCCAACAGGAGGAAAGAAATATTACTTTAAGAATATTAAAGAAGTGTAAAACATCGTCCAAAATGACAATTTTCATTAAAAACTTTGGAGCCTTTTTTAAGAAAACATTGTTTAACGTTTCTAAAAATGCGAAATTGAATCTCTCTTTCACAGAGAATTTTTGAGTTTTCGTAAAACGTTATTTAAAGTAATTTATAGCACTTTAACTAAAAATCGCTAGAAATATTATATTAACGTCGTGATAAATATTTAAAAAAATTACATTTGTGTAATTTTTGAAAAACAAAATAATTCACAAAAATGAATTTTATACCATAACAAAGGGTGCAATTAGCACTACATGTTGGGAAAGTTAGAAGAAAAAGTTTGGACATGTTTTTACGAAAGTTTGAGCTGACTCTTGCGGTTTCTTAGCACAGTTTCAAGATGGTGAACGCGCGATGGTCCACGTTGCGCGGTGGCTCACTGAAAATCAAAGGAGCCGCCCTCTACTTTTCTTTCAGTATAGTATCTATTCTGTGGCGCCCTGCGCTTAAAAAAGTTGTTGCCGTGTTTCGTTCTTCCCGTTTCTCATAATACCTAGTTTCTCCACTATTATTGGCTTCTTCACCAATGCCAGTTCCCCACCGTTTCCAGTTTCTCCGCCGTTTCAAAGTTCTCAACTTTCACGTTCTAAATTTCCCCAACGCTTTTCCCCTGTTTCCACCTTCCCTTCCCCCCCCCCCTTCCCAACTTCCTTGTCATTCTCAACTTCTCCACCGTCCACAACTTCCCCATCTTGATTCCTCCTTCCCCATTCCCAACTTCCCTAATAATTCCACTTCCCAAACTATTCTGCCTTTCTCCGTCATTTCTTTCTTCATTCCAACTACCTTTTTTCCTCCCCATTCTTTTGTTCTACTTACTCTTTTTTCATTTTCCCATCTCTTCATTCGTTATTTCTCTATTAGTTTTTTATCGTCTCCTGGCCGCGCAACTTGCAAGTTTTCTGAGTGAAGAGGCAAAGCCTCGCGTCAAATCTGCCCAGAGTTTTTCTTTCTTTCTATCTGAGCTGTACCTTAGCCAGCATTGCTGGCTATTTTTGAGAACTTCACGCAAGTTCAGAAGTAAAAACATTGAATAATATTTGTAATTGAAATGCGTTATTTATTGCAATTAATTTTCAACCAACAACATGATTACAAAGAATTATAAAATCCTAAAAAGAGATAAATCAACTTTCCAAAAAGCCTAAATTGTCTTTTCTAAAATCTGAAAAATTCTGATTCTGACTACTGTGGGACCTTTGCTCTCTCAAAAGTAATACACGTCTATCACAATTCCCGATCGATCCATGAACATCACTTATTTTTATCTTTCGTATAACAGCTCTTAAAACCATTTATCATTTGTATACCTTTTACCGTATTTTTATTAAAGAAATTTCAATTTCCATCGTGGTCCCAACAATTTCACCTTCGACATATTTTTCTAAATTTATTATTTTTTTGGCATTTTTTCTCATATTACTCATTCCCTGGTGACTTTGATTGTGTGTATCCAGCAAAAGTAAAAATTCACGCAAAATTCTGAAGTATTAGCAAAAATGCTACACGTTTACTTCCGTCCCTCTTGTTTTCTTGCAAGTCTTTTAACTCCTTCGTGGACAACTTCGTGAGCTCCCCTTTACTAACTCTTTTTATTTTCTGCCTTTCTCTTTCCCTCTTGATGCATCGTCCTGCAGCTCAGGTTCCCAGTTGTCCTCGATGCCTTAGATGTGCTCCACATCCTCCACTTTGAAGCTGATTCAACGCACCTCCCCCGTATCCGGTTCCGCCTACTTCCTGCCCCATGTCCCTCGGTTCAATAACTTTCCTGGACCCTAGACACCCTGTATAACTCCCCCTACTCGATTTTCTAGATAAAATGACACTTTGCACAACCCTCTGAACAACTGCCCTGCGTGCTGTCACCTTCCAATGACTTTGCTGAATCTACTTTTTCTTAGTATTAAGGCAAAAAACAATATTGGGAATCACAACACATGGAATTATTTTTCCAGCATCGAAGTTAGAGAGTTTTTCATGGGATACACAGTGTATTTAATAAACGGGATACAATAATGTTTGAACGTGTACACAAAATTGGATGCAAGTTCTTGGTTACACTCTTTACCTCCTTTCTGTTTCAACTGTTTTTATTGTGTGTTTGGAATTGTAGTTGTGGAAGTTGTTTGAAAATCCTACGTCAATATCCTTGTTCACTTCAAATTGCGCTCAATGTCCTTATAAAATTGTATATTTGCAAATACATTACAAATATACAAGTACTTCTGAGTGTTGTGAATTTGTATAGATATACCAACGTATTTCATCTTGAGTTCTCAACCTCAATATAGAGGTTATTTTTATAATTCTTTGCAAGATTGTACCGCAAATAGAATCACAAATTGAAGTCTGTTTTCTCTTCTGGCAACACTAACCTCTAAAATCAAATCTACTTTGCATTACACTTATATCTCTTCTTTACGAGAGCTACCACTGTTTTATCTCGCCATTATTTTTCTTGTTATGTTCCACCCTTCTCTTTAACCTCCAACTTCTTGGCCCCTCTTAAGTCGTTAGAATCACGTATAATTAAAAGCACATTACAGTATTACCTAACAAATATTACAAATAGACTTGTTAATAGGTGTTACGGCAAGACTCGTAACTTCAGTATGCTATTTATAAATTAAATTTACAATTTAAATTAGAAACTTTTACATGTAAATCCTTTCCATTATAAACTGAATATTCTACTCCTACTTTTTCCCACCACTCTCTGTAGTAAACTTTATACATTTATTTTTAATATTTATGTTTGAATTTATATTGCCAGAACCCTGTTACATTTATTGTAGTTGTGTTAGTAAATAGTTTTAAAAAAATAGTTTTTCGAGGACAGTGCTTTTGTCCTCTGTTTCACTGTCTTGCAACCTTTGCGAACTCCTTTGCCCTTCATCCTGCTCTTGCTTTTGCTTTTCTGCCCTCCTCCCTTCGCGCCATCGCAGAGCGCCGAGCCGCAAACGTCGTCTGCGGGGGCCCCAAGAGGTCCGGCCGGAAGTTGAGGAGGATCTGATGGCGCAGGCCGGAAGCTGTCACCCGGCCCCGAGGCGAGGGCGGAGGGCGGCCGCGGTCGCCGCCAAGACGCTGCCGCGGCGTGGCGCAGACCGCTGCGCCGCAGGCTGATGCCCTGGCCCCGAAGCCCCAGACGACAAGCAGCGAGATGGTGCGGGAGGGAGGAGTGGGGGCGGCAGTGGCCGGGGTTGAGGAGACGGGGGAAGTCGACGCGCTACGGAGGGAAACAGAGGAGGGGTGGGGATGGGGACTGGGAGGAGGACGGTGTCGGGGGGAGGGGGCAGTGGCCTTGGTGGGGTTAAGTCCGAGGAAAGGAGATGCGAGCGTGGGTTGACAGGCGGCAGGGAGAAGGGGGCGGGAGGAGTGGGAGAGAAGAGTAGGGAAGGGGGAGCAGAGGCAGTCAACACGCCACCGAGAAATACAGGGCCGGTGGGGGCTGGGGGCCGAGAGAAGGACGAAGTCGGGGGCGGGATTGGAGGCAGTGGCCTTCATGGGGATGAGGTCCGAGGAAGGGAGTTGCGAGGGTTGGCTGCCACGCGGCAGGGTTAGCGGGAGAAGAGAGCGGGTGCGGCTGCGGTGAGGGTAGACGAGGTGGAGGCAGCCGGCGCGGCCGCAGAGGAATATACAGGCGAGGTGGGTATTGGGGCTGGAAGGAGGACGGTGACGGGAGCAAAGGTCGTGGTGGGGACGGGGGGGGAGGGGCACACGCGGCAGGGTTGAGGGGGGGGGGGAAAGAATCGCGAGGGCAGCAGTAGCAAGAGTTGTGAAGACGGCGGCCGAGAGCGCGGCCGCAGAGGGATACAGTGGTGGGGTTGGGATGGGGACTGGGGTTTGATTTGATTTTTTTCGTGTTTCCGAGCACTTAAACTGCTTTGATCATTAGTCCCGTTAGTGAAGTGCATTTTTTTCTCGGGATATGCGCGATGATCTTTCCCCGCTGGATGGCGAGATCCGGCGCCGACCTACTGTCGGCTAGTGGGGTTTCCCGGGACTCTCCCACCAGCGGGGCACCGCCCCAGCCGGGACAATCTCTAAGCTCCCGACCGGTCTCCCGGAATATGCGGTAGTGTAGTGCATGTTAGTGTGTGTGTGTGTGTGTGTGTGTGTGTAAGGGGAGAGGATAAGACAAGGAAGAGGAAGGACAGATGTCGCGCGGTCCGTGGCCCGTTTGTTAGGGCACTGCTCCGGCATTCGCCTGGTCTTGATCGGAAAACAACCGATGAGAACAGGCGGCCGCTAGAATTCTCCTCCAGACAGCGACTGAATTCGATGGGGACTGGGAGGAGGGCGGCGACGGAGCGGTGGAACTGGCCGTGTTGTGGACGGGGTTGGAGAAAGCGGTGAAGACGGGGGGGAGGGGCGTGGGGAGGGGGCGGAGGAGATGAAGTGGTGGCCAGGGGATGAGGTCGATGTACAGCAGTTACTGAGACCGCTGTCAGACGGATCGCGGCGAGAAAGCGAGAGTGGTGCGTGGTGCTGTGGGAGGAGCAGCAGCGAGAGGGCGAGGGTGAGGACGGGGTAGACAGTGCAGCTTCCGAGGCTCTTCGCTGCGTCTGAGGGGAAGGGAAGGGAAGGGAAAGGGAACTCGAGGCCGTTGACCGCTTGACAGAGGAGCCAAACGGCAGGGACTCGTCCCCTTAGCAGGAACTGACACTTCAACGTTGCATTAAGTGCGATCAATTACTGGGCTACAAATACCCTTATTAATCACAAACTATGTCTATCCTGAAATATTATGTTCTAATAGACTGCAAAATGTGTCATTGTTAAAACAGCACAGGAAGTACAGAAAATACAATAAACATTTTAACTACACCAATGTTAATGCAATCCTTGAAATTGGTTGTCAGAAGTTATACTTGATTTGACGATATATAACGAATATATTTTTCTTTATTTACATAAATTCTATTATAAAGACAAATTTGAGAAGAAAGACATTTTGATGGTCTCTGTTTTCACTACTTTACGTTATTGCACCTCAATGTAACAATAAGATACTATATAATTTTATTTACTTGAATTTCTAAACTCAAAACCTAATAGTCAAAGATTTCTTCCGGGCTGAAGGGCCGTGGTCCATTGGAAAAACATTTCCAGACGTTTCGTCCGCAACTAGTTGCTGACTACATCTTTGACAACTCCGGCCGTGAAAGCCTACATTGTTTTATCAAAACCTAATTTTTATTCATATATTTTGAAAGTCAATTAATGTTTAAAGAATCTAAAATATTTGTCAGGTAACCCCTATCGACCATTAAAGCAACACAGTTTCTTGGATTCCTTCCTTACTATCAATAGTTTGATAAGGAGCTGAGGAATAGTTTAGACCTCATATACTATTTATCAGTTATAAGCGTAAAAAAGTCTGTATTATACACACGCCTTTAACACGTGCCTTTAGTATTTTGTAGGAAAATGGTAACGAACATTTGAACATTACTATACCGCAGATAAAACATGTCTTACCATTACGAATTCCATCTCTCAATTTCATCAACCCATCACAAACAAGTTCGACATACCGAGAACCTCACACCCCAGTCCAACTTAATACCATATTCATCCCACACAAATTTCATTTCCCTTTCTTCCACCATTGCTTTCTTGAGCAAAGCCAGAAAATCCCGAGGATATATTGCCTAACTACACCGCCCGGCCCTCTTTCTCCACCGCACACTGCATTTTCGCTCTGTTCCGCGAAGCACGAAAACCGCTGCGGTTGGACCGAGGGCGGGCGAGGACGGGAGACGAGTGTCCAATTTTTTGAAACACGCGTGCGGTTTCAACGCTGTCGGAAGGGAAAGAGCGAAGAAAAAGGATTTAAGAGGGACTGAAAGGACAAGTAGCATGACGAGGAACGGGCTTTAAAAAAGCGAATCTAGAAACGTAAAAAAGAACGAAAAGGAGAATGGAAATAAAGAAAAAGAGTCGTAAGTCTGAGAAGGACAGAAGTCCTTTCCATTTGCCGCTCCAACGAAACAAAAGAGTAAAATTATGCTATTACTTTCGTGCCCGCGCCGCCAGGCAGCGCTCTCTCCGCATGCGAGCTCCATCTCCTCGACCCACCACCAGGAGCGCTGGCGCCCCGGGAATAAGACGCGGCATTAGGCGTCGAGATGCGTCGCTGCGCCTTGGCGAATGCAGTCGGGGATGAGGGAGCTTAGAGCGCGGGTGGGCGATGGCAGTGGCGGTGGAGAAGGGCAAAACGTTCCTAGAAATGGGGAAGGTGCGGGAGTGGGGACCAACATGACGGTGGAAACGATAAGAAGGGAGGGCGGCAATGACAGGAGGCGACTACGTCGAAAGAAAATACTGAGATGGTTATAATTTTTTTTTCCTTTAATGATTCAAATTCACCAGTTAGAAAAAACAGATATTCATTTATTTGTTTTAGGGTATATGATTCTAAGGCATACACCGTAGACTTGAATAAAGGTAACTTGCTATTTGATTACATTTAAAACATTTTCAAATATCAAATCAGAACAAACATTTATTCACAATATTTAACAGTAATAAAATGAAAAAGTAAAGAAAGAAGAACTACACAATTAACAACTAGAAAGGAAAAAACTAATCCTTACATTTCTTTGAATATAATTATAGTTCGTTCACGTCTCCGATTATACACCCTCCTGCTCACGTCTACAAGTCATTGAATCTTCAAATTTCTCCTGCACATACGTCCTCTGTTGATGACTGAAACGTTAAGCTTTTCTCCATGCTTGAACATATACCACGCCGCACTTGGTACTGCGAGCCACAGTACCGTCCGGTACAAGCCGTAAAGCCAGCACCCGACCTGAGACGTCTTGTGGGGGTGGCGAACACAATTCACCAGATGGTCGACTAGCTCAGTATAGACGTCCCAGTGTGGACACAAAAAATAAAAAAATAGGGGGGGCAGGGTCGTGAAGATCGTTTATGGATGGGATGCAAAAATTACAAATAACTCGGGTGAGAATCACTTTTCACTAAATTCAGAATATATTCTAAAAATATTTGCTGCTATGACAAATACATACAATGGCACACAAGAAAAAAAATCAAATACAGAATACTCTTGACTGAAAAAAAACACACTAATAACACAATACACAATTTCCTACTTTCATCTACAACCCAATTGTTTAACAAACACACTTTCAAAAATTCGAAAGAATCGTTAAAATATTACTTTACAAAAATGTGAAAGAAACACACATTGAAAATCAAAATTAATACTTTTGACTTAACATTACTTTTACAACAAAAAGGAAACTCTTTCTCTCTCTAAAATCCAGAGAATGACTATTATTATAATTATACTCTTACACAAACTCTTAATCACTATATTACAATATTAGATCTTCAAATCCTTTTTGAAAGAAAAGATTGATTCTATTCTCACGTGTTAGAAGTCGGAAACAAATGTACTTTTACTTTTCTTATCTTTTAAGCATGGTAAATCTGTTACCCTCCTTTTTCTTTCTACGTGACAGATACAGAATAAGCTTTCTGATTAAACTGAATCACTCCTATCCCTACAAAACAGTTTATTTGGAACGACCTTACTGTGTTCTCGGCCGCGTAGAGCAGTCCGCTGTGCTTCCTTATACCCCTTTTCACCGAGCTGCTTCGGCCTTGAAGCGTCGTGGCCTCGGGTTGAGAACGCAGTTGCTCCCCAGAAATCGCCTTCTTCTTCTCGTTCAAGTTTTATATTCTTGAATACTCTCATATGAATTTTACTTTATTTTCGATTACGGTTAATGACTAACTGGATATTCAGAGTGAAAATGAATCCAGAGATCACCCCTTTTTATATGAGCACCAACTTCAAGAGAGTATTTAAATATAAGAAAAGCATGTGAGAAAAAAAACTGGAAAGAGAAATGAATGCAAGCTATTAATTACTGCCATCTATTCAAAATTTCTCTCCCTAATTCTTCCATTATAAATTCATAACGTTTCTTATTACCTTTCTTCTAAGATTATGTTTAAATCAATTTATAATAGGATAATTACCTCTTCGGGTCTTCTAGAAGAGTTTTCCTCAAAAAAAGTTGCAAATCTGAAGTCCGCTGCAATGTCACTTCCTGGCGTACCGTTTTCCATACGTCCGCCCAGTTCAGCTGCTACCTTCAGAAAGAACTTTTTCTTTCATCCGACCTCCGGTCTCGCCCTTGGTCTATGGTGGCGGTCTCTCTTGTTCTAAATTCTAATTAGCATTCCAAATATTCATCCGCGTTGGCGCGCATTCAAAATATTCTTTTCCCTCTCTTTCTTAGGGCGATATGTGACCCGTTTTCGGAATCTAAGAAAACGGACGGTCACAGTACAAAGTTTTTCAGTCATCTACCAGACCTCGAATCATTCTCCATTCAATAGACAACTACTTTCGATTGTTGATTTGGTTCTACTTTTGGCTGTTGATTTACTTTCTGTGCGTATCTTGTCTGTCACTAGGGTGTCCGGCCTTGTCAGACTGTAGTTTTAGTGCAAGCAGGCCGTGCACACGAACGTCTTCCGGATGTTTAAAGTCTCTGACATCGCGACTCGTTACAATACGTTCCTGGTGGAGTTAAGGATGACTGGGAAGCTGGTGGGAGTGTGGCAATGGGAAAGGTGTGCGATGTCAATAACGAGTGAGATAAGACGGAAATGAAAGTGCAGGTGGGGGCAGAAGCGAATATGAAGTCGGGGGGTATAGTGGGGGAGATTGATATAGGGGAAGGGGGCAAGTGAAAACGAACAGTAGAGTTGGGGAATATACTATACGGGAAAAGAGGTGTTCTAAACGGAGGAAATGGGCGATGTTTCTAAGAAAATTAGATTGATGCTGGTGGGAGCAATTGTTAATGCATAGACACTAGTGGAAACGGAGAAAACGGGAAATATGGAAATAATTTAGTAGGTAAAGAATGTACTGTTTGATTGATCGTAAGCAGTACTACAACGAAAACAGCTAGAGATGACAATGGCGACGTGGGAAGGATATGATAAATTAATAAACTTTGTAGCGTTTAGTAACCTAGATATTAGGTAGGAAGCGAAAAAGGAGCGTAGTGGAAGTATCTCAGAATAATTTGGGAAAAATAGATACATTTCTTTCCTAAATGATATTCGTATCTGTTTTCTTAAATAATTTTTGTGCTGTTCCTGAGAAAGAGGAATCACATTCAAGAAATAGTAAAAAAGGCAAAGAAAAATCACCGGTATTGTTTACAACAATGTGTTCAAAACGACCAGTTACTTCCTTGTATTTGACCACCTATTTCTATGAAACAGTAATAACAAATCATGAATTTTAAAAAACAAAACAAATGTATCTGGAGGACAAACGTTTCATATTTTTAGCTTTTTTCTCCTTCAGGGGTTGCTTAAAATCTATTCTGTAACAATGCATTCAATTATGTTATAATGCATTCTATTATGCAACAATGCATTCTATTGTGTAACAATGCATTCCATTATGTAACAATGCATTCTATTCTGTAACAGCGCATTCTATTCTGTAACAATGCATTCTATTCTGTAACAATGCATTCTATTCTGTGTGCATGTGTAAATGGTGTAAGTGTGTATGGCATTTTCATGAGGAATAGCCTCACATATGCCCTTATCGCAAACCCACATACAAACATATTGATTTCAATTAGCTTCCAGCAAGTACTTCAGGCAAAAATAAAATTTTCCGAAACGTTGGTGAAGTCGTACTTTTCTCTCCATTTCAGACCATGTTCCGACGCGTCACGTTGTGTTCTCTCTCCGCCAGGAGCCGGACAGTATCGACCTCAGCGCTAAGCACCACCCTGATGCAATGGGGCAGCAGTGGTTGCAGCAGGGGTGCGACGCTGTTAGTGGAACAGCGCTGGCGGCGGAAGAAGTCGCAAGGCCGGAGTTACGTAGTAGTAACCAGCGAGAAAACGGTAATGCCTGCCCAACGCGGTGTGCAAGGGTAATAAAAATAGCTCTAATTACACACGGCGCTGTTATATTTGCCCTGGAGGAGCAGGGCGACAGCGTCGCGAATGTGATAGCCTCCTCCCTCTCTTGGGAGGGCAAAGGAACGTCGCCTCTCTCTCCCCCTCTCCCTCCCTCCCTCTCTCTCCCTCTTTGCCTCGTCTCCCCGAGGACTCGTTCTGCTTGCGATGGTGGAGAAAGCAGCGCCTGAAAGAGACGCTGGCGAAATGGGCTACGGTTCGAAATTAAGACGCCCGAAAGAGCTGATGTACCAGAGGTGACTTGGTGTTGACAATCGGAGAAGGGATGGAATTGAATTGTAATACAAATGGCTGGCTATTTGTTGTTGTTAGGTAAGTGAAAAATATAAACGTGATTTACTTTTATCGTACATCTATTTTTGTATGTTAATTTATTTTGCATTTGGCCGAGTTAAGGGAATCTATAGAGTTGATATAATGGTGTTTTGAAAGAAAGTGTCGTAATTACAGTTAAAGAGATGTAAGAAAAAAATAACAAAGAAGGGGCTATATCCCACGAAATATTTATGAAATCAATAATGGCTACATGTTAGAACAATTAAAAATTATATTACTAAAGCGCAAGAAATAATTAAAACGAATTCAACATCAAATTATTTAAGAAACAACAAAGCTTTTACCTCTTAACAATACGTGAGGCGATTGCGAATACTATACTCGTAACTACAAATAAAAATGTTATAACTATAATAAAATTATTTTATGTAATTAATATTGTTAAACCTTCTGCTTCTTTACCAGTTTTGGAATCCAATGACCAGTTTCATCACTCAGAACTGCTCTAACAACATCATTCTGGATAAACATTATAAAACCAATTTAAAACGCAGAAGGTTGGAAACAAGCGAGCGAACTCACGCAAAACATTTAGTTTTGCTAACACAGTTGCTGACGGCAGCTTAAGCGAAGGGTCGGTTAGAGACACCGCCTTTTAACTGCCTGAAATGTTCCCTGACATTAAGAGGAAACGATTATAGGGTCGGGTGGCAAACGCGGCTGGTAGTTTTGAAGAAATAGTGAACATGTCGGAATATTTTCGTGAGAGAAAATAACTTTGGAAAATGCAAATGTTGCCTATGTGGATGTTGGAATTGGTTCAGAATGGAATTTGGTTTCATGTGTTTTGGTAATTAAGACCAATTTTCTAATTTATTATTTTTCATGTGATGCAATCATAAACGTATTACCTAGATATACTTATTTTGTCGTCAATTCTTTCATATCTCGTCATTAAAAATATTAGAAGTACAATTAAGCAAACAAAATTAGAGTTCCGAGAGTTTTGGAGAAGTACTTTCTTCGTCCATGAGTGTGAAGTTCATAAAATAATTAATTCAAATGTAAGATTCGATGTACTAAATGTCATGTTAATGAGACGATGACTGACTTCAACATATAACGATTCATTATGGTTTGTGCTCACGACAACAAATGAAACAAATGATGCATGAAATTCATGGGAGATTATTTTCTTGTTACTTACGCTTTACTTAAATTACTTAAATGATGTTACTTTTCTATTTACTTGCAAACTTCCAAAAGAGTATCCAAATTTGTCTATAGTGCAATTTGGACTCTACTTTTGCGACAATGTATGAAAATCGGTTAGAATAAAAATATTATACCGCATATTTCCTTGGGGCTTCCTTTGAAATCATCAGACCGTTTCTAGAATTCCCAATATACTAATTTTTATATTACCAGGATAAATACGGTGTTGAGAGCATGAAATACAGTATCAATTATTCTTTAAACAAAATAACTCATACTATGAAGAAAATACGACATTGTACGACTATATAGTTTGAATCAATAAATAATTAAAATATTTTACTTTCTGCCAACATTATTTTGAACAATTAAAAATTATCTTGCAGGAAGTGACTTCGCCTGACACTGGTAGTTCGCTAGTGTTGGAAACCCCTGTCTTTTGGTGCTGAAACCTAGAACTTCTCAGTGTACCAAGGGTTCTCACAACAACAGGATATTATATAATATTTTTGTAAACTTTTAGAACGTGAAGAGGGGTCTAACATGATAATTTTCTATCAAGGAACATATAGTTGCTTACAACGGTGTTACGTGCATTTGTCCATTTTTATATTTGCCCCTGAGTGAGATGTGAGATGCATCCCCATATGCACAGAAGTACGGCAGGAAGATGAAGTCTCCTTTGCATCAGAATGCGACATGCCGAACACCTGTGCTTAAATTTTTTCTTAAAAATCAGAGGCAAATGCCACAATATAAAAGCATATAAATCCACTAAATGCTATTTGGCACTACAAGTTCATTGGCAAAAAGTTAACGTTTTCTGTCCCTCTACGCCTTCTTGAAGTTCGTAAAATTAATTCTCAGGCATCCAACACATAAGCTACCACATCCAGCAGTATATTCTTAGATCAGATCAGCCGCTTTCTACAATTTTTGAATTTCTATGTCGACAGACTCCCTTCACAGCGGTTTAAGGTAGCTCTCTACTTGAGAATGATAAAAAATGGTGAAATTTGGTATTTTTCAATTTTTATTGTGTTGTTTGATCTGTTTTCTCTTTTAGATACTTCAAACCGTTTTTTGCTACGTTTCTTAGTTTTTGAGAAAATATGTTTTTTTCTAAGCGTGTCACGAACTTAGTGAGTGAACTTCATATGCATTTTCCCGAATTGGGAATTTTCATGCATGTCAAATAGCATAAATCATAAATTATTAAAGATAATAATACAAATCTTTGTGTAGCATGTAACGGTTAATTTGCCCTTGTGAATGAAATAAAATGGTTAATCCGTCACTAAAAATATCAGTTTTATGAACTGAAATGTCCAGAATAAAAATAATATTTTTCTCAAATAATCAAAATCTGACTCTTTAGATTTCACAGAACCTTTACCATTCTAGTTCATTAACTAGAATAACCAATTGTGATTAATTTCAAAGAATAATTGTCAAAATATATACATTTCTTGAGAGTTTTGGTGTTTGAAGTAATTAAATACTTATATTTTTGCCAGTTATTTATAAGTAAATAGAAAACAATTAATTATTTGATCTCCAAAGGTATAAAAAATTAAAAGTACAAGGGGAAAGATAGTAGACCCAAAATTCTACAATTTTTTTTCTCAGGTAGACATCTACCTTAACTGCTGTCAAACATCCATCACCACGGCCAACCGAACTTGGAACCGCTCGGTTTACCACACTTCTCTAGCGAGTTTACAACTGCACACGGTTAACGGACCCGGCTTACTGTCTCAGATTTTTTCTCTCTACTTTTTCTTCATCCATGAAGTTCATTAAAGAGCAAGCTCCAATCTTAGCAATTGTACATTTAATTTCTTCTCCCTTCCAAGCCTTTTTCACTCCAATGTAAGTTAAAAGAGAAGGCCAGATAAGATCAAGAATGTTTCCAAGGACGGAGATGTCATCGCTGTTCTTCAAGAGAGCTTCTGCAATTCAAGAAATTGGTTCTTTCGCATCGAAACACGCACAGTGGGGGCAGTGTTGGGGATCGGATCTTGCTTTTGATTTGGTAGTGATTGTGTCGAAACTGAATTTAAGCAGCGATTGCCTCATTTTATGAAAAAAAACAACTGTAAACCGGAGAATGGCGTTGTAAGAGTAAATTTGTAATGGAAAACGCTTCGCTTTAAAATACCGCTTCTGCTTGAATCTACTACTACTGAAAAAGTATTTTGCATCACTGCAGAAGAACACAAGAGTCCAACGCAGTTTGCAAAACTTTACAGTTGTACAAAATAAAACAAAAACAAGCATAAAATTAGTTTTATACAATAATTATAAAACACAGTTTTTCACTTGGTGTAGCAGACAACACTTTTTCTTAGTTGATATTACACCGAAATTGTTGAGTATACTTGTGTTAGAAGATAAAAACTATTTTGTTTTAAATGATTGAGTGAATGCAGAGAGAAAATTCATGTCTAAATGTAATTTTACATAAATTTAAAAAAATATTTTAAATATATGAAATACGATACAGATAAAAAACTGATATAGACAAGAGTTTATCTATTATTAGCGCGTAACGTGTTTGTCTCTGAGTAATGTGACTTTAAATATGTTTCTACCAAATTGTTGAGTTGCTTGTTTATTAAATAAGAAAATATCATGCCGTGTGTTATTAATGAACTACCATGAAACATATTAGTCACAATATTTTGCACTTTTTACTAGAAACGTTAAGTAAGGTATATTAACTTCCAGGAAATCATTATATTTTTTCTATCACCACAATATTTAAAAACTTTAACACAAAAAACAACTAACTAATTTCCATTTCTAACAAATTTCATATCTCAAACTAAACCAATTATTTTTCAACGCACTTAAGAATTTGAATTATACCAACATAAACCAACATCCGACCCATTGCGAGGAGCGGAGCATCGTGTGGAGGAACAGCTAACAGGGAACAAGCAAAGCAATTTCTCCCTTCACAGAAAGCAAAAAAATCCTCGGCGCACAAAGATGTCTAGATTGGTTGCCTACGCGTAGAGGATTGCTTGCATCTCGTCCCCGGACGCAGTGAGTTCCGCGGTAGTGCTGCAGTTCCCACAGGCAGCGCAGGCATCGAGGCGCAGAAAGGGAGGGAGAAGCAAGGATGCCAACACAATTGGCTTGAACATACGCGAGGCAGCAAGGAGCTGGAAAACAAGTGCTCGCAGCGCCAGAGGTGAGGCAGCGTGGAAGGAAGCTCATTGGAGGTAATATCGTCGGTACGCAGCAAACGTTACACGTTTCAAAAAGGGTCATTTTGATGAACTGTTTATGTTCAGCGAAACCATTTACTTTGAGGTGAAAGACAAATTTATTTATTTTTCATGAGTTACACAGTTTCTTCGAGCTCTTTTCCGACTAGTTTAATAGAAAATAGAAAAACGCCGACGCTTTTTGTATTTTTATTAAAACTACTCCTTATTTGACTCAACGCGCTGCTAAGAACGATTTCAAAATTGTTCAAACATTTAATGTGATCATTCTTTGGAATTGCATGTAAAATCACTGTCGAACTTTCTTGAAAGTCCTGTATGATGTTGTGAAACCTTCTTTTCTTCGCTATCTTTAATTTTGGAAATAGGCAATAGTCGCAGGGTGCGCGATCTGGCGAATAAGCAAGACGTGCGAGCACAAAAATGCATTAATTAGCCAAAATATCCCGGATATTTTTAGACTTTCTGTGGGTTGGAGCATTGTCATGTAGAATCAACCAAGAGTCTTTCTCGCTACATTCAGTCTTGTACTCTACTAATATTGACCAAAATTGATTTAAGACATTTAAATAATATTCTGAGTTTACGGTTTGACTTTCTCTGTGAATGTTTTCCTTGAAATCGAAAGACACTTTCAGCAATGACTTCACACTTTTCTGCATACGAACTTTCGTCGCTTTTCTCATTTTCGTGCTCAACCATTCCATACTTCGGCACTTGGTTCACATTGGAAGTACCAAGTCTCGTCACCATTCACAGTTTCTTATTAAGTATGGGTACCTTTCATCACAGTAATGAATTTGATACCCAATCGGAAACGGAAGGCAACGTTGGCTCGCTCTTTGACCGCCATTTTCGGACGAATCTCAACACATTACAGTTCCTTTTGCATTGTGACGAACGACTTATTGCAAATGACTCTGCGAAGTTATGAGCTGCAATAGTAGAAATTAGAAGCTTTTAAACGATATTATTCACAAGTAGTAGATAGTATGGCAATATAAGTAAAAAAGACAGTCACATCAGAACTCTAATAGGCTAGATCTCTATGAGATTTTTCGTACTAGTTCTTAACCAATTTTTTTCTTTACTCTAAGAATTACGATCTTTTCAGCTGTCACATTTCTAGTGTGCCGACGATTCACTTATCTACATATATTTCTCTTATCTATACTTAATACATCTAAACACTATCTCATTTGTAATCATTAATCTATTACCATTGCTCACCTCCATGGTCAGCTTTATCAATATCTAATATAATATAAAAGGTAAAGAGAAATTACTACTATGGACGCCACCCCCGAAAGGAGGGAACGTGGGTATCGGATAAGAGTGAGTGATAATGTGAGTAAAAAGTAAATGAGATAAAGAGGGGAAAGGAAAAGAAACGAGTTGATATGTGTCAATGCTTGCAGGAACAATCCGTGTTTTTTAACTTGAAGTGTGTGTAGTAGGAAGGGACTGACGACAATAGTATAGACGAACTCAGAATTGAAGCAATATGAAAGTGTGGTAAACGAAGAGGGATAAAGAATGAAGTTCACTGGAAAACAAGACGGTTCACAGTGATTGAGAAGAGTCTGAAGGAGAATGGAAACAGAAATACTGAAGAATATTTTCACTTCACGAGAAATCAGATCGACGAGAGGGGGAATGTTTGTGTCGTAATGGCTATTGCATTAAAGTTCTATCGTTGGGGAAGGTACGCAGATCTGATTCCAGGCCAATGCAAGTGTAATTTATGTTCAAATAAGAAAGCTGTTGATAGATTTTCTGGGACTTTTCCCGTTTTCTTGTCTCCCTTTCACCATCATTTCATCACATAATTGCAAGCATAGATTCCTTAAATCAACACACAAGTGTCTCAATGACCTAACCAGTTGAAAGATACCTAAACTCCTAAAATAGGTATCCAAATTAAGGAGCAACACCTATCAATAACGACAGTTTATTTTTACAATTTTCTATAAACCAAATAGTACAATAGAATTTTGTCAGTTCACTGTAGATAAAAAATACAAAACACAAAAGTCAGTGACCCCAATACCGGAAGATGTTCCAGAAAAGCATAGGCCACATTTCTCAGAATAAAATAACAGGAGACAATTTATTTGTCTCTTACGCAGGCAGAATTACTATACACCACCTCGCGCTCACCAAACCACTTAGACCTTACAGACCTACCGTGGAACTCACGGCCTATAATAAACCGCTTATGACGCGGTGTCCAGAGTCGTCTTTCCAGTCTCGCTTCCTGGTGGACTCGCCCGCCCAAAACCGCGCGCTGCCTATCCACGAGCGCGCCTCGTTTAAATTACTCACAAACACTTCTTCTTTGTAGGGTTTTTATCCAGCCGACAGCCGGTTACCCTTAGCGTCCCGATGGAACGCATATTTGACCATACACTAGACACCAACACACTTGCGGGCTCCTCTGATCTGGTGTCAGCAGAACGCGAGGCCCTCCGCGACAACACATACATACAAAGACAAGGGACAAACAACCATGCCCAAGGCGGGACTCGAACCCGCGACCCTTCGGACCGAAGCGCTTAGTCGGTACTCGCTCCTAGCCACCTCGGCCATCCAGGTCGGCACTCACAAACAAAACTCCAATAAAAAGAATGGATCGTCGATTTAGGATGCGCAGACAACAACGGTGAAGTAAGGCAAACGTTCTAGAAGGAGAAATGTCTGCGAGAGAGGAAGGATGTGGGAGAGTTGAGTGGAGGAGACTGAAGCGACGGAGAGTGTGGCGGTTTGGGGTGTTTCGAAAGCGTTTAGGGAGACGGGTTCGGGGGCAGCATGGACTCTGAACGATGGAACTCGCAGGGGATGAGATGCAGGGGAGGTGCTCTAGGGTGAGGCTTACGATGCCTTAAGGTACTTGGAGTGGGCTACGGGTGCCTCAGCGCAGCGTGGTTCGTGGCACAACGAAGGAGCCCATGTAGACGCGTAACCCTGCAGAGAGGGAGTATTGAAGTCGAGGCACCATCGAACTCTTTCGCCTCCTTCATCGAAATGGCAGCAGTTCCAAATGTAGCCAAGGGTGCCTAACATGCCGGCTGAACTAACACAATCAAGAAAGAAGGAGCGCGGAGGAAAACCTCAGATAGAGAGGAATTGGCGATCTTGCATCGGTGGCGGCTGTGGAAATGGAGGCCATTGCGGAGGGAGTGGTGAGGGTGGAGGGTCGGTGATGAGGGCGTCGAAGAGGGTTGAGGAACGGGTAATGGATACGAATGGAATGGAGGGCGCCGGAAAGGTGAAAGGAAGCAATATGTGCAGTAGGGGCAGTATGTGCGGGTGGCATGGACGATGAAGGTGGTGGCTACGCATTGATCGATTGATTGAATTTTTCGTGTATCCGGGCGCGTCAACTGCTTTGGACATTAGTCCCATTAGTGTAGTGCATGTTTTTTTCTCGGGAGATGGCGGTGATCTTCCCCCGCTGCATGGCGAAATCCGGCGCCGACCTACCGTCGGCTAGTGGGGT
Organism: Teleogryllus oceanicus; assembly: GCA_964035755.1. NCBI lineage: Eukaryota > Metazoa > Arthropoda > Insecta > Orthoptera > Gryllidae > Teleogryllus > Teleogryllus oceanicus. The sequence goes on from CAXIVR010000003.1 coordinate 173,699,150, forward strand.
TTCCCCCTAACCAGGACTCTCCCACCAGCGGTGCAGCGCCCCAGCCGGCACAAGCTCTAAGCTCCCGACCGATCACCCGGAATGTGTGGTAGTGTAGTGCATGTTAGTGTAAATGTGTGTGTAAGGGGAGAGGATAGGACAAGGAAGAGAAAGGACAGATCGCGCGCGGTCCGTGTCCCGTTTGGTAGGGTACTGCTCCGGCATTCGCCTGGTGTTGATCGGAGAAACGACGAAAAACTACCGATCAGAGCAGCCGGCCGCTAAAATTGTCCTCCAGACAGCGACCGAATTCGACCTTCCTGAAAAGCTAGTGTGGGAATTCTGATTTGGTGTGGTTGACGTTCTCATAAGAAGAAATAGAAGAGGTCATCTTTGTCAACATATTAAGATGTTGACGAAGATGACTTCTTTTATTTCTTCTGAAAAGCTAGTGTTGAAAATCCTGTCGCCGTCAGGACCCGAGCCTAGAACCCCCAGTCAGGGGCGCTGCAGTGACATCAGTTGATGCACTGAGCTACCGCTCCCGGTGCGGTGGCTACGTAGGTGGATGTGGCGACGCACATAGGGGACAGGTGAAGCCAGCGCGGATATAAGGGTGGTAGAGTTGGCATCGTCTGCGGTGATAATCGGGGGGAAGCAGCGGCAGCGGAGGACGCGTGGGGGGGGGCGGGTGAGGTGGGTGAGGCGGGGGAGCGGGGAGGGGGGGAGGCGGAGGGGGGGAGGGGGGGAGGCGGAGAAGGCGGGGGAGGCGGGGGAGGCGCGGGGCGACAGGCGTTGTAGGAAGGGGGCGGCGAAGTAGGCCGGGGAGAAAAAGGAGGAAGAGAAGACTGGGCTGTTGGGGCGGAGAATCGCGGCAAGGAAGGGGGGGGGGGGGAAGGGGGCGAAGGGACGGCGGCGACGGATGGGACCGGGGGCGGGGTCAAGCGTAATGGGGGGGCGGGGCGGGGTTTCAAAGGGGGGAAGGTGGAGGAGCGGTAGATGGTGGGGGGGGGCTGGTATTGGCGGCTCGAAGACATTGAAGGGGGGGGAAGGGGTGAGGGATAGGCGGCCTACGTGGGGGGGGAGGCGGCGGTGGGAGCGGAGTTCGGTCCTGATCACCGGTGATTGGTTACGCTACAGACGGCCGCAGGTACAGCGCCGGGGCGGGCCAGAGACGGCGTAGAACAGCGAGGAGGGAGAACGGAGAGGTCGTCGTCTTGCTGAGTTGGGCGGTTGGGTGGGCGAGGGTTCCTTGATGCGAGCAGTCTTTCCGACGACGAATCTGCGAGAGGGGAATAGTGCCTCGAGAAGTCTTTCAGAAGGAGGACAGTCGATGCAATGCAAGACGGGTGATTTTCAAGATGGGGTTTCCAAAAGAAACGATACATAACACGTGGAACAAATTCAGGCTGACGAAACGAACTCTGTGAACGAGGTTGCTATCTGATCACGCCTATTTTCATGCAGCACGTAATAATTGAAATCAGTGCACTCGAGGAAAATATTTTGTGCCAGTTTTCACTATACGGTGTTCAATATGCTTAAATTTATTTTAATTTTTGCGTTTTAGCAAAATGTGGCTTTTTGAATATTAGTATCCTCTAGCTCTCTTGTTTGAACGTGTGCAAAAACACTTTATTCTTCTTTAATAATGTTCATATCAAAAACAAGACATGGACTTATTGATCTATTATGTGATTTTGCATCGACGACCACAAATTAGTTGTTTGATTATAAACATTTTCTGGATTTTAGAATACCACCTATCAGGTTACCATAGTAAACACTTCCTTAAATCAAGTAGTTAACAACTTTAGTAATATACGATGCAACGAATGCTTAAGTTCAAAAGTGTTTCTTCTTTCAAACTTTTTTTTTAGCGGATACTCTGCAGATAACCTGCTTTAAAACTCAACTGTGCAGGTTTTATGGCGTTAAATGTTCTAATAACATCCTAAACTCAAAGATAATGATTATTTTGTTTTGTCTATAATATCTGAATAATTTGTTTTTATTTTTACCCTCTAATACTTCCAAGTACGTGATGACATATTTGACCGGCACTACACTATCACATATTCCGGGAGACCGGTCGGGATCTTAGAGCTTGTCCCGGCTGGGGCGGTGCCCCGCTGGTGGGAGAGTCCTGGTTAGGGGGAAACCCCACTAGCTGACGATAGGTCGGCGCCGGATCTCGCCGTCCAGCGGGGGAAGATCACCGCCATCTCCAGAGAAAAAACATGCATTGCACTAACGGGACTAATGAACAAAGCAGTTGACGTGCCCGGAAACACGAATCAATCAATCAATCAATGAGAGATTTGAGGAAAATCCTGGCTAGCAAGAGTTAGAATTTAATATGGTTCCCAATGATATATATAGTATTAAATTGTATCTGTAAATGGTAGTAGTCGCTAATAACAACGACATTGAAGCGACTACAAATAAATTAATTACGAAAAAATTTTGAACTGGTTCTAAGGCATAACAACGGAAAGAAAGGAAGCAAAATTCGTCTTGTAGTGCGTAAGCAGAGCGTTGCTAACAGCTCGCTTCGGTTTTCGACGCTTCTTGTTACGCGTCGATAGCGCTGACACGACTCCCGAAGAAATCGGGTTTTCCGCCGACGGGGAAGAATGTAGACGGTCGGTTCCGCTTTAGATTATATTGGCATCGGATCTGAGACATTGCCATTTTCAGTATGGTGCGGGGATTGCTTAAGTGGCAATAATCTTACCATTCACGTGGAAGACGTGGCGGAAATACGAAACGGAAAATCTTTGAGAAAATCTGCCACTGTTTTTAACATCCCAAATAACCCATTCACTAGCAGAGATTTTACCTCAGTTTCATTTATGAGAACAATTGCGTTTGTAAATATGTTACGAGTATCTTCACTCAAGTTCCACTGAGCAAGTTTTGTTGGGCTAACTAATCGAAATATTACCTTACGACGATAAATTATTCATTACTTTTATTTCTTCTCCTTGCAGAACTCAATATTACTGAGAGAGTGTTGGCTCAATGAAAGGAGCCTTGCCTCAATGATTAAGACTGGCAGGAAGGAAGAGGAATTTTGATTCAGGAATATTATCAAAAATAAATAGGTTTTTATTCCTTATTATTTCAACATGTTTCTATTTTCAAACCTGCGTTAATCCATCTTTTAAACTGAGACGAAACTATATTTACCACAATACCTAGTTATCAAGGGTTAACAATTGATTTAAGGTTTTACACTGGGAAGAATCAAGGCATGTTCCATCTTGTGATGAGTAGTGAAGAATTGTCAGTAGATCCTTTCAGTTCCCGATAAACACTCTTCCGCTTCAGAAGCAATCTACACCAAACTAAGTAAATTTTACCTCCCTAACTCTCCGAACTAAGAGTAAATTGACGTTCAAGTCGAAAGTGCGATGACGCCGCCTTTCAAATTGTGCGTAGTGAGAGGATGAGAAGTAAACAATGATTATATCAACGATGCACAAATAACTAGGGTCGGGGAAAATCACGAACACATACGTAATAATAATTCTTTCTGCGCTCAAAATTGTATACTACTGACAGGGATCAAGGCGTGGAAGTTAGAGCATTATTGAAGCTCAAAGGATGGGTGAGTGTAGTTCCATCAATAAGAAAGTACGTTACTATTGTACATTGGTTTTGCTAATACTCATAAATATCGTACTTCAAGACAATTAACTTCTACATTAACGGTTGCCTTGTTGACGATACTCTGTGTAGATTTTTAGAGAAATTATCTTACCTGAAAACGCGTCACTATAAACGGGAACGGTAGCTCAGTGTGTCAACTGATGTCACTGCAGTGCCTCTGACCGGGAGGTTCTAGGTCCGAGTCCTGACGGCGGCAGGATTTTCGATACTAGCTTTTAGCTAGGTCGAATTCAGTCGCTGTCTGGAGGAGAATTCTAGTGGCCGGCTGCTCTGATCGGTAGTTTTCCGTAGTTTCTCCGATCAACACCAGGCGAATACCCGGGCAGTGCACTACCAAACGGGCCACGGACCGCGCGCGATCTGTCCTTCCTCTTCCTTGTCCTATCCTCTTCCCCTTACACACACTTACACTAACATGTACTACACTACCACATATTCCGGGAGACCGGTCAGGAGCTTAGAGCTTGTCCCGGCTGGGGCGGTGCCCCGTTGATGGGAGAGTCCTGGTTAGGGGGAAATCCCGCTAGTCGACGGTACGTCGTTGCCGGATTTCGCCATCGAGCGGGAGATCACCATCTCCGGAGGACAAAACGTGCACTATACTTACGGAACTAATGACGTAAGCTGTTGACTCGGAATCACTAACCAACTAACCAAATATCCTTTCATAACTTCTTAGGTTTGTTCAACCCCGGCCAGCAATTCCTTTTTCCCTAAAGAATTGACACTGTCAGGAAAGTCAGCAAATTCCCTTTCTAGAACGAGGGTGCGTAGCGTGGCATTTCGGAAGGCGGCCTTCCCTTGTCGGCTCCGCCCCGGGGGCGATCAGCTTCGCTGCCAACGCGTGGAATGCGTCGGCAGCGCGTGGGGCGTATATTGGCGTGCGTGCCGCGCAGTCGCGACACGGCGCCTCGCGGCCTTCCGATGTCTGCGACGACGTCGCGTCGCGCCGACCACACGCGAGGACGGCACGAGGAGGCGGCGGAATACGCAGCTGAATTGGATATCACGCTCTTTTAATAATAACAATAATAATAATAATAATATTATTATTATTATTATTATTATTTAGTCTTATATTTTAGTATAAATAATGTCAATTTTTCCAACAGTGAAAAATAATATTTAAGGGTTCACGATAGTAATTAAACTTCTTTGCAATGTACTGTTTATTTACAACAAATAAAAAATATAAATTGTAGTAGAGACGATAAGAAACAAAACATATGTGCTAATTTATTAATATTTCCACAAATTTTTCTGTTTGATCATTCAAATAAATGGGAAACATGTAATGTGGGGGGAAAACACAGATCACCTAATACATTATACAATTTTTACAATGCCTTTTGTTGTTTAGCTAAGAAAAATTCATGATGAATATGAAACTTATCTAAATACTCCAAACATCACAATATTTCAAATAATGTGAATGACAAAAAGAAGCAGAAGAAGGTAATGCGTCATTGTAAAACTATTTGTGAAATAAAATATGTCATGAAATATATTTTTAAACTTACATAAACTAATTAATTACCAGTATTCGGTAATCTCAACCGAGCCTGTTAAATTGAAATAAACTACCTTGATGTATTACCAGTAAATGTTTCTCTAAAAGCTGCATAATGGGAAGAGGGAACCTCCAGAAAACACCTCATTCTAAAAAGCATTTCGAGTACCGAAATAAGACACGCATGTTCTACAAAAGTACAATTTCATTCATTGGAAGACGGGTTCACAATAACAGCTTCCCAGACATGGAAATTATAGAGTAAAAACATGGCAAGATTTTTGACTCGAGTTAAAAATTTGAGTAGTCACTGACCACACTCGTGTAGAAAATTCTGTTGGTCGGCTTCTCCTTTCGATCATGTCCTTGAATTCCTCCGGACAGTCTTAGACGTGTACCAGGGTAGTATCTTAACCCTCGGATGCAATCATTAATCGTATCAGTAATCTCCAATTTTAACGCGACCCATTTGTGACGCAACCATCAATTACCTCCGCACACATCAGCGCCGAAATAAACCGAATTGAAATCTTACGATCGTAAAACCGGGAGCGGCAGCTCAGTGCAACTGATGTCACTGCAGCGCCTCTGACCGGGAGGTCCTAGGTTTGAGTCCTGACGGCGGCAGGGTTTTCGAAACTAGCGTTTCAGCTAGGTCGAATTCAGTCGCTGTCTGGAGGAGAATTCTAGCGGCCGGCTGCTCTGATTGGTAGTTTTCCGTGGTTTCTCCAATCAACACCAGGCGAATGCCGGAGCAGTACCCTACCAATCGGACCACGGACAGTGCGCGATCTGTCCTTCCTCTTCCTTGTCCTATCCTCTCCCCTTACACACACACACTTACACTAACATGCACTTCACTACCATATATTCCGGGAGACCGGTCGTGAGCTTAGAGCTTGTCCCGGCTGGACCGGTGTCCCGCTGGTGGAAGAGTCCTGGTTAGGAGGAAACCCCACTAGCCGACGGTAGGTCGGTGCCGGATCTCTCCATCCAGCGGGGGAAGGTCACCGCCATCTCCCGAGAAAAAAGCATGCACTATATAACGGGACTAATGCTTGCAGCAGTTAACGTACCCGGCAACACAAAAAATCAATCACTCAATCTTACGAACGTAAACACACGCACAGCCCGTCCGCGCGAGCGCGCTCCAGCGGCAGACGGCTCCCCCAGGCCGCTCCGCCCCTGTGTTTACCCGTGAGCGCAGCAGCGGCGGTACTCGGCCGTCTATATCGAAGCACAATAGGCGGGGCGGGCGCGCCGCCGGCAATTACCCGCGCCGAATAGAGGACACGCACGTGCGCCGGGTGCGCTGATTAGGCGGTGTGTTCGGTTGCAGCCCTCAAACGCACCGCGCGCCGCGCACCGCGTGCGCGCCTGCGTGCGTGCGTTGTTTGCCCAGTGCGTGATACAGGTGTTCATCTCTGCAGCGACGCGCTGTAGCCCGTGCGTCGCTTTGTGTCGGAATCCAACCGCTACGCTGCAGCTCGGTTGGCGGAAAGAAATTTGTGGCGATGACGGGTACGGATTGGGTTCTGAAAGGGATTTGTGTGTGTGCCGCAAAGCGCGGCTAGTCATGTACTTATATAAATTGAACCTTTGGTGATGAAAATCTGCTTCACAGTTGGATAGCGTCTGGATCAATGTTTGTTTGAAACCCACATGGTATGAAATTACTCGCGAAGATTGTTTAACTGGATACTTCATATTGCTTTGCAGTTGAATTCTCTTTGCTTCAGAATGATACTCAAGTGCATATTGATGGGTAAATAGTGGACGCACGACAAATACCGTTTGATAACTAACCCAGCTTTCTCGGAAATTGTTTGTACACTGATGTGCTTATTTATAAATGACATCGACAGAAATGGCTATGAAAAGTAAATACAAACCTGTAGTCAAATTGTGTACACAACTACACATACAAGAAAGATTGTAAATCTATGAACCTTAAACTATCGAAAAAATTGCAAATTCAACTCGTATACTTATTGAATAGGACTTACAGTTTAAAACTGTACAACGCTTCGTTCGTGTCTCTGAAGTAGTCAACGCCAAAAAACCAATAGCATTAGTTATTATTTACATATTCATTATTAATACATAAGATATTGATTCATAAAATACACAAGATATTGAATCAAATAGTGCATAAGAAAAGATGTCTAGAAGATCTCGCACTAACGTTATCGCAGCCCAAACATTAAAATATAAAACTTTCCTGATAGCATGTATAAATTTTGTTAAGTTACGGAGTTATTGAGTAAAAGTGATGTAGCAGATATAATTTGTTTGCCTGTTATACCTTTGTAATGAGAAACAAGCTTTGATGAGATGAAGGGTATTGATACGGGAAGTATAGAAAGTATGTTACAGCATAGTAAAGAACTATGTTATTCGGACATTATATACAACACACGTTACATTACGTCCGATGGAAACGAATAGAAGTTCAAACTAATTATCATGTCTGGATTTTCTCATATTTCGCTTGCGACATATATTCCTTATTTGTTTCTCTCCGTACTTTTCATTATTTTTCTCTATAGAGCAGTCTCTCCTTCCGGTAGGTGGTTTCGCCACAGTATTGCTTGTGTATACAATCGAACGAACATTTACTAGAACGATGATCAATAATAATTTAAGTTTCAACGCTTGGTTTGCAAACATCTCTGTTATCGGGTAAAAACCTGTACTATACTGAAGCGATTATCAATGTAAAACGAACTACAGCAATTTATTTAACAGAAATATTCAGTGGGAGTAGAAAATATTTTATTTTCTGTTATTTTCAGGTACAACCTAAATATTTAATATTTGTGTTGAAATCGTGTGTGGATGATTTTAAAAAACTGTTTGAAGTCCAAATAGATGCATAATAAACATAAGAAGAAATATAAAAATATCACCATGAAATAATATTGAAATATCGAGATGCCAAAATGCACTTTTTTGCCAGAGGCGGCGCCTTTAATTTAAAGTGCCCAAGACCATTTGGGAAGCTTTAAATCTCAGTGGTTTAGACCTTGGTTTACACCACTGTTTACGTACAATATTGTAAATAATTGCGTTGTTTTAAAACTCAACATTAAGTTTTACAGCACAACTATTTATGTAATAAATAATTTATTACGTAACGTAAATACTTCACAAGGTAAAGTATTTACGTTATTTTAAAATAATATTTGTTCTTTAAAGGAATAAACGCATTGAAGTGTAGTGCAGTAATTTTCCACCGATTTGTTCTCAGAGAGCAAGAAACTAAACTTCAATACGTGAAGTCTTAGGCTTCTGCGGCCAGAGTCAAATAACTGATCTTGGCTGGCAGTCCAGGTGACACCGCGTCGAAGACTGTATTGCCGACGTTTCGACCATCTTTTCGTGGTCGACCATCTTTTCGTGGCAGACTAGCTCTGACGATGATCACGAAAAGATGGTCGAAACGTCGGCAACACAGCCTTCGACGCGGCGTCACCCGGACTGCCAAGATTATTTACAAAAATTCAATACTTAGGGCTACCTCGATTCAGGTCACGGCAGTCGCGAAGCCACGTGATTTGTCCGGACTGGTTGGGGCTCGGACAGAAGAAGCAAGTGCGACTGACGCTCTCAAGTTCACAAAGTGACAAGGACGCTTGACAGTTTTCAGAGGTCGAGAAGAGTCACAATGGTACTTCGGTACAACGTTAAGTAAGTACAATGGAGAAAAACACAACAGTAACGTCCACCTATGAATGGTGAAAAAACCAATTGAGTGGCTTAAATAATTTTGACATTAAAACGGCATGTAAAATGTTTTAGATGGTCACAGATGAAGCTTCCTCATTAAAAAAGAAGCGTACTTTCCTTTTTTGTTTGCTGTAGTCACATTTTCTCAACCTATTAGAGTCGAAAAATTGATTTAAATTCTACAATAACTACGAATAACACTCATTATAACATGATAAATGTGCCAAGAAAGTTAATATATAAATACAACAATCAATCACAATAGTAAAAAATAAGAAATTAAAAACCATCAAAATAAAATCTCAAAAACGCATTAAACCCAAAACCTGGGTTAGCATAAAACTACGTTTTATAAAACGCGTGCTTGGAAATAGTTTTCAATTTTTGTTGCAGTGAAGTATGCAACCCGCTGTACAATTTAACCAAACCCCTCATGTGTCTCGTTATAGACAGATTTCTATAAGAATACAGTTTTCTCTTTGACAGCTATTGCTTGGTTACTGTTTGCAATATCACTGCAAGTTACGTCCATGCATATATTTTATCAGTGCGTTTGTTCACAGCTAGCTCATTTGCAAATATCCCAATCGCTATCTGTTGCATTGTCATCGCATCTGGTGCTTTGCATGACGTTCATTTGTTTCCCGACCAACCAAAAAGGTCCCTTATTAGAGTAACTCTTATATATAAGCTCGAAATTTATGGGACTGTATGTCTCTAGTCAAGACTTTGCTTTTTTTTTTTTGGTTTCTCCTAAAAATTCCAACAACGCGTTCGTCATCTTCAAAAGCTATGACCTTACGACAAAAAATCGTTCACATTTTCCATCTTTAATAATATTGTTGGTGGGCTTGATATATTGTAACAATTTGAGAAAGAAATGTTGTCTAGTATCAATATTTTTAAATCTTGAGATCTTTTCGATAGCGTAGGGGTCATCATCAGACCAAAATCTTGCAGCGTGGACTTCGTATTCTTGAACTTCGTTTATAAAGACGCTGCAAGCTTAACTCTGATGATCGCTACGCGATCGAAAAAGAAAATAATCATTCACGACATATATTTCTCAAACTTTTATATCCTATGTTTCTCTCCCTCCCTCTCTCTCTCTCTCTCTCCCTCTCTCTATGTTTCTGTCTCTCCCTCTTCTCTATCTTCATCTCTATTTCTCTCTATATCTCTCTCACTTTCTCTGCCTCTCTCTCCCTCCCTCTCTCTCTCTCTCTCTCTCTCCAAACGCTGACCCATGTCTTGTTTACTCTCTGTTTCCCCTCGGCCTTGCAAACTCTCGCGTCGGATAGCGTGCTGTTGGCTATTCTTTACGGATCGTCGCCTTCGGGGAAAGTTGCAGGGGCAGCGTGGGATCTTTGCCAGCGAGCGGGTCGCCGACCAGGGCACCGACGTCGCCGTCAGACCCCAGATCTTGGCTCCCGCTCCCTCTCGTTCCTCAGAGAACAAAGCAAAATATAAATTTCCTAGCCCCGAGAGGTCACTTGGAGTAACGCTTTTTTACGCAAGTTTCACTCTATTACGAAAAAAGAAAGGTTTAAATATATGACCCTTTATAATAAGATTTCAGAGCGTAACATATCGCCACATCTGCTTTTACAATATATACAATTAACACATATTTATCCTCACGAAAATTTAATTCTCGAATTTTTTTATTTGTATGAGTTAGTCTTCTTCCTGAACATTTTTATTTCAGAATGAAAATCTACAAATCGCCACTTATGTAAAATGTAAAAGATGAAGGCAGAAGATACATAGTTAGATTAAATGTAACTACTATCTGAAAAAAAATATAATCATTATCTGCTCCTCTTTGATAATTTTCCTTTGTTTCTCCAACTAATGCCAGATAATTCCAGAATAATACCTCAACGGGCCGAGAACGGCGCGCAATCTTTCCATTCACATCCTTGCCTCTTCTTGCCCCCTACAAATACACTTACGTTTACAGTCACTATATTAGTATAAAAGTTGAACGCTTCGGTGTAGTCAGGTGGTGTCACCCTGGGAGACACCAGAAGTCAATTTGACGGCCGTCGCCTGATCTCATCTTCGACATCTTCAGGAATATATTGGGATATAACCGGACCAATGACCATAGAAGCAGGAAACACCAAATAAACAATCGATAGGATATAATAGGCAAGGTGTGGTAGGAAAATGGAAGGGTTCTCAACTTGATTCGAAGATTCGTGTAGACAGGAGCTTGGCTTGGCGAAGAACTGTAATTCAAGTCCGAACCTTTTGGCTACGGTTTGGATATCACATAGTGGTTCCTTGATTCGTACGGAAGCAGCTTAGTTTGGAGAGGAACCGGAATTCAATATCGATCATTTTGGCTATAATTTGGATATCTTACCGGACCTTTGTAATTAATTTTATTAACATGATGACAAACACACTATATTAACCTAATGGGTTGAAAGTCGAACATTGCCTGAAGGTCGAAACGCCATTATTAGCTAAGTAAATAGTGAAGAACCGCTTCGCTCGATTACTCTTAACAGAGGGTGTATCTTGAAGAGCAACTTCCTACGTCGAGGGTTCGCACGACCACGGCCTGCCTCCAGATCACAAAAGAGAACTTGGCTTTCAAAGGCAGGGACTATTTAGTCTCGCGTGGCGTCAAAGCTCTAGTAAAATTTTTCACACCCTGGCAATCCAACATAGCGCAAGTGTCACCTAGAACCGGGTTTGTGAATAACACGACTTTACGCAAAACACGAAATTCCGAAATATCGCGGACGCGGTGCGTTCTAAGTCCTAAGCTAATTATATACGCCATTGAAATATTATATGTAATATTCCTGTACTCTCACAACCTCTCGTTTCTCACAGACCGAGCTCTCATATCTCACGACCAAGTAATTTGAGGAACCATGACAGATCAATCGCTTTACAGTTACCCACGGATTTCCTTCATACACACCGGATGAGGTGAATCAAGGCATCAATTGATGTCACTGCCGTGCATCCGACCATCAGCTAATTATTTACGCCATTGAAATATTATATGTAATATTCCTGTACTCTCACAACCTCTCGTTTCTCACAGACCGAGCTCTCATATCTCACGACCAAGTAATTTCAGGAACCACGACAGATCGCTTTACAGTTACCCACGGATTTCCTTCATACACACCGGATGAGGTGAATCAAGGCATCAATTGATGTCACTGTAGGTCGGCGGCGAACCTCACCATTCAGCGGGGATAGATCATTGTCACCTGTCTCGATTAAATCATGCACCACATATACTATACCAACAAGCACATCGGCTGACGCGCACAGAAACAAGAAATAATCAACCACTCAATCCTTGACAAGCGGACAACCAAGACTTCCACGGAACCCCGCGCGTATTTATTTCATCTTCTCAAAAATTGAAACAATATTTCTATGCTCCGCTGCAATGACCAAAATTCCTCTTCTTATTATTACTTTCGACAATTTACATTTGTATACATGTTGGTTTAATTTTTGTCTTTTTCTATTCCGTTTCTTGACTATCCTTCTCAAATGTGTTTCTTTCAACTAGACATACTTAACTTAGTAGCGGACACAACAGTTTCTAAAAAATACGTCACCTAATAAATCGTAACTGGGGCATTCATCCTCTCATCCCCCCGAAAATTCAATCGCTCAATCCTTGACAAGCGTCTCGAGCGGACAATCAAGATCCAGGAAGCCCCGCGGACAGCGCTGTAGTCGCGTCAGTGAAGCGGGCGGGCGGGTCCGAATTCTACCGCGCCGCATTAAACAGCACCGCCGCCACCGCCACTCCCGCCGCCGCCACCGCCGCCACCCCGCCCTAGCCCCCGCCACCCCCGCCCTAGCCCCCGCCCCCCCGCCACCCTGCCACCGCCACCGCCGCCCCGCCCGCCGCCTCTCCATCCCCTGCCCTTGCCCCCCCGCCTCCGCCGCCACCGCCGCCACCACCGCCTCCGCCGCCATCTCCATCGCCCTGCCCTTGCCGCCCCCGCCCCCGCCCCCCCCGCCCCCCGCCGCCCCCGCCGCCCCGCCGCCCCGCCGCCCCCGCCGCCCCCCCCTCCGCCGCCACCGCCGCCATCCCCGCCGCCGCCGCGACCGTTGCCACCGCCGCCGCCTCCGCCGCCACCGCCCCCGCCAACGCCGCCAACGCCGCCTGCTGCCAGTGGCCGCCCATTTATCTCCCCGCTTTAATATATACGGCGGAAGCGCAGGCACGGAGGCAGGCGAGGAGACGCTGTGTCGCCGCAGGAGGGGGCGGGGCTGCCTCTGGGCGCCGCACGCCCCACCCCCTCCTCTAAGGCGGAGTCGGTGGTGACATCACCGCCGGCAATCGAGGTGGAATACTCACACTTTCCTTGTTCGTAGAATGCCCGGAGAGTACGTGTGCCCTTAATATCAAATAGAAATATAAGTTGAATAGTAACAATGATAATTGGAAAATAATAATCTAGAAGAATAAACAATATTAGTAAAATCCCTAACTCAGATGTATGTCGTGACTGAAGCACCAACCCCTCTCCATGCCCTTCCATGTAACCATGTACTCTCAGTCCACCTCGTCCACCTCGTCCACCTCTCCCGTCCGCCCCGTCCGCACTCGTTCGTCCCTGACCTCATCTCCCCTGCTCTTATCTCGCTAACCCCAAACGTTTAATCGAAAGAGATTTAGCTCTTTCCTTGATTAGACCGGGCAATCAGACAAATTGCCAAAATCATTGTGTAAGCTATTATATTCTCTTAATGTCATATACGGAGTTACTTCTGACAAACATTTACATATTTTATTAATATGTACGCAAGACGGAGACGAGTGCAGTATATTTCACAACTAGAGCAATCAAACAGACCTTGTACTGTGCCTTACATCATTACGCCCGGTACTTTGCTAATTGGTTAGTAACAGAAAAACTTCCACTGGTGCAATTACTCGCGTAGAAAATGAAACTATCTAAATTTACATATTAAATCAATATTTCTTCTTGATTGTCAATACATGTTTACAAATAAAAGTATCCAAAGTTTTTTATGACAATCATTTATTCAGTAATTTCACAACGTTTCGTAACTCGTTTGTTACATCTTCAGGTGCTAAACTTAGTGAGGGAACGCTATCCCATTGAATTACCGTCAGCAGAACATTCAAGGAAACATTACGAAATACCTCACTCTCACACAGTTGATACCACATAACTAAGCGTTACGAACACCGTGAATAAATGATTGTCATAAAAAACTTTGGATACTTTTATTTGTAAATTTACATATATTTCCAGATTAATTATATTTGTTATCAACCAAGAAATAAACCTTCAATAACGCAATAGTAAGGTGGTGGAGGTCGAAGAGTGTCGGGTTCTCATGATTGGATGGAGTTGCTGGATTTAGGTGTTGAGGTGAAGGTGACGTTCGAGGACGCGGGAGTTGACGTAGACTCAATGGGGCTGTGTTGAGGCGGAGGCGTTGACGGAGACGGGAACCAACGTAGAGGCGGCGTTCTTGAAGGCAAGAAATGAATCGGAGTTGACGTTTTTCCAGACAAGAATTGAAGCGGAGACTTTTCTGAAGACAAGTATTGAAGCGAAAACGACGGAATTGTTTTGGATTTGAAGTGAAGAGACTGAAGGCAAGAATTGAAGCGGAGATGATATTTTTGAAGACGAATTAAATCGGCGATTATGTTTTTGGGACGAGAATTAAATTGAAGTTGTTTAAGGCGACAAGAATTGAATCAATGACGACATATTTCGAAACGACGATTGACCCCAAGACGACGTTTCTAGAGACGAGAATTGAAGCGAAGCCGACTTATTTGGAAAACGATTGAATTGAAGGCGACGTTTTCGAAGAAAGACGTTTTGGAGAAAAGGATTGAATTGAAGGCGACGTTTTTGGAGAAAAGAATTGAATTGAAGACGACGTTTTCGGAGAAAAGGATTGAATGGAAGGTGATGTTTACGGAGAAAAGATATGAATTGAAGACGACGTTTTTGGAGAAAAAGGATTCAATAGACGGCGACGTTTTCGGAGAAATGGGTGGAATTGAAGACGACGTTTTCGGTGTCAAGGATTGAGGTAGAGACAACAGGAGAAGCGGAAATAGCGGTGCCTGCAATGGAGACGACGCGTCGCTGTACTTGGACTCCCGCCAGAATCACCGCCTCCCTAGCGACGTCGCTGTGTATTGCTGCGATAAGCACGAAACTTCTAGCACTCGAGGCGACCACTGGGAAACCGCTTACAGGTATGGGCTCGACGACATGCATTCTGTTTTGAAGATGTGAGAACGCGTGGTGATACGAGGCTCTTGTAATTTACGTAATTTAAAGACACGTACTTTCACAAGGATCATCGAAATTTTCTAAACATTTTATGTTGCATTTTATCGTCAAGGAATTAATAATTGCAATAGAAATTGTAAAAGCAGTTCTAATAAATTATGGGTTTTGAAGGTACAAGAAAAAGCAATTAATTGCTCAAAATACTTATACATTTAATAAAATAATTTAAACTCTAAAATATTATTAATAATAATGTTCTTCATGAATTAACTGAAAAACTTAAATTGTATTGTAGAGCACACATTAAAATGTAAAACTAGCATATTACTGTATATAGTAGCCCCTTGCTTGGCTCATGGACAGCGTGCTAACTTTCAGTGGCACGATTCCAGGTTTGATTTCCGGAAGCGACAAAAATGTAGCTTTCCATTACAATCGGCCCAGTTTCGATTCCAATGCATCAAAAGAAAATCTGAAACAGGTTAAGTATACTAGATAAGGTGAAGGAGACAAATCATGCTCGTCACATATATCCCTTACACCCAGGCGTGGATAACCAAGAGTTGAGCTATAGAAAAGTTACAAAAGCTCAACATGGTCCTTATATCCAAAATCGAAACCCCAGCAATATTTATCCATGTTTTTCAGTATTTATTCTTAAAGGTAAATGAAAGTTATATTTACAAATTCTTTATCAATAAAATCGCTGTTCATTGTAAACGCTTGTGTTAAACATGTTTTTAAAAGTGTAATTGAAATATTTTATATTTACCACGATCATTTAGTGTATGTTGTAGTAAAAAGCGGGGAAGAAATTCTTCTGTCAACCTTACCTTCAAAACGTAATCCATCACATATCATTATAATAACTGAAAATTATTTGTGAAAGCGTAAATTTATCTGAAGATTTGCGAACATTGCGTTTCCATAATTCTTTGCGTTTGAAAGCACTCTTTTCCCCTGCCACATTATGTTCATTATTTTTCTTGATGACGTGAATTCATTATAATTAGCAGTTTTCAGGTATGTATACTGCGTTAGTGTCACCGTCATCGCCCAAAACATTATCCATCTTGAATGTGTTTTATACAGTTTTCTTAAGTTAACGCTATAAATAGAATAAGTAATGTAAATATAAAACATATTGAGAAAAAAACAACAAATATATAATTTTTAAAAAACAATAAAGTAACTGTTTTTGGATGTAAATGAAGTTAGATCGATTAAGAATTTTGAGTTTGGTTACAGCGCACTGAAAACTCAATACCCATTACCACTAGCAAAACTTCAGTGAAATGCTGCGTTTCTTCACTTGACCTTTACTACCAGAGGAAATGAGACTAAATTTAAGCATATTACAGATGCGCGACTAGGCTATGACGCAACGCTTCGCAGATATAGCACAAAAGATGTGGCAGCGTTGTTTTTGGCAACACTTGTGGAATTCTGTGATGTGCGTCAAGGCAAAGGTGTTGCGCAATTTTATTAATGAAAAGTAAATAAAACGTTTCAGTAAAGCAATCAGTAAGTGATGTGTTTCAGGTTAACATTACTGAGCAATTCCTAAGTAATTCAGGTTCACATTTTTGGTAAGTGCAAACTATAGATAAGTTTCAAAAATTTACATTTCACATATTGCAAGTATAAGTTCAATAAGTTACTATCAAATGTGCCTAGTATGGTTCTTGCAATAATTTCTTACGAATAGTATTAACGTTTTATGTCCGTCTGTACTAATAAATGGATATTACAAAATTATTTTCTATGGGTGGAGAGCAAGGGTGACTAAAATATATCTCTCAGCGGTTATGTGACACTTCGAAATTGATAATTTGGCTCTAGCATGAATACACCATAGTTCTGGTAACAGGATAATTAAAAATTTTGAAAATGTGCACACAATTCACTTTTCCCCATAGCACGTCATACGCAGTTATTAACTGTTTTTTTTTGACGTAAAATAAATAAATAAATAAATAAACTTTTGAGATTACTAGTAAAATTATTCTTTAATATTGGATTATTTCATTCCGGCAATTAAAGGTTCTTTTAAACCAAATGAAATGTTTTTAATGAAATATCCACCAATAACGCAAAAATGTATCACGAATTAAGAGTATTCTGATGGATATTGATGTCGTCGTCTAAAAATTGTATTGAAGGCAATTTCGATTGACATAGAACATAAGTTCCCAAATATGCATGAAGAATATGTAAATAACACTTTATCACTTTCTTAACATGTGGAGTCTCATATAGCACTATTCTTAAATATTTTACAAAAGGAACTGATAATATAACACGAAAAGAAAAAATTACTTAATTCAGACAAGGTTAAAATTATTTTGCATAATAAGTTTTTATTATAGGATCGGATATTTTACAAATTCCATGAAAGCATAATCAATACAAATAGATTTTGTATTATAATTAGCACGTATATAAAATCACACAAGTCTTAAATATTATTATTGATCGAGTTTTTTACACTTCTATGGCCCATTTCTCGCAGTCTACATTCCACTGCTTTTTATTCTGTCAGGCCTAATCTTCTATTCTTCTTAGACATATCGATGAGAACCTTTCGAACCGTCGGTATTCCTCGTTTTCTTCTCTCGGTAGGGATCCACTCGAAGTTTTTGGTATTCTGTCTGTGTGCATTCTCATTAGACAGCCATACCATTGGAATTCTTTATAAATAATATTGCTTGAACCAGAATCTGACCTGAATCTCTTGAAAATTCTTTTACTCTCAGATCGTAAACTTTCGTTAGTGCCCATATTTGTGTGATAATAGAATCAATTATTGATCTTAAATCCTTTCATGGTTGGAACCATGGATCTATATGGCTATATTTTTGAAAAAGAATCCAATCATTGATAATTGTTTACTCGCTTCCTTCAATCTTTTGCCACTTTCATTAACAAGTCTTCCCTACACTACCCACTGACTTCCATCACATTTGCTGGCACCGCGACCAATAAAACCTCCCAAAGGTTTTATTTGCATAATATTATATTTATTTATTTATTGATTATAACTTCCGTAACTTTCTAAATGAGTTCTTTTACTTTGTGTCATTATTTGGAACACACACACCAACAATGAAGAGGATGCGTGCTTCGAACTTCATTTTCGATAAAGCAATGCTCTAGCTAACATGGCTGGCAATCTTGTTGCTTTGTTTTTAAAATACTGCAATGTATATCCCTGACTTTGTCCTTTTTCTTTACCCACACCACTCGAAAAATGTAAGAAATCCCATTTTCTTTCATTTCCATTTCGTTTTCTCTTCATTTCTCAGTTTCTCTTCATCTATTTTAATTTCCTGAGCTCCTAGAAAAGAAGTGTATTTTATAGAAGAGTAGAAGTGTATTTAATTCCTTGTAGTAGACTCCAGCATATAGTATTCAATAACCATTTTACGAATTTTATTTCTGTTTAATATCGTGTTTCTAGGCGCCCTGTTTTTTTGGACTTAATCTTTTTCCGAAGGATGTATCTTAGGCCCAGAGCTTCAACCCTCAATCTGCAGTATCAGAGGCATTTACTTTGGCATGCCAATTTCTATGTATGTTTTCAATGTAAAACCACATATATCTTACGCAACAGCCGAATACTATATAAATGGCAATTAAATCTCGTAGATGTAAAACTATTTTTAATTACGCGAATACATAAAGAGTTGCGATTTAAACCAAAAGAGTATGCCAAATATACACGTAACACATAAATGCAAATATTTATTAATTAATTAAACAACAACATATACATAATGTACATGTATATAATGGTAAACATACCATTGGAGTACTAAAGCTGCTAATATTCAGCTTCAGCTTTACGATAAAACGCCCACTTCGGGTTTGTAGAAAAATTAGACTGGCCCTTCTCCCCGTTTCATTTGCTGAAAGCTGCGCTCTCTATTACTTAGCATGCGCTCGCCCCGTCTGCTCCCCAGCTTCGGCGACACTCAAACGCTTTCCGACTTGTTTTGCATTTGATCGTGTGCTGCGGACGGGAGCTTTAAAGTCAACACAGGCAAGAGGGGCGGGGATTCGCTGGCAGGGCCACCGCGGCATTCAGAGATGCTCAAGCACTTAAAAGATTCGCCGCCCCGCCAGCCACCGCCCAGCCCAGCCTCTCAGAAAGGTCGGCTTACCCGGGCCACAGGCAAGCTGTCCCTTGTTGCTTGCCAGAGGCTGTGTCACTCAAACCGGCTGGCCATTGTATTACTTTCTGCTTATCGCCGGGGATCTTCAGAAAAGAAAAATTGGGTACTTTGGTTTTTTGTTTGTTAAGAAAATGTTTTGACAGAACATGGTCAATAAGATAATTGTGGATTTGTACAAATAAAATCCGAACGTTTAGAAACTCAACGGATAAGTTGTTTTTTATAAAAATGTCTAAAGAAAGTATTATTATAATTACAATAATAATTATTTTTTTTTTTAAAAAAAAATTTTAAAAAGTGAGTGAATATAGTTAAGTGATTCTTTACGGTATTATAATTTAGAAAATAAAAAAGTCAACTTTAGATTCCTGCAATTTCAGGAATTCAAAATGCAATGTTTAGATGTGAATCACAAAGAAACAATATTTTTCTTCCGAAATGAGAAGTAGATAAGTAGAGTCACAATCCGTAGAAGAGGAACATGCATTTTCGAAGCGCAGAAAATCTTTTACTTGCGGCACGAAAAAGATCCCTGGGAAATGCCTGTCACACTCAAATTCTGTGATCATTTCCGTCCTCACCAGATCAAATTTTTGGTGAACTGGAGAACACTCATCACAAGTAACTGATGGGTAAATATTACCAAGGCCGTTATGGCACTCTGTCAGCTGACAAGGGAGTCAAATTATACTGACAATGCCAGGCGCCTGAAGACTGAACTAAAAGTATTGTGATCATGTCACAGAGTGAGCCAATGAATAAAACTTCAAGTGTCGGGACATTAAAAACAAGCAACAAACTATTCATCTTAATCAAATATGTCCACAATTTGCTTAATTGTCATTTGAATTATCTAGTAGTTATTGCGTTTTTTTTAATACTACCTTAGGTATATTTTTCATCCAAATAAATTTACCCTAAAATCAAATTAATTATTTACCAAAAATTACGTTCTTGTTTACGTTTCATTTTCAATTGATCTCTCTTCATGCACTTTCTAAAGTACTACCAACAAGGTAGATATATAGGAGAATGACACTGCTAATAATGTTGGACTAATTTTAACAAAATTCTGTCATAGCTAAAATAATGTGTTTCTGGATTTTTGGTCCGTACGAAATGTCTGTTGTTTGAGATAAAGATGGCATCAAAGGTTAAATTACCTTTTTATGTGATATCCAGTGAATTATTTATTAATACAGTATTGTTCAGAAACGCCAAACTCGGATCTTTTTAAAAAAAATGGAGCTCTCCATTCGTGTTGTCATGTTTTATATATTCCAAATTCCATCAGATACAAAGCATAATGCGAAGAAAAACGTATGCTACAACATAGAATAATTTAGTTGTACATATTAGAAAGAACATTACGATTGTTTCATCACTTCTCACTGTCCCCGCGTAGGAGCCATTCTGGAATTTAATCCCAGCGCTCTCGGGAGTCGCCGCAGTTTCTCAGTTAATCCGACCAACCGCGCTGACCGCGAGTTTCTTCCCTCTGTCGGGACGCCGCCATCTTTATTCATTCCACCACGACAAAGGGCGAGAGGAAAAAACGGGCTTCTGTCTCGGGGCCCGACATCTTAAGCGGCCGAGCCCGGCGGGCAAAGAGGGCGGGGAGGCGGAGAGGTGGAGTGAAGAGCGGGTGGTCGCCAAAGTGGTCCGGGCGTATTAGGGTCCGCGTCCTCTCAACCTGAGAGCGCGCCTTCTTCGCGTCCCCAGCTGGAGAAAGCGGGAATGCCGCCCTTCCGGTTTATTACGGGGCGTCACTCTTAGAAACTGTTGTTCCCGCCACTGCAAGGAAGTCGACTATGCGTAGTTGAATGAAACACATTCGAGAACGATAGTCAAGACATGATGAAACAGAATGAAGTGAAACAGAATGAAACAAACGAACATTAGTGCTGTAATAAGATTAATAAGAATAAGAGAAAATTGGGTATTGTGAGAGATTATATACATATACATTTATTTGAACTGCAATTGGGTATGACCCGGTGGCAGTTAAATAACAATAATAACAATATTAATAACAATAACAATAACAACAATAATAATTATTATAATAATAATAATAATAATAAAGGAGCACAGTACAAGCCGAACATGCAATAATCGTACTATCACTAATATTAAGTAATATTATGGAAATAGTATTTCAATATTTGGAGACGTTGAAATAAAATTTCAATGATATTATGTGTCCTCAGCAATAAAATTGCGGAATATTTTTATGTAACATTTTCGTTACATATTCGTAACTTTATATGAAAAAGAACGGAGAGGTAGAGAATGAGAAGAAAGAAGAGGCTGATCCAAGTGACATGAGTGTCTTTTGGTCAGCTACCCTCAACCTAAGCGCAAATTGCTTATGATCTCAGCGGAAGAAAGCGGGGATGGCACTGTTCGTTTTATTACGTGGCATTATTTTGAAGATATTGTGGCCGCTTGACAATGTACAGTACTTGGGGAGTCGACAATGTACAGTAAGATGAAACTCGTTGGAGTTCGTTAACTAAATAATAATGACGAAATGGAATAAAAATGTAACTAAAATATCAAAATCTTTAATTTATATAAATAAGACCTTATTTACAAACCAAAATTAGTTTAATACTAAAATACACTTTACATATAAAATACAAATAACACTTTACAAGGAATACAGAAGCAGAAGTTCGTTAAAATATATATTATAAAATGTTACAAGAAAAGAGTTTGATCCTGAAATTAGAATTCAACACATTTCAATCGTACAGAGTTTGTATCTTCTTCGGGTGCACTGTAAGTGGAAAGCTTAGTATCATGAGTGGAAAAGCTGGTCAATGTACCATTAAAATTGATTGAAAAATTGTAAAAACATTTATCGTATTATTAGAAAAACATTATTTAAGAAGGCGAATAAGAAGAAAAAGAAAAGAGAGAACGAAAGAGAGAGAAAGAAAGAGAGAGTAAGAAAGAGAAAGAAGAGAGAAAGAAAGAGATAGAGAATGAGAGAAAGAGAGAAGAAGAGAAGAGAAAAAGAGAAAGAGAAAGAGGGGATTCTAAAATAAGAAATTTAAAAAAAATTTTCAACAAAATGAAACAAAATAACCAATCATGTTCTGATGATTGTCCTGAGGAAGAAAGGAACAAAACGTCTTTTTGTAAAAAAGTCGTTCATTATTTCATTTGATATAACATTTGTAGGAAAGACAAAAAGTAAGTAGAGTGAACGATCAAAACATGGGTGGTCATGAAACTGATCTCGGCATATACGGGACAGTGTTTCCAATATAAAAGCGTCTAGTCTTTGAGTTTTCGGTTGGAGCCAGCAGGGAATTGCCGCAGTCTTTCAGATGTTGTCGTTCTTGGATCCTGTGTATGACTTAATTTAATTCAATCAATTTGTGTACAAGCAAGCAATTAGTAGAAAAGTGATGGGTAGGAGAATGCAAATCAGGAGCGGTTTTCAAAAGCGGATAAATGCAAAAGAAATCCAATATAGGTTATAAATCGTTGAGGAAGTTTTTGACCAGTTGTATCATCGCTCAAATTGGGTTTTATCAAAAATCGAAATATTCTGTAGAAAACTATAGCTGTAAGCATTCAAAACCACAAGATTTTAGCAAAAACCTACATAAATTAATTTTCAACATTCGTCATTTAAAAAACTAGCATTGTTTTAAAGTTTCGAAAAAGCGGTCCTCAAATGCGGAATAACAAATAAATAAATGTCTATGAAAATTGAACATACTAGAATACAAGTCGATATAGGAGTTATATTTTAAGTTTTGTCAAAAATTTTCAAAATTGTTTGTTGGACATTAATCGCTTCATGCACTAAAAATTGGATGTTATTGTCATGCTGAATGTTTTCAGAGTTAAGTGAGCGAAAATTCTTCCCTTTCGGTTTTCAGAAGCATTCTTTCTTAGGATATGTTCTCTTTGCTTAATATCACAGAAGGAAAGTCTACCGGTACATAATGCGGACTCTTCATTAGTAACATTTTGAAAACCGATAAATCGATATTACACAGTATGACCTTGTTAACTGACATGTTATCATACATTGTTATTCAAAATTGATTCAATTTACTCTTAATTTGCGATGTAAAATATTTTCACCATTATGTGAGTTTTCCAGTATCAATGGAAAACATGTCAGTAAGTTAATGGTTAATTTGCTAAGCAATGGTTAATCTTTACAAAAAATAGTATTGTTTTCTTCGCCACAGACGCTTTCTATTACAATTTTCTGGTTTTAAAATGTAAATGACATAAAATACTTTAAGTAAAAACAATCAACTTCTTTAATACGATGATGGTGAAATAGGATAACATATAAAGTGCGTATTAGGACAAGGAAAGAAGTACGTTCCGTGCCGGAAAGCAAAGGTATTGTCTGTTCCCTGGGCGTAGTTGAACTGAGCATTACACAAACTCAATAGAACACAGATTTTTCAAAATTATATTTAAGCTAACCCACAAACATCGAATTTCTATTACTAAGTTCAAAAATTCAGTTCCATCCATTTTTCTCGTCGACAGCAAATTATAAATGTGTTAACAAGTGTGGACACACTGTTAAATAGCATAAAATTCTAGGTTCTACAACAAACATCTTGCAACGTTTTAACATGATGCTATAAAATGCTAATAAGTGTAGGTTCTCGATTTCGTCGAGAACGAATAACAAGAAATAAGTACAGATAATTACTAATAGCTGAAGTAGTGTATATTAACTCATGAACCAAAGTATTACAAACGATTATAGAACGAGGAACTATTTTTTTCATTTTTTTCTTCTGAAATAAATGGGACATATCCTTTCAAAAATCTGTAGAAGGATAAAACAAGAAACATATTATTGTATACAAACATTTTCAATAATCGGTTCATTCTTCAAAAAAGCATGTAACCCTACCTTGGTAAGGGTGATAAAAATCTTTTTTGCCTCCCACTTGGCGTTTTTAATGAAAGTGAATCACCGATCCAAATTATACTCGTGCGTTCTCTGTGACGCGGAAATGGTTCTTTTATGATACACTGCAACACGTAAAATGCGAATTTTCATATTTTATTGTAAGTTTTAAGTAGGAGCTGAATTCATACCCACACATTTCACATCACAAATTATTTCAGTAATATATGAATGTATTTTGCTTCCCACTGGCAAAATTATGTATAAAATTATGAAAATATTGGCTGGTCGTTGACGATGTTTTCCGGAAACGCAAATACTGCTGCAATTCAATGTGAGCTGAGCGAGCTACCTATGCAATTGACAATAATATTTAATTCAAATATTTTTCAGTTAATTATGTATAGTACCATTAGATACAACTGTGGAACTACTATTGTTCTAGAAATTTTTTTAAATTCGTCATTCGCCGTAAGCAACATTCTTTCTGAGAGTCCTTGTCCCTGTCTCTTGAGATTGCTCAGATTAGTAGTGCTTTAAATGAATGAAAACACATAGACACCTAGACACCAACACACTTGCGAGTTCCTTTGATCTGGGGTCACCAGAACGTGAGACCCTCTACGACCAATAATATATATATATATATATATATATATATATATATATATATATATATATGTATATATATACATATATATGTGTGTGTGTGTGTGTGTGTGTGTGTGCGCGCGTGTGTGTGTGTTATTCAATTCATTCTTGTATCCGTTTGCTGTGAATCAAACAACCATAATTTTTAAATGTAATTAAACTTTGAAATTGACAATAGCATCTTGTACATTCTAAAATTATTGTTATGCACCGTTCTGCTCATATTACTCTGTCAAAAATAATGCAAAATTATATAAATATCAGCGGTCGCTCATAAAGTAAGCTGTTTTATAGCGACTTTAAATATCTTTTTAAATTAAATTCTCGGATTAAAATGAGAGGCAAAAGCAAATCATTTGTAAGATTTTGTCTTCATGCATTGCCTAGCAATGTACCGTCACTTTTGCGGCTTCCACTTAGACGGACGGACGTGAGATGGTGCCGAGAAAAGGCCTTCGCAACGGCACGGCACTGGTCGGGGCGGGACGGGGCGGGGCGGGAGGAGCGGGGCGGGGCGGATGAATTTTCGGATGAAAATGAGTGGGAAAAAGCAAATCATTTGAAAGATATTGTCTTTGCGTTGCCTGGCAAAGTACCGTTACCTATCGTGGCTTCCACTTGGACGGACGTGAGATGGTGCCGAGAAACGGCCTTCGCAACGGCACGGCACTGGTCGGGGCGGGGAGGGGCGGGGCGGGAGGAGCGGGGCGGGGCGGATGAATTTTCGGATGAAAATGAGTGGGAAAAAGCAAATCATTTGAAAGATTTTGTCTTCACGCGCTGCCTGGCAAAGTACCGTTAGCTTTCGTGGCTTCCACTTGGACGGACGTGAGATGGTGGCGAGAAGCGGCCTTCGCCACGGCGCGGGGCGCGGCGGGGCGGGGCGGGGCGTCGGCGCTCTGCAGCTAATTCAGCGGCGGCTCATTAGGCTAACGACTGGCGTGGCGGCGCGCGCCTAAGTGCTCGTGCGCCTCCCTGCGCGCTGGCGGTGCGGTGGGCGACGACGAGGCCACGCAGGTGGGGGTGATGACACAGTTGGTGAATTGAGATAGGGATCTAGATGATGGTGATAGTTAGGGAACGGAATTTATTGTCATAAAAATTGCAATATATATATATTTATATATATATATATATATATATATATATATTTATTTTTTTGAAAACACGAAAGAAAAAATAGAAAATACGTGAAATGAAAGTTCATTATTGTGTTTAATATTGTTCTCTACAAGCATTTTCCGAGCATAGAACGTCGTCATCAGTTCTTAACAAGGATTCGGAGTGGCTGAAAGTAGGTTCTAACTCTACAAATCTTTTTTTTTTAATATTTTACTGTTTAATTTTTAAGAATTTCGTTCAAAATGTAAAATACGTTCATCATATTATATATTACAGTATATTTAAATCATATATTTCAAGGTTTACGAGAAACCGGTGTTGAAAAGAACAGTAATACCGTGTAGCCAACGCGGTAAAATACTTTCTGTAAGAAATGTTTGTTAGTTTTCGAACGAGTAACGAATGTGCTGTTGGAAGCGTGACCAGGCACGTGGTGGAAATTACTTTTGTTCACAAAATTCCACTCATCCTTGACTCCGACTACGCAGTAAGTCGGGGGGAGGGTAGACAATTGGTGACAAAGATATACTGGCCACGGAAGAGCAGCAGCGTTGCATTTGATTTGTAACAAAGATTATTCCGTAACATAAATTGCAAACGCGCATCTAAAATATTCTGTTTCGACTTATAAGTATATTAAAATTAACAAAATACGAGTATGTAGCAATAGGTAAAAAAATGTAATTACACCAAAATATGTAATAGTTCTAATTCATTCAGAATTTCTCATCAATCATAAAAAATGTATTGAATTCAAGTATGTAGTTCCTATAAAAGCAGCTAATTACGTGTAAATCCGTTCCCTAGCGATAATATTAGTGTTTGTGGGGATGATGATCGTGGTGAGGGTGACTACGAATGTGACCGGCGGGAGATCCTTTCAAAATTCAAAATTTATTGCTTATTTATCCTTGAAAATAGTTTATTACATGGGAAAATTAAAAATTATTGCTTATTTATCCTTGAAAATAGATTTTATACATGGGAGTTTTTTGTTGTTTTTTTCTCCCTTTCAAAATTCAAAATTTAAGTAGTATATGACTTAGTGTAGGGATCACAGAATTTTGAAAATGTGCACACAATTGACTTTTCCCCATTGCACGTCATACGCAGTTTTTTAACTGTTTTTTGACGTAAAATAAATAAATAAATAAAAAGAGGTGGTAAAGGTGACGGGTAACGGTGAAGGAGATGCAGAGAAGATGGTGAATGTGACGAACAATGTCATTAAAGGATGGTAGTGCTACTGCTTGTGATTCATGAGTGTGAGGGTGTAAGAAAGGTTCACATGAGTAGCGATAATGAGACAGAAACTTCCAATGAGAATGGAAAATGAGGTAGTGACAATAATGGGGAAGGACAAAGTGACGGTGCTGGTAGAAATGCCATCGTCAGTACCGGTGGTAGAAAGAGCTGAAATTAAGGTAAAATTGGTAATGGAATCCTAATAGTCACTAAATTCAGAAATGATGGTAGAATACCAAAACCAAAAGTCGGCGTTGGCAAAGGCGAGAAGTAGGGCAGTGACGGTAGTGAGAGTAAGATATGAAGCAGCGGAAATGGAGACGAAAACGGAGGGGCAGATGAGGACTGGACTAATGGATTGATTGATTTATTCATTCATTCATTTGTTCGCGTTTCCGGGCGCGTCAACTGCTTTGGTCATTAGTCCCGTTAGTGTAGTGCATGTTTTTTTGGAGATGGCGGTGATCTTCCCCCGCTGGATGGCGAGATCCCGCGCCGACCTACCGTCGACAAGTGGGGCTTCCCCTAACTAGGACTCTTCCACCAGCGGGGCACCGCCCCAGCTGGGACAGGCTCTAAGCTCCCGACAGGTCTCCCGGAATATGTCGTTGTGTAGTACATGTTAGTGTAAGTGTGTGTGTGTGGTGTGTGTGTGTGTGTGTGTGTGTTTGTGTGTAAGGGGAGAGGAGAGGACAAGGAAGGGGAATGACAGATCGCGCGCGGTCTGTGGCCCGTTTGTTAGAGTACTGCTCCGGCATTCGCCTGGTGTTGATCGGAGAAACCACGGAAAACTACCGACCAGAGCAGCCGGTCGCTAGAATTCTCCTCCAGGCAGCGACTGAATTTGACCTAGCTGAAAAGCTAGTGTCTAAAATCCTGTCGCCGTGGGAAGTGTAACCTAGGACCTCCCGGTCAGAGGCGCAGCAGTGACATCAGTTGATGCAGTGAGCCACCGCTCCCGGTCTGGACTAATGGAGATGATGGCGGAAGTGCCGGTGGAGGTGACTTCTGGTTGAATCGACTGTAAGGGATATGAAGGCGATGTGTGAAATACACAATGCGAGAGTAGAGACGGCGATTGTTCGGCCGGTGGAATAGGTGAAGGCGGCACAAGGGATGAAGGCGGGGGGGGCAATGGAGAAATGGTGGAGGAGGGATGAGCAATGGAGGCGATGGACGCCTTCGAGTGATGAAAGTGATTGACGTGACGGGTGCGATGGAAGCGATGAAAGTAATGGAGGCGATGGAAACGATAAATGGAAGCGATGAAAGCGATGGAAGAAATGGGGAAAAAGGGAGGAATTGGGGGGAAAAAAAGGCAATGGATGGAAGATAGATAGATTTATTAAAGTTCGCTTTGAGCTAATGCTCGGTGGCAAACATTATTACAGCTAGATATACGACAACTGCAAAACTATTGGATGGAGGTGATGGAGGAAATTGAGGCAATGGAAGTGGTGGAAGGGACGGAGACAATGAAGACGCTGGAGGCGATGGAGGTAACAGAGGTGAGAGATACAATAAAGGCGGTAGAGACGCTGGAAACGGGTGATAGAAGTGAAGGGCGGCCCAAAGGCGGAATAGCGACACACATGAAAGCAAAAGTAGACTCGCCTTGTGCGGCGAGAAGGAGCGGAGAGAGACGGCGATGGCGGAGCAATGAGGCGACGACGGCGGCTGCGGCCGTAGCGGTCGCCACAGCGGGAAACAAAGCTAATCCCAGAATCAGAGCCAGTCGCTGCCCCTTTGGCCCTCAACGGCGCCCCACGGGGCCCCTCGCGCCCCGCCGGCCACCGCTCGCACCTTCGCCAAGTGTGTCGTTTAACTCGCTTAACCAGGTCGATACTCGTGCTGCCGTCGCTGTTCGGGCTCTTAGTGACGCTCGATGAGGTCCACCAGGGCTTCGAGGAAGGAGGCGGGGAGGTTGCTGAGAAGCTGGCAAAGGTCGCGGTACGGTGGCGTGTGAGTATTGTGGTGATGGTGTCGGAAGAGACGGTGCACATTTCTTCACATCTAAACTATATGCAATGTGCAGCAAACATTCAAAACATCGAATCCAAGAATGTAAGGGAGACATGACGAAAAAAATACATTATTGGTGGTCTCAACCAACTTAGATACATAATCTGAGCAGCGTTGTAAACAAAAGTGTTTTATAATGAATCGCTATACTTCCTCATTTTGCTGTGCACTAGCACAAGCTCGCCACACGGCAAACGAATCACGTCTTCCGATGGTCTGCATCGTTTCAGAAAAATATTATTTTCTGGAATTCGGGCAATTGCGGGCAGTTGGTACTAACTGCATCTTATAAATAGGTAATAAAGTAAATTAATTGAGCCAGTTTCCCGCTATAACTTCGTGTAACTTTTTATATATCTCGACAAAAATTAAGTCAAGGAATTTTGTGGAAATGTTACTATCTTATATTCAAAAACGTTTAATGATGTGTTCTGCAATCAAAACATGAAATATGGAAGTTTCATAGTAAAGTACGTATGTTACGCTATGATATTCAGCAAAGACGTGAATACTCCTGCAGCGGACCCTCCTGAGAACACGTGTTGAAAAGGCGCAGTATGCAACTTTTGCTGAGGGCGCGCAGTGACGTTTTCCGAACCCAAACAATCCAAGGTTTTCAACAGAGCTAAGGCGATCCCAAACATTAAACAGTGTTGCCAGATGCTCTGGATATTGGAGAACAGTGTGAGCAACTCCAAAAATGTGTAGGAACTGGGTCGAAAAATGATTTTTTACGAGCTAGAAGCCTGAAATTACACACTGTGCGGTGGTGGCAAAAGTGGAAATGATGATGGTGACGAAGATGATGGTGGGGGTTGGAGGGGGTTGGAGGGGGATGGAGGAGGATGGAGCGGGATTGAGAGGGATGGAGGGGGTGGAGGGGGTGGAGGGGGCGCTGGACGTGGCGTTGGAAGGGAAGATGGAGGGGTACATGGAAAGTGAAATCGGGGAGGGGAGAGATGGAGGGAGTAATGCGGGGATAGTGGAGGGGGAGACGAAAGGGCGGTGGTAGTGTCGTCAGAAGAGTGGATGGAAATGACGGTTGTGAGATTGTTAGAGAATAGAAGAAGGTGATGGACATGAAAATGTAGGTGACGGTCGGAGGTTGTACTGGAAGCGACAATACAAGTCGACCGGTTTGGGTGGCTCAGGGCATCAACTGATGTCACTGCAGTGCCTCTGACTGGGAGGACCTCTGTTCGTGTCCCGACGGTGGCAGAATTTTCGTCACTAGCTAGAAAGCTAGGTCGATTTCAGCCACTAATCGGAGGTGAATTATAGCGACGGGTTGCACTGATCGGTAGTTTTTCGTGCTTTCTACGATCCACACCAGGTGAATGCCAGAGTAGTACTCTAACAAGACGGCCCATCATGCGCTATCTTTCGTTTTCTTTCCTTGTCCTATCCTCACCGTTTACTTACATATACTTACACTTCCACACTTCACTCGCACAGATGCCGGGAGAGCAGTCGGGAGGTGAGGGTTTGTCTCGGCTGGGGTGGTGCCCCGCTGGAGGGAAATACCTGGCTGAGGAAAATCTCGCAAACTAACTAGAACGGCGGCGGGTCTCGCCATCTACCGCCACGGGACTGTTGGCCTCAGCAATTCATGCTATCGGGATCACAAACGAATCAATCAAGACAATAGGTGTGACGGTGAAGGTGGCAAGGAACGGTATCGGTATTAAAAGTAAGAAGAGAAGGAGAAGATGGTTGGACAGTTAAGATGAGGGAAACTGAAACGCATGTGAAGGCAATGGAGTCATTCACAGTCTACTCAAGCATTTTTGCATCACCATCGCCTCCACGCCTCGCGTTAGTGTGAAGGAAAAGGGGACGCAAGGGCAAAGAAGGTGGTGGCAGCAACAACTTCAGAAGCGCAAATATTCGCAAAGTTCGATGTCAATAAACGCAAAGTTCGATGTCATTTTTAGGTGGCAAAAAGAGAAGTGAAGGAAAGGGTGTCGATGACATAGCTAGCACGGAATACAGTAGTAATAGTGTTCAAAATCAAACTCTCAAGTACGGTATCATTTCTTGAAACAGAAAAAAGAATAAAGACATTAAAAGTGTCTCACAAGAAATATACGAGTATCCTCGGCGGGATTCTTAGATATTTGCTTTTGCACTAATGATCGTCAGGAGAAGAAAAATGTTTGTTTACGCTCTGTCCCATTCTGTAAGGATGCCAGCAAGATTCACCGAGAAATAACGCGGATACGTTTCTGTGTAATCATTTTTCTGGTCAACATATCTTCGAGAGTTTCAAAAGAATGTAGGATAATTAGGGAAATGATGCAAAAATTATAAGCATGTTTGTCTTAGATCAATACTTTGCAAAATTACGGAGCATCAAGTTGTACAATATATTAATCAATGAGAGAAATGGTACTGTATTTTTTTCGAAATCAACGTTTCAGAGATGTTTTTTTGTGCGAGATCCAATTATGTCGTGTCTTTCAGAATTTGAAGAAATCGGTTCGGGGAACGCTGTCGATGCAATATCTCTGATATACCTATATTAATATATTTTTCGATAGTATTCTATTTTGATCCGCGAAGTTTGATAATTGAAAATCTCACAAAATAGGACTTTCAGATGAGAATTGTTACGTGGGTTAGTGACTTTCTCTACAGCCGGAAATTAAATTGTAAATACGGTTAAACAGAATGTTTCCTGTTTGTTGTTCCCCAGATTGGTGTTTTATGCCAACTACTCCTTCTTTCCTTCATTAATAATACAACTTGTGGGGGAAAATATGATCCCTTAATCAATATAAATAATTTAATATTTTATTAGAATGTATATAGTTTCATGTAGGTATTAAATATATATTCAAAATATTGTTCTCTGGGAATTATCTACAGCTAAAAAAGATAATGTGATAAGTTAGTGTGAACAAAAAACATGAAACCAAAATAATGTATGAAATAAATATATTTGAACAAACAAAAAGAATGTCAAATTAATCGTTTCAGGACGTTACTATATGTTAATTGTTTACAGAGAAAAATCAACAACATAAATCAATTTATTCGTGAATATCGATAAACTTCGATGTCCAATGGCTGCAATGATTTATAGTAAGACTGCTAACATTGAAACTCGCACCAAACGCACTAAAATACGAGTGCTACGTGACACGCGTTATGGATCGATACTAACACAATAACATACCCGCACTTTCAGATTCCAGGAACAAAGCGTAGTCCAGATTCACAGAGCTATATTTCACGGCGTTTGCGCTCTTGCTCCGCGCCGGATCACCTTTGACCCGGATTGATTTGTGTTACTTCGAGGGCATTGTCCTACTGGAATAACACGAGAAATAGTATTTCATCTCTCTCAAGTTTTGTATACATTGAGTCCTAGGAATTTTCTCCCCATACACCTCGAGTATGTGGGAGTTGATTTCACACAACACCAAAAGAGTGTATGAATTTATGAAGCGCAAAATGTTCATTCCTCTCCAAACAACATTGATTTTAAAATGAGTAATCTATAATTTTATATACTCGTTTGTCTTCTAATTATTGCAATTTATACGTTATAAGAAGTATTTTGTAATCGTTCTGTGAATTTAATATTATTTGCTGATTGCTTGTTAACATAGCCATTTCATTCTACTAATATTCATTTCGTTTTTTCTTCAACCTGGTCTTCAGTGTTTCTTTATACAAATTAATGTAGTCTCTGTTGCAACAATTCTTCTAAGAGATCCAATCCTACTGAAACACAATTATGCTTTTCAAAATACACAACTTTCGGTTTTGCAGTCAAATGTTGAAAGTTCAAGATAATCATTCTCTCATTAATGATTGTACTCATCTCTTAGTCTGCTACTGCGAATTACCAGGAACAGAATTTGAGGATTACTCAATTAATCAAGGACAATGTGATGCAATAATATCAAATAAATGAATAAATAATTCCTGCCGAGTGTGGATTTGCTGGCCTTCCGCATCCGAGCCTACCACAGCGCTCCCTGGGGCCGTCCAACGTAATTTCCTGGGCGGCAGGCACTGCATCTTGTGCCGGAAGGCGGGCCTGCTGACGCGCCCCCGTTTGGAGGGTGATGAGAAGGGGAGTGAGGAGGGGGTCCAGACGGAGGTGAAAGTGGGGAAAGGCTGGAGGTGGGGTCGGGGAGGCAGAGGCGGGGTGTTGCAGAGGCGAGGTGAAGCGGAGGCGGAGGTGAAGCAGAGGTGGGGTGTAGCAGAGGCGGGGAAGCGGAGGCGGAGGTGAAGTAGAGGCGGGGTGTTGCAGAGGCGGGGTGAAGCGGAGGTGGAGGTGAAGCAGAGGTGGGGTGTAGCAGGGGCGGGGGAAGCGGAGGCGGAGGTGTAGAGGCGGGGTGTTGCAGAGGCGGGGCGGGGCAGGGGCGGGGCAGGGGCGGGACGGATGCGGGGTGGAGGCGGGGCGGAGGCGGGGCGGAGGCGGGGCGGAGGCGGGGTGGAGGCGGGGCGGAGGCGGGGTGGAGGCGGGACGGAGGCGGGGCGGAGGCGAGGCGGAGGCGGAGGCGGAGGCGGAGGGGAGGCGGGACGGAGGCGGGGCGGAGGCGGGGCGGAGGCGGGGCGGAGGCGGGGCGGAGGCGGGGCGGAGGCGGGGCGGAGGCGGGGCGGGCGGCGGAAGAGGCGGGGTGGAGGCGGGCGGAGGCGGGCGGGCGCAGGCGGGCGGAGGATGGGAGGAGGCTGGGCGGGAGCGAGGCGGAGGCAGGGCAGAGGCGGGGAGGAAGCGGGGAGGAGGCGGGGAGGAGGCGGGGAGGAGGCGGGGCGGAGGCGGGAGGTGGCGGGGAGGAGGCGGGGAGGAGGCGGGCGGAGACGGGGAGGAGGCGGGCGGGGCCAGGCGGAAGCGGGGCGGAGGCGGGAGGAGGCGGGCGGAGGCGGGCGGGTCGGAGACGGGTGGAGCCGGGCGGGGCGGAGGTGGGGCGGGCGGGCGGAGGCGGGCGGGCGGAGGCGGGCGGGGTCGGAGGCGGGCGGGGCGGAGGCGGGGCGGGGCGGGGCGCAGGCGAGGCGGAGGCGGGGAGGAGGCTGGGCGGGGGCGAGGCGGAGGCAGGGCAGAGGCGGGGAGGAGGCGGGCGGAGGCGGGGATGGGCGGAGGCGGGGTGGAGCCGGGGCGGAGGCGAGGCGGAGGTGGTGCGGCGGAAGAGACGCGGTCGCGGCTGCGAGTCGGAGGCTGCAGGTCAACCCGCCGCCTAGCCCTAACCCTCTAATTCCGGAAGGATCGACTAAATCGCACAATTAGTGGCGTGGCGCCTCCTTCAGCAGTGATGATGGGAGTGGATAGTAATTACGAGTAAGAACAAACGAGCGCAGCCTGGGTGCTTACTCATTGACAATGTTCTGCTCATAAGTTATTCACGGGGAACTTCGGCCTGTATTTTCAAAGCCTTTAAAAAAGTAATATTTTATTATATACACTTTAATCGAATATCGCATCATGGTTTCCGCTCTTTAAACCATCGTTCTTCTCTCTACTTCCATGTCTTTTCTCGAAACCACCCTAAAACCATTGTCACCGTAGGTTAAAAGTTGTATGACATTTCAACAGGAGGCACTGCGTTGTGGTGGGATGGACGGTGGGTGAAAAAATGGCCAAGGAGGGGTAAAACGGGAGATATTTTGAGGCAGGAGGTGAGGTTATCAAATTCCCTTCCTCTCTTGTATAGTTCCATTCAATAGTAACATGTCGGAAATTCCTTCGAAGTAGATATATATTTATCGGTCCTGAACTCAGTGTGACGCGAAATTCTTGTGAATCAAATTTCATTATTTACCTTCATAAAACTTTGCAGCTATTGAAACATCTCTGATTTGTCTGTAATTGTAATGAAAAGTCATCCACAATTGACTATTGAATTTATTTAAAGCGTGTTATAGTCAAACTACAATGCTATTTTAGAGATGTTCCTCCCATTATATGTTCACAACAAAATTTACAAAACGTACACAATCATTATCGTAACTTGTTCATATTGTTTAAAATTTAAAAAATTGTGTAAAAGTGTAAAATTACCAAATAAGAAAAACTACTTGTGACGACATTATACATCTGAAACATTGACAAATGAAATAAAATCCCAACAAGCTTATGAGATATGAGTGACTAGATAAATTAGTTTTCACACCAAATCGCATTCACGATAATATGCACGGATATTGTTAATTTTTTTAAATACTTAAAGTGCCACAAACCAACTTAGGAAGACTGTATTCCCCAGTAAGGTTAGCTCTAGAATTTTCTTGAATACCTACTTAGAATTCGCCATGTTGCAAATTCCCTTAGTGACCTAGGAATTTCTTCTCTCCCATTAGAACAACATTAGCCGCTTAAGTGTTATTTCTGGATTACACTTTGCACTCACAAGTAAAATCCTGGGTACGGTGAAAATCAGTATGACCTCCTCCATTACTTCGAAGAGGATTGGTGTAAAGGGTTGGCACTTAAAAGAAAATGGAATCACGAAATAAAAACTATAAGAGAGACACTACAGTCTAGAATATCGTCGACGGTCATAGCGGTATACGATAATCCTTAAATTCAGGATAAGAAAACACATAATCGGAAGATAGTTTCCAATGACGTTAAACCTTTGTAGTAAATTTCGATTTGGCCATTCATGCCGATGCTTTTACATCTTCATCTTACGGAACGTTTGTAGTTTGATGTGTTCTTTAAAATACTTATTTTCTTATCTGAAAGAATGAAGTTTCATTCTCAAACAAAGTTACAGCGTTATGATAGATTAGTAATATCTGGCTTCTATTCGAGCTAGATGGATTTTATATTTTAATACGCTGTTTTTATTTACGTGTGTAGACTAGTTGAAATAGATTGTTATTATATCTAATATAATAAATTTTCCTGCGGTAGATAAAATGCCACATTATTTTACCTGTTTCGTCCTATTAGTGAAGTTTGAAAGATTATACATTCTTTCTAAAAGCCAAACTAATGATTATTCAAACATATGCATTTAATGATTTAAAACCGAATCTATGGAACATACTTTGCCCGTTTACATGTACATTTTTCAAGATTTTAGCAGTGTAGGTCTAAATGTAGTCGTTTGTAACGTGCGAATATCGAAGTTAGAAATAAAATTCATTATTAAAATTTATATCATTTTAGAAACTTGTAAGCCATACCATAACAGTGATTTAAAATAATTGTAAAAAGTCTTAATCAAAAATATTAACTTATGTAAAAATTAACAATGAAATATTTAAATCAAGTATCCAAATTATACGATTTCATATTCACTTTCTCATCTATTGACAATTCTAAGATGGCGCTGAGAATTCCCTTGCCTCTCGTAACTACGCCACTAAGTATAGAGTCCAACAGAGTATGATGAATTGTGAGAAGTAAAGAGGAGAGTACTCTCCGAGAAGGTGAGTACTTTACACTAACATGCACCACACTACCACATGTTCCGGGAGACCGGTCGGGAGCTTAGAGCCTGTCCTGACTGGGGCAGTGCCCCGCTGGTGGGAGAGTCGTGGTTAGGGAGAAACCCCACTAGCCGACGGTAGGTCGGTGCCGGATCTCGCCATCCAGCGGGGGAAGATGACCCCCATCTCCCGAGAAAAAAACACGCACTACACTTGTGGGACTAATGACCGAAGCGCCCGGAAACACGAAAAAATCACTCAATCAATCCGAGAAGGTGAGCGTTGACGAGGTAATCCGCTGGCCCTGAGGGTCACGTAATGTGACATTCTCCACACCACTGAACACCGTGCGTGGAGTTCAACTTTGTTAACAAAATTAAAAACCCCCTTCACCGGTGAAAGTAGGTAGTCAGCTACGCTTGTGGCTGCAAGACCTGAGCAGAGGGCAAGAGTTTATGATTTACCTTCCAAAATCCTTCTGAAAGTTTTGAGAAAGAAACGTAGGTGTTATTTTAAAGCAAACGTATATATTACAATCCGCATTACAAATAAAATTTCATGAACAACCCAATTTTCAAAACTAAAAGTGATTTCTGAGATAAAAAAAAAAACACTTAAATAGCTGTGTAAGCTGTGTTTTCGTGTAAGTTCTGAACACATTACGTATATTTTAACGCCAACAGAACAAGTTCATAAAAAATCCCGAACGGTATTCAAAAGGCATGTTGAGACATTCCCTGAAACAATGGCTCGTTTGAGGGCTCGACCCTGCGGTCCCCTTCCGAACACACGTCGTACCTGTTGTCAACATACGTGTGAGCGGCTGTCTTTGACCTAGCAGCTCTCGAACTGGCGAGGGCTGGCTTTGACAGTCCTCGCCCGCGGTGCCCGAGGCGACCGCCGGCCGAGATAACGAGAACAGTCAAGTCAGAGCCAGAGGGATGGAAGGGGCGGTGGTATTAGAGAGAGAGAGTGAAAAAAAGGAGGGGGAATGGAACGAAATAGAAGGTATGAGAAAGGGGAAATGAGAGAGCAGAGAGCATGCAAGGGAAGAAGATAATAAAAGAGGGCGGAGAGGAAGAGAATGATGAATAGGAAGGAAATTTGAGGAGATGAATTCCAGGAGAGGATTGTGTGTATTTGGAACGATACCATAAACGAATCGGCAAGACATTTCGAATTAATATCAACAAGAGAACAATTAATAGATATGCCAATATTATCGACAATTTCAAAAAATCTAAATTATTGGTATAAATAGTAGAAGAAGACAGCAACTGATTTTTGCAATGGAGAATAAAAATTAATTCAACTGAATATATTTGAAGTTCGTGTAACATTTCGAAACTATTATTATTATTATTATTGTTATTATTATTATTATTATTATTATTATTATTATTATTATTATTATTATCAATGCGTAGTTTGAAAGTATAGAAGACCTCTCAATACACACACATCAGGAAATTCTGAGAGCCAACTGTCGCTCATTCAGAAACTAACATTTCAATTATCCACACGTTGCAAAGAAGTAATTTCCCGCAAATGAGCAATTTATCTCATGTGCGGAAAATATCACTTAAACTATTATGACGACACCCAAGTGTTGAAACGCTCGCTCCAGGAAACTGCTTTTGCAACATGCCATCGCTCTAAATACTACCGATAAATATTGTTTGTTCATGGAACACAACAGAAACCGTATACAAATTTATTTTTCATTATACAATTTTTTCACACACTTTCATTTACTTGCACTAAGTATTTGATAACAATTAATACATAGAAAAATGAAACCTTAAGGAATGTTTAAAATTTTATATTAATACATCATAAAACATTTTAGAATATCGTGAAAATTTGAAAAAGTTTGCTATTTTAAGTGGTATGCTGAAAATGTCCTCCTTTACCCCTCTTACCGGGAGCTGTAGCTCAGTCATTGCAGCGCCTGTGACCGGGAGGTCCTCGGTTCGAGTCGTGACGGCGGCAAGATTTGCAGCACTAGCTTTTGAGCTAGATCGAATTCAGTCGCTTTCTGGAGGATAATTCTAGCGGCCAGCTACTCTGATCGGTAGTTTTCCGTGTTTTTTCCGATCAACACCAGGCGAATGCCGGAGCAGTACCCTAAAAAACGGGCCACGGACCGCGCGCGATGTTTCCTTTCTCTTCCTTGTTCTATCCTCTCCCCTTACACACACACACTCACACCTACACTAATTTGCATTACACTACCACATATTCCGGGAGACCGGTCGGGAGCCTGGAGCTTGTCTCGGCTGGGGCAGTGTCCCGTTTGTGGGAGAGCCCTGGTTAGGGGGAAAACCCGCTAGCCGACGGTAGGTCGGCGCCGGTTCTCGCCATCCAGCGAGGGAAGATCACCGCCATCTCCCGATAAAAAACATGCACTACACTAATGGGACTAATGCCCAAAGCAGTTGACGCGTCCGGAAACACGAAAAGTCGATCAATCATTTACTCCTCTTCGCTAGGCATATAATAACATTCCAACGTTACTCAAACATTCATTCGAAAGACAAGCAGTGACAGGGTAGCTCAGTGGATGGAGTTGCGGGCAGCGTAGAAGGAATTGCAGCGTACAGAGGAACAGTGTTGAAAGGAGAACGCGCTCTATAGTCGAGTTAGCGGCGAAGTCAATGGATCCACAGGTGAGACAAAGCGCTTCAGCATTTGTTCAGAGCTCACCCGCGACCTCCCTAGCAAACAGGGCCACGGTGCAGTTAAGAGCGGTTCGCAATCACACTCGGTCACCTGCGGATGTGGACGCAGCCGGAAAATTAGGTTCGCATTTTATGCTTGTTACCTTCTCTCTTGAGGCGAGTAATTCCATTGCTTCTACACTCGCATTGCGGAGATCTCATTTGGTAATTAATTCAGCAGTGTTGGAAAAACAGAATGAAGAAATTTTATCTTATGAAATGTATTACAGCTACATGCGTTATAACTCTTCGTATGCACACGCGTATAAATCCCAGAAGGGTAAACTCTATTTCTGTTTCGATAACTGATGTACACAATTAAATGTGCATGTTATGTATCATTAACATTCATATAATTTGTTGCAATTGCATGCTCCAATAAGTATGATATAAAAATATGATTATTTGACGCGCGAGAAGTAATAATATATTCTGATGGCATTCGGCATATAATATCATGAATGGCATAACATTATGTCAAACATCACAGCATGTTCAAAACTGTTTTACAAGTACAAACATACTTTTCATTATAATTGCAAACACATGTAAAATTTGAAGTAAGTGAAATTCATTATTCAACTGTTATTAATTCAAAAGGGAAACCAGGGCAAAAAATATCTATACTATGTCGTAAGTTTCATATTTTGACAAAATTATCAATTCTGGCTACCTTTCAAGTTTGTCACATCGAACGGAAATGTAGTTTACTAAATTGTTAGATAGGTCATTACTTCGAGTTATCATTTGCTCACATCTCTCATTTTCTCACAACACTAAACATATAATCTATAAACAAGATTAAAATGTTAATGTCATTATTTAAACTCGTAATAAACTACGCACTTTCTTGTTAAAAAGCAGTTGGTGCCAAAATAATTTATATTTACAAAAAAATTACCTTCGAAATCAATTTATTAATATTACGTTGATTCGCAGGTATCCATCCATAAGGAAGGACACCACTTGGCTGAGGCAAACTCGAAACTTCCGACTGGACTCCTCACATTTGTTGTAGAATTGTGCATATAAGTAAAAGGTATAGAGCGATTTTCCTAAGGATGAGCCAAAGCGTCAGCTACTGCTGGCAACATAACTGAACGTTCTGTGGTCGCTGTGCCCTTGAGCCCATTAGACTCCCTTCCCGCATTCGTTCGTCTGCAGTTGGCTAACTTGTAAATGGCTTCGACACTTCCTTTTGTGGTGTCATTGTCCGACAAAAATATAGTGCGCGGCGAGAAATAATTGATATTAGGAAGTGCAGTGTAATGTGCTCTTTTGTAAAACTTGTTTTTTCTTTATATATTACATTGAATTTACTTTTTGAGTATGAAATTTAATTTATATTTTAAAACCGAGCCTTGAATGGAGATGCTTACCAGTGCACGTGTTTCCGCCTTAAAATAATTTTTTTTTCTATTTACATTCGTGGCAATTTTCCTTTACTGATTGTGAGAGATTGTTAAGAGATTTTCCACGTACGTAATTAAATGTAAATATTGTCCGGACTCACATACGTGCATATACCTCAGCGAAACTCTTAGACTTCGTAGCGATGTTTTCACAGGAGCCATTATCACTTTACGATGGGGCGTCGCTGAACAGTTGTCGCGGCGGAGGGATACTTCCCTGAAATAATGTGGTGTTCACTTGTTTTCGCGAACTGTCACTTTGGCTCATCCTTAGGAAAATCGTTCTTTATATATGTACACGGGCAGGATAGGACAAGGTAGAGAAAGGAAAGAATGTAGCCGGTCAGTGACTCGTTTGTTAGAGCACTGCTCTAGTATTTGCCTGGTATTGATCAGAAAAAAACTATAGATGAGAGCAGTCAGGTTGGTTCCTAGACTGTGGCAGAACTTGCCCTAGCTATCTGGCCGGAGTCAAAAACCCTGATAGCGTCGGGACTCGAACCCAGGAGTTCCGTGTGAGAGGCATTCTAATGACATCAGTTGATGCCCTAAGTTACCTCAGCCTTTTACAAGATTGATATTAGGCTGAGCATTTTGCATATTTGCATGTTTTTTCTCCCTTAAACGTAATGATATGCATAAGGCACACAAATTCATTTCTTATTGTTTGGGATCGATATACAAGTTCTTAGAGTGCATATATTTGCATATTTATGATGATTGAGCATATTTTCATTTTAACAGATATATTTGCATAGTTTATATTTTTTAATTTTTTGTTCTTTCTTACAATTTGGAGGAACGTTTAGATGGCTTTCGAGTTTGCATCATCTGTGTGTAACTAGAGCGGTTCAGTTCATCAGGAAGTCGATCCCAACATGTCCGTGAGAACGAAAGATACCCGACTGAACTCTGCAGCAAAGCCATCAACAATCTGTCAGGACCAATAGAGCGAGTCTTAACAGAAGAAATTTAGAAAATTCAAGAAAAAAATCCTGGTTTGAGAACAATGAAAAAGTAATGTGGTAGTTTACAGAGTGAAACGCATGGCGTTGAAAATTTCACAACTAAAGGAATTGAAGCTTTTAAGTATTGTTCTCTAAACTAAAGTAAAGTAGAAAGAACTTTGTATAAGAACGTCCTTGCGGATAACAAAAAATGATTCATCCCAGAAAATTCGGAAAAATGTATTGTTATCTCTTACTAATGAAATTATAATCACTGTGTATAATTCTACACATAAATTGAACTATTTTGTTGAGACTAAAACATGCATTTTTCTTCGTGCAAATTTTCCTATTTTTAATGCATATTTTCATGATTTTTAGTGCACATTAAACCACACCCTACTGATATGGTTTCCCAAACCTATCAAGGGCAGTGAGTGGAAATTTGGCACCACTGTGACTAATTTTAGAATAACAAGTATCAACCGGCAAGGAGAGCCTGACGATTATAACAACAGCAATTCATACCGTAAAACTGAAACCCTCATTCTCCTTTGCCCCCTCTCCCGGCAACGAGGCCCACTGCCCGTAAGCGCCCTAAGGCCGCCTTAGCATTCTGAGCGTCGCGGGCGGCGGCGGCGGCGGGGGCTTAGGCGTCGGATCGGCGCTAATCCCGCCTACATCTCCCCCTCCCCTTCGTCCCCCCTCCCTCGTTTCCGTCTCCTCCCGCATCGTCCGCGCTAAATTTCTATTTGCGCGCTCGTTTAGCACCGACCCGGGCGCCCTCCCCGCCCCGCCACGCCCCCCTGGGCGAGGCGGGGCCGGGGCGAGCCGTGCCGGGCGAGGCCGCCTGTTGATCTTGCTTGATTGGATCGGCCATATTGCGCGTGAGGACACTGCCGCGCCTCGGCGGACGGCGGGACGACCTCGGCGGCGCAACGCGGGCGCCCCGCGGGACGGGACGTGGATTCGTCACGCATATTGGGCTGTCGAGCGGTCATGATTTGAACATATCGGGTTTCCGGGTACGTTGTTCCGTGGTTTCTCCGATCAACACCAGGCGAATGCTGGAGTAGTACTCTACCAAACGGGCCATCTGTCCTTCCTCTTCCTTGTCCTACTCTCTCCCCTTACATACACACACACACACACACACACACACTTACACTAACATGCAATACACTACTACATATTCCGGGAGACCGGTCGGTAGCTTCGAGCTTGTCCCGGCTGGGACGGTGCCCCGCTGGTTACGGGGAAACCCCACTATCCGACGGTAGGTCGGCCCCGGATCTCGCCATTCAGTGGGGGAAGATCACCACCATCTCCCGAGAAAAAAAAACATGCACTTCAGTAACGCGACTAATGACTAAAGCAGTTGACGTGCTCGGAAAAACGAAAAAAAATCAATCAATCAATTCGGGGTACGTGAACTTCTGCAGACGTTAGTCTGGAATGTGCAAAGCTTGTTTCTTCACGGGATGCGGCAGTTAGCTTCCCCGCTGAATGGCGAAAACCGGTGCCAACCTACACTTTGCCTTGCGGGGTTTTCCTCAACCAGGTATCACGCCTGTAGATTCCCCTCCTCCTTCCCCAGATGGGACAATATCTATGCTCTCGACTTCTCCCAAAATGAGTGGTAGTTTGTGCAGGTAGGTGTAAGAGAGTGTAATTAAGGGATGG
Organism: Teleogryllus oceanicus; assembly: GCA_964035755.1. Lineage (NCBI taxonomy): Eukaryota > Metazoa > Arthropoda > Insecta > Orthoptera > Gryllidae > Teleogryllus > Teleogryllus oceanicus. The sequence continues at coordinate 173,742,593 of CAXIVR010000003.1, forward strand.
GAATAGGACTTGGAAGAGGAAGGAAATATCACGCGCTTACCGTGACCAGTTTGGGTTCTGCTCCTGCAGTTGTTCAAAGAAACCACGGAAAACTACCGATCGGAGCGGCCGGCGCTGGAACTCTCCTTCAGATAGGCAGCTATGTAGTTAAGGTGGAGAATCCTATCACCATCAGAGTCACCTAAGCAGGTCAAGTGTTTGATTATTGATTATTTTGTGTTCACTATAACTGCTATAGTTATTCGTCCCGTGTAACTATAACTGCTATAGCTATTCGTCCCATGTAACTATAACTGCTGTAGTTATTCGTCCGTGTAACTATAACTGCTATAGCTATTCGTCCCGTGTAACTATAACTGCTGTAGTTATTCGTCCCGTGTAACTATAACTGCTATAGCTATTCGTCCCGTGTAACTATAACTGCTGTAGTTATTCGTCCCGTGTAACTATAACTGCTATAGTTATTCGTCCCGTGTAACTATAACTGCTGTAGTTATTCGTCCCGTGTAACAATAACTGCTATAGTTATTCGTCCCGTGTAACAATAACTGCTATAGTTATTCGTCCCGTGTAACTACAACTGCTATAGTTATTCGTCCCGTGTAACTATAATCGCTATAGTGTTTCGTCCGTGTAACTATAACTGCTATAGTTATTCGTCCCGTGTAACTATAACTGCTATAGTTATTCGTCCCGTGTAACTATAACTGCTATAGTTATTCGTCCCGTGTAACTATAACTGCTGTAGTTATTCGTGCCGTGTAACAATAACTGCTATAGTTATTCGTTCCGTGTAACTATAACTGCTGTAGTTATTCGTCCCGTGTAACTATAACTGCTATAATTACTCGTGCCATGTAACATAACTGCTATAGTTATTCGTCCCGTGTAACTATAACTGCTATAGTTATTCGTCCCGTGTAACAATAACTGCTATAGTTATTCGTCCCGTGTAACTATAACTGCTGTAGTTATTCGTCCCGTGTAACAATAACTGCTATAGTTATTCGTTCCGTGTAACTATAACTGCTATAGTTATTCGTTCCGTGACTGTAGAGCGCGTTATATTCACGGTGATGACGTGTTCCACCCTCCCAAAAATGAATGATCTGGCGTCGATTTTTCACTGCGGGTTGTAGGGAGTTCCCCTCCCTGATACCTCAGCGGAACTTGGTCCGTAATGAGCTGCTGTCTATTCTCCTGACTTGTGTGATGGTGTAGTTTATGTGAGAGAAAGTGAGTGTGAAAGGGAATAGTAGAGGGCACGAACGAGGAAGCACGAGTGGGCCATGCCCCACTTATTACTACACTGGTATTCGCCTAGTATTAATCGAAGAAACCAACCAAATTTTTTATCATAGCAGCCGGATCCTTGAATCGTCGATACAGCGGCAGAACAAGACCTGTAGCTGTCTATCTCGAGTACTAAGGGTCGTTTCGAGACAGTGTATATAAGCATGAGGCACGCAAGTGCTCCATTGTTCAGACTGAGACTTTTAAAATATAAAGAACCTGTAAAAAACACTATGTCATTTTATTCATCAACTTAGATTCCTTACGCAATGCCGCAGAGCATCACTAGCGTAATCTACAGGAAGAGAGATAGTTTCCACCTCACCCAGCCACATGGAACCGAAACACTAACTGGTTAAGAGATGAATTTCTTTCGCAAGAAAAATTCCGCAATACAGCACCACCATCATTTCAGCAGTTTCCTAAGAGTTCTAGACAGAGACGCGACTTTTATGAGGAAGCTATTACTAAATGCAATTGATTCTCGGCAATGGAACAAAGAATAAGCACCACCATATTCCTTTTAATATTACAATTAAACATTTCTTGTTTTAATTCGTCCTTCAAAACAGGGATACCCATAAGTATATTTTTGACATTTAGAATTGGGTTGCATCCTGTGTTTTATCGGCTTTTTACAGCGTAATGCAGCTCTAACGGAGGCTGCACACTGACCCACAGGGGTCGTTATTCTCAATTCCATTCTATGAAATCGTGCATTTTTTTTGTTTCCAGCGGCAAAATGTAGATTTAGTACTAAGCGGGATGTTAACCGACACTAATGTACCTTTTGTTGAATAAATTTTGAACGTTACGCAACATGAACATATCAGAGAACTGCACCTCTGAGAAACTAAATCTTGCACTTGTCTACTTTAGGGCTTCCAATAACCACGAGATCTTTTGTACTAAAAATAACCCGAAGAGCGTAAGCTCTTTGACATCGCTGACGGCACCATCTCTTTGGTTTCAAGAGAAAACACTTCAATTTGAGGGATTCAGAGGAGGTAACTTCTGAATTTCCTAGGCTGTGGTTCAATAATGCCTTTGTTAGAACAGCAAGATTACATACTTATGTCACTATTGCGTTACTTTTATATATTTAATTTTTTCTTTCTGATAATAATAATAATAATAATAGTAATAATAATAATGATAAAATATGCCAGATTTAAAAACCATTAAATACATAAAATATATTTAAACATTTATATCATATTTAGCAAAGTTATATTTTGACTAAGATATAACAACAGTCACATACTACAGACATTCCCAGCGGAATTGTTAAGAGATTGGTTAAGAAGTGAGAATACCAAACAAAGATTCCATGTCCTATCTAATTTATTTTCTCCTGAAATTTACAAGTTTCTTTAAAAAATAGAAAAAAGCACCCATAATCCCCATTAGCGTCCCAGTTGCAATTATTTTAGAGTAGTTCCCCATTATTTAAATCCAGTTAATAAGTAGTTTTTTCCCACGCGATGCACTTGATGACCACAATATTGCACTTCCACACGAAATAGGCGTTGCCTGTTCTTTTCAATTTTCGAAAAAACACCAAGATGTTAATATGGTGCGGTCATGCCCAGACAAAGCTATGATCACGATGACAAACAAATACTACATTCGCGACAATGAAATGCGTTATCTCTGATCATTTCCGTTTCATGCAATTGTACAATCAATGCACCATGAAAAAATAGTCTTGCGATGTTTTCATAAACAAATCCTCCCAGGCAAAAGCGGAAAAATATGTTTCCTCTGGATTTCCATTTCATATCGTGCAACGCGCATTTGTCGTGCTCCATTTCAATCTTTCGAGGTCAACAAAAAAACCGTTTCCGATGTAAAGGTTACGGTCCCATCCCTTTTGGCTAGCGTCCATCGTGCTTGGCACAAAACGCTCTCAACTGCATTGTTTCACGAAGTGACCTATTTGTTTCCATTATACTCGTGTTTTCTGCATAAAAGAAAATCAATTCCATTCACCAGTGTATTCTGCTTGTTTTGGCAGTTCTTTATGGAGGTGCATAAATTCTATCTTAAAAAGCATAACGCAGTGGTAACGTGATCGCCAATGAACACGGGATATCCAATTAAGAATGGAGAGATAAACACGTTTTTGGCACCGTAAGGGGAAAACAAGGGTAATGGAAATGGAATTATACTAGGTTATGTGACGACGACATGAAATCCGACAATGGCAATCATACATATTGAAACTTTTAAATGATTGGAGTTTAAATCAAGTTGTTTCCCTTCATTTCCTTCCTTTTCATAGATTCAAACTCTGTAAGAGTAACCCAACTAAGAAAAAACTCCTATTTCTTATTTAACAACTCATTGCTGAATATTTATTACTTTTTCAATTTATAAAAGCATTTAATTTTCACTAAACCAATTAATACAGAATTTTCAATCTTGGAGTTACTTAATGTGACACTTATTTATGTGATAAAATTCAAAATATACTCCTTTTATTTCGTTCACCTAGGACAATATTGCACACGAAATGTACTATTGCAAAATACATCTAACATATCCCGAGAGTATCATTATCTCCTCTGCTTTATATTTCTTTTTAATAGCTTCCTTAGTTTAGCAAAAAATGTAGCATGGTACGTGTTCGTTTCTATTCATGTGTTAGTCGTTACCTTTACACTCCCACCTCCCCTTGTAGCAGCTCTCTCCTCGCCATTCCTCCAGTCACGAGAGCCTCCAACGTCGCCGGCTATTTCCAGAGACGTGCGGTGCTAAATTCGTCGACGAGAATAAAAGAAGGACGTGGGCTGGACGCGACGGTTCAAGCGGCGGCGGCCACGGACAGGGTGGAAGTGAAGGTGGAGGTGGAGTGGAAGTGGATGTGGTGGAAGAGTGGAGTTGGAGGTGGGGTGGGAAGGGGAGGAATTGGGAGAGGGAAAAAGAGGTGAAGGCGAGGAATGGGAGGGAGGGAGTGGAGGTTGATGGAGATACAACTGGAGGAAGAAAATGGAATTGAAAGGGGAAGTGGAGTGGACACTTTGGTTCAAGTTTTCGTTCTCTTTCCAAATTTCATTGACTCTTTTTTGACTGAGTGATGTGAAGAACAACACAGAAAGCAATGTAGCCTAAGTTTATATTTTACTATTGGTCTGCAACAGGAAAGATACTGCTGAACAATAACACAGAAAATGATTTTTCAAAATATAGCACCTGATAATTACGTAGATCCGAAAATAATTTAAATCATTATTATATAATTGGTAAATATATTATTAAAAAGAAAGATTTATATTATAAAGGCATTGTAGTCATTCAAGAGATTGTGTCACTATGAACATTAACAATAGTAAAGTATTATAAAGTTCAAGACGCTTTGTTAACAGGCGAAACATTTTTCTGTAAGCATAGAATTGTGCACCGTTAGTTGTAATGTTTTTATTACATTTAAGAAATTGTGTAGCATAATTAAGTATTGTAGTACATTTAATGTAGAGTATTTCATAAAATAATATTCTATTGGTTTTATAACTTGTCACCAGACAACAGTCCACTTACAAGAATAAACTTTTACTTTCTCACTCTTACTTCGTAAGAAGAGAAAATTATGTAATCGGGCGCCGGAAAACGTTGAATTTTCGGCAGAAAAACTCTTATTGCTGGGCCCTGGTAACGAAAAAGTCGATAAATATAGAAACTCCTCTTGCTAAATACAAAAAGATCCTTTAACACGTGATGAAGCCAGAATAGTTTTGGTGTTTTTGTTCAAAATTGATATTACCTAATCGATCTGAATGAACTCAAGGGTTTGGAAGTTTCAAACGGATACTTTGATTTTTGAGGGCACTTTACACGAAGTCTCAGAAACCCTTTAAACTTTTTTTCGAAAATGAAACCAATTTTTAGATCAAACTTTGTCTTCAAATAGTGTAAAGGATATTTAAGATAATTGCGCAAGTCTCATGTTCGTTGAAATTCCAGATTATTTCATAATTGCCAAAGTGCATTTTTGGGGGCGACTTCCAAAACTAAAACATTGAAGATAGATATTTTTCCTAAATTAAATATGTTCCTTAAATATGGATCTTTAAATAAGTTCAAGTTCAAATTTTTGAAAAAGTGAATGTTTTTTGTGTAATTTGTAGCGAAGGCAATTTTAAAAAAGAAATTAACATTTTTTCTCAAATTCCAGAAATTTGAGAAAAAGAGCTTCAAATTTTTTCTTTACATTTTTTCACGGTTAGAAAGTACGCTTAAAAGATTGGCATGGGTCTTATTTTCGTTGAACTCTGAATTTTCGAAAATAGCAAATTTAGAGATAATGCGAGAAAGGATGTACTCTTGCCATATCACTAGTTTATATTTGTCAACCAGCACATGTTGTAGGTGCAATTCTCCTAAAATATTTGAGAGTCTTATTGAAATTTACAAAAATCCAAATAATAATTTGTTTATTGTAGAAACAATAAAAGTGTACAGGAACTTCAAAAGTTAACTATGTTTTATATGAAATTTAAGGATTTATCCGTGCTCATTCAAGTTGATTTTCAACATAATTTTCCAAACTTCGGCGAAGAACCATGTAAATCATTTCTATGAAAACAAGCTATTTACTGATAACTACTAGTCTTAACTCACTTGTAACTTCAAACACATTTAGAATAATAATCACTGTAAATTTCGTGAATGTTACAAAAATATGCAGTATTTGCCGGAAAAATAAATATTTTCCGACGAATGTGACCTTATATTACAGTCATTAGTACGTACTTCCTACAGTTCATGAGCGGAAAGTAATCTCAATAGATAAAATCTGTAATATTGCCAATAAATTCTGAAGCTGTTATTGCTGAAACCGCCAACCTCTCCGACTTTCGGCCAACAGCTCCGCACGGGAAAATCAGCACAGAAGGGTGGGGGTAGGGGGGCATCCACCCCAACCTCCACGCCCAACTCGATCCACCAGAACCAACCTACCCCACACTGGCTGCATCAGGCGCTCGCGTCAGCTAAGAAAGGTGGCGGTCGAAAGATGGTTCGCTCCGCCCGCAACCTCGGCGCTGTCGCGATACATCTAGATGGTGGGAGTCAGCAGGGCAAAGACGGGGGTGGTGGAAAAGGATTGGTGTTTTCGGGCGTGTCAACTGCTAATGTTATTAATCCCCGTAACTATATTACATGCTTTATAATTGGAGGTGGAGGTGTTTTCGCACTGGATGGCGAGATTCGGTGCAGATCTTCACGTCAGCTTCTATGGTTTTCCCCTACCAGGTATCTCCCATCATCGGAGACAAACTCTATGCTCAGGACAAACTATATGCTCCCGACTGATCTCAGGTCGTGTGTGGTATGTACAGAGTGCATGCAAGTGTAACTTTGTAAGGAGAGGACAGTCGCGCAAGGTCCGTGATCAGTTTTTTAGGGTGCTGCACCGGCGTTCGCCTGATGTTGATTGGAGAAACTACGGAAAACTGCTGATCAGAGCAGTTGAACACTATAATTTCTGAATTTGGTCAACCTGTTTAGCTGCTGTCGAAAACCTGCCATCTTCGGCTCTAAGACCTCCAAAGAAGGCACTGAAGTGATATGAATTGATGCCCTAAGCCACCGAAGTCGGTTTGGAGGCCAAGAGGAGAAGAGACATGAGGTGAGGTGAACGAGTGATGAGACAAGCGCTGGGGTGAGAAATGGCGATAGAGATGGAGAAATTCCTGGTGTGAAGTTAGAACTGGATTGATTGATTGATTTCTTCGTGTTTCCAGGCCCATCAACTGGTTCGGTCATTAGTCCCGTTAGTGTAGTGCATGTTTTTCCCCGGGAGATGGCGGTAATTTTCCCTTCGCTGGATGGCGAGATCTAGTAGCTAGTGGGGTTTCCCCCTAACCAGGACTCTCCCACCAGCGGGGCACCGCCCCAGCCGGGACTAGCTCTAAGCCCCCGACCGGTTACCCGGAATATGTGATAGTGTGGTGCATGTTAGTGTAAGTGTGTATGTAAGAGAGGATAGGACAAGGAAGAGGAAGGACAGATCGCGCGCGGTCCGTAGCCCGTTTGGTAGGGTACTGCTCCAGGATTCGTCTGGTGTTGTTCGGAGAAACCACGGAAAACTACCGATCAGAGCAGCCAGAATTCTCCTCCAGACAGCGACTGAATTCGACATAGCGGAAAAGCTAGTGTCGAAAATCCTGCCGCCGTCAGGACTCGAACTAGGACCTTCCGGTCAGAGGCGCTGCAGTGGCATCAGTTGATGCACTAAGTTACCACTCCCAGTCCCAATACTATATATTATCAGCCTTTTTCAACAATAAAATTTAATATTTATTCCTGTATATATTACAGTTCTTTCCTTTTCATGAGAATTACTTTTCACTTTGAAACATTAAAAACACCATACGGGTTTGACTATAGTTGGTAAGCTTACGTTCGTAATCTTGATTGCTGGGTTGGTTGACTAGCAAAATGTTGTCCGTGGGATTATTGGCGTACCAATTCTCGCGTCCTTTTCTAAATTAAAAATGATGTTTTAGAATGTCCCCAACGATTGATATTAATAGAATTTAATTTTTCCGAAAATTTAATACGCGGACGCGACTTTCTCTATCTGTGTTTGCTATGAAACACCTACTCGCAACTGACTATATTCAGCTATTTATTGGAAACTTCTTTCATCTACGGAGCTACCCGAATGTATATATCCTCGAAACATTGAATATATTTAATTCCAACTTTGAACCATTCCATTAATAAAAATTCCCAATTACAATTCACACAAACCAATCTCTCAGATCTCAAACTAAACATAAATACCCGGTTCACTATCATTTACCTAATTACCCAGCGGATCGCACCTCACCAACCACTTACTTGTGCTTGTTACAATAAACTTTTAGATAATGAATCCATGCGTCGTTTCTAATGATCACGACAATCCAACGCAATCTTCACACCTTCTGCACATAATGTTCTCGGGGCTGTTTCCATTTGCACAACGTTATCACCAAGCATGAAATATTAAACCTGACTGATCCGTTGTCCTAACAACGCGTACCCATTGACTTCCGAGTCCGAAAACAATGCCATACTTCAACGTTAAATGCAGATTTTATCATTAAAAACTAATCCCAGGATTCTTGGCTTATCACAGTAACTTCTGTGTAATCACGATCCGATCCTCTCACTGCCAGACGCTGGAAGAGAAGCTAAGGTAAGTACGTAATACAAAAATCATAATTAAAATATCATTCAGGATCCAAGAAATGATGAAATGGTGAACTGCGACTTTACAAACTGATGTTTCTGAGAAGTACTAGGGAATTACGGCCTGTCAGGAACAATCGCTCCATTACATCACCAGTATCAAGACTCGTTTTCTCGAACGCAGTAATAACGAGAAAAGATGATAAACAAGTATCCAGGAAAAGAAGCATAAGCAAACACAGGCACATGTAAACAGGAAGAGATCGCAGGCTCAAATTAGGGCCTTCCTGCCGCGCGTTCGATCCCCATGTGCTTGGCGTAGACAGCGGTCCCTCAGCCGGCGCTGATCAAAGGCTTCGGCGCGGCAAGAATGGCGAACAGCTAGAGGAGGCAATCACATCGAAGCAATGAACGTAAACGGAAGGATCAATTACGTAAAGCAATTTATGACAACTCTAAGACATGAAAGAAGTATGATTATGTAATGAATACAATATTTCTGAAGAATTTCATGAATAATAAAATATCCAAGTGTCAAATGCAATTGAAGATTACATATTTTCATTATTAAAGATTGCCTATTACAATAAGGGACAGGGATAGTTGGAATATCCAGAAAAAGGGCAATATCTTTTTACTTTTGAAGAAAAGAAAACACAGAAACCAAGAAACAGCAGATGATTTAAAAACATATTTTAATACATCCACAAATAATAATCATTTCTTTCAGTGTAAGCATAGCGTGCTAAAAGTTCAATTTTACATTAGTGCTTAAGATGAGACGATTCTCAAGAGTTCAGATAAATCTGTAAATGCAACAAAGAAAGCAAAATACTTTCGTCTGATCTCTTCAGCTAGTACTGAACGTAATATACCGTGAAGTATACTTGAATTAAAATAAAATGAAAGTCAGTAACGCTGTAAAAAGTATAGTGTACGACACACATGATAATTTTTTTTAAAATTTACCTCATGGAATTGACCCGAACGGACTGTCAATTATGTCGGTCACATGGCGCAGCCATCCTATTTGCAAAAAACATGAATTTTTGTCTCTCATAAATAAACATTTTCATTGGTTTTCATATTTTATGAATGTAAGAAAATTAAGACTGTAATCAGCAGTTCCAATTAATCGAAGTCCCAATTAATCAGCAGTTCCAATTCTATCAGAGTTCCAATTAATCAGAGTTCCAATTATCAGAAGTTCCAATTAATCAAAGTTCCAATTAATAAAGTTCCAATTAATAGCAGTTCCAATTAATCAGCAGTTCCAATTAATCAGCAGTTCCAATTAATCAGCAATTCCAATTAAACAGCAGTTCCAATTAATCAGCATTTCTAATTTATCAGCTGTTGCAATTAATTTGTAGTTCTAATTAATCCGTAGTTCCAATTAATCCGTAGTTCCAATTAATCTGTAGTTCCAATTAATCTGTAGTTCCAGTTAGTCTATGGTTCCAATAGTGCAAATATTTCTAACCATTTTTCTATACCGAGAAAATGTGACACTTTCAGAAGCTATTTTGAATCACAAATAAAAGAAAACCGTTATTGAACCAGCCTGGTGGGGCCGCAAAGACCCACGCGGCAGCGAGCAACCGGGTTTGCGGCGCCGGCATTCCGGAGCACGTCCGCGAATCGAACCACAGCGGAGCAAATTGGCGTTAAGGATCGCAAATAAACGTCTACGCCGCTTTTTGCCAGCGACCGTGTGGCGACCGTGTGGCACCGCCAATTTAAAACGGCCGCCGCCGCTCCCGCTCCACAGTGGTCTCGGTTCATGCAACGCGGGAATCGCGTCGATTTTTTTAAATGCCTGGCATAGTTTGTATTTGTATTTGCATTTAGTCATTATGTTCTGTAAAGAGCAAGTCGCCTCGCCGTCGTTAGATCGCAGATTTCCCAGACGGTCACCCAACCAGGCACCCGCAATGTCTTGAATTCGCTTAACTCTTCGTGACCACGTAGTTAACGTAGTTAGCGACGCCGATTTCGTGGTCATGGTCTTTCAGTAGAACCATCCCAGCATTCGACTGGATGACGAGGGAAACCACGAAAACTCCAGTTAGAATGGCGTGGGGATTTTACTCGGGCTTCCCGAATGAGAAGTCAGCTTGTTACGCCTACAGCAACTTTGCTCAGTGTTTGGCTTATTTAATTTTATACAAACTCTAATGATTTTGAGTTGTTATCACAATATATAGGTGTCTCAGGGTAAATGTTACGAACTTATGTGACACGAAGGGGAGAGAGTCAAAGATGATCACTTTTTGCCAATAACAAGTGACACAATGGCCATTGGTTAATATGTAAATAGATTTTGTTGCGACCGCCTATGAAAAGGAAGGCCGGGGTAACATTCCCAAGGCATTTCTTTATTTTTTGGAAAGAGCAATGTGTGAAAATAAATACAGTTTGAGTAATATTTTCATTAACACCTCCAAACTTTCTAAAATTTCAGATTCAAATCTCCCGCGCTTCTTTTGCTGAAGGGTATTTTATACGAGGTGACTTAAGAGTTAGCAATTAAAATAACAAAATATTACGTCAGCTTTATTAACTATACACGAAAGTATACGCTACTGTTGCACCACTAGTTTTGTTCATGCACGCATTGCTGCTGCTGCTGTTGTACAAAGAAGTATTTTTACGTTAAAACGTTATTTTTTAATCATTAATAACTTTTTGGTGCTTTGAAGGTAAACGCTAACAAGTTAGGAAGAGTGTGAAAAATTACAATTTTTTTTACTGGTTTTGCGATACTGCCGTTTTCGAAGTTAAAACGCTAACGCCGATGTTCACTAACATCATCAATTACAATTTATCTGAAACAACTACGAACATTTATTCAGAAATTTTAAATTCTTTAAAGCATTTCAATCGTATCAAACTTATCAAATTTTTCACATTAAATATCATATCAAATTATGTTATATTCATCAGTTCTCATGGGTGATGTTAAAGTAATGTAACCGAACCGCGTATAGGAGCCTCGTCTTTGATGAAAATTTCATGAGCATCGTTTAAACTGAAGCCTTACCAAAATATATGAAAATAAAGAAAATCTTATTGTGGAGCGACAATAACACAACAGATCACACGGAAACGAAAATCGATACTTGGGTGCAAAGCGTTAGAATATGTTGTGAGGGATAATCACGGTTTGTCTGCTTGAAAATTATTAAGACTACAACAATTGCATTTATTTATGTCATTCATGTATTTTAGAAGATGGAAGTTTTTTTATGATGATTCTGAGTAGGAATATTTAGCCTTTCAGACCACACTGGAAATTAATAGTTTGATGGATGAGTGAATACATATTAAAATATAAATTATGATGGAGTAATGTTGACGTGGCAGGGAGCGAAAACGGGAGAACCCTAAGAAATAAATCGTAGAAAAGGCTTTCTCCTTCCCAAATTAAACATGGATCAACCCGAATTTGAACCCACGCACCCAGACTGAACTTTAACACTCGGGCCAACCTCGGGAGACAATTCGTGGAAAACATGAAAATTTACTCTTGACCGCCATTCTCACCACCACCACCAACAACAACAACAACATCACCACCAACAACATCACCACCAACAACATCACCACCAACATCACCACCACCACCACCACCACCACCACCACCACCACCACCACCACCACCACCACAACACCACCACCACACCACCACAACACCACCACCAACACCACCACCACCACCATCACAACCCTCCTCCATCACTATAACAACCACCACCAATAGAACCACCCCTACAACCATCATCACTATCATCATCACTATCAGCATCATCACAACGGCCACCACCCCTCCCGCTACATTCGCCACCATTCCCAACTCGGCTTCCGCCGGCGCGCTACTCCCGTTCAAACCGTACGGAGTTCCTTTCGTGAAGCTGCCTTTACAAACAGAATTAAACTCAAATGGAATTCTATTTGCGTCCTCACCAGACGCGCAAATGCACGAGAGTTTTAGGTTACTGTAATGGAATGTTTATGCTCTCTGTTGCCGCGGATGGGAGAGGAATAAAAGATTTTTTGTTTTCTTTCGATGTTTTGTACTAGACATTGTTTGTTACAGTGTGTGCGCAGTGAGTGTTGGGATTATTGGGTTTGTTGTAGATAAAAATTCTACCACGCATGTTCCATGTTCACTGTAAAATAAATTCTTTCTCTGGTCAATATGTTGAATAACAAACTCGATCTCAAATAATGTATTTGATAACGACAAAGCAAGAGTGTAATAATGCAAAAACTGAGTTGAAGTACACAAACACTTAAAATGTATAAAAATATAATATATATTTTATAAAATGTATAATTTATAAAAATGTATATTTTGTAAAATGCATAATTTTTAAAAAGGTATAATTTATATAAAACTAATATCATAAATTGATTTGCAATATTTACGAGTGCTTCCTTCATGGATTTGTTACCGCTAGTCGAGATACATCTTGAGGAACTGTAGAATTTCTATATTGTCACGTGTTTAGTTACTAAGAAACACATTGATTCTGGCGAATATTCCACACTAAATAACCTTCGTAGAGTACAGACTCTCAATAACGCTGCTTCGCGTTTTCTGAGCACAATTAAATAGCTGCTTCAAACAGAGTCTTCGGCTCTCCACACAAAACGTCTTGCTGGCTAACACTCCCAAAGCAGTGCTTGCTCCTCTTGTACCTCAACTCCTCTTTAAGGAGCACCTCGAGCCTCCGTTAGGGGTCCAGCCCGTTGTAAATATTATTCTTGGCTCATAAGAGGCACTCAGGCCCGCTTTTGATATTTTATGAAGGTTACGTTTGCAGACGCTAATGCGATTGAGTGTTGCGGTGATGGAAGCTCCAACAGCAGTCGGCAGCAAGAAGAAAAAGGAAGAAGGCATTTGTGATATAAGCGGCAAAAAATAGGGAAAGACGCAGGGAAAAAAGTAAGGAGTAGGAAGGGAGAGCTATTTCAGAATCTGTTAGTGGTTTGATGAAAAGTTTAATAAGATATGACGTAATGAAGTCAAATGTCATAATTCAAAATGACTTTAAATGAGATAAGTTTAGACATGGAAAACTGAAAACAGCTGGAGAGAATTGATTACTTTACACTAATAAAACTAAATGATGTGACGCTTAAAATTGTTGAGGAGGTAAAGGAATTTATGCAAGACTCCACGTAAATTTTTAACAGAAATGACATTGCCAAGGAAATTATTCAGAGTAACACAAGCATGCCTCATCTGGGCATGCACAGAGAGATGGGTACCCGAAAAGTATTTCAGTATTCTAGCATTGAATGATGGTAACTTCTTAACGGTTTAGTAAAACGGTGCAATTACAGCTGCTTCAAAATAAAGGAAGTTAGATCGTTAGAGGAGGCGACGAGAGGAAGGTACAGAAGGAGAAAAAAACAAAAATTATTTCTGCAATGTGCTCTAAGCGAAAGAGACCAAAAATATTTTGAAGCAAAGCGGTAAATTGAAACGGTACTGGAGGCATGTGTAGAGTACATGAGTTTGTGGAAAAGAAAAAAATTATTTTCGGGTCGATATCGGTCGGTTTGTTATATTTGCTGTGGTAAAATAATTCTGTGAACAAGAGAATATCCTTTCAATAAAAAATAGATGTCAAATAGATATGCCTCTGCACTGTAAGTGAAATATATTTACCCAAAACTAAAATGTCGTATTCTTTTAAAATTCTTCTCTTTCTACCAAAGTACAAAATGCAAAAACCTTTCAGTGACTTACACAACACTTTTGGTAGGATGCAAAAGGATGCATTGGAGACATGTTTTTGTGAAAGTAATTCTGAATTACTTCTTCAACAAATGTTGAAGAAATGACTTCCAACTTCTTGCCCTAAATTTTCTATCTCTTGCATGGACGTTTGTAGCCACTGGTCGGTATAGGAGGCTTAGAGCTAACGCTTAGGGGTGGTAATTTTATTCTACAAACGTTTAATGAACTGGGTTCGTGAGGCGAGAAACTACTTGCCAACGTGATCGTTATAATCTGGTAACTAACACTGCTTCTTATGCTAAAAAGATGGCACTTCCTTCACTAGAGAAACGGTGATGTGTCTGCACCGCTTACCTTCCATGTCTGCGTACCACTTCAGCCTCCTTTACAGTAAATACAGCGAGTTTGCGTCAGACTTTTCCATAGTGTTCTCCTTTTTCGTTCTCCTCTTATTATGACAATAAAATGATATGTCATTACTAATCGTTGCTCATTTATCGAAATCATTTCAGGAGTGTTCTAAAAGGTTAGGGATTGAAGATCTTTATAAAATTTATATGCTGTCTGGCTAATTTTAGAACCGTTACAACTGGAAATAGATTGCCATGATATGTATCAACTTGAAACGCACATTGAGATAAAAATATATAACTCAAAATAACATTAGTGCGGTTGCAATAAACATATTATACAGTAAAACAGTTTCTTCCTCTCCTTATACACATTCTCTTTATTCTACCACTTATTTTTGTCCTTCGCTTTTCTCTCTCCCCTCTCCGCCCTTAACACTTCTAAGAGCTGAGACATATTTTTCATAAACCATCCAATCTTTATTGTGTCCAACACTATAATTATAATTGTTTGTCTATAATTGTTTTGTGTCACGCGGATATTTTATCTATACTGTACAATTTTGTAATATTATTTGGAAGTATCGACTTAGCTTCGTATTACGAAAAAGACGTCGCTTTACAGAAAATTCACCTTAATTTGCGTAAAAAACTTGAATGACTGCGCTATAATCTTACCCTTCTACTTTATCTTTTCATTACACTACTTCCCGTACTCACCTTACTGGCCCGCTTTTAAACCAGCACTCAGCCTAACTCTCCACCTTCATCGCCCCTGAAACAGCATCTCAGCTGAGTGCTGAAAAACATATCAAGATTCTGCAAGAGACATGTTCCCTTTTACTAAATGTATCTGGAACTGTAACTCAACTTGTTTGAACATATTTCTGAAGTTGATATAAGTTGTTAGTTACCTTTCTTCTCTGATCTCATAACTGTTAAGTCTAGGAAATTATTCAGTCAATATGAAATATAATCAACATTATGGCTCTTATAAGAAAGAATTCGAATCCCGTCTTTACATTCTCTCACTATCACATTTTTGAACATCCCGTCTTTTTTCCTTTCCCTTCCTTTCTGGTGTCCTAATTTCCCTCATTCTTAATACCCCTTCATCCTCCTTTATCACTATCACCTTCTCCATTTAAACTCTTCCAGTTCCCCCTTTTGTAAACCTACACATCATTCCCTCTACCTCCCCCCCCCTTTCCCCTTCCCTCTTCACACCTTCACCTTCACACCTTCACCTTCACACCTTCACCTTCACACCTTCACCTTCACACCTTCACCTTCACACCTTCACCTTCACACCTTCACCTTCACACCTTCACCTTCACACCTTCACCTTCACACCTTCACCTCCATCTTCACTTCCACCTTCACCTCACACCTTCACCTTCCACTTCACCTTCCACCTTCACTCCTCTTACTCCATCCCAACTATTCCATCCCTTTCTTCGTTTCTCGGTTGAGCATTCTATTATAACGCCGCAAATCCCACTCGTCTTTTATCTCGCATCCCTTATTCCCTATCCGCTCTCTCAGGTTGAGATTTTTCGCGGTCGAAGAAACGGGCGGAGAGGCGAGAAACGCTACGAGTGGCAAGGGAGCGGGCGTGTGCGGGAGCGGGCGCGGGCGTGGGCGCGGGCGCGTGTTTTCGCTATCGTGGTATCCGCGAGGTATCTTAATTGCTGCGTGGCTGCGCGTCTGCGCACCGCTGGCTGCGCCCACTAACTTCCGCTGCGCGCCGAATGAGTTCGTGTAGCGAGATTCCAAGCCCCCGCGCTCGGAGGAGGGGAGGTTCTCATTTGCGAAACACCGAGGCGGCCTCGCCGGGTGAAGATACCAGCGGGCTTACTTAGTTCAATGGCGCCGTACGCGACGCGGAATTGGGGTGACGGGCAAGGACGCTAAATGTTTGCGGAAGGGCGACAAAATTTGCACAAGATGTCCGAGACTTGTTGAAATCCGTTTATTTAATCTTGTAATTCTCTTCTGAAATGTCAAGAATGAGAATTCCGTAGCAACCGGAATGCCCTAGGTGTCATAATGTAGTGTGATTGGAATTCTTCATACGCAACAAACGTTACATTATCATTAATTATGAATATATGTCTATCGTTCCCAATAAATTCAGTTTGTTTCTAGTATTAATGGGTTATAAATATCAGGTTTCATATAACATTATGTAATATTATTCAGGGTTTAATTTAAAGATGAGACTCACTTCTTTGCAATGAAAATTAAATACTTTATATTACACACTGGGAGTTTACTTTAAGGCCTCAGATATGTCTTTTCTAAATTAATACACCTCTAGGATACTCCAACAGAAATGAGCTGACCCTGTGTCTGTGCACCCCACTTGACGTGCCAATGTGATATGCGTTGCCACGTGTTTACAGTTTTCATTATACAAAAATAATTTTAGATATTATTCAAAATATACTTACAAATACGTGTACGTACGTGTAAAAATACTCATACATACTTGTTTCCCTCTATTCTTAAAATCAGTTAGAAATTAATTATCAACTAGTGGGTCAGATTGTCTCAAATTGTGAGGAAACGTATTGAAATAGTAATATCATGCAACGAAATAATTATTATTCTTACGGTATTTTGATAATATTTCCTCTACCCTATTTTGTTCGTTACTCCATGAATTACATTACCATCGACGTGCATGTTTTACTTTCACTGAAAGTTTATTGCTTATTTTACAGAGCAATCTCTCTTTCTATTATTTTCAATTTGTTACTATCTCAAATGAGTGTCCATACAATTCCATAGAAAGCATTATATAAGAAGACACGATAGTGAAAATATCGAAAAAATTAAAAATCATGTATAAATTGGAGATCGTCAGATTTCTGGTAGTAAATGTCGTCGGCTCTAGAAACACAGCACAAGATATCTAATGTACGTGTTAACTTAACAATAGCCTCATAGCATTTTTGATTATTTCAGGTATTAATTACATCATAGGAAAACTAAACGAGAAGAAAGGTTCGAAGCGATAGAAGAGGAAGGAATTCCGGATGGACAAGGAAGAGAATATTTAATACAGAACATGAACAGAAGAACATGAATTGCTTCTTCAATGACATCTTAAAGTACAAAGCAAGTTTAAGTTTTTCGTAAAATATGTGCGTATTTATTCTTTAATTACTGAATGTTTTGCAAAAGAAAATGAAGAGTCTCAATGAATTTATTTATAATACAACTAGCGAATACAATCATGGAAAACGTAAATGATTATGAAACTGAACATATAAATAAACTCGATTGTCACATAAGTAGACTGCATCCTCACTGTCGGGAAAAAAGGAAGCTCTGCGATAGCCGGAGGAACAGGGAAAGGAATCGGATGAAATGAATACATCAATGAAAATTTTGAATAAGGCACTGAATGTTGCGACTGGACATATTTAGGTCTCTTTTTAACAACTTGATCACATAGCGACCACTGTGATGGTTTTAACTGTAAGGAAGAACTGTAAGAAGAATACACAAACACCTTTAGCCTTAGCAAACCAGGCCGGCAACTGCAAAATGTGTTGTGATAAGGAATAGAAGTCTGTTTTTTCTTCCCGGGTCGTTTTCCATCTTCAGGAAATGTCGATTTCGACTACCGGCGCCGGGTACCGACTAGGTTCCTCATGGGGACACATACTCACCTTCACACTATACACATTTTCGGGTTTCTCAGATCTGGGGTCAGCAGAACGCGAGACTGTCCGCGACAACACATGCATGAGAGACAAGAGGCAAACAACCATGCCCAAGGCGGGACTCGAACCCGCGGCACTTCACACCGAGGCGCTTAGTTGGCACGAGTTCTAGTCATCTCGGTGATCCAGGTCGACAGGAATAGCTATATATGCATTTAATTATAAATTTTAAATTTCGTTAAATAAAATTTATTTGGAAGACATAAAATGAACCAAACCTTAAAAAGGAAAGAACATATCTTTTTTTAAAATTTATTTTCTTCCTGCTCGGCAGTTTTGCCTTTCAGGGTTTTGTACATTTTTATTTGTAATACACAACGTTTGGGCATTCGTATTTGAGCATACAACTTCTCATTCTTGTATCTTACTACTAGCTGATTTACAGGATTTAATACTTATATTTCTAATACTTACAACTAAACAATTTGACATACAATACACAAATTTTACATACATTATACATTCTTAAATCTAGATACACTCTATACATACATTGGGATGAAGATTTACATATTTAATACATATTAATATACTGATTATTTTATTTTTATTTTTATGGGGGGGGTTAAACATGTCTTTGGGATATCGAGAGCGAATTCTTTTTGGATTGTTTAAAGTTTTTCCCATTGTGAATTTTGTTCTGCAAGGAGAGGATGAAAGAAGAGTAAAAAATATGTTAGTTTTTTTCTTATATGTTCAATTAGGGGTTCTATTTGAAGTTCCCTTAAAGAACATGTCTGAATCTAGAAATAAGCCTAATGGTTACGCAAGAGCACTACGTCCTCGCTTCGCGGTGGCAGAGGCCGGATTAAACAAAAGAAAGACGTCGAGCGGGCGCGATAGACACGAGCGGAACGCCCGCCGCGCCGCGTGGGCGGTGAGCCGCGTCCGGGCAGCGCGAGTTGTGGAAGGGCGCGAGCGCATCCGGTTGTGGAAGGGCGCGTGGGGTGGGAGCGGCTGGAAAAGAACCGCCAGCATTTGTCACGGGCGTGATAAATGTATTTTCGTCTGTCTGTCGAGGTTCCCGCATCAGGCGGCACGTCGCCGCAAAAATTGCTGCTGCAACGTACGTGCGTGCGGGATTGTGTGTGTGTGTGTGTGTGTGTGTGTGTGTGTACGAGCCTTCGTATGCGTGCGTAGCTCGACCGCCAACTGTTTCGGCGGGGGGGGGGGAGGAAAGGGAAGAGACCTCATGCCAAGCATATGCCAACTGGGATTTGTGTGACCTGATGTGGAGCAAGGCCCCCAGCCACATAGTGTTAATAGAGATCAATGTTGCATGGTGTAATTAGTAAATTCATGTTGTAAAGATGCCATGTGAGTGTTCATTTGTAAAGGGATATATTTGTTGATTGGTACGTGCTCACTTCTGAACGACTCTTTTTGAGAGTCGCTAAATGCAAGTTGTCGGATTAGAGACAGACGAGATTTGTATCGAGTGGTTCGAATCGTATATTTATTTTTTAAAATATATTTATTATTCGTACTTTTGAAGACTCTTTCAAAGACACGGATTTGCGATGGCAAACAAGTGAAGATCACGTCCTCTCAATATTAGAGGTACTAGTACGTCGCATCTGCATCAGATTACCAAGTGTCCTTACGTTCGAGGCAAACGATGTAAGTACTTATCAATATGACGATATGAATAATAACCCAAATAATTAATAGGGGTTTTAAACTATAGTTCATTATCACCTATATCATTTCTTGCAACATACATGTAATTCAACAGTTCTCTTGCCTCTCAACTCTTATTTTTTCGACAAACTCCATGTGTAATTCTGTATATTTCCGTTTCATTTCCTAGATGTCTCATTTCGTAATTGTTTTAAGTAATTGTTTCGTTCGTAATTGTTTAAGTCAAAAAATTGATTCATAATTTAATTTTGTTTACAATTCATTGTGTAAATAATTCTTACACTTGTTTGACTTTTACCAAGTCATTGTGGCATACTATACTCAACTCAAATTTACATACTTCATATACTTTGCTTTCCGCATGTAATAGAAATTTCTACTGCCAAGCATTTTCCCCTGTTTTCCTTTTTATTCCGCGTCTTCTTTCTTAGAGTATTTTATCCAGTCGCAGAATATTTTATCTTCACTGACATTAGACTCGACAATGACTCTTATTCAATATGCATGTCCACTGTTGTCGTAGCTTTTCCTCAGCATACTCCAATTTCTTGGGGATCGCAAATACATAACAATACACGCAACGTCAATTTTTAATGCAGAAGTAAGTATATGCACGTACAAAAGTTCTCGTATCAGCTCATTTCACAATCGTATTCATAATCCCAGTTCCCCATCAAGAAATTTCTTAAACATTCTCAGCTCTAGCAACCTTCCACATCCTCTTTAACCCTGTTATTCCCATTCTGTCCATTACAAACATGAGTATCTCTTTCTTTCTGCATCTCTCTCTCTATCTCTCTCTCCTTCATCCTCTCGCCCTCGTTTCGCCTGGCGGACGGTTCCAAAGCCGCTAGCAGCGCCAGCGCCTGTCCGCCCTCTGCCACACGCGCGAGGTCGAAATCGCAGTCAGCCACAGACGCCGCGCGTTGATTCATTATTCCAGTCGCGGGATCGAGCGCCAGCTACAAAACGGCAGACGCGCCCGCTGCCATCCGCTTCCGTGCCGCTACATCTGCCGCCGCCACCGCACTACCACTGCATTCGAATTTGCCTCCCTCACCCCTCCCTCTCTCGCCGCCACCCTACTCGGAATTTGACTTCGCCTTTGCTATTGCCGTTGCCTTATTTATTACATTCGACATCGCCTCCACCTTCTTCATACCATCGTCATCGCTTCCACTACCGCTTCATTTCACAGTTTCTATGCCCGATTCTCACCATTGCCTCCTCATCATACCACACACGCCTCCGCTTCCGACTTCGCCTCCGCTTCCGAATTTGCCTCCGCTTCCGCCTCCGACTCTGCTTCCGCATCCGAATCTGACTCCGTTTCCGCGTCTCCGATTCCGACTCCACTTACGATTCTTCTACATTTCCGACATCGCTTCCAAAACCGTCTTTAAACTCATCTTCGCTGATCCCATACGGACATCATCTTAATGTCCGTCAACGTCGCGGCTTGCACCATCTCGGCTATCACCACAGCCTCCGCCGACATCTCCACCACTAGGGCGCCAGCCGCTGCCTCGCGGGTCGCCCCCCAGCGCCTACCTTGCCCGAGGCGCCGCGTGCATGTTAAGCGACTTCACTGCGAGTTTATGGTGAGAGATTTATTTTTAATTCTCTAAAATCGAGGAACCGGAGAAGCGATAAGCCGAAAGCAAAGTCATAGAACGATTGAATTAATAGCAAACGCATATCGTGGATGGATATTTTCAATGTGGATGGTTGTTTAGTGATTCCGAGCGGGTCTATAGTTTAGATCATTAGTCCCGCAAGTGTACTGAATGTTTTCCCTAGGGAGATGGAGGTTATCTTTCCCCCCTGGATGGCGAGATCCGGCGCCGACCTACTGCCTAGTTGGGTTTCCCCCTAACCAGGACTCTCCCACCAGCGGGGCACCGCCCCAGCCGAAACAAGCTCTAAGCTCCCGACCGGTCGCCCGGAAAGAGTGATAGTGTAGTGCATGTTATTGTGTGTGTGTGTGTGTGTGGTAGGGGAGAGGACAGGCCAAGGAAGAGGAACGAAAGATCGTGCGCGGTCCATGGCCCGTTTGGTATGGTACTGCTCCGGCACTCGCCTGGTGTTGATCGGAGAAACCTCGGAAAACTACCGATCAGAGCAGCCGGTCACTAGAATTCTCCTCCAGACTGCGACTGAATTCGAGTTAGCTGAAAAGCTAGTCGGAGTCGAACCTAGGACCTCCCGGTCAGAGGCAATGTAGATGCGTTTAATTGTACATAAATAATTATCAAGTGCGTTTGCATGTACGTGTGCTTTCACGAATCGGACTCTGCAATTCACTTAGAAACACTAAGTTAAAATTTCTGACGACATATTCAAAGTCGGAAAGGAACATGAGAAGGAAAATAGGAGTACATTAAAATACAACACAACAAAATAATGACACTGAATTTTTCTATTTACTAAGTTAAATTAAAAAGTAGCTTTTGAAAGCGCCCTCAAGTGGTCACGGCGCGATGGTCCGCAGGGTGAGAGATTGAGCAGGAGACGAAAGCCTGTTATCTTCCCAGTTTTGTCCGTACTGCAGTGTTATTTGCGTGTCTTTGCAAAAGATAATATAGAAGCTCAGTCTAGAAATTTTTAAACAGCGAGAATTAAGAAAAAAACGATATAATCAGCGAAAAAATAGTATTTTCCATCATAAAAATATATTTATTTTAAAATTAAATAAACTGCACTCAATAGAGTGCTAGTTGCTAATCTTTTGAAAATATTCTGTTTTCTCTACTTGTTTTCACGCATATCCAGTAATTTCTTTCTTTTTGTAATTCTTTCGGACGGACGTACAGACAGACGTTTTGACGTCATTTAATTTTTTGGCATCAAGGACCCACAAAACATGGATACGGATACATAAGGAGTCAGAGGATATTTTTTTATAAATTTAGCAACTGGATTTATCCACTTCTTCGTTACCCTATTCCATGACAAGAGGTGGCGACAGCTGAGCAACACTTTTCTCTCTGATACACCGTTCACTGACATTGATGGATTTTTTTGTGATTCCGGATGCATGAATTCTTATGGTGATTAGTCCCGTAAGTGCAGTGTGAGTTATAATAAGTAAATAATAGTAGTGAAGGTGGGCGCAGCCTAAAACAAGAAAGAGAACCAACAACTTCTCCGGGCTCTGTTATCCGTTTTTTTTTTTGTTTTTTTTTACATATAACATTTTATTTGGACAAACGTTTTCAGACTATTATTGAATTTTTAAAATATATTTTTATGCAGCTATTGTCTATTTGACTTGGCCGAATGTTCTCGAGGTAGTTACGTATGATTTCCAAGATACTTAGTTTTTTCGACATATTTTTATTGAGCCATTTTTGGTTTCTTTTGGTGGGTGGTTCGAGTTGAAATTGGCCATTTATTATTTTGAAATTCTGCACATTTATGTTCTATTTTATCAAAAATTAAAAATTAAAAAACATACCAATTCAGTTTAGTTTTTACAAATTGGGAGCCAACAAACTATTGACTACAGTAGAAGTGATCACCTATACGATTAATATCACGGCAACAGTTTTTACATTTTATTTCCCTAGACAATAATATCAACTCAAAAATTGGCATGATAAAATATACTAGGAAACTAATGTGCCCAAGCGGCTGTCTTTACTATAAAATTGAAAATGTATCTGTTCATTATATTTGTCTCTTTGATCAGGTATTAAATATATTTACAAAAATAAGTTTTATTACGTAAGGCTACAAGGTTCCGATCAAACTTTTCACACAGATCCATGGCCTTTATGACCCTGGTCTCTTCGCACACCTATGGTAGTAGTTCTCTCGCACGAGTGCCGAAAATCAAATTATCTAGCAACCCCCGCAAAAAAACCGTCCACATCCATCAGGAGCCCCACCCGCAGTCGAAGGCCACCCCGACCGGCATACGTCTTCGTCGGCTTGGCCGAAGTGGTGCATGGGCCGGAGGCCGTCCCGTGACAGCGAGACCGAAGACGCGTCACACCGAAGGAAGCGCGCCCGCCCACCTGCCAGCCCGCCCGCCCGCCCGCCGAGGCAAGCGCCCGCCGACTCCAAATCGCATCACGGGAGTTACCCGCCAAACTCGTCGCAAACTTCATCGTTATTCCGCGAACTTTTGCCCGCCGTCGAATTCGTCTTCGCGGCACGGCGGGGCGACCGCCACGCCACGCCGCCGAGACAATGGCGAAACGCCGCCCGCCCGCCCGCCCACGCTCTCGCACGCACGCGCGCCCCCTCGCCGCCGCCGCCGCCGCCGCTCGTGTAATCCCGTGATGCAACTTTCGGGAGAAGGCGGTGGAATTAAATGTTGTTCCCGAGACAGGCGCACAATTCATCAAGGCGGCGGTGAGCTTAAGTAATTGTAAATATTCTAAATGTAGGGGGTGTTCCCGAGGGAGTCTTGACGTTGGGAAGTGGGTGGGGGAGACCATACAAAGTGAAGTTTCGACACGCCACTGAATTTCCAGTCGCTTTCACTCTTCCGGGTAATGAAATGAAGGATTATTTCTGAGATGTTATTGTTATACAATGCAACCCTCGTTTGCGTTTGCTACTTTATTTCCTCTTTATTTCATGACAATTTTCTCTGTCATTTCTCACATGTCATTGCTAATTATTAGAGAGTTCTCGCAGTTTTTAGGTAAACTGATGTAATTATTGCTAAAATATCGCAAGTTGGTTGAATAGCAGATAGAAAAATATGAGTCGGTGTGTTTGATTCATGTATCAACATTGTTTAAAACTTTTGTGATATGTAGTGCCTTCAGTCAACCGATTAAGAACATTAGAATTGTGTATATTTAACTACTCTCCCCAGCGATGTGTAATACATAGAGGCCGAACGTTTAGGTGTAAATATGTGCTAATTTAATTACTAAAATAGGTGCCAAAAATATATGCATGTTAAGGTGCAAAAAAATTGGTGCATATCTAGGTACAAATATATTACATGTTTTTATGCCATAACATGACAAATCCGCCTGAACTGTTGAGGGGAAAGTGAATAAATTACATAAAAACTGCACTTTTTAAACAGATTCACGACATCAATGTTCTTTGCCATCAGGTTCACATCATCACCGTTAGGTGTGGTTCCAATTTACGAAGAGCAAATCATTCTAAACTCTTCTTTGCTTCTGTCAAAATTCGCGACAGTTTAGAGGCCGGGAAATGCATCTCCTCTAGAACGTTAGTAGATGCCCGAATGCCTTCTACTTCTGCTACTCTATGCAACACAATTCAACAGCTCTATGCAGTGCCATGGGCTACAGGATTTGCTTGAAGATGTCCTTGAGTTAACGATGGGGTAAATGCGATCGAGCTCTTAGTTAACGTGTCGGTTGAGAAACCATAATTTTCAATCCGAATGGCAGAAATGTTAGACGTGAAATAGCAACATACTAAATACATCAGAAGTTCACGTGTTCGTTTTAATGCACATTTTCCATTGGCAAGATTTCCGATCAAAAAGACAGCTCTTTCGCAATAACTGGCAAAGAACAACAATGGGCCTCCTTCGCTTTTCTTCCCCTGATGTAAAATAGAGAGGCAGGTTATTTTGGAGTAATGTGTAGCAAAGTGCACAATTTGCACACTGTTTGATTGAACTGTAAACAGTAGATTTCATGTAATACGTACATTGAAAATAAGTGTTTTTGTATGCAAATATTGGGAAATAGGAGAGAAATAGGAGAAGAAAGCCTATATAAGTGCAGTGGGATTATTCAGGTGCAAATTAGGTGCACATCAATTTTCTGAAATGCTTTTTATTGGGTTATATAACATTTTATAAGTTAAAAATAAATGCTTCCTATACGTTTTGTCTGCAGGTGCTCACCTAAAAATCTCATCCTCAGTAATAGCAATTTATTTACATAATAGTCATAGAAAATCCTTGTTCCCATCGCACATTCTATGGATTCAAAGCGTACTTGGAAAACATGGAGATATTTCCGGACATTGTTAATATGAGAGGTCAGAGGATGATTGGTAGGGACCTAAAAGTTGATTGTAATATTGTTGACTTGGTGAACGAGGGTTTCCTCAATTGTGGATTTAATGTTCATGGGACACTTATTAAGCATCAGAATTTTACATAAAATAATGCCAGAAACGCAAAAAAATTATATGAGCTTGGAGAACTGAACGGTCGTCGCTACAAGATACTTTTTTTTCACAAAACTTGGATAATAGTTAAGTGTTGTGAAGATGATAATTGATAAGGGCAAAATACGAAGCACTTCAGTATCACTATGAAAACTTTCCAAACATCAGACGATATCCTAAACATCTTGAAATTCAAAACACATGTTGAGTTTTTAAGACAATTGTTGCCGTATAAGGAAATGCTCAGACTCGTTTTCGGGTTATGTGCAAAACGTGCCTGTCGGAAATAAATGTTCAGTATTCATGAATGGATTGAAAAGACTTCTTTTTGCCTAAAAAAACTAGTTGTAAAATTTTGTTCAAGATACATAACTTTTTATACATTCATTTAGATTTTTTCTGATGCCCTTGGGCGATACAAAATTAACTATTTTGACACTTTTACTACATCAGAAGAATTAGTAGTGCAAGAACATCACAAACTTTCATGCATTATGTGGAACGTTTGCAATTTTCAAGAACGGAGAGAAGCAGAAAAGATTCAAATGTCCTCTCAAGCAGCGTGATAAACAGATGAACTTCTCAAAAGATACGAAAAATCCTTGAATTTTAAAATAATCCAGTAAGGTGGCAGTGCAGTGAACAGGGAAGAAAACGATAAATAATGTTATCAATAAATACGTTTTATAAAAGTGAATATTGTTAAATGATGTCTCTGTCAAAGGTTTTAAACACTCAACAGGTTCCCTGGTAGTAAATTCCTATGAGGTAGCCCCACTTCAAGTGTGGAAGATATTGCCCAAATTTGGCAGGAATGGCTGATTTAATTTAATTAATATGAATGTAAGTAATATTCTTATTAACAATTTTGGGTTTTATGTTAGGTATGTAAGAAGTTTAAACATCGTTTGAAAATTTAAATGAACAAGTATAATTCACTTCTTATGAACCGGCAAGCACATGAATGCCACAGCTCACAAGGAACAGTCAAGCAAAATAGAAGCTGTGAACATTTCATAACACGTTCTCAACTTTCAGTACACTGACATAAGCCACTTGACTACTGTTTCCCTTTCAGTTGAAACTAGTTTTCTCTCCCAAGGAAAACATGTCACTCTAGTTGTGTTCTCAAGTGCAACATCATGACAAAGTGTACACAGAGCAGCAAATTAACTGTTATGACTGCCACCTATTCTCGTCTGCATGAACAGACATTTATCTGGCAAAACAGTAAGCGTCGTACGGAAATGCTTACTTTTGCAAAGGGAGGAATGAAAAATGAAGACAAATATGGAACTGGAATTTTAATAGACAATTCAAAATAATGTTTATTTTAGAATTAGTGGTATGCTTCTTTACCTTCATTGTAAATGAGACAGGATCACAGGTTGGCCAGGTTAAGGTAATTCTATTAAACACATGTTTAGTTTTGCCGACGTTTCAGAATATATAATTCTAACACAAGAGCTTACGCAATGAAACTAGAAATCTTATGATAAACGTTTTACGGAAGGAAATTGACAAATCTTACGAGAACAACTAAACTCTACATAAATGGTACCCATATATTGTAAAATAAACATTTCTTACCATTCTCATGATGCTTTGCTTTGATACTATCACATCAAGGTATTCTCTCAACTCAACGCCAACTTGTGCTTCCAAGAAATAATAATTCTATATGGTTCCGTCAGATATTTCATAAACAACACGATACAACAAACTAATAAAATGGAATATAATTCACATACAAATGCTCCGTTACTATTATTAAACAGATTGTACGAAAGAACGAAAAAAACATTAGTATAAAACGAAAAATTCTGACAGTGTTATTCTCAGCACGCATTTTATAATTTCATTTCGAATATGTTTTATTTTTTCTGCAAAGCTATAGAGAGTATTTCAAACATTGTGAAATCAAGGCAGGTTAGGTATGCCTCCCTCCTACCATACTGCAGTTATAACGCTGTAATATACTAATGTAATTTATATGCCAGAGTCAATATTCCACATATTTGCTTTAGTTTGTTGGCTATACACATCATCCACTGGTAATAGAACATTCTGGTACTTATAAATCGAAAATAAATAATCAACACGTTGTGTCAAATGGGTATTTTAATGGGTATTTACAAAGTCTACGAGCGACATCAAACAATTATGTGTGCTTAAGCCACATAAAAAAAATTAAAAGAGGAATATTGTGTGTCAAAATGAAAAATTATGAATGGTAATAATTAATAAAATATCATTATACATTGAATTATATTACATAAAGTATCTGAAAATTGAAAATGCTTTTAAATTTTTCAGACATATTTTAAAATTATTATTAAAAGAATTAATCAAGTGCATTGTAAAAAGTATTAAAATCCGCTAAATCGCGAAATACATATTCGCAAAATTAATGTTTTGCAAACGAACTGCAAAAATTGTTCCCAATGGGCGAGTACAATTGCATATTTTAAAAGATACTCATTTTGCAGCTTTGAACACATTCTATTCATTTTAAATGCCGAATTGAAAATCAGTTTCAGAACTTGATTGCCAACTCTATTAATAAAAAGTTCAATTATTTGTCTCCTATTACAGAATTTGACGCTAGTGTGCTTCAATGTACAATGCGAATATTTGTATTGTTTACATTGTTTGAAAAGCAAATGAAAACAAAAAATTAAATATCATTATTCATAAAATATCAATAAACCACGATCTTTTAGGATGAAGGCATGACGTTTTTGGCACAGGAATTCATGCAAAAAGATAATCTATTCAAAATTTAGAATAAGACGTCTCATGGTGCATGAAACCATAAATTAAAGTATCAAAAACCCTCGAAAGTGAACTTACAACAAAAATTGTGTGTATAAACATTCACTAAACTTATGACAAACGTTTCATGTTGTTTTTTGATATTGTCATCATAAAATCATTTTTAAATTTTTAAGTAATTACTTTGTATATCCCAATACATGACATAAACGCTTTCTTTTTTCTTTATTTGTTTTACACGATAGCAATACTTGTTGTGCTACACGATAACATACTCCAACGTTGTTGCAAACATTTATATTTATAACATGAGATAGTTACTCACCAAACCAGGAAATGCATTTATATGGGATGTTACTCACCTGAAAATAAAAAGAAACAAGATTGTTTTATTACGAATTTGGAAGAACAAAATTAACAAAAATCATGTTTAAAGTATCTATTCCTCTATGAAAAATTATTGCAAAGCTTGTATTGCGATGAGTCGCATCACACGACAGTCCCCTCTGTGTTGCCAATTTGGTCCCCGACGCAGGCGCCCCCTTCCGAGCATTTCGTCACCCCCAAGTGTCCGGGCACTCCCAGGCAGAGAGTTGTGTTCACAGCTGATGATGCGTAAATCTAAATTACGCGAAATATCGTTTTTCGGAATATGAGAAAAATAAAATAGTTTTTTGAAAATTTTGTACTTTGATTGTCCAAAATGGATATCTAAGTGTTAAATTATTAATATTATGTGACAATCACTTTTTATGTATTTTAATGATTAGATAATTTTGCGAATTTGAGTAGCTAAAAAGCTTTGATAAATTATTTTACCTGCTTCTTAAACATGAAGTTCCTTTAAGACAACCATGAGCTGGAATGGTCCCTAAAGGCGTGAATGGTTGAACACCCCATGATTTAACATTCCGTCACTCGCGCGGCCATTTGTAACACGAGTATGCGTGCGTTGGACTCCGTACAACATATTCCTTATGAAGTTAATTTTCTTTATTAACATCATTAGTACATTTCTTATTTATCTGTGCTTATTTTACAATTGAATACACATGGAAAGAAACGTAAATACATAATTACAAACCATATCGAAGCTTTTATTATATTTCAGTCACTCGCACGGCCATTCGTAGCACGAAGGGCTACGTCCAACACCTGCAGTATTTAGTTTCCTACATCTTTTAATATTTAACATTTGAAATATTAAACACACACATATTACAGAAAAACTCTCATTTTGATCAAGAGTACCACAAACACCGCTCCGTATGCCTGTTTTCGTGTGTTGGATTCTATCAAATAGGCACAGCAATTTTATTTCAGTGTTTGCCGACAAAGTGCATAAAAGAAAAAAGAGGTTTATCGACACCCTTCTCAGATATCATGAGAGAAATAGAAGCATTGTTTTATTATAAGTGGAAGTCTAACATTCCTTTCTCAACTCGAAAAGAAACTTGTTTGACTCTATCCAACAGCGCGAGTGACTGAGTGTTAAGGAATAAACACACTAATTTGCGAATGGTAGGATGGCGGACGGGCATAATCAACACGTCATGTCAATCGCGTGCGAGGGCCCTGTGAGCGTATTTCGGTCGGTGGCAGACGCCCGGCTGTCGCCAAACTGCCAAAGCGTTCTTGCGTCCGGCTCTGGGAGGAAACTGTCCGCTTCACATGTGTCGACGGGGACAGAACTTTGAGTAATCATCCCTACTCAAACCACGCTGACATGACCACGTTCACAATTTTGTCACTTCTAAAGAAAATAGTATGGGATAATGGCGTACTTCAATTGTAATAGAAGAGTGTAACAGTGTAACAGAAATAAGAGGTATTACCGGAAAGAAGTGTTTTTTTGACACTTTTTTATCTTCGCGCCATAAGAATATGTAAGAGGTGTCTTTGCGAGGAGGAGCTAGTTATAATAATAATGTTAATAACAATAACAATAGCAGTAACAATAACAACAATATGATGCCAGCCCCGTGGCGCAGACGGTTGCGGCAGCCGTCGTGTGCACCCAGGAGGTTGCAGATTCGAATTCCTCGTAGGCATGGTCATATTTGTGATTTTGGGCCTTCACCCGTCATCGTCGTCATCATCATCATCATCATCATCATCATCATCCTATCACCACATATTTCACACTTCACGGTATAATAACCTCGTCGTACGGAGGGATACAGCTGAAAATCTGATTCTCAAAGTTATACACGTTAACAGTGTAATAATATTAAAAATAATAATATTAATAATAATAAATTGATATATGCAAATGGTCAGTCGCCTGATGAAAAGTTAAAACAACAAAGCACACAACCACAAACGAATAAAATAAAAAACTTGAACTATATCTGGACAATATCAACGGCTTCTAGTAGAACATGAAAAGGTCAACAAAAATATTTTTGATATTGTACCGCATAAACTAAGAAGGGGCGAATAAAGGAAAAAGGGCAACTTTGGAAGAGCTTATTGAAAAAATTTGATTGTGTTTATTACTGATAACACCGATGTAAAAACAACGTTGAGCTATTACACACCAGAAAACTAGTGCATGAAAAAAATTTGATTTTTTTTATTACTGAGAAAACGTAATTTACCTAAATATTTTGAGAGAATACTGAACTTAAAATAATGTCATTATCAAATATTCCACGTTATTAATTCTGTGATAATATCGTATTCCTTTCACAACAATTCATGAAAATATTTAATGAAATAAGGTTTTTCTCAATAAGTAGAAAGTAATCTTTATATTTTCTCAGAGAAAATTTCAGTTTCCAAAACCCCGATGTAAAAACAATGTTGAGCTATTACACTCCAGAAAACTAGTGCATGATAAAGTAAATAATATGATAATGTACGAGATAAATCCAATTTACAATAAGTGACTAAGTTCAATATCAATTTTTCCCACTGCACGTGACAAGTACTAAATAGAACGCGATAATTTCTCTCTTGCACACCAATCCACGACCTGCCATAGGGCATTGTGAGGTATGACGGTTGAAAGTGTAAAAACAATTGTCAAAACTGAGCTCTGGAGTTACAGTTTATCAAGGAGAACGCACGCTATTTTTCGTTTTTCGGCCTTCATGGGCATTGAAAGCAAAAATTTACAGTTAATGTCAGTCCATGTTCATGAAAATTAGTTCATAATATTTCAAAAATATTTATTTTAATTTTAAAATATCATAACATTTTTTTCAAAAGAGATAAAATAATGTTATATTTCAATAATTTATTTTGTTTAATATTTCATCCCTTTTTTCAAAAATCTAATTTTGGGCTCAGGGTAGTATAACGATTTTGTGAACATTTTACAATCTTTGAAACAAAATATGATTTTTTCCAACTATCCCACATTGCGTTGAACCGTTCAACAAAATAAATAAGTTAAAATATTATTAACGTGTTTATTTCGAAGAAAAGATAAACTGGAGATGCTACAGGATGGCACAGACTTTCTCATACCAATTGTTTTCTAATTTCCTTTAATTTGGTGTGGCTTTAAGGTCGTGCTCCATTCTCTAGCCAGCTGCCATCTATCGCCGTCGTAAGTACATTTTTGGGCAATATCTCAACTTTTTGCTTTCCTAGTAGTATAACTGAATCATTACCTCAAGAATGTTAAAGAAGAGTAAAACCTCGTCCTGCATAAAAGTTTTCATTGAAAAATTCGTTGTCGTTTGTCCAGTCGTTTGTCCAATCGTTTTACATTATTTTGAATTTTACTGTTTTTCCCGATTAGATATATTTCTGAAGATTGATTTGCTTCATTTGAATGATATTTGTTATTTGATATTATTTTTTGATTTGAATATTATTTGACTTAATGAAATTCGTTTGTTTTTCATTTAAACTTAAATAGAGATTAAAGCGTTTGTACTAAGGAAGAGGATAGGACAAGGAAGAGGATGGACAGATCGCGCGCGATCCGTGGCCCGTTTGGTAGGGTACTGCTTCGGCATTCGCCTGGTGTTGATCGGAGAAACCACGGAAAACTACCGATCTGAGCAGCCGGCCGCTAGAATTTACCTCCAAGCAGCCACTGAATGCGACCTAGCTGAAAAGCTAGTGCCGAAAATCTCGCCATCAGGACTCGAACCTAGGACCTCCCGGTCAGAGGCGCTGCAGTGACATCAGTTGATGCACTAAGCTACCGCTCCCGGCCTACGATTTTAACATGGCTTTCAGTTATTTCAAATATTTGGCGCTCTTTGAAACTCTGCTGGACATAATTTCATTTGTGGAATTGCCGTATTAAGTACTACCATACGTGTTTCAGATATTTTCAGATAAATCCCTTCCTCGCTTCGCGAGTTGACGATTTATCGACAATTTCCAAAGCACTCGTGATATTATCTATGATAAGAAACAGTCCCTTCAGGTGACCGTGTGTTGCAAAATTGAATTAGCACCTTTCTAATTCAGACGGTTTATTTTTGAACTAATAATATATATTGAAAGTGCAACTAGTCACTTTTCCATGAACATTTCTTTTCTTCATTTTTTAAAGATTGCGTGTGAATGCCACAAATTTTATCTACACTACAGAAATTATATGTAATTTTTTCGGTTCGGATTATTTCTTTGTCTTTATGACAGAAACGTAGATTACTTTTCTTGTATCTGTTGATTGTCAATAAAGTAAACTTTTTCGTCCACACAGTTCGGTTAAAATTTTATGGAGTTTTATTACACATGTTTGTGCATGTGTGTTTCTGGCAAAAACGTTTTCTACATGGATTTACGTCTGAAGCAGACAGCTTGTATTCTCTCAGTCAAATCTCTTCTAGTACAGCTCCAACAGCCGTCGGAGTCGTGTTGCTGTTGTAATTACATAATGCCATTCTCGGGCGAAGTTTAAGAAATTTCAGAGCTGTAAGTATTCTTACTCACATCAAGTAAAAGAGAAAGTACTTGCTAATGAAGTGTTGCAACTTCTAACAACACCTTTAGGTTGAAACATGACAAAGTAAGAAACGAGATTAAATTTGTTTCTCGACACGTGGCATTCTAATTATGGTGTTAATATTACGAATTCAGTTGAAAATTAATTTTTCATTAATGAAATATTCAAATTCTATTCGGGATCTTTTTGGACCCCACGATCATTCATTTATTCATATTTTTCTAAATATTTGCAAGATAAAATTTCAGTCTTCTAGATATGTCTTCCAGCACTTAGTAAGCAGATACCAAACTATTTTTACATATTTTCCTAATTTTATTAGAGAGTACTTAATATTTTATCGTTGCATCGCACCGGTTTGACCTAAGGTAGTCTTTAATTTTTTTCATTTTCATTTCAAACATAGTCATGGACATAAAAAAATGTGTCTGATATTTTTTTGATTTATCTCGAAATACCTTTCACGAACTCTTATAAATATTTCTCAAGCATTATTAATTACCAGTGGAGAATACGTACGGGGGAGGTACTTCTTTTTATGAAATATTTAATATGCATAAATTCATTTTATTATGTTATTGAAAACAACTTAGAAAAGGTACTCTTATATAATATCAATTATTTACACACAATATATTTCCATACGTATTCATGTTTACCACTTGCAATTATCAGTAAAGCTTGGGGACCAAGAAGACCCCAGCTATAGTAGTTGATATAAACACACAGGTATGGTACGAGGGTTAAAACAATGTCTTATGCGGGTTCCCGAGTCACAACTTCAGTGTCCACCTGGGCACACATACTACAAGCCTCTGCCTAATGAAGCCGACTCCTCGAGAGCTGTTTTCGTAACCATGTTCCAGTTGTGTAACATATTAGTAGTTTAATAGAACTAATAATAATGTAAACTGACCTCTTTGGAACACTCGAACTTTCATTAGCT
The DNA here is from genome assembly GCA_964035755.1 of Teleogryllus oceanicus. NCBI lineage: Eukaryota > Metazoa > Arthropoda > Insecta > Orthoptera > Gryllidae > Teleogryllus > Teleogryllus oceanicus. Next base: position 173,777,298 of record CAXIVR010000003.1, read on the forward strand.
TTGTAGCCTTCAATGTTCCCATAGCCATGATACTACTTAGTTACACACAGTTACACAAAGTTACTTAATATCTATTAACATTGCACTCAGTAATACACAATTTCCTCAGAATTAACTACCTTACAGAAAATGTAAAAGAGCATAATATTTATAGCACTTATCAGTAACCTCAATGGTTTTAGTATACTTACATGTAATATCCATATTGAAGAAATAGTATTTGCACAAAAAGATCTATACTTTTTCACATTTTCTCGTTTTTTCTGGCTCCTAAGAGAAGACGGGAAGTGTATTTTAAAAATATCATACAGTTAAATATATTGAGAAATAAACCTAGCAATTTTCATTGAAAAAATTGGAGCTGTGGTGAGTTAATACTGTTGGATTTTGTTTGAAAATGCACAAATTAGAGCACATTTTCTAAAAACCAGAAACCATTTTCTAAAATACAATCTTTCCGGAAAATTCTTTAGAAATAATTTGAAAAACTAGTTCTCATGAGTGCAATGTATTATGAATATTCTAACTAAATGTTAATGATGTAAGACATCAAAAAATACTTGCGTGTAATTTCTGAAAAGTTAATTCCAAATGTTGCGTTAATTCAGTGGAATTAATCTGTATTCTAAACAAAGTTTAAAGTAAAATGTGTTACACTCTTTTACAAAAATATTGTTTTTAAAAATTACTTATATTCCTTCTAAATGACGGAAAAATACTAAAATTTTCAAAACATTGTGCACGACGTTATTAACTTAACTAATTGTGAAGGACTCAAATCAATTTAAGGAAATATGTATCTTTAATAACTAGTTGCAAGGTGGGATCATAAAAATTGAAAATTTGTAGTTTTCGAAAATTTACTGGTGGATATAGAATCTGTGACAGCTTGATAAATTTGGTTCACTGTTTTATTGCAAGAAATTTAGAGATAAAATTGGAAGCTATTTTTGAGAAAATTTTGAAAATGCCCCAAGATTTTCAAGCAAAGTATCCCACAATTCAAAGAATTCTTTTCAAATTTCAGGGGTAAATCGGGTTACATCGTAGTGTTGTAGAACCAATCAGGTCATCGAATCTACACCTTAGGTAGCCGGGTGCAACCTGGTGTGAATTTTCATGTACTGCTGGAACTCCAGATCATTCGCCGTGAGATAGGAAGAAAATAATATTATTAATAATAATAATAATAATAATAATAATAATAATAATAATAATAATAATAATAATAATAATAATAATAATAATAATAATAATAATAATAATAATAATAATAATAATAATAATAATAAGCAATTTAAAAAATACTTTTGAGTACGGCATTTCAATTAGATTGCTTTCGTTATAACGAAATAAATTTACGTCCTCTTTTCGCAGGACTTCTATTTTTTTTTCAAGCAATCATTTCCCCGAGCTGTCTTGCACAGGCAGACCCACTGCGCCGCTGGGCTGGGTCGTCGCCTCTTTTGTTGCCCCGCTGCAATCGCGCATAATCTCCTTAATTGCGCGTCCTTGGGCTATTCAGAGCTGAAATATGCGCATTGAAATTAAGGCCGGGAATTGCTTCTATCCCACGTGGCAGCGCGCGCAATATTAACTGATTTCGTCCGTTTGCATAACGAAACAAATCAGGCTGAAAGATAACACCTGTGAAATCTCCCAATTACGTCTTTTGTTTACCTCTAAATGCCGGGGAAGATGAGTGGGTGGAATACATTTCATAAAATGTGCTTGTTTCAAGCCAATTTACCTTTCGAACAAGTCATATAAAATTTTACAAAATTAATGCCATGTGCCAAAAAGTTTTATTACTTAATAGAATGAGCATCTTCATTTGAGTGTAGTAATGCAATATGTGAATATATTATTTTATAAAAGCTAAACATGTTTTTTTTGTTTTCAATCCGATGTACTTTAGTTCTGAAATAATGTTCAAACACTAAACATGTAAATTATTGTAAACAAATATGAAAATAAAATTACAACGCAAAATTACTATTTGTGTTTACAAGAGAATGTTTTGCATAAAACCTAGTATTCAATTCTTATTAGTTAGATCACGATTTATCAAACCACGTGTATTTGAGTGAAAGGGCGTGAGGGCAATATAAATAGTAATTGTTAATCCAGGTACAAAGATGCTCTTTGGACAGCCAAGATGACATAAGTATTGCAGCTACTGGAGCTGGTAATGGCACTTAATTCTAGCACTTAATTGTAGTTGAAACTTTCAATTTGTTTCTTACGGGAAATAATCTCGATTACATACCACATTTCTTTTTTGTGGGAAAGTTGCACCTTCCCTTCGTATCCAGCCCTGGCTTCGTCACCAGTGTCAGCTTTTCATACAAGCATCACAACACGGAAGAAAGGACCAACGGAGGCAACACAATCCATCGCAACTTGATCTCATTCTGCTGCATTCACGTCTCGCGTTTCGAAAACTGTTTTGAGGTTTGGAACCGCGGTTGAATGGAGCAACTCCGCCCGTTGGCCGCCTGCTGCCCCTCGCTCCGAAGAATAACCGCGCGCTCGGGCACTTCGCCAAGAGGGAAGCTGTTCAGGCGAGCAGGTGGGCGGGGCTCCCTGGTGCGGTTGACAAGTGGTTGGAACGCACGTGGAGGTAGACGCGGCGACCTCAAACTTTCAAAAGTAGGGATATTCGAGGCATGTCTCCAAACTAGCCGACTATGAATTTTAGTTATGTTGTGTCGCTGTGGAAGAGATAATTTCCCGTTCCAACCACGTTGGGCGCCAATTTTAACTTCATGGATTGTTTTCATAAAAGTATTACTGCACAATGATTCTCCTAAAGCGAGGACACTCCTGCTTACATCGTCAAACTCTTTTGTGAGCTCTGTCGTTCTCAGGGCCGCGTAACACGTTTAAATGTAGCTTGTATTGCATCTTGCGTAGAGCAAAAACAGCCATGTTTGCGCAAATAAATGCAAGATATATTAAAGGCTTCTTTTTCCAAAAGCGTACTATATTCAAGCGTGAATGTACAATGGTTGAGTGGTATCAATAATACATATTTTTGATAAATGTGATATAATTTATGCGGTGTTTGTAGACGACTTTCCTCCTCCACCTACGAGCCGATTTTAAAAATGTTTTGTGTGAATATCTATTTAAGGTTGTTTTTATTACGTTATGTTTGCCCTAAATCAGCAGTCAGTCGATTTTTGAGTCACTCGAAGGTAATCAAAGGTAATTTTTCATGACAAGAGAAGGCAATAAGACACTACATGTGAAAACACTCCAATACATTTGGTGCATTACTTGAAACATTACATACTTTTTTACTTTTATTGGCGCTTTCTCTTGCCGGCATTTACCTCATTATAAGGAGAATAATTAACTTATGTAATATTTTTCATTTAAACATTACTGTTCTATTTTTAGTAAGCTATAAACATACTCAAAACATTTATGGCTGTTTTAATGGATTTAAACTGTAAGTCAATGGAACTTAATATTCCAACTGTAAAATGAATAGGGAAGAAAGTTAAAAATATTTAATTTTTTTACATATTTATTTGAAATATAAAATACAGTAAAAATAGCAATGAATAATTTAGTATTTCTTTGTTACACAATGTTGGTTGGCGCTTGGCAACACTTGGAATTTTAGCGATTATTGGATAGAGTTTGTTGGACAGAAGATAATACCCCAGCTGGACGCAAAACATACTATTTGCATACTGTTCGTTTTCTCTGCAAACAAAGCATTACATTAGAATAGAAAACAATTCCACTGCATATTCAGTATTTATATACATTATCTCTTGATACTCAAATCTAATAGCGCTGTAAGGGTGCGATGTAATCGGAAAATAAATATAATTTCCCTGTTTTGACTCCCCCTGACCCCGTAAAATAACTTAAGTTTTACAGTTTAGTATTGTAACTGATTTATTAACAATTTAGTGAAAATTCAAAAAGCTTAATTTCAAATATAACAAAAATTAAAAGCAAAATATAATTTTGAATATACATTTAGACGTTCGTTCGACAATGAATTTACATGGCATTTTTGTTAAATAAAGGTTTTGCCAAATCAAAATACGGAATTGTATTAAAATGGTTGAATGGTTCAGTGATTAAATTAATTTATTTACATTTATTTCTTCATTTCCGAGCTCAACGTTAAATGGTAATAAAATAAACTATAAAACTTCCGTTAAGTTGCTGCTATCACTGCTTTATATATTTTTCAATTTGGAAAAGAAACACCACAGCGAAATGCAAAAACTCATCTCTTAAAGTTACAGAAAGTACAGACTCTCAGTTAACTATTAAAAGAATACAGTTCAGTCATGTGATTGCAAAGAAATTTCTGTCCACCAAATCCTATTTCATTACCTCATTTGAATTTGTCGAGTTGTGCAACAGTTCCTTTCACCGGCTCCTTAATTTCAGGAGGGTCCGTTCGAAAATGAGTGGCGTTTCGGGCACATCCTCTTTATTTGCCGCCCTCCCGCGGACGTCCCCTCCCACTCTCCCACTCGCTCACCACCCCTCCTCCCCCACCCCTCCCTCTACGCGCGTCAGCTTTCCGCGCCGTTGTCCCTTTCATTGGCCCTTCGGCGCGACGGTGTGGAGGGGGGGAGACGCTCTTAGAGTGGGGCAAGAGCGTCGAAGGGTGAGGCAAGCGGCCAGGAAGCGAGTGGGCAAGCGACGCAAAAGATAGCGGACAGTGGACGGGAGAGCATTGAAACGAGGGGGATGAGAGAAAGTGGGAGGGGCGGTGTATCACGAGACAATACCAGACGAGCCGGAAGGAAGCCAGACGAGAAGGAAGGCGGAGGGAAGGGGCCTGGGCAGGAAAGAGAGACAGAGAGAGACAAGAGAGAGAGCGAAATGCAGAGACAAAGAGCAAAGTTTGAACAAGAGAAAGGAAAAAAAAGTTTGTTAGGAAAGAGAGAAAATGTGATAGAAGCATCAGGAGGAAGAAGAGTGTAACGCGAGATGACGTACAGAACAGGTTACTGCAAGATAGAGACGGAAGAAGAGGAGACGGTAAAGAAAATAAACAGACGGGGCAGGACAGAACAGGATGATATGGAACAGAAGAAAGGAGATATAAAAGTGTGTATCAGAGAAGTATGGTTGTTATGAAGTTGAGGTACAGGATGAAGCGGTAAGAGGCGAGTGGAATGGGAGAGAGCAAACCGGTCACGAGACTCCCCGGAAGGTCGTCTAGAGTGGCAGCGCACGTGTTGCATTGGAGAGCTTAGAGGAAGAGGGGTGGACGGTCTGGCTCTAAAAGAGAGAAAGAGGTGGGGTGAAGCGGTTGAAAGCGCCTTGAGGCGGTTGTAGAAAGCAGTAAAAAGAGTGTTTGAGAGTAGAGAGAAGAAGGGGTGGACAAGAAGTAGTGAGCTGGTAAAGAAGGACAGTATGTTGGAGAGATTGAGAGGGTTCAGATGTATCCGATAAAGGTGGAAGGAAATATGCAGGAGGGCCGAGAAGAAGAAGGATGTGAAAAGACCTGAAGAGGCGGGGAGGTAAACAGAAAGTTTCTTCAAGCGTTGGAGGATGGAAGGAACCGAAAAGGATGAAAATTTATGGAGGATAGGAGTGATGTCAAGGGACGAGAAATCTCTGGGTCCCACGAGGAGAAACAGAGTGAGATGAGATAGATAGGGTGCAGGAAAAGCAAGGGTAGAATAGGAAGGGTCAGACTGTATGTAAGGGGCAGGCACAAGAAGGGATGGGAGGGGGCAGGGCTGGATGTGACGAAGAGACGTGAGAATGGACAGAGGCGGAGTGAATAGAGACATGGTCGGATGGTGCAGGCAGAGGTAGGTGAGGCGGGGAAAGCTGAAGAGAGGAGAGGAGCGGGCAGGGTCGGAAAAAACAGGGTGAGTAAAGTTGGGCAGACAGGTGAGGACAGAGCCGAGCGAGTCGTGGCGATGCGAGGAAAGGCGTGGCGAGGAAGGTGGTGCGATGTAGTGTGGGACTGAGTACCGTGGGAGTGGTTGGGAGGGGCGAAGCGAGGAGAGCGAGGCCAGGGGGGGGGTGGGGTGGGGTAATGTGGGGTAGGGTTGGGTAGGGTGAGGTATGGAGGGGTAGGGTGGGATGGGGTATGGTGGGGTAGGGTTGGGTAGGGTGAGATATGGAGGGGTAGAGTGGGGTGGGGTATGGAGGGGTAGGGCGGGGTAGTGTAGGGTGGGGGTGGGGTGGAGTTGGATGGGGTAGGGTGGAGTAAGTGCGGTAGGGTGTGATTGGGTAAGTTTGGGGCATGGTGGGAGGTCGAGACGGGCGGGGCAAGGTGAGGCGAGGAAGGGGGGTGATGCGGTGTAAGGTGGGCGTGGAACATGCAGTGAGGGAAGAGGCAGAACAAGCCGGGGCGAGGTTGAGAGGGGCGGGGCTGGGAAGGGAGAGGCGGAGCCGGACGGTCGGGGGTCGGCGGTGCGAGACGCTTTGACACAACGCGCAAGCCACGCGGATTATTTTCGCTCGCGCACAATACGCTCCCGATACACAATGACTGCAGCGTTACACGCCTCAAAATACGCCCATTCAATTTGCATCAAAATGGTTTATTTTTGTTCCTGTTCTCGCACTCCCGTTGTGGAAGCGCGAACCTTTCTCCTCTCGGCGTTGGCTAAGGTTCCTCGTCCGCGTTCCACGTTGGAGCTTTTTCTTCCCGCACTCATTGTGACCATCTTCGATATTCTGATATTTCTTTCTTTCGTTATTTTATATATTGTAGATTCTTGGCTTATTTAAGCATTTTTGAACTGTGAATTGAATCTTGACTTCCATTCTACGTATGTTTCCTCGCATGTATTCAGCGTACACTCTCTCTCTCTCTCTCTCTCTCTCTCTCTCTCTCTCATATATATATATATATATATATATATATATATATATATATATTGCCAAAACATTTCCACTTGTGACTCGCTACTGATGATTTGTATTACTTTATACGAGTATAAAAAAATAATTTAATACAAATCAAATGATGTTTAATTAATATAAGACACACAGAGACGTCTCTTGACAACATGTTACTCTTAAAAAGCCATACTTTCTTCTCTCAGAATTTCTCTAACAGCAGCGCCCCTTCTTCACATTTCCTTAGACCCCATAGCCATTACATTTTTAGTTTTTATAACTATTCTGTTATTTATCCTCTTATTAGTTCCCACATCTCTACCCTCACCACTCCTTGCCGCAATTCCCTAACCCCATCAATCCTACAAGCCAATATTTGTCAACCCTCTCTCGTCCAATCGTTTTACACCGTACAAAATCGTTCCATTTCTTGCCCTGATTCCTTCGCCATTTCATTCTTTCGGACTGCGACATCCCTATCATTTCTGTTCTAGTCTACGCCCCCTCACCGCCGCCCCCGACGCGAATGAAAAGGCGCACTCGCGGCGGCGGCGAGGCGGCACAGAGGGCGGATAATGCGCGCGGCATAAAAGCGATGCGACGCGCCTCTACCGGCGCCCCCGCCGGCCCACCCTCACAGGCCGCGCCGCTGCCCGCCGGCCCCCCCCCCGGCCCCTTTCCCCCCCCCCCCAGCCTCCCCCCCCCACCGCCGCCGCTCCATCTCCACCTTCACCAAGCCCGGCACCGCCACTCCCCTCTCTCTCTACCCAAGACTAAGTCACCGCCTCCACTTCCCCTCCCTCTGTGCCGCCCGCACCGCCCCCACTCCATCTCCACCACTCCCCCTCTCTTCATCCAAGCTCTTGCCACCGCTGCTGCCTCCACCCCCACTTCCGTCCTTGCCTCTGCCTACGTCCTCCGCCCTCCCCCTCCCCCCCCCCGCCCTCCCCCCCCTCCCCCCCGGCCCCGCCCCTCCGCGCCTCCGCTACGCGCCGCCAACGTCCCGTCATCGCACCCCGCCCCCACCCGGCGCCTCCGCCGACCTTTTCTTTAATTTATCGCCGCTTATTTACATAACATCCTTGTTAATGTGCGCACAGCGCGGGCGCCGCACTTGCCTTTATGGCTGTCATTAACAACGAGCTCCCTGTTCCCCGGGACGTGCGATGCGCAAGGGGGGGCGGTAATGGGGGAGGGGAGGGGTGGAGGGGGATATCGGAAATGGAAGTCGTGACGCGCGGGTGATAAGAGTTGGAAAGATGCTCGGGGTGATGAGTGTAAGTTATGACGTCTTTGTCGCCTCGGAGCCTGTTGCAGTATTGTGCTGCGGGTGTTCTGTTTTCGTTGAGCTTCCCTCTGTGAGTGCGCTAGATTAGTTACAGGTAATGATAGCTGGAGGTTCTTTGTTCTTGCTCAATAAGCGGGCTTGATGGGAGTTGGAAGTGTGTAGCCGCATTGTTAAAATTCACATCAACTGCTTGTACAGGGGATGCAAAATAATCAATTAAGCTCCCTGATTTCTAACTGCCTTCTTCAACGTAATGAGGAAACAAAATTGAAACCCGAGAAATTCCAACAGCTATTCTTAGAAAAGTACATCAAAACAAACCTCTAAAGCAATTTGTGTATCTTCATTTCTTGACAAATGGTGCAATGTGAATACTGAATAATATGTAAACATGAATTTAGAAAATAATTCTTATTTGCTTTTTTCTCATTTATTTTCAGATTTACAGAACATAACATGAAACGGTGCTATAATAAACTATGTCATAAACTTAACACCTACTGCACATATAAACGTTTTATGTAAGTTATATTCACTCTACCCACTCGTCTTCTCAACATAAAACTAGCATTTTTTTAATCTAAAGGAAACGGTTCCATTACGGCATCGCAACACCTCCTTCCCTTCCTGAGAAATAAAAGTAAGTTTACTTTTAAGTCTCCAGAAATTCGTCCAATACTTCAAAAAGGCCATTCGTCTTTTGTAATGGGCGCAGGAAACAAAAAAGGAAGCCGTTTTCCAAGTTGTAGCCTCCCTTACAACCTTCTTCTATTAACTTTATACGACCACCCACAAACCTTCCTTTAGACTGGCATACAGGAGAGGAGACAGAAAGCAACTAGTAAGACAAGAAAACGAAGAAATGAGCGCCTGTTTATAGAAAGAATAAACTTTGCAAAATATGTGCCGATTAGTAATAATGACATTAAATGTGATATTAATATTTAAATATTTTTCATATTCAATCAGGGAGTATCAACTGCAATTGCCATTAGTCCCGTAAGTTTGGAGCATTTGATTCACTGGAGGTGGTAATGTCCTCCCACGCTGGATAGCAAAATCCGGCACCAACATACACGTCAACTTCCAAATTTTCTAAAACCAGGTATCTCCCACCAGCCGGGCACCGCCCCAAACTGGACAAGCTCTAAGGTCCCACCTGGTCTCCCGGCATATGTAGCAGTGCAGTGCATGTAAGTGAGTATGTAAGTAAGGGGTGAGAATAGAACAAGGAAGTGAAAGGAAAGACCGCGCATGGTCCATGGCTCATTTGTAAAGGTACTGCTTCAGCATTCGCCTTGTGTTGATCGGAGAAACCACAGAAAACTACCGATCAGAGCAGTCGGACGCTAGAATTCTCCATCAGACAGCGTCCGGCTTTAACCTAGCTATGTAGCAAGTGTCGTAGTAGCTCAATAATCCAGCCATTTTCACAACTCGAACATTAGCACCTCCCGGTCAGACGCACTGTAGTAATATCAGTTGATGCCCTTAGCCACTTAAGCCGGTGCAAGCAATAAGAAAAATAAGTCGTAGAGGCGAACCCACAGAGAGAGAGAGAGAGAGAGAGAGAGAGAGAGAGAGAGAAAGAGAGAGAGTCGGGGAAAACGACAAGAGAGAAACCAACGCGACCTAGGTTCTGTATAAATTATTACAACGGCCATGGGGCAAACGCAGGGTAGACAAACAAAACTTGATTTAATGCGGAGGAGTTTGGGGTTTCCAATGGAGCCAGGCGACACACGAACATCGCCTTATCTCGAAACTCCGTTCCGAAGCTTCTTCCCAGAATTGCCTTGGACGGCCTCGACCCCCTATCAAACCCAAGAAGTGAGCTTTGCCGACTTCGACATCCACAACCTGACCTCGCTCTCCAACACACTCTCAGCTTGCACCATTGGTTGCTTGGTGATTCCGAGCGCGTCAACAGCGTTGGTCACTAGTACCGTACGTGTAGTGCAAGTTTTTCCTCAGGAGATGGCGGTGGTCTTCTGCCGGATGGCGAGAACCGGCGCCGACCTACCGTCAGCTAGCGGGGTTTCCCCCTAAACAGGACTCGCCCACCACCGGGGCACCGCCCCAGCCAGGACACGCTCTAAGCTCCCGACCGGTCTCTCAGGATATGTGGTAGTGTAGTGCATGTTAGTGTAAGCGTGTGTGTAAGAGGAGATGATAGGACAACGAAGAGGAAAGAAAGATCACGCGCGGTCCGTGGTCCGTTTGTTAGACTTCTGCTCCGGCATTCGCCTGGTGTTGATTGGAGAAACCACGGAAAGCTACCGATCACAGCAACAGCAACCGGCCGCTAGAATTCTCCTCCAGACAGCGACTGAATTCGACCTAGCTGAAAAGCTAGTGTCGAAAATCCTGCCGCCGTCAGGACACGAACCTAGGGCCTCCCGGTCGGTGGCGCTGCAGTGACATCAGTTGATTCACTGAGCTACCGCTCTCGGATATCTTGCACAAATTACGTACCATTAGTCGTTCGATTCACCGAGCGAATAGGTTCAGGACGTAACGCGTTGACATTGGGAAGGCCCGGATTCAATTCCCGTGCTGACCGTCTTGACCGTTTTTTTTTTTTTCGTGGTTTCCCTCGGCCATCATGATGAATACTACGATGTTTCTACTGAAAGGCAACGGACGCAAAACCAGCATCGCTAGCAGAATTCGTTAGCTACGTGAAGTTAAGACGGTTAATGGAATTCGAGATATTACTGTGGGCCACTCAAGCAGGAATCCAGGGTTCTAACGGCGCCGAGGCTAATTGCCATTTACGGGACATATAATGGCTAAATACAAATACAAAATAGTTTTGTTACAATAATTGATTGTCCGAACGGCCACTGTGACTCATAGTTTAGTAAGAGACATGACAGAATAGAGTAGTTATGTGCAAGTATGACGTCTATTATCCGAACTAATAGAACATAGGGTCGGATCGAATATCATGATATTCTGATTTGCTAAGTATCAGAAATGGAGTATAAAAGACGTGAGGCGTAGCAAATAACTTCATTAAACTTTTACTTTTGATTCATAAAATTATAGGATAAGATAGATAGTTTTCTGTTCTGGACGGGGTTAGGTGTCTATGGTTTTCTTTCGCGTATTCTATATATAGGCGTTAACTGGAAAGTATTTAAAGATAGAAAGTAGAAATGAAAACCATATAAAGCATTCTAATGATAAAAAAACACACAAACAGCAAAACATCAACAAAAACCAAGGGTAGAGTTCCTCAGCCGTTTTCAAAAACTGCAGTCATTGCTATGAGTGTCCCATTTTTGGCTTCACAACTCACTCAGTGACATTACCGTCACTTACACCACTCTCTTCCTTGTACATTTTTTTAAATTTATTTTACATTCTACTATATTACACCTCTCTCACATAGTGTTTATATTTACGGTTAAAGCACAATCACAGCGCTCGCATATATATATATATATATATATATATATATATATATATATATATATATATATATATATATATATATAGAAAGAGAGAGAGAAATAGATAGATAGATAGATAGATAGATAGATAGATAGATAGATAGATAGATAGATAGATAGATAGATAGATAGATAGATAGATGGACAGAAAAACGATCGTTTTTCATCAAGTTTCATCATTCCGAGAACCAATTCACCACAATTTCAAATTCTCACACGACTTCCATACAACTTCCTTGTGCTCCTTGCAGCAACAGGAACTTCGTCAACGTTTCAATTCCCCTACCTCCTCCCTTCCCCTTACTTGGACAGGACCACCGCCGCTGCCGCAACCCTTGGGGTAGTTAACGCCTGTCGACTCGGCCACCCTGCAGGACACCGCGCCGCACCGCGCCGCCCCGACACCAGAGGACGCCACTGAGGACACGACCACCTGCGGCGACGGGGTGAAACTTCGCCCTCGACGGACGCGTCAATTTCAGCAACACGATTCGCGCGGTATGGATGCCGTAAATCACGGGCAGGCACGGTTTGGACCGCCCCGGTAGTCGTATGCTCCTGCTTTAATGGGCACGGTCACGGGGAATCACAGCCGTGGGGGGCAAGTGAGATAATTTGAGAGTGGAAACGTCACTGGCAGCTCGGTAGATGAATGACAAAAGAGAGACATTTTTTCAATTACTAATTGCTTTTTTTGATACATAGCATAACTATGCTATGTATCAAAGTGTATTAAACACACAAACCAATAGCTATTAAAAGCGTTTGTCAAACAGAAAAAAAGAATTCGTAATGAAAATTAGTAAAAAGTAAAAGTGGAAGGCGAAAAGTTTTATGAACTGTGTGTGTATGTATATATATATATATATATATATATATATATATATATATATATATATATACATATATATATATATATATAGTGAGTGTGAGTGTAAGCGTGAGCGTGACCGTGAGCCTGTGAGTGTGAGTGTGAGTCTGTAAGTGTGAGTGAGTGTGAGCGTGAACCTGTGAGTGTGAACGTGAGTGTGAGCTGTGAGTGTGTGTGTGTGTGTGTGTGTGTGTGTGTGTATGAAGGGGTTTTAAATGTGAATCCAACAATAATCATCATTCACAAAACGTCTACAACATTGACAGAAGTCTCAAGAAGTTTCATCACGTCCAGAAGGAAACCGCTGCCCATAACCAAGACGAACTCTCCAGTTATCACCTAGTTCAGTTTATCCAAACCCCCGCAGCTGCCATTGGAGGATCACTGTGCTCACTATTTGCCTCTTACGAGCGGCCTAATGGTCGGGCCAGTCGCCACTTACGAACACGTGAAGCAAACGACGACCTATCTCCACTCATAATGGTGGTTTATAGATTTTACGAGTGGTATAAAGTTTCGTTTACTCGCCATCCGGGCTCCGAAGGGGATTGGGAGGCGAGGGAAAGTGTATCGGACTAGCGAAAGGAGGAGCGGGTGGGAGGACCGTCTCTTGATCCACAAGAAGGGGCCGAAGATTACCATTGAAACAACTCACTACCAACACGGGGTTGTACTAGTGGAAAACGGGAAGAACTAAACAAGTATTTTGTATGTAATTTTGTTTAAATAGATGAGATACGGATAGATTCATACACGAATTATCGTTATTATTCACTAGAGACAAGATTTCCATGCAAATGCATGTTTTTATTTACGCTTCGTAGTCCTTTCAAACTTTGTAAATATAGTTTTCATTGCATACTCATTTTAAAACTGAATACTTTTTCCATACACGTTTTGGTAGTTTTGAGAAGAAATTCATGCATAATGCATACTTGAACACTTTTTCAATTAATTGTGACATCTGTGTAGCATATTAGACAGTTGTTTAAACTATATTTTCACAATTTGTGAAATTGTCGCATATTTTGCACAAACAGCATATTATTCTTAGATCATGACAATATATAGTTGCCTTTGCTTATTGTTATACTAGCAATTTTATCACTCCGGTACACGTGCTAGGATTTGCGAAGCGAGTAAATGCTTGGTGAGCCACAATCACGAAATGAGGCAATACCAAGCGATTAAGTAACAAAAGATAAAGATGATACAGGAAGACTCAATATCACCTGATAACTGACAATGAGAGGGAAAATCATCAAGAGCAGACTCTCTGTCCGCTTGTATGCAAAAAATTAATAAAGAAAGTCTGAAAAACCATGTCTATAAAAAATTAATACTTCATAAAATCGATTTGTTTTAAATTGCCGATAGCGAATCAGACATTAGAAGCAGCAGATTTACCTGTCGTGGGGTCAGTAAAATTGGTTAATGACATTAAAATGCCTTTGGAATTAGTGTTGAATTGCGTCACTACTAAGGAGAATTTACGAAAGTGTTCAATTCCAATTCTGAATTCTTCTTGCTGAGAAATCTCCAAAATGTAAAAACACATTATTTGTGATAGAAAATCATAAAATGTAGAATTTGACCTTATTAACTCAGATTTCATCTTTGAAGTGTGCTCTAATTACGTTTTTTTTAGTAGAAAGAATTTTCTGCAATTGAAAACTTTGCTTCTGGCAAAATAATGAATTTGACGGAGCAAAATTGTAAATTGTTACAAAAGTCAATAAAATATTAAATATATTAAACTCAAATTTGTTTGTACATGTTTTAGCAATTTCTTTTTGCATAGTGCATAATTTACTATTTGATAACGGATGTTTGCATGCATATTTTAGCATTTGATAGTGCATGGAACCAATTGTTTTCGAATTACAGTTCATTATTTGAACATATATAGTTAAAAATCTAGAGGTTCAAAAAGGTCATTCCAGGATAATTTTACAAACGTTCCAAGCTCGAGCATCTGGGATTTTCACGAAATTTTGAATTCAAAGTTTTATAAGTCTCAGAAGAATTTTTGTAAAGTTGTATTTATAAAGAAAATATAATTTTTAGATTAGCTTTTTGTTTGATCCCTTTCATTGTCGTTGTAAACTACGACAATTTCAATTTCGCATCACTGATAAACAATATTTTCTTCTACTTTATGGCTAAACAAATGAACTCCCTTTACTTATACATTTTTGCTCTTTTAACTGGTACTAGTATTATTTTTCATTAATTAATACATTATCGGTAAATTATAGCAAGATACCAAAAGCTGTCACCAAGTTCTACAGTTTTAAACTTAATATGTGAAGCAAAGATAAGATCTAGGAGGATAACATTATTCATTCGGAAACAACAATATAATTGGTGTATTATCCAGGAGGTAGCGTTGCTCCTGCCCAGCTGAATGGTGAGATCTAGTACCGACCTACACGTAACATTGCGATGAATGTCCTCCTGAAGGTATCTCTATTAGAAGGGCACTGCCTTAACCGAGACATACCCTATGCTCTCGACAGGTTTCCCGTTGTGAGTGGTAGTGAAGTGCAGGTAAGTATGGGTAAGGGTAAGGGATGAGGTTAAATCAAGGAATGGGTAAGGAATTTGGAAAGATCATGCGCGGTCCGTGGCTCATTCGCCAGGGTACTACTCCACCATTCGCCTGGTACTAATCGGAGAAACCGTGGAAAAGTTCCAATCACAGCAGTCAGCCTCTAAAATGTTCCTCCAGACAGTGACGGAATCTGAGCTAGCTATCCAGCTTGTCTCAAAATTCCACAATTGTCGGAACTCAAACCCTAGTCAGAGTCTCGGACGCTGTACAGACTGCTGTAATGCTGGCTCTGAGCTAAACTAAAGTATTTTATTGTGATATTCTGATAAATTATTACACTCTGATATGATTTATTTTCGTCAAAGAATAATAAAATTGTATGGCACGTATGGGAGAGGAGAACACCTCGTTATTTACTCATGTTTGATGTAATGTTATTTATTTATTATTTTGTTTTAAGAGGTGTGCTTACGCTTCTCATTTTTTTGTGTTTTATGCGAGCAATGCATCTTATATATCGCAATTCAAAATACTTTCATCAAAATTTCTACGCAGCTTATTGAACAGGTTTCCGGTGTCTTTTAGTATAACATCTCAGCCTATTGGTGTGAGTTTTCTTCTATTTATAGTTATTCTCCATGTGTTAACACAGAAGAATATCAGAACCGTGGAGGGCCTATATAAAACTACTAGAAGCACTTCGAATTTGCAAAACTTCCTTTCTAATGTACACTCGTCAATTAATACGACCGTATAGATGAGCATTGCTTAATTCTATGTCAGATTTTATACCCACGACTCTTTCATGATGAGACTTTTGAAGATTCTCCTCCTGAAGCAAAGTGAAGAAACACAAGAGGCAGATAACAACATGATTTTCCAAAGTGATGCATGATGGCGGCGATAAAAGCAGAAGGAAACGAATCTTCAACACACCTGACTTCCCGTTCGTAAACATTTTACAGCTTGCATTATCTTCGGCTGGTGGGCGTCGAACAGGAAGCCATCGCCAAAGCCTTTGGAATTCCGCGTTTTACGAATGCCATCAACGCGCGCACCTGGAGCCAAAATACCTTAGGAGGGCAGAACAATAATTTTTATGGTTCATTTACGAAGAATGAGGCTGTAGGTCCGCGTTAAAATGGAAGGGGATATACGCATCTTCAACCAAACTTCTTAGAGAAGAAAAAATTCACGAATTTCAGTTCGAAAGAACTGAGAGAATGGAGGATTCGAGTTTACCGGAGAATATAGTAATACATTCATTGAAAACATTCAGAAACAAGTACTTATTATTTCATTGAACATCGCGTTTCTTGGATATTACAAAACGCACTTTCCTATTTTAAAAAATAATGAAAATAATGATTGTGAATGATTTAAGAATTTCACGCTTTTAGGATAAATTGACTCCAAAATTTTCAGAATTAAGGATATTTTTTCCATGTTCATAATGCTGATAATATTTTCAGATATGTGTTGTTGGAAATTATAAGTACCGTTATATTTAACAAATACGAAAGTGCTCCACTTCGCAAGGACTTATATTGATACGTCCTTGCGGAGCAAAGCACTTTCGTGCAGTTGAGACTACCATAATCAAAGAGTAAAAAACCATAGAAAGAATGAAAAAGCAAGGACAGGATTGTGCTACGTAAAATACCACGTACGTTATTCGTGATCCTCCGCTTATTAATAAGTAATTTTTATTTGGAAGCTGTCGATGTGGTTTTATCTGGCATCTAAACATGAAAAAGAAACGAAACATTACTTGCTATATTTAGAACTGCACAATATTTTTAACCTGGAAAATCATCGTTGGGGTTTGAAAAGATCCCGTCCGGTCTACAGACGTTTAAACTATTCAATCATATAATTCTTGTAATTAATAATATCATATGAATCTAGAAAGAGAACAAGACATATTTTACAATATCTCTAAAACTCTACAATTCATAATGTTTTAACTTAAAAAAATCGACCTCGCGATATGAAAGCATCTCAACCGGTTATCTGAAGGTTAGATAAAATAATCCGAAAATTCTGGGAACGTACTACATGATCAATAGAGACCGACTCTTTTGTAACTACATATTTTTTTGTCTTTCTGAGTTCACTCCTCAAAATCCCTACCCCGCCCCTTCCCGCCCCTTCCCGCCCCTCCCCACCCCGCCCCGCATAGCCCCCCGCCCCCCCCCCCGCCCCGCTAGCCCGCCCCGCCCCCCCCGCCCCCCCGCCCCCCCCCCCCACCCGCCCCCACCCGCCCCCACCCGCCCCCCCAGCCCCGCCCCCTGCCCTCTGGCGGCGCCGGCGGAGCGCGTCGTGTTGTGAGTGGAGCGACGCGCCGTTTGTCGATTGCGCTGTTGCTGCTGCTGCTGCTCCGCCCGCGGCCGCCGCCAGTCTTCGCCCTCGTGCTCACCGCAACGAGACAGCGACGGAGCGGGTTGCGAGCGGTCAGGTTCCGGCCACCAGAACAGATCGGCGGGACAACTGGGAATAGGATTGTTAGCAATGCGCTAAGCTGTATGGAAGCTTTGAGTAAAGGGAAATGTGTTCTAATTCGTGGTGTTGAGAAAAGTATTATAATGAAGAAAACAATTGATATCGATATTTTGGTGGTAAAGCAGATTTTGCGTGTCTCTGGTTAACATTTAATTTAAATTTCTCTCTCTGTTCGTCCGTCCGTCCGTCCGTCCGTCCGTCCGTCCGTCCGTCCGTCCGTCCGTCCGTCCGTCCGTCCGTCCGTCCGTCCGTCCGTCCGTCCGTCCGTCCGTCCGTCCGTCCGTCCGTCCGTCCGTCCGTCCGTCCGTCCGTCCGTCCGTCCGTCCGTCCGTCCGTCCGTCCGTCCGTCCGTCCGTCCGTCCGTCCGTCCGTCCGTCCGTCCGTCCGTCCGTCCGTCCGTCCGTCCGTCCGTCCGTCCGTCCGTCCGTCCGTCCGTCCGTCCGTCCGTCCGTCCGTCCGTCCGTCCGTCCACCGTTCGACCGTCCCACCGTTCGACCATCCGATCGTTCGACTTTTAGTAAACAATACTAATGCCGAAACTGGACATAGACTTTCTTACAAAATGAATGTTCCCAAATCTTTCTGGGTTCACTAAAGAGCCCGAAATTTTAAAGGAATAAGAATACATAAAACATTACATTACTTATACATTACATAAAACTTCTATGAAAGTTTCCAAATTTTTCTTAGCTTCTCTCTGAACAAAGTAAGAAAAATGCTCTTTTGAGGAAGGCACGTGATTTTCATTACAATATCTGAAATTTCGAAAATTGCAAGTTCAATTTTTTTGATTTTCCTACAACTACGTCATTGAACTACGTCATACTGAATTGTATTTCTTCAAAATTAAATATTTAAATAAGATCGTTTATGTTTTTCAATGTTGGTGTTTTTGTACAAATTTCAATGAAATCATGATAATATTAAATATACATATAATCGCATCAGGTACATAAAGGTACATTTTATCATAAACAGATCTAAACCTTTATTCATATTGATAGTGCCCAGTCCAATTAACTATCTTATTTGAAAAAATACTATTGTTAATTAATTTTAGAACAATTTGCACGATATTACTTTCATTAGAAGTGTAATTTACAGTTTAATAGAATTAATTTATGAGCACATTTATTTCAAAAATTCTCAAAGTTTCTCGACATCCTAAAAGTAGTCGAATACACAATTTTTTTCATACGTAACTAATGGCTGAGTGATGTTAGGCTAGCGATATTCATTGTTACCTAATTTAAAACCTAAATTCGATTTTCCTGGTTTCAATCACTTTTTTTTCTAACAATTTTACGCATCAAAACATTTAATATTCCGCAGGGCAAAAAAACAATAAGAAACTCCAAGAGGAACAACCCATCATTCCTCATTAGCTGGTTTGCCCTTCATATTGTGAGCGAGGGTCAACCGCTCAATAAAAGGATGGCGGTGGGAGGCTCAGGGCTCCCTTACAGCCCTTGACTTTGACCTCCACACCTTGACCCCCATTCTTGGTCATTAACCTTCAGTTCAACGCTGTCGGCTCAGGTTCACTTAACTGCTCTGTAGTCAGAGACTGAGCGGCAAAGAGACACATAAAAGTTGGGGATTGTGATATTTCACTCACCATTTTAATAGTCCGTGAATTAGCACGAATGACTCCGACTGCTGACAGACCGCTAGTAGAACTGAGAACAAATGAAACCAATGACCTTTTCATTTTCTTCAGGAATCGCTTTAGTTGCTGATTGAGTTCTGAACGCCAGTTTGTGAAAACCAACATCGGTTACTGTTTTGTGAAATTTGTTTAAGAGTTGAATTTCGTTTCGTTACGCTTAATAGGGAGTTTTAACGCCAGGCGTAAGGAGACATCATTAATCTGTATTGATCAAGAGACTAACGACGTTATAAGGTTGTGAGGAACAACGTTCAGATGAGCTTTAGCAATGACGACAGCAATTACAACAAAAGAACCATTTGAAACGTTGAATAAAAGTTGCATATTGCATCAGAGACTGCGGACAATGACATTTGACCACGATACGAGTGAAGAGTAAGCTATCTCTACCATTCAAGACTTTTAGATTTCTTGTGTGATTAGTATGCAGTCTGGAATTCTGAATCGCCTTTTCTCGAGAATGTAGGAAATAACTGCGTTCGCTGCGAGCTTAAAATATAATGTTAAACCAAGGTACAATTTAAAGTTCTTTCTCGCTATTTCTTACCCTCAACATTCAAACATTTTCCTTTAGTTGTTGACAAAATTGTGGATGTCGGCAAAGATGAATTATAACTGGCTCACAAACATGAATTGGAAAAACCTTTTATAAAAATTGGAAAAACCGCATTCTTCCGTCTTTTTAGGCAGTCGGTTTGCTGATTGTAAAGTAACCGTAAAGACATCCACAGGTGTCTTTTTATTCAACAATTTTCTGATACAACGTACATAGCAACTTCACATAATTGTTTGATGCTACAATGTATACAATAATATACAGACAAAATAACAAGGAGGTTCACCCCATTGTGCTCCTCAACTGGAAATCAGGTTGGGGTGCTTGGGAGTATTTGCAGTGTTTATTTTGGAATGGATGAGACAACGGCGCTTGAGATGTGGAGAAAGCGTAGGAGTTGCGGAGGATGGAATTTATCTTTGGGGAATCTGGACGGGATGCGATTTAGATATCCACAGGCGTGACCTATGTATAAAGGTATACGTTCCTGCCTTGGAATAAGACAAGACGTTATGATTCAAAGGTTCGACGCGTGACTCTTAGTGCATAGTCTCCATCGTACGCTTGGCGCTAAAACTCTAATAAGCAATTAACATGAACAATTGCAATTGGGGGTTACACCTTTCGTATATGATTAATTGATTGATTTCTTCGTGTTTCCGGGCATGTCAGCTGCTTTGGTCATTAGTCCCGTAAGTGCAGTGCATGTCTCTTTTCTCAGGAGGTGGCAGTGATTTTCCTTTGCTGGATGGCGAGATCCGGCGCCGACCTACCGTCGGCTAGTGGGGTTTCCCCCTAACCAGGACTCTCTCATCAGTGGGGCACCGCCCCAGTCGGGATAAGCTCTAAGCTCCCGACCGGCCTCCCGGAGTATGTGGTAGTGCAGTGCGTGTTAGTGTAAGTGCCGTACTGCCGTCCACATCGTACCGCCGACCACCTCGTATCCCCCCCCCCACTTCACCTCACCGGGAGAGATGGCTCAGTGCATCAACTGATGTTACTGTAGTGCTTTTCACTGGAGGTCCTATGTGTGTGCGGACGGTGCTAGGATTTTCGACATTAGCTTGTCAAATAGGTCGAATTCAGGCACTGTCTGGAGGAGAATTTTAGCAGCATGCTGCTCTCATTGGTAGTTTTCCATGGTTTCTCAGGTCAACACCAGGCAAATGTCGGAGTAGTACCCTAAGAAACGGGCCACGGACCGCGATTTTTCTTTCCACTTCCTTGTCCTAACATCTCCCCTTACACACACACACACACACACACACACACACACTTACATTAACATGCACTACACTACCACACATGCCGGGAGACCGGTGGGGATCCAAGAGTTTGTCCTGGCTGGGGTGGTCCCCGATGGTGGGAGATATCTGGTTCGGAAAAACCGTCGTAACGGACGGTAGGTCGGCGTACTACACTTACGAACTAATGACCATAGTAGTTAACGCGCCCGAAATCACTAACAATCAATCAATCCCTCTTACCTCGTTCCATCACCCCCCTTGTACCCCAGTCCACCTCGTACTCACGCACACCTCTTTTTCCAATTACCCGCCCACCCTCCTCCCCTCCCCCAGCTCACCCCCGCCCACCTCATGCTCCTGCCAACCTCGCATCCCCGTCCACTTCGTACCCCAAGTTCACCTCGTACCTCCGTCCACTTCATATTTTTACCCATCTTGAACACCCCCCGCAACCACGAACCCTCCTTAATTGTACTCATTTCCTTCCATCCACTTGTCTTTCTTACCTCCCTGTTCACTCCATTGACCCTTTCCACCCTATACGCACTATCCACCTGTTCCACCCATTCACCCATTGTATCTTATCCCCACGGTCCTCTCCTTCCTTCCCGTTCACCCCTTTCACCCGATTCACACCATCTACATCTCCATCCCCCACCCCTTTTCTTACCCCTTCCAACCTCGTACGCGCGTTCACGTCATACCCACAACTAGGTCACGACTACCACTATCCTTCCCCTGAGTCATCGATCTTCTTCCCATCACAAATCACTTCCGTCCTCCTTATCCATCCTCCCCCCCCCAAACCCAATTTCCCCCGCTCATTCCCCTTCCTCGCCTCACACTTCATCCACCGCTGCCAACGCACCACCCTGACCCGCAAGTTAAATGTTCATGTAGTTGAGCCGATAAAGTTTATTGCTGCTGATGAAGTTAATTGCCGCCTCTAGCTGATGACGTTAATTGTTCTGAGACCGACTGCAACTTGGTATTTCCTGGCTCTATACCACAAGGTGGAACAACAAGCAGTTATTTTTTAAATGAAACTACATGAAATATTACGTCAAGTTTAGTCATGAGATATTTAGAGTAAAAAAGTTGTGAGTCAGCAGTACTGAGTTTATCTCTATATAAATGTTCTTACAAAACGATTTTCATAGGAAAGTTTATACATGCTGGCAAAGGCGATAGTTCCAGAAAAGAGGACATCCTTTGATAATGTGAATGATATTGGTTGTCCGGGTGACGACGCGTCGAAGGCTATGTTGCCAACGTTTCGGCCATCTTTTTGTAGTCTTCCTCAGGGCTTGTCTTGGATGACAATGAAAAGAGGTCCTTCACATGACTCCGGCCACGGAAGCCTACGACTTCGCTTATCCTTTGATAATATTTGCTCAGGTATTGGAAAAGAGAGTCCTGTTTTCAGGGCGACCGAAAATGGTGAGGCAATCTCTATCGACGAGTTGCTTCCTTCAGCGGTTTCATTACATAATTCACGCCACCCATCTGCTCCATCCCCCCTGCACCGATGTAAGCATTCGCCGTGCGTCGGGACATGGAACGAACCGCACTGCACCGGTCAGATTCGCACTGCTATTAGGACTCCTCGCAGCCTCTCCCTATCTCAAACAAACACACAAACACACACACAAACACACACACTCTCTCTCTCTGTCTCTCTCTCTCTCTCTCCCTGTCTCTCTCTCTCTCTCTCTCTCTCTCCATTTTAAACACATACACACGGATACGCTCAGAGCAACGGGACAGACAGGGCTCACCCACTCACCCACATCCTCGGATCGGGAAGAGGGCACTCATTTCGTTCTATTGCAGCGGTGGGGTGTCAAAGTGGGCGGGGACGGCTGAACTGGACACCTCCGCAGCCCTCGCCAACTTCGGCTTGCCATTGTCGGCATATCGCCGTCGGCCGCCGTCGATCGCCGTCGATCGCCGTCGGTCGCCGTCGATCGCCGTCGGTCGCCGTCGGTCGCCATCGGTCGCCGTCGGTCGCCGTCGGTCGCCGCCGGTCGCCGTCGGTCGCCGTCGTATCGCCGTCGATCGCCGTCGATCGCCGTCGATCGCCGTCGGTCGCCGTCGGTCGCCGTCGGTCGTCGTCGGTCGTCGTCGGTCGTCGTCGGTCGCCGTCGGTCGCCGTCGGTCGCCGTCGGTCGCCGTCGGTCGCCGTCGGTCGCCGTCGGTCGCCGTCGGTCGCCGTCGGTCGCCGTCGGTCGCCGTCGGTCGCCGTCGGTCGCCGTCGGTCGCCGTCGGTCGCCGTCGGTCGCCGTCGGTCGCCGTCGGTCGCCGGCGACCGGCTGGCCAACTCAGATACCTTGCTCTTGTTCGGTTGACGTCAGGTCGCAGGCTGAGAGATCGACGTTTCGCCTACCCAGTTGCAAGCTTTCTCATGGCAAAAACACCGCAGTTCTGCATGGTTGGTGGGCAGGTGGTCATACAGGAAAACAGTCAGGCAGGTAGGTCGACACGCAAGGCAGACAAGCATATGAGTATTTAACACCCACGCAGTGTTAGATAGCCCGTGCGTGAATGAGACCGCCGACTGTCGCCGGAGAGGAAGAGATCGGCGCGCGGCGCGTCACGCCGCACGCAACCCGCGCGCGCCCCCGGCCCAAGCGCCGCGACGCGTGGCACGCGGAGAGCGCGGAGCGCGTGGCCCGCTGGGTGGTATTGTTGCACGGCCCTCGCCCCGGCGAATTCCTCACCGACGTCGCGCTGTCCAGCCGGTCAGTGTGGGCCGTGGGCGGGGCAAAGGATCTGCGGCCTTCCGTTCTCACACCGCCGCGGTCCCACGTACTCGCGGTCCCACGTACTCGCGGTCCACGTACTCGCGGTCTCACGTTCTCGCGGTCTCGCGTACTCGCGGTCTCGCGTACTCGCGGTCTCGCGTACTCGCGGCTCGCGGTCCGCGTACTCGCGGTCTCGCGTACTCGCGGTCTCGCGTACTCGCGGTCTCGCGTACTCGCGGTCTCGCGTACTCGCGGTCTCGCGTACTCGCGGTCTCGCGTACTCGCGGTCTCGCGTACTCGCGGTCTCGCGTACTCGCGGTCTCGCGTACTCGCGGTCTCGCGGTCTCGCGTACTCGCGGTCTCGCGTACTCGCGGTCTCGCGTACTCGCGGTCTCGCGTACTCGCGTCTCGCGTACTCGCGGTCTCGCGTACTCGCGGTCTCGCGTACTCGCGGTCTCGCGTACTCGCGGTCTCGCGTACTCGCGGTCTCGCGTACTCGCGGTCTCGCGTACTCGCGGTCTCGCGTACTCGCGGTCTCGCGTACTCGCGGTCTCGCGTACTCGCGGTCTCGCGTACTCGCGGTCTCGCGTACTCGCGGTCTCGCGTACTCGCGGTCTCGCGTACTCGCGGTCTCGCGTACTCGCGGTCTCGCGTACTCGCGGTCTCGCGTACTCACGGTCGCACGTTCTCACGATCTCACGTACTCACGGACTCACGTCGCCGGCGCGCGCCTCACGGTGTCAATGACTCACGTCGCTGGCGCGTCGGTCTTTGCCAACCACGCGTACCGTATGTCATTAACTCGCTAATGAATAAATTAAGACGATGTTACATAATGATGCCTTTGATATAATTGATGGTTTTCTAGGCTTGTGGCCATGTTTCGCGTTTATTATTTATTTATTTTTTTGTTGGAGCGGCCCGACCGGCAAGTGTGAACTATATGCAGTGCAGAGCAATTGCAGCCTCACATACTCACGCCGCCGGTCTTCGCCAACCACGTGCACCATAGGTCATTATCTAATTCTCAACTAAATGCCTGGAATCAAGACGGTGTTGGAAGGATTGGTGCCCTTGATATAACTGACGATACACTGGAGCTTTTTAGGTATGTAAGACCTGTTTTCGTCATTATTTATTTATTTGTTTGCTTTTGGATTTTACAATACAAAGGTACACCTACGCCGGTTAGTTAGCCTTTTTTGTAGAATATTTATTGCTTATGTCTTGCTGTTGTGTTTATTATTACTAGTAATAATAATAATAATAATAAAATAATAATAATAATAATAATAATTATTATTATTATTATTATTATTATAATATCCTGTGTCTAGTTTCACACTTAAGTAATGTATTTGAAACACAAAGCGTTTTTAGAAAATTGGCAACGAAAACACATACATCCATTATGACTCCCACCGAGTCCAAGAATCAATAAATGTCACAAGAAGAAGACAAAGATTCTATAACGCAAAAGTGTTAGGTTTTCTTCTCTTCACGTTGATCCTACAATGAAAACTGCTTCACAGTTGGCATGAGAATTTTTTGTAACCTTATACACTGAACTGCACAAAAAAAGAAAGAAGTTTGCGATCCATTATCTTTTTGAGCAAAAATTGATGAACCTCAAAGTGGTTATATTTTGCACAGTCAATAAAATATGTGTTATCATTAACTTTGTCTGGAAATATATTTTTCTTTGAGAAATTGGTATTTTAATTTATCATAATATTGTGTAACTGTAAGGTTTAAACTTATTTCAATGCCTGTTTTTAAGTATTTTCTCAGAAGTGAATAAATTTATATCAAAGAATAAGCAACAAAGGTGATTTATTTAGAAAAAAGATAGAAGTTGTAACGATTTGTGTAAGTGGATGGAATCTACAGAACTTTAGATTCAATCGCAATCAAACATATTTTTTCAGCATGGAGGAATATATTCATAAAATTAAAAAAAACTTGTTTATAGGATACATAAAGAGTTAAATAATATAACAGAAATTCATATTTAAAGAAGCCAGAAACAAAACTTTTGGATGTTCGTTGCAAAATTGTCCATTTTTATATCTAAATATTGATTATTGTATGCCACTGTGAACCAAATGTTTACATACCGCTGAATCTGGAATAAAACGAAAAAATTAGTTATTTAAGCCAAAAGGTCAACCATTCCGTTAACAATTTTAGCAGTTTTGAAATTCATTTTATGAAGAAATTTATTGGCGTGTTGTCTTCGGAAATATTTGGTCTCGACCTTTTGATGCTGAATTGTAATTCAAATGCAGTTTCAGGAAAACAATATTCATTTTAATACTGAGATAGTAACGCAAATAAAATACGTGAATTTTCCTGGAATGAAATGTTCCAAGAAATTTGGAATTTAATTTTCTTCGTTCTTTAATGACACACTTCCAATATATGAAACTGTAACAATTTGATATTAGCATGGAGATTAAAATCGATAACACAAACACAATTATATTTCGAATATTTGTAATCTTACCTTCACGAAGAGGAATTAATATTCATAGAATGGGTAATTAGAAACATTTTATAAAATGAAATTCATAATGAAGAGTTTACTTCACTATTAATTCGCAGAATTTTGTCGCCGTTATTAGTTTTATGTGGGTATGTACATTATTGGAATTAAACATATTGCGGGTAATAGACCAAAATCTAGTAAGTTTTCTCCTGAATAGAACTGTATACATATATATATATATATATATATATATATATATATATATATATACATATATATACATATATATATATACATATATATAATATATATATAATATATATAATATATATAATATATATAATATATATAATATATATAATATATATATATATATATATATATATATATATATATATATATATATATATATATTGTACAAGCTCACACAATTTATTTAGAAATATTATTAAAGAAAACATTTGCCCCGATTTATAAGAATACATGCTTTGAAAATATTCCTCAGTCTCCAAGACTTCCTCGAGTTCAGTCACATCGTTTGGTTTGGTATGTAGAAGAAAACCATGTTTTCTCCTGCCGCTCGTGTTACCAACACACGGGCAGAGATATGCGGTAGTAAAAACAAGACATACTGTATTAAAGATACAGAGATAGACTGTCTGAAAAACATCGACATACTGTTGGATACAATTACGAGACACTTCACAACCCCTGAGTATAGTTTATTGTCAATGCTATTAGACAGGCACGTTATCAATCAACACTTTGTCGGTAGTAAGGAATCCAAACACGTTTACTATACTCAACATCTTGATATCTAGGTTTGAATCATTCAATATTTTTCTCTTTAATACGTACTACATGTCCGAGAAGGAAAAAGATAACACATCAAACTTTCTTCTGGTAGTTGGATTTATATTTTCAATATAAATTATTGTTCTTAGTTTCGAGAGTACCAACTGCACACCTCCAAAGAAAATGAAAAAACCTGAGTTTACAGAAATGTTTGTAACAGAAACTTAGTTTAAAATAATAGTTTTCAAAGCTGGGAATACCAAAAGATGTCAAATAAAATATTTAAACCACACAAAATGACTTAAGTTGCAGATTCTGTTCCTACCCTACCATTATCCTTTTTTTATCACATTTTTATGCCATTTTATGTTTCCCCTCTCCTACACTAAATGTTCATTTGCAACAGATATCGTCATTAACACCATTGTTTTCCATTTTAAGTCATCAAAATGTGTCATTCTTATAATAAAGTTAAACATTTAAAACTTAAAATTAAAGAAGATGAAAATTTTAATTTCTGGTTGAATGCCAACGGCAGTTAATACTTAAGTTTCATATTTAAAATATTATTTACACAAGCATACAAATAAAACTTATGATTTCAAATATTACTCGTCATAGAAAAAATACTTAATAACTTTCCGGAAGTAAATCTGGTAAAATTGGAAGAACGAAAGCTTCCGGTAACTGAGTGAGTATTTAAAGTTAGCTGGCGCGTCATCAACTAGTCAACCGTAAGTGTAGTAAAGATACATAACGGTTAGTGTAGATGTTCCAATCTCCTCTGGAACATGGTACCGGGAGCTGGCCTACATGACCGTTTCCGGGGTTTGCTCTTTCCCGGTATCTCGCCTGACTTAGACAAGTTCTAAACTCCCATCCGGTTTTCCTTCATGTGTGGCAGTGCAGTGCATTGAAGTGTACTCATAGGTGTGTTGGTGTGTACGTGTAAGGGGAGAAGTATAGAGAAGGGAATTAGAGTGAGGAAGTAAACATCACATGCAGTACTTGATCCATGTGTTAGGATAGAGCTCAAGCACTCGCTTGATGGTGATCGGAGAAACCACGGAAAACTACAGATCAGAGCAACCAGCCACTAGCACTCTTCTCCAGTCAACGGCTGTATTCAGCATAGCTATCTTGCAAGTGCCAACAATCCACCACAGTCGGGACTCGAACCATATAACGTCCTAGTAAGCAACGTTGCAACAACAGTGGCCATGATATCTGTGAGATAACTCATCCCAGGTCATTTACCTCCCATATAACGCGATGGAGACCGTTTAAATTGCGGGCTCTCCTCTACCCCTTCTTACAGGAACCACTGCGAACTGCTGCCAACGATTCTCAAATAGGGACGTGGCTGCTGCATGGTTTCGCGAGACGCAAGCAGGCACGTAATGTTATAAAAGATAGCATCGATGTTCTCACTTTCTTCATCGGTTTCGTATATGTATACATCATGAATAATTGAACATTAAGAAGACACTTTTTGTATTAATCACAAATTATCCAATTTCTATGACCAGGAGTTGGCGAACTTAACCTGCAGCTGTACTCGGCGACAGCTATCGTAGCACCCTTCATCTTTATCCCAGGATTTGATGGAGAGTTCAAAGACTCTGTTTTCAGCTGACCAAAGGTGTTAAATAACAGCACAACGTACTATCAAGTGTTGAATAGCAGCAGAACGTACGTATCAAGTGTTAAATAGCAGCAAACGTACGTATCAAGTATTAAATAGCAAGCAACACAACGTACAAAAAATGTTAAATAGCAGCACAACGTACGTATCAAGTGTTAAATAGCAGCACAACGTACGTATCAAGTGTTAAATAGCAGCACAACTTACGTATCAAGTATTAAATAACAGCAAAACGTACGTATCAAGTGTTAAATAGCAGCACAACTTACGTATCAAGTATTAAATAGCAGCAAAACGTACGTATCAAGTGTTAAATAGCAGCACAACGTACGTATCAAGAGTTAAATAGCAGCACAACGTACGTATCAAGAGTTAAATAGCAGCAGAACGTACGAGAGGGGATTCCCCTCTTGAGCGCAGCGAGCGTCCGAGGAAACGGCGCAGATTTTTCGCGACGCCCGCCGTCCCGGGCAGGCCTTCACAGCTCGTCCGCGCCGTCCGGCAGGGCGGCCCCGGGGGACCCAGGACGCAGACGGCGACGGCGGCGGGCGCGCACGACTCCCCAGGAGTAATTACTCTAACAGGCGGAGCCGCCCCGCCCGCCGCGCGCACACCGGTCACGAGGTGCGCCGCTTGCAGCCCCGGCCGCGCCGCCCCGCGCCGCGCCCAGCAGCGCCCATAAATTTTGTTTAAAATCTCGTTGCACTCGCGCCGGCAGCGACGGCGGGGACGGCGACGGTGGCGCTGGGACGTTGAAGGTGGAGGTGGTGACCGTGGTGGTAATGCTGGGGGAGACGATGGTAGGAGTTGTGGTGGTGGATATGCCGGAGGAAACGCTGAGATGGCTCAGGGCGTCAACTGATGTTACTGCAGTGCCTCTGACCGGGAGGTCCTAGGTTTGAGTCCAGACGATGGTAGAATTTTCGACACCAACTTGTCAGTTACGTCGAATTCAGTCGCTGAGGAGAATTCTAGCGGCCGGCTGCTCTGATCGGTAGTTTTCCGTGGTTTCTCCGATCAACATCAGGCGAATGTTCGAGTAGTACCGTAACAAACGGGACACGGACCCCGCGCGTGTTTCCCCTTCCTTTTCCTCGTTCTTTCCCCGTCCCCTTACTTTCACACATGCACTACACTGCCACATGTCGGGTGCTTAGAGCTTGTTCTGTCGGGGCAGTGCCTCGCTAGTGGGAGGTTGGTGAAAACCTCACAATCCGACCTGCAGGTCGGCGACGGATATCGCTAAGTAGCGGGGAAATATCACTATCACCTCCTTCGTTAAATATCATGCACTGCGTTTACGGGTCTAATAACCTTAGCAGCTGACGGTCCTGGAATGACTAATCATTCAACCAACCGTTGGTAACAAGGTGGTCAGAATGGGGGCGGCGACGGCCGCGGAGGAGGAGGGGGTATGGGGAGAGGGCGAGTAATGGGAGGGCGAGTAATGGCAGAGGGGGCGGGATGAGGTGAAGGCGTTTGAGATGCCGCTGATGCCTGAAATGATGGCGACGTTTAAGGCGGATGTGGTGTTGGTATTGGTAAGATAGCTGTTAACTTTGTAGCAGATGTTACTGACAGCGGTGTTATTGAAGTTGCTGATGCTGGAGGATGCGGAAGTCACATGGGGTGACGGCGACAATGTTGACGGCGTTCATGCTGACGATGATGGTGTAAGTGGTTATGGCAGACAAGGAGTCCGAGGCGGTCGTGATTTTGATTGTGGGCCTGGTCGGTGACGGTGGCAGTGGCCCTCACTGTCATACAGTTTTTTCCTTGTAATACATTTTTCAGCAAATTATTTTCTGAATGGTTCTTATTCATTTGGAATTTTTTTCATTCTGCGGCATTTTACATAAAACAATATTACTTATCTGCATCAGCAATATGTTCCTCTAAGTTTACCACGCTGTCACCTGGCTTGTATTTTATTCTCTCCTTACTTTTTTAACAATCGACTCAATGCGATTCGCAAAAGAACATTTATTTTGGTCACTTCCTACTTTTGTTTTACTTATTCAAGGACGCTTTTCAACTAATACGGTCATAAAGAAACCACTCTAAGTAACATTGGGGGTGACGGTGTACGGACACACACAAACATCCATTCCCCGGGCTCATTTGAACCAAAGTTCTCACTTTGCGTTAGCAATTTTTGCAATTTTGCGCCGCAGGTATTACCTTTAGTTTCTTTCCTTCATTTTTCAACTTTTCTTCTTGCATCTGAGCTGCCTTTATATTTCTACATTTAGATCTCTCATTTACATTTTCCTTTGATTACCAAATTTTTTTTTTTTCTCACATTTTTGCAATTTCTTTCAATTTACATGCACACACATTATATTCAGAGTTCTTTGTTGTAGATGTTTTCTTTTCATTCATTTCCATCGTCTTTTACGACTCCTGTTAATTGTGTCAAGCGTTTGCAGTTTCTAACCACAAGAGATACTCATTTCGTATTAATTAGCATTGCATGTACGTTCCCTATTCACGCCTATACACACACACGTTCACAGTCGTCCGTAGTACACCCACACCTGCAAACACATGTCTTTGCTGCAAACATCTCTCCCTTGCAATATTTTTTCAATCTTTCTTTGTCCTTAAAATATCCTTTCACCCTTTTGCGTCGCCCGGTTCCTGTTCCCGGTGCGCCGTGGAGACGCTGGGGCCCGCCTCCCCGCGCCAGTCAGTCCTGCGAGCGCGGTCGTTTTCCTTGGTCAGCGCGCCGGCCAGCGGCGGCCCCTCTGCCGCCCTGAGTTTTGGCACCTCCCTCCCGCCCTCGCCCCCCCCCCCCCCGCCCCCCCCCCGCCTCCCCGCCTCCCCCGCCCTCCCCCGCCCTCGCCCGCCCTCGCCCGCCCTCGCCCCGCCCTCGCCCCGCCCTCGCCCCGCCCGCCCTCATCCCCTCTTGTCCTCGGCCCGCCCCCCTCGTCCCCAACTCGTCCTTGTTTCACATGATCTCACCAACATCAAAGGTTTCATTCCCGACCCCTCCCGATCCACCCCTAGCCTCATCTCGTCTCTCCCCACCTCACCCCACCTCATCCCACCTCATCCTGCTCTCCCCTTCCCTTGACTCGCTTTCCCGCACTGCGTTATCCCAATTCGCCTTTTTCTTTTCTATCTCTTTCGATCTCTCCCCACTTCTTCCTCGGGTCCCCTACGGGTCTGCCCGACCTGCCTCCGTGCCCGCCTCTAAGCCCGGCCTCCACCCCGTGACCGCAGGGCATGGAAATTGTTATTTTTCCTCCATCCGACCCTCCTTTACGAGCTCGTTGCTGTGACGCATCCGTTGCCTTGGTAGCCGACAGTCACCTGTTCATATGTCTTGCTCTAGGAGGGTCATTTCTCCTTCGAGTGTTTTTTCGCTTTAAACGAAAAATATCGTGTTTTGTTTCATGTGATTTGTATACGATTTGAAAGCACGTAAATTGTTATTCTAGAGAATTGTTGACTAAACTGATCTTCCTGGTAAACCACAAATTAAGTAAATAAAATATGGAAGTCCTAGCAATAAGTTATTTTTTGTGATATAAAAATTCCTCATAATAATTATAAATATGAGGCGTTTCTGAGAAGTGATTACTGCAATAGCTGATGTATTGTAGACCAGTTTCTACAAATAGATATATTTTTGAATTGTTTTCAGCTCTAATATATCAAACTACACTGGAAGGTCTAAAGGCAGTAATATATTTTTCTATTAAAAATAATTTTACATTTTACATCTAGTAATGTGAAATAATTGTAAGTATATACAAGGACTTATACATTCCGCGTTTAATTCTAATAAATTATACATTAGTTTAAAAAACGTGATGTGAGTAAGCTGCCTGGCAGTTTACTTGCAGCAAACGTGTTGTGCTGCCTTTCGCCACGTGAAATCCTTTTAACGTCCAGGGGTGGACCTTCCCTTGAAGGCTAAGCACTTTTCAAAATAATGGGTAAAAGTTTTGTTGTATTTTGTGAAGAGAGAAAGTTTCGTCTTGAAATACATGCCTAGGATTTTCGTGAAGCCCAACTTTTTGGTGCTCTGAAAGTTTCTTTGAAACATTTCGGCTGGCGCAAATTACGGAGAGAGTATAGAATTTAATAGTGAGAACTCCTCACGAAATAAGATAGACTAACAAAGAACAGGAATTTTCCCTTTACGTTCTGGACATATCCGCTAATCTCGCAAAAAATTGCCAACACCTGCTAGTTACATCAGCAAGATAAAATAGTAAACTTCAGATGAAGTTAATTTTAAAAATCAGAAATGTACAAAGTATATTGTGAATAACTGTAAATATTTGTTTTTTGCAAAATAAAAACAGAAACTTAGAATGCCATAGAAAAAAAAAGGTACCTGAAGATTAAAAATATTCTTTTGTACTTATTAATAGTGAAATCATTATAAATAATTCACATACAATTAATATAATGTATATTCTGAGAATTACCTAATAAGGAAATGCTTAAAAAATTGGATATTGGATTTTTATAATTACTCAAATGCAATCTACCCATCACACTTCACACCAGAGGCACAAGTGATTGCCTTGAAAATTAAAAATATTAAAATATTTTAATCATATGTTTTTAGAGAAACCATTCTTACTGAATGATTAATAGCCATTGTAATAAAGCGCTGCAATAGGTGGAGATAACTGAAAATCTTTAATTTAATGTTAATAAGAAAAGCGACTTGCAAGTAGAAGAGTTCATATATATTATACTATATTACAATTGTGATACTACAATAATTTGGTGATAATCAATAATTTACATTAAAATTTATTGATATATTTGTTCATATATTTTATTTATAAGTTCTTTTTTGAAATAACAACTAAAATAATTTGTGAACGAGAACGTAAAACATAAAATAGAAAATAACATCAACTACATGTACAATATACTGTCTTTGGTGTAAATGGAATGAAACCAGTAAAGATCGTCAAAACGTTGCAAAGTTAAATCTATTTATTTCACCACAAATTCTCTAAAACCCATTTGCAAAGTGAAGTAGCAAAAAATTTCCCACGAAAAGCTATTCACTCAGTATATTTTGTCGCTTCAAAGAGAATGTTCATCGGTAGAATTTGGCAAGTTCCCAAAACAAGTAAACGTCACAATTGAACATATTTTAGTGTCCGTCTATGCTAAACTCAGCGTGCACTCTGAAAAAAAACCACCGTCCCAAATTATCTGAGTGCCAACATTTTTAAACGAAGACTACTGAAATGTTTGAACTGCGGTGTGATTCACTTAATTCATACTGACAACGCAAGAGATTTACGGAGAGAATTATAATTTTGATGAATATAAAAATGGTAAAAGAGAACATAAAATATACATACGAAGACAGGCACGGGCGGACGCACGAGTATAAAATATCACATACACACACGCAGACGCATACTTTCAGCAGATACAAATGCTAATGAACATATACAAATGTTTCAACTGAAACGCCTTTATACACATTTCGGACAAAACCACTTATAAACTTAACCACGTAAAGATTCAACCACGTGAGGACTCAACCACTTACAGACACTATCAGTTGTGGATACAACCACTCGTGGCCACAACCACATGCGGATACAACCACCTGCGGCCAAAACCAGGTGTGACCAGATCCACTTGCCGCCACAACCACGTGCGGCCACAACCATTCGTGCAGACTTCGTAACGACACAACTTACGAACATCTTCATACAGACACTACCGCTTACGGAAAACACCACTTACGGACAGATCCACATACTAACACAACCACCTACGGACACAATAACTTACGGATACACCCACTTACGGACACAGGCGCACGTATACGTGGCACAAAGAAGCGGAACGATATTCCGTAACATCCGCCCAGAAGGAAGAGGAGTCGGCAAAAAATTACGAAGAATTCCTTGGATACAACCGGGAGCGGTAGTTAGTGCATCAACTGATGTCACTGCAGTGCCTCTGATCGGAAAGTCCTAGGTTCGAGTCTTGACAGCGGCAGGATTGTCGACACTAGCATTTCATCTAGGTCGAATTTAGTCGCTGTCTGGAGGAGAATTGTAGCGACCGGCTGCTCTGATCGGTAGTTTTCTCGGATCAACACCAGGTGAATGCCGGAGAAGTACCCTAACAAACGGGCCACGGACCGCGCGCGATCTTTTCTTCTTCTTCTTCTTCTTCTTCTTCTTCTTCTTCTTCTTCTTCTTCTTCTTCCTATCCTCTCCCCTTACACACACATATTGCACATAACATGCACTACACTACCACATATTCCGGGACACAAGTCGGGAGGTTAGAGCTTGTCCCGGCTGGGCGGTATCTCTCACTGGTGGGGGATACCTTGTTGAGGGAAACCCCGCTAGCCGACGGTAGGTCTGCGCCGGATCTGGACGTCCAGCGGGGGAAGGTCACAGCC
Source organism: Teleogryllus oceanicus (assembly GCA_964035755.1). Taxonomy (NCBI): domain Eukaryota; kingdom Metazoa; phylum Arthropoda; class Insecta; order Orthoptera; family Gryllidae; genus Teleogryllus; species Teleogryllus oceanicus. The sequence continues at coordinate 173,812,370 of CAXIVR010000003.1, forward strand.
ATATCTCGAGAACAAACATGCACTACACTTACGGGACTAATGATCTGATCTGTTAACGCGCCCGGAACCATTAATCAACCAAAATTCTTGGATACAGACGGAACAAGGAAGAAAAGCGAGGACAAAAGAGATTAGAACGTCATGTCCTGTCCCGAACGCCTCTGGAAATAACGGCGCGTGCGTTACCGGACCCATTCGCGTCCTACGACTGTTCACCTGACCGCCCCCCCCCACACACACCTCACACCCCCCCACTCCCCCCCCCACAAACCCCCCCCCCCACACACACACACACACACACACCACACACACACACACACACCACACACCACACACACCACCACACACACACATACCACACACCACACCACACACACCACTCAGCACAGCACAGCACAGCACAGCACAGCACAGCACAGCACAGCACAGCACAGCACAGCACAGCACAGCACAGCACAGCACAGCACAGCAAGCACAGCCACCACAGCACACCCCACCCCACACCATCCCACCCCGCCTCGCCTCGCGACGGAGCCACTATGAATATTCACGCTCTCCGCGCAGGACTTCGCCCGCGTAGCTTTTTTGTCGCGTCTGCTGCGCTCCCGCCCTCGACGTCGCCGAATGCCGCAATGTGTTTAATCAACTGTGAACTCCCACAAAGTTCTTTTATATCTTTGTTACACTAAATGCGCTTTATTTATTATTTATTTGTCGTTTGAGATGGAATTTGCGTAAGTCTGCAGAATATGCACTTCTGAAGTCAAATAACTCAACATGGCGATCGTTGGGGCTGGTAGTTGTGTTGAGATAAAATAACGGTGATGGACAAATCTAAAACAGATGGAACTAGAAAGCGAGTAAAGAAGTGTCAGAAGCACTAAGAAAATTACCAGGAACCCAATAAGAAAGTTTTGACTGTTAATTATTCAATACGGTATCTGAATGAATAAAAACACATTTATAATTAAATTTTATGAGCTTTAAAGAAATAATTAATTCACGTTGGTTAATTTCCTCTACATTTCTGGGACGTTTGTGAAAAAACGAAATGTGCATACTTAAATTTACTTTGAGAGGGTAGAAAAGTAAGACGGGGGTGTTTCACTACTTTTCATAAATACAGTCTTTTTACTTGTTTCAAATTTCACAAATAAAAATGTAATTAAGATCAGAATAAAATTGTATATTAGAATGGAAACTCAAAGAAACAAACTTTCTTCTTTATGTAAGAGAAAATAGTAATTTGAAACAATTACCTAGGTTTTTTCGACAAACCATACAACTATTCAGAAAAAAAGCATCAACATATATTCTGAGATTATCACGGACAAAAAAGATAAAAATAATAAATAAATTTGAAATGCTTTTTATAACATCGAAACAAGCATATGAGAACATGAGATTATAAAATGGAAGCTATTTTAAAATCGCAGATACTATTTTTAGTTCCTACATCCATAGCATAGAGAAAGCTATGTAATTCTGTATGGACAACGGCAATTTTTCGTAAGAAAAATTTGTATTTTAGATCCTTGGTAATGAATAAGTGAGTAACTTTTGTTGTATGTATCAAGTTCCTCTTTGGCCACGAAAGGGGCCTTGTGGTCAATGCGACTGTCCGCCACGAGGATGGATCTAACCTTCCAAAAGCAGGGGAGGAAAAAGTGGTAAAATACCAACCAGTCATTCCCCTGGCAGTCCAATTTCATGGAGTGCCCCACGCCAGAATCCTGCCAATGGTGGTTGAAAACTCTGGGGCTTTGCCAAAATCCACAGTCAGTGCCCACAAGACGGGGATTACGTCCAGAGGCGATCTACCGACTTTATCGTTAAATGCTCTCAGAAGCTTTATTAAGCTCTACACACAATTTGTCGATTACGATGGAGCATTTTAGCACTGCTGGTAGTAAGTGTAGAAAATTAATTTCTTGGTCTCATGGGGAATCTCTTACTTAAGGAATCTCTTGGGGAAGTCTAGGAAACTCAGGGGATTGCAAAATGTCTAGGATTCACTTAGTTACCACGCCTTTAAGTGGGAAGTGTAAGCTACTTAATGCAGCATATAGAAAATTGTGTAGTCAGAACACATGTTTTGTAAAGTGTAGATACGGAAAAAAATGGTTTACGCCCAAAAGTCAGTACGTCCGGCCGTCTCTGGGAGACTCCAGCGCATCAGGATTGTCACCAAAATTGACATTACCCCATCTGGCTGATATCACGATATCTTGAATTTGAAACAGATATTTTAAGTTTTTGGGCTACTTTACTTTCCCTACAATGATATTTTCAATTTTCTGAGAAAGTGTGACATTCTGTAGCACCAGTGATTACTTATACACATTAAACCAATAGATCGTATACTCACACGAGTTTTGTTTCGAAAACGGATTACAAACAATAAAAAGATTCAGAAAATGTTTTACTACTTTTTAAGAAAAAGATGTTTCATCTAAATTTGAAGGTACAATTTATAAATCTTGCTCAAAAATCTTATTAGATATTATTATCTCGTTCATGATTGAACTCGTGTGAATGCAAAGAAAAAACTTTCATAACGCACTATTATTACTAACGCATTATTATTATTATTATTATTATTATTATTATTATTATTATTATTATTTTATATTCTGCATGAAAACTTACTTTCATATTTATTTTGCTTCTTGTTCACTAGATATCTAAATCTCTCTGTAACTCCGATTTCCTTCTTCTTCTTCTTCTTCACTACTAAGGATTAGGCTAATAGCCTGTTCCATCCATTCACTCCAACCATCTTGTCCTTGGACGTCCTATTTCTCTTCTTCCTAAAGGTTTATAAGATAATACTGATTTTGTTATTCTTGTATTATGCATTCTATGTATATGTTGTATCCACCGTTGTTTATTTTCTTTATTACGGTCATTCATGAAAAATATATTTAGATCAGATCTAATCTCCTCATTTCTTATTTGATCTAAAATCGAGCAACCTTTCACTCTCCTGAGAAATTTCATCTCTGCTGTTTGTATTTGTTGTTGCTCTTTTGCTGTTAGCATCCACGATTCGCTTCCGTATGTTAGCATTGGTGCTGCCATTACCTTCTACAATTTAATTGTAGTTTCTTTCATCGTTTTATTTTTTAAAGTTCTATGAATAGTTCCTCACATCAGTTGATTTTATTTAGCTTATTTTGAAGATCATTTTCCCTTTCATAGCTGATGTCGCAGCCCGAGAAAATAAAATATGACACTTGTTCTATCATCTGCTCGTTTATAACAATTTTGGAGCATATAGGGTATTTCCCTTTAAAAGCTAAAACTTTTGTCTTTTTAACAAATTTCCTGTGAATTAAAATACACTAGTGCAATACATATTTATTGGATTCTATCATTTTCCTACATACAGAGTTTTTTTTCATTAGCAGCGTTCATTTTGCGAATTGAGTTTTTCAGGCACATCAAATCATATTGTCATTAGTCGCGTTAGTGCAGTGATTGTGCGGTTGATTTATACAGGGAAGTAACAATAATTCCTTCCCCGCCGGTTCGTAAGATTTTTTTATATGATTCACAAAAAGAAACGTTCGCCTTATTCATTAACCAGTATAAAAAAATCAAGCATTTATTTATCTGAGAGATCATATAACAGATAAAATACCACTGAGCAACAGTCACAAATCCGGGGTATTCTATGGAATAACATCTGCTTTGGTTTGTAGTTAGTTTAGCACAAAATCCGAGCAACACACTGCGACACGAAAACTACACAAACTAATGAACCGACCACACAAATAAACAAAAAACAAACTGTCCAAGTGGCAATGAAAGCAAAGGGATAGGAAGGAATTACGCCGCGCTGCCGCGAACATTTCGGCGGAATTTGTGGGGCGATTTTTCCACCCCCGTGTCCGCTCCAGGGTTAAACATGTTGACGGCCGCGACAACTTCGCGTAGAATTCCTAATGGCGCGGGAGTCAGCTGGCGGCAACATGTTGCTCCGTTCTCGGCGTGACCTGCCACGCGCCGCCCCGCCCCCCTCCCCGCCGCCCTCTTCGCTCCCTCCTCCCCCTTCCTCGCTCCCTCCCCGCCCCTTCCTCGCTCCTCGACACCCTTCCTCGGTCCCTTGTTGCCTCGTCCTCGCTCCTCCCGCCCCTTCCTCGCTCCCTCCCCGCTCCTTCCTCACTCCCTCCCCGCCCCTTCCTTGTTCCCTTCCCGCCCCTCCTCGCTCCCTCCCCGCCCCTTCCTCGCTCCCTCCCGCCCCTTCCTCGTTCCCGTTCCTTGCTCGCTCCCTCCTCGCCCCTTCCTCGCTCCCTCCCCGCCTCTTCCTCGCTCTCTCCCCTTATAACGTTTATGTTCCACCAAATTTATCCACATTCAACGTTCACATTAAATCACTGACACCCATTTTATGGTGTAACGTTTCGCCACTAACTCCGATTTTCAACGTTAAAACGATCTGTATTATTTCTATCATTCATATTTCTTTTAAAACAATATCTGTAGATTCCTTTCAAAACAATTTATTTCGACACTTTCTTTCATTCACAAAATTCTATGTTTATCTTTTCCTTCCATTCACTTCTCCGTTGGTATCGCAACTCTAAAACTTATGAACAATAGTTCCTAACTTATTTACAAACAAAATCAATAAACATATGCGTAATAACAAGCAAACGTATACATAACGTTACACCCGCCCCTTCTTCTCTCCCTCCCCACCCCTTCCTTGCTCCCTCCCCCCCTTCCTTGCTCCCTCCCCGCCCCTTCCCTTCCTTGCTACTCCGCCCCTTCCTCGGTCCCTCCCCGCCCGCCCTAAGTGGCGCAGTGACGCGCAAGTTGCACCTCTGGCTCAACCCACTACCCTCTCAGCACGGCTCTTCTTTTCCAGTGCTCGCTAGCGCTTCCTCGTCCTTGCTTTCGTGCTTCCTTTGTCCCGTCGCCTCTCCTCTTCCCCGTCTTTTCTTTACTAAGTAACGCTCTTCTTAAACGACTCTACTCCCTCTTCAACACTTTATTCGGTCCTCTTTGGCTCTACTTCTCTCCGCAATTCTCATTTCTCCCCGCCATCCCATGACCTTCCATCTACCCAACGCACCAGGTGTCGCCGCCACCCCACATCTTTTCGTCACATATCTCTTCACAATCCTATAATGCCACCGACCACACCACCGACACACCGCGGGATTGTCGGGGAGAGGAATGGAGTAGGGGAAAGATACTATGTCCTCACCACGGCCATCTTTCCGCCACTCCGTATCTCCTCGTCATTTCATATTTCCCCGCTACTCTCATTTCTTTGCAACTTCTCCCCACATATCTCCTCGCTATCTAAATATCTTCTCACCACCCCATAACTCTCACCCCCACATAACCCCTCCATCCCCCCCTCCCCCACACCCCTCCCACTATTTCCGTCATCCCATTTTTCTCCGCTAACAAATCTCCACGCCACCGCATATCTTTCCACTACTCCAAGTCTCCTCGAAACCCAATAGTCACCCGCTAATCCCATTTCTTCCCAACTCCTCTACATCTCCCCGCCACCCGCACAATTCCCCACCACCTCACATCTCCCGATCACACCATACCTCCCAATCACCCTATAACTCCCAATCACCCTATAACTCCCAATCATCCCACATCTCTTCCTTCTCGTATCTCCCCCAACCACATCTTCCCATCACCATATATATCCTAGCCAGCACATATCTCCCTGATACTATATATCTCCTCCGCAACCATATGTCCGTACTACCCCGCTATATTTCATAATGCTAGGTCCGCTGCATTCCAAAATGGCGGGCGATGGAACAGGCACTTACTATTGAATAAACCTGGCTAACTTTGAAATTGGTGATTTCGCTAACTAAAGAACGAGTGTTCTTTGAGAGTACTATTAAACTAATGTTTTAAATAAAAATATTCTTCTACAGACCAGTAAACAATGAAAAGTCTGTTTTAATGCTACGTAGATCACCAGAATTTATAAAGGATAGAACAACCTAACTTTAATTAAAAAAGGTCAGAATGGCATGAACGCAATATATAAGATAAAGATGTGTAACATATTATCGATATCATTTAAATAAAATAATTATTATAGAATTTTATTTTTTTTTTCATTTTTCCAATTATCCAAGATGTAGTCCTAAAATAAAAATTGGATTTTAAATAGTGTTAGTTACTTTACACACACATTTAGTAATGGTGATAGTTGCCAACACTTCCTTTTAATTTAATGACAGTTAAATTATTCCTAATTATACAAGAACATATCAAACTCAAATTTCACATGATTATTTGATCATTTGTCTAAGTTTAAGAATTTTTGTCAAAATTCTCCACATTTATAATTCATACTTTTTAAATGACAAAGATGTTTGCATTTACTACAACATACACGTTCCAGTGAACAGGCGAAGAAATCGCCTATAAAATCTCTGTAAAATACTTCTGCCTCGAGGTATGACCGCGATTTTCTGTTCTCTTCCTGTAATAAACGAACCCTTCTTTCATCCAAAGTACATTATCCATTTTATTATCTCACACTTTTCTCAATGTAATTGGTTTCTAGGTCACCGTCTCTCAAGTGCTACCTTCTAACCATTCTTTAAATCTCCGTTATTCTTTCATACCTCCCTCGCACACAATCTTTTTTTTTCTGACGTCTCGCAATTCCAACCTTCCCCACCCCCTCTCCTTCCCTGAATTGTCACCTGTCGCCTCCGATCGGTCTACTCAGATTTCACGACACTTTGTGCGTGACACAAATACGAGAGGGACAAGGAGGAAAAACGGCGGCGAGGGGCGGCGAGGGGCTGGGAAAGAGAAGGACGGGAAACATATCACTTCCGCAGCTGCCGCGACGCGAGCCGGCGCGCGCTCAGCCGGCGAATCCCGAACTCACCAGACGGAGAGGGCGCGGGGGGCGAGCGGAGGGCGCAGGCGGAAATGGGGAACGACGCGACGCGACGGACGAGAGGGCCACGCGAGGACAGGGAGAACAGAGAGTGCAAACGGAAGTTGAAGGGGAGGCAAGGAGGTCGGAGAGGAAGAATTGAGGAGAAGGGAGGACGGGAGGGAGGACGGGGAGGGAAAACGGCGAGGGAGGACGGGGAGGGAGGACGGGGAGGGAGGACGGGGAGGGAGGACGGGGAGGGATGTCGGAGAGGGAAGTCGGGGGGGAGAACGGGGGAATGATAAGGAGTACTGGAGAACGGAGAGGGAAGGGTGGAGAACGAAATAGAATGGAGAGGTAGGACGAAGAAGAAAGGAGGAGGACGATGGAGGGTAGAGATGGAGGACGGAGGGGGATGGAGAGGAATATCGAAAATTGAGCTCGGGGCGAAAGAACAGAGGAGGAGGACGGACGGGAATCTGGAAGAGAACGGAGAGAGAAGGACAGGGTGGTGGCGCGAGAGAAGAGAGGATAGAATAGAGTGGAAGGTGGCTGGGGGGCAGCTGGGGAGAAAGGCGAGAAAGGAGTTGGCGGGAAAAAGCCGCCTCTCTCCACGCAAATAACGAGAATAAATGGAATCACCGCGTAAAATTGAATCCGGGCGTCTTCTTTTTGTTGCGCAGTTAACGCGGGGCAAAAAAGACGCGTTTACTTCCGTAAGCAGTTTTAGGAAGCTGCGTGGAGTTTCCAGTCGAGTTGGGGAGTGGGAAGCAAGCGGAAAGGTGTTCTCGTGGTGGATTTTGATGGAGTTTCCGGAATGTTCCAAGGGCTTTCGGCGGTATCAATATTATAGTTACCGAACGCACGCATTAACCCTCAAGCGTAGAAATATCGAAAATGATGTATTCACTGACAGGGTACATGTTTCCAACGTTGGTTTTAATAATATAGTGAAGAGTTTACGTCACCATATTTTGAACTCCGATCCGGTTCATAAGGTCTATTGAAAAGCCAGTTGTTTTCAATGGTACGTTTTCAATATATATAACTTATCACAATACTGTTGATACTGAATTAGTATCAAAACGTTCTGAAGTTCCAAACGAGAACTTCATGTGAAATCGTTAATATTCAGAGGCATTTGACACTATATGTTGGAGAGGATTTTAAGTTCCTATTTTGGTATTAAATGTATACCTTTATAGAAAATTTATAGATATCTACAGAAGCAAACTCAGAAGTCGTGCATGTGAAAAATATAGTATGATCAATTAGTAGTTTAAAAATAAATACTCCAACCGGATTTTGATAAAACATTTTCGCAAATTTCAACTCACGCAGCAGAAAACAGTTTTGAACAAGGTACCATCACAAATTACTGAGTTATGAAAGTAAGGTTCAATAAGTGAAAGTAAATTAAATGGGAATGTATAGTAATAACCATTAATTAAATAAAAGTAATATGAAAATGACGTGTAGGAAAATTTATGCTTGAATTTTTTTGAATTAATTTCAAAATAGTTCTCTCTCAGTATCATTATCAACCTACATTGTAATTATTTAAAGTTCACCATGATGTTTTCGCATCCACAAACTACTTTCAGTGTTGTAACCTAATGCATCGTATTTTCAAATTTATGTATGAACAAAATAATTAACACTCTCACCAAGCAAATTCATTATTCAGACTCCTTACACTTCAAAACAATATAATTGTAGAGATAGCAACGCATGTCTTGAAATATTTTTTTAAATCTAACGAATTAAAAACCTTTACATTTCGAAAATGTACGCAGCACAGACCCTGGAAACATTTCAACAAATGGAATATAAATTATGCTTGTATGACTAGTCTTTTACATGTAACGTGATTTATATGATTTCAAATACATATATTGCACTTCTAAGAATATGTCGTGTTCCAAAATTTATGTAGGCCAAACAGCCTCCAGAAGGATTCTACAAATCTTCATCCTTGGACTATTTTTTTTCTTTTATATAAGCCACTGGAAAGTTTTCAGAAAAGCTTACGAGCTGTCAACAAGAAAAGGAAATGCCTTCTTAAAGTCCACGCAATCGATTGTCGAACGTTGAAAACGTTCTGCCTTCTTCCGAAGCCAATCAGCAACACGATTTCGGCACTTACACGCGAAAAACGACCCCGCCTTACACTTCAGTAGGTAACTTGGAAAAACTCGGAGAACGAGAAGGGGAAAAAAGAAAGCTTTCGAGATGGACAGATCAAACGGATTCTGCTACTTACAGGCTTCGTCCGTCGGACAGCCATAAATCCGCCCGAAAAACAGCCCTGGTCCACGACCTTCCGAACTGCGCGTGGAGCTTCGATTTTTTCTCAGGCCATTTAACAACGGATTTTGGAGGACGTAGCTGCGAAACGGTCTCTAGTCGCCATTCGGGGAATGAGAAAAGGCAGAAAATAAAGAAGTGCATGGATAGCAATGGAATAACGTTTAGGACCCTTTTAGTCAGAGACTACAAAGCATGCCTGTACGTTTGGGGAGATTTTATTTGTCGAAGTTTTCGAATTTGATTGGTAACGTAACAAATGCAAATAAAGATTCTCAAAATGGTCGGACAATATATAAGTCATGATTTTTGGTGTAAACAAAATGGTCAAGTAAATTCTGAATTATCATTTTACAATTATTATCGCATAAACCAAATGATTATTAGTTCAAATTTCATGGACTTCATAAAAGATAATATTTAATTTTGGAACTGGAATGAAATTGAATAACTCGCGATGATTTCTTATGTGAACAGTATAAGCTTGTAACTATGAATGTAATACCTTCAAAATTGACAATATAAAGAAGTTGGTAAAATATACTGTTAAGAAATGCCTGTTTTTGTAGAGGTAAATGTATATTATAAATACCGAACTACGCAGTTGGTACTAACACCTGCATGCTCCTCTGATCTAAAATAAGCAAGTTTGCCGTAGCGAGAAACAATTCTGCTTCTCTCTGTACAAGCTATTTGTATCGAGCCAGGGTACTGTAACTAGTTACTTTTATACAAATATTTCTGATACAAGAATATTATAAGTTTCTAGTGGCCTTCATCGAAAAAAATGCTGTTTTATAAAATAACATAGAGCGGGTTTTCACAAAATAGCTCCAGGTCATCACTGCTAAAAAAACAAATAAAATACTCTTGAACTACACTGCAATAAATTAAAGGTTTTAACCAAAGTACTCTTTATGAGTTTAAGTCTAAACACATTATATTTTCGAGTCTGCCGCACCATTTAAATCCTCTGTGCCTCATTATAAAAGCTCGCTCGTCTATTTGGCAATTTGTAGATTACTCCACTACTCATTCTCCCTTCGCTTACCACTAGCTCGCTAATTTCCAGTCTGGCTCCTAATCATTCCCTACTCTTTCCGCTCTCTCTCCAATTCTTCCGCTCGTCTCTCGCAATTCTTCCGCTCGTCTCTCGCAATTCTTCCGCTCGTCTCTCGCAATTCTTCCGCTCGTCTCTCGCAATTCTTTCAGTCATCCCTCGCAATTCGTCAGCTTCTCTCTCTCTGTCTCTCTTCCTGTCTCTCTCTTCCCCTCCATACTTCCATCCCGCCCCCATCCCGCTGTTATTCCAATCCCATCTCACTCCCATCCCGATCCTATTGTGCTCTTATCCCGCTCTCATTCCACTCCCCCTCTTCCATTCCGCTCACAGCTCGCTGGCAGCCCGCCCCCCCGCTCCCAGCCCGCTCCCACCCGCTCCCAGCCCGCTCCCAGCCCGCTCACAGCCCGCTCACAGCCCGCTCACAGCCCGCTCACAGCCCGCTCACAGCCCGCTCTCAGCCCGCACCCAGCCCGCTCACAGCCCGCTGACAGCTCGCTCCCAGCCCGCTCACAGCTCGCTCCCAGCACGCTCCCAGCCCGCTCCCAGCCCGCTCACAGCCCGCTCCAGCCCGCTCCCAGCCCGCTTCCCAGCCCGCTCTCATCCTGCCCCCATCCCGCTCTCATTCCTCTTCCATCCCGCTCCCATCCCGTTCCAATCCCACTCCCATCCCGCCTCCCCTCTCCCTCTCTGCTCCCTTCCCCTCTCTTTCCGCTCTCTCCCCACTCCCTCCCCACTCCCAACCCTCTCTCACCCCGCCCCTTCGACACCAGCCCATTTCCTCGGATAACAACCTCCATAATTCCGCCTCGTCGCGCGCGGGCGCTGTCGTGTCCCGTGTCCGCGGGGCCTTAAATAGGTCATTACTTGCACCATGGGCGCGGCGCTGCTCCCGTCGTAAGAGACTGCTGCCCGCAACGCCAGGCAACAGCGCGTTTCAGCCATCAAAGATGCGCTATTGACGCCACAATCACTTCGACTCCCCACTAGGGTAGTTATTGCATGTCTAATGAGCACCGGGAGCGGTAGCTCAGTGTATCAACTGATATAACCAGCGCCGCTAACCGGGAGGTCCTAGGTTACACTCCCCACGGCGCACGGTGGTGCATTTTCCCGAAATCCTGGCCAACACCTCAAAAATGAAATCGCGTTTACTGAACTTTTGCAAATACTACGACACACTGTATACTTGGGGGCATTTGTTTCTGCCCACTTCGTGTCTCTGGGTCAATTCCCCTGGCACCAGTAGTCACCCGAACTTACCCTTCGCGGCGTTCGGTAGACCTGCAGTGCGAGAGGAACATAGATAGACCGTCTTTATTTGTAAGTTGTGGCCATACAAAGTTGTGCAGAGAAAACTGGCAGTATGGATTCTCTTTCTGAAGGTTTGTAGAGTATTTTCATGTTTTTTTTATAATGCATTAATGCATAATACCGACGTGGGATGAAATATTAAAATGCATGAAATTAATGCAATAATTTTCATTACTCATAAGTTCACGTAGGCTGAAAGTTACCAATTTCGCGGAATTCCGTGATGTTTCTAATTTCATTTACTAGCCGAATCTATCCTCTTTCGAATCCAGTTATAAAATCATGCCCCAACTTGCCCCATTAGTAAAGAGAAAAAATTAACTTTTCGTCAAGCACGCGTCACCGCCGAATATGTCTCGTCGAGATACGTCCTGAGAACGGGAACTGCTTTTACAATGCTGTTTCTAGCGGAAAATTTTGATCTCTTTTACTGAAATAACAAATTTACACAATATTATAAACAAAAATATGAATATTTTTAATTTTTGTAACAGATTATGACTATTCACTAATATTAAAGAACATAATATTTATGTACACATTACAACTTCTGGACTGTATTACGCACATTTTATTTCATTAAAAATTGTACATAAAGTTATATTTACATAATGTGTCATCAAAACTTGTCTTAAGGAAGGGTGTGCGCTCAATGAAAGGTCAAATACGTACGTGATATCAAAGAAACTCATCATAACACTTTTAAAAAATAAATCAAAAATACAATTGATCATAAATTAATATTTGTTTACTTAACTCCTAAGTTACATACCAACAATTATTCATATTAGATTGTTATTGTTATAAAATTAGTATTATATAATTTTTATGAAATAATACTTCAATTACAGTTTGAATATGGTAAAGAAACTTATTCAAATGCAATTCAAAGAAAAATGGTCTGAATGTAGAGCTTTCCAAACAAGATTATGGTAATAGCAACGCTAGTAAATCAGCTTGACGTTTAAATTTAAAAAGTATTGGCAATATCCAGTGGATACGCCATTAGCTTTTTTTGTAGTAGCACTGGATACTGCAAAGAAATATGTTTCCAAATGTTCATGGTAATAGATGCACAGAATCTATTCACAGATATAAGACGGTATGGAGAAGGATTCTCGTGAAAATGTTCAAGACTGCACCCAATCCAGGAGATGTTTAATCGCCTGGTGAGATCTTCAGTTCTATCATTTACAGCTTGAGGGATGTTCCCAAAAGAAAGTTGAAATTATTGAACAAATATGCTTTGCCTCATTTGCCTGAGCCAAATATCACCAAAGGGAGAAATGTACCCTAGTGAAAAATGTGATCTTCCTCTCCGGTTCTTCGGACACTGTATATGAATTTTCTCTAGCAGAGGGCATGAGATGGCATTAATACCATGCTTCTTTATGCCAAATGTTATCAATTAATATGAAGTAATCCCTACGGTTTTCTAAAATCAATTTTGTGAAATGATCAAATTTAAGCAAATTTATATAGAAAAATATATATTTATATTTCACAGATTTAAGAAGTGCATTATTCTGGTATTATGTTACCAGCTCCCTTACATTATAAAGATAATCCAAAATAAATTTGGTCGTCGTAGAAAACCTACTTTAGCTCTCAGAGGTTTTGGCCAGGAAATCGCCAAAATGCACCACTGTGCGGCGGCAGGATTTTCGACACTAGCTTTTCAGCTAGGTCGAATTCAGTCCCTGTCTGGGGGAGAATTCTAGCGGCCGCTTGCTTTGATCGGTAGTTTTCCGTGGTTTCTCCCATCAACACTAGGCGAATGCTGGATCAGTACCCTACCAAACGGGCCACGGACAGCGCGCGATCTGTCCTTCCTCCTATCCTCTCCCCTTACACAAACACTTTCACTAACATGCACTACACTACCACATATTCCGGGAGACCAGTTGGGAAGCTTAGTGCTTGTCCCGGCTGGGGCGGTGCCCCGCTGGTGGGAGAGTCCTGGTTAGAGGGAAACCCCACTAGCCGACGGTAGGTCGGCGCCAGATCTCGCCATCCAGCGGGGAAAGATCACCGCGCATATCCCGAGAAAAAAATGCACTACACCAAAGGGACTAATGACCAAAGCAGTTGACGTGCCCGGAAACACGAAAAAATCTAATCAAATCAAATCTAATGAGCGGTGCGAGCAAGGATGCGCGCCTCCTCTTGCGAGAATAGGCCTGTCTAGCTGTTTGCCTAGAATAATAATAATGGTCTAGAATAATAATGTGATAAATAATTATTTTTATAATAATAGATAATGATACTTAAATGTACGATCATATTAGTTGAAAATAATTCTTGTGTTATGTGTTTTATAGTTTTACATATTTTGTAAGGAATTTCTGACCTCGTTGACCCGTAATCTTTGTGGTTCTGTAATCCAGAAAAGTTTACTCCAATCTCGACATGACATTTTATTTCTTTACGGGAATATTCGAGAGAAGGACTTCAATAAACACAGTTGTAATTATATGAAGAGGGTGATTAAGAGAAATGAATCGACAAGGTTATTCTGTTTGGACAAGAAGAAGGACACAGAAGCGCCGAAAACTTTGATTTCAGGTAGGTACTGAGTTTCCATGATTATTTGTAATTAATAGTCGTTTATAGTATTATTCGATATACTTAACTGTCACATTACTTTCATAGTCTGGATGCAAGGTCATACTTGAGTCTATAGCTACGCTTAAGAAAAAATGGATAAAATTGTAATAATGACTCTTGTAATCATGTTAATATTATAGGTTATAATTAATCAATAAGTTGATTTTCTCATTGTTGAAAGTGTGAAAATTTAAATTTACTTAATTTTTAAATTAATCGTGCGTCTGAGAGAAATTAGTTTTGTAACACTTCCTATTTTATAATTATTCGTCATTTTTAAATGTAAACTACCTTATCTGCGGAAAACCCTTTTCTAAATACTTTGAAATCCAATTTAAATCTTTACAATTATATTTTACTTTTAAATTTTCCTTCGCTTACTAACTTTTAAACATAAGACACTAGGCATAAGAAGAACAGTCGATATTTGAAGAAAGAAAACAAATGAGACGTCAGTAAGTTGCAGAATACCAAAGAGTTTAAGAATGTTTTATCTGTATCCAATGAGATCAAAATGCCGAGCCAAAAGTTAGTTTGCGAGAGCAGCCATTCGCGAAGTCCGTGCTCTTTCTTGATAGTTTTTCGAGTCACAAGTTGCTCCCGGTGATTCTTTTCCTGCGCGGGCCCTATCGCTGGAGAACAAGAAATTTAACGAGAAAGCTTTGTGTTTTCTCCGAAGCGACTGCGGATTTATACTTGCTGCGAGGAGAAAGAAACTGACTTGGCAAGATCTCGCCTAGTTCTAAATGTAGAGAACAGAGAGTATTCATATAAATATAGTTTACTAGAATGTACAAATATAAGTAATTAATTATTAAAGTTCATTCGCTGAAGAGGCAAAAGGCCACCTTAAAATAGGTCTGAAAACATAATTCTAAGCGAAATGAAAAGTAACCGTGCTGGAATAGCACGGAACACTGATTAAATTAAAGGAGAATGAAGCTGTTCTTTCTATATAATTGAATAAAAATGTACTACAAAAGAAGTTATGATATGCCTCGCTCGAACCAAAACAGAAAAACAGTCCAAATGAATGCAAAAACTTCAAATACAGAGAAACTTAGTCGATGCTTGGTAAAAATGACACCACTGTAAAATCACTTAATAATAAAATAGTGAATTATTACTAAAAAGAAATTTATTACAAAAGTACAGTGGTTAAAATGCCTGTAGTGAAAATAAATCACTTTAAATATGGTAACTTTTCAGATTTGTCACATTTCATTTGCGTGGCTATTTAAGGACAATGCAAGTGAAAGCGAAAATTGACCAAAGAATGTACCCAAACAATTGTTACAAAAGTATTAATTTGAAATAACGGAATACTGAAGTTCAGGGAAGATACCAATATAATCTTTCTCTGGAACTTTGAGATGTGTCTGCGTGATGGGAGGTTCATTCCACTTGGAAAGCATCACTCACAGCAGACAATTTGTATATTTATCCAGAAGCCTTCCGGGAAAAAATTGCTAAGTGCCACTACTCTCATTCCAAAGAGAAACACTCATCCAATGTCAGAACAGGAACCCGAAAGAATGTTTCATTCGACCATCTGGTAGCAAGTGCTCTTTCCCGTGTTTTTAAGAACAAAACGGCGTTCAGAACATTTCGGTTATAGTTAATTAACGGAATGTAAACTTGAAGCTCAAATTAGCGTTTTGATAATAAAGAATCTAAAATAACTTCAGATGAAATTAGCGTGTATGGCTCTTCAAATGTAAGCAGGTGGAAATATCAAGTATTTTAATGATTGGAATGTCATGAATTTAATTTGCGTAATGAAATGAATATTATTAATGATAGTATTAGAGAGTTCTGTTTGAGAAAGAAATATACTAATTGAGAAGAACTTTGAAAGGAGGATTCCGAAAGTTCGGAAATAGCCATTCTGTAAATAAGGCAAAGAATAATCGGAACATTCGTAACATTTTGTAGTACAATATATAGGACATTAGGTGTGGAACTTTCTATCTGTTGTTGTTGTTGTTGTTGTTGTTGTTGTTGTTGTTGTTATTATTATTATTATTTATTGTTATCGAATAACTTTCAATCGTTCAATTTATTTATAAGTATTAAAAACTAAGGAAAAACGAAACAAGAAAATACGTGTATTAAAAATTGATATGGGATGTCCAAGTTTCAAATAATAAAAATTGTGTGAATATTGTGGTTTGATATTTTCAGAAGTGCAAGCATTATTAAGTTTTCAGTAGTTGGACGATTTCAGTATTGGAATGACATTCTCTAATAAAACAAATTAGTGAAATTCGAAAGAAATATTAGCAAAAATATACTTTTGAAATATGTGAAGAATATGTAATTTATAGATAATATAGGAAAAGAGAAATTTGAAAGAGATAACAAATACACAAAAACACTTGTAAGCATTCCTCCGAGTATTATGCCCACAAAAACCATGATTATTAGTGATAACTTTCCACGATTCTCATTACATTTATTTCAAACAGTAAGAGTTTCTGATGATTTAAGCGTATTCTATCAAACTGACCTTCAAAACATAAAAAGTGTTTTCCAGTCGTCTGAGCTGGCTTACAAGAGCTTGTGTAATCACAACTTCCATTTTACTTTTCTAATATTCTGCAGTACATTAAATACTTTTTTGAAGCTTTTCGGATTCTTTTAATGATTGCCCAGCCGTATCTCAAAGAGGTAGGCCGTCTTCTTCGTTCGCTTGTTTATTATTAAGGGGTTCATTTTCGTGGATTCAGCATCTTTTCCTTCTTTATTCTTTGATTACCACGGAACTTTCTGGAAGGTGCCTTCCTGAGGCACGAGGCTCTCGGAATTTTAAAGTTGGGGCTGCCAGTTCCTGTCTGCGCTACCCAATAACCGAGATGGCTGGCGCGGGTTTGATGGATTGATTGATTTTTTCGTGTTTCCGGGGGCGTCAACTGCTTTAGTCATTAGTCCCGTTAATGTAGTGCACTTTTTTCTCGGAAGATGGCCGTGATCTTTCCCCGCTGGATGGCGAGATCCGGCACCGACCTACTGTCGGCTAGTGGGGTTTCCGCGTAACCAGGACCCTCCCACCAGCGGGGCACCGCCCCAGCCGGGACAAGCTCTAAGCTCCCGACCGGTCTCCTGGAATATGTGATAGTGTAGTGCATGCTAGTGTAAGTGTGTGTGTAAGGGGATAGGATAGGACAAGGAAGAGGAAGGACAGATCGCGTGCGGTCCGTGGCCCCATTGGTAGGGTACTGCTCCGGCATTCGCCTGGTGTTGATAGGAGAAACCACGGAAAACAACCGATCAGAGCAGCAGAATCCTCCGCCAGGCAGCGACTGAATTCGACCTAGCTGAAAAGCTAGTGTCGAAAATCCAGCCACCGTCAGGACTGGAACCTAGGACCTCCCGGTCAGAGGCGCTGCAGGGACATCAGTTCATGTACTGAGCTACCGCTCCCGGTGATTTGATGGAGAAGGCACATAATTTAACTTGGTAATGTAAATGAAATCAAGGAAATCAGGTTACATGAGAACGTGCCCTTTCTTTCCTGCGCCGTGGCATGGTTTTCCGGCCCCGACGATCGCGATACGGTTTGCGTGGCTTTATTGCTTTAGTTCTGTATAAACATCTGGCGCTGAAGTCGTGGATTGAGTTGATTTCGTGCGAGCCCTAACGTTTCGCGTGAGTTTGACACTCTCCCAGAGAGCCAATTTCTTTTCATTAAGTTATTTACAAACCCCGTTTAGATCGGAATCTTTCACGAATTGCTCTGATGAAGTTTCTTTCCTTTTCGTTGTTGACGTAGTCCTAGACGTAATTCTTTTAAGCGTTTTATTACGTTTAGAAACAACGTCACTTGCAACAATACTGCGATATTTGAGTAATATTTCCGTAAATAACTTTCATGTTAACATTTTCTTATGCCATGTTTTTTTATCATCAATTTCACTCCCCGTTTGTATACATTTTATTTAAGTTTTTTTAATAATTGATTATTGACAATAAAAAATAACCTGTATACATTAAAAAACGTTGTTTTCCTATTAAAGCTCAATGGAAAAGCCGCTTTGTATTTCACATATTGTTAAATATTTTTTTTTATTAACGGGGTTGGGAGATTTATTGGAGGTAGGTATTGTCAAGGCGTAAGGAATCACGTAGGAAATTGTCGTGGAATGGTGTGTTGGTTAACATGTGGGATGACGCAAGAAATGGCGTCAGGGATGGTAAGGGACGTAGCATGGAATACGACGTCCAGGCGAGCATGTCAGATGGTACGGGGGACGGTACAAGGAATGAGATGACGAGGATAACTTGGAACTTTGCGTGCGACATGGAAAATGGAATGGCATGTGAAACGGATGAAGAACGTATGGAATGGGTCGTATACTCTAAACGGGTGGGCTCAGTACATCGACTGATGTCACTGCAGCGCCTCTGACCGGGAGGTCCCAGGTTCGAGTCCTGACGGCGGCAGGACTTTCGACACTAGCTTTTCAGCTATGTCGAATTCAGTCGCTGTCTGGAGGAGAATTCTAGTGGCCGGCTGCACTGATTGGTAGTTTTCCGTGGTTTCTCCGATTGCAAAAGTCGAATTAATGCGACCCTAAAAGGCCAAATAATACTTACATCCCATTTCGACAATTTGATAAACTCTGTTTCAAAAAACAGATATATTTCACCCTCCATAAATAATTTTTCTACATTAATACTAAATAATACCTCCTCATAAAACTCTAAATTTATAATAAAATTACTAAATACTTATTACAATCCAATCTTACTCGAATATATTATTGAAATAAAATCATAATTTACAATAATTATGATATGAATTCTGGCATCTCCACAAAGTTCTGTGTCATTTTATTCAACATCCTGAAAAATTGTATAAAATTGACCAGCAAAGAAATGTATTAAAAAAGGAAGAAATGGGACAAGGAATGTTCGTTCCTCGGAGGAATCTTCTCATGAAGCAGCTTGAGGCGCGGGGTGGGCGTGGCGTCTGGTTGCATATTCCCCGGCCGTGCGCCTCATCAGGCGAAGGCGCGGGCACAGATCCCTTGCGGAAGAGGCGGTGCGCCAATCGCCCGCCGCCCCCCGCCCACTCGCGCCACCTGTCGCGTCGCCTCCTCACGCGAGCGCCCCCGCCCCCGCCCCCGCCCCCGCCCCCAGCGCCACGCGCGGGACTCGCAGTGGGCGGCAGCGCCGGCTTCAAGCGCACAAATGTACTTGTTCGTTGTCATTGCAAGTCTCTCGAGCATTCCTGTCTCTTAATGGATTGTTTTGCGGCACTCACTATCTGTCTTACTTGATATCTGTACAGACTCTCCTCACTCAGCAGATCGCCCTCGTGCAATCCCTCTCACACCTCCACTTTCACTCTGCAAATAGCTCTCTCTATCTCTCTCTCACTCTATCTCACACACTATCTCTCTCACACATTATCTCTCTCCCGCACTCTCTCTCTCACTCTCACTGTCTCTCACTCTCTTTCATTAGATAGATCTTTTTTTCCTTTAACCCAAAACCCCTCACCCCTTTTCCCCAACCACACTTTTCATTCACCAACACATCCTCACTCCTATGTTTTTTGAAAAAAAAAGAAATGAGAACTCTCTCTATTCTGGGAGCATGAAGAAAAAATATTCCTGTAATTTATGAGTAAATATTGTGATTATTTGTCGTCAAGCCTGTGACAACTTCAAATTTTGGTTTGCGAATATTACATATGCATATCTTAAATTAATTAAGTAGTTGTATTATAGTTATGTGAAAGCAAATCATTGTTATTATTGCAAGTCATTGCATTTATCTCTTAATTATTTAAATGAAATTACTGTGTATGAAATACATATTTACTTACTCAATAGGACAACAAACGACTGAATTTTAATTACAAATTCCGTGCACTTTAAGAGAGAAATGAATTTTCTAGTATTCTTAAGATTTCGTGTGGTTACTAGACATGATTAACGAAAACAGGGAGAATGAAAATGGGATATGAAAAGAACGAAGTACTCATAGTGAAGGTGGAATTCAAGCCAATGGCTCTTTCTGAGACAATTTATGAGATCTCATTCAGGCGACCTGACAACTTGCTCACCCAACATTTTTCTTCAATCAGTAGTTACTTCTATGATTTTTGTTGGTTGGTTAGTGATTCCGGGCGCGTCAAGAGCTCAGGTCATTAGTCCTGTAAGTGTATCGCATGTGTTTTTCCTCAGGAGATTGCTGTGATCTTCCCCCGCTGGATGGCGAGATCCGGCGCCGACCTACCGTCGGCTAGTGCGGTTTCCCCTAACCAGAACTCTCCCACCAGCGGGACACAGCCCCAGTCGGGACGAGCTTAAAGCTCCCGACCGGTCTCCCGGAATATGTGGTAGTATAATGCACATTAGTGCAAGTGTGTGTATAAGGAGAGAGGACAGGACAAGCAAGAGGAAGGAAAGATCGCGCGCGGTCCGTTTGTTAGGATACTGCTCCGGCAATAACCTGGTGTTGATCAGAGAAACCATGGAAAACTACCGATCAGAGCATCCGACCGCTAGAATTCTCCTCTACTTCTATGAGAAGACGATTTGTTGTGCTGGAGGGAATGGCTGTTCCTCCCACTGTAAGAGCTTGCCCGTCGCCGCTCCGCCGTCGTGGCTGTGACGCGTCCTTGGCATTCCCCTCTACAAACGCCGCTCGACGTCGCCTGCCTCTCGGGCTCCCTCACGGCCCCACCGCCTCGCCACCCTCACCTCATTCCTCACTCCCGTTGCCTCCTCCATCATCCCCCCCACCTTTCATTCCTTACTCCCGCTGCCTCCTCCATCCTCACCGATCCCCTCCCCCTCCCTCACATTCCTCACTCCCACTGCCTCCTCCATCCTCACCGACCCCCTCCGTCTCCACTCATCCCACCTCGCCCTCAGCGTCCCTGACGCCCCTGCCGAGTATCACGCTCAGTGCCCTCGCAACTTCTTTTTCCCCACCACCACCACCACCACTCCGTTGCTCATCCTGGCCGTCGCTGCCTCCGTCGCCGCCACCGCCACCACCACCGTCGTTCTGCGGCTGGCAGCTCTCGGAGCAGCCTCGTCGCCTCGCGACCCGTCAACACCAAGCGGCGGCGAAGGCGGAGGCGGGCCAGGCGTCAAGGTGCAGGGCGCGCGGCTGAGGACGCGAAGCGGTGACGCACTCCGTGATGAGGACTGTGGTGGGAGGGCAGGACGGTTCGGAGAACCGACTCGCGGCACGTGGGGACTCGGCGTCAGAGAAGCTCCGTAGAGACACTCCTGTTCTTGGTAAGCGACAACCCGTATGGTTTAACCCTTCGGCATAAAGAAGATCGTCTGTCGCGTAAACTCAAAGGGTACTACTGCAGCGCTGCTACTGACCGGGAGGTCCTAGGTTCGAGTCCTGTCGGCGGCAGAATTTTCGACACTAGCTTTTCAGCTAGGTCGAATTCAGTCGCTGTCTGGAGGAGAATTCTAGCGGCCGGCTGCTCTGATCGGTAGTTTTCCGTGGTTTCACCTATCAACACCAGGCGAATGCCGGAGCAGTACCCTATCAAACGGGCCACGGACCGCGTGCGATCTTTCCTTCCAATTCCTTGTCCTATCCTCTCCCCTTACACACACACTTACACTATCATGCACTACACTACCACATATTTCGAGAGACCGGTCGGGAGCTTATAGCTCGTCCCGGCTGGAGCGATGCCCCGCTGGTGGGAGAGTCCTGGTTAGGGGGAAACCCAACTAGCCGGCGCCGGATCTCGCCATCCAGCGGGGAAAGATCACCGCGCTTACTCCGAGAAAAATCATGCACTGCACTAACGGAACTAATGACCAAAGCAATTGACGTGCCCGGAATCACGAAAAATCAAATAAAATCAATCAAAGGGTACTACTATTATGAAGTAATTTATAGTTTGTAGTATCATGAATGACTGTGTCAAACTTGTATTCGATACATAATTGGTTATTGAGGCATTTGACAGAGGTATTAGAAGTAGTGTCTTAAACACTAAATGCGGTGAATTCCGGAGGTGTAAAGCCGAGCATCTATGGGCGCCTTTGGGCTTGGTGTTGGCGCCGTTGAGAATAGATAGCGAACACATATAGTTAGGACCAATACGTAAAATAATAATGTGTGGTAAATTAAGGTAGTGGATTACAGCTTCCATTTCCCAAATCATTCTAAATTGTTAGTACGAGATAAAATTAAAACGTTTGTAAGAAAATGTCATAATTTTAAGTATCATTTTCACTTGAACTCATCTCATAAAGCAATGGAAATTAATTAAATGTATTATTTAACTCGAGAAAATCCAATCACTTATTTGTCAGTATATTCAAGAAGAAAAAGTACAAAAAAACTCATACCGAAGGAAAACAATAAATACCATTTCATTAAGAGGCCTACATTTTTCATTCCTGTGTTTTTCAGCATGTTTTTGTATGTGTGTTCCGAAATTACATGCTATGAAAATATTGTTTTAATTCTTTAACATCTTTCAACTGTATATTTAACGGTATTTTGAAACTTGAAGAGTTTACTTAATTTTTCAATTAACTGACACTCAAAAGTATCAAAACTGTCAGAATTCATGCCAATAAAAATTTACATTAATATATAGTAAAAAATAATGTGTCTTTCTTAACAATTTTGTTAATTCTTCCAATAAGAAAGTTATCATTGAAGTATTGAATTTGTTTTAAGGGTGTATAAGAATGATGTAAAACTGATATCCAGCAGAACTATTATCTAAGCTAAAGTGAGATATAGAAGATTCAAGTGAGATATGTCAGATTCAGATATATGGCGATTGTAATAATTAAATATACCTCAGAATTAAAGTCAAAAAATGAGATCAAGAAATACGTGATTTCCCTTCATTACAATAAGTTTTGCACATGCGAGAAACAGAAAACTCTCAATATGTTCCGCAAGAATTACATAAAAAATAATTCACATCATACAGTTTTTCATTTTCGATTTTCTCATTTTTTCCAAAATCAAATCACTCTGATAATTCAACTTTTCGTACGGCTAAGTCTATTTTAGTACGGTTGATGTATTGTGACGGTACTGTAATAACAATAGCAATAATAATAATAATAATAATAATAATAATAATAATAATAATATAATGGTAATAATTTGGAAATCAATAAATTGAGCACACTTCTGGTCAGTGACCAAGAGTGAAATTATTTAAAATATAACTTTTCGCCGATAAACAAAATTTGTTTATTTTTCAATTTCCAAGTCAGCCAATAAAACTTAAGTTAATTGCCCTAATCATTTTAGTCATTTTGTCTGTAAGATCTCAATTCAAAATTATTAACTCGACCACCATCAAATTACCTCCCTCCTTGAATATTAATTCTTGCTAACACATCACTGCAGTGCCTCTGACCGGGAGGTCCTAGGTTCGAGTCCCGACGGCCGCTAAATTTTTGGCAATACCTTTTCAGCTAGATCGAATTCAGTCACTGTTTGGAGGAGAATTCCAGCGACCAGCTTTTCTGGTCGGTAGTTTCCCAAGTTTTTTACGGTAAACACCAGGCGAATGCCGCAGAAGCCCCTAACAAACGGACCACAGACCGCGCGTGATCTTTCCTTCCTCTTCCTTCTCTTATCCTAACCCCCTTACACACACACACACACACACACTAACATGCACTACATTATCACACATGCTGGGAGACCGGCTAGGGACTTATAACTTGTCCCGACTGGGGTGGTTCCCTCTGGTGGGAGATACCTGGTTAGTGAAAACCCCGCTAGTCGACAGAGGGTCGGCACCAGATCTCGCCATCCAGAGGGGGAAGATCACCACCACCTCCTGAAGGAAAACATGCACTACCCCTACGCGACTAATCACCTCAGTAGTTGACGCGCCAGAAATCTCTAACAATGGATCAATCAATCATTACCAACACAGTTGTAAAAAATGCAATGTTTAAAAAATCGGTGATTTTGAGGTGATGATTTATTAATATCGATACATTCGTTTTTATTTATTTATTTTACGTCAAAAGAACACTTAAAAACCGCGTATGACGTGCTATGGGGAAAAGTGAATTGTGTGCACATTGTCAAAATTCTGTGATCCCTACACTACGTCATATACTACTTAAATTTTGAAAGAAAAAAAGGACAAAGGGCCATCTCAGCATTTGCTCAATGGATCAGGGAAACTGAACGAAAAACCTGATCTAGATGGGGGTCATTGTCCCGGAGGCTGCAATACAATACTTGTTACAGGTTGATTATACACATTTATACAGTCCAAATGGTAAATAATGCATTATGTATCATTGTTAAAATTAATGTTACTTTTCTTGTGATACTCAGTACAGGTTCTAATTGTATAGAAACAATTATGCAGCAGAAACGATTTCACTTGGGATTTAAACTTTTCTATCGAATTTAATCGTTTAATGTCATCTGGCAAAGTGTTGTAAAATAATGTACATGTATTGTATGTGAATTTTTTGTAATGAGCTGTTGATACTGTCACCTGATGAATATGATTTCTACGTCGAGTGTTATTTTGAAGATCGTTATTCAGAAATATCGACGTTGTCTTATCGAAGTCGCACCCTGTCTTCTAAGAGTTGCGGCCCACTGCACGACGCCGCGTCGACCGACCCCCCCGCAAACGCATCACGTTCGGGCGTCGCGACGCGACACGGGCTTCACCCGTCGCCGCGCCCGCCCCGCCCGCGTCCGGCCCGCCGCCCACGCGGTTGCCCTCGCAGTCTCTGCCCTGGCCACCATCAGTACTTGCTCAAAGACGTTTCTTAAAGAATCTTCTTCTTCTCTATACATTACATTTCTGGCTCCATTAATTAATTGATTGATTGATTGAGTGCTTGTGATTCTGAGCGCGTCAACTACTGAGGTCTCCCGTAAGTGTAGTACATTTTTTTCATCGGGAGGTGGTGGTGATCTTCCCCCGCTGGATGGCGAGATCCGGCGGCGACCTCCCGTCGACTAGCGGGGTTTTCCCCAACCAGCTGGGCACCGCCCCAGACGGGAAACGTTCTAAGTCTCCGACCGGTCTCCCAGCATATGTGGTAGTGTAGTGCACGTTAGTGTAAGTGTGTGTGTAAGGGGTGAGGATAGAACAAGGATGAGGAACGATAGATCGCGGGAGGTCCGTGGCCCGTTTAGTAGGGTACTGCTCCTACACTGGATATTCACTTCATGTCAAGTCAGAATTTACGAAATTGATATCTTTGAACTCAGCATTATTGGCCTTCTATTAATTACTTATAACTAATAATCAGTATCCCCCCATTTTACTGGACACTGAAACGTAATATATTGAAACGAAATTAATAATACATGGTATTTTTCAGAAAGTAAAAAAAAAAGTTTGATGTGCGTATCGTAACATTTTAATTTAATACTCGATTGGTTAACAAATCGTGTCGTAACAACATGTTTCGTGATATTTATTTCATAAATCTATACTAATAAGTAAATTCCACTACATGTTACCAACAGCGATACTATCAAACCTAGTGTAATAATGGATACAAAATTTTTACAGACTCTTCTTTAGAACCATGAAAACCTTGAAACTTTTGGTAAAGATTGATACAAAACAAACGGGTAAAATAAATAATTAAAAATCTATGTTAGTAGATGCACCACAATAATTATGTTTTGCCTGTCGCTAAAAGCAGATTGGTTCTTAATGTAATCCGCCAGACGTCAGTACTGGTGCGGCAGAACTAGTACCTAATAGATTCGCTAGAGACCAGTAGCTGCGTGCAAGATAAAAAGAATTGATCTAATAACAATGTAGTGTTAAATAAAATGAAAGAAACTTATAGCATTTCATTAAAATTTGAAACAATTACGTTAAAAACACAATAATCTTAATCACGGTGGTTTATTAAAAATTGATCATTTCCTCTTTCACAAGGCTTGGCCGGGGCAACGCTGGGTATTTTGCTAGGACCTATCATGTTCGTGTAATATTACCCACCATTACCTCATCGCTTCACAATAATTACACTGCTTCACATTCATTGCAGCCAGGTTCGCATGCCTGCCTCCGCCCCGGGAACCGCGCGCGGCCGTGCCCGCTCCCCGCGCCGGATCTGCGGGCGACATCCGGCGCCGCTGAATAATAAACGGCGCCCCCAGAAGAGGGCGACTGACAAGGGGCGGGTCGCGGGCGCTCGCGGCGCCGGTGAAGAGATGCGGTGGAACACGAGCGAAGGCGCATCGCTCGCAAACACCGCCAGGGAAAGGATGTGGCGCTGGGCTCGATACAGCGCCAGCGGCTGGGATGGTTCGGTGCAACAATTGTTGGCGCTGCTGTGTTCGTGACTGCTATATTGTTGCGTTCGTGTCCGATGATAGTGGATTTTTTCAACTTTAGTTACATCACATTACATTTATTTGAACTGCAATTGGGTATGACCCGGTGGCAGTTAAATAACAATAATTACAATTATAATAACAATATTAATATGAATAACAATAATAATAATAACAATAATAATAAATTAGTACAGTACAAGCTGAACATGCAATAAATATACTGAGATATACCGAAATTTTCCTCTCTCTCTCTACATTTGTATCTGCTAATGATCTTAGCGTCCGGCTTGCTGGGTCAATGGGTCACGATATATTATAATCCTTATTACCTCCATAATGGATTATAGGATCCGCCGACTATACAGCGCAGCTGGGAATCTGAAATAGAATGTTTCTATTCCTAGTTCATTACTGTTTGGATTGACTAAATGAAAGATCACTTTCTTTTCTAAAGAACAAAATTTAACAAAGTTTATTTTTACGCTTTTACCAACAATTTAGAGAATTTACAATTTTCAGGCCTTTGATCAAAATATCTTTCAATTTACACCTTATACCGCGGTTAACTTATCTTTCTTCTGTTGATGTCCTCGTAGACTTCTCAGTCGAAATATCTTGCGATCTTGCGTAGTCCAAAGTTCCAATTATACACCAATATTGCTTCACATCAAAATATCTGCAATATCATTCACTGTCCTTAAAATTTCACTGATAACCCAATTCTATCTCGATTGTACTCGTTCCCTCTCACGAACATACGATCAGTTCAGTAGCGCGTTTCAGAGCAGAATGAAATCTTTCTGCATGATTCATCCTCGAAGACTTCGTATTAAACTACCTTCATTTTTTCATAACATTTGACCGTCCTTCTCTCCACAGCCAATCCATACGTTCGTTATTTTGGTGTAGCTGACCTTTGATCGTATAAACTTCTTCGCCCAATCCTAAATTTTCTACTTTCGGCATCCAGAACTCTTAATGCATTTAAAAAAACAAAACTACATTGTTTATTCACGGTCGTTGCTAAGCTCTAGCTCTCGTGATATTTCGTAATACATGGTCCACCATATTGTCTACAAATAAATGTTAATTTATTTTAATGTGACAAATGGGTATGTACAGCTTCCTCTCCAAGCGTCATTTGGTTTGCTACAACCTAACTAAATGACAAGACTAAAATTGAACACTCTTTCTTGCTTCTTCACACTAAACGACATTAACACTTTACACTTTGCACTGCACTAGGTCTTGTTTCTGCTGCCTTAAAACTATTTACATTTTCCTTTCGGAATGTGCCAACAATAACCATTTCATCAGGTATTCTAATGCTGTATCTGCCTAATATTTGCTCCATTAACTTCATTGAATACACATACACTTTAAATTAAACTCCCTACAAAACTGACAAAATACAATAATGACAAAACAATAACAAAAGAAAAACTATTACAACCTAATATTTACAACTATTTACAAATCTCTGTTATGACCAGTATATTTAATCATGCGTGTCGTCCCTCATATACGGCTTCATGTTCCTGTAGTTATATGTTCCATTTGTGTCCATTTTCATCATTCAAAATCGCGGCATTCTTGCTTAATACATTACAAATTCGGTAAGGTCCTTTATACAACGGGAAAAATTTATAAAATAGCTTCTATCCACTGACGACACTCGAGGTACTCTAATTAACACTTATCACCCTCCTTATACTCGCCTCGAAAGCATTGTTTCTGTTTTAGCTTTCTTTGGCTGCTGCCTCCTCAAATTGTCATAAATTATTCGCGTATCTCCTACATCATCTGGGTGTAGTCCAATTTGCCAGTACGACGCAGTAAAATCCAGTCCCGTGAATATCCGAGCTCTTTTACCTTCACATCATTTCATCTAATTTTGGCGGTTTTTCATGACGAGCGATGGTCTTGCTATTGAGTTTCCTAGCATCAACACAAAATCTGATCTTATTGTCTTTCTTACGAACTATCACTATTGGGCTTAATACGGTGTCATCGATTTTTTATTATACCATCCTCAAGCATCGTGTTTATTTGTTTACGTACTTCGCTTTTATATACATGGGATCGGATATTGTTTCAGATTAAAAGGTTCCTCATCCATCAATCCAATTTTAAATTGATATCCCTTACCGGCTCCCTTGAACTTCCAAAAATATCTCTATATTCATTGACTAACATTTCAAGCTTCACTAGCATCTATTCCGTTTTCGTCGACCGCGCCCTCTGCTGCCGTGTGGATCTGGTCCTGGTCTCTTCAATTTGTTCCGCAATATCGCAAATACACATATCTTCGCCCTCCTGGTCTTTGATCCCTAAACAATGTTGTTGCCTTTGTCACCTCGTAACAATATACTCCTGTTACCTATGTCGACCTTGGCGTCACACTTTTAGGCCATCAATCCCCAAAATAATTGACGAATCAAATTCTTCACTACAATTGCCGGAAACTGAATTGTGATCCCTTGAACTTCCACATCCACCCATTTTTGCCGACTTCTCGTTTCGATGCGCCTTCCATTAGCTGTCCGAATATCCAAACTCCTGGTGGGTAGCTCATCAATTTTATTTCCCTTTTTCTTTAACTGCTCATACAATTTTTCCGACACTGCACAGACATTAGCACCTGTGTCAATTAAAATGTCTACAGGTATATTCCGAAATATCCCCTTCAAAATTAAACACGTGCTATTCTCCGCCCGTTCGTCCGTATCTTCCCTTAATAAATCTTCCGCCGATACTTCAATGCTATTCAACTCCTTAAAAACCATCACACCCTCATTATCATCATGAAATTTTAGGTGGCTTATACAGCGCCGATTCATGCATTGTATATTTCCTGTGAACGCATTATGAATTCATTTTCTAACTGTTCAATCTTGTCCTTAATGTCCGACATATATTTCCCAGATTCAGATTCTTGCACCATTTTAATGTTTCTAAGTCCCTCCTGTATTCGTTTTTCTAATTTACAATCCGAATTATCTAATTTAGACTCTATGCTTTCAATTGTTTCGCCATGTTGAAGCGACATTGCATTTAAATTATCTACACGCGATTCGACGATTGTCAACTCTTCGCATTGTTGGTCATGTAAATGTCCTGATGTCACAATGTTTCCCTTTAAATCATTAACCCTGGAATTAATTTTGTTGCCAGATTCCTTTAATTCCCTCTGCATTTGGTCGACTTGACTATTAAAAGACTCAATTTTTGCGTTCATTTCTGCTAACATCTTAAGAATTAAATTATTAGGGTCCATATTTCCTAACGGTAGCCATTATTTCCTTATCTTGTGGTTCAATTTCAATAATTTCACGCGAGATTTCTCCTCGGGGTTAGTATTAGCAGACGCCATATCATCTACATTAACATTCTCCATACGCAATTTTTTTGCTCCTAGTATCCATTTTGAATTCTAATACAAATTAAAAACTCTCTGTTAAATTATTTTAAAATCACACCAATGAAATGGTCTTGGCTCTTTCTTATAATTAACAATTAATTTCAAATGTATATCCATAAATTTCAGATTCCCTTTGGATCACTTTATTATAATTTATAAGACTAATTTTATCCGTGTCACCAATTGTTATAAATTAAACAAATTATGTTGGGCGCCATTTTGAGATATACCGAAATTTTCCTCTCTCTCTACATTTGTATCTGCTAAAGATCTTAGCGTCCGGCTTGCTGGGTCAATGGGTCACGATATATTATAATCCTTATTACCTCTATAATGGATTATAGGATCCGCCGACTATACAGCGCAGCTGGGAATCTGAAATAGAATGTTTCTATTCCTAGTTCATTACTGTTTGGATTGACTAAATGAAAGATCACTTTCTTTTCTAAAGAACAAAATTTCACGAAGTTTATTTTTACGCTTTTACCAACAATTTAGAGAATTTACAATTTTCAGGCCTTTGATCAAAATATCTTTCAATTTACACCTTATACCGCGGTTAACTTATCTTTTCTTCGTTGATGTCCCTCGTAGACTTCTCAGTCGAAATATCTTGCGATCTTGCCGAGTCCAAAGTTCCAATTTATACACCAATATTGCTTCCACATCAAAATATCTGCAATATCATTCACTGTCCTTAAAATTTCACTGATAACCCAATTCTATCTCGATTGTACTCGTTCCCTCTCACGAACATACGATCAGTTCAGTAGCGCGTTTCAGAGCAGAATGAAATCTTTCAAAGATTCATCCTCGAAGACTTCGATTAAACTACCTTCATTTTTTCTATAACATTTGACCGTCCTTCTCTCACCCAGCCAATCCATACGTTCGTTATATTTTAGTGTAGCTGACCTTTTGATCGTATAAACTTCTTCGCCCAATCCTAAATTTTCTACTTTCGGCATCCAGAACTCTTAATGCATTTAGAAAAAACAAAACTACATTGTTTATTCACGGTCGTTGCTAAGCTCTAGCTCTCGTGATATTTCGTAATACATGGTCCACCATATTGTCTACAAATAAATGTTAATTTATTTTAATGTGACAAATGGGTATGTCACAATACTATCACTAATATTAAGTATTCTAACAAATATTTCAACTCTGTCATGATATCCAATAATTATATGTCGGTGATTCTAAATTGAATTGAACTTAACTTATTAATTTGATCGTGTTCACTACACTTAACTGCACTGCACTGCACTGCACTGCGCTGCACTACACTACACTACACTACACTACACTACACTACACTCTTTTTGCTTTGAATTACACTTACCAGTACTTTACAGCACTTCACAGCACTTACTCATTTAATGTCTATTACTATCATATCGTTCTAACTTATTTCTAATGCTTCGGACACTTAGAGAAAAAGCTTTGAAAATTGCTGCGGGTAAACTTTAAATATTCCTTCGAGCCGGAGCTTTTATAGCTAGGTCGAATTCACTCGCTGTCTAGAGGGTAATTGTAAGAGTAAACTGCTCTGAAAGGTAGTCGTACGTGGATTCTCTGATTAAAACCAACAGAATGCCGGAATGATGCACTTTCATGTAGCCTTTCTTTGAACCTCGTCTCCCCTTACATATTCACGTACTCACACGCAATACACTTTCACACATTTCGGGAGATCTGTCCGCAGCTTAGAGCTTGTGTTGTATGAGGCGGTGCCCAAGGGGAGATACCTGAAGAGAACAAACCATAGATCGACAGCAAATCTAACAATTTAGGGCGTCAAAATTTCAACCATCTGTCTACAAATGCGCTATACTCATAAGATTCAGGATAAAAGTTGTTGAGCAAACTGAATGAACTCACTCATTCACTATCTTCTTCCTTCCGGCTTAACGTTCCGCCTTCTGCGGGTATTATCGAGTTAAATTGTAATTTGTGCAGGGCAAGTTCATAATTAAAAGCCAAATTAAATACGAGTATATTGCAGGTGCCCGGCTGTACCTTCTTCGTGCGTCGTACGTAAGCTGAAATTATCAATAAAATATTTTATTTGTTTATTTCAATCATTGTTTTATTACAAAATTAGGAAATTATTGAAAATCTATTGAACAACGTCTGTCGCCGCGTTGTTTCCAGCGCACACTCGCCCACTCCTACACTCGCCCACTCCTACACTCGCCCACTCCTACACTCGCCCACTCCTACACTCGCCCACTCCTACACTCGCCCACTCCTACACTGCCCACTCCTACACTCCGCCCACTCCTACACTCGCCCACCCTACACTCGCCCACTCCTACACCTCGCCCACTCCTACACTCGCCCACTCCTACACTCGCCCACTCCTACACTCGCCCACTCCTACACTCGCCCACTCCTACACTCGCCCACTCCTACACTCGCCCACTCCTACACTCGCCCACCCTACACCTCGCCCACTCCTACACTCGCCCACCTCCTACACTCGCCCACTCCTACACCTCGCCCACCCTACACTCGCCCACCTCACACTCGCCCACTCCTACACTCGCCCACTTCCTACACTCGCCCCCTCCTACACTCGCCCACTCCTACACTCGCCCACTCCTACACTCGCCCACTCGTACACTCCCCCACTCCTACACTCGCCCACACGCCCATACGCCCATACGCCCACATGCCCACTCGCCCACACGACCGCTCGCCCACACACCTACTCGCCCACACGACCGCTCGCCCACTTGCTGGGCCGCGGCCCTGAGCACGTGCGCTTTTGTCACGGCACAAAGAGCGCTCGGCTCGGGGTGGAGCGACGCGGCTAAAAATACGCAACACGACGCGCCGCGAACCGGCGGACCGGTCGCGCTTGCCCTATGCAGCGGTCGCGACGAAGTCTCGAATGGGTCAGTGCTTAATAAAAAAACGGAAACCGTAGTGTAAATCGACAACGAATCAAACAATCTAGTGGGCGACAAATACAACCACTTGTCCATAACAGGCACTACACTTACAGCATTCGTGGCCAAAGTAATTGACGCACCAAAGTAGTTGAAGTGCGACTACACCGCGTCTGAGGGAAAGTTTATGGGACGGTCACTTATGGTAGCACCGGCTGCCACAGCTTCGTGACGAGCGTTGCCGCTGCAGCGTCTCTGTCCTAGGGTCCTAGCGTTCGAGTCTCGATGAAGGAGGATTTTGGATTGTAGCTATATATTTGAATTTAGGGTCTGTTTGGAGGGCAATCCTTGCGATTGGCTGCCCTGTTTGGTAGCACTCCGCGGTTTTTATGATTTACATATTTACACTCATGCACTACACTACCAAGCATGACGGTTGCCTAATCCGAAACTTTGAGGTTGTTCCGGCGGGGGGGGGGGAGATTACATGTTTGTTGTAAAACAACCGGTCCGTGTACATTTTGAGCTCAGTGTGATAGTAAATAGATGGTGTCCCCGGATATGTTTGTTCCAGCGAATGGATCTGCTTCTCCTTACAAAAATAAATCAATTCTTTGATTTAAAAGTATCTTTGCAAATACTCAAGATGTTTGTTATACACTTGGCAAAATAAAATTTTCTATTGTGGAAAAGTTCATACTACAAACTAAAATTTGAACTCACTTTGCGGACATCGTGTCTAACTCACATCCGTGTTCGTTCATCACTTCGTAGACCTCTCTTCAGATTATTATTATTATTATTATTATTATTATTATTATTATTCAGCACTAAATCTATGTTGACCAATCTCTTACTCTTTCCTATCTGTAACCCCTTTTTTCGAATATTCAATAAATATTGATGGAAGGCAACAAAACAATAGTTAAATTAAACCACGCAAATATTCCGATTATGTTGTATCCCCTACTACATTAATCTTATTATTTGAATTCTAGAAAGACTACACAATATCCATAAGTAACTCACCGAAATGTCAACGTGACCTACATTTTCATGTGAGACGACCGAGATGTGAACTCATGTAAACCTTTTACACGATGCTTTCCGACAGTTAAGAAATTCACAATATTTTTACTTTTTTCATCAACGTTAACCGAATATACTTTGAACTTAAGACAAGTCTACGCTTATTATTCTTTCGTGTGGTGAGTGACAGCATGTTATGTGCCTAATCGAAAGCGAGCATTGAGGGCGGCGGAGGCGGAACCGGAAGTGGAGACAGCAGCGACAACAAATTGGAGGCGGCAGGGGGCCTGGAGGCTGATTGCCTAAAGGACGGAAAGGTGGAAGGCAAAGCCGGAAGCCTACAAAGCAGCTGGGAAGCAGGAGGATGGGAAGAAGGCGAACGACAGAAATGGCAGAGGCGGAAGAGCTGGCTGGATTGATAGGAGTATCAAGGACGACCAGGATAAGGGACAAAAGAGGGGACACGACAGGCACGGTAGAGGCTGCAGGAGTGGTACAAGTGGCAGTAGCGGCCGGGGCGACAAATGTAGGGTGGCAGAGACCGGAGACGAGGGCGAAAGGGGAAGAGGCAGCCTTAGGGGTGACTATGGTGGAAACGATGACAGGTGCACAAGGTCTGCAAACGTTTCACATCCCTAAGGTGTGACAGAGGGCGGGATGAATGACAAGGGAAATGGCTGAAAGGCAGAAAAGGCCGCGGTCAACACCGCAAGGCTACTATTGGCGACGGCGAAGGCGATGATGTTGGCGGCAGAGGCAAGGTAACAGTGACGGATGGTGGAGCCAGAAGCAGAAGAGATGGTGATAGGGACAAGGGCAGAGACAGGGGCGAGGACGAAAGGGGCATGGGCGGAGGGAGATTGAATACGGTGGCAAGGGCGGTGGTAGGTGTGGTGGCAGGCGCGGGAGTAGACAGGGATGGAGCAGGAGAAGCGGGAGGGGCAGGAAGGGGCGGGTTCAGAGTTAGGGCAGAGACAGGCCGGAGCAGGGGTAAGAGGAATGGGCGTGGTCAGGGACGGGTGAGGGTCGGGGTCAGGGCCCGGGGCAGGAGCAGGGGCAGGGCCAGGGACCAGGGCGGCAGTCCGGGGGGGACGGCCGGGCGGGCCAGGGTAGGGCGCCGGGCAGAGCCAGGGGCAGGGGCAAGACCACGGGCAGAGCCAGGGGCTGGGGGAGGGCCAGGGGCAGGGCCATGGCCTGGAGGAGGGCCAGGGGCGAAGACAGGGAGGGCGATAGGGATAGAGGCGCTGGCAAGGGCGGCGGCGCAGGCCAAGCGGGGCGACGTGTGCGCGCGTGTCGCTGCGCGGCGCCAGTGTCGGTAAGCCCTGCGTGAGGCGGAACGGCGTTCGGCGGCCGCGCGAGCGCGCGGTCGCCGCCCTTCAGCCGCGCTCGTTGGCCATCGCTTGGCGTTAAAAAGCGCGTGACGGGGAGGGGAGGGAGATTCGGGAACACTGCGAGCAATTTTCAATAGATTCAACATCGCAGGGCAATCAACTGTGTGTTTAACGTTTTCCTTATGCGTTTGAAATACCCAACTGATTGAAACAAATATTTATTTAGTATTCTTCTACTATATCTCTGTGTGATTCCATTAAAATGTTCTTTTATAGATTTGTAATACGTTCACATCTTTACTACTTGCAGCAGTATTCAGTTGCTAAAATATTTTATTTTTTTGTAGAAATGGTTTCGATTTATGAAATATGCTACTGAATTATAACAAATAGTTATTTTAAGGTGAGTTTAATCAACGTAATTCATCTTTATTTGAAACTCGTTTAATTCATGCTTTATTAAATTTTGAAAAATAAAATAATAAAATTATCATTTTAGAAATATATTTTTTTATTATTCAAAACTGAATTTACCGTTTTCGTCAAACTGAAATTCGTTGAATGCATTAATCGAAATACGGCCTGTACTATATCTATAAACATTTGCAAGTGTTCACGTGGCTTTGAGTGGACCATAAAGGAAATTTCTCTGTGCTCCGTTTGGTCTGTTAGATCGCAAACGGGAATGAAGTGGGCGAGACGGTGGGATGAATAGCTTGAAACTCTACAAGCTGAACGGCCTTGCATGGCGTTTCGCAACCCTATACTGGCCCTAAAGGGTTTCCACGCGCTACCATTGAGATTGCGCATGTCGCTGCTCACGTCTGTCCACTGCTTGTCGGTCCAGTGTTCTTTCGCTGTGGAGACTTTACTTTGTTATTGGAGTAGCGAAGGGTAGCCTAGAGGGAGGCGTCAACTATTAGTATGTATTTCTGAAAACTTTTTTTGTTTTGTTTTATATTCATTTTTTCTTCGGCAGTATTCCATATATCCTCTGGTTTTCTTTCTTTGGTGTCTTTTGTCATTGATTTTTACCTTTTTATGTAGCTCTCTCTTCAAATGTTTCTATTTTCAGTTTTTCTATAACATTTTTGAACGTTTTTTCTTATCTTCCCTATCATGGCTCTTAAATTTTACATACCACAATGCAGTTATTGACAACATGACAAACTTTACGTCGTTGTGTCGTTGTTCATACTTCATGATTCACTATTTTAATAACTTGCAAATAATTAGTGTTGCATCGTAATATGAATAATATATACTTAATCGCAACTATGTTCGAAATAACTTCGTGAGTAATGGTATTCAAGAAAAGCAAATAACAAATCTGTCATAATTATCAAAAATATTTGTACAAATTAAAAATTTTCAAGTTGATTATGATACACAGATGATTACATGATTCACATTATCTGAAACGAAACAGTTTAAGTTTTATAATAGCCATTTTATTAATAGGTTTTTCTTAAATTATAATTTTGTTTTCAATTTCTTATAACGAATAAGTTTAAATAGCCTCCTAAAGACATGTCTACTTTTCAAAGTAATTTTCATACGTCCCCTAGTGAAAGCGGTTTGCTTGGGGCATGCGAAGCGTGCAAAAAGTACAGTTTTTATAACTAGTGATAAAAGTGAGAAATTTTCATAAAAAATATGACCAAATCATAAAAACTATTAATTCAAAGAAGAAATAAAAATAATTTCGTCCGCATATCTCAACCACTACTGATCTTAATGTATCATTAAGTGGTAAGCCAAGAACCCTGCGTTTAGTTTAAATGATAAAATTAACATCCAGGTCATTAGAATAATGACATAGTTTTCCAACTCGAAAGTCAAAGAATACACGTTGTTAGGACAACCGATCAACAAAGTTTAATCTTCCATGCTTGGTATCATAACGCTGTGCATATGGACAGGGCCCCGAACACATTATATGGAAAAAGTGTAGAGAGGGCTTTGATAGCTATGATCTTGTGAAAGGACGCAAGGGATAACTCTCTAGAACAACATTCGAGGGAACGCACGTAAGCGGGTGGTGAAATGCGAATGAATTTTCAGTATAGGTTGGGTATTGTTTAAATGATAGTGAGGCGGAAATTTATGATTAATTTGAGGCTTTTGAGTGAATTAAAATACAATGAAAAAAAGTAAGACAGTCTTAAAATAGTGTGTGGCATACGTGGTAAAAGTAATTTTATTTTCTTAGTAGGATTGCACCACCAGGCTTATGGGCTTCATGAAGCAACTTTCGTTTTACCACTCAAATCATAAAGAACTATTGCTACCTAACTTTTTTAAAATATTTGTTGGTTAAATCTCGTAGAATTGTCCATATTTAAACACTACTCTTTCAACTTGAAGTTGCAATTATTTAACCTTTTAAGTCAATTAATAGCACGTTATTTCATAGAGACATACATATTAACTTGTTGCCAGCTTACAAACTACACATTTCAAAATTTTATTAGTATTGACAAGTCATTCTAATTCACATTGTGTAATGAACTGAATCGCAGATACTGTTTGTAACAGAATTACGAAACCCGATTCTAGAATCTAGCAGTCCCCAAACACATGTTTAAACGATTTCCCAACAGAGAGTTCATTAATACAACATGCAATTCTATCAAAGCATATCCAAAACGCATGTCCAGCTCAACCAATGATACAATACTCTGCCTTCTCTTAAATGTTACATTCAATCAATTATGCTAGCAGTCAAAGCAACTTAATATCAATTTTAGACGCAATATTTACATTTCGTTGAATAGGATGGATTTTATTTATACATCCTCTTTCATAACATAAGTGCAATAACTTTCCTTAACCTAAGTGAATAATTCAAGTATGATGCATAGGAACGTATTACTTTTCATCAGATGCATCGAATATTCAATCCAAAATTTCTACATTGAGATTTCGATAGCAACATACTTATCCAGAGTTTCTGTGACGAAAATCTGAGAATCTTCATTGTCCGGGAAGTCTTAAGTCCGGGAAGTTGTGTCTTAACTGAGAGGATTTTAGACGTCAGCTAAATGGTGGTCCAGAAGCCGGCCACTGCCACGATGAGAATTCTAAAGGCTGACTGCTCAGTCGTTTCAGTAATTTTCTCTCATTCCTTCCAGGCAGGCGCTGCAGTATCGAGAAGAAGGGGGCCGACTCCTGCGTGATCCTGCTACCTGATACTATTTAGATTCCTATTCTCAGAACCTGACGACTCCCCAACTAAATATTCTCCATATGCCATTACCTGCAAAGTATCACACATTATTATCGGGGATGCAGAGTTTGGTAATAACTCTTATTCCCAAAAAAGCATAAATTTCTCTTTTTATTTTCCATTCCCCTTACCTTCAGAGTAAGTAATTAAATTAATAATAATAATAATAATAATAATAATAACAACAACAACAACAACCAATACGTACTTGATGTAGGTGTGGCCAAGGCTTTAAGGTCTGCTCTTCTCCCTGACCAAAAGGAATAACCAAGCCCGTGGAAGAAATCAGCCTTCACACTTGAGAAGCAAACATTCAAAGCTTCACATCACTTCACACTTTTCTGAATTAAAATGAAAACTGCAGCACAAATATTACACTTTTCAACACCCGTCTTTAACTCAACGAATAAAGTACTACTTAATCATCAAAACATGTTTTGTTCTGGAAATAAAATTCCAGGTAAAAACAGCAGGAGATCTCAATTTTTTCCAAATGGACGCGTCACCTTTTGAATGTTTGCCCTTCCCACTCGGAGCGCCTGGGCAAGATCCCTCCGAGCGAATTCCAGCTGCGCCGCTGGCCCGCGCCGCGGGGCGCGCGCAGAGCGAAGCCCCATTTCCGGGGAGTGGCTACTGTGTAATTGAGCAGGGGCCAACCGCCGAACAACAGCCGCTGCGCCGCGCGCTCGCGCTAGGCGAACGAGCATCGAAGTTACATGAGGCGTTCCGCAGGGCGGGCGGTGGGAACGAGTGGCCGAATACGCGATGGGCGATGCGGGTGGTTACTAGCACGCGGTGAGAAGGGAGAAGTAGAAATAGGGGCGTGGCCGGCTTGCGCTCCGCTGACCTGCTGACCTTTCAAGGGGTCATACAGCAAAAACCTATGTTTTATGTTGTTGGTATTTTTAACATTTTACAGAAATATTTAGGGTGTACTGAATACAATTTTATGTAAGTTCTTAAAATTTTAACGTATTTTTTTCTTATTTTCTTTCTTCATACGCAGATCTCGAAATTGCAGTAATTTTTCTTAGGAATACCTCATTTTTGTAATATTTTTGAACAAATGCATATAAAAGACTGCGGTTTAAATTAAATTATACAGAAAAGTAGCTTGCAAAGCAAAGCAACATTAAAAAATTATTTCCTATAACACGCGGCAAAGTGTTTGGTTTACTTATCGCCTATATGTTTTGAGTGAACACCTTTGACGGTTTTTCAAAGAGAATAAAAATGTTAAAAATAATAAAATATTGTTTTTACAGAATACCAACTTCAACTCTTCTCTTCAAGATAACGGTATCGTACAGCAAAAAATTGGGGGGTGAGGATAGGAATGGGATGAGAAAGGAAATTTAGCGTGCGGTACTGCTTCGGTATTCGCCTCGTATTGATCAGAGAAACCGATTAAAATAGGTCGATCAGAACATCTTGTCGCTATAATTTTCTTCCAGACAGTGTCTGAATTCGATTCAGCAATTGTCGAAAATCTTGCCACCGTCAGGACTCACACCCTAGGATCTCCCGATCACAGGCACTAGTGACGTCAATTGACCCATCTAAGCTGGTACGTTCTATTTATGAAATTGAAAGGGAAAATAAATTCATTATTTTTTATAATAATAAAAACAATGATATATGTTTTCAGACTAATATTCTATGATACTTATTGTATTCCCTTAGATCAAAGATCCATTTTCATTAAAAAAAATATTGTAATTTCAGAAATAATTGAACTGAAACTTGAATCGAGAAAGACAGTGTGCATCTTCGTGCGTCATCGGTCATGTAAACTCTTTACACCAATAAAACACTATGAAAACATTTCAAACATGGGAACAAAATTAAATATGGACAGCCGTTAGAGATTATCTTGCTTTCTAAAGCACGGTATTGAGGAAAATTAGAGCAACGGAAAACTAAATCTTCAATGCTCATAAAACTCTATAGAACACATTTTGCTTTAAGTGACACGATTAAATCATATAAAATCAGCAGCTTATCCAGAAATATCGCTCCATTGAAGAGGATTACATCCATAAGTAACGAATATTGTAAAGCTGTGCTTTTGAGGGATATTTTTTTTCGAAAAAAAAACTGTAATTTAATTAAATGCTCTAAATGATTAATCCAACCCCCTTGTAAATTTTGTTTTAGAGCGTTTAAAAGTGTACAAAAGAAATACGTTTAATATGTATGAAACATAGCGAAAATTTTAAATTTTGTAGATTGCAAATAGAAAAATTGGCATTAATATTCTGCGGCACAACATATTAATACTTCCAATATACGTTCATTTCTCAACTTTCTCAAAGCGAGGCGCATTCAGGAAAACACGTTAACATTAAAATGAAAATATAATCACACTGAAAAAGTATGTGAATCGTTTTAAAATAAACTGGTAACACTAAACAAAAATAAAACAATTACAGTATACTAAAATGCAAAAAAATCAAAATCACGGTCGATGTTAAGTTCCCGGATCCCAAACGTTTCTTATTTTAACGTTTTACTTCCTCGCTACGGAGAGAGAAAGTTATCTAATGCGTCGCAAGAAACGGCGACTTTTCAATAGAGAAATTCTTATTGCCGATCTCTTGTAACAAAAAAGTGGATGAATTCTATTTCTAAATTTAAAAAAACTAATTCTCTAACCCGTGGTTCAGCCAGAATCCATGTGAGTCATTGATACCGAAAAATCGAAAGACGGCAAAACGTCTGTGTGTCCGTCCGTGTTTCTTTTGGCCTGTCCATCCGCGCCTGTACGTCTGTGAACAACGCTAGCGGCTAAACTGTTCTGTCGATTTTCTCCAAAATTGATATTCCCCAATTGATCTGGATGATGTCGCGGTGCCATGAATTTAAACGTACCAAAAGGAGGTACTTTATACGAAGCCTTTGGGACATTTTCGAAATTTTAAAAAAAAGCTCCATTGTATTTCATTAAATTGTGTTGTTGAATAGTTCAAAGAATGTTTAAGAGAGAGGTGCAGACCTAATGTTCGTTGAAAATCCTGAATTTTTGAAATTTGCAAACGCTTAAAATTTTTTCAGCGTCTTCCTACAACCACGATTGAGACTTTGTCTTAATGAAATCTGTTCCTTAGAGATAGATTTTGAAGTAAGGTCCTGCACAATGTTTGATAATTTAAGTACTTTTCTCTTAATTTTGCCTGTAAATTAAGCGAGAAAATATGTACTGCTTTAGTTGTACCCTAGTAGTACCCCAATCATTGCACCCCATGGGTAGCTTATTGGTCAGCGTGCTCGCTTTCCTTGACGCGACTGCGAGTTCGATTCCCAGTCTAGGTAGAGTATAGTGTGCGGTTATATTGCAATGTTCCAGTATATTGAATGGAATTGAATTGAATTGAATTTGCCTTATTTTACGTGGCGAGACTCAGGCCATGAGGCCTGCTCTTCCGTCTGACCACGCAAATTTCGTTACACTCCTTTCACCAATCATGGGAGGAAAAGGTATTACTTGGCGAAACAGGCGATTTGAATTTAGCTCAGAGGCGTCATTTTAGGCTTGAGGATCTTTTACATGCAGTAAATCTACTACATGGGACGGCCGGCTTTACTTCCCCTCCGAAGGAAGGCGTACGAAGGATTTTTTCGCCCTTAAAAATCCACGGCTTCGATCGGGTTTGTACCCGCAAACTTGAGTATAGTAGTCCGATACGCTAACCGCTACACCACCGCCGCCGCGAATATGGTGAAGTATATGGTGATGTGTGCCGATGAGAAAGCTCACTTCTCAGGTTACGGCGTAGGGATATATCTACGTGCTAACCACAAGTACCTTTTAATCCTTGGTCGCAAGGCCGCGACGCCACTGGCAGGCCTTGGCTCCGTCAGAGACTGTTACGGTAGTACAGACAGACTACTCGGTGTATCTGAAATACACGTATGAAGTAATCAAATACAGCGATTTTTAAAATTTGATAAAGAAGCTTTTAATGCAAATGGATTAACATTTTAGGCAGATCCCTTTTACAAAGAACTTGTCACTGGATGTAGAAAATGGGAATTTCACGTAATTCCTTATTGAGCTCAAAGATCCACACGTGTTTTTAAATATATCGCTTGTAACTGGTCCCCTACACTACTACAAACTGACAAAATTCAAAATATAATAAATGAGCTGAAGATGATAGTATCGTCCGGAAAACAAAACGCAAATAATATATGAGCCACTATAAGTTTCTCAAAAAACTAGTAACTCATAAATACAAAAGCACTAAAAGAAAATTGAATTTTAATCACCAACCGAATCTAATGACTCGGGAAATCTGCAAAGCCTTTCAAAAGCAATAGGTACAATTGAAAAGAATATCTTTTACACTTACTAATCAATGGTTTTTAAAATAATGAACTTTGAGAGGAACTTCGAAACACAATCCGTTGCGGTTTTTCCAAAACACAGAAATAACTTCAAAAAGCGAATTTATATTATAATAACATGCGTGTAGTAATATGTTAAATTTATAAAAAAAATATATATATATATATATATATATATATAATCCAAAATTAATTTTTTAAAAAATAAAAGGGACTTAATGACAATTTTAAAAAATAACCCCTTTTCGATTCTTAAAACCCGATTGTTAAAAAAATGGAAAGGAAAATTAAAATTGAAGCATAAAGGGATCTCATGGCTGATTCCGGACCCCAATATTCGAACGAACACATTGTATTTCACGCTTTACGCGCATCTCCTAACCCCCATTCGTCCGTTCACCAAAGGAACGCTCCTCCCCACCCCCTTCCACTAGAAAAACACGCGGGAGCCATCACGCGGGCGGCGGGCCTCGCGCTTTGCGACCGCTCTCGATAAAATCGATATCCCACGGCGCGGAGGGGTGGAGCCCGGGAGGGAGGGGGCGGGGGGGGAAAGTGGGGTGGGGGGGTTTAGCCGCCCAGGGCGTCCTGGGTAGCCGCGGATATCCAAAGTTGGCTGCCCGGGGGTAAAACCGCGGGGAAAAACCCCCAGGGGTCTCTCCTACTGCCCCGCCCCCAGCCGCCCGCCCGCCTGCCCGCACACCCGCTCGTTTTCTGTTCTGCCCGTCTTTCTCCCGCTCACTCCTTGGGGGCCCCCGCCCCCCCCTGGGCCCCCCGCCCCCCCCCCCCGCCCCCGCCCCCCCGGCGCCCCCCCCGGGCCCCCCCTTTTTCCTTTTCCATCTGCCTGCCCGTTTTCCCCCACTCCCCCCCCCCCGCTGCCCTTTTCCCCCCGGTTCCTCTAAAATTTGCCACCCCCTACCCCCCTCCCCCCCCTTTTGTCCCCCAGCCCTTGCTCAAGGTGCTCCCCTCTCAGGCCTTTCCCCCCCCCCAATGGAGTTCGTTGGTTTTGCCGTTAAACTCACCACCCCCCGGAACCTTTTTTTGGGAAAGGCCGTTCCACTGCCAACGCAACCCTGCAACCACCCACCTTCTCGGTCATTCGGTCGCTGGAAACTCTTCCGCTTTCTCATCATCACCACCTACCTACCCACCACGATGCCTTTTGGCCCGTCTACCCATTCACCTACTCGCCTACCTACCAATTTGCCCACTTGCCTCCCTCTCCCTCTCTCTCTCTCTCTCTCTCTCCCTACCTACCCACCACGATGCCTTTTGGCCCCCAATCCCTCTCTCCCCTTCTCTTTTCCCCACTCGTCCGTCGCCCACACCCCAAGGGGCCCCAGACTCCCGGGCTCACCCCAACCTCCCCGCCCCCCCTTGGTCCCGCCCAGCTACCCTCCGCTCTTGAAACCGAAAAACCCCAAAACCACCAAATTTTTCCCAAAACCCCCCCCCACCTCCCCCCTCCTCTTTCACCAACGCCCCACCCCATCATTCCCACCAACACTCACTGCCCGCCCGCAGGCACCCGGAGGTTTGCTGCTCAGGGCTGCCAACCGGCCGCACTTCGGCGAACAGTTTACTCTGCCGTCGGCTCCCTGGGAATTGGTTTCCGCCATGACACGCTCGCTGTGATTGATTTGTCTGGCACCTCGCTGCCGCCCGCTCGTCCGCCCTGGCGGGTTCGCCTGCTCTTGGCCAGGGCAACCCCTCTCACCCCCCCGCTCCTCCTTTGTCCCTCCCGCCCGCCCGGGACGGCCCCCCTCTCTCTCTCCCCTCCCCCTCTTTTTCCAATAACCTGTTCACATTCTTTCATCTCTCCCCCACTTTTTTCCACAATTAATTCATGAATCTCACGTGGTGAGCCTAGTTCAATGCCATGGATATTGGGACATACATTGAATCTGTGTATAATTTTAAATGTTATTAGTTTATGAAAGGGTTTTATTTATTCCCCAAGAAAAAATTGGGCAATCGGACAACTTATACTAAAATATATTCTGGGTTTTTTTAAATTTTATATCTACGTGTTTACTTGTGTTTGTACATAAATGT
Source organism: Teleogryllus oceanicus (assembly GCA_964035755.1). Classification (NCBI taxonomy): domain Eukaryota; kingdom Metazoa; phylum Arthropoda; class Insecta; order Orthoptera; family Gryllidae; genus Teleogryllus; species Teleogryllus oceanicus. The sequence goes on from CAXIVR010000003.1 coordinate 173,857,156, forward strand.
TTCTAAAACAACTCTAATGAAAATTAAGTATCCCGACATTAAAAAAAACATTAAGAAAACCCCGTCTCCACATTCTCTCTACACTCGATCACATTGTATGTTAGACGTCGAATCTCAAATGCTGATATTTGTTTTTAAATGCAGAGAGACAAACAAAAAACAAATAAAATGCATCTTTAATGGTATAAATATTTTTTACAAATTGGCAGGAGATTTATATTAAACCTAGTTGGCATTTTCGAAATTTAGAAGTCTTTTTGGAAAGATAAAAAACATGTATTATTCAAAGGTAAAAAAAAAACGTGATTATTTGCTTTTTCGCTCTTATCGCTCTTATATATCTACGGACTAAGTTCTGTAACATACATTTTTGTTTAAAAAAGCATTGCAATTAAGAAATGCGTTATCTAAATATTGAAAACTTTTCCTTGGTATCTTGAGATTTCTGTTTTAAGAATAAAATTGTATTTATGTGATTTGGGTCCATTTTAACCTTCAATTAAAAAATTTTCATTCAAAATATTTTGTCGTTTTTATTGTTAGAAAAGTATCCCTTTATGAATTTTATTTATAAAAAAGAAGGTAACAAAATATTAATATCAACAAAAACATGTTTATCTATTTTTGCAATGGGGCATCTTTTTGGTTTATAATTCTTTTGGTTTCTAATCATCACCCCGACTTCCAGATATTCCTTACTCCCAATCCAACTAAATTTGTACCCAGATTTAGATGACTAATCCTCCCCAAAGCCTTGGGGTTTTCCCTATTTTTTTTTCGAATATATTTCCTTTTTTAAAAATTTCAAATAACTTTTCGACACGAATATAATTTAATTTGATATTATGACCCAAGATATAGTATGTTGAATACTATTACGTCCTCAAAATAAATTTCACCGTCCCGTATTTTCTTTCTACAGGCTTATTTACAATTTAATAAACACTACAATAGTTACAAAACGTCTTAGGAAACTATTCCGGCTCCTGTGAAGCCTTACCCATGACGCACGCCACCTTCGGCAACTGACTCGAGTACCTCAGCGTGTGCACACATACGGCCTTCCCCGGCCTTACATTCCGTGGCAAAAACACCCCACTCCCCAGCCAAAGCTTTCCACCACACCCGGGTGAGGAGGAGAAAATTGTGAAAATTCCCTGGAAAATCCCCCTACTTCACGAATTTTTGGGGCGGAAGGGGTTTTCCGTTCATTTATTAATCTGGAGATTCCGTGACAGCGTACCACCCCTGCTTTTTGGAATCGTTTACTGGCCCCAAACGTTACCCGATTTTGCCCGTCAAGCAACGCTGGGAACCGTTTTCTTTCCAAAAAAATTTTTCAATGCAAACCTTTTGACTCCCTTTTAGTCATTGGGCGCAAGGGTTAACTCATGTACCCACGTAGCCACTAGTTGTTTCTGATTATCCCCTACTGATTGATTGATTGATTTTTTTAGTGATTCCTGGCGCGACCTTTTTTGGGTCATTACTGCCGTAAAGGGAGTGTGTGGGTTTTTCCCCGGGGTGGCGGGGGTCTTCCCCGCTGGATGGCGAGATCCGGCGCTGACCTATCTTCGGCTAACGGGGTTTTCCTCGACCAGGTATCTCCCACCAGCGAGGCACCGACCCAGAAGGAACAAATTTTTGGGCCCGACCGATGTCCCCCGGATTTTTAGTGTAATACATTTGGGGGTAAGCGTGTGTAAGGGGTAAAGGGTAGGACAAGGAACACGTAGAAAAGATCGCGAGCAGTCCGTTTGTTAGAGTACTGCTCCAGCATTCACCTAGTGCTGATAGGAGAAACCAAGGAAAGCTACTGATCAGAGCAGCAGGCTGCTCTATTTCTCCTCCAGACAGCGACTGAATTGACCCCCCAGCTGAAAAGCTGGTGTCCAATATCCTGCCGCGGTTGGGACTCGAATGTAGGACAACTCGGAGAGAGGCGATGCAGTAACATCAGTTGATGCACTGAGCCACTACTCCCGGCTTACCCCATATTGTCTCAGTGTTTCCTCCTCTGAAATGACTTTCGGCGAATTAAGGGTAACAACCTACAGCTACGACGTGGCAATAGCACAATCCAATGCTACCGAATACCATTGATTGCCGATCATATAAAACACCTTAGTGATTGATTGATTGATTGATTTTCTCGTGTTTCCGGGCGCGTCAACTGCTTCGGTCATTAGTCCCGTACGTGTAGTGCATGATGATTCTCGGGAGATGGTGGTGGTCTTCCCCCCTGGGTGGCGGATCCGGCCCCCGACCTACCGGGCGGCTAATTTGGGGTTTTTCCTAACCGGGGCTCTCACACCGGCGGGGGACCCCCCCAAAAGGGGCAAAACTCTAAACTCCCCAGGTCCACCGGAAATGTGGCAGTGTAGGCATGGGAATGTTTTGTGTAAGGGGTGAGGATAGATCCCCAAGGAAAGGAAAGGGAAAAATCGCGGGGCGGTCCGGGCTGTTTTGGGGGGCTGCCCCGCATTCCCGGGGATTGGAAACCACGGAAAAATACCGATCAGAGCAGCCGGCCTTTTAGGGGAAAAATTTCCCCCGAAGGGGACCGAATTCGACCCAAACTGAAAACTAGTGCCCAAAACCTGCCGCCGTCAGGACTCGAACCTGGGCCTCCCGGTCAGAGGCGCTGCAGTGACATCCCGTTGATGCCGACCAACGCTCGGGGGAACCCCATGGCTTTGATTAATATGTTTTACCCGATTTGCGTTTTTTTCTACTGAGAAAAGATCATTTTATTAAGAGAATCATTATCGATGGTCCGGGTGTTCAGCCAATTTTAAATTAAATCCCCAAAAAGGGACAATCACAAGAGAAATAGTCCCATTTCTTACGCAGAATAGAAACGTGTGTATATATTATTCTTGAGTACTTGAGCGCTGGTTTAAACCTCTGCAATACTAAACCAGTCAGTGTATAAAATTGTTAGTTGAGAAAATTCAAGAAATCTTCTGATTACTGAATTTGGGTTGCTTCGACTAGTCTAAGTAAGTTTATACTCAAACTTAATGTTGCATCTAGCACTAGGAAGCATTTGACTGATCGATTGATTGATTAATTAATTAATTGATGTTTCAGGGTACGTCAATTGATACGGTAATTAGTCCTGTGAGTCTACACAATGTTTTCCCACGGGAAGGTTCCTCCTCTGCTGGATGGTGAGATCTGGCAGCGACCCATACGCCGGATTGCGGTGAATGCCTCTTCCAGATATCTCCCACCAGCGGGGCACCGCCCCTCCCGGGACAAGCTCTAAGCGCCTCCCAACCGGCATATTTGGTAGTACAGTGAATCAAGTATACACGCGTAAGGGGAAAGTATAGGACAGGGACGAGTAAGGAAAGATCGCGTGCGGTCCATGGCTCGTTTATTATTGTATGACTTCACTTTCTGCCTGGTCATATAAACCAGGGAAAACTACTGATCATTGTAGCCAACCACTAGATATTTCCTCCAGACCGTGGCTGTATTTAACCTAGATATTTTGCTAATATCTGAAATCCACCACTGTCTGGGATCAATCCCTAGACACTTCCCGTCCGACTCCTTTCAGCGACTGATGCTCTGAGGTAAACTCAGCCGGCACAACGCAGGGAATGGCATCAAACAGAACTTTTTACCTGTGTCTCTATTTTAGTACAGCAGATAACAATTTTTTTCAGCTCGTGTCATAACCATGATTATGATCATAACTGCCAAGATCATTATCATCACGTACAGTCCGTTATGAACGAAAGAACTTTTTAGAAGATACAACAAACTCAACGTAAACCCCTGAATATGTTTACAATACTTTCCTTCTCTCGTTTCCCTCATCAACTAAAGCTTATTATCTGTTTGCTCGGTCTCTAATGCCATTGCATTAATCGTTCGCCCCACTTCAGGAGATCTCCACGCAATGCTTCCTCGGACTGTTTCGTTTCGACACAAATCCGAATCTCGCCCGTCTGGACTTGCTTTTCGAACAGCGTTCTGCCCTCTCCGTCTGCGCGGCCGCTCAACGTCAAGCGGGCGAGAAGGGCCAGCGTGTCAGTGACAGGGCGAAGGGAGCGAGAGAAAAACTCGTGAGTTCTGAGAATTTGATTTCCCGCTCGGGGAGCCTCGTTCGCGCAACACACTGTTTCGTAATTCAATCTATCGACGCAAACAAAACATTCTAATCTATTCTGCGATGAATCTGTTCAACTTTCAGAGTTGCAACAACTGATGTACGTTGCATGAAATGTACGTCAATGAACTATCAATATTTAAAAGTAATTTACAGTATTACAGTATTCAATATTTAAAAGTAATTTACAATATTTAAAGTTATAAAAGTAATTTACTACCAAGTTTGTTTCAAACAGACTCATTCCATATAATTCATAAGATTGACACATTATGTAATTATTGTTATTATTGTAATTATCATGATCATTATCATTATTATTATTATTATTATTATCATTATTATTATTATTATTATTTCATTACCTTATTTTTTTTTTTTATTATTATTATTATTGTTATTAGCCATACCATGCAGGAAGACTCCCACGCAATTTTAAGGGGTTTTAAACTCTGGAATTTTATACAAAATTAAAATAGTAATACCTTACTGTTCATTCAAAATGTTTATTTAATGTCGTTTCATTAAACGCTAATTAAATCATTGTATATTAGCCACTCTTCACTTCTTTAGTGCTCATTAAATTCTATAAACATTACCTAAATTTTTGTCCATCTATCTGGCTTAACGCTGCCTTCCACTTATCCGTGCTTTTCTCTAATCTTGACCATAAATTACTTCGTTCTTGATTCGTCGAAACTCCATAACAGTTTTGGTGTCCAACATTTTTTTAGTTCTAGGATACCATACTGTTATCCTGTGTGTCAGTATATGTGTATCCATACGCATAACGTGACCTGCCCATCTCCATTTTATTCTTATAGCTTCACTGTTTGCGTTTCTTCTTTTAATTTTCTTCCTAAGATCTTCCCTTCTTATCATGTTCCGGAGCGTTACACAAAGCGTTTTTTCTGCATTTCTTGGCTATTCTTATATTATTACTTACTTTGCCGTGCATTGATCATCTCTGAGCACCGTAGAGTAAAACGGGAAGTATACACGAAACAAAGAAAACTTTCTTGATTTTCATACTTTCCTTGCCATTGACCACAGTAGAAATTATTCTTCAAAATCGTTTCCAACTTTTAGCGGTTTTAAGATTAATGTATTTTTATTGTCTATTGTTCGAAGACTTTATTTGCTTAAATATGAGTATTCTTTAACATAATATATGGCGGTATATATTGATACACTACTTTAACTACCAAAATATTGTCGTAAATGACGACAGCGGCTGTATGCAATATCACATCAAGGCATACAGGTGATTCTGAAAGGTATTTAACGTCCCGTATGATAACAATCGACGAAAGTTTTATTTAAAAGCTTTATATCAAATTTAAAAACCTCAAAAAGTATTTATTTCCTTACTTTAGTTCTAAACGTAGTGGGTGTGGCGCATTTTATAACGTCGAATACACAAATCATTTTTCTTTTCTTTATTTTTGGGGGGGGGCATCAGCAAAGTAAGATTTTTCGTTAACGGCAACTCTTAAAGAGTTATACAAAACGTACTGTGGTTTGAAATATTATATTTAAAAACGGTTTCAATCAATGCAAAGTGCCATTTGTATTAAATATTTGTTTGATGTTTTCATAATTTTCGGATAGTTATCCTGTTCTACATATTCCTGGAAGTGAGACTGTTCATATGTGTGAACTAAATTATAGTTCACATAATATATTTAATAAATTAGTCACGAGTACAATCTCGCTAATATTTGAATTATACAAATAAATATTGAAATGCAATATTTAGGAATAAAGTTTTATTTCGTATCAATCGTTACAAGAAACGTTACCACTAAGAGCAGAACATGATCAATGATGTAGTTTCTTTACTACATTTCCTTACCTGCAAATATGAGACTATTAGAGAATGCACACGGAAACCAGAGCAAAGCGCATGGCCGACAATCGATTCCAAATGACCGCTTCGTGGGGAGTTGCGGTCGATATTCAGTAATAAATAACAGGGAAAACTATAGGAATTTACCTAGGTTGCATGCCACCAGTGTTTGAACTGCGGGAGTTTTATTTCATGGACTCTGCGACGCTACAGAGACAGACGAAGCGCTTAACCAAAAGTCAATAATATTGAGAAAACACGATTAAGGCAATAGAGATACAGGTTGATTCTAAATTACGTTTACGAAATTAAGAATATATACGAAGACGTGTATGTAACTTTTTCATTAGTTTTGAGGGAGCGAAAAACTCGGTATCCAATTGAAATAAATAAGAACATTCAGAGGTTAAAATTCTCAACTCAATTTTCAGTGATTTAGAGGTACGTTTATCAAAATAATCGTAATATATAAACATATTTCAATGAATACAAAAGTGAATTTCATTTTAGCACCAATTTTCGTTAAAAAAGAGATGTCAAAAACTTTAATAGCGCAACTAATAATGGAGATAATAATTACCTAGGAGGTCAGGAGTTGTTACTGATAGTATCCTTGCCTTAGGGAAGGAAAGAATAATTATTATTCTTTTCTCTTCTAAGGTAAAGATATATTGAGTAACAACTCTGAACCTCCAAGACACAGTTGCGGAAGGAAAACTTGTAAATTAATTCTTTCGAAACTTTCACATTGAAAACTGATTTGCAATTTTGCTTAATAGGTTATGAAACAAATATTTTTAAAATTTGATTATTCAGAGACGAAAGACAAGAACCGAGTTTACTCCTTATTATCGCTTTGTTAGTTTATATGTCTTTTGTTTTGAAAATTTGTTAAACTTTTGAAAGTATGTTTTCCTTATAATAATCATAGAGGACTGTTCTGAGTTCTTTCATTCACTGTTTTTCTGATGACCACTGACTGCTGTTGAAAGAGCCAAAGTTTTGTAATCTGAAGCAAAATATTTTCTTTACAAACCGACGAATATAATACTTTAATTCTAAATATTACCTTACTTTATTACTTAGGGTGATGGTAGATAATTTTACTACACATTTCATATATTTGTTAATGCTATATTTTATCCTATATTTTATCCTTACTTTTTTCTTTTTTATCTTATATTTTTTGTTATCTTTCATATTTTAATGCAAATTTTGAAAACTATATAACACTAAATAACTATATAAAACTAAAACTATAAATAATCAAACCCAAATGATACACGTCTTCAGCTTTTAGCATCACATTACCCTAGATTCATAATTGCAAAGCATGCATCTTCAACGCGTGAACTTCCTCCAGTGCATCAATAGCATCACGTGAATATTCCAGTCGATGCCTTTGAGGCAACGCTAACCGCGCGTGGTAAGTAGAACGCCGGGACTCCCAGAGGGATCGAAGGCGGCCCGTGAGCGGAGGCCGCCGCCGGGGGCGGGGGCGGGGGCGTATGAGGCGCGAGAAGGGGCCCGCATTCCGAAGCACTCGCCCGCCGCCGCCCCCGCTGCCGCCGCCTGGTCGATGCAGCACCGGCCCCGTCGCGTGCCCCGTCGAATAGGCAACCCGCCGAACAGTTCTATAGTGCGGAAATGTCACGTCCCAAGCCTTGCAAGCTATTATTTAGGGGGAATGAATTCTTGGTGAAAACAACATATTTTCTTATATAAATATTAAAACCGTAAAAAACGGTGGTAAAGTTATTGATTTCTGAAAGACAATGGCTATTATTTTTGGTAGAAGGCTCTTAAAAATGTTCATGACGTATCATGCATTTCTTCCAAATTGCTAAATATTAGTTAAATTAGTACGCTTTTGTTATTCTTTCAAATAATATTAATATAAAAATCGTTTAAAAATATAAATGATGGATACACAAGGAAATGATGGAAAATTAATTTTAACGAGTTGGATCTCGCAATAACGTTTTATAGAACGTCAATGAATTTCAGTAAAGAAAGGAATATGATTGAAAATGAAATCTTATAGAACATGATTGTAAATGGATATGGAAATAATTTGATTTCAAATATTCTGTGAGCGCATAAATGACATTCAACATTCCAAATGAACGTTTACTGTTACGAACAATCATTATTTATCAAAATAAATTGAACTTCAAAAATTGTATTTGGTTTCATTTTAATTTTCATTACCTCTGTTAATACTCATGGCTAGAAGATATAAAATACTAAATGGCCACTAACAGGCATGATTTGATATTATGGTTGTAACATACAAATGTATATATATAAAAAAGCTTTCCATTCAATCAACATATCCTCTATTTGGCTGCAACAAATTTTCCTGGCAAAAGACAAAAGAAATGCATCGTGAAAAATCCACGAAAAGGTTATTATTCTATTGTCTAATCCAATTTGTATTCTATTGTGTGTTATCAAATTTTCCGTTTCATTAAACCTTACTCTCATTTTAGTTTCGAAAATTTTCGTAAATTACAGAGTTAAAAAAATGTATCTTACGCATATGGCTTACCTTTCGTATGTATACATTTGCTGAGAAAGTTATGACAGCACTCACCTGAAAAAAAAAGACAGCATTCAATATAACAATAAACTTCAATTCTATTGTCATTATAATGCACGAAATCGGGTGCAGTAGTATAAACACATAACTTAACCAACTTTTTATTTTTAATATATTGACATTTGGAACTGACGACGGTTCATCACATAGTTACTAAAATCTTCTATAAACGCGCTTGAAAGACAGAAATGCCGAAAAAGAAGTAATAAAATAGAATAAAAAGAATAAAAATTGTTGAAAAATGTTATTTTCAAAAATGAGAACAATATTAAGTTAAACAATTGTAATAAATAGAAAATGTGAAAATCATGCACTAAGTCATCAACGCTCATTTATTTGTTTAGTGGAGGTAATTTGGAGTAGAGCTGTATTTTTTGTAGATTATTTATAAATACATCGTTAAGTAGAAAATAACTTCGCTGCGAAAAATTTCCTTCCCAATAACCGGTTACATTTTTATACAAACGAGCAAATATCGCAAATATACTATGTGTGTTCATACAAAATCATTAACATAATTTGTTCACTATTCTCATTTATCTGGCGTATAATATCACGTGGGTACCAATTTCATTTTTCTTAAAAATTACATGTTACGGGTATGCAATGCTACTATTCTGATGGTTTATTCCATTTTATTACTGGAGAAAATTACATGTACATTTTTATTTCTAGCTTTCTCTTCCTTCTGTATTTTAGATAATTGTTTTCTGTCATTAGAACAGTTTTTACAGAGTTGATATTTTTTACCGACGTACTTTGAGCAACCTTTTCTTCATAGTAACGAATACATCATCTGCATAAATAATAATAATAATAATAATAATAATAATAATAATAATAAATATACACGTCGTTACGTATTTTTGTCCCAAATCCCCTTTACTCTCATCTATCGTTCTCTACGAAAAAAAATTTAACATCAAGACAATTAAGTAAACTCATTTATAAATTATCGGCTTTTGGCAAGTAGCCAATAAAACGAGCAAACAAATCAAAACAAACGTTTGGCGCAGAAGGAGTTTACGAAGCGTTAAAAATTGACGACGCGTTGCGACCGCGCGCGCGTTCCTTCAAATCCGATTGGGCGGATCGAAATCCCCTTTCAATTCCTGAAATTATATTAAATCCTTTATGTTGCGTCATTCCGCATCAAAGGGGGATTGGGCCAATGGCGCACGAAGCGCCGGCGGACGCATGCCGCCACGAGGATTGGGGACGCTGTCAGGACGCGGCCTCAGGCCCCAGCCGCAAGCCGCACTCCTGATTGATTGATTAATTGATTTTTTTGTGTTTTCGGGCGCGTCAACTGCTTTGGTCATTAGTCCCGTTAGTGTAGGGCATGTTTTTCTCGGGATATGCGCGGTGATCTTCCCCCGCTGGATGGCGAGATCAGGCGCCGACCTACCGTAGGCTAGTGGGGTTTTCCCCTAACCAGGACTCTCCCACCAACGGGGCACCGCCCCAGCCGGGACAAGCTCTAAGCTCCCGACCGTTCTCCCGGAATATGTGGTAGTGTGTGTGTGTGTGTAAGGGGAGAGAATAGGACAAGGAAAAGGAAGGAAAAATCGCGCGCGGTCCGTGGCCCGTCTGTTAGGGTACTGCTCCGGCTTTCGCCTGGTGTTGATCGGAGAAACCACGGCAAACTACCGATCAGAGCAGCCGGCCGCTAGAATTCTCCTCCAGACAGCGACTGAATTCGACCTATCTGAAAAGCTAGTGTCGAAAATCATGCCGCCGTCATGACTCGAACCTAGAACCTCCCGGACTTAGGCGCAACAGTGACATCAGTTGATGCACTGAACTACCGCTTCCCGCGCTACCGACAACACAGCGTTACATTTTTCGTTTTGGAAAATGTTTAGAATAGACATAATGGGAATGAAGATGATTGGTGTAATCTGTTTTGACAAAGGATTATTGAGAATTTAGCAACTGTACTTGTTTCCAAGGTCTTCATTTGAAATGGTATTAAAATGAAGTGGTTTGGTTAGTGATAATATTCGACCTGAGTTAGTTCTTTAATCTATCCATTCTTACATTCGATAGGAACTGAATGGCTTTCAACGGATTGCCTTATATTTGCCGCATCATAAAATAAGGACCTGTTTTATACGTAGTCTGGGTACCAACAACTAATATATTACACGCGTTTTCCACTGAGTAAACGTTTGAGTTTTGTGCGCTTTTGGGAAGAAAGATACATTACAATTCGCCCTCAAAAAGGAAAACAATTTTGCAATTTGTACGTTCATCCAGATGAAAAGAGTTTGTGAATTGAAATGTACTGAAATATAAAGACACAAATCTTTGAAGTATAATTTGTACTCAAACATTACGTAAAGTGTTGGGTTTACGTTGAGTTGTATAACACGCTGTATTCATGGAATCTTCTTTCCACATACTCATTATTAAAATAAAGCAAAATCTACGTTTGAAAAACGGAAGTTAAAACAAATTATTTTTCCATTAGTAACAAATTAATTCCAGTAAATGTTTATTTTGAAAATACAGTCATTGCCAGGAAAATTTGCAGATATTATGAATATATTATTGGCAGCAATTTTATATACAAGTTTAATTCGTTGAGAACTGTGTTATTGCAGTTCTCAACACAGTTCTCAACGAATGAAACTTTGTAAACGACAAAGAAAATGTTGAAGAAAAATGTTTGGACAATGCATACATAAACTTACTATGCGCGACGAGATACAATAGAAATACAATTCCATTTTCTCTATGTTCCATTTCTACGCGGTGTCGCTCGCTTAAAAGCCCATTCCTCTTGGAGTACAACTTCCTCTGCTGATCTCTTCCGCTGCTGCTGTAACGGACGCGTGTAAATCTCTTTGTGCCGCTGCGAACACAACGGGCGTCGTGTTAACCGTTCCGACTGCATCGTCCACCTCTAAATTATTCTCTCGAACTCGTCTTTTCATGCAGCACGAACCGAGCAGTCACGCCACTCCCTCCGACAAAAACGTTCACGAGAAAGAAACAGTGAAAGAATTTAATAAAACGCGAAAGAAATACACATGCCGTTCGGGACTGTTTGGAAATTCAGCACGAGCGAGCGGTCTTGTCTATAATCGCCAACCGACTGCTGCTCGGTGATACGAAGAGAGCGAGTAAAAACACACGTCTCTGGGCGATTCGATTCGTTTCGCTTCGGAGCACCCCGTTTCCAGTAGTAGCTATGCTAATACCCCATCGGCACGAAATCCCAGAATTGTACTTAGAGATCAGATATGTGACATTCGAATAACCCGCGCAAAACGAGCATTAGTTCTTGTTCCTTTAGTTTTATCAAGACCTATAAACACTTCCTTTTGCATTAAATGAAATACATAAGATATAGGAAGGGCTAGAAAGATAGAAGCAATATATTACAAATCACGTCAGAAATGTGCTGGGTTGTTTCTCAGTTTGTAAATACAAGTTGAGAATCCCTCTGCTATAATTAATATCAAAACAAATTCACTTGTAAATTGTATTCACCTCTTGGATATGGAATTTTTGTTTTTTATCCTGTACAGTTTTATGTGAATGAATGTCCAGGACTGTTTAAGAAGGTAAGTAAAAATCAAATACTGACAAATTTTGTTTGACTTTAAAAATGGCTAGTTTTTAATTTTTTAAAACTTTGTGTATCAATTGGGGAAGAAACTTAGAAATAAATTCTAACGAAAAAAGTGTAGAGTTTAAAACAAAAAACGATATCGTAGTGCAACCGTCTACTCTTGCTTCTCAAAATAAACTGTTCTCCACCATTTCCAATTTGTTTACTCGCACGCGTTCCTAACATTTCCGCATTGTTGCAGTCAGGAAGTTGAGACTAAGAGCATGTGCTCTGAGTGGCAGGTTTTCGTGTAGGGTGATGAAAACACCCGACCCCAGCATAAAATGAGACACCTGCACACAACCGAAGTTTGTTATGCAGAATCGTAAATCAGCTGTGATGCCAAACGTGACACATTAAAATTACGTGTTCTTTACGAAAGCGTTATCTTCTCTTTCTTTTCTTCTCTGCTCCTACATCCTGAGGTACTTATAACCAGGAATCCGTGATTCCGATTTTATATGTGAATTTGTTGTACGCTCTTTTGGTAGTATTTATAAGCTTGTCACGGGGGAGAGGCCGTTGGCTTAACGTGGGAAAACCATCTAGTAGCAAATGAATCTAATTCTAAGGTTGAATAATGGTTTTGGGTTTTGGTTCAGAGGCAATAAAACAGAGTTAAGAAAACAGGCCACATCGGAAAACATAGTTTTGTAAATTTGTGGTAAAACGAAGAAACATTGACAGGGATGTTCCGACACGTGGTCAAACTCTTCCCTAACGAAATATAGTAAATCTGGGATGAACAATATTTGACGATACACACACTATTTGTAAAAGTCCTAAAGCAAGTTGGACACTGTTCCATCATCCCAATATACATCATTATCATCATCATTGTTGAGTAAAGAATTAGCCTCGTCACTGTAACAATGATCTCGGTTCCCAGGTGTGTGTGTGTGTGTGTGTGTGTGTGTATATATATATATATATATATATATATATATAATACGGTAGCGTGTGGTCTACAATTTTCTTTTTTACTTGTTATGGTCTTCACGAAGGAGATTTCAAGTCATCTTCCACTCATTTTCCAATCCTTTATTATTTCAAACACACACACACACTTATTTTGTACAAACGTGTCATAAAACATACCCAATAAGCTTTGCATTTATCTCATTTATAGCTTTCTGGCACTTCTTCCATGTGTTTTATTTCACTTAATACCGTATCATGGTTTTTCTATTCTATTCAATTTGTCTTTAGATAACCCAACATAAACATGAAAAGTACGAGGTATTTCCCGTCTTTTACGTAAATGTTATAACGAAGGTAGCATGCACGGTGTGCCGTAGACGCGCGTTTCCAGAGCGCGTGGGCCGAGAGCCTTGTGTTAGGCAGGGCGGAGGGGCCTGAATGGGAAGCTGAGGGGGGCGGGGCGGAAAGGGTGTCTGGAGCAAGCGGGGTGTATCAAGGTGGAGAGGGCAGGTAAGGGAGCCGCGGGGGGGGGGGGCGGGGGGGGGGGCGCGGGCAGGGGTGGGGCGCGGGCGGGGATGCAGGCAGGGCGGGGGCGGGGGTGCGGCCAGGGCGGCGCGCGCGGGGTGCGGGTAGGTGCGGGGCGCGGGCGGGACGCGGGCGGGGCGCAGAGGGGGCGCTGGTGGGAACGCGAGCAGGGGCGCGGGCGCGGGCGCGGGCGGGGCGTGGGGGCGGGCGGGGCGAGCGGGCCGCCTTCCGCGGAGGCCAGGCAGCGGCGTCGCTGCGATTGCCTCGATGAAATATGAAGCGACCGCTTTGAGATGGAAATGCGCGTCTGCCGAGCCACTCGCGCCACTGGCGGAGACGGCGATGGGGACAGGGGAAGCGGTCGGCTTGGAAGGTGTGTGGCCGCGCCGCTCGCTGAGGGACAGACGCGGTGGTTCAGGAGGCGTCGGAGCCGAATGTTTGGAGCCTTAAGAACTATGAGGCTGGTTGACATAATGCAACATGGAGGTGCAACGTTGAGGTGGTAGGAATGGTGTTAAGGAAAGGCGATGGAGGCGAAAAAAGGCGGTAGTATGGTGGTGGCAGAGCAATGTTTCTAGGGCTAAATATTAATTGTAGAGGAGATGTAATAAAGAAGTGACGGGTAATTAATTTTGGAGAAAACGGTGTGGGTGTAGTACAAACGTAGTGGTTGTACTAGGGAAGGTGGTGATAGTGGAGATGTGGGAGTGGAGATGGGAACATGGTGATAATGTCGATGATGACAGAAGGTAATTGTAGTAGATGATGATGCTAAGTAATTGTAGTGGTTGTGGAAAGTTTAGTCATAGTACCAAGTGGGGAGGTGAATGGGAGTGGTTTGTGCTGGGAAATGGTGGTGTAGAGAAGTGGGTGGGGTTGTTGTGGTTGTGTGGGGTGGAGTGGTAGTGATGGGGGTGGTAGTGGTGGTGGTGGTGTGGTGGTGGGAAATAATGGCAGAGGAATGTGGTTGTGGCAGAAGAGCGATGGGAAAGTGCTGGTTGTCGTAATGGCGGAGGTGATTTCGTTGATAATGGTGATTGAGACGTTGGTGATAATTGCAGCGATAGCGACGCGGAGGGACATCAGGAGATAAGAAGTAAACCGACTATTGAGAAAGGTCGTCTTGTCATAGACACGACAGTAGCCTAAAACTATCAGAATGTGAAAATTAAAACTACGTAGAATGAGCTAATGTAAATACAGTGGTAAGCTCACATTTTCTTAAGGTTCTGAACTATTAAAATCGCTCTGCACACCCGAAGCAAAATTTGTATTGATAAGATGTAATACAACGGAAGACATGATACCAATGATGTATGGATATGTATGGAAGTATGGAAGTGTTTTGTTAAACTTGGTATGATGTTTAAGCCGTGAATTATAACGCGCCATATGACTTTAACGTTATGATACTATTTGAATTCCACAATATATGGAAAAGTTAATTCTTGCATAAGACATATAGCTAATTTCTTGGCAAGTAACCACGGGTTCTCTTCAGTCACAATACTGAATGTGAAGAATGAGAAAATTAATTTGGAATCTAGAAATTATCTCACTCCAATGTCTAGAACTTCTATGCAAGAATTGGTTCTAGACAGTCACATGCCAGAACGCATTCATCCTAAGAAATAAAAATATAAAGTATTCAATCCGATGTCCCTCGGTCCAAACTATACGATAAAGTTTCGTAGTGCAGAGTCATCTCTTTCACCAAATCTGATAACCGGGTGCGTTCCTAAGATTACTTTAATTTCTACACAAAATTATTTGGAGTCTAGACTTTCATATATTATTATTTATATCTGCTTTCTGCGATCAAGAAGACCGTTTCATCATTCTTTCAAGTCCCTGCTTCATCAAAATACGAACAGGGATAGAAATAAGGAACTATTCCTGTTGACATAGAATCGTTACATTTTGACGATATTATTTCACTTCACAGGAAAATATTTTTGACTTCATGAAAGAATGAGGCGAATTTCTAAGAAATCTTTGGCGAATTCAAGGGGAAGGTAATCAGTAACTTAGAAAATAGTAGCTTGCTTGCTCTATAGCAAACGGAGTAGAGACTAGAATAATTAATAAACTAATAAATAAATACAATGAACGCATTACATAGGTAAATGATTATGTGAACGTACGGTAAGAGTAGAAGTACGAATTTGCTGTTGATCTTCAAGTGTTGAAGGAGTCAAAATCTAGAAACACGTGACGCAAAGGCCTTTACAGAGTCTATTTCTTTGACGTACTTTGTGGGCTTTTTTAGACATCTAATGGGACGAAGAGAGCAAGCATATGGGGTGACAACCAGTATTGGAAATTTTGAAATATTGTTGCTGCACGTTTTATACTTCCGGAATAGATATTCAACCTAATTACGTAGTATCAAGTAAAGAAGGTTCTTTTCGCAATAATTGGCCTACTAAATAAAAAATATATTATGGTTTTTCTTCACAGCAGCGGATTATTTAGATAAGAAAAGCATTTCTTGAAAAGGCATCTTTGTGAAGTACTTCCAGTCTGTTCTTCTTCCTCCCGCAATTGTCTCTAGCGCCTCTTCTTCCCTGGCTCCTACTGTCGTACAGCACCGCTTCTATACGGAAATCGCATCACAGGCTTATGGGCCCTTTCCGTCGTCGCTTTCTCTTTGAGTTAGCTGTGTCGCAGCAACGACCATCTCACTACGTCTTGCCTTCGCTTACGTTGCTAGGCCTTGTTCTGACACCACACCTCCTCACGTCTTCGCCTACGCCTTGCCTCCGCTACAGGAAAAGAACTCCTCAAGGACCGGGCTCGGACCGGGAGCGGTAGCTCAGTGCTGCTGCTCAACTGATGTCACTACAGCGCCTCTGATCGGGAGGCCATAGGTTCCAATCCTGACGGCGGCAGGATTTTCGACACTAGCTTTTCAGCTACGTCAAATTTGTCGCTCTCTGGAGGAGAATTCTAGAGGCCGGCTGCTCTGATCGATATTTTTGCATGGTTTCTCCGATCAACACCAGGCGAATGCCGAAGCAGTACCCTACCAAATGGGCCACGGACCGCGCGTGATTTTTCTTATCCTTGTCCTATCCTCGCCCCTTACACATATTTACACTCACATGCACTACACGACCACACATGCCGAGAGATCGGCGCGGTCGAGGTGTTGGAGCTTCTCTCGTCTGGGGCGGGGCCCCGCTGGTGGGAGATACCTGATTGGGGGAAACTCCGCTGGCTGACGATAGGGTGGCGCCGTAACTCGTTAACAAGCGGGGGAATTCCACCGCCACCTCTCGTTGAAGAAACAAGCATCACACTTATGGGACTAATGACCTCAACAGTTGACATGCCCGGAATCAATAACAACCAATCAACTAAGGTAAACTACGCCGAAAACCCAATCACGTTTTCAATGTGAAACTTTGCGTAACTGCTTCTCGAAAACAAATTAACAAATTAGTATAACAAACTTGCGGTATTAGTTACATTTTGTTAAACATTATTGAATGAATATTCATTATTAATCTATCGTTACAAAAATATAATATTACATTAGTACAATCATTAGATGCAAAAAATTTAAGTTTAACTCGCCATTATGCTAAGCAACATTTGAAAAAATCCTTACACACTCTTTTGTTTGTACACTGCAACTATGTACGAAATTTGAAAATGATACATTGAATACCTTTTTGAAAATCTGCCTCTACCTCACTGTCCTCTTATAACCACACTGCATCTTTATCGTGTTTAACACATCTCTCACAATAAAGACTTCATCTCTTCACTTTCGCTTTCTAAACTTGTCCCTAGCCCCATCCTTCCTTCGCCTAACCTCATTTTCCAATTTACAGCCGATTCTCTGGCTCTGTCTTTCTTCCTTACAGATGACGCCTTCCTTTTACATTGCGTATGGTTGAAGTCAGCGATGTTATACACGCCTCTCTAAAAAAGCACCTACTTCGTCATTTCGTTGACAGCATTTACTTACATTGCCCTGTCCGTTACCGTCTTCACAGCCACAAACCCCGCTTTAAACTCTTCATCTTCACCACAATGCAACTGCGCGCTTCACTACAAACACATCCAGCGGTTTATTACGCAGTCCGTCACCCTCTAATTCTCTCGTGAGTTTCACGACCGGTTCTCCTCGATCTTTACAGTGAACATCGTTTATAGTGAGGTGGGATTCTACCGCGCCTCGCTATAAACACTTATAAAGGTTTCTTATCCAGACCTACCTTCAGGCATCTAATTCTCGTGTGAGCTTCGCAACTACCTCGGTTTGATCGTCGCTACCGACTTAATCATCATCGCTTTCAACGGTTCCGAACCAACATCATCCTCACGATCTTTTTTTATTTAATGAACCTTACGAGTACCCCACTTTTCTTTCATCTACTCATTATTCAACACAACTATGTTCTCTATTCATCTTCACCATAACATTCAACCGCGCCTCATTCCCATTGTTTTCCAAACCTACCTCCTACTAAAATCGTTTCTCTCATCAATTACTAATCCGCCTTACTTGATCTTCGCAATGAACTTCGCCATCCTTCTCTTGAACTATTTTGAGCCCATAACTTCATATTCTTCTCCTTACAGAGCCTCAGAAGTGCCCTCACATATCTTTGATCAGCTCCGCTTCCATCTTCAACATATTACAACCTCGCCTCGCTACAAATTCTTCCAAAGGATTTCAATCTTATCTCCTCCTAATACTTTCCCTCTCATGAGTGCCAAACCGCCTTCTCTTGAGCTTCGTCATCAACTCCGCCGCCGGTTTTGCATTATTCTTGTCCTCGAGTCTTCTTCCTCAAGCTGCCCGGCGCCGACTGCCGACCTCCGTCCTCGTGCGGAAATATTCTCTCCCGCCGAGTTTACAAACTCCATGGGTCGTATTTCACGCCCTATTTACAAATAGTGCTGGCGGCGAGTGCCATGCACTGGCCCACTAAATTTTGAGAGAGCATTTAAATTTACTGGCCGTGAGAGTCGTGCAGTAAGGGACAGTAGTTTTGGCTTGCCCGCAACTGCGTTTGCTGTTGGAACACGCGTAAGATGATTAACACTTGCTCTCATTGAATCTGGTCTGATTCACAAAGTGCCTCGTGATTCATTATTATGAAATGTACGTGGTAACCATATGAAATTGCTTCTTATTAGAGCTATATAGAGGTGAATTCATTGCTGTACGCGCATTTGGTGCAAATAGTTATTACTGCATTTTAGTACCTTCTTGTACTCAATATTTCTCTTCTCTTCGTAAATAAATAACACAAAATGATAATTGATCGTACAGCACTGCGTGTTTATTACTAAAGTTTTTTATTAGAAATTTAAATAGGCAAGGTGTACGTGTGAATCAACCGAAACCTTCAACAAAAGCAGTATATAATAGAAATAACTTACCTAACGTAGCCCTTGGCGTAAGATTTTTCTATTATGCTATCTTTATACAACCATTATTTTTATTTTACATAAATAAATAAATAATGTTGTACTACTTGAAATGGCTCGTATGTGCTTCTTTCTTATAAAGAATTCCATCTCAAGTGATGAACAGCGCCTTACTCATTAATTTTTGTGATTGATTGATTTTTTCGTGTTTCCGGGCGCATCAACTGCTTTGGTTAGTGTAGTGCATGTTTCTCTCGGGAGATGGCGGTGATCATCCCCCGCTGGATGGCGAGATCCGGCGCCGACCTACCGTCGGCTAGTGGAGTATCCCCCTAACCAGGACTCTCCCACCAGCGGGGCACCGCCCCAGCCGGGCAAGCTCTAAGCACCCGACCGGTCTCCTGGAATATGTAGTAGTGTAGTGCATGTTATTTTAAGTGTGTGTGTGTGTTAAGGGAGAGGATAGGGCAAGGAAGAGGAAGGACAGATCGCGCGCGGTCTGTGGCCCGTTTGGTAGGGTACTGCTCCGGCATTCGCGTTGTGTTGATCGGAGAAATCACGGAAAACTACCGATCAGAGCAGACGGCCGCTAGATTTCTCCTCCAGACAGTGACTGAATTCGACTTAGCTGGAAAGCTAGTGTCGAAAATCCTCCCGTCGTGGGAATCTAGGACCTCCCGGTCAGAAGCGCAGCAGGGACATCAGTTAATATACTGAGCTACCGCTCTCGTAATTGTTTGTGTTATTTCTCCCCTTCTGCGAAATGTTTCGGCTGTGACTGGAAGAAAAATATTATTTCCCGTAAACCCATGCTATGGTTTACCTGTGTGGCATTTACTCTCATACCACGTCATCAGTGAATATCATTCTTATATAAAGAAGGTCCTATTCCTAACTATTTCGAGAATGAGGTGGTTTCGTTTCAAGAAACGAGCTTCTTAAAGTAAGACATGGTTGTGTAAACGTGTCATTGTAGTAGGAATTAAATCATTATTATTCGTAGGAATATCTGAATATGTTTTTACAAAACAAGTACATTGGAAAACAAAATACGAATAGGTGAAATATTAAAAATAATGAACTCAAATTCAAATTCTTAAGCTACTGCATAAAATTTGTTATTAAAATTGAATAAAAAATAGCACTATTGCAATTATGAAGACACCATTATTTTAGAAGACGAATGGTATGGAATGTCACGCGTGTTACACACGCAATTTTCAAATGCATTTACTCGCAGTTGGAGATTTTTTTAATTCGTTGCGTCGTTGTTGATGTAACGCGTCTTTTAACCCTTGTTGGGCGTTGAGCGCTTTCTTCTGGAGTAATCCTCCGTTACTGAGTAATTTCTATTCTGAATAATTACTATGTTTGTCAAGTCTCGTCAAGTCGCAGTTAGTCAGTGCCTTTTATCCCTTCGGGTAGGGGCTCGACGCCGTTGGATCCCAGGGATCCTGGACGGTCACACAACCAGCAACCCACGAGTCTCAAATTCGCTTAACCTTCGTGACTTTACGGAGCGTAGTAAACGAATTCGGCTACCGCCGCCGGCGGGCGAATATCCATTCCACGATTTCCATCGGCCAAGTGGGATGTCAAATAGTATCTGGAAGCATACCAGGATTTTTTTTTAATTTCCTTAAATTGTACGTCCAATACCATACAAATTTTTACGTTGATGACGTAATCAACTATGTAAAAATAAACTCTTAGTTGAGATATTTGGTATTGTAATGTATCCGCTGGCCAAATAGCTCAAGAATCGTGCATTTCGGGGACCTGAAAGACAGTTTCCTCCCACGTGTACCTGACTGGACAGTGTGTTCCCTTTCTATGAAGCGATACAGTCTTCGACTCCCGGCCACGGCTGTTTATAGTCTGCGATTTCTTAGCAATATCTCAGTATCCGTTGCTGTGTTACGATGAGAAAGCTTACTTTTGAGATCGAGAAAACCAGAAACGGCGTAGGGATGTGCATATGCTAATTAGCCATGGTAACAAGGTCGGGACTCCGCTGATAAAATCCTTGGCCCCCTCAAGAGCTGTTGTGCCAATACAGACTGGCAGATGGCACACAGACTGACAGATAAGAAGGCAGTTTATAACAGTAAAATATGCAAGACGTGCCGTGGCGCCGTGGTTAAATGACTGACCGTGTCACACACACACACACACACACACACACACACACACACATGCATTCACACGCACGCTCACACACACAAACCAGAGATGCTCAACGAGCGACAATCCCCGCTTCGTCAATCCTCTACAAACCGCCGAGAACGCTAATCTTTGCACATCGGATCCTGAATGCCAACCTTCCACAACTCACGGCCTGTCAGGAGGCATCAGGTTCCAACCCACGTGACCTCGGGACTCGGCGAGATTTGCGGAAGACGAATGCTGGCTTCTTCTTAAACTGAGAATGAAAGCGGACGATGGCAAACGCTGCCCGCTCCGCACGCTCTCGTGCAGTACCTACGTCCTCGGCAAAGGGGCGTTTATTCCATGGAAGCAAGGGAAGCTTCCCCTTCATTTCCAAGGATATTTTACATATTAATACCACTTGACTAATCATTTAGAATCATGTATTTGCTATCAAAGTCAAAACAGTTTAAATTGGGCGCGTCCAATCTTATCTTTACGAAATGAACACGTAATTATTATTGTCACCGATAGATAGGGTAGAGTTCGCCTGTAAAGCTCTTTGGAAGCACTGGGCTGACTGCATCCAGCGTCTCATAGCGAATGCTGTGATCAGCCGATATGCTGGCGCGTGTGGTGGGCGCGCGTAGACTCTTTCAGTCGAGCTCGTCTTTGGAAGCAATTGGCCAGATGCATACGTCGTGACTCACTGCACGTGTGTGGTGAGCTCCGCATGTGCTTATCGGTTCAGTGTTTAATTTGTCGGCTTATTCATGTGAATAATTAACAATCTAATTAATGTATCTGCTTCCCTAGAAAACAAAATTCACCACTCGCCACTGGTCCTCGACGTCGGTCAGAGACGGGCGCGTGCTGCCAATACCACTGCCCATCTTGTACGATGCCGGCGCGTTCGCATTGTAAGGCAATTCGCCGCGACGTTAGTTCAGATCTGTTAAGTCAGCCAAATTACCACTAGTACAAGCAAACAGATGACCACACCGGACTCGAGATAGAATTCGCGAAAAGGTACTCTCGTACAAAGCAGGCATTATGATCACGCAACTACATGTCAATCTCCCACTGAACCACCCGGAACCTTCGGTCATCAGACTAAGAATCCGAGATCGTCCGGAGGCAATGCTGCATGAACTTCCCGCTCCGGTGACTGCCCACTAGCCGTCGCCTCAGCAAGACCAGACTCTGGGGCGTGGACTCTGCCACTCAAGGCAGTAGTTCTGCAAGCAGGTAGGGGCGCCTCTGCCCAGAGACATTCTCCCAAGTGCCGGAAGCTTTCTTCTTCACAGACGAGAACGATTGATGATGGAGGGGTAGCAGTTCAATCAAAGAGACAATACAAATTACATGTAAGTTTTAAACAGCTCTTGTGATCACGTGTAACTATCAATAAGTAATGAATCGTTTAATCACTACCACATCTCATTTATTGGAGTAATTAAATTCATGTGTAGTCAAATTCAAACCTTTCTTCGGGACGAGCATGGTATGTCTTTCTTACCACAAACTTGCAATTGTTTAGAGCTGCCAGTTACTGCAGTAATAAGGAAAGACAGGATGTTTCGGATTGACCGATGACTAGCAATCACCGGGTGATCCAAATTATAATTGACCCCCAATAGCGTACGGCTTCATAGCTGTTTCCCTAAATTTTGAATAAAAACTCTTATATCAAGTGAATGTGATTTTAAAATGATTTCCTCCAGAACAGTTAAAGTACATAAACACGTTTTTTACTATTTCATTAATTTTTATGTTCGCTAATCGTAAATGTGTGAAGAATGAGATAAATATATGTTAAACATTAATCAGTATTTAAAAATGATATCTAATTTTAAGAGTGAAGTAGCACATGTTGTAAATAAGAAACAATATTGGTAATTTACTCCATAACATTCTCGTAATATTATTGTTCTTCTCCACTAAAGGTCGACCACCAAATGCAATACGTTAGCACCAGAGGAGACCAGAAGGGGGGAGGGCAGCTACAACAACCTGCTCCAGACTCCGACTCAATTGGGACGTCGAACTTTCTTTCTACTCAAAAGAAATTAATAACATTTATATCAAATCAAAATTTAACACTTAAGTTGTTTCTGATGATGGAAAAATGAATGTTGTTTATGAATTGGAAGAGGAAAACAAATTTTGTTTGAAATTAAGGGCCATCTTGAATCAATTGACCAGGACCTTGTATTCTCCGGGGGCCGCTGACCAGCACGCCGTTCGCACATTGCGATGTAACGGGAGGGCATCCCAGTGCAGGGGGGAGGGTCCCCACTGAGATCGCACCGCCACGGCATACGAATCCGGGCGCCGCCGAGCGACCTACGCAGCAGGGCGTCCGCGCGGCAGCCGGGGCACCACAAAAGAGCGCCATTCACATGCGGGACGCGACGCCGCGAGACGAAAAGGCGGGCGGCCTGAAGTGGGCGGGGCGCGAAATGGAGCCGTGACGCTCCCCCAACAGCTTACAGGTCACGCGGCGATCAAAAGGAATGGAGCAGGAAGTCGAATAACCGTTATTTATACAACAGGGGTTTAAAGTAGTGTTTTATCCACGGAGTAGAAATGTTAAGTTCCTTAACTTCCGTGAGTGTCTTTCACGATGACACTTGAACGTAAATCGATTGTAAACGCAAAGGTTTTGAGAATTATTTTTCCACGGCACTACAATGTTATTCAACCTCAATTGACGCTATCTCCCTTGATGGTCTTGATGGTTGCAAAGCCCATCGAAACATCTTGATTTTCACTGATATTTATTTTCCTGTTGGCAACTGCTGAGATCCAATCTCCTAAATATTTCGCTTAATTTTACTTCAGAGGAGACTGAATGGTGTATTTCAGAATTCTCCTGAATACAAACGGTTGACAAATGTCAATGCCCGCCTCCTAATTAGTCGAATTTAAAATTCTAATAATTTGATCTAAATGATAATCAACATTCTAAAACATTCCTCCATATAGTGCAAACGTAATTAATAATGCGGAAATACCCTCAGAAATTTTACAAGTGATTAACAATTTGCTTAATTGGCTAACAAGATTGTGGAGTTAATTTATTTTCATCTAATTGATTCCTTTACGTGGAATGACACAAAACAATACAATATAATTTGTTTTGTGTACACATTATGATACTGATTTGTTCTAAATAATAATGGAGCAGTGGAGACGTAGACAAATCGGCAGATCTCCGAAAAAACTATCACAAACTCGCTATCTCCACCACAAATTCCACACGGATCGACCGCTATTTACATCCTGACACTAAACATACGCAGCATAGGAAGGCGCGGAATCAGTCCAAACCCAGAGCACACGCAGCACCCGAAGGCGCAAAACCGTGTGGGTCGTCTCGTACACGACCAAAACCCAAAGCACTGGGTCATCCTGAACCCGAAGTACACGCAGCATCCGAAGACGAAAAATCGCCAGGAGTCGTCCGGCCTCTAAATAGCGTAGGGTCAGTCTGAATACGAAGTGCACACAGTACTCGAATACGCAAAATCGCGCTGTTTTAGGCCAAACAGCCCAAGCGAACGCAGGCTTCGAAGACGCAAAATCACCTGGAGTCGTCCAGAACCCGAAGCAAGCACAGCACCCGAATTGCGTAGGGTCAGCCTGAATACGAAGTGCACACAGCACCTGAATACGCACAATCGCGCGTTTCCAAACCCGCAGGCGAAGACGCAAAATCACCGGAGTCGTCAGAACCCGAAGCAGCACAGCACCCGAAATTGCGTAGGGTCAGCTGATACGAAGTGCACACCACTAACCGAACACTCAAAATCACGTGGTTTCAGTCCAAAAAGCCCAAGCACATACAGGCCCCGAAGTTGCACCCAAGCGAAAACAGCAGCTCTCAAAGTCAAAAAATTGCACGGTTTCAGCTCAAACAGCCCAATCGCATGCAGGCCCCAACGACGCAAAATCACGCGGGGGGAGGGCAGCTTGTGACGTAGCAGGCGATTGCGAGGCCGGGCGACGTCCGGAGAAGGCGCACGGGCGTTGGGCGGGCGAGGGGCGGGCGATTGAGCGCGGGCGTGGCCGGAGGGTGGGGGAAGCAGCGCTCGCGGCCCATTTGCTAATTGCGCGCCTCATCGCCGGCCCCGCGCCGCCGCCCGCCAGGCATTTGTTTCGGTTCATTTGTCTGCCTCTTCCCGTCCCACAGTCGACCGCTCGTTCGCTACTGTTGTAGTCGGCCCAACACGCGGCACTGTCTGGGAACTGTACCAGTGGTGCAATAATCACAAACACGACTCACACCCATTTAGATTTTTTTTGAACACTCATTTCTCAAGTTGGGTTTTGGAAATGTTTATTGACTCTATTTTGGCTATAATAGCTTTTTCTATCGGTGTAGACACATAATTATAACACTACTAAATACTAATTGAATAAAGGTATTGTCCTGAGAAAGCAACAATAGATATTATCAATTTGATTTCAATAGTGTAAATGTGAATAAAGTTTATTTTGCAACATCAGCTTTAAATTATTATCTAATGTTAATGGGGAAAATTAGGAAGTTGCGATCTAAACTTCTTTGTTTTTTGTTTTTTTTTACAAAATCACGGTAGTGACTCCGCAAGACGACTGCATGGGCGGTCATGTGACCCCTAGTTGCGGCGTTATGTCGGCCACGGTGGCGAACCGTACGATACACATTTACTTTCTGTACGCGAAGAGTTTCTTCCGCGCTTTTTGCCATACTTCGATACCATTTAAGTTCTTTATATTTTTGAAAAAGGATTTTTTTATGTAAGGTTAGGGTGAATAAGGGACCAAATAGTAAATGAGGCTTGTATGTCAAATAAGTCTTATTTGGCAAATAACGGACCAATTAGGATCAGAAAAAGGCATGATTGCAATACAATTAATATTCCAAAGTATTGAATGTTTGATACATGATGCCGAAAAATGCATGAAAATAACTTACCTTGCAATGGGACAGTAAAACGTCACAGTTGAAGTGTATTTGTTTCTTAGTAAGTGCGTTTATCTGTATGAGTAAAGTTTCTTTTTTATTTTGCTTTTACAAAAAAAGAGCCAGGTAGATAGGCTCTTTTACAGACGTTAGTAACAAATTGTAATAAATGAATATCCCGACAATGCTGGGTTTCTTGAGCTGTCCCGCATATAATTTAATGCTCTTACGTTGTCGTTTTTCAAAATATTGTTTGGAATTCCAGTAATGCCAACCCTTTACTTAATAAGAAACTTAGTGGATTAACTGTTACTCTGTCAAGACGAATTAGCTAAGACTAGACAACACGAATAGCAACTACTAACTTGTGTAGAAGAAAACATCTTTTAAAATCACTTCCCATTGACATTTTACATTACTTAAAAAGTATAACACAGTGCACTGAAAAACAGCTTTTCACTCTGATGTCATTGACGATTTTGCTCTTGTCTTGCAAATATGAATTTTGAACATATTTTTTAAAATAGTCTCTTGGAATTAACATTCTATGATACATTTTATGAATTTTACCTAATACTATTAATTTTTATCTTATTATAGTGTGACATACCCATATGTCACATTAAAATTAACATTTATGGGTAGACAATATGGTGGAACATGCATTACGAAATATCACGAGAGCTAGAGCTTAGCAACGACCATGAATAAACAATGTAGTTTTTGTTTTTTGTAAATGCATTAACAGTTCTGGATGCCGAAAGTAGAAAATTTGGGATTGGGCGAAGAAGTCAGCTACATCAAAATATAACAAACGTATGGATTGGCTGGGTGAGAGAAGGAGGGTCAAATGTTATGAAAAAAATGAAGGTAGTTTAATACGAAGTCTTCGAGGGATGAATCATGCAGAAAGATTTCATTCTGCTCGGAAACGCGCTTCTGAACTGATCATAGATATTTTCATGTGGAAGCAATATTGAAGTATAAATTGGAACTTTGTCGGGAGTGGTAATCGAGTTCGGGACTATGTCATAGGACGTAATGGGACTGATAATTTTGATAGTTTGAGACCAGCTTGGATAGGGCAGAAGAGGATTTCGTGAAACTTTGGACTACGGCAAGCTCGCAAGATATTTCGACTGAGAAGTCTACGAGGGACATCAACGAAGAAAAGATAAGTTAACCGCGGTATAAATTGTAAATTGAAGAGATCTTGATCAAAGGCCTAAAAATTGTAAATTCTCTAAATTGTTTGCTAAAAGGCAAAATAAACTTTGTTGAATTTTGTTCTTTAGAAAGAAAGTGATTTTTCATTTAGTCAATCCAAACAGAAATGAACTAGGAATAGAATCATTCTATTTCAGATTCCCAGCTGCACTGTATAGTCGAGCGGATCCTATAATCCATTATAGAGGTAATAAGTTATATATATCGTGACCCATTGACCAGCAAGCCGGACGCTAAGATCTTTGCAGATATAAATGTAGAGAGAGGAAAATTTTGGTATATCTCAAAATGGCGCCTCAACGTGATGCATAATTTGTTATAATTTATAACAATTGGTGACACGGATAAAATTAGTCTTATAAATTATAATATAGTGATCCAAAGGGAATCTGAAATTTATGGATTGACATTTGAAATTAATTGTTAATTATAAGAAAAGGGCCAAGACCATTTCATTGGTGTGTTTTAAAATAATTTAACAGAGATTTTAATTTGATTAGAATTCAAAATGGATACTAGAGTGAAAATTGCGTATGAGAATGTTATGTAGATGATATGGCGTCTGCTAATACTAACCCCGAGGGAGAAATTTCGCGTGAAATTATTGAGATTGAACCACAAGAAAAGGAAATAATGGCTGCACCGTTAGAAAATATGGACCCTAATAATTTAATTCTTAAGATGTTAGCAGATATGAATAATAAATTAGATGGAATCACTTCAGATATGAATATTGAATTTGAAAAAAATAACGTTAAATTGGAAGGAATGACATCGGAAATGTCATTAGAATTGAAGAATGTTGTCAGAAATACAGAGAAATAGTGCAATTACGGGTGGATACATCGGCTGAATTTAACATTATTCATGGTAAAATTGAGTCTTGTAATAATCAAGTCGACCAAATGCAGAGGGAATTAAAAGAATCTGGCGACAAAATTAATTCCCAAGTTAATGATTCACAGGAAAACATTGTGACATTAGGACATTTTCATGACCAACAATGCGAAAAGTTGACAATCGTCGAATCGCGTGTAGAGAATTTAAATGCAATGTCGCTTCAACATGGTGAAACAATTGAAAACAGAGAATCTAAATTAGTTAATTCGGATTGTAAATTAGAAAACGAATACAGGAGGGACTTAGAAACATTAAAATGGTGCAAGAATCTGAATCTGGGAAATATATGTCGGACATTAAGGACAAGATTGATCAGTTAGAAAATGAATTCATGATGCGTTCACAGGGAAATATACCAATGCATGCATCGGCGCTAATACCAGCCACTAAAATTTCATAATGATAATGAGGCGTGATGGTTCTTAAGGAGTTGAATAGCATTGAAGTATCGGCGGAAGATTTATTAAGGGAAGATACAGACGAACGGGCGGAGAATAGCACGTGTTTAATTTTGAAGAGGATATTTCGGAATGTACCTGTAGACATTTCAATTGACACAGGTGCTAATGTTTGTGCAGTGTCGGAAAAATTGTATGAGCAGTTAAAGAAAAGGAAATAAAATTGATGAGCTACCCACAGGAGTTTGGATATTCGGACAGCTAATGGAAGGCGCATCGAAACGAGAAGTCGGCAAATTGGGTGGAAGTGAAGTTCAAGGGATCACAATTCAGTTTCCGGCAATTGTAGTGAAGAATTTGATTCGTCCAATTATTTTGGGATTGATGGCCCAAAATGTGTGACGCCAAGGTCGACATAGGTAACAGGAGTGTATTGTTACGAGGTGACAAAGGGCAACAACATTGTTTAGGGATCAAAGACCAGGAGGGCGAAGATATGTGTATTTGCGATATTGCGGAACAAATTGAAGAGACCAGGGACCAGATCCACACGGCAGCAGAGGGCGCGGTCGACGAAAACGGAATAGATGCTAGTGAAGCTATTGAAATGTTAGTCAATGAATATAGAGATATTTTGGAAGTTCAAGGGAGCCGGTAAAGGGATATCAATTTAAAATTGAATTGATGGATGAGGAACCTTTAATCTGAAACAATATCCGATCCCCCATGTATATAAAAGCGAAGTACGTAAACAAATAAACACGATGCTTGTGGATGGTATAATAAAAAAATCGATGACACCGTATGTAAGCCCAATAGTGATAGTTCGTAAGAAAGACAAGATAAGATTTTGTGTTGATGCTAGGAAACTCAATATCAAGACCATCGCTCGTCATGAAAAACCGCCGAAATTAGATGAAATGATGTGGAAGGTAAAAGGAGCTCGGATATTCACGGGACTGGATTTTACTGCGTCGTACTGGCAAATTGGACTACACCCAGATGATGTGAGAGATACGCGAATAATTTATGACAATTTGAGGGAGGCAGCGGCCAAAAGAAAGCTAAAACAGAAACAATGCTTTCGAGGCGAGTATAAGGAGGGTGATGAAGTGTTAATTAGAGTACCTCAAGTGTCGTCAGTGGATAGAAGCTATTTATAAATTTTTCCCGTTGTATAAAGGACCGTACCGAATTTGTAAAGTATTAACAAGAATGCCGCGATTTTGAATGATGAAAATGGACGGCAAATGGGAACATATAACTACAGGAACATGAAGCCGTATATGAGGACGACACATGATTAAATATACTGGTCATAACAGAGATTTGTAAATAGTTGTAAATATTAGGTGTAATAGTTTTCTTTTGGTATTGTTTGTCATTATGTATATTTTGTCAGTTTGTGTAGGGAGTTTAATTTAAAGTGTATGTGTATTCAATGAAGTTAATGGGGAGCAAATATAGCAGATACGGCTATTAGAATACATGATGAAATGGTTATTGTTGGCACATTCCGAAAGGAAAATGTAAATAGTTTTAAGGCAGCAAGAAACAAGACCTAGTGCAGTGCAAAGTGTAAAGTGTTAATGTCGTTTAGTGTGAAGAAGCAAGAAGAAAGTGTTCAATTTTAGTCTTGTCATTTAGTTAGGTTGTAGCAAACCAAATGACGCTTGGAGAGGGGAAGCTGTGACATACCCATATGTCACATTAAAATTAACATTTATGGGTAGACAATATGGTGGAACATGCATTACGAAATATCACGAGAGCTAGAGCTTAGCAACGACCGTGAATAAACAATGTAGTTTTTGTTTTTTGTAAATGCATTAACAGTTCTGGATGCCGAAAGTAGAAAATTTGGGATTGGGCGAAGAAGTCAGCTACATCAAAATATAACAAACGTATGGATTGGCTGGGTGAGAGAAGGAGGGTCAAATGTTATGAAAAAAATGAAGGTAGTTTAATACGAAGTCTTCGAGGGATGAATCATGCAGAAAGATTTCATTCTGCTCGGAAACGCGCTTCTGAACTGATCATAGATATTTTCATGTGGAAGCAATATTGAAGTATAAATTGGAACTTTGTCGGGAGTGGTAATCGAGTTCGGGACTATGTCATAGGACGTAATCGGGACTGATAATTTTGATAGTTTGAGACCAGCTTGGATAGGGCAGAAGAGGATTTCGTGAAACTTTGGACTACGGCAAGCTCGCAAGATATTTCGACTGAGAAGTCTACGAGGGACATCAACGAAGAAAGATAAGTTAACCGGTATAAATTGTAAATTGAAAGAGATCTTGATCAAAGACCTAAAAAATTGTAAATTCTCTAAATTGTTTGCTAAAAGGCAAAATAAACTTTGTTGAATTTTGTTCTTTAGAAAGAAAGTGATTTTCATTTAGTCAATCCAAACGAAATGAACTAGGAATAGAATCATTCTATTTCAGATTCCCAGCTGCGCTGTATAGTCATGGATCCTATAATCCATTATAGAGGTAATAAGGATTATAATATATCGTGACCCATTGACCCAGCAAGCCGGACGCTAAGATCTTTAGCAGATATAAATGTAGAGAGAGGAAAATTTTGGTATATCTCAATAGACATAAACGCTAAAATACGAATATTTACATTTTAAACCGTAAATAATAGGGAAAGATACTGCACTATTTAAAAAAATGTGTATGATAACGAATATCAGGTACTCTTTCAATGTTTTATGTTTGTATTGCATGTGAAATATCAAAAAAAACTTCTCAGATCTCACTACTACAACCGACTTGTAAACTAAACTTGGCTTTTCACTCCTCCAGAGCAATCAAAAAAATTATAAAATTTTAGGAGAAAAATAAATGTATTATTTTAATAAACAATTTACAATATTTGCTTACTTCTAAAATTAATGGGTATTTACTAAAATTATTGCTACTACAATATGTACATAAAATATATATATCGCGTTATTATTTTTACGTGAACCTTGAACACAATGTTTGTATATTTACTTCGAATTCTCTTTCTTTATTGGTGATTAATATTAACACTTCTCTTTATGAATTATTTTGTTATTATTATAAAAGTACACTTTTTTACATTAATATGTTTAGTATTGGCACTTTACTTAACAACGTTTAATTGTTGTTCATTTTCTAGTATCAAAATTGTTTGGTTTTTCTGACGATATTTGAATCTAGTATTTTTTTCAACTCAAACACATTTTTCATATTAATCAAAAAATATATATTAATTTAATTTTGTGTCTTGCTTATTTGTCGTGAAATGTTGGTAACTTCCAATAAATAAAATTCATGGCACTTTTGCATTTGAAAATGAAATTCCATACACTTCTGTCCAACAAATCTATATGTACAAATCTACTTGTCAAACCTCACAGTGCAAATTCCCCAAATCTGACTTATTCACGATGAATGGTCCCACAATCCGAGAGCCAATCGACTGAAATTTTACATGTGTTATAATACAAGTATTTGTCGCTGGATCTGTTTAACGAACATGCACCCGCACAACAATTATTCCACGCGGCTCTTCCGAGCAGCGGACGACAAATCCGAAGATGAATTGCCGGGCGGCGGCACCACATTTTCCATCGCAAATCATGTCGCTCGCTCCAATAATCGCGCGGCGCGACACTCTGCGTCAACCGTAAGCATTCCTAGAGAGCTGCTCTCGCCCGCCAGCCCGCTCTCGCGTCCGCCCAAGCGACTGGGCGCGAGCAGTCCATATTTCACCCACGGATCCAGAACTAATAAAACATCGCAAATATCAATCTACATTCATGAGCGCTGCGGGGACGCAGGGTGAAGGTTGCAGGAGAGAGGGTGGGGAGGGGTGGGGCGGGGAGGGGCGGGGCGGGGCGAGGCACAGCGTGGTGAGGAAGGAGCAGGGAAGCGGGTGGGGCGGAGGGGAGGGCAAGCTAAATTTATTGGGGGTGCCCCAGGCTCTGTGGGATGGCTTGCACGTGCGTGTGTGGCCGTGTGTCTGTGTGAAAATGCGTGCGTGGAGGTGCGTAGAGTGTGCGAACGTGTATGTGAGCGGATCCTGTGTCATTTTCTAGTGTTTGCTTGAGGGGTAATGTGTGCTTCATGGGAGTATATATTTGTGTGCTCGCATTTGGTTTGTTACCTCAACGCAATAGAAGCTTTGGAGATATTCTGATCATAATGAAGAAATAGATGATAAATAAAATTCCATGCCTTCATTCTTTATATAGATTTTATTTTTGTGAATGAATTTTAATATTGTTTGAACTATTTCTTTTAGTATTTGAATATGGTGTGTTTTCATGGTGCGACATGCATACTTATGGCAAATCGAAATTAGCCGCATTTTTTCTTTTTGTTATTTAAGGTCGTATTAACATCTAGGCCATTAGTGACCACTATTGGAGTTAACGTTATGGCAACTATAAATATGAAATAATATGGTGATTATAAGGGGTGAAAGGATGAACACAAATACAACCATTCCCAAGGCGAGACTCGAACCAGCGATCCTTCGGTTCGCTTTTGTATTCCCACGTAAGGTCTTTTCACCATGTGGTTGGTTTCTTATACTAATAAACATGGTTTATACACTATCATCTTTTCCACAATTATTCATCTCTGATGACGTTAAATATATTTAAAAATGCATTTGGAATCCAACGTTGCAAACTTTTTGACAGACGGCTTCAATAATTTCCTCCGATCGATTCCAGACTAATATCGATGCGGAACCGTGTGCAGTATTTCTTTTATAATCTTGTCCCGCTCCTATTATCAGGGTTACACGATGTGGCGAACCGGATGAATCACTTAACTTATTTGGTCCGTATATCCGTCAGCCTTCACACGTCTCAATTTTTTAATGGTCTCTAACACGGAGACTTTCGTGAAAAGTCTCGGTATATTCGACGAAGATGCGGTAGATGTAATAAACCCGAAAGAAAAAAAATCACTTCTTATTCTGCACTCGATAATCCTTCCCTCCAATGATGCGAAGTATTTCGTCCACACCATCAGAAGTCTGGAAGTTACGACGTTCTCTAGAATACTGCTGAGCTCAATAAGCCGTACGGAGAGTACGAAGCATAAACAAACAACGCGTGTCCATCTCAGTATATTGGACCTGGTTTACGACCTGGGGCATCCTCTCCTGCCGCGTCCACGGTCACTTCGTGAGACCAAAACTTAGCCTTGAAGCTTGTTCCCCGGACGACACTGAGGAGTGCCAGACATGCAAGCATACACGTGTTATGAGAACCGACCCGAAAACAAACTAAGGAAAATTGCTTCCGAAACAAAGTGGCTACTGAATATTTAAGATCGCTTTAAGCGATGGTAAGACCATGTTCGGATTGTGTAAAAGAGATAATTATCTTATTAGTTTCTCGTTGGCCTATTAATAGAAAACGGAGTGGAATAATTAATAGAATAGGCATGTGATATTTAGGAACAGTATAGCTGATAGGAAGCGAGGAATATTCGAGTGTTCTTGTGACAAATTTGTTCATAAAGAAAGGTACACTTTACGGCGCTAATGCGATCAGAAAGTTTGTTTCTATTACTATTTGTTTTAGTGGACATCCCAATAATGATTGTGGTGTTTATGTTTTGCGACAAATTAGGTTATTTGACTAATTACCCAACATTTCAATTAATCGGAATATTAAACTAATTTAATCACCGAAATACATGATTAACGTTTTTATTTTTGATAGGTAATATAATCATGACTGACAATCAATATCTCACCACATGATAAAATATATGTTCAAAATTTATTGATAGCAATTTAGAACAAAGACAAACTTCTGAGAAAGAGATAACTTACTCTAGGTTAAATGATTAACTAGAATATGTGAAAAGGACAATTTAAAATCTTTCAAAATCTGCCAAATTAGGGTAAAATAATGATAAAATGAAAATAATGATTAATACTGAAAAAATGTTAGCTAGCAACTTATTACCTAGAAGGAAGTAGTACCCGCATAGATTACCAATCAGTTGGTATTTAATGACTATTCATGGAATAAAAGAATGTTCGCTAATGCAAACTCTAGGTTACCTGAGATTTCTGTTCAGAATACGGAACAAAATCAAAGATACCAAACATCTCTACAAACCCCAAAACGTCCCGAGAACGAGTGCCCAGGTTTTTCTCAGTCACGACTCTATGGGGTTGCATATACCACGCAAGCGCCCTGAGCGCGACCAAGGTAGGCAATCGCAGTGCCCGGCGACGCTCGTAATATTCCGCGTGGAAGAACCCTCGTTTCCGAATCACCCCCCTAGGAGCGCGCCCGTTATAAACTTACGTAGTAAAGCTGCTCGTGGAGCCGAGCCGCGCGCGCGATCCTCTCATTAGAAACTCGCAAGTCTTTAAAGAACAGCGCGCGCCGCCCGGAAACTCTCTTTAAAGAGGCGGCGGAACGCCCCCCCCCCGCGCCACGCCCACTCCCGCTGCTCAGTCCCCGCCCTCGCACGCACGAACTTCCCCGCTTGCATTTCGTCCCAGAGTTAGAGCTACTTCCCTGCCCATTCCCCCGCCGTTTCCCTAACTGGGTCCCCACCTATTCGGCGTCAGTGACCTGTTGTGGGTTTCAGTCCGAACCCCGCCTCTTTCGCACCTGGATCCCCGCCACCTCTCTGCCTGGGTCTCGGTCTGGGAGCTCCCGTTACTTCAGTGTCGTGTACTGTTTTTCAACCAGATCCCCGCCACCTCTCTGCCTGTGTCCCCGCCGTTTCCCTAACTGGGTCCCCACCTATACGGCACCGTGTGGGTTTCAGTCGGAACCCCGCCTCTTTCCACCTGGATCCCCGCCACCTCTCTGGCTGGGTCTCGGTCTGTTTTCCTGCCTGTGTCCCCGCCATTTCCCTAACTGGGGGGACTGCCACTGCGGTGTCGTGTCCCCGTTACTTCAGTGTCGTGTACTGTTTTTCCCAGTCCCCGCCTCTTCACTACCCCTTTTTCCTGTCTGTCTCTTTCTGTATCTCGTACCCTTTCCTGCCTGTATCCTCGTCATTTGCCTGACTGGGTGTCTGCCACTGTGGTGTCAGTGCTCTCCTCTATGTGAACTGTTGTCGGTTTCAGTTAAAAACCCGCCTCTTCGTCACCTGGATCCCCGCCTTTTCGCTATGTCTC
Source organism: Teleogryllus oceanicus (assembly GCA_964035755.1). Classification (NCBI taxonomy): domain Eukaryota; kingdom Metazoa; phylum Arthropoda; class Insecta; order Orthoptera; family Gryllidae; genus Teleogryllus; species Teleogryllus oceanicus. The sequence goes on from CAXIVR010000003.1 coordinate 173,892,953, forward strand.
GATACTTTTTCTGTCTGTATCTCTGCCATTTCTCCGCTGTCACTCCTGCACTTTCTTGTTTGTGACTCCTCTACTTAGCGGCTTGTGTCTCCGCCACTTGTCTTGTTACTTATCCCACTACACCAAGTTTTTCTGTTATTTTCCCAGATGTCCTCGCCATTTCCTTGGGCGTGTCTTTTCCATTTTATCATTCATAACTCCAACTCATTTGAGCCATTTCCCCATTCATGGTGTTAAATAGAGCAAAATAATGATTTTTGTCTGCGAAAGAAAACAGGTTTACTTAGGGTGAAACTGTTCACATTAAATGTGTACTTTGACGATGTATCACATTTCATGTGCGTAAATTAAAATGGGTATCAATTTTCTTTCCAAGTTTGAGATTACCATGCATAAGGTGGCGTGCAATAAATTTCTTTGTTACGGACGTTGGTGGTAATGGAAAGTCTGATGATGATTAAAATGGAGATGTTTCATTTTTTTCTGGAAGCAGTAATTACAGAGCTTGGCGACATTACAGTATATTTGCGATTTTAATATTGCAATGATAGGTAGAGTTCTTAAATTGTGTGCTAAGTACAGTTAATATAATTTTCTTAAGTACATTCAAACGACACAAGCTTAACGTTTACTTGCGTTTCATTGCACTTTTTCAAAATATATAATCAAAGAGGATTTCTATTCTTAAATACCGTTAATTCAACTCAAAAATTCTAAAAAATAATGGATACTTAACACTCTCTCCATGAAATGTGATAAAGAGTCGACTTTACAAGAACATTATATCCGAGACTGAAGAAACTGACCATGCATGATATAGAGCAGGTGTGTCCAACGTGCAAGGCCGCAAGGTCCACAAATAAAACCTTCAATATGGTTGCGGGCCGTATTTTCATTACTCCGGCGATCCACACCTGACTTCTCCCTATTGTTGATCTCGGCAGTTTGCCCGGCTGCTCTGAAAGGAGGGATGGAAGAAAGGAATCATGAGTGATAGCATACTGAACCTTGCCTTACGCAATGAATCAAATAGGGGTGATTTTTAATTTCTTAATTTCAAAAAGAAAAAATCATTAAATATAAACTTCATCTATTTTCACTTTAAGGGGGTGTTGACCCCAGCAGAGCGCGTACATTAAGGGCACAACGCCCTCGCCCGACATGGTTGCACGGGACTTTCACTTGACTAATACCCTGCCACGTGGCACAATAAATGGCTCCGTGAACTGCATGTGTCCCGCGGGCTACCAGTTCGACAACCCTGATATAGAGCAATGTAAGGCGTATTTTAAAAGAGGTAACTTGCAAAGTGTTTCTAAAAAGGAGCAGCCACTGCGCTCTATACAAACTTTCAGATTTTAATTATCTGTAATCAAATCATTAAAAGTACTTTTTTAATACATCGTAGGCGGGTTGTAATTACGTTGTTGTGAAAGAAAATTGTTTCACTATTTAAATATGAAACATATAGACGGAGGGAGATAAAGAAAATCAACATTCGCCAATTATTAATCAATATAATGCTGTTAACTTTTTTATTTCATTATATTAAATTAAAATTTTCTCATTTGTAAATGCATGAAATAACCATATTTCTCAGCTTTAGTCAACCACTTTCCTCAGCACAATAAATGGCTCCGTGAACTTCATGTGTGAACTGCATTTTCTACCGTCCACCACATAGCTAACATTTGCGTCATAGGCAAGCATGCGGCACATATGGAGACACTTCCATTAACGTTGGACGTCTTGGTCCTCTCTAGGGACACATTCAACCTTCTCAAAACGCCCACGTCCTCACATATTGCGACATGCGTCTTCGTCGCCACCGCCCCCACAGGACAACACCGACAACCACGCCCACCCACGTCTACACCAATGGTGTCGCCCGCTCTACGTCTGAACATTTTCCACCCTGTCCGCCCACGACACGTCTCCACCAATCACAGGCGCTTTCAGACCGCCGCTTTGCAAATAAAGCGGAGCTCGGAGCAAGCATCGTGCCATCTACTTGCTCGTCACCTTTGAAATTCAGGCAAGTGCTTTCCAAACGACGTATACATCTATGGAACATGGCGGTTAATGTCAAGGATCTTGTGACACTAAGTGCCTTTTTTTCTTTCATACTGTTTCGACATGTAGCAATTTTCTTGTTATCGACTGAACTCGTGTTTCCACACAATCATACACTTACTCCTACACTCGCACTTACTAGTTACACTTTACGACATCAGCCAACTTACATTCTAGCTATAGCGTTCTTTTTTTCTATATTTTTATTGTAAAAATATTTAGAATGATTTTTGGCATTCTAAACATGGAAAATACGCTTCATAGAATACCCCAAAAGTAAAACATGACGATTTCAAATATTATCTATTTAAATCAGATCTATATCTAAATTACTGCGTTCGTAAAACTGATACATGAACATTGAAAAGAAAAAATCTAGATTTGTAGAATAAACTTCATTTTCGTCTAGTTTATACTTTAATGACAAAATGAACATATACAATCTTCATCTATTTTCTTTGTAGTGTTGGTTTGTCACTACATCATCCTCCTCCTACAACTTCCCAAATTGTCTTCATCATTAGTATCTCCTGCATTACTCTTCACTAGAACTCCATTCTCACTCTCAGGTAGACACTCACACGCGAATATATTCTCATCTTTTATTCACCCTACTCTACTCACCAGTTTCTGCGAAACCCTAAACACTCATCACCATCCACACGGATTTCTGGGGAATGAACGAAACATCCACCCACATCTCCATACATCCTTACCAGAACACTAATGCCACGTGCTTTGTGCCTCTTCCAAACGCGACGTCCTCCTCGCCCCTGTTGCTTGGGGAGGCCCCTTTCGCGAACGAAACGACGCAGAAGAAATGCCGCGTTGGCGGCTCCACGCCGCCGCATATAAAAACATGTTTTCTTCGCCGCGCTGTTTTCTCGCGCTGTGCACGGGGATCTGGTGCTGATGGCGTCGGGGGCGGCCGCGGGCGCGTGAGCGAGTGAGAGCGCGGGTGAGAACGCGGGTGAGCGCGCGGGTGAGGGCGCGGGTGAGGGCGCGGGTGAGGCGCGGTGAGGGCGCGGGTGAGGGCGCGGGTGAGGGCGCGGGTGAGGGCGGGTGAGGGCGGGTGAGGGCGCGGGTGAGGGCGCGGTGAGGCGCGGTGAGGGCGCGGGTGAGGGCGCGGTGAGGCGCAGGTGAGGCGCGGGCGCGTGAGCGAGTGAGAGCGCGGGTGAGAACGCGGGTGAGCGCGCGGGTGAGCGCGCGGGTGAGCGGTGAGGGCGCGGTGAGGCGCGGGTGAGGGCGCGGTGAGGGCGCGGTGAGGGCGCGGTGAGGGCGCGGTGAGGGCGCGGTGAGGGCGCGGTGAGGGCGCGGGTGAGGCGCGGGTGAGGGCGCGGTGAGGGCGCGGTGAGGGCGCAGGTGAGGGCGCGGGTGAGGGCGCGGTGAGGGCGCGGGTGAGGGCGCGGGTGAGGGCGCGGTGAGGGCGCGGTGAGGGCGCGGTGAGGGCGCGGGTGAGGGCGCGGGGAGGGCGCGGGTGAGGGCGCGGGTGTGGGCGCGGGTGAGGGCGCGGGTGAGCGCGCGGGTGAGGGCGCGGGTGAGGGCGCGGGTGAGGGCGCGGGTGAGGGCGCGGGTGAGGGCGCGGGTGAGGGCGCGGGTGAGGGCGCGGGTGAGGGCGCGTGGGGCGCGGGTGAGGGCGCGGGTGAGGGCGCGGGTGAGGGCGCGGGTGAGGGCGCGGGTGAGGGCGCGGGTGAGGGCGCGGGTGAGGGCGCGGGTGAGGGCGCGGTGAGGGCGCGGTGAGGGGCGCGGTGAGGGCGCGGGTGAGGGCGCGGGTGAGGGCGCGGTGAGGGCGCGGGTGAGGGCGCGGGTGAGGGCGCGGGTGAGGGCGCGGGTGAGGGCGCGGGTGAGGGCGCGGGTGAGGGCGCGGGTGAGGGCGCGGGTGAGGGCGCGGGTGAGGGCGCGGGTGAGGGCGCGGGTGAGGGCGCGGGTGAGGGCGCGGGTGAGGGCGCGGGTGAGGGCGCGGTGAGGGCGCGGGTGAGGGGCGCGGTGAGCGCGCGGGTGAGCGCGGTGAGCCGCGGGTGAGGGCGCGGTGAGGGCGCGGTGAGGGCGCGGGTGAGGCGCGGGTGAGGGCGCGGGTGAGGGCGCGGTGAGGGCGCGGTGAGGGCGCGGGTGAGGCGCGGTGAGGGCGCGGGTGAGGGCGCGGGTGAGGGCGCGGGTGAGGGCGCGGTGAGGGCGCGGTGAGGCGCGGTGAGGCGCGGTGAGGCGCGGGTGAGGGCGCGGTGAGGGCGCGGGGTGAGGGCGCGGGTGAGGGCGCGGTGAGGGCGCGGGTGAGGGCGCGGGTGAGGACGCGGGTGAGGGCGCGGGTGAGGGCGCGGGTGAGGGCGCGGGTGAGAGCGCGGGGGAGGGCGCGGGGGAGGGCGCGGGGGAGGGCGCGGGGGAGGGCGCGGGGGAGGGTGTAAGTGAGAGCGTGGGTGAGGGCGAGGATGAGGGCGTGGGTAAGGGCGTGGGTGAGGGGTGGGTGAGGGCGTGGGAGAGGGCATGAGTGAGAGCGTGGGTGAGGGCGAGGGTGAGGCTGGGCGAGGGCGAGGGCGAGGGCGAGGTGCGGGCGAGGGCGTGGGCGAGGGCGTGGGCCTGGGCCTGGGCGAGGGCGTGGGCGAGGGCGTGAACGAGGGCGTGGGTGTGGGCGAGGGCGTGGACGAGGCGTGGACGAGAGCGTGGACGAGTGCGTGGGCGAGGGCGTGGGCGAGGGCGTGGGCGAGGGCGTGGGCCTGGGCGGGCTGGGCGAGGGCGTGGGCGAGGGCGTGGGCGAGGGCGTGCGGGCGTGGGCGAGGGCGTGCGCGAGGGCGTGGACGAGGGCGTGGGCGTGGACGAGGGCGTGGGTGAGGGTGGGATGGGCGAGGGCGTGGCGTGGGCGTGGGGAGGCGCGTGGGTGGGGCGTGGGTGGGGCGTGGGTGAAGGCGAACGAGAGGCGAGGAGGGTGGTAGCGAGAGAGGCAGGGGGGGGAGCGGGGACGGGGCGAGGCGGGGAGAGGTCGAGGGCGTGGGCGCGCCCTTCAGAAGTTTGAAGGAGCCGAAGAGTGATCGCGTTCGAAATGGTGTCCTAGAGCGCGGACGAGAGGTCGCCATCGAGATGAGCCGGGAGTCCAGGGTACAGGGTGCTGTAAAGGTAGTTTGTACGTGGGTGAGTTGCATGGACAGAAAGGATGTTAAAAATAAAGGGAAAAGGGGAGGGAATATAGTAAGAAGAAAATTGCAGTTGGAATGAAATTGAATAAATATTTGGATTTACATTATGAAAAATTTAAACTAACTTCTCGAAGTAGGGAAGGTAGTTGAGAACAGCGGAGAAAACTAATAATTAAATAAATGAAAGCAACCGACTGGAAGAATAAGAGAGATTTACAGATTGACAACAAATCTTTGAATACGTAATCACTGTGAAGGTGACCACAAAATGAATTAGGATATGAAAACATATGGAAGAAGTAGGGAGAACACGGATTGAAAGAGAAATTTTTCGATAGATAATATAAATGGAAGGTATTCTCTAAAAAAAACAACAAAGTAAAGTCTAACATCTTCCCAGAAGAAAAGTGAAGTGTGTGGAAGAAAGTAGAAGTGTAGGAAAAGTGAGGGTCCATTGAACAGGGTAAGACGTTTATTCTGAAAATGTGTATTAGTATATTCAGTGACTACTGACTGGATGGCTGAGTAGACACTGGCTGATTGAGAGACTAACGGTGACTTACTGGGTGAATGACAGTCACTCACTGACTAGGTGAATGCTGAATAATTGTCTCCATGACAGTTGAACTGACTGGTTGACTCAAAGAATGGCTTTAGCAGTTACTTATGTGGTTAATGACGAATGGCTAAGTAAATGAATGAATTAATAAATAAGAACACCATATGCGAAAAAGCGTATCCGAGAGGCTTTATAACGTCGCAGACTAGCTCTCTCATCGGCCTCTATTAGAGACGGTTCCACCTGAAGACCATGATAACCGATTACCATGGTGCCATGTCAACTTAGAAAGGTTTGTTACTAGAGAATCATCATCTGTTTTCCGCAAACTATACGGAAACTTTATATCTGCTCTTTACAAACCCTAAGCTATCCTTGTATATAGTGTACAAATTAAATGTACACATATGATATCCTGTCGTCTTTATTCATCACGACGCTACAGCTTCTAACACATGGCCACGCCCCTTTTGCATTCACTGGGAGCAGTGGGGCTGGTCTGGGCGGCGGGCGGCAGGAAGGGGCCATCGGAGGCGTCCTCGCTCGCTCAGCGCTCAGTGTCAAGGGCGCCCCTGAGCAAACAGCGACGGGACGCACGCCCGAGCCTGCCGTCCGTGCGACTTTTGGCGTCACGGCGTTCTCCAGCCCCTACACCCACCCACCCACCCACCCACGGACACACCCACCCACACACGGACCCACCCACCCACACATATGACCCTCACACACACACACGACCCACACACACACACACACGACCCACACACACACACGACACACACGACCCACACACACAAACGACCCACACACACACACACACACATGACACACACACACCGACCCAACCACCCACCCACACACTCACCCATACACATACCGACCCACACCCACACCCACAAACCGACCCACACCCACACACCGACTCACCCACACATACACGAACGCCATCCGCACCGGCGATGGTGTAACGGTTAGGGTATCGGTATACCTAAGTTTGCAGATTCAAACCCGATTGAAGCTGTGGATATTTAATAGCGAACAAATCCTTCGCACGCCTGTTCGCTGTCTGCTGTTCCATGTTAGTAGATTTACTGCATGTTAAAAATCCTCATGCCTACATGAAGCCTCTGAGCTAAACTCAAATTGCCTGTTTCGTCACACAAGTAATACCTTCTGTCTCCCCTAGTAGGTGAAAGGAGCGTAAGGAAATGTGCGTGGTCAGACGGAAGAGCAGACCTCATGGCCTGAGTCTCGTCACGTAAATTAAGGCATGCATTAATTCATGCATTCATTCATTCATTGACTCACTCACTCATTCATTCACTCATTCATTCATTCATTCATTCATTCTCATTCATTTTATTCATTCATTCATTCATTCATTCATTCATTCATTCACTCATTCATTCATTCATTCATTCACTCATTCATTCACTCACTCACTCATTCATTCATTCACTCATTCATTCACTCATTCATTCATTCATTCACTCATTCACTCATTCATTCACTCATTCATTCATTCATTCACTCATTCATTCATTCACTCATTCATTCACTCATTTACTCACTCACTCACTCATTTACTCACTCACTCACTCGTTCACTCACTCACTCGCTCACTCATTCACTCGCTCACTCATTCACTCGCTCACTCACTCACTCGCTCACTCACTCACTCATTCACTCACTCACTCATTCACTCACTCACTCATTCATCACTCACTCATTCACTCACTCACTCATTCACTCATTCATTCACTCACTCGCTCATTCATTCATTCATCCGCGTGTTTCGCGCAATGAGCGTCCAGCGGCTTTTGCCGACGATGGCGAGGTACGGTGCGGCGACTTTAGAAGCGCGCGATGGTGATGCCGCCTGCAACAGCGGCTGGCGATATACACTAGACGGGAAGGCACTTGAATATATTATCCACGCACGTTTTCTTGAGCCCTCGTTTCGCCAGATGCGAGAGGAGTGGGGATATTAGTTATTTTGACGACTAGAATATTACATTAAATCAGTAGCTCGGTTTACGTTTCCAAATAATTTTTATTACACGGGAGCGAACATTTCTGGTTATCAGAGTTTTGCTAACAACGCCCGTTTCTATCATATATTCTTAATTCAAGTAATGTTGGTAAAAGAGTGGGGGTAGGTATTCCGAGGCTCAAGAAAACGTGCGCGTATAATGCCTTTTTACAGTATTTTTTAAATTTAGTTTTTCTAGTTCGACAGGCTGGAAGTATATTCTAGCTATTGTATAATTAGCTGCCTGGAAGTTAATTATACAATACCTAGATTTTGGCTTTTTGGGAATGGCCATCCATAAACAGTGCTTTTATTACTCGGATGAATGTAAAGTTAAACTATATTAAATGAAACGAAGTTGAAGACTATTCTTGTTTTTACGTCAGTTGAAAGTTCTCGGGAATTAAGGTGGTTTGAGTAGGTCTTTGGAATACCTGGATTTCAAACGTGGGTATACAGCATCGCGACCTTGACTGATGATTAAGAAGAACGGGGAAGACTTTTAATTCTTAAACAGGAGCATTTAAAGTAGAATCTAAAAATATATATTGAATGGTCAGTTTTGGAGATTGCTAGGAGCAGCACATCACCAAACGTGACATGCGTAAGTCACGGTTGGTAGAATTAAGAATTTAAAAAAGAACAGTCAACACTCATCTTTCAATGAATAGCCTATATTAATTAGAGAGAAGAGTTTTGATATTTTTGCAGATACTTTACAGTAATGTGAGGTTTTCAAGTTATCTTCTAGCAGTGGCAACGATTATCAATATAGAAATAAACGATATTGTGGCAATAACGTTCATTGCTTCATACAAGTGTTGAAGATTTATTTTAAAGGAATGTGTTTCACTACTAGCGATCTCACGACAAACTTGCTTCAAATCGTGCGAGCAGTGGACCTGACCGATGAATTTCGCAAAACCTCCAGCATTCAATCAGCTCTCCTCAACATTGTCTCTCTCCATTTTGACCAAGGTGCTTCCGTTATTCGGAGCGGACGATGGCGCACGTGACCGCTTAATAGATACGTTCCATTAACGCGCGAGGCCACGCCGCCGCAGCCCTCACCGCCCCTACACCGCGCCCGACGGCTCTGCTGTCCCCCCGTTACCCCCAACGACTCACCCCGACCACACGCCGCCACACCAAACCTGCCGCCTGCAACACTCCCGCCCCCTATCTATCGCCCCAACGGACCTCCGACTTCCAACGTCCACGCCGGCCTCGTCCCCGCTTTCGCATCCACTTCGCCAACCGTTTGCCCTCGCTGTGCCCTCGCTGTAGCCCTCGCTGAGCCCTCGCTGCAGCCCTCGCTGCAGCCCTCGCTGCAGCCCTCGCTGAGCCCTCGCTGTAGCCCTCGCTGTAGCCCTCGCTGTAGCCCTCGCGAGCCCTCGCTGTAGCCCTCGCTGTAGCCCTCGCTGTCAGCCCTGCTGCAGCCCTGGTTCAGCCCTCGCTGCAGCCCTCGCTGTAGCCCTCGCTGTAGCCCTCGCTGCAGCCCTCGCTGTAGCCCTCGCTGTAGCCCTCGCTGTAGCCCTCGCTGTAGCCCTCGCTGTAGCCCTCGCTGTAGCCCTCGCTGTAGCCCTCGCCCTTGCTTTCACCATGCCCTCAACTCCAACACTTTCAGCGGCCCTTCAATGCCCACGCCAGCAACGCTCTCGCCTATAACCTGCCTGAAAAGTTCCCCTGTGCAACGACCCTGCCTCCGGCCCTGCGACCCTGCATCCTACCCTACAATACTTTCGCCACCAAACTCTCCCGCCTCCCACTCCCTCGCCTTCAGCGTCCCTCCAACTCTTCCGCCTCCAATGCCTGCGCCAGGACCGCCCTCGCCTGCAACCACTCTTCAACGGCCCGTCTACATCGCTACCGCCTCCATCATCGCCTCCAAAATATTCGCCACCAACCCCCACCCCGAAAAGACTTCCGCTCCAACACCATCGCCCACTACCCCCCCGCCAACATGAATGCCCCCGCAGACCAGTCCGGAGCATAGAACTTGACCCGGCTGGGGCGATGCCCCATTAACGAGAAGTACCTTGTTGGTAAAAACCCTGCAAGTTGTATAAGTCGGCGACGAATCATGATATTTAACGGGGGAAGAATACTAACGTTTGCTATAAAAACATTCACTAAACTTCCAGGACTAATTAATTTTAGCAGTTTGCGCGGCCGGAAACACGACGTAACCAATCAATAAAACGTGCTGCAACGCTTCCTCCTGCAAGGTCCCCATCAGTGCCTCCGCGCCATCCCCTAGTCACGCATTGCTTGAATCATAAATGTCAAACCAATTATGTCAATACAAGGAAGACTATCGGGCTGGGAAAAACGTATGCTCGTTTAATCTGAAGACCACGTTGCGGAGGCTATTTCTGTTCGTGCTGTGAAACCCGACTGCTAGACTACGGAGGGTAAAAAACTGTAGAAAGATGTCCAACTTAGTGGATGATAAATTTCAAAAAAGCATCAAGTATATTGATTCAGATGAAGTTCATTTATTATGTATATATGTAATGACAAATGCATAAAATAAAAACTAATGAAAGAATATTAAAGAGTTCCACATGACTCCCCGGCGTAATTCATTATATATTTCACGTACTAATGGGATATTCCATTCACTTTTTTAGTTCTTTTTTATCGTTTTTAATCAATCAGAACATTTTTAACGAATGTTTTATGCCATCCATTCGCCTCCTCTTGAAAGAAAGCAGATTGGAAAACTCGGAAAGGTGAAGTTGTCGTTCATTTTCACGACCAGTAGTGACAGCGCAATGAACGGATTACGATAACATACATAGAGATTATTTTTAAAGAAGAGACTACTTTGACAGCAACAGAATTGCTACTACAGGCAGCCAAACAGCAGATTATGCCCATGCATTCAATTTGTCAGGTAGTTCCTTAGCGATTGTCTTACTCGCAAGTGACTTCTACGCAACCTCTTGCACTGTCATTGTCCGACAGTATTTATTTGTTTCACGACCTGTCACACTAGCCCCTTCTTAGAGTAAGTTCTCTATTCTACATCTTGCTCTGACTCATTGTTGGAGAGCTCCTACCATTGTGTGCACCAGCAAGCAGTTGCCCACTGCTCGGGCTGGGTGCGGTCTCGGCGGCGCGGGCCGTCGCATGTGTTTATCGACTACCCGTCGACCGACGAGTGACAAATCTGGAGTGATGGAATCCAACGCTGATCGCCGCTCTCATTACCCCGGCTGCCTTGTGCCCAAACCCCGCCCACTACGGTTGGTCGCGGGCGCATTCTACATTCCCTTTGAACGTCCGACTCCTTCAAATGCCACCGCTGCTAGTGTGGCAGCGGTGGTGACAGTGGGTGGGAATGGCGGTGGCCATAATCCCCAGCAGTTGGTAAATTGTTCCTTAAATTTGTTCGAGCATTTGGGGCACGTTGAGCATCTAAAGAGTGAACGAAAATGATTCTTTAAATTCTGTACATCACACTCATATTGATCCAGACTATGTTATTCCAAACCAGACTATGTCCAAAAAATTACTATTAGTGTGTAATTCGTCCTTGTAATGTTGCAACTGTCGCTAATTATTATTATTATTATTATTATTATTATTATTATTATTATTATTATTATTATTATTATTATTATTCCAAATTTTGATTTTTTCTATGGCTTTTATCCAGCCAACAGCCGGTTACCCTTTACGTCCCGATGGGACGCATATTCGACCATACACTAGACCATCACACTTGCGGGTCCCTCTGATCTGGGGTCGGCCGAACGCGAGGCCCTCCGCGACAACACATACAAAGTCAAGGGATAAACAACGAAGCCCAAGGCGGGACTCAAACCCGCGACCCTTCGGACCGAAGCGCTGAGTCGGTACTCGATCTTAGCCACCTCGGCCATCCAGGCCGGTACCTTTATTTTTACTAAACTAAAACTTTAACTTTTATAAAGTATATTATTTTACTAGTTGCCGTTAACTCAAAAATCATTCTATTACAGAATTTGGTTTTAATCCAGGGGGAAATATAATATCAACTCTTTCTGAGGAAGAAAGTCGTATAATTCTGTAAAAAGAAACAAACCTCTTTTGATGATGCAAAGAAAAAACCTATTGTGTGCCTTTATAAAGCGGTCGTCTAGAAAACACTGATATTTTGTTCCAACTTTCGCCAGACAACAATTCCTTCTAATTTCGACACAACATCGCAAGGGACGCTTCCTCACCCCCCCCTCCGATCGGCTCCGTTCCGCCCCGAGTGGGTCACTCTCCGCCAGCGACGTCGTGTTCCGAAAGAAGAGCCAACCGACTGAAAGAACCAATTCGCATCGGCATGCACTTTGCTTAAAACGTAATCCCCGAAAATACCTTCTTTTGCTCGCCTCGCCCCGTCACGTCCCGCAGCTTCGCCCACCTCCCGGGCGCTCGGGTTTGCCAGGCTGCAGTAAGCGCGCGACCGAATTGGGACGCGACAGCTAAAGTAGGGCCCCCCGAATGCCACGTCGAGTTCGTTCCGGTTTACATGTTAATTGCTCGAGCGAGCGGAGCGGAGCGGGAGGAGTGGAGCAGGCGAGGGGCGACGCGGGGGCGGGTGGGCGTAGAGGAAGCAACGGGCTGTGATTCTGGAGACACCAGAGGCGGTGAGCAGCCGCGACAATCTGGTCAATGGGAGCGGCACTGGATTGATTGATTGATTTATTCGTGTTTACGGGCGCGTCAACTGCTTTGGTCATTAGTCCCGCTAGTGTAGTGCATTTTTTTTCGCGGGAGTTGGCGATGATATTTCCCGACTGGATGGCGAGATTCAGCGCCGACCTACCGTCGGCTAGTGGGATTTCCCCCTAACCAGGACTCTCCCACCAGCAGGGCATCGCCCCAGCCTGGGCAAGCTCTAAGCTCCCGACCGATCTCCCGGAATATGTGGTAGTGTAGTGCATGTTAGTGTGAGTGTGTAAGGAGAGAGGATAGGACAAGGAAGAGGAAGGAAATCGCGCGCGGTCCGTGACCCGTTTGGTAGGTACTGCTCCGGCATTCGCCTGGTGTTGATCTGAGAATCCACGGAAAACTACCGATCAGAGCAGTCGGCCGTTAGAATTCTCCACTAGATGAAAAGCTAGTGTCGAAAATGCTGCCGCCGTCCGGACTCGAACCTAGGACCTCCCGGTCAGAGGCGCTGCAGTGGCATCAGTTGATGCACTGAGCTACCGCTCCCGGTAGCGGCACAGGAACGGTTCAGCAGAGTGTGGGGATAGGGTAAGAAGTGCGCAAATGAATGAAATGATTCGGTTGCATGTGATTTGGATGATTTGGTGCATGTGCATTGTTACAGGTGAAGAGAGAGAGAGAGAGAGAGAGAGAGAGAGAGAGAGAGAGAGAGAGAGGACAGAGACAGACGGACAGACAGAGGCAGAGAGAAATTTGAGAGGATGAAAAATAAATTGTGAAAAAAAGAGTAACGGGAGTGTTAAAGGAGGGACAGGAGAGAAGAAAGAGAGAGAGAGAGAGGGTGAGGAAGAGAGAAAGAGTAAGAGAGGGAGAGAAGATTGAGTCAAGAAAACCAAAGAAGTAGAGAAAAAGGTTTAGCTACCCACTTAAGGATTCTGATGCATGCTTATGAAATTCGAAATCAGAGGTTTTCTTAGTTATGAAATAACCTAAGCCTTAACGGAAGGTTCTTTATCAGCATCATGTCGACCTGACCTTCTTTATCCCTAAAAGATTATGATATTCATTTAAAGCCCCTGTAAGTTACCAAAAAGAAAAAGTGCCGAGAGCAGGTACAAAATTTTCGATCCGGGAGGAGATGAGCGCAATGTACCCCATTCAAATTCAAAATAAATTTGGAGTGGCAAGAGTACACATTTTCTCGCATTAATTCAAAATTTGCAATTTTTTTCCAAAACTAAGAGAATTCAACGAAAATGAGACACCCCAACATTCTTCTCGGCGTTTCTTCTTGTATCCGTGAAAAAAGAATGGTGCGATTTCATGGAAAAAGTAATTTTTATAAATTGCATTAATTTTAAACACAAATTACGCAAAAATTCTGGTTTTTTCCAAAAAATTACATGACCTTTTTTAAAGATCTGATTATTTGAAACAGACTTTGTGTAACTAAATAATCTCAATCTTAAATTTTGTGGTTTTGAGATGTTATCTTTTTGCAATTTTCAAAAATACAGAGTTCACCCAAAATGGAACTAGCGGCATATTTTTTACCGTTCATTGATGCATGCGAGTTGAAAATTTAAAGAGAGATAAAAGTGCCGATTTGGATAAAAAATGTTTAAAAAAATTAAAAAAGCTTATATTTCGTCCAAAATTACACAAAAGATTATCATATTTTCGAAAAATTGTACACGAGCTCATTTCAAGGTCTGTCTTTAAGGAATAGATTTTATTAAAAAACAAAATCTGTATCTTCAATATTATGGTTGTTGAAAGACGCCCCAAAACAATTACACTTCTGCAATTTTCGAAAATTCTGGGATTTCAACGAACATTAGCCCGGCACCATTCTCTTATGCGTCCTTTACGCTATTCGAGGAAAAAGTTTAATTAAAGAATTTAGAGATATTTTTGTGAAAATTTCGAAAATGTTTTTAAGGCTTTATGTAAAGTACCCTCAAATATCAAAATATCCGGGTGAAACTCCCGAAGCCTGGAGGTCGTTACGATCGATTGAAGAATATCAATTTTGTAGAAAATCGACTGAACAATTTACGCGGTAGCGTTGTGCGCACACGAACGGACAGATGGACGCACAGACAGATAGAGGTTTTGCCGTCATTCATTTTTTAGTATCAAGAATCAACAAAACATGGATTTTTGCTACACTCGCTATTAGAAGAAGTATTTTACAATACACGGGAATAGGATTTATCAACTTTTTCGTTATCAGGGCTGGGCAATAAGAGTTTATCTACTGAAAATTCTGCGTTGCCCGAGGCACGCTTATATAACTTTCTCATCTTACGAAGTAAATGCGAGAAAAAAATGTGGCGGGTCCACGGGGATCTGTAGAACGTGCAAATTTCTTGAGCATACAAAATGGAATTGTGTAGGTGAATGGGGGGGGGGAAGCAAGTATGGAATTTGGTAGTGAGAATATTTCGGGGAATACGACTCCGCGATCCAGGGAAGGCAATGGAGATAGATTGATTGATTGATTGATTCTTTCGTGTTTCCGGGCATTTCCGGGCGCATCAACTAATGTCACTGCAGCGCCTCTGACCGGGAGGTCCTAGGTTCGAGTCCTGGCGGCGCCAGGATTTTCGACACTACCTTTTCAGCTAGGTCGAATTCAGTCGCTGTCTGGAGGAGAATTCTAGCGGCCGGCTGCTTTGATCGGTAGTTGTCCGTGGTTTCTCCGATCAACACCAGGCGAATGCCGGAGCAGTACCCTAACAAACGGGCCACGGACCGCGCACGATCTGTCCTTCGTCGTCCTTGTCCTAACCTCTCCTCTTACACACACACTTACACTAACATGCACTACACTACCACATATTCCGGGAGACCGGTCGGGAGCTTAGAGCTTGTCCCGACTGTGGCGGTACCCCGCTGGTGGGAGAATCCTGGTTAGGGGGAAACCCCACTAGCCGACGGTAGGTCGGCGCCGGATCTCGCCATCCAGCGGGGGAAGATCATCTCTATGTCCCGAGAAAAAACATGCACTACACTAACGGGACCAATGTGCGAAGCCGTTGACACGCCCGGAAACACGAAAAAATCAATCAATCAAATTGGTGTGAATGCGAAAGGTGGTAGTGGAAATGCGTAAGGCGAGGGGAGCAAGAGCGCGGGATGGTAATGATGCCGAGAATGGAGAGGATATCGAACGGAGAGGAAATGGAACGGTGGTGGAGATGGTAACAAAGCTGGAGATGGTGTATGTTGAAAAGAACAGTTAGGTTTACAGGTATGATCAAAACAGAGTCCCGACTGTGGTCGTGAAAGTGCGCGGTGGTATGGGCAGACTAGTACTGGGGATAGCGGATCTATTGCTCTACCACTCTCTAAAAAAACTTCCAATGCGCATGCCCGAACGTGGCCTCCCCCTCCAAAGCTCCTAATATTTCCCCACCTGCCTGCGCTCTTTGTCACAACATAGCTCTCCCTCTGACTTTCTCTCGTGGGTCGCGCGGTAATTCAACACTGCGAGTTCGGTGATAAACTGATGAGTAAGAAGCGTCAGACGAAAGGCAACTTTCGTGTTTCTACTGTAGGGGTTGTCCAAACGCTCAACAGAAAATAAGCCGTGTTTGGTTTTGGTCTCGAGTCCGTTTCACCGGGCTAGTGAGCAGTGACATTGTGCTTTGCACAGTAGCTGCTGTTATTCACAGAAACCAATTATTACAAATAATTCAAAGTATATCCACTGAAAAACGATAGGTCGTTGATCAAATAATCATTGAACATGGCCACATTTCTCTCCGTCTTCCACCGTACCATCCAGATCTAAATCCAATAGAACTTGTTTGGGGATTTATAAAAGGTCGCGAGGCAGCAGAAACTATTGGTGCATCCTTGAAAGAAAAGGAAATGTTTTGCAGAGACGCGTTTGCATAATACAGTGCTGAACAATTGAAGAAATCCTGCGAGCATGTCTAGGGAATAGAGACGACATAATAATTCAGGTAATGTGACGGACCAACACATCTATGAATCTGTCATTTCTTTGGACACTCCTGGGAGTGCGAGTTCTTCTGAGGACGGGTGACGAGTGGCGGTCAGCGCGATCGCTGCGTCTCGCAGTCGCCTCTCCTTCTCGCCTACGCGCTTCCTTATCGCCGAGAGGGGAAATCTCAGATGCCGCAGGGTGGAGGCAGCCTCCGAGACTTTACCACAGGTACGTCCGCCATGATGGTTTTTTTGCGAGCGTTTCAGCTATAGCTGGGAACAGCCGAAGCGGCGTGCAGGACGGGCGATGCCGGGTGTGAAGGAAGGAGGGAGGGGGACACGGGGTGAGATGGAGCTGTAGGAGAGCAAGGGGTGGGGGTACAGCGCGAGGATTATCACGTCAGCCGGTCAAGGGCCTGATAATTCCACACGGGCGCTTAAGCCCCATCCAACCCCCTTCCCCTGACGAGTTCTCCGAACCCAGGCAGCGAAACCACCGCTGTCAGTCAACCGCACCGCTGGGCCCCGCCCCGCCCCCACCCCTTACCCCCCTACCCACCGCCCCGCGCCGGGCAGCCCTGGGAGCAACGCTGTAATAGCTCTGCCAGCTCGTGCGATCCAGGGCTGAGCAAAAAAGCAGCCGGGCCAACGTCCGGTTTCGACAAGTGGGGGGCTTGGATTTCAGACCGATCCGCGCACTCTCGCTGCGAGAAGCAGACGTGTGCCAGGGCTGACAGAAATCGTTTAAAAAACGTATTAAGGGTTTAAATGGAGTTATATTGCTTGGTAATGCGTTTATTGCTGTGAATGCTGGTATTACGGACGACTCGGAACAGATTCACGTGGCTGTGAATGTGGACTGTGCACATAGCCGCTAATTTTCTCCTTGTTATTGCGGTATTTCTGTTCAACGAAAAATATCACTAGATAATAACATTTCGAGGGTACTGATAAAACAATTCTTTTTTTACTGTTTAGTCCAATTGTTATATATGTGCATTTTTCAGGGTAAAACCTTTAAACAATCTTCGGATCTCGTTCATATGGTTACAATAAAATTCAAAACTTATGTTCTGAAATTTAAAAAAATCAATTCTTAATTTCTTTCTGTAGAAAGAGAAGACGCCATTATTTCTTAATCATTTATGGTCTATTAATGGGAGTTGCATATAAATGCGAGTAAGAAATCATTTTTCAAACAAAAGAGATGATAATGCATTGTAAAACAAGTTTCATTTTCATTATCTTGCTGTTATAATGATAGAGGTTTGTTCAAATTAAGGGACCAAATTAAGGTCAGGAAAAAATAAATAATAAAAGCATTACAAACGGTAACCGAATTTCTGGAATTCATTTTATCCTTTATAGGGGGCTTGAAAAATGACTACAAAAATTTCCAAATAGTGGATAATTATGATAGATTCAAATAGACACAGCATGCTACATAGTAATTAATAAAAGCTCGATGAAATAATTCACATATTTTTATAGATACAATAATGCACACGGATTTTATATTTGTAACTCACAGTGAGGTTGAGCTTTCTAAGAATGTTTGGTAAGACAGCATATTCCAATCCTTACCTGTAACAAAAACATATTTCGTTACTTTATATTCTTCAAAATAAGTTTTTTTATAACAAACAATAAAACATTTAAATTATTGAGTGAAATACTATGATTTTTTCTCAACTAATAACAATAATATTTTTGTAATTAAAGATCTCTAAATTTTATCATTACATCTGATATCAATTTAATTTCTCATAATCTCTAAGTAATTGCTGGTAACATCCATATAAGAAATGCATGTTGTATGTTTTTTAAAGCTGATATAAAAAGTTTGCACAACGCGACTGATGTGATTGTCAGAATTCTTCTCACTGGGCCATAATTTAATATTGATCGGTTAAATAATCAAACCACACATAATGCGCAAAAAAATCATACACGTGCCAGAAAAACATATTGTACATGTCGCGTACTGCTATACTATCCAGAGTAACAATACTATCCCTCATGCGGATGACAGATCGGCTTCGAAGACTTAGTGGGAGATTTGTCGCTACTTCGGTGGTATCACTGGCCGGCAATATCCAGGGCTTGAATCCGGGCGGGGCAAATTTTTGACACAAACTATATAGCCAGATAGAATTCAACCAAATCTGAAGGGATATTCTACTATTCTATTTTTAGGGAACTAATGACCGTAGTATTCGATGCACCCGGGAACAGTAAATATTCAATCATTCAATCAAACAAATGATATGATCCGTCATCGTTACTTTGTATCATCTCTTATCTGAAATCTAAAAGGTAACGTCGCAAAATATCTTCTAAGCGTGTTTGAGTATATTATTATAAGTCCCGGAAACATTAAACAATCTTTGAGGGTGACGGACACTCATGAGCTGTCACAGCTCATTAGTGTCACGCAATTATATAAAGCAACTTGACACCGTCAGACAACATTGTGGTGAAAAGTAAGTACATTTATCGTTTCTGTGCACATTAAGCTGAGATCTAAAACTGGTATGGTTAATAACCGGATGACTTGCGGTAAATATAGAGTGATAGATGATAATGAAGAAGTGATGATGTAATAATTCGTGGAGAGAAGAAACCACATTTTCTACCGTGTATGTGATTTGTTCATCCCAAAATTCTTACATAGTTGAGCCTAGGTGCCCAAAGTGGAACATGTGTTCACTCCTAAGCTACTTCCTGATGATTTCAAAACTGAATGCTGAGTGCTATGATGAATGATTTGCTAAATCGATAATGATGATGATGATGATGATAATGCCTCATTAAACCATAATATTTCACGTAAATCGTATTGACCAATAATGCTTTTAAAAACCTTTTAAAGTATATATTGCAGTATTGTTCAATTGTTCCTATTTTTTCCGGTTTTTTTAATTTATATAAGCAGTAATAAATAATAAATTGTGGGAATACTCGTGTTTCTGAACGAAAACGATCAGCGTAAATAATGTTTTCGCAGATAAAAGTGTGAAACAATTTAACAACGGGCATAAATTCATTTTAATACAATGTATCGTGTCGCTGTTCCACTTCCCGAGAGACACATCGTAGGCAACAAGTGTGCACGCGACGTAGTGGCGTACTCCACGCTAGTATAGGAGATAATAATCACTACAAAGCTGATTTGATGATAAAATCTTGCATTCTACCCACGCAAACTTTATTAACATATACAAGAGAACATTATCCGGGGGTCAACGCATGCTGTGATTATTATAAACCAGCAGAACCCTACAGACGTTGCCCTGCCTTCTCTTTTTCCTCTTTCTCTCTCTCCATCTCTCTCTCCCTCCCCCCTCCCCCCTCTCTCCCCCCTCTCCTTCCTCTCTCATTTCCACTTCTCGCTTTTTTCTGTTTTACCCCTCTCTTTTTATCTCACTTTTCCCTCTTTTCCTCTCTTTTTCGCTCTGTCTTTTCTTCCTAAATTTTCCCCTTCTCCTCCTTTCCCTCTCTCTCCTTTTTTTCACTTCTTTTTCTCCGTCTCTTTCCTTTATTTCCTTTTTCCTTCCCTTTCTACTTTTTGCACTTTCCCCCTAGCATTTCCCTCTCTTTTGTCTTCTCTCACTTTTCCCGTCTTCACCTCTTTTTTTTTTTTCCCTCTTTCCTTCTTCCCCTCTCTCTTTTCTTCCCTTTCTTATGACTTTTCTCCTCTCCTTTTTTCTCTTTTAATAATTTGTTAAAATATTGAAGATCTCTCACAGTCTTCTTTCTCATTCATTCACTCACTTTTCATATTAGAGATTTAAAAAAAATTGTTCAACTTTTTAAATAAATTCTTTTGTAGAAAATTTTCCTTACAATAACGAACACACAAAAAATAATTATACAATTTGGTGCCCCCTCTTTCGAAAGTTATGTGCTTACATACATTTCAGCGATACATTTTTATTTGTATAGATGTGAAAGCGAAGTTTTAGCCGTCCGGCTATTATAGATATCTCTCCTATTTGGCTATTTTGAAACATTTCAACATATCTCAAACATTGTTATATCTCTCTCAAAGCTACGTGATGGTACCAAAACAGGTTACCAGTAGTTCCTAAAATTAATCTGTCATTAGTTTTATATAGATTTTCAATTTATTAGTCTGCGAGAGACAAAACAAGAAGGATAATTTAAAAGTTTCGGCATCATGATACAAAGAAAGTTGCCATTCTCAAAGCTACTATGTAACACTGTTTTGAGTTATTTATTTCAGTATTGTTTACATAGATTACATCAAAGTTCTATTGAAAAATAACAATGTGTGCAAATTTTTCTAATTTTTTTACACGAATACTGATCAGCCCATTACTGAACACATGAGAAACTAACCCATACACTGAAAGTGTTATGTAGAAGTAAAATAATGTTCATATAATTCATGTTTTTAGGAAAGCGTGTCATCTGAAAATTGTTTCATATTAACTTTAGTAAACAAAGTTTGATAATTTTAACTACACTCATACCTTTAAAAATCACTGTATAAAATATAAAGACTAACATTAGTCCCCTCGAAAATCAGTTGGTTTATCTATTAAAGTTTGTAGATTCACAGGGATCCAAGTGGGTAAAACTAGGTTTGGGGATAACAGGAGAAAAGGCCCAACGAACCAGTTTCTGGACATACAGTAACATTTATTAGGTAGATCTATTTAAAATTATCTGCTAAGAAATCATGATTTCGGAACTTAAACCCTTATAAAATTAAACCCATCAATAAAAACTAGTGATTTAGTGAACTAGTGACCGCTTCATCATTCTATTCCACTTACAATCGAACTTTTCTATACCAACTTCTGAGCTACCGTTCTTTAAATTCAAAGACATACAGATATAGACTCAGATTATAGTACAATAATTAATTTGATAAGTAATAATTTATCATAAATATGTGTTTTCATAAATTCAGTGTAAGGTCATAAACTATGATTTGAATGCACGATTTAAATTAAGCTGACTGGAAATATCAATAACCCTGTATGCCATGTCAGCCTGCAAGGTCTCCATTGTGAGTGAAACACATTGATGTCGACCACTCTTTCTTGCGGTACATCCTACTCTTCACGCTTGCAGTACTTTTCATTATTGTTCCTCCTACCATCTCGACCCCGTTCCCTTTACCTCTCCCGGCCTCGCTTCGTTCTAGGCCGCCCGACCTCGGACCACCCCTCACTGCCCCTGAATCGTTTCTCCATCCCATTCTGTCCGGCCCCCACGCCTCGCCGCCCGTCACGTGATACCCTTGCGCAACCCCCCACTTGGAGTAAGCGCCACAACGTTTTCCAGACAAGTCCCTCCACCCACTCTGCTCCCGCACCTTCCCCCACCCTTATTACACCGCCCCACACCCGCCCCTCCTCCGCCCCTACTCGCCCCTAGCCCCTACTCCGCCCCTACTCCGCCCCTACTCCGCCCCTACTCCCTCTCGCCCATCCTCCGCCCCTTCTCCGCCCCTACTCCGCCCCTACTCCGCCCCTACTCCGCCCATACTCCGCCCATACTCCGCCCATACTCCGCCCATACTCCGCCCATACTCCGCCCATACTCCGCCCATACTCCGCCCATACTCCGCCCATACTCCGCCCACTCCTACTCTGTCTATAACATCGACTCTACCTCCACCATTCAGACACGACACCATGCCATCATCTCTGTCCACTCCTGGCCGCGCCCATGTCTCTTGCCCTCAACCTCCCTGCCCTCCACGGCCCCTGCTCCATCCCCGCCCACGTCTCCGCACCATCCCGCTCCCGACACTGACCATGCTCACTCGACCATCACTCCATCCCTCTCCGCCTCGCCGTGCCCTACCACATACTACTGCCGCCCTGCCCTCGCACCCATCACCTCCTTCTCCCTCACCCTCACCTTCGCCTCGCCTGCCTTCCCTTCCCCCTGCTCACGCTCGCGGTCACGCCCTCGCCGCCGCCCCTGCCATCGTGGGCGCAGCCCGAGTGCGTAGACCCGCGGACATCGATAGAGTTGCCTGGCAACTCCTTTTAGTGGCGGATGGCGCGTCGCTGCCCCCGCGCTCGCCAAGTGGACGCAGACCACGCGCTCGGACGAAGCCCGACGCCCGCTCCCCCCCCCCAGTGACTCGGTCTTGGATCAGCAGCAGCTGACGTTTAAAAATATGTTGGAAACATTTTATTATGGGGACAATTGTGCGAAGTGACACAGGACGAAGCACGTTGACTCCGCATTCGGGAGGTCCGGATTCAATCCCCATGCCGGCCATGTTCACTAGGGTTTTCGCTGCTTCCCTCGGTCATCCAGACGAATGATAGAATGGTTCTAAAGAAAACCCACGACCTTGAAATTGGCTTTTCTTTCGTTAACTACTACGCGAAGTCATGAAGGTTAACCAATTAGAAACCTGGCGGACTCCTGGTTGGGTGACCGACTAGGAAGCACGCGATCTAACGCGTTGAGTCCAATTACCTATTACGAGACAGATAATGGCTAAGTACATATACAAAAGCTTTCGGACAGATATAATAATGGGAGAGGAAGAGTTTGTCTGTTATTTACATATGAGAGGCCTACTGGAAAAGAAGCACACGTAACACATGCGAATTACTTTCTCGTATACGCACGGAGTAATATATGTACGGAGTAATATATGTAGTACAGAGAATGCAATGTAATGCCGCGGAAAATCTATTTCAAGATTAAACGGAAATACACGTTTTAGCATCCTGATATAGCATCTCTGATATAGAAAAGGTTGTTTTTTCAACTTTGTATTATCTGCGCACGTTTTCTTGAACCCTAATTTCTCTAGATGCGAGATGGGTGGGAGTGAGCTATTTCGACGTCAAGAATATTATTTAAAATCTGTACTGGTTTTTTCATGCAAAATAGTTTGTATTATAAGGGAGCGATAATTTCTGGTAATTCAATTTTGTCAATAACGCGCGGCACTAACATTTGTTCTTTATTCAACTAACGTTACTAAAGGAGTGATTGTAGGTACTCCTGGAGTCGGAAAAAAGTGTGGGTGAAATACCTTCAATTTATACATCTATCTACAATAATCTAAGAAGTAATGGCACAGTGAATAATATTGAAGACTACTAAAGACGTGGATAAAAAAATGTAATATAAGGGAATATAATTCCTATGGTATTAACCAAGCATTTAATCAATCAAACTGAATTAAAATTTTCATTTCAACAGTAGTTGTTAAATTACATATTGTTTTATTTCAATATTTGGAGCCTATGCCACTGTATTATTTGTGTTAATTTCCTCTCTTTTTAACTAAAAACATTGAATAAAAAAGAGTATTTTACCTAATAATTTAATAATTATCCAATAGTTCATCACATTTATGATCCAATTCACATGGCAATTTTGGGCAATTTTGCTTTCCCGTCACATTCTTTGAAGATTTTATAGAATTTATTAATTGAAACAGTGCTAATATTGTAAATGTTTTATTTTTATTAAGAGTTTTATTTCAAGTACATTTTTCAATTCTTTTTCTGAAAGACAGAATGAGTATGCTTTCAAGCACACCAGTGGGTTTCATGGTATTGAGGGACAAGAAATAACAGACATAACTTTAAGCAACAGGAGAATGGGTTGATTTTCAGAGTTGCGATAGTGGTGATACGGGTAAAAGGGAAAAAACATTCACTGTTGTAATAGAAACATATTTTTTATTGAAGTATGATAGTGAAAATATATTATCTTTCTTGCAATTCATGAAGAAATTGACAATTTTTGGCTGTCTTGTCTAACCAATATTTCATTTCTCTTTTTAATATAGAATATATTCTACATTTCATCCTAATTGTTCTACTTATATATGACAATCACCAAAAAAGTGAAAAAAGTCCTTGTACTAAAAGAAATCAATTTTTTTTAAACAGTTCCAGATATTTCATTGTTCTCCCGGTGACAATTTTTGTAATATAGCATATATTTTACATTTTTTTCTATTGTTTCCGGGAGAGGGCTCAGGCGTCAACTGATGTCACTGCTGCACCTCTCAACGGAAGGTCCTAGGTTCCAGCCCAACGGTATCAGGATATTCTACACTAGCTCGAATTCAGTCTCTGTCTGGAAAGATTCTAGTGACGGATGCTCTGATCGGAAGTTTTTCGTGGTTTCTCCGATCAACATTAGGCGAATGCCAAAGCAGTACTCTAACAAACGGACCACGGATTGCGAGCGATCTTTCTTTCCTCTTCCTTGTCCTATCCTCACCCTTTACGCAAACACACTTACCCCGCCACTACACTACTACACAAGCCGGGAGACCGGTCGAGAGCTTAGAGCTTGTCCTGGCTGGGGTAGAAAATACCTGGTAGGGGAAAACCCCGCTAACCGACGGTAGAACGGCGCCGGATCTCACCATCCAGCGGGGGAAGACCACCTCCACCTCCGGAGCAGAAACACGCACAACACTTACGGGACTAATGACCATAGAATTCGTCGCGCCCGGAATCTCAATCAATCAATCGGCAGTAATCTCTTGGATGCGAATTCTTCAATCATTGTAAATATTCTCTCTGTATACCTGGTCCTGAATACACGCTGCAAACGTGCTGGTTGACTATCTACAAACATTCACGCATGGGCGACGGAAAGAATAATAAGACTAGACTCACGAAACTACAAATCGTTTAAGTTTGCAACGTTGCATCAAGCGATGTTTGCGATACAAATTCGAGGACATCCTTTTTCGCTCCTCGCAGTCCGTTTACCTTGTTCTTCACGTGTAGCATCCAGGGAAAAGGACGATGCGTCGGACACAAAAGCGTCGCCAGCGAAGCAGCGCAAACATTCACTAGACCTGGCGCAGCGGAGGTGGCGCCGCGCGGCGGAGGATATGAAACCCAGACGCTCGGGGAAGTTGACTACGCCGCGCCCCACGCGACGCTTCCATTCTGGAGAGGCGCGTTGCGGAAGAGCCAACTCATAACGCTACGGAAGACGGCAACGACTGCGACGCTGCCGGCATCGGGCCCCGCCGAGAACACGGGAGGGGAAGGACACAGTAGTTGGGATGGTACGGGATTCCATCAACTAAAACAACTATAATAATAATGACGATGACGACGACGACGACGACGACGGTGGTGGTGGTGGTGGTGGTGATGATGATGATGATGATCATCATCATGATAATATAATAAAACTAATAATAATACATAATACACAAAAATTAATAATAATAATAACAACAACAACAACAACTAGTTGAATCCTTGCGATTACACCACACGGCACAAACCTAATAGCTGTCGACATTTACGACCGAAAAGTACCACGTATAAACGCACTATTCGGGGAATCGAAAACCCCAAAAAAATGTCTCATGTCCTTATTCTCCAAAACTGATTAAATGAATGCGGTTTACCAAAACTGAAAAACTGCGAAAAAATTGTTCGCTTTTTTCTTATCTATTTATTATTATTATTATTATTATTATTATTATTATTATTAAATTATTATATATTAATAACAACAACAACTAGCTGAACCCCTGCGATTAGAGTGCAGAAACGCCTCAAAATATTGTTTCATGTTATCTTGTTCTCCAAAACTGATGAAATGAATAAGGTTGACAAATTCTGAAAATTATTATAAATAAAAACGAGAGACAGAGAGGCAGGCACAATACTACATTCCAAAGTGTGCCTCACGGCTCTCGTGTTTTCAAGCAGTATTTCAAACAAAAACACCCTGAAGGGAAGGATGACTGCCGATTTCTAGTCGCGGTTCTAGAGCTAGTCGTAGTGATAGTGGTTATGATAGTAATAGTAGTAGTGGAACTGGCACTCTGGTAGTGCCAGTACTCCGCCCATACTCCGCCCATACTCCGCCCATACTCCGCCCATACTCCGCCCATACTCCGCCCTACTCCGCCCATACTCCGCCCATACTCCGCCCATACTCCGCCCATACTCCGCCCATACTCCGCCCATACTCCTACTCATGTCTATAACATCGACTCTACCTCCACCATTCAGACACGACACCATGCCATCATCTCTGTCCACTCCCCTGGCCGCGCCCATGTCTCTTGCCCTCAACCCCTCCCTTGCCCCCCCCCCCCCCCCCGACCATCACCCCCCCCCACCTTCGCCTCGCCGCCCCTTCCCCCCTCACGCTCGCGGTCACGCCCTCGCCGCCGCCCCTGCCATCGTGGGCGCAGCCCGAGTGCGTAGACCCGCGGACATCGATAGAGTTGCCTGGCAACTCCTTTTGGGGGGCCCCCCCAAGGGGCAACTCCTTTTAGTGGCGGAGGTGCTCGCAGCAGCTGACGTTTAAAAATCTGTTGGAAACATTTTATTATGGGGCCAATTGTGCGAAGTGACACAGGACGAAGCACGTTGACTCCGCATTCGGAGTCGGATTCAACCCATGCCGGCCATGTTCACTAGGGTTTTCGCTGCTTCCCTCGGTCATCCAGACGAATGATAGAATGGTTCTAAAGAAAACCCACGACCTTGAAATTGGCTTTTCTTTCGTTAACTACTACGCGAAGTCATGAAGGTTAACCAATTAGAAACCTGGCGGACTCCTGGTTGGGTGACCGACTAGGAAGCACGCGATCTAACGCGTTGAGTCCAATTACCTATTACGAGACAGATAATGGCTAAGTACATATACAAAAGCTTTCGGACAGATATAATAATGGGAGAGGAAGAGTTTGTCTGTTATTTACATATGAGAGGCCTACTGGAAAAGAAGCACACGTAACACATGCGAATTACTTTCTCGTATACGCACGGAGTAATATATGTACGGAGTAATATATGTAGTACAGAGAATGCAATGTAATGCCGCGGAAAATCTATTTCAAGATTAAACGGAAATACACGTTTTAGCATCCTGATATAGCATCTCTGATATAGAAAAGGTTGTTTTTTCAACTTTGTATTATCTGCGCACGTTTTCTTGAACCCTAATTTCTCTAGATGCGAGATGGGTGGGAGTGAGCTATTTCGACGTCAAGAATATTATTTAAAATCTGTACTGGTTTTTTCATGCAAAATAGTTTGTATTATAAGGGAGCGATAATTTCTGGTAATTCAATTTTGTCAATAACGCGCGGCACTAACATTTGTTCTTTATTCAACTAACGTTACTAAAGGAGTGATTGTAGGTACTCCTGGAGTCGGAAAAAAGTGTGGGTGAAATACCTTCAATTTATACATCTATCTACAATAATCTAAGAAGTAATGGCACAGTGAATAATATTGAAGACTACTAAAGACGTGGATGAAAAAATGTAATATAAGGGAATATAATTCCTATGGTATTAACCAAGCATTTAATCAATCAAACTGAATTAAAATTTTCATTTCAACAGTAGTTGTTAAATTACATATTGTTTTATTTCAATATTTGGAGCCTATGCCACTGTATTATTTGTGTTAATTTCCTCTCTTTTTAACTAAAAACATTGAATAAAAAAGAGTATTTTACCTAATAATTTAATAATTATCCAATAGTTCATCACATTTATGATCCAATTCACATGGCAATTTTGGGCAATTTTGCTTTCCCGTCACATTCTTTGAAGATTTTATAGAATTTATTAATTGAAACAGTGCTAATATTGTAAATGTTTTATTTTTATTAAGAGTTTTATTTCAAGTACATTTTTCAATTCTTTTTCTGAAAGACAGAATGAGTATGCTTTCAAGCACACCAGTGGGTTTCATGGTATTGAGGGACAAGAAATAACAGACATAACTTTAAGCAACAGGAGAATGGGTTGATTTTCAGAGTTGCGATAGTGGTGATACGGGTAAAAGGGAAAAAACATTCACTGTTGTAATAGAAACATATTTTTTATTGAAGTATGATAGTGAAAATATATTATCTTTCTTGCAATTCATGAAGAAATTGACAATTTTTGGCTGTCTTGTCTAACCAATATTTCATTTCTCTTTTTAATATAGAATATATTCTACATTTCATCCTAATTGTTCTACTTATATATGACAATCACCAAAAAAGTGAAAAAAGTCCTTGTACTAAAAGAAATCAATTTTTTTTAAACAGTTCCAGATATTTCATTGTTCTCCCGGCAGTAATCTCACCGGGAGAGAGGGCTCAGGGCGTCAACTGATGTCACTGCTGCACCTCTCAACGGAAGGTCCTAGGTTCCAGCCCCAACGGTATCAGGATATTCTACACTAGCTCGAATTCAGTCTCTGTCTGGAGAAGAATTCTAGTGACCGGATGCTCTGATCGGAAGTTTTTCGTGGTTTCTCCGATCAACATTAGGCGAATGCCAAAGCAGTACTCTAACAAACGGACCACGGATTGCGAGCGATCTTTCTTTCCTCTTCCTTGTCCTATCCTCACCCTTTACGCAAACACACTTACACTTACATGCACTACACTACTACACAAGCCGGGAGACCGGTCGAGAGCTTAGAGCTTGTCCTGGCTGGGGTAGAAAATACCTGGTAGGGGAAAACCCCGCTAACCGACGGTAGAACGGCGCCGGATCTCACCATCCAGCGGGGGAAGACCACCTCCACCTCCGGAGCAGAAACACGCACAACACTTACGGGACTAATGACCATAGAATTCGTCGCGCCCGGAATCTCAATCAATCAATCGGCAGTAATCTCTTGGATGCGAATTCTTCAATCATTGTAAATATTCTCTCTGTATACCTGGTCCTGAATACACGCTGCAAACGTGCTGGTTGACTATCTACAAACATTCACGCATGGGCGACGGAAAGAATAATAAGACTAGACTCACGAAACTACAAATCGTTTAAGTTTGCAACGTTGCATCAAGCGATGTTTGCGATACAAATTCGAGGACATCCTATTTTCCGCTCTCTCGCAGTCCGTTTACCTTGTTCTTCACGTGTAGCATCCAGGGAAAAGGACGATGCGTCGGACACAAAAGCGTCGCCAGCGAAGCAGCGCAAACATTCACTAGACCTGGCGCAGCGGAGGTGGCGCCGCGCGGCGGAGGATATGAAACCCAGACGCTCGGGGAAGTTGACTACGCCGCGCCCCACGCGACGCTTCCATTCTGGAGAGGCGCGTTGCGGAAGAGCCAACTCATAACGCTACGGAAGACGGCAACGACTGCGACGCTGCCGGCATCGGGCCCCGCCGAGAACACGGGAGGGGAAGGACACAGTAGTTGGGATGGTACGGGATTCCATCAACTAAAACAACTATAATAATAATGACGATGACGACGACGACGACGACGACGGTGGTGGTGGTGGTGGTGGTGATGATGATGATGATGATCATCATCATGATAATAATAATAATAATAATAATAATAATAATAATAATAATAATAATAATAATAATAATAATAACAACAACAACAACTAGTTGAATCCTTGCGATTACACCACACGGCACAAACCTAATAGCTGTCGACATTTACGACCGAAAAGTACCACGTATAAACGCACTATTCGGGGAATCGAAAACCCCAAAAAAATGTCTCATGTCCTTATTCTCCAAAACTGATTAAATGAATGCGGTTTACCAAAACTGAAAAACTGCGAAAAAATTGTTCGCTTTTTTCTTATCTATTTATTATTATTATTATTATTATTATTATTATTATTATTATTATTATTATTATTATATTAATAACAACAACAACTAGCTGAACCCCTGCGATTAGAGTGCAGAAACGCCTCAAAATATTGTTTCATGTTATCTTGTTCTCCAAAACTGATGAAATGAATAAGGTTGACAAATTCTGAAAATTATTATAAATAAAAACGAGAGACAGAGAGGCAGGCACAATACTACATTCCAAAGTGTGCCTCACGGCTCTTCGTGTTTTCAAGCGGTGAATTTCGAACAAAAAACACCCCTGAAGGGAAGGATGACTGCCGATTTCTAGTCGCGGTTCTAGAGCTAGTCGTAGTGATAGTGGTTATGATAGTAATAGTAGTAGTGGAACTGGCACTCTGGTAGTGAAGTGTAGGACGGATGAATGTTGGTGACGGATGTTCCGAAGGACGGAGACGAGGGTTGTTATGATGATTAGTAGTTGTGGTTGACCGTTACCGAATTCGAGGGCTCCATGGAAATAATGCAATGCACTAAAACCCAGTCCTGGGACAAGAGCAATTGCGGTGGCGGTGGCGGTGGCGGTGGCGGTGGCGGTGGCGGTGGCGGTGGCGGTGGCGGTGGCGGTGGCGGTGGGTGGCGGTGGCGGTGGCGGTGGCGGTGGAAGTGGAAGTGGCGGTGGATGTGGCGGTGGGAATGGCGGTGGCGGTGGAGTGTAGCGGTGATGGGGACGGTGAGGATGGCGATGGCGATGGTGGAAGCAGTAGCGGAGGCAATGACGGAGGTAGTGGCAGTGGCAATGGAAATGAGAGTGTTCGTGCCAATGGCAATAGTAGTGAGAGAGGCAGGGGGCAGAAGAAGTGCAGCAACCTCGCCATCGATCCGAAGGCGCCCCGACGCACTTCTTGATGTGACGTCACTCCCCTCCAAGAGGCACCGACGGCGGTGAGAGTCAAAGAGGCAACGCGGAAAGCAGAGACGACGACAAAAGTGCGACTCTGTCAAGTACAACAGGGGCTGAGGTGTCAACGGAAGAGAGGTTGAAACAATAGGGATTGGAGTGAGAGCAAGGGTGAGGATGTCTGCTTCATGGAAGAGACAGATTTAACGACGGAAGAAATAGAACAAGCTACGCGAGGTTCAGAATGCGTAGGCTACAGGATTCAGAAAGATACCGTGGAGGGCGACAAGTTCGTGGATTTGAACGATGTCGAGAAACGTGAGACACAATCCAGGAAAAATTAGTAGGGAAAATATGGAGGGAACTAAGAACAGTAGTTTATCTCTAGAAATGACAGAGTGTTGCACAAAGATATTTAATTATCATGAACATATCAAGTAATATAAAAATGGTGATTTGAAAATGACTCAAAACTTGCTATTGCAACTCGAACATGAACCAAATTAAAAACATTGCAATATCTAGTTCATCTGATGAATTTTGGAATAAAAATACAATGGAATTGGCCGAGAAAAATAAAACGAAACGTCGATCGGAGAAAGAGAGGAATCTGACAAAGGAAAAAAAGGATTTAATTACTGACAGCCACATAGCACTTATTACAAAATGTTCACATTTTTCGATATTCCTTATTACAGTAATTTTTTGTTGTTTTCATTTTTTTAACAAAGGACATCATTTCTTCAAGTATTCAGGTAACAGTGAAAGTTCTGATTTTATGAAACATTTCGTCTACGATTCGACGGTAATGTCATCTCACTTTCTGTAGAAACCAAGTTTTATAAATAGTAGAAGTGACGAGGATTCCGGTAGTTGTAGTAAGAACTAGTAGTGCTACAACAGACCATATTTTTGCATATTTCTAAATTTGCAGTTTTCGAAATTGAAAGAGATCAACGAAAATGAGACCCGCGCCATTCTTTTGAACATCCCTTCTTCTATCCCTGAAAAAAAAATTGAAAAGAGGTTGGAGCGGTTTCAGAGAATTTGTTTTATAAATGCATTAATTAGAAGCACAAATACAAAGCGTGCACCGAAAATGGAACTAATACCTTATTTTTTACCATCTCCTTCTGTATTTGAGGAGAAAATTTAAATAAAAATACTAGTTCCGATTTAGAGAAAAAAGTTGTATAAAAAATTGAAAATTGCCTTTATTTAGCGCAAATTTACTCAAAACTAGCAAATTTTTGACAAATGTAACTCTATTTTACCTCAAGATGTCTTTAAAGAACATCTTTAATTAAGAAAATACCTATCTCTTTAATATTGGAGTTGTAAGAAGACACCCACTTTTGCAATATTCGAAAAATCAGGGATTTCAATATCATGACACCTACATCATTCTCTCAAGCGTCATATTCGATATCTGAGGACAAGTATTAATCAAAACATTTGGAGAGATGTTTGAGAAAGTTTTGAAAACGTTTTTGAGGCTTAATATAAAGTACCCTCAAAAATTAAAATATCCTTTTGAAACTCGCAAATCCTCTATTGCGTTCAGATCGATCAGGAAATTTCAATTTTGGTAACGTCAGAACAGTTTAGGCGATTGGTTCACCACAGGCAGGGACAGACAGGAGACAGAAGGTTTGCTGTCAATCGATTTTTCTGTATCAAGAACCCACTAACACATTCTGGCTACACCATGAGTTAGAGGAAGTATTTTACTATGTATAGAAACCGGATTTAATCAAATTTTTGTGTCCAAGGGCTGACAATAATTGTTTTTTCAAGCAAAAATTCATCGTTTTGCGGCTTACGACCACAATATTTTCTCTTTTACATTCGTATGGGCGAGAAAATAAAAATGTTGCGTGGTCCAACTTACCCCGAAATACACGATTTTTTCACCAAAATAAAATCTACGAATATTTTTAAAATGAAATCTCAATTAAAAAATACAGAGACAAAAAATATACGAAAATATAAAGATATGGAGATATAATTTTCGAGCATCTATATTGTCACATCCGCCGGCCCGGCTAGAGCTCCATCGGCTGTTAGATCACCAGTTCCTTTTACTGTAGACGGAAGAATAGGGTTGCTAGGAGTTGTTCATGCTAATAAGAATGAACATAATGACTCGAAAACATTTAAATTTATTCCTGACTCCTGTCAAGGAAGTTACATAAAAAACACCCTACCTAATGAGCTCTCTAATAAATAGTGAGATAATGAAATTAAAATTAAGGAATTACTGATTATGATAATTTAAGAACATGATTGCTCAGGCGCGGTAACGCTTACAAAATCTGGATTGTGTTATAGCAAAAAGTTCATGATGCGCTTGAAGAGCGAATAATGATAATACCCAATAGCGTTTTTTTTTTTTTTTTTTTTTTTTTTTTGCCGATACGACAAATTGTACCGGAACGTCTCGTATGCAGCAGTTGGCCCTGTCAGCTGGGCGCCTGCAATGTTCGTTGACCTCAAGCGGCGGCGGTGGCGGCTCCAAGGGTTACATCCTGGGTGCCAAAGGACAAAGGAAGCCCCGTGTCAGCGGTGGCAGCAGGCAGCGGCGGTGGCGCCGGCGGTGGCGGTCGAAACACCCGCTCGTCTCGTCCAAAGAGTGGTCTCCGCGTCGAGTCGTGGCGAGTTCAGATTTCTCTCGCGAGTCTCAGCATAGGCGTACGATTCAGTGCAGGCAAAAAGTTATGCCCTGTTCTCATAACTTGGCCCTATTGCGTGGAAGTCCGAGTCGAATATCAAACTCTACAAAATAACTTCCCCAAATTGAAAGATTAATTCGCCAAGCACGGCGTTCTTCTTAAAAGCAAGGTTGCGCTCGCCTCTCACGGCGCTTTCGGATCCAATCGGATGTTCGCCTAGCACGACGTTCTCCTATGCAATGTCTTTCCTGCTTAGCACGTTTCAGCGAAGCCTCTTTTCTCCCCTCCATAAAACTGTATCCCGCTTTGTAAAATAATCCCTACACGGCGTTCCAGCGATTCAATTGGTCTAAACTACTACGTCTTAACTTCTGTTTAAGCCAATCGACGAGCAAGAAACTCCAACATTTTCCGTTGCATGGGCTATTTTCTGTCTCTGTCTAACAGGCGCGCGCACATGTACAAGATCTTTTTATTTATTTATTTTTATTTATTTTACGTCAAAAAACAGTTAAAACTGCGTATGACGTGCTATGGGGAAAAGTGAATTGTGTGCACATTTTCAAAATTAAATTTTGAATTTTTAAATTTCCCAAATGTCCTTTCCGATCAACAGTTCTTAATTAATGTCGAAGGGACTCCCCGCCAGGGGGCTGGCGGTCGCCAAGGAGGTGGGGTGGAAAGGTTTGCCTTCGAGGGGAACCCAGCTGCACCCTGCCATAAATTCCTTCGAACAGGTCGCACGCGTCGGGTCGCGGTGCCGGCAGTTATGCAACTCCCCGAAAGCACTGTTCCTTTGTCGATTAAAATTATAATATTATTTAGGCTACTTAATGTGCCGCCACAATATAGAAGGGAAAACAATAGAATGAGGGTTTCCAAATACTTATCCCATCACTTAAATGGCATGAGAAAACATATAACCTCGAATTGTCGTAACTCATTGTTTTATCATTTGTTACTATGCTTGAATGTTCTAATTGTAATTATAAGTAATGCACGTGTCGAGTTAAACAACTAATGAATGCGTATGGTGTTAAAAAGTTCGAACTGCAGAATTGTTACTATTATTATTTTTAGTATTATTATTATTGTTATAATTAGTATTGTTGTTATTATTAGTATTGTTGTTATTATTATTAAGGGTCTACCCGGCATCTAGTGGTCAAATCATACTCTCAATTCACCTCCTGGTTTTGAGGTTTAAATACAAAGTGGACAGAATGGAATCGCGGCAGGTTTTCTCGGCAATCAACCATGTGCCCAACTCTCATTTCTCCATTACTCCCTCATTTCTTTTTTAACGGTAGCACCCCCAATAATTCATCAAATTAATTCGTTTACCCCATAAACTTAAGGTTTAGGACTAATATCAATTATGGTACAAGATGATCATATCATCGCTTCGAAAAAAATATTTAACTGATACTATCTTCCCCTTTAGTTTTGCTACGCTATGCCACTGCCTGCAGATATCGTAACATTCGTTTCCAGCTACTCAGCACTAAGACCCTCTATTGTCTCGTACGTCTTGTCATCGAGAAAACACGGCACGCAGATACAAAGGTGAATAGCCCACCAGGAGAAAAAGGCAAGGACGGCGAATGGCGGATATAAATACGTGGCGAGGTAGCAAATAGCTCGGAAAAGCGGCTCCTAAGCTGTAAAAGCTGCTCGAGCAATAGCGCAAGGGCCACCTGTGAGCAGCGGGTCATGCGAGGATAAATTACGTCTGGAACCTAACGAGAAAAGGGGAATAGCAGCTGCGAGTCTAAGAGGTAATGACATCGTACGAAGGAAGGGAATGAAAAATATACATCACAGCTTGCTATACCATTTTTCTTATAGGGCGTTCTAGAGTATACAATTACGTTCCATGGCCAACTCGCGAACGAAAACTTCGCTGGAAACAATACATTTCCTTCCTGGGTACATATAGCCCACATTTGCTACAGTTGTTGACGGTGGACTGCGCAAAAATTGGTGCAGTGTGACAAGCTATATTTGAACGCATGTACTACCGTTCAAATTTCCCAATTTCATTTGTAATTCATGTTAAACACGTATTCGGTTATAAAGAAAAATTATTAGTGAATTAAAATTAAATAAAAAGGTATTCAAAAAATGGTACTTTCACTCTATTAACAAGTACATACGACTATCAACAGAATGATGTTAAAAAAATTCACATCAAGTATTATTGGTAAATATTTCTTGTGACCAACTGACACAAGTATTTCCAGGCACGTCTACTATACTTTAGTCATTAGTCCCAAAGTGTTGTGTACGTTATAGCCGGGAGGCGGCGTTGTCCCTGTCCAGCGGAAACGATGATTAGACGCCGACTTACACGATATAGAACGATTTTCCTAAGGATGAGCCGAAGTGACAGTTACTGCTAGCAACATAACTGAAGGTTCTGTGGTCATTGTGCCCTCGAGCCTATTAGACTCCTTTCCTGCATTCGTTCGTTTGCAGTTGCCTAACTTGTAAATGGCTTCGACGCTTCCTTTTGTGATGTCCTCGCCCGACGAAAATATAATGCACTTTGAGAAATAATTGAAATTAGGAAGTGCAGTGTTATGTGCTCTTCTGTAAAAATACTTTTTTTCTATTAACATTACATTGAATTTACTTTTTGTGTGATAAATATTATGCTTATTTTAAAACCGAGATGCGTACTTGACGTGTTTCCGTCTATTGTGCTGTTGTGTGGCGAGCGGTGATTGTGAGATTTCTATTTACATTCGTGGCAGTTTTCTTTTACTGGTTGTGAGAGCATGTTAAGAGATTTACCACATACGGAATTAAATTTAAATATTTCTCGGACTCGCGTGCGTGCATATACCTCAGCGAAACTCTTAGATTTCTGCTTAAGGATGTTTCCACAGGAGCCAGAATCTAACACTTTACGAAGAGGTGTGGCTGAACAGCTGTCGCGGCGGAGGGATACTTCTCTGAATTGCATGAGATATTCACTTGTTACGCGAACTGTCACTTTGCCTCAACCTTAGGAAAATCCTTCTACAGCTTGCGGTGTCTCATCAGATCTCTTCCAGCGAGGTACCTCTCCAGCCGCGATAAGCAAGAGCTAGAGATTGCTGTACCGACAAATAAGTTTTAGTGCGTGCGTGCGTGCGTGTGTGTGTGTGTGTGTGTGTGTAAGGAAGATGGGGTATAAATAAGAAAGATTGAACGTGTCCCGTTTGTTAGGGTACTCCAGTAGTCGCCTGGAATTGATACATGCGTTAAATTTCAAATTGTTAATTAAGAGTAAAAATACACATTTTGAATCGAAAGTATCTTAATTTTGAAATAGTGTGTACTTAAAGAGCAACAATTGTATCAACTTCCCACGTTGAAGTTTAACAGACAAAAGTTTAACAGACAAAAGGGTTTCGTCCATTCGTCCGTAAGCGAGAATTGTCAACTGATATATTTTTGTTAATTTACTTCACATTACTGCTGTTTAGAAAAACGCTGAATGATTTAATAAACCATAACACAAAACAAAAAGAAGGAAAATATTCGCCATTTAAACATAATTCTGCTTCTCGGCAGACAGGTTTATACAAAGCCACATTTTGAAATATATATAAATATAATATAAATACATATATAAATATAATATAAATATAGAAATAAAACATAGTATTATAAAACTAGTAATAAATAAAAAGAATAAAATTATAATTCAAATATCGGTTTTTAGAACAAATAGAAGCAATCTATTTGCGTTAAAAGCCACAGTCCCCCGCTTCAGCTTGCGCGTGTACAGCGCTCTTTGAATTTGGAGGGCGAACGAGAGCGGAGTCAGCGGAATCTGCCCGTGAGCTCGAGTAGCTGGTGCGGGCGCGGTTTGACGTGCCCGCGATAAAGTATTACACCGGCCTCGGGGCTGGGCTGCAGACGGACACCAGCGGCGGCGGGGCGCGGCGAGGGCGGGGGCGAGGCTTCGGTCACCAGGTCGCAGCAGACCTGCCCGCGAGCTCTTCTCCTACCGCTCATGTTGGCCAAGGCGGGGGCGATAGGGCGGGCGAGAGGGGAGCAGCAGCGGCGGCGGCGGCGGCGGCGGCGGCGGCGGCGGAGGAGGAGGAGGAGGAGGAGGAGGAGGCGGAGGAGGCGACGGCGGAGGAGGAGGAGGGGAGGCGGAGGGGCGGCGGGGGCGGCGAAGGCGGTGGCGGCGGTGGCGGCGGCGGTGGCGGCGGCGGTGGCGGCGGAGGTGGCGGCGGCGGTGGCGGCGGAGGTGGCGGGGGAGGCGGTGGCGGCGGAGGTGGCGGAGGTGGCGGGGGAGGCGGTGGAAGCGGCCGCGTCCGACTTAAAGCGGAACGCTCGCGCCGCGGACGCGCGCTTCGATTTAAGTCCGATAGTCCGTGCCCCACACACGGCGCGCCGAACGCCATTTTGTTGCTTGCGTAACGTTCCATGGGTTCTTGACGTTGAACGTGGAGAAATTGTTCTTGAGCTTTGTCAGTCAAACGTCGTGTCAAGTCGTAAGTCATAGTGTTGCTTTTTGTCTCTTTTGGTCAGGCGTTCATCACTGTTAGGAACCAGGGTTTTTGGACTGTCACCCATGTATGGACCCACGGTCTCTCGAGCTGTTTAACTTCCAAGGTTTTAGCTTGTTTAAGAAGTTCGGCTACGGGCGCATGCATTTATCTGTTGATTGCATTTGAAGATCAGCATGCGTAAATTGAGTTTTTGATTTAAATTGTTTGCTCAATCCTCTAAGAACTAAACGGGGCACATTTTGTGCGTTCGTACTACTTTTTTCTATGGTATTGCTAAAATTATGACTGCTTGGTAACAGTTTATTGCTCACTTAAAATAATTTTGGAAAAAAACAGAAAAATATTCAAATGTATGGAAGTAACTTTCTCTAGGAGACACAATAGATATCAATTTGTACTTACTACTCTGAATGATATAGAACTGAAATAAAAAATAATGTAAGTTCATGAAACTATTTTAGAAGAAAATGCTTTTTTGACACCACACATTTATTAGTGAAAAAAACCAGTTGGGGACAAGTTACTGATGCCATGAAATGTGCAATTATAATAACTTGTCTAAACATATTGCGTACACATAGCATATGTTTTATCATTATAAACTTTAATGTTTAAATAATTAATTTGGTAAATATATAGATGCATTGGTCCAAAATAAACAATTTAGTGTTCATTAGGTGGAATTTCAGTAATCATGTAAAGAATTATTTTGTATTAATGACCAGTAACGCAAACAAAAAGAGGGAATGGCTCAACCTCTCTCCCCACACCAATTACACATATTCACAATTTTTTTTACTTATCTTACATACTAACGAACAATAATAAATACATTTTAAATGCAACACAAATGAAAAAATTGTTTTTAAGAAAGCGTTAGTTAGCTGGAAGCTTTAACTTTAGCTCACAGAAATATACTGGTTACACTACATTCAAATATACCGGTTGCACACAATGTCAATTCGCAAAATGAGGAAATTACATTAAAGTAAATTAATAACCTTATGAGTGTGAGTAGTTAATGACATTGTGCCAATTACTTTTTTTAATGTATTATGATACAAGATTTATTTAATATTTTATCAAATTAGTTTCAAGCGAAGATAGAACGAAACTGTTCTTGAAAACCTTAATATAAATATTATTTCGTAAAAAGTAGTTAACATGCATTTTATTTGGTATTTATTTACTTTCCATCTATCCGGTCTATGTAATAACTACTTTGTATCTTTCCAGTTATTCCTTTTACACTGTTTGAATCTCTCAAAATATCTCTTAAATTAGTCTACTACTTTCAAAGAACAGTGTTTTCCGGATCATTCTCGATATCACTTTTTCGTTCAAAATCCTTTTCAATCGTAGAGAAAATTCTATTATTCGAATACTACACTCTCTCAATTTCGTTCCTTGATTATTTTTTTTCAAGAGAAAAAAAAGCAAGCAACATGCTGGAACAATTATGTATGTAAAATACCTTTCCATAACGTCTTGCGGCACACTCAACTAAGCATGACAAAAACATTCCACCAATCAATTACCGCATCAAAAATAGTATCATGTGTTAAGTTATTGTCCGAATCGTTCAGAAAGAATCCTCTATTTTTTACTGTAAGCAATGTTTTCCGCAAATAAATTTTGACGGTGCAGGAAATGTAAAAATAAATGCTTTCTTACTTTGTGTTACTTCTGTTTTTTGTTCAAGAAGAGTTTTGTTCGAAAAGTTCGGAAGTCGCAACTTCCAATGTTAGAAAACGCTTGAAGTTCCTTGTAGTGGCGTGACCAGACAAGCGGTAGTAGGGCCATACTAGCCTTTTCTTTAACGTCCCAAACAAATTTTAATTTAACGTTGGAATAGTTCAGAAATCTTTCAAATTTGATACCGAGACTTTTGATAAAATGTTGGTGCATATGAAAAGAGACATTTCACAATAGCACATACTACGTACATTATCTTAATACTGGTAACGTTTCCAATATATAAATTCTCCTATTCTAAAATTTCGGCTACACTGAAAAAAAATCAAATATTATTTAAATAGTTCGCTTTAACTTCAATATTGGAGATTTAAAAAGACTAGAAAACAAATTGAAATTTTCCAATATCAAAAATTTTAGAATTGTCAATTAAAAAGCACTTTCCATATAATTAATTAAATATTACTCTATTAGAGCTAAAATTTAAAATAATGTGCCGTTTTTTAAAATATCTTCTTCGTGTTGTGTTGTTTTAAATTGTCCCTTTGTCTCTCAAAATTGGATGAAAACTACTTCAAATTTAAACAAACTACCATGAAATTAAGAAAAGTAGTAAGTCAACATATTGCATTCCTGATTTTCAAATCTCCACATTCAAAAATGTAGGAGGAGGGTCCCAAAATGTAATTTTTGCGTTTCGAAATCCAGAAGCCGTGACTAAAATCGGAGCTACGTATTTTTTATAAGCGAGTTACGAAAAAACGAATAAGGTAGTGCGCCTGAAAATCTCATTGGAAGTTGCTCAAAGACGTCTGGCCTAAGATTGGTATGATGCATTATCAAATAATCAGGTACATGGTTATTTAAAAAATTTTCGAACACACTTTTTCACCTCAAAATTTACCTCCATATTCGTAGATATCAATGAAATTAATAAGAAAGTCTATCATGGTGCTTTTTCTTAGGAACTCGATGTCTGCGGAGAAACTGGAAAGCGTAATTATTTGGCACTCTTCCAGAAAAGCTCGGTAAATAAAACCATGTGTGAAATTCATGACAGTTAAATTCACCATCGACTTCCATTGACGTCAAGTTTCCAATGAATTTAAATGCTCTCACTTAAAAAATAATTCTGATGTTTCTTTGCCAACAATCTATTTCTATAAAGTTCGTAAAATCAAAAAAAAAAAAAAAAATCAAAATCTTACTACAGAATACCAATTTGTATGCCAATAGCGTCATCGTGAATTTTAACCATGCAGTATGCAATTAGGAATATGTGGAATAGGTATTTACTGTCGGAAAACGGAGTTCAAAATACTACAGACTCTGGAACTTATAGTCACAAACTTCCTGCATATTTTGTCTTCAATTGTTATCCAACCGCTTGGCGTGATCATAATTTCTTTTGGATTTAGTCAAGATAGTTATTATTTATAATCCAAACTTACAGCCTAAATGATTTGAAATATGTTTATACGTGCGTCGATGTTGGGTCCATCTTGATCTTTGGAGTGGCACCAATGTATTACGTGACTTGAAGTGTCTACCTGGCGTAATACAGTACCAAATTATGCTAATGAATTATTAATGTTGTTTTCTTGGAATTTAATCTTTATCTTTCAAACACCAAGAATTTTCGTACAGAAATGATGTTGACTTTGTGATGGTGATTTTTTTGACAAATTTGAAACACATTAAAAATAATGTGATTAAAAAATAAATGATAAAAAGCTGTGAATTAAATATAATAACACAAAATAGAAAGCTGTGAATGTACAGTAATTAAACTTTAGTAAAAACGAACAAAGAGTGGCAGATACACGAATGAACTTTTTAATGCTGTGAACTTTCTTCGAGTAATTTCTTTTTCTTAAAAAGCTTATCAAAAAGCTTAGAAAAGTTTAAATCCAAAGTGAAATCGTTTCTGCTGCATAACTGTTTCTATACAATTAGAGACTATACTGAGCATCACAAGAAAAGTAACATTAATTTTAAGAATGATACATAATGCATTATTTACCATTTGAACTATATAAATGTGTATAAACAACCTGTAACAAGTAAATAAACAGAGGTTGTCTGGTATCAAATCTATATTTCTTCTTAAGATCTTTTCGATCGCGTAGCGATCATCGTCAGAGCTTGCAGCTGCTGGGCGGAAAACGAAGTTCTGTAACAAGTATTGTATTGCAGCCTCCGAGTCAATGACCCCCATCTCGATCAGGTTTTTCGTCAAGTTTCCCTGATCCATTGAGCAAATGCTGAGATGGCCCCTTGTTTTGCTTCTGGACATAAATGTAACTTCATTTTCTGTGTACGTATTCAGTGGGAAATACAATTGTTCAAATTATCGTTTCCATGTTGTCGCGGCAGGAAGTATTATTCCCAAGGACAACATGGATAAGAGCCAAAATTTATTGCCTTTTTATCCTTGAAAATATATTTTATTACAGGGGAGCCTTTTTTTTTCAAATTTTAAGTAGTATATGACTTAAGTGTAGGGATCACAGAATTTTGAAAATGTGCACACAATTTACTTTTCACCATTGGACGTCATACGCAGTTTTAACTGTTTTTTGACGTAAAATAAATAAATAAATAAAAATATTCAACAGAAGTTTCTTCATAATTTATTTTGTTTACTAGCACTGCTGTCATAGCATCTGTATCCAATATATTCATGTGGGACAATACTCTTTCAGTTGTAGTTTAAGTAGTTGTAGGAAAGAAAAGAGAAATTCCTTACACTTTAGCAATATATTGAATGACACAAGAAACCTGTCTGATGTGAGAAATCATTTCAAACCATCTTTGAGTTGATTATATTTTGCTTGCTGATATTTGCACTGGCGATACACTGTGGCATATACATAATCATCACACAATCTGTGTGATGATTATATATGTGCAGCGAGGTATGTTGCAGTTTACAGACGTGTTCACACACGTCTGTGAACTGCAACATACCTCGATTTTGATGACTAGGAAGAAAGACACTGCAATACCAACCCATGAAGCTATTTGATGTAACATCACCTAACTCGCGAATTAAACAATAAAATACGATAACGCGCGAAATAAACATTAAAATATGACTAAATTGGGACATTGTAGTTTAACATGGAACACATATATG
Organism: Teleogryllus oceanicus; assembly: GCA_964035755.1. Taxonomy (NCBI): domain Eukaryota; kingdom Metazoa; phylum Arthropoda; class Insecta; order Orthoptera; family Gryllidae; genus Teleogryllus; species Teleogryllus oceanicus. The sequence goes on from CAXIVR010000003.1 coordinate 173,935,835, forward strand.
TTCCGACGTACCTTCGAATAAAATTAAGATATTGCGAGCCACCGGTCGTGTGCGGTACAAGCCGTAAGGCCAGCACCCGACCTGAGACGTCTTGGGGGGGTGGCGAACACAATTCACCAGATGGTCGACTAGCTCAGTATAGACGTCCCAGTGTGGACACAATAAATAAAAATAGGGGCAGGTCGAAGATCGTTTATGGATTGATGCAAATTATAAAACAACTCGGGTGAGAATCACTTTTCACCAAATTCAGAATATATTCTAAAAATATTGGCTGCTTTGACAAATACATACAATGGCACATAAGAAAAAATCAAATACAGAATAATCTTTGACTGAAAAACACTAATAACACAATACACAATTTCCTACTTTCATCTACAACCCAATTGTTTAACAAACACACTTTCAGAAATTGAAAGAATCGTTAAAATATTACTTACAAAATTTGAAAGAAACACATATTGAAAATCAAAAATTAATACTTTCTAACATTACTTTACAACAAAAGGAAATCTTTTCTCTCTAAAATCAGAGAATTACTATTATTATAATTATACTCTTACACAAACTCTTAATCACTATATTACAATATTTGATCTGAAATCCTTTTGAAAGAAAAGATTGATTCTGTTCTCACGCATTAGAAGTCGGAAACAAATGTACTTTTACTTTTCTTATCTTTAAGCGTGGTAAATCTGTTACCTCCCTTTTCTTCACGATAGATACAGAATGAGCTTTCTTATTAAACTGAATCACTCCTATCCCTACAAAACATTTTATTTGGAACGACTTACTGTGTTCTCGGCCGCGTAGAGCAGTCCACTTTGCTTCCTTCACACCTTTCCACCGAGCTGCTTCGGCCTTGAAGCGTCGTGGCCTCGGGCTGAGAACGCCGTTGCCTCAGAAATCGCCTTCTTCTTCTCGTTCAGTTTATATGCTTGAATACTCTATGAATTTTACTTTATTTCGATTAAAAAGCATGACCAACTGATATTCAAAGTGAAATGAACCAGAGATCCCCTTTATATGAGCACCAACTTCAAGAGAGATTTAAATATACGAAAAGCATGGAAAAAAAAAAACTGGAAAGAGAAATGAATGCAAGCTATTAATTACTGTTATCTATTCAAAATTTCCCTAATTCTTCCATTATAAATTCATAACATTTCTTATTCCCTTTTCTTCTAAGATTATGTTTAAACAATTTAAAATAGAATAATTACTCTTCTGGTCTTCTAGAAGAGTTTCCTCAAAGTGCAAATCTGAAGTCCGTTGCAATGTCACTTCCTGGGGTACCGTTTTCCATACGTCCGCCCAGTTCAGCTGCTCCCTTCAGAAAGAACTTTTCTTTCATCCGACCTCCGGTCTCGCCCTTGGTCTATGGTATGGCGATCCTCTGTTTTAAATTTAATTATCATTCCAAATATCCATCCGCTTTGGGCCCGCGTTCAAAATATTCTTTCCTCGCTTTCTTAGGGCGGTATGTGACACGTTTTCGAATCTAAGAAAACGGGGGGTCACATAACCTTCTTTCGGAAAAAAGATTTTATGGATTTGATTTCATATGCCGTAAAATCTTTCACTAAAATTTATGCTCTTCTTTTTCTTGATTCTAAAAACGTCGAGCAATCTTGTTCTCTTCTCTTGTACTCCTACCCTTTTCTTCTTCCTCATCTTCCTTTTTCTTTTCCTCCTTCTTTCTCCCTCTTTGTTTTTTTTCTTTTACATGATTCTTGTTTGGTTACTTTATCTGTTTGTTTCATCATTTTGCCACTTATTTCATTCTTTAAATGGTCGCAAACTGGGGAAATTGTACTTTCCGATTGTTTTCCCCATTTTCATCTAGTGTGCTTGCAGCACGGAAGAAATATTTCAATGTGCATGGCGAAATTAGGAATAAATCTGGCGTAATAATTGACGCAACCTAACAAACTTTTAAGTTGTTTCGTGTTTTTTTGGTGCAATTTTATCTATCTCTCGCATCTTTTCCATATTCTTTTTTGACTCTGTTAACTGTCACATCATAACCCGGGAACTTAACTTGTTTAGTGCAGAAATTACTTTTCCCAAATTCAGTTGTAAATTATTTTCAATCAGACGCTTCAACAAAATATCTACTTAGTCATGTGTTCTTCAAACGTCTTAGAATACACAAGCACGTCATCAATATAGATAAAAACATCGCTGGACATCTTCTGCCAATGATATTGTTCTAGACATTGTACAAGAGCAGATGCACTGTTCTTGAGTCCAAATGGCATCTTTTGAAGACATACGAAATTCCCTGGTGAATAAATCCTATATTGTTACATTCAGGTGCTATCGCTATTTGCCAATACGATGCAGTGAAGTCGGTTGAACTCAACCACTTGATGCGGGATAATTGATTAGTTAAATCTCTACACGCAACGGTCTGTCTCTGTACGGTAAGGTAACTTGATTCAATCGCCTTGCATCTAAACACAACCTTATCTTCCCATTACTTTTTTCTACGAGCACTATCGGATTTAGATAAGAGGTTTTGGACTTCATGATGATATCATCTTGACCATGGTAGCAATGAGCTTATCCACCTCTTCCTTATGTTTTTCGGGAATGACATATTGGTAAACCTGTAATGGTGTTTTATCTGTTAATTCTATTTCGAATTGAAAATCTTTTACTGGATTCTTGTTTTTGCAAAACACCTTTGATTCCTAAGTACTTCAGTTAACTGTTTTTTCTGATATGCATTGAGATTATCGTTGCACAGTTCATCATCAAATGAGATTAATTGATTGATAATATCGCCACCTCTTCTTCACTAGATTGTTCTATTTGGTTTCGGCGGATGGCGTGTCGAAACAAACCTTTCTAATTTTCCGACCATGTCCGCGAGATGTACTTGGTCCTGTATTTCTGGGTTGAAAACTCCCCTATCAATAGAATTTTTCTATTCTATCCCTAGACGAGGTCCTGTCTTGTCTAGTATAAGTTTGTTTTTCTTGGTAATGTTTCGGCTTGTAAGTTTCTCCTGTTTCTGGTTTGTTTACATTATGTTGTTGCTGTCTGCTATCTTGACCATTTACTGACCATTAGCATTTGCCCTTGCTTTCTGTAACCTTTCATTATACACGAAAGTGGCATCAACAATCCTAGCTGCGTTATTAATTTTTCAGTGGACATTGGTAAGAGATTCTTACAAATTTTTGTCGAGGAAGGAAAAAGACGTATTAATAAACAGACAATTTCTTCATCCGGTATCGTCGGAGTACATAATTTGAAACAAGCTAATTTCTCCGTTGATATTCCTGCATGGACATCGTACCTTCTTCCACGTACCATACATTACGTTAACTTTAAAATTGATTTGGTTTCTGTTATTCCAATATCTCGAATAAAATTTTCTTGAGTTGGCCATAGTTTTGGGAAACCTCCTAAACTATCTGCCCAGATTCGTGCATACCCTGCAACATCTGATAAACGATCTCGAGTTTTCTTACTGTCCGGAACACAATTTAAAGAAAAGAAATTATCTACTTCTTTCATAAATACACATGGATTTTCATCTCCCACTGCACTGAAATTAGGAGTACACGGCAATGAAACATACGTGGGCTGAACACTTCCTCCACTCGGTGGTAAATTTTCTAATTGATTTTTCAATTCTACTACTTCATTCTTATATGCATTAATTTGATGTTGTAGAACGCCATCCTGTTCAGAAAGAGCCTTTATTCCACTATCTAATTTATTAGCTTGAACCTGAACTTGTTCAGTAACCAATTTCTGGAACTTTTCTACCCCCTTGTTCTACCTCTATCTGCCTGTCGGATACGGCGGTTATAAGATCCGATTGTGTTTCGATCCTAGTTTCAAATTCTTTCGTTACTTGATCAACCTTTTCTTCTAATTCAAGTCCCAGCTCCGTGAATTTTTTCTCTAAGTTCTCGTGTTCCTGTGCTAATTCTTGTTGAACCTCGCTCTTAAATTCGACCTTCCACTGCTCCGCTAATTCAGTAAACTGTGCTTTTAAATTTTCTTCTAACTTCCTATTATTTTCTTCTAATTTCGTGTCGAATTCGTGAATTTTGTTTCCAATGCATTTATTGCCGAGTTATTTTCCTCAATTTGGTTTCCCAAAATAGCCTTGTTCTCCTCTAGTTTAGTTTCCAAAGTAACCTTGTTCTCTCTAGTTTAGTTTCCAAAATAACCTTGTTCTCCTCTAGTTTAGTTTCCAATGCATTTATTGCCGAGTTATTTTCTTCAATTTGGTTTCCAAAGTATTTATTGCCGAGTTATTCTCCCCTAATTTAGTTTCCAAAGTAAACCCCTAATTTTTTTTTGGGTTCCTCTGTTTTTTTTTCCTGCCTGGCTAACCTCACATCTAATTGTTGCATAAATTGACCTATTAACCGTTGCATCATTGAATTAGCCCTCTCGAGGTTTCTGTTCTTCCCATCCTGATCTCGTGTTGGCGTTGGCTGTGATTCTGTCGGCGACGTCGCACTAGTTTCTCCCTGCCGTTCCTAGTTCTACTCCTGTCGTTTCCTCCACGATCATCGTACCTGGTGCTTGTCCCCAGTTTCCTATCGCTATCTGATTCCTGTAGTTCTTCCACGGTAGGTAAATTTAGCCACGTTATACTTATCTGCCATTTTGAATCTATTAACTGCCTAGAATCAATCAATTTTTCCCAGACACTATACACTTCTCACAAAATATTTCACACAGAAATACCAGACACAATTTGAAACTGATAAACTCTCATATAATAAATATCCTTTTTGGAGAAAAACCAACTCCTGAAATAACACACTTTTACTCAACCCACTTGTACTCTGCAACCTGGTCAGAAATTTCAGTGAACAGTGATTCAATTGTACTAGTAATTTTAGTTACACCAAATTTTGGTCTCAGTTATTCTCAAATCGAGTTTGTCGTAAATGCATCCAATAATCGAGCCCCGCTTATGGGCGCCACAGGGCCAAATTTACTCGTCCGGTACAAGCCAAGGCCAGCACCCGACCTGAGACGTCTAGGGGTATGGAACACAATTCACCAGATGGTCGACTAGCTCAGTATAGACGTCCCAGTGTGGACACAATAAATAAAAAATAGGGGCAGGGGCGTGAAGATCGTTTATGGATTGATGCAAAATTACAAACAACTCGGGTGAGAATCACTTTTCACTAAATTCAGAATATATTCTAAAATATTGGCTGCTTTGACAAATACATACAATGGCATATAAGAAAAATCAAATACAGAATACCTTGACTGAAAAACACTAATAACACAATCACAATTTCCTACTTTCATCTACAACCCAATTGTTTAACAAACACTTTCAGAAATTGAAAGAATCGTTAAAATATTACTTTACAAAATTTGAAAGAAACACACATTGAAAATCAAAATTAATACTTTTCCCTTAACATTACTTTTACAACAAAAGGAAACTTTTCTCTCTAAAATCCAGAGAATTACTATTATTATAATTATACTCTTACACAAACCTTTAAACACTATATTACAATATTTGATCTTGAAATCCTTTTGAAAGAAAAGATTGATTCTTTTTCTCACGTATTAGAAGTCGGAAACAAATGTACTTTACTTTTCTTATCTTTTTAGCGTGGTAAATCTGTTACCTCCTTTTTCTTTCTACGTGATAGATACAGAATGAGCTTTCTTATTAAACTGAATCACTCCTATCCCTACAAAACATTTTATTTGGAACGACCTTACTGTGTTCTCGGTGCGTAGAGCAGTCCACTTTGCTTCCTTCTACACCTTTCCACCGAGCTGCTTCGGCCTTGAAGGTCGTGGCCTCGGTTGAGAACGCGTTGTCCTCAGAAATCGCCTCTTCTTCTGTCAAGTTTTATATGCTTGAATACTCAAAGAATTTTACTTTATTTTCGATTACAGTTAATGACCAACTGGGTATTCAAAGTGAAAATGAATCCAGAGATCACCCTTTTTTATATGAGCACCAACTTCAAGAGAGTATTTAAATATAAGAAAAGCATGTGAGAAAAAAAAAACTGGAAAGAGAAATGAATGCAAGCTATTAATTACTGCCATCTATTCAAAATTTCTCTCCCTAATTCTTCCATTATAAATTCATAACATTTCTTATTACCTTCTTCTAAGATTATGTTTAAATCAATTTATAAAAGAATAATTACCTCTTCTGGTCTTCTAGAAGAGTTTTCTCAAAAATTGCAAATCTGAAGTCCGTGTAATGTCACTTCCTGGGGTACCGTTTTCCATACGTCCGCCCAGTTCAGCTGCTACCTTCAGAAAGAACTTTTTCTTTCATCCGACCTCCGGTCTCGCCCTTGGTCTATGGTGGCGATCTCTCTTGTTTTAAATTCTAATTATCATTCCAAATATCCATCCGCGTTGGCGCGCGTTCAAAATATTCTTTTCCCTCGCTTTCTTAGGGCGGTATGTGACACGTTTTCGGAATCTAAGAAAACGGGCGGTCACAATATATCATCAAAATTTAGAGCTGTCCCGAAAAACTGAGACACTTCATCCAAACGTAAACATACTCATCCAAATTTCGATTATCTTTATACAAATGAATGGTAATTGGCTCTAGAAATGTTATGATTTGCTCTGTTTAACCGATTTTATAGTTTTAAAGCTAAATGTAAATAGTATCCTCAAAATAATTGAATGAATATATGAAAGTAAAGTAATACTTAGAGAAGCAAAAATACTTTTTCAAAGTTCGAAGGCTTTCCTATTTTTGCAATAGTGATTACGGATACCGTTTATAATTTTTCTATAGCCCTTGCGTTAGTGAAATATGATCATAAGACAAGAAAGTTAAATTACAATTTTAATTTACAAAATATTTTTTTATTCATATACTTAACAGAAACGAAAAGGCGCCATAAGTCTCTTTCATCATTAAGTGTAAAATAATAATGATCCAGTCATGCATGAAAAAGTATGTTAATAAATAATAGTTTAATAGCCATAGATTTGAAACAACTGAGTATCAGTAACAATGAAATATAAATTAGAATTTTTTCAGTCATAATAATTGAATATTTATGTGTAAATGCTAAAAGAAATAGGACATCATGCTGATAAATGAAATAAACGAGAAAATTAAATGTTAATTACATTTAAACGAACACTAAATTAATCGAATAATATTATGATGCGAGCGTGAATTCTCATCACAAAAATATCTTCGTTCTTATTGAATTTAAACAACAATGGCGCATTTGCTCCCCGATTCAACAGAGAATTTTCACACAACAAAGCAATGATTCCAATGACAATAGTTTCCTTCCACATTCCAGATGAGCTCTCTCGTTATCACAGGCACCTTATCATGTATCTCGTCGAATTCTCGACCTGCTTAACATCAGTTCCCGACCCGAGTTAGACTAGAAGTAATCGAGATAAATGAACGTTCATAAGAGCCCTTACGAAGTTTTAATAACAAAAATCTTAATCTACTTAATTAAATAACACGAATCAACAACGATGTGCAATACTGAAAGTTTTGAACAAGTTCATTTATTTTGTTATATTTGTAACACGTTCTATGCCTTGCCCCAGTTCTTTCATTGCGGTGTTTTCAGTATTTTAACATTGACAGATGATTCTACATCTAATTCATTATGAGAGACAAACAAAAAATAAAAATGTGAACTTTATAGTAAATACGTCAATTTTAGAAGTTACATGAGTACTCCACAACATTATTAATAATCTACCATTAGAGAAAAATTCCAACCTTTCAACGACTTTTAAACCCTTTTAACTTTGACTAAAATAAGGCGAAGCTGACACCTGACGTCAAGTATTTTGAAGTTCAGCTTCCCCATTCATTATCACTTCCCACGACAGCACTTTCACTCCTTGCGTTTCACTCCGCCTCACTGCCCCGTCTCTCCTACACCTACGCACCACGCAACGCCGCCCCTGGCTAACTCGCGCCCCAATTCTCTTCGCCGCTTCCGCCTCCAGCCCAGCGCGGGCTCTAGCTTTTCAGCTAGGTCGAATTCAGTCGCTGTCTGAAAGAGAATTCTAGCGGCCGGATACTCTGATCGGTAATTTTCCGTGGTTTCTCCGATGAACGCCAGGCGAATGCCGGAGCAGTACCCTAAAAAGCGGGCCACGGACCGCGCGCGATCTTTCCGTCTTCACCCTTGTACTATCCTCACCCTACTATCACTAACACGCACCACACTACCACACATGCCGATAGATTTATTTATTTATTTATTTATTTATTTATTTATTTATTTATTTATTTATTTATTTATTTATTTATTTATTTATTTATTTATTTATTTATTTATTTATTTATTTATTTATTTATTTATTTATTTATTTATTTATTTTATTTATTTATTTATTTATTTATTATTTATTTATTTATTTATTTATTTATTTATTTATTTATTTATTTATTTATTTATTTATTTATTTATTTATTTATTTATTTATTTATTTATTTATTTATTTATTTATTTATTTATTTATTTATTTATTTATTTATTTTTCCTTGTTTCCGTGCTCGTCAAATGCTTTGGTCATTAGTCCCGTAAGTGTAGTGCATTTTTTAGCGAGAGATGGCGGTGATCTTCCCCCTCTGGATGGCGAGATCCGGCGCCGATCTACCGTTGGCTAGTGGGGTTGCCCCTAACCAGGACTCTCCCACCAGCGGAGCACCACCCCAGCCGGGACAAGCTCTAAGCTCCCGACCGGTCTCCCGGAATATGTGGAAGTGTAGTGCATGTTAGTGTAAGTGTGTGTGTGAAAGGGGATAAGACAAGAAAGAGGAAGGAAAGATCGCGCGCGGCCCGTGGCCCGTGTATTAGGATACTGCTCCGAAATTCGCCTTGTGTTGATCGGAGAAACCACGAAAAACTACCGATCAGAGCAGCCGGTCGCTAGAATTTCCCCTCCAAAAATGCGGGTAGACCGGACGGGGACTTAGAACCTGTCCCGGCTGGGGCGGTGCACCGCTGGTGGGAGATACCTGGTTGAGGGAAACCCCGCAAGCCGGCGGTAGGTTGGTGTCGGATCTGATCATCCAGCGGGGGTACACCACCCGACCAACCCGAGAAATACACGCACTACACTTACGGGACTAACGACCATAGTAGTTGACGTGCCCGGAATCAGTAACAATCAGTCAATCAAGCAATGAAGCCTCCAGTCCCTTCTTCACCGCCGCTATGCCCCGCGCAGCGCCACCGCTGTTCGCGACCTTCCAGCTGCCTCGCGCTGCCATCGCCGCTGCCTATCATCTCAGCCTGCCACTCCCACATCGAACCCGACAACCTCCATCTTATCCCTGTCCGCAAATCCTTTACTATCGTCATCTTGGACTGCACTTGTTTGTTTGCGTCCCATTCCTGGCTTCGATAACTCTGATCCCGTCCGTAACCCTGGCACTGGTCTTGCTCCCTCCTGCTTACTCCGACTCCATTTCCGCTCATGTGCTAATCTCCAGACCCGTTTTGGGACTCTACGTATGTCTGCACATCCGTTCCTGACTGAGACCTAGGCTCCGTTCTTGATCAAGTTCCTGTACTTGTGCGTAGCTCTGATATTCGTCTGTCTTCCTTTCCCAATCGATGTCCCCTGCCTTGTGTCTTTTCCATCTCAATCTCCACACTACTTCCAGAATGCCTCTTCTTCCTAGTGTCTGGTCGTCCCTCTCACCGCCGTTAATGGCGCAGAGCATGAATTTTTTCACTGCAGGGCCTCCGAATGGGGAGTCCTAGCGTCCGTGTCGCGACGATGGAGGGATTTTCGACCTAGATAGATAAGTCAAAAAACCGATGTCTGGAGAAGAATTCTAGCGACCACGGTAGTTTTCTCCAACTTCCGAGCTTTCTCCAACATGAAGCGAATGACGGAACACTTCTCTAACAAAGGGGCACATCCTGCGCGTGACCTTTCATTTCCTTTCCTTGTCCTATCTTCACCCCTTACTTTCACACATTCACACTAACATGCACTGCACTGTCACGTATGCCGGAGGATCAGTAGGGAACTTAGACGTTATCCCGACTAGGGTGGAGAACGGATAGTGAGAGATGCCTGCTTGAGCAAACTTAGCGAGACATGTAGGTCGGCGCTGAATCTCGCCATCCATTGGTTGAAAGGTCACCGGCACGTCGTGATAAAACATACCATTACGGGACTAATGGCGTGGGCCCGAAATCAATATAAATAAATAAATAAATAAATAAATAAATAAATAAATAAATAAATAAATAAATAAATAAATAAATAAATAAATAAATAAATAAAATAAATAAATAAATAAATAAATAAATAAATAAATAAATAAATAAATAAATAAATAAATAAATAAATAAATAAATAAATAAATCCATAAATAAATAAATAAATAAATAAATAAATAAATAAATAAATAAATAAATAAATAAATAAATAAATAAATAAATAAATAAATAAATAAATAAATAAATAAATAAATAAATAAATAAATAAATAAATAAATAAATAAATAAATAAATAAATAAATAAATAAATGAAAAGATAAATAAATAAAATAACGAATCAACATTAAACATTTCAAATAATAATCAATCAATCGCCTTCCTCGACCTGGCGCGACTCCTTTGCGTCCTTGTCCGCATCTGCGTCACCCTCACCGACCCCACTTCCGCCCTGAACCCCGTCCCCGCCCTGCGCCACCCGTCCGCCGTTGCGCGCCGCCGCGGCCGCCGGCGCCGCCTGCAGATTAAACTCCTCCTTTGTTTGGCTACAGCCACGCGGAGTCCTCGGGAGGCGCCTGCGAGGATAGCACTCAGCGCCGACGTAAGCCACTTAGAGGACGCGCAGATAAATAGCGTGAGCACTTATGGCGACGCGTACGCGCGGAAGTTGAGCGATTGACGGAGCGACGGCGGTGTGGGGGCGAGGAAAATAAACGAAGGAAACTGTCCGTGACCTTCTTCTTGAGCAAACGGCAACCTCGTTAGTCGTAACGATGATAATTCCTTTGCGGTAATAGTGATGATAAATGGCGTTAGGTAAAGGGGAAATCACTGTAATAAATCGAGAAGAGAGTAATTTGAGATTTATTATTAGCTATCATTACTATCCGTTTTATTACTAAGCATAATAAGCGATTTATGTATTATAGGATTGCTTCAGTAACCAATTTTGAAAACACTAATTCTCTCAGATGCACCATGGTGTTCTTCTGTTTTGTTTAGCGGGTGTATTTTTATTTAGATACCTTACCGGATGAAGTTTTGCATTCTAAGATTAACAATAATTTCTCTACATTGTAATTTACCTTTCCAGGTATTTTAGTATTGTAAATAATTATTACTACTATTATTACTATTATTACTGATATTATTATTACTATTTACTTTTTTATTACTGCTATTATTATTACTATTATTATTATTATTATTATTATTATAATTAAAATACATTACTGGTTCACGGGAAGATCTGATCCTCAAATAATAACCGTCATTTTAACCTATTATGTTATTGGTTTTAATTACGAGCTGATTAGTTGAGAGTTTCGGGTTAAACGGCAAATATTTAGAACAAAAGATTGCTGCATCAACTTCAGTTTTCTTTCACGCTTTCATTGATAATCAGTACTGGAGATAATGATTGGTAGAATGAATACATTACTGTACTTCCATTGCTCTCGAATATGGTAAGCCCAATAGTTTAACATTATTTTCCCCCATGTTCATATAACATTAATAAGAATTGTAGTTTACTATCCTTTAGTTTAAGTTAATTATGCCTTTATTATTATTATTATTATTATTATTATTATTATTATTATTATTATTAAATTAATAATTCATTTCTATCCTTATTCATAGTTTTCTTCCCAGTGTTAGTTTTCTTACTAAATACTGTGTTCATAATGTCACCTATAGATTCCAACATATTTTGAAATATTTCCTTGAATGGCTTCAATCATTTTGTCGTTCTTCGTAATCCAAAATTTTTGTTACTTGTATGTATACTCGTTCACAGACCTCTATTATCTTCATTACCACTTCTCCAGCTTGCAACTTTTCTATCTCTCCGATTCCTTTTATATCCCGTTTCTCTGCTTGTGTGTATGAAAGCAAGGGCAACTCTTGAGATTCTGCACTGAACATCTCTTGCTTCTGGAGGAGATGATACGAGTACCGTCTCTTTCAATCCTTATAGTATGGACACCGACACTTAAAATTGAGCAAACAGCAAGATCACAATGATAACAGGTGTGTGAACTTAAATATTTTCTTTCTTATTTCTTTCGTTATTTGACCTCAATATTTACTTAGCAGAACCACATAATGTGGAATTATTATTGTCCACATAAACATTCCCCTGGCGTTGTTTGTCTGCCTACTTCTCCTAGACGACTCGACCGATTTTAATAAGTAGATTCTGGTACAAATTCGGATTATATCACGTAACTGAAGATTGCCTATTAATGCGCATAATACAAAATAAAACAGTTTAGACACAACTCTGTGCTATCTACTCCTATAGAGTGCTCAGTTTGGGATATAATTAAGAACAAACACGAAGTCCACATGAAAGTCGCAGCTCAAGAAACAATGTACAGCCACTTAGAAGAGAAAATAATCAATGTCTAGTTTTAGGGGGTAACATCTCTCAAAGGAGTGCTCAAGTATAGATGTTATTATCAGCAAAATCAGGTGTTATGAAAATGTTAAACTTACAAGGTAAATTTTAGTTTGGAAAGATTCTATCCAAACTTACTACTTTTGAATAGAAGTTAGATTTGAATTTCATTAGCTAATTTTTGCAAAGAGGCCAGATAGTGTTAGAAATCGGTTAGTATTGGGCTTCGTCCAGTTAAACCGCTAAATAAAAAGGGACATCAATAGCGTTACAAATCATTAAAAGTGTCGTCAATAAATAGTGACATCAATAGACAAAACATCATATCCATCCTCAGAATCTAAATTTAAATATTCTATTTTGAAAATGTACATATATCATTCATTCACTGCAAATATATTGATAACAAAATCTAAAGTTGTTCTGGCAAAGGCTCTATATTTCTTGACACAGAGCGTGCGTGTGTCTCATGAGATGCTGTGGACAGCGCCTCGTGCGTCCGTTTGTTGAGGCAACACGCAAGTCGTGCCAACAAATGCGATCCGCACCTACACACCCACACCCACACCTCGTTCGTCCGTTCGTTGAAGCAACATGCAAGCCGGGCTGACAAATGCGATACGCACTCCCACACGCACACCAACACCCACACCTCTGCGAAATCCCATTGGCTCTTATGAACAGCTCATCTAAAAAAGAAATTAGTATAAATTTCTGTCCTCGGTAAGTTTTTCACGATTTTGTTCTTCTTTAAAAAGGCATGACTGTTTACAATACTACCATTCCCAAATGAGAATGTGTGGATTTTCATTTTAATAGTGTAACTTGTGGAATGTTCTAAACAGTAATGAGCAAGCATTTTGTGGCAATTCCAGTTTTTCTTTTTTTAAAAAGCTTGTCCAATAGATAGACCTACGCATATTAACGAGGATAACAAATAGGATATCAAACGCTGTCATGCACATCCAAATTATGGCTATTTTTTAGTATTTCCGTTCGCGTCATCAGTTATGTTCATTAGCGCCGTATGTATCGAGCGTGTTACACCTCGGGGTGTGGCGGTCTTCTTTCTCTGCAGCGCAATCCGTTACCGACCTTCACATGGGCTTGCGAGGTTGTTCCTCCAAGTATCTCCACCAACCAAGTACCCCCACAGCGGAGACAAGCTCTAATTTCTTGACTTATAAGGGTGTTTAATATTTGTAAGCATGTGTGTGTGTGTGTGTGTGAAAGAGAGAGAGTGTGTGCATGTGTGAGTGTGTTTGTGTGTGTGTTTTTGTGCGAGTATATGTGTGTGTTTGTGTGCGAGTCTATGTGTGTTTTTTTTTGTTGTTGTGATTGATCTAAACACGAGCGGTGTGACTAGGTTAAGTAAAAAAGATCAGACACGGCCTGATGCCCATTTTCTGTCGGTTCTGCTCTGTAATTCAGTACGATATGATCAAAACCACGAAAAAAGACCAGAACAGCACTAGGATGCTCGTCCAGACAGTGCTTGAATTCGTCCTAGCCATATTACCTAATGTTGAAAAACCACCACCGTCGCGACCCGAGCCCAAGAACCTTCTAGTCAGCGGGGCTGCACAGACAATAGCACTGGTGTAAAATAAGACATTCTTAATTCAATAATGCCATCATAACCAAGCAACCACAGCCAGCATCTTTCTATCTATGCTTTACGACACAACAGGCCATTTCAGCTGCCCCGTCGTGTTTAATCCAAGCTACCCCTGTTTTTTGATTGATTGATTGATTGATGTTTCCGGGCACGTTAACTGCTTTGGTCATTAGTCCCGTTAATGTGCATGTTTTTCTCCGGAGATGGCGGTGATCTTCCCCCGCTGGATGGCGAGATCCGGTGCCGATCTACCGTTGGCTAGTGGGGTTTCCCCCTAACTAGAACTCGCCCCAGCCGGGACTAGCTCTAAGCTCCCGACCGGTATCCCGGAATATGTGATAGTGTGGTGCATGTTAGTGTAAGTGTGTGTGTGTAAGAGGAGTGGATTGGACAAGGAAGAGGAAGGACAGATCGCACGCGGTCCGTGGCCCGTTTGGTAGGGTACTGCTCCGGCATTCTCCTGGTGTTGATCGGAGAAACCACGGAAAACAACCGATCAGAGCAGCCGGCCGCTATGAATCTCCTCCAGTCAGCGACTGAATTCGACCTATCTGAAAAGCTAGTGTCGAAATTCCTGCCGCCGTCAGGACTCGAACCTAGGACCTCCCGGTCAGAGTGACATCAGTTGATTCACTGAGCTACCGCTCCCGGTGCCACCCCTGTTACTTTATACCTTCTTATAAGTACGACAATCACTTAAATTGCAAGCGCAATCAGAAATTTCGCTTGCTACCCGAAGTGCTGTCTTCGTCCTGACTTCCTCCGCCGCAGTCTCCACCACATCCCGTGGCGCCCCCCCCCTCCGCTACGCAGCCACACCCGCCGCGCGCCCGTCTTTTGAGCGGGGCTCGCCGCCGACCGCGTCGCGGCTGCCTCCGAGGTTAATTAGTCGACGGCGGGGCGGGGCGGGGAGGAGGCGGGGCGATGCCCAGACTCCACCTAATGCGATTTCGGCGCTCATATTCCCGGATTTAAGCGCCGTTAATACGGCAGGCTCTGCCTCAAAGTTGCGCCGCCGCAGCTCCCAGACCTCCCTCCCCTCCCCCATACTTCCCCTGCACTTCCCCTTGTTGCCCCTCCCCCTCCCTGCTCTCGCTTCCGCCCCGCCCTTCCTCTCCCAACCCGACGAAAAACTTTCTCAGGCCGGTATTGTCTCTCGGTGATGGGGAAGGGGTGCGCGACCTGCACTGGAATATCTCTCAGGGGATTTGCAGCTCCAGTCTGTTACTTCTTTCACACGTATCACATTCGGGTGGATATTTTAATTTTTGGGTAGGAAAAAGGATTTAAAGAACTTAGTGGAATTAGTGAGCGCAACGCTGTGAATTAATTTATAATCCAATAGTCTTGCCTTTAATTGTACTTAATTAATTGGTATTATAGAAGAAAGAGAAATCGAAAACTTTATTAGAACAAACACCACAAACATTAATTTTTATTATTATTATTATTATTATTATTATTATTATTATTAATGTTACTGCTATTACATACTATTATTACATTATACAGAAATTGGCCATTTCTAATGAAACAGTTCTACAAGGGGCGGTGCAGTTGGTGAAACATCTTGAAACAAAAATTTATTTATTAATATTGCTTATCTTACTACCCTTGTGCCTTGTTTTTGGTGTCGTTTTATAAATGACAGAGATAATTATTTGATTAAGCATACGTCGCCTGCGTTAAGGGCGTTTTGAAATGCTACGCCTTCTAAATGTGGAGTGTTAATATTCCATTATCCTTCTTTGAGTAATGCTATTTCTTTCAGCATGGAATCACTTACAACAACATAACATTAAATAAATAAAGTGTGGGTTACTAGTATCTTTTTACATTTTTGTAACCATGCGAACGGAAAATCCATCTTCATAGGCAATTACCGACGTGAACGATCACTATTTCACAATTACACCGAAAAAGCCACATCAGCTGTAACATAAGTTCAACATGTAAGGTTATCAATGAGTGGAAACAAGTAATGTTTATGCTCGTCTACGTCAATCCTATACCCCAAAACTCTTATAACCTCAGCAGCATAATATTATATTTTACGCTCTTTACTTCGGCCGCATCTGCGGTAAAGGGTACAGCCCACTCGAATTTCTGTTGCTTTTGGGATAATGAATATGTTGATCAATTTCAGTTTTATTGGATAATTTCAACACTCCTAAATTTACCTGGAGTGAAACGAATAAGACTGTTTTGGTAGCTAGCGCTTAACAAAAAGAAAACCGAATGTGTAAATGATAAATCAAAAGGATAAGATTTTTCATGGGCTTACCACATAAAACAGAGGTACAATATGAAATTTTAGTAACTTTTCACTTGAATTACAATGTAATTTGTTTCTAATTATTCATTCATTTATCCATCATTTCATCCATCATTTCATCCATCATTTCATCTATCATTTCATCATTTCATTCATCATTTATCCATCATTTATCCATCATATCATTTATCCATCATTCACCCATCTCGATCAGGTTTTTCGTCCAGTTTCCCTGATCCATTGAGCAAATGCTGAGATGGCCCCTTGTTTTGCTTCTGGACATAAATGTAACTTCATTTTCTGTGCACGTCTTCTAGAATTCAGTGGGAAATACAATTATTCAAATTATCGTTTCCATGTTGTCGCGGCAGGAAGTAATAAGAGCCAAAATTTATTGCTTTAAACAAAATTTATTGCTTATTTATCTTTGAAAATAGATTTTATTACATGGGATTTTTTTTTGTTTTTTTTTCTCCCTTTCAAAATTCAAAATGTATTGCTTGTTTATCTTTGAAAACAGATTTTATTACATGGGAGTTTTTTGGTTTTTTTTCTCCCTTTCAAAAATTCAAAATTTAAGTAGTATATGACTTAGTGTAGGGATCACAGAATTTTGAAAATGTGCACAATTCACTTTTCCCCATAGCACGTCATACGGAGTTCTTAACTGTTTTTTTTGACGTAAAATAAATAAATAAAATTTAACCATCTACCTAAAAGAATAGACACAAGCAATGGTTTAGGCACATACATTTCATCCTTGAGCCAGTCAGTCATTTAGATATATTTGCACACTCTGGAACTTGCTGTTTGCTTTGCACCACTTTTGCACAGTTGCTCCGCAGCGCTTCGTGAAAAGTGGGGGCGGCCCGCACGCAATTATGCAGCACAGAACAACTGTCGAGGAGGCGCGGTGCCTCGAGCTTCATTTGGGCAACGAAGTTTTGCGTCTTGTAAACATTTCCTGCTCGACGCACGATTTGCTTTCCTCATGCTCCATGGTGAATTGCGGGAAGGAAAGTTGTACAGGAAGTTGGAGAAAGGAAAAATACTCCAAAACTCGCCATCCTCCTGAGTGTTTCAAGCTTAATAACCTTGGCACAAAACTTGGTTTAAGTTCGTGATATTGAAAATGAAGACGACTTTTTGTGGTTTTTCAAACAATACTGTTTCTTCCTGACCGTCGAGTTCAATATTAAACGAATGAGAACACCTTTGTATTAAAAGAATGTCGGAACAGAACGTCGACTGCACTTAATTTTAATATTCAATTTTAAATTCGAAGGCATTGTTTTAAAAATCAATTGCTATGATAATTCATTGAGATTGTAGCGTATGCTTCGGTTTACAGAATAATTTCAGAATACTTACACAATTACAAATGTTGGAAAATTATTTCCATATCATGAGATTGAAGAGCAGAATGTACGACCATGCGAGTGTTGGCAAATCACTGAATAAAACATTCTTGAAATTGGGTTGGGAAACCACGTTAAGTAAAGTATTTGGGCTCCACATACTAAACTTTTATCTTGCTATTTCAGTGTCTGAAGATGGAGGCAATTGTCCTTCGAAACGTCATTTATGTATTTTATTAAATTGTATCACAAGTGATTGTCAATAAATCAAGTTTGGACCTTTCTCTTTTTATAACTCCACATACTAAGTTTCAATTATGCGATTCGATAAGTTGAGATACATTTTATGGAATTCAAAATATTCTAGATTATTCGGAAGCTGTCATCAGAAAGAATGAAGATGATTTGATGGAAAAAGGATGGACTGAAGAAAAAAAAGGATTTTTTGTTAAATAAATTATTATTTTCGATTTATCTTACAGAAGGCAATATTATTAACATTATATCTTACAGAAATCAGTATGAATTCTCTCTTAATTTAATCCATTTTGATCATTCTCATCTTCTAAAAGCGACGTCGCTGATTCTCGGTGTATCTTTGCATCGTTCCCAGGTTTATTGCACCAACAGCGCCACCGATGCTCGGAGACGCCAAGCTGCTTCCATTTCTCTAAAAGGTCGCGTCGTCAGCTGTTTTCTCCCTTGCTTGAAAAACAATATTGCTTTACTGCCGCCTGTACGCCGTGGCGTAATGCGGCTCCAATGATTTATAGCGCCGTTTTATCCACTTGCCCGGTTTATCGCCGGCTTCCTCGGGAGAGGTAGCTCCAGAGTGCTCCTAGCTTCGGACGCCACATTAGCCGATCAGGAGAAGATAAGGCAAAATGGGAGAGTGGAAGGGAGATGGTGCCGTAGTAGTGTTTGAAACGGACTGAATTTTAATCAATGCCAAATTAAATACGCTTTACTCAGTGATACGAAGATTCATTGTTGCGGCAGGAAGTATTATTCCTTGACGAAGGACATCATGGATAAGAGCCCAACATTTATTGCTTATTTATCCTTGAAAATAGATTTTATTACATGAGAGCGTTTTTTACAATGTATTATTTAAACATTTTTGATATGCAAACGGGTATCTTTTCTCATAACAAACATCACTGCATTTTAACTTGACAAAACCATTAACGAAATGCATGCAAGGGGAGCGGCGGCGGAGGCAACGCATAGAGGGAGGTACTGCGTCTGCGAGGAGGGAAACGCACGCCGTGGACGCCAGAGGCTGGAGCGGGGACGCCAGAGTCAGCGGTGGGAGGGGGGACGGAGCGGTGAGGGGAGGCACAAACCATATTACGCTAACCGCCGGAGCAGGCCGGTAATCGGCCTGTTCGTTACCTGCGGCCGATTCGGTTAGGTCAGCGGCTGCCCGCCAGAATGCGCTGCATTGGCCATCGAGGTTCGCCCCCTCCCCGTCCCCCTTCCGCGCTTCCTCTCTGTGTTCACCCCATCACCGCCACTTACGGGGTTGTTACGGGACAGAACCAATGTGTGATGGAGTCAGAAAAGATTTGTTGTAAATACAATGGAATAAGGTAGTGGTGCAATTCACTCAGTATTTGTAAAATGGGCTAAAGTTTATATTGAGATATTATAAATTGCGAGTTTCAGAATTTAATAATTCATAGGTTATATAGATAATTTAATGTGTGATGTTAGTATACGATTATTAACCTCAGAATACTTGCCTTTGCATGGAGAATTAATATATTTTATTATATTACATAAACTAAAATCTCACATATTATATTTAAAAAATTCACGACCCATAATATTGTTTTTATGTTTACTTTGTCAAATTCTCTAAAACGTAACCACCTTATTCAATGTTCCGTGTTTGTAAGAAAATAAATAATTTCAGTGAGTACAAACTACAAGATTTATCGCTTTTGCTGCTTGGGTAACACGTTTTTCAATTCTCTCAATAATTGGCTTGCCAGTATTCCAGTACTACTGCTAAGCGATCGTTACTTGATAAATATAAAATATGCAGCGAGGAAAAATACAAAGACAAGTTACGTAATATGCTAATGTAGACGTATTCACATCTCATTTGTTTTCTTACAACGTGTAGTAACTTGGAATATTGTGATTTTGAAAGAAAAAATATTACCTTGTAATTTATTCAACTTCTTTAATATTACGATGTTTTAAAAGTTAGTATTTCTTTATGTTCATCCTTAGCTGTGGCAATGTGAACTTTAGTTCGTCATGAAAATTTGTTGTCTCGCTAATATGTTTAGGCGTCATGCAACAAGACAAGAAATTATTTAAAAACAAAGTACTTGAAGACCTAAAAGTACTAAAACAAATTGAATAAAATATTGGCGTGAATTGTAGGATGTGAGTGTCGTCGATACTAGATTTATTTATTTATTTATTTTACGTAAAAAAACAGTTTACACTGCGTATGACGTTAGATTACATTACTACGTTGGATACTATACAATAAGTACTCAGAATACAAATGACACATTTTACACACCTGTTATCAGACGTTAAAATTTTTACAATATGTACTTTTATGGATTTCTGCGTGTTATTTACCAGTTATAATTTGTTTATTTGTGAATGAGAACATATAAATATGAGTTATTTATGCGCAAATTTCATTACAATTAATTACAATTGTATTTCTCTACATTATTATTATTATTATTATTATTATTATTATTATTATTATTATATCATCATCATCATTCCAACCTATCTCGATAAGGTTTTTCGTCCAGTTTCCCTGCTCCATTGAGCAAATGCTGAGATGACCCCTTGTTTTGCTTCTGGACATAAATGTAACTTCATTATCTGTGGACGTCTTCTAGAATTCATGGGGAAATACAGTCATTCAAAAATTTCCATGTTGTTGCGGCAGGAAGTATTATACCTTGACGAAGGACATTATGGATAAGAGTCGAAAATTGATTGCTAATTTTTCCTTGGAAATAGATTTGATTACATGAGAGCATTTTTTTTAAAATTTTCAAAACTTAGTGTAGGAATCACAGAATTTTGAAAATGTGCAAAGAATTCACTTCTCCTCGTAGCACGTCATACGCTGTTTCAACTGTTTTTTGGCGTAAAATAAATAAATTATCCAAATTCCTTTTTGATTTTTCTCATATCATTCTCTCCCTACCTCATATTAGTACTTTTTCTCTAAATTCTTACTCTTCGCGCTGCACGTGATCACACGCAACCAGAAAAACGAACTGAAAAACTTGCAGAAATGTTTGCTCACCTCACCGATCCATCTATTTGCTTAAGCGCTGCGCTCGCACGGGAGAAGCTGTTTTATGAAGCGTGAAGCCCGCGACCTTTCGCCAAGATAATTACCAGCCTATTATTCTTCCCTCAGTCACACGTGTCGCCATCGCCTACCGAAGTCACACCCTCGGACCGGGCACACCCCACGGTAATCTCACAAATTTATCTCCTTGTTCCGTGCCCGTTAATATGAATTACCGACAGTAATTTTCATTATAAATATCTCAAACCGGAGTTTCGACCAATAAATAAATTTCGCTCTGCAATTACATCATCCTAACTCGAATCATATAATTCAAACAATAACGTTATTGAGCAGCTTCCGATATAAATATTACGTTAATTATTACAATGGATACAAATTACCGCAGCAATAACGGAACCCATTGCAGGTTGCGGACGAGTGTATGCAAAATTCCGATGGGTCGCTTAACGCGCTGTGGACGGCTATGGGTAATTAGCTAAATGAAGATCCATGACAAGCGCGACTAGCCGAGGGGTGTGCTCTCGGCACATACATAATGGTTGCACGTGATCCAAAAAGGTGACCTAAAATACGTCTTTTCACTTACGAACGAATAGTTCGTCAGAGGAATTTTGTCAATATTCCTAACATTATTTAAATTGTGCCTCATCCTTAATTACGAAAGAAAAATACATTTATGCATCAAACGACATTTATTTTTGACAATGCGCTTGTCTCAATGCGCATTTTTATTCAAGGGGATGCTTTTGAAGTTTATGGAGTGGGTGTGCTTTGAGTAGTTGAAAGGTTGAGAGAAAGAATGATGTATGAGCTGTTAAGCATAATAGTAGAAAACTGGAAAATAATAAATATCACATGGTAAATAATTATCTTCATATATTAATAACCAATGGATATTAGTTATGATACTAAAAACTCGGTATGATAAGCTTAAATAAACCAGTTAGTGATCTACAATGTTTGAAACTTCCAAACCGCTCTCTTCGAAATTTTGAACTTTGGTCCCTGTTGGTTCCTTTGGTTTCGAAATAACCGTTTGCTTATTCATAATCGAAGTTTGTTGTTGGGATACAATACGAATGAGAAAAGGCTACAAGGCATCAGCGAAAATCGCAAGAGAAGTCAAAGTTTTGGTTGAGCTCAGTGCTCGATTATTTTGACTGTTTCTACAAACGTTTAGTATAAAAAAACACGAAACTTTCACCTTCCGCTGGCCAGAAAACACATCATAGCTCACGCCCTAGGAAGCCTCATGCTGACACCATCTCGGCTACGCTCTCACCCACTGCGACGTTGCTTTTTCTGTAATTCAGATCTGAGCCACATTCACGACTGGGTTACTGGACGTTACATACAGTTCTCAGCTACTACGGCAGCTCTGTGTACAACTGAGAAACTAACAAAGCAACGCGACACTGTAAAGCCATATCACGGTGTTGTGGCTGTTACTTTCCAAGTTAGTTTGCGTTACACCTGCTTTCGCTTCGACCTGGACTCTTCTGGATATTCTAATAATTGACAAATTATTTTCGCATAAATTCCGCTTATGTTCATTAATTTTTCATCAAATGTGTTGCTTACTTACAGTTGTTTCAGGTTAATTACTGAGGCCAAGGGCCAGAGCTACGCCACCAATTTGGTCATACGTATACTCCGATTTAAAAAAGAGTGATACTTCAAAGTCACGAGTTGAAAGGAGAAGGTCATTGTAATTCAATCGGGATCTTCAATATCAAACCTTTATGACGTGACGAAGCTCTCGATTGGATGAGTGTGCTCCTTCTTCATCCACCTAGTGACCTTGAAGTGCCATTCTGTTTAAATTGGACTATAGCTTGGGGTGAAAGTTGCAAGTCCTCATTTCATTGGCGTTGTTTTGCACGTTGTCCCGGTAGTAAGTGATTCCTCACGTACGTACAATCACGGATTTGAGAAGAAAATAATTGTTAAAAAATCAATTCCCGCATCGCGCCGCTTCGTTGTTCACCGGTTGTTCCGTTGTTCACCTTCCTTGTTCCGTTGTTTTGCACGTTCTTCCGGTAGTAAGTATTCTTCTTGTAGGCACAATCACGGATTTGAGAAGAAAATAATTGTTAGAAAATCAATTCCCGCATCGCGCCGCTTCGTTGTTCACCGGTTGTTCCGTTGTTCACATTCGTTGTTCCGTTGTTTTGCACGTTGTCCGGAGTAAGTGATTCTTCTGTAGGCACAATCACGGATTTGAGAAGAAAATAATTGTTAGAAAATCAATTCCCGCATCGCGCCGCTTCGTTGTTCACCGGTGTTCCGTTGTTCACTTGTTGTTCCGTTGTTTGTTGTCCGTAGTAGGATCCATGTCTGAGTGACGTATACTGACTACGTTGCGAAATAAATGGAACGATCTGTACTCCGCAATATCGCCTTTGGATTCTTGCCAGATACAAAACTAGAGTGCTCTATGACACCCATGAGAAAAGAGAAAATACCTCTTGAGCTTTCCTTACTCTAGAAATGCGAAATACGCTTTTTCTACTGAGTATCAAGCATAATGATTAATTACAAAGGGGGAATATTATATAAATTATATGCGTTAATATATTGCTTTCGAGATTCTCAATATTAAAGAATTTTTATGAATTGATTTTAAAAGTTAATCGAGTAGACATTTTAAACGATGTTTGGTTTTGTCATAAGATATGTAGATACCGGACGTATATGAATCAATAATTCATTTAATTAGCTTGAATTCAAACATCTAGTAGTAGCGGTGTATATCATTTATATTTAAGAAATATTCCAATATATGGAGCGTATTTTATTACAAAGTACAGTAGGTTGCATTTTAAGAAAACTCATGCAAACATTTAAATGATTTTAAAATGCAGGATAAATTAATATTTTGCACTGTTAAATTAATTTTCTATGAGTAAATTATTGGTATAGAGTAAATACTTCAAAAATATTCTAACCAATTTTTTCCACAAGCTATGTTTAATCAATTATCTACATTAAGTTTATTTATAGGTATTTAAGTGAAAATCAGAATTTCATACAAACATTGCATAAAATTGTACATTTATATAGATTATCATGAGCATAAATATTCATTCTCCTTCATATTTTAACGCCATTATAGTTAAAATATAGAGTTCTATTCATCCATTAATCTCAAAAAGCTGGTAAGTACAACGATCATATGATGAAAACATAATTTCAAGCGATGTGCCTATCTTGAGCAAGCATTCGAAGACTTAGTTTATAAGCTCCAAGCACGACAAGAAATATAACTCCTCACAAAAAGAAAGAGAAACGGAGTGTCTTGTCGCCGTGGCAACGCTCGAATATTCCAAGCCCTGAAGAATAAATCGCTGCGTTTTAATTCACACCGACCTCGATAGATTAAACAAGAAATAAAATAAGACAAAAGTCGTTCCTTGGGAAAAAGAAACAACTCCACTCCTTTCCACTTCTTTCCTCCTTGTCATCAACCGTATGGAGTGGACCACCCAGACGAAACTAATGGCTTGGCTATCAGATGGAAGCACTAGTAGTACTATGCGAAGGCATACCTACTAACACGGAAGATGTTGAAGTGTTGCTGATCCTGCAGATCGTAACACTGTTCAACAAAAATACACTTTGGAATTCGTTCACTTCTCAAAATAACAAATCTAGCGTAATTTGTAGTTGAGAAAAACAAAGATTAATTTTCTTTTGTCAACTCTAGTTTTTTTTAGATATACTAATTTCAAGGAGAAATACTAAAAGTATTCTTCGGAATTCAGTATTTTCTGAATATTGCCAAGTGCCTTAATTTTGGAATAATGAATGTCTAATTAAATACTGTTTAGTACGTCTTACTATGGTTTTATAGCTTCACTATTCACAATTAAAATGACATCTCTTGTCACTCTCCAACAGTTGTCCGACAGCATATGAGTTTTCCAATTCCTCTTATACCTTCCTTATATTTGCGAAATGGTCTGATGGAATCCTCTCCATGTTCGTTACTTACAGCACCGTAGTTGTAAGAGAAGGAGTCCAGATAAAAATGTAGGATATGAAGTTTGCCATGAAGATGAAAAATGAAGTGAATTTCCCTTTCACAGTCTTCGGCTACATCTGACTGTTGAGTGTACTCTTCCGGAGGGAGTGGTACAGGCAGTCCGTCTCCATGTGGTCAATTGGCTGATCTCGCATTCCCAGACAAGTGATTACATGATAGATTGCCAATGCCCTGCATTATGAACATAAAAATAGGGAATGATCATTAATGATAAATGTTGGTTACGGATGAATTATTATGAGAAAGTTGATGGATTACATGCCTATTTAAGGATTTCTTGTATCCATCGGAAAAGTAAAGTTGATTTATTATATTCTAAATTCATTTAATTACTTTATCTTTATTTATTTTTTTCTAATAATTTAAACCATATTGTAACTGTGAAATCATATTCTCTTACAAAAATCTTTTCAGGGAACGTCTCCCTTTACAATATTTGTAAGAAACCAGTGTTGGACTCTCCCTACTTTTCGAACCTTTTACGTAACATTCTTGTCAATTTATATCTCCTTCCAGACAATAAGGGGCCGTACATAATTTACGTGAAGAAATTTTCGCGATTTTCCGACTCCCCCCCCCCTTGGTGAGATGTCGTGAGATTTGGCACGACCCCCTCCCCTTCGAATCTCACATGAGATTTCTCAAAATGCGTATTTCGTAATAGCTTAATTTGTGATTGATTGCATTGGAATTTATTTAAAAAACATAATTTGCTTAATTATATGCATTTAAGACTAGATATGAATACTATTTAGAAAATAGAGTGATTGAATTACAATGAATATTATTGCACTTCTAAAAACTTAAAATTTTTAAAAATTATTGATATCATTATTGATCAAAAGAATGGTAATTTTCTTTTTTTTTTAAAAAAGGCCATTAATTAAAAAAAATTTTTGGTTGGTTAGTGACACCAGAATTTTATTTAGATCATTGTGTAGTGCATGTTATTTCCTCGTGAGATGGCAGTGATCCCCTAACCAGGACTCCCCCACCAGCAGGGCACCGCCACAGCCAGGACAAGTTGCAAGCCCCCGACCGGTCTCTAGGAATATGTTGTAGGACAGTGCATGTTAGTGTGTTTGTGTGTAAGGGGAGAGGATAGGACAAGGAAGAGAAAGGAAAAATCGCGCGCAATCCGTTGCCCGTTTGTTAGGGTACTGCTCCGGCATTCGCCTCGTGTTGATCGGAGAAACCACGGAAAACTACTTATCCGAGCAGCCGTCCGCTAGAATTCTCCTCCAGACAGAGACTGCATTCGACCTAGCTGAAAAGCTAGTGCCGAAATTTCTGTCACCATTAGGACTCGAATCTAGGACCTCCCGGTCAGTAGCGCTGCAGTGTTATCAGTTGATGCACTGAGCTACTGCTCCCGGTCAAATCACTTAAGAATGTATTTACACATATCTAGGTTATCCCACCAACCACGGGCCACCCCCATAATTTCTAAATGATTCAGGATATCGAAATGCAATTTTCGCTTAACAATGCGGAATCATGGGGCAAGTAACATGCCGTAGAGAAATTTTCTGTAATATTTTTAATTTTCTCATCTTTGATTTTTTTTAAATTTAACCATCTTTGATTTTTTAAATGGAACTATATATTTTTCTCACCACAATGGGTAGATCATGTAAATAGGAATAAAATGAAGTATCATATTCTGATATTTTGATACTAATTTGAGTAGAAAATTAAACTTTTTGACATGTGATTCTGAATTAAGCGGGCAATCGTGTAGTAGCCCTTGCAATTTCCACCTTCGGGGAAGGTGACCTTGGCGGCGTCAAGATTGTTGCATGGAGGAGAGACTGAGAGGAGGGCACTGGGGGATAAGATTCATTTTATTATTTCATTCATTTCATCAGGTCATTGCCAGTCTCTTGTTTATAAGATCGATTAACGTTCATTTGTTCATTTTACCATTCGCTCATTTGGTCGCCCTTTCGCTTACGCAATTTCCCACTCGTGCATGTATATAGTCATCACACATTCCCAAAGGAATGGTTGCAGTCAAAGTTGAGGAAGAACTAAACAATATCCAGGAAGCAGAAAAGCTCGCCCTGCCTGAAACGTGCTTTAGTGAGTAATTGAGTCTGTGCATTCTTAGCGCTCTGTGAGCGCTTCCTTCATTGTCCGGAGGGCCATTTTGCCAGGAAACAGACCGAGGGTGTTCCCCCTCCTCCCTCCCCATCCTCTCTCCCAGAGCTGCTCTTATTACTCTGCCAAAGAACGTCAGGAGCGGCGTTTGTCAGAACCTCCTCGCCGCGGCCTTGGCGAATAGTTTCGGCGATGGTGTGCACTTCGAGAAATGCCTTCTCTTAGAGCTAAAAGGAAGCTACGTTTTACGATGCTGTGGTTGAAATATGCCGTGCATGGCAATGCACAAAATGGCGGACTCACAAATGAAAAAAGATTCGCAAAGTGCTGACGCGTACGAAAAGAGAAAGATAAGTATTTTCGAGAATGCTAGCTATTTATTTTGTATGTGAACAATCGATGCTGATATGCAACTGAAGAAATATGGAGATGCTTAAGAGAAGGGTAGAGAATAATTTTCTCGGTTATAAACACTCTGAAAACCGAATCCTGCATAAACTCCGGGAAATACAAATATCACCAAACTTGTCCATAGAAGTGTTCAGGAAGATGGACTACACTCAAACTTATCTTTCTTGAAGATACTCCGTAATCTGGAATTACACATGAATATTGTCCCAGCACGTAGCTCAGTCGTTTGTGTCTAAATTGTTCATATCTATTGTTGAATATTTTATCAGATACAGATACTCATTACAACTCCTTACAGTATTAAAGAATATAAATGTAATTTGAAATCTGCGAAACTGAATGTACTACTTGCGTTGGCTTAGAACAATGTAAAGATGTAAATTTTCTCCTATATAACTGTAAAGAATGCAACTTCTGAATTACATCATATGAACGTTGTAGACTCATGATTGAAGTAAACAAATGAATGTACTTATCACTGATAACAAAACAAAGTTCACTTTTAGAAGCAAAGGAAAAAGATTTACTAGTTTTCATCACTTTAATTACCTTTTTCGGGTAAAGAACAATCGTGGAATTAATACAAAATTACTCGTAAGTGAAAATAACAAATATTTACGTAATAAATCATTCCAACACTACTCAAAAATGAATTACAATTTCACGTCTTGAAAAAACTATTTGAAAATGTTTTCAAATATTCAAACCAATTTTTTACGGTTTGTATTATTTTTAAGATAAAGATTTTTAAGAAAAAGAGGTATTCAAAATAATATTTTAAAACTTAATGTCTCTTTAAATGTAATAATATATTGCATGATTAACTACAAAATTACTTCCGGAAGTTCACGCTGAACTATTTGCAATACACGACTGAACATCAGATATTTCAACTTCCGGCTCAATCGTGAAAGTTAATTACGCAAATTCTAGAAATTACATTTTCCTCTACTACCAGTTTACGTCAGTAACATAAGAACGATTTTTCATTCCAAACTACTCACATAGCGAGATTTTACCCATTCGCTTACGCTCATCTCTTCGCCTCGTCGTACCTGTAGGTGTTTACAAAAATGCGAGTCACCTGCGCTGGACAAGAGAACAAATGAATACCGACGCGCGTGGTAATTACAAAGTTGCCTCATCTACTAAGAGTTGGGCGCAACTTTTATTTTAACAGGTAATGAGCCATGCTACAAAAATGTGAATTGGGTTTTTAATGTTATTATAAACAAATATGCATTCTAATTTAGCAATGTTTATCTAGATAATTAATAGTTAAAATTTGAAAATAAATGATTTATTTTGAGTGTAATAAAGGACATGAAATATAATTATATACACAGTTGGTATAACATACCATTAAGTTTCTCTTAAAACACGTAAACACAAGGCGTTTCATCAACTTCGGACATCTTCAATAAATTCTTCTTCATCTTCATCTTTGCTAAGCAATTCACAGAAATGATATTCCATTTTAATCTAAAAATTTGTTCCATATAACATAATAAATTGATAAAATTTCTTTCATTAATCCATTTATAACGAACGATTGGTCAACAATACACAACATACCGTTAGTGTTTTCTTGTTGAGAGAAATTGGTATTTTTATAACATAAAGCCTTTAAACAATTGTAAGGGATGTACCTGGTTGATAATACACGTCCGGTACAACCGAATTCGATTTGCATTTGCTGAAATGACATCATGAGAGCAATTAACACTTGCACTTCCGGTTTGTGTGAAAACACATCTGCCCATAATTAATTGTATTGAACGTTTATAAGGTCGAAATAGTAACCGGCTGAGATTAGCTCACAGCCAAAACTGCCGCTGTTTCTACAGAGAATCTGGCCAGTCCTAGGGTTCGAGAATTGACGGTGGCGAATTTTCCTCAATAGTTAGGTGAATCCAGCCGCAGTCTAGAGGAGAATTCTAGCGTCCCGTCGCTCTGATCGGTAGTTTCCTGTGGTTTCTCCGATCAATACCAGACAGATGCCGCAGCAGTACCCTAAGAAACCGGCCGCGGACCGTGCGCGATCCTTCCTTCCTCTCCATGGTCCTATCTTCTTCTCTTACACACAAATATACTTCACTACCACACATGTTTGAAGGCCAGTGAAGAGCGTAGAGTTTGTCTCGGTTGGAGCGATTCCTCGATTGGAGAGATATCAGGAAAAGAATCTCACCACGCAGCGGTGGAGGAATACTGCCGCACTCGCACATAAAACATTCACTCACACAAACTGGACAAATAACTGTATCTGTTAATATACCTGCATCAATCAATGTATCGTATTAGCCATGGAGCTATGAATACATGGAGGTGCCCTTACCAACCTCTTCTGTGTTCAGCAAGTGAAAGCAGTCCGCCATATTGGTGTCCAAAACACGTTTGTTAAACCAACACCTTCTGTTACTACAGGCCTAACAATACGTTATTTGCTGCTTGTGACGTAGGAGTATGTAGGCCGACTATGACCATGTACAACACATACAGAATAAAGAACACACGATACACACGATAAAGAAGTTCTATCAAAATCGTGTTCTTGGAAATGAGCCGAACGTAACCAGCAGTAATTGCTAGACTGCCAATTGTCTTTGCGTGCAGCTTTAATCCACAATGCTCTCCGCTTGGATCTGCAGGAGACCTTTAAGAAAAAAATCAGGAAAATTAACGAATGACTTACAAAGTTACTCGAAGTAAATCGAAAATAATACAAATAATACAAGAATGTGTGTGCTGATATACCATTACTATTTTTAGACTTTCTTTCGCACGCCGCAATTTATTTCTCAAATGGAGAGTGTAGCTGTATTTTCAACTTAGGTTTTCACGTACAGTTGAAACCCTAAGACAGTTCAGTATAGCGATTACAATGGAAAGTGCGTTACGGATTCCTTCGTGCAACATCCACGCGCACATGCACATGCCCATGCACACACACACACACACACCACACGCAAACACACACCCACAAACACACACACGCAAACACACACCCACAAACACACACCCACAAACACACACGCGAACACACACACAGCGAACACGCACACACACACGCGCGCGCACACCCACACGAACACACACGCAAACACACACACGCGCGAACACACACACGCGCAACACACACACGCGCGAACACACACACGCCAAACACCCACGCGACACACACACACACCCACAAACACACACGAACACACACACACGCGCACACACACACACGCGCGAACAGACACACACGCGCGCGAACACACACACACGCGCGAACACACACACACACGCGCGAACACACACACGAACACACACATGCACGTGCACACGCGCGCGCGCTTACCCACACGTATGCATACGTAATATATGCATGAATACGAACACTGAGTTTATTTTATAGTTTATTTTAATAAAGCATAGATAATGTCATTCGAGAAATTGTGTTCAATGGTATGAGTACACCATTGTTTTAATTTTTTTTCTAGCAAAACAAGCTAATTTAATATCAATGAAGAGCGTTTTTAAATAGAAGTGTATTTTTCTGTTTTTGTGACGAATATTAAGTTCGTATAATTGTACATACGGTAAGTGATAATTAAAAAATATCATGAAAGGTATTTGCTGATGATAGTGTCGGCAAAAACCCTTTCCACAGAGTCTTTTGTTACTCGGAGAGATATGTTTTACAAAATTCTCATTTTAATTCTGTGATTTACGCGATGTAATTTTCCTCAACAAGCAAAACGCACAAAGCTTTATCCTTTTTACAACGCACGTT
Source organism: Teleogryllus oceanicus (assembly GCA_964035755.1). Lineage (NCBI taxonomy): Eukaryota > Metazoa > Arthropoda > Insecta > Orthoptera > Gryllidae > Teleogryllus > Teleogryllus oceanicus. Next base: position 173,967,345 of record CAXIVR010000003.1, read on the forward strand.
TTTCTCCGATATTTTTTTTTATCGCAACGTCCTCTTCATATCTCTACATAATCCACACAAGGCAAATTGTAACCGACGCGTGCACCAGACACTTTCTACCAAGGCACAATGGGTAGCATAACACAGACTGCACTCCGTGCAATCTGATAGCCGGACCGTCTCAAGGAGTTAGAATCTCCCCTCCCCCCTCCTTCATACGCACTCGGTGGCTCGCTTGCGGTCACGTCCAGCCGTTCCTAGCTCCAAGCCCTTCATCGTTTAAAATGGACGCCCCCTCACTCCCTATTCTACCGTCGCCCTCCTCTCATAACCCCTTTTTAATTAAAAGTTGCAGAAATATTTTCATCATCGCCGACAGTCCCATCGTCAGACAAAGAGCCCCACGGTGGGAAAACTCGATATCCAACAACTTGGGCGGAATCATTTTCAATAACTTTCCAAAAACAATTCAAACACAACGGAACAGCAGTTGTGTGTATCTCTCCGGCTTTATGTACAGTTTTTAATAGAAGGCAAAAGTTCCGAAAAATCCCTTACTATCTCGATTTTATCAGCGCCGAAGTAATTACTGGCACAGCCTCTTCGTATAAAGAGGATGGAAATGATATAAAAAGAAGGCGTTTGCATTTTTAGAAAGAGTCATCTGATTCTGCTTCGGAAAGAGAAAGTGATTGCGGTGTGTAGTGTCTCCTCATTTCTGTCACAAGATTTAAGAGAAGAGTTCAAATTACTGCATCAACATACGACTTCTTCCGCCGGGAACATATTGATCTATACTCTAAACCGGGGGTCCATAACGGGGTCGGTATAGATTACTGAGGGTCGATGAAATTTTAAAGGGGGTCATTGAAGATCAAGCGGTCGATAGGAGGTCAGTAGCCGAATATTGAACTGGCGGCTTATTGGTATGATCAAGACCTGATTGATTACAAAAATATATTATGAACCTAATGAAGTGCTATCTGATATAAAGCAACAAAACGAATAATAATTAATTACAAATTCACTCCTCTTCTGCCGTATTCGACTTTCTTTCTAACGAATTCGTATATTTATAAAACTCCAGAAATTATAACTACGCGTGTACAAACATACGGAATCATACAAGAAAGAACTCTCCTCAATAGGTACTATAGAAATATTATGGCATAATTAAAACATCCAGATATTTATGTGAATATTGGGGTACAAAATTGTTATATTAGAACATTTATGTTCAATTCTCCAAGCCATGCTTATGGATGATGTATATTGTAGAAAAAAGGTACGGAGGTCGATATAGTAATCATTCTCATAAAAGGGTTCAATGAAAGAAAATGGTTGGGAGTTCCGTTTTGCAGTCATTTGGAAAACACTTTGGCTATCTTGATATGCTTTCCTTGTGAATCTCCTTCAAAGGATTTGTAGGCCAAAAATATTTGAGCATCGCTGACAGAGACTATTTTCACTGACACGACCACTTTCGCGAATAAGGTTTTCAGTTATTCAAAATTTCAGTTATATCAAATTTCAAGGTTTATTCAAGAAAGTGTTGTTGCTTCTACGCGGAGTTTGCCGGCGTCATTTGAACGCGATTTGCACAAGCTGTCCTAAAAATGTAACGGACTTACGGGAGAGGGCAAGTGATTCGAAATTGAAAACGTTGGTGCCACATTGGCTCGATAACAAAATAACTGTGATTTAAAGTCTACATTAAGTTACAGATACATGGCATATTATTAGCAAGATTTTAACTGAAACTCTATATAATTTTCTAATAATTGTCGTTTTTTTGATAAACCTGTGAACCTCACACAATATAATTAAAAATTTATATATAATCATAAGACAATTATAAACAAATGCTTTGTTGAATTATTAAATAAATTAAAATGACAAATAGCGCAGTTCTAAATTTATTTACAACTGTATTTCGATTATATATTCTGGTTAACGATTTGCGCATTCCACGATATATCTGCCGAGACACCTAAGATATCACACAGAGCTGCTTCTCTAGTTCACCCAAATCTCCCTCGAAGTCTGCTCGCAGTCTTCTGTTGCTCGCCAGCAAAACATTTCGTTTTCGCCGACGTTGCGGTCGCTCACGACTTCGCTCGGAGCCATGTTTTACGATGATGGACGGCGCAGCCCAAGGGTTGACGATCGCACGAAGAAAGTGTCCGCCCCCACGAACAGCTCCGTCGAAGATTGCAGTCGGCCCACGGGCGTCGTCAAGATGGAAACACATGTGTTGACAAGCGGTGAAGCGTCCCCGCTAAATTCGAAAGCATTTGGGTAGCATTCTAGTTATTTTCGCGCTTGACAATGTATCAGCTACATCATACTTCATGGGTTTCGTTGGAGTGTGTTTTAGGGTGGCTTAAACGCCGGTTAGATCGTTGATTGCTAATTTCTTTGCTACTGGGTGTTAACTATTATGGTCATTAGCCTTCTAAAGCGATCGTACTATGGTCAATAGCTTAGCCTTGAGAGTAGTGCGTGTTTTCTGGAGGTGGTGGTGATAGTCTCCTACTAGAAAGTGAGTTCTGGCGTCGTTTGAAACGTAGGCTTGCATATTTAATCCTCTAGATTTATCTTCCAATCGGGACAAAGTCTGCGCTTCCAACGGGTCTCCCGACATAAGTATGTGTGTGTGTGTGTGTGTGTGTGTGTGTGTGAGTGAATGTGTGTGACAGAGAGATAGAAAGAGCGAGAGAGAGAGAGAGAAAGAGTGAGAGAAAGAGATAGTGTAATGATTTACACGATCCCCGATGGTGTGCGTTTGAATGATGAACAGTTCGAAAACATTTACAGCAAAGACGCCATAGTAAAAAAATAAAACCGATTGAGGAAGAAAATAAAGCGAACCCGATACTTGTGCAAGTTTGGACCATAGACATTAGATCCGGCTTTGATTTAGGAACATTTTAAAAGTTATCCCAGTAAAATCGCGTCAGGCAATAAGAAGTTATTGAAATTTTCGTATTTCGTATATTTGTGTTAAGGAAAAAATTAATGGAGTCCATTGTTGGAGCGATGAAACGCTTATAAAGAAGAGGGTTTTTCGAATACTGCAAGAGAACGCGATAAGATATCAAATTCAGACTTTCGGGGGGCAAAAGAAGAAAATTAGCCGCATCATGCAAAAGAAAAATTCAAGCAAAAGCTTAGCAAGAAGAAGCGATTAGCGAACAATTGCAGTGCGTTCCATTTCACATTCAAAAACGGAAAATAGGGAAAATAAAAGGATTTTGGCCAAAGGAAAACAAGAGGAAAACATCAAATTTTAGGAAATTGCCGGGAGAATTTTATTAAAACTAAAACGGAAATAAAGTGTTTCGGAAAACGTTAGAAATTAAATATTTTGAGAGAACCAAGGTGACGCGATCGTCAGTTATCGAGCGATCGGGAAAAGTGTTGAAGCAAGGATAACAATGCTAAGTTGAGGAAGATTTGCCAGAATGTGCCTGGACTTGGTGAAGGCAGGATGTGTGTTCGCGTAGGCGATTTTTGAAAATTTTGTAAAGTGCGGAAGTAATGGACATAATCCGAAATAGTAACTGGGAATACTTTATGTACGTTGTTTAACAGCTCGTGAAAAGGAATTTCATAAAAAAAGGGGGGGGAATTTTCGGAATTATTGTGAAATTCGGCAACGCCCGTTGGACTTGCGAGAGCAAACGGCGGTATGAGAAGTTTTGCAACGGTGGGGAGCGCGACGTTGCATTGATAATTAGAGGCGCGGAATTCGATTCGGGATGCAGAGAGTTGCTAATAACTTGAAAGGTTTATGAAAAAAAGATGGCAGCGTGAACTCCGACAGGATGAGTGAACCGTGATGCGTATGCGAGTGTTCCGAGACTGGTGGCGACAACGGGAGGCGCTGTTGGGCGTGAATAATCACACCAGACACGCAGATTCGTCGCAGAAGCAACATCATACGTGAGCAAAAGTATTTTGACATTTGTTTGTTTTTCTTTTGAATTGAAGAAAGCTCTGTCTAAGACCAAGTCATGTAATTAATATATTTTAAGACGTAAATCTCGACAGAATGCATTCTGGGGTTTAGTTATATGTGTGAATGGTATTTGTTTTGTTGGTGTAAAGAGTTTGTGTGAATGAGAGAGTATATATCCATGTATCGTGTATTGAGGGAAGAAAAATATTTATTTGTTGTTGTTCTTTGTTGCTGGGTTGTGTTGATGTGTGCCGTCAGAGGCACCAGTGCTGTTGCAGCACTAAATAGTGCAAATTGAAAGGGAATATGATAAAGGAGGCGATTTGAATAAATTTCATGGCCATCTTTGGGGTCATGATTTGCAAAATCAATATGCTTTTCGTAATCATTCACGTAGCATTAGACTGATCCACGCACGTGAGCGCAGTACCTTGCTCGCGTCTGTACAGACGCACCGCAGACCACGCCCAGGTGAGTAAAAAGGCCAGGTAAGCTAGCAGAGGGGCAATTGTGAGTAGGAGAATGGGAAGGTTATTATCTGGGCAACTCAACGCGAGGCTAGTGTTTATTGGTTTGTTCATAAGAAGGGCTAGAGCAGGGCAATCTATTAAAAGTAGCGGTATAACGTGCCGGGCTTGTAGAGAGAGTATTACAAGTGGCCGCACAACGGTGGGCTCGGGCTAGGCCGGTGTACGGACACGGACGCACGCCGCCGCCGAAAAAGGTAAAGGAGGGGTCGCAAGGGAAACCATTTCAAGTGGCGGCCCAACGGTGGGGCAATGAATAATAGGGGCAAATAGAATAGATGATAGGAGAGAGTAGATAGTAAGAAAAGGGAGGGAGAGGGGAGGAGAGAAGGAAAGAGGAAAGAGAGTAAAAGAGAGATAGAGAAAAAGAGAGAGAGAAAGAGAGAGAGAAAGCGGGAGAGAAAGCGGGAGAGAGAAAGATAAAGAAAACGTTAAAATTACACGCTCCTTTTTAATTGATTCTCAGTGCTCATTGATATTGGTATCATTCATCTGTAGTGGTATATAGGATTACTACTGGGACTAGAGGGAATTATAAGAGGAAGAGAAAACACGGATGAGGAAGACAATAGTTGGATTCACCCCAGCTAACTAGCAAGTGTTAAAACCTGCCCTGGTGGCATAGAACGTAATGTACTCTAAGTTCCAGGTTGACTGCTTTTGATTTAGTGAGCTGACAGCGCCTTTTGCAGCATCTAAACAGGGTCAAAGCTCCACTGGTCCCAACTGTACAAGGCGGGGCAGATGCCTTCATGTTCAAGGCCTCAATGGACGACCTTGGCGACGCCCAATAAAAATGTTTACTTTTCAATTCAATAAAGAATCTAAAAAAACATTAAGAATTTGCACATCAACCGAATATTTAATTAAGATTGACTTTATTATTGCTGCAGTACAGAATAGAACATTATGAACCGATGATGTAATGATGGGTATTAATACACGAGTGTGATATTAAGATATGAGCGAGGAACGAGCGGGTGTCGTAAACTTCACACGAGTGTATTAATTAATTAGAATGTTGGTGATATAGATACCTTATTATTTCACAATAAATAAACAGAGGTTGTCTGGTATCAAATTTTTTTTTTCATCAATTTTTTCAAAAAAAAAAAATTTGATACCAGACAACCTCTGTTTATTTATTGAGTGTATTAATACCCATTTCATCGAGTTTCATGCGGTACTTTTTCTATGACTTTTATAAGTTAAACTTTTACGTTGAATCGTTTCGTGGCAGTTCACATCTAGGATGCAGCCAAGACTACCTCACCCTGCCCTCACATGCTGCCGCAGGAAGCTGTGGTTACCAGTCCGCCTGCAAGGGAGTACTGCACTAGTCAAAGTGAAATTTCGATCCAATTTATTTTAAATAATATTTCACGAATAAATTACTAATAATAAAAGAAATTAAATATGACAAGCATAATACAATATCAAATGCAATTTTAATGTACATACTCGAACGAAAAATTTACTATAACGATCCTCAATGATTAATGAAGTGTCAATACTTGGTTCGTAAACTTCTCTGTGATTGGTCAGGAATCTGTATCTTAATGTGTATCATTATGTAACTGATAGCAGTCAACAAATGACAGCATTATACAATGGGAGTAGAAAAAAGGTTTTAGAAGTTATTTTGCTCCCAGTAAAAGGTACGTCATAGCATGAATAGTTTCACTCGCCACCCAACTGAAGGCTTTTGAAAGGCAAATGAAGTTTAAACTTTGGAATTGATTATATCATTATTCATAAGTGCGGGAATATCAAGGATGTTTCTACATTCATATTTATATTTTGAACATTTTACATTAGCTCGCTGTTTTATGGATAGAGTTCGAGTAATATAACATCCCAATTGTTATTGATAAGAGTAAGGTACGTCCTTTCGATGATGCAACTGATAAAATTGTGAACCAATTTCAAGTACTGCTCATAGCTTGATGTTGATGAGCCTTACGGACATGAATATTAAGTACATGCGCCCTTATTTTCTGGATTACAAACATCAATTCAAATCTCATACTCACCATATTCATATACATCGTGTCATCCTCCCTCCTGAAGGAAATAATGTGTCCAACAATTTTGTCTTGGACGTTTACATAAAAACCTATTTGATGTTTTAGAAATTTCTACAATAGAACAGAAGAAATCATTGCTAAGACGAAACAAAGATATATTTCCGAGAGAGCAGAAATCAGCAAACCTGGGTCACTAAGGGAGAATCAGTAATCGAGAGGCAAAATTGGCAAAGTCTTCAGAATAAGACCTTGAGGATTGAAAAAAACATCTTTGTGAAAAACGCTCGGTATTATACCACCACTTAAAAACTTCAGTGTTTTGAAACAAGAAGAACATCATTTTACGACAGGATCTTCTAAGCGCTTTCATTTATTCTACGTTTTCACTCTCCGCCTTTTGTGGCGCAGACGCACGTAGGAAAACAATATTTTCAAGGACAAAATCTTGGGTGTTATTTCTTTCCTTGAAAAATACGGTCTTCATTTCAGACAGTGCCGTTTCATAACGGGGTAAAAAAAATTGCCATTCAATTTCCTCTTTATTAAAAAAGAAATGACCTGCAACAACCAAGATAATAAACACGCACAGTTTTCAGGTACAAAAAGTATAACACTGCAATAAATGGAATCTTTTAAAAAAGAGTCTCCATGAATATTTCAATCATCTAGTCCAGTGTATGTGTTTGAGTATTTACAGAAAACAACAGTTCCTTACATAGCGAGAATATAAACATTTGCTGTTCCATAACCCAAGACGTCAATAAATTATATTTAATGGCGGCACATATCCCACTAGAATCACCATATAGTCATTACATTAAATATAATTACTGAATCTGCAACCATCAATTTACAGAAACAGCTCAATAAATACATTGTTCTATATACATACTACATTTATGTAAAGACGTATGAATTGAGGAGGAATAGAAGAGAGAGAAAGAGAAGGAGAAAGAAAGAGAAAAGAGAGACGGAGAGAGAAAGACAGAGAGAAGGAAAGAGAAAGAGAGAGGAAGAGAAAAATAGAGATAAAGAGAGAAAAGAGAGAAAGAAAGAAAGAGAGGGAGAAAGAAAGAAATAGACAGAGAGGGAGAGAAAACATTAAAATATTATTGAATTATTGAATGCTGTGTACAGCATTTGATTTTTTTCAATTGATTCTCAGTATTCAATAATATAGAAATGATTAATCTAAAGTGGTGTAATCCACAGTTCACGGGTTTTGAAGTTGGGTTTCACAATGAAATATTATTCGTATTTAATACAATCATTTGAAGAGTTTATAAAGCTCGCACGGGACACTTAGTTATGCTTATTTACCAGTTTAAAAATGATATTTTTAACTATTCTAAAAAATAGATTTGTCCTTAAAGACTCACCGTTGGCATTTGTGTAACGTCTTCTATAATCTTACAGAGCTTACTAACCTGTAAAGAAAGAAGAAAGAACATTAGAACTTACACTTTTACATTCATGCAACAGAACAAAATATTTCCCTGTGTCATTGTGTGCTAAACTCTCACGCTATCATTCTCTTAAAGTGTACAAGACTAGATGATTTATCATGTTGTACTGATCATGTAGAAGCTTTAGTATGATATAAGAGTCAGAATGTGTTCCATTTCTACATTTATTTCAGTACAACATTTAAACACATGTAATTTTAAGAAAAGGTTCATGTTGATCTCTGAGGTGATAACATGTGTTTGTCATTTGTAGTTTATTTTCTAGTTTAAATGTCTTTGTGGTGTTGACACGGAGAGTGAACAGTGTTGTCAAGAGACAGTCACTTGCTTCATTTTTTGTCCTCAAAGTGAGATGTACTTTAAGGGTCATTTAAGAGAAAAATAGCCTGCAATGAATGCTGCACTTAAGAAAAATGAATAATTCAATTTGTGTTTTTAATGCTTAAACACCAGTTTGATAGTGCAATAAGGAATGTGATAATATTGATTAAACAATACATCACTGTCATGCCATTCTTTACTTTTTGAAGGCTGATTAGTGCTAATGTTCAATTCTTGTTTTAGTCATAAGAAAACTAGTAAATGGATAAAATGATTGTCTCCAGAACAAAACAAAGTTTTGTTTATATTTGAGGAAAACTTGTTTTTCTTTGGTTATATTTTGTTTTTTTAATATTGTACAATGTTTGTTCTTTTTGTTATGGGTGATTATGGAATGACATTATGTATCTTGGTAAATACTCAAGGAAACGTCCAATTACAAATGTTCTGTGACTACGACTTTGTTTTATTTTGTTACAAAATCTTCAAAAGGGAGAGCCCCGCATCCATGAACATTTCACACCCAGCCTGAGTAGAGGTCACATTACAGTGTTTATGCTTTTTGTTCATAAATTAATTTAATACAATTCAGGATTTTTTGTTTCTTTTTTCTTCCATTCTGAATTTGGCTCGGATTATTAGAAATTTCGAATTTGTATTCGCATTAGCGTGGTACTAGGAATATCCAAAGTCCAGTACTCATTGTTTATTGCGGACTCGAATATTGCTGATTCCTAATTGTTACATCGTAATGTTTGCATCTAATGCTTTAAATCCCATTATAGCTACGCAATGCACTCCTTGTAAATACAACATACTATTCTTATATTATTATTTCCTGATATCAATGTTTCGAAATTAGCTATTATTTCATTGTATTTTAATCAATATTTCAATTGCAATATCTGGGTACATCTCACATCAATATTTACAAATCGCTCCTAATAAGTTTTGTTTAAGCGACATTTAATCATTCAATAGACACGAAAATGTCGTCTTATGTAAAGTTATATAATACGTATTCTTAAGTAGAATTTTAATTTATTCTGTAATGTAATAACCCACTTTTGACAAAAGAAGGTTAGTGGAGAGTTTTATTTTCAAAAAGATGTTTCGCCGCGTTTAAATGGCAGTATACTCTATTTCTAAAAAATTCTTTTGTATAAGTAACAAGTAGATCAACGATATAAATTATATTTCTTTTGTAACATTTCAATACCTGATAAAGCCACAAAAAACGGAGGTGATCTACAAGGTGTGGGATTCAGTAGCTTAGGTTATATTAGTTCGTTTACAGTTTATTTTAGTTCGTTCACTTTTAAAAATTGAACATAAATTAAGGAATAACTGTATATTATATTGGTCGTAAATAAAATTTCTATAAATCTTTACATTCTGTCATTATTATTATTATTATTATTATTATTATTATTATTATTATTATTATTGTTATTATTATTATTATTTCATTTTCTTGTACTGCAATGTTTTGTAACTGTCCATTTTATTTATTATATGAATTAAGAGCAATAATCGAAACGTCTTAAAAGATTTTTCTGTTATATAATTCGCCGTGCAACAGCATGTTTACTGAAGAGCAATATTGAATATTTTATCATTTAATCGCCTCGTATATAATATTTACTTACGTGTTTGAGGACTTAGAATGGAATTGTATTATATCCAATCCAATAAAAGAGACTGGCAATGACTTAACATGACAGACTGACCGTTAAAAAACAAGTATTATTTAAAAGATGATAGAATACAATATAAAATACATTTAGCAAAGATAAAAGAACATTATGTGCTCTTTCACGTTTATCAAGCTAATACACTTGAAAATAGCACTTGTAAATGAACTTTTCTTCCCCATACGTCACATGCAGTTTCTTTACTGTTTTTGACTAATATTTTTAATGTTTATTGTGTGTATTACCATAACATGTGAAATATTTCCAACCACTGGTGCAATGTAAACTGTAATGTCATTCACTGATCAAAAATGTAAAAAATGTAAAGAAGTATGTAACCATACTATAAAAAAACCCTTATTGTAACTTACTGAATAGTCGCTAATAACCTCGCAGTTGATGCGACTACAAATAAATGTAATAAAAAAAACTTGCTTATAATGGTATCTTTTTGACATTGGTAAGATGCCTAACTATTTGCATCTTACTAACATTGGTATTATATAAGCAAAATCTCAAAAAACCCTCTACACAAGTGAGCAATCACATCCGGACCACTGATAATATTTTCCTCTCATAATTTCCTGCTTCAATAACGTGTGTTTGTTTATGGGCGCAAAGGTCCTGCACTCATAAATCAATTTCCATCCCACGTCATAAAACATTAAAGTTACAATAGTCGAGGTTATTGACTACGCGTGAGTACCAGTGGGGTGAATGCGTGTTCGCTCCAGTATGCGAAGTATGTCGATAGTGACATTTGCGGTCCATTATGCAGTGTACATAAAGCAAGAGTCTTGAGAGAAGCTTCGGGGCTGGAGTGCTCATTACGAAAGGTAACCTTGAAAGATTTTAATATTTACAAGGAAAGGTTACTGTGGTCGGTTGTCATACCCGCATGCTGTTGAGACTTACCCGCACAAAAGTGACACAACGAGCTGTGATGACACCAAACAATGACGTCACCAAATATGTTACAATTCTACACACTATCTACTCAAGTGGCTTAGGACATCAATTGAGGTCACTGCAGTGACTCTGACGGGGAGGTCAAAGGGTCGAGTCCCCATGATGGCAGGATTTTCCACAACAGATAGATACCTAGGTCGAATTCAACCGTGGTCTGGAGGGGAATTTTAGTAGCTGGCTGCTCTGATCGGTAGTTATCCGAGGTTTCTCCGATCAACACCAGGCGCATGTCATAACAGTACGCTAAAAAAGAGCCAGGAACCGCGCGCGATCTTTCCTTCCCCTTCCTTTTTTCTATTCTTATCCTATTTTTACACACGCAGTTACATGCCCTACACATGTCTGAAGACCAAATGGGAGTTTAGCTTGTCACGACTGGGGCGTTGTCCGGATGCTGAGAGATACTCGGTTGGGGAAAACTTCATAAACTGACTTGCATGTCTTGCCGGATCCCACCGTTCAGCTGGAAAAGATCACCGCTATCATTATAAAAAACATGCAATACACTTACAAGAATAATGACCTTAGCAAATGACGTGCCCGGAAACACTAATTAATCAATGAACACACCACATCAAATGTTCCACGAGTTTTGGAATCCGGCTGTATTAGACTTCCACGCAAACGCGCGTAGATACTTTTCGCAAGAGGATATCCACCGCCAAATACGCGGTACTGCGCTTGAAAACTTTAACACGATCGGACATTACAAACTTTCTTGTTGCCGGCTATACCGCCAGAAAACGTGAGCTTTTCCTGCGGTTGCCAGAACCACCGGTTCCTGACCATGCCAGTGATCGTTCTAGCGAAAAGGTCGGCAACCTCTCTGGCGTTAAGAGCCATTCTCCCCCCCCCCCGGTGTTATCTGCTGTTAATTAATTGATTGATTTTTTCGTGTTTCCGGGCGCGTCCACTACTTTGGTCGTAATTGCCGTTAGTGTAATGCATGTTTTTTTTCTCGGAATATGGTGGTGATCTTCCCCCTCTGGATGGCGAGATCCGGCGCCGACCTACCGTCGGCTAGTGGGGTTTCCCCCTAACCAGGACTCTCCCACCAGCGGGGCACCGCCCCAGCCAGAACAAGCTCTAAGCTCCCGACCGGTCTCCCGGAATATGTGGTAGTGTAGTGCATGTTAGTGTAAGAGTGTGTGTGTAAGGGGAGAGGATAGGACAAGGAAGAGGAAGGACAGATCGCGCGCAGTCCGTGGCCCGTTTGTTAGGGTACTGCTCCGGCATTCGGCTGGTGTTGATCGGAGAAACCGATCAGAGCACAGCAGACGGCCGCTAGAATTCTCCTCCAGACAGCAATTGAATTCGACCTAGCTGAAAAGCTAGTGTCGAAAGTCCTGCCATTGTCAGGACTCAAGCCTAGGACCTCCCGGTCAGAGGCGCAGCAGTGTCATCAGTTGATGCACTGAGCTACCGCTCCCGGTTAAAGGGACGTTACAATGCCTCCGTTACCGAGTTTACATACACGAATGGGGCATCGCACACGCGTTTGTGTGCCTGGAGTACTGACATTCGTGAAAATACGATGTAAAGTCCGCTCGTGTGCACGCAGCTGAGAAAGATATCTCGTGAAGTTTTATCAAGAAGATAATTATTTATAATAATAATATTAATATTAATATTAATATTAATATTAATATTTGGAATCCAGAACAATAAATAAGAAAATATTACTGCAATCAATGCAAATATTATTTATACAATTTTAATAAGTGATAAAATAATAATTATTTATTTAGTTCCCCTTTGTACTGCTAGGGTTAGAGGAGGTTAGGACTCCTGTCCATTAGCCATTTTGGCGTTCGTTTTCCCCGCATCCAGGGCCCTCTGGGGAGTAGTGGGTATAGAAAATCTTATAACACGATTTCTATAATTATTAATTCTTATAACAATTATTAAAAGCAATAAAAATATTAGGTTCCCCAAAATGACTATTTGGGCGATTTCGTATTTTCTAAACATGTGCCCTTACAACTAAAATAGCCTCATTCCCTCACTCCGAAACTAGAGGGTCGCGAATCATGAGTTTCGAGTAATATAAAGAAATGTATATGAAAAGTTGTTTTTAATTCACAAGAAGTGTCTAAACAATGAAGTGGCCATACTAACCAAATTCAAATACACCTTTGGCTAAACCAATACTAGAGCTCACATTTACAATGAAATTTCAGCGACTCGAATGTTAAGAGAAAATTCACCCGATGGAAATCTTTTTGTTTATGAAGTCATAAAAGACAATGAATGTTTAAACAATTGAACAATGAAAATGTGCCACCTATACTGCTCGCTGACTTCAGCATTGGCTGTAGTCATTGCGTTAGTATGCAAACCATGAACTCCATTTCCAGGGTATGCAGCACCACGGAGTTCGAAATGGCGGCATTGACTATAATGACATTGATCGGGCGATTGTTGCCTTTGCTAGCGCGCCGTCTTTTGTTCTCGTCCATGCTCCTACGTCACTGTGCCTTCCATTGAAGATACATTGAATGAAAGCAAGCGCAAAATACTCCCCGAGCTCTGTTGTGTTTCTGAGCAAAGACAAGAAATATTTGAATATCGAATGAACAATGGTAGTCCACCTCTAATTTACGATGTTTTGTTTGAAAGATCGATGCATTCCCAAATGCCAGAAGGATAATTCGATTTGTTTTGTTTTCAGTTTCTCTTTCTGCGATGCATTGTTCTTAGTTTTCTGCGTGTTTCGTAAATATTTATTTGAACTTTGGCAAATCTTTGGTAAAAAGTGCTTCATATTATTTATTAGAAAATTAAGTAGTGTTTTAATGAAAAGAATACAAAAATTAAAGAAAGTTTAGTAACATTATAAACTTTCCAATTTAAGGCATTAGATGGTGGTTCATTTTTTCATTAAGAAAAAAATATAATAAATCTAATTAATGGGAGGAAATAAAAATATTAAATTAATATTTGTTCAAGAACTATGATTCTTTGGTCTACACTCTACATGGCAATAAACTAACTTACTGACAATACTTCATTAAATCGTATTTTAAATTCAAAATAGAGATAAATTTTATTAATAATTCATTCTATTAAATTTTTGCTGGTCTGGCACTTCTCGATATTTCACCACCTGCTCAGAGTCTGCTACTAAATGTGGATTAGTGGTACAGAGAGAGAGAGAGAGACAGACAGACAGACAGACAGACAGACAGACAGAGACGGTCAGACAGAGAGACAGAGAGAGGAGAGAGAGAGAGAGAGAGAGAGAGAGAGAGAGAGAGAAAGGAAAAGGAGAGTAGAAGAGGATGTGGATTGAATTGCACATAAAGATCCACAAAGTTGGAAACATTTGAAAACTAGTACTTTTCGCGCCCAAGTAATAGAAAACGTATTTGCATCGGCAACAGAACTGCAGATTTGATTTTATTGTTTTTCTGACAAATATCATCCCGCTAGTCTTACTTCAACCATCGCTGACAAATAGAGCTCAAGAGAATGGTTGTACAGTTACATTTACAGGTAAGAAGCAGACCAAGGAGTCATCCTTGCATTTTCTCATTGGATCAAAAGAAACTAAATAAAACACATGTTGAGAAGGGGTCAAGATGAAGATGAAGGTTAATGACGAGAAGGGGGATCTGAAGATGAAGGTTAATAATTGTTAGAGACATATTTAGATATTTGAAATATACAGTACAAATATTAACTAACACATTGACATTATATTGAAATAAATGTGTTTTATCTATTGTAAAATATATATTTGCGTAGAAAAAATTACACAGCAGATATAATTTTACTAAGTCATTTAATCTCGTGTATCACTTTTAAGAATTTTAAATAATCCAGCAACGAGTTAGGAAATATTGAATATTATATATCAATTTCTTGCAGAAAAATACGCACTGTTTACAATAATTAAAAGAAGTAGCGTTCACAAAATCAGTACTAGAAACTGTAAAACTATTTACAACAGAACCACAACGTAAGGCAAAGTACACGTGAAACGTTTCTTTTTTAACATTTTTCTCGCTCGTGGTGCAATTTAGAGAAATACCCCAGACTATAAACCATCTAGTATCTCCCTCGTAAGGTCTTCCTCACACGTTTTATGAGAACAATCTTCTTTCATGGTAAAGAATGCTGTATACCATAAAGAGTAAAGCACCACTCAGAGTAGAATTGCAAACCAGAATAAGATACATGGATTTTTGGAAAATTTCAAATTACCTCGAGATACAGATAGAAGCATAGTACTCAAATGAAACAGGTAATCTTGTTAGTCGTAAAACACAATTTCTTGATATGACATTCAGAGAAATACTGTGGGAATTTTATGGGGAAAATAAAACCTCGAAAATTGTGTGTTGATCATGAATATCTTTGTCGAGAGTATTCGTGTTTAGTGTTAGACATAACTCTCAAAGGATACATCATGTGCGTTTTTCAGCTAAAATATTTCTCTGCCATCTTGTTGATCCGTAGTGCAGCGTCTCCTACAATGTACTGTTAGAACAATCTGAAAAACGATGGATGAGAAATGTGATGGGCCAGAAGAACGAAAAGAGGAGAGAACTTCTAATGCAACCCTTTTCACAGAATAGCTAACTCTCTGGTTCTCCTGCTCAAATCTTTCCAGTCTCGTTGATCTTGTAGGACTCCGGTGCACTACAATATTTCTGGTCTTGCTTTTTCCCTCCCTGACATTTGCCAGTAATCTTGGGTGATGAAGAGTAAAATAATATTGGAAGAAAGGAGCCAAAAGAATATGGTTCAACAAAGGAAAAGGAAAAATGAAAGTAGGTAGTGATATGGGTGACAATAGTGAAAACGATAGGAAGAAGGCGTAAAGAAAGAACGGTATTTGGAGGAAGGGAAGTATTTAGAGGGAAGGAGAGAAAAAAGTCTGAGGAAGGGAGGACGAGAGAAGAATGTAGAAAGGAGGGAAAGTTGGAGGAGAGAGAAGGCCGAAGAAGGATGAGGAGGATGAAGGCCAAACAGAGCTATTCCGAAGGGAGAGAAGATTGAAATACATGATGGAGAATAAAGTACGGTCGACGACGTCGGCAGACGGTCGGACGAGACGGTAGGACAGACGGTCGGACAGACGGTCGGACAGACGGTCGGACAGACGGTCGGACAGACGGTCGGACAGACGGTCGGACAGACGGTCGGACAGACGGTCGGACAGACGGTCGGACGACGGTCGGACAGACGGTCGGACGAACGGCGACAGACGGTCGGACAGACGGTCGGACAGACGGTCGGACAGACGGTCGGACAGACGGTCGGACAGACGGTCGGACAGACGGTCGGACAGACGGTCGGACAGACGGTCGGACAGACGGTCGGACAGACGGTCGGACAGACGGTCGGACAGACGGTCGGACCGAGACGGTCGGACAGAGCAGGTCGGACAGACGGTCGGACAGACGGTCGGACAGACGGTCGGACAGACGGTCGGACAGACGGTCGGACAGACGGTCGGACAGACGGTCGGACAGACGGTCGGACAGACGGTCGGACAGACGGTCGGACAGACGGTCTGACAGGCGGTCGGACAGACGGTCGGACAGACGGTCGGACAGACGGTCGGACAGACGGTCGGACAGACGGTCGGACAGACGGTCGGACAGACGGTCGGACGTAGACGGTCGGACAGACGGTCGGACGTGACGGTCGGACAGACGGTCGGACAGACGGTCGGACAGACGGTCGGACAGACGGTCGGACAGACGGTCGCACAGACGGTCGCACAGACGGTCGCACAGACGGTCGCACAGACGGTCGCACAGACGGTCGCACAGACGGTCGCACAGACGGTCGCACAGACGGTCGCACAGACGGTCGCACAGACGGTCGCAGCACAGACGGTCGCACAGACGGTCGCCAGACGGTCGCACAGACGGTCGCACAGACGGTCGCACAGACGGTCGCACAGACGGTCGCACAGACGGTCGCACAGACGGTCGCACAGACGGTCGCACAGACGGTCGCACAGACGGTCGCACAGACGGTCGCACAGACGGTCGCACAGACAGACGTTTTTGCCGAAATTCGATTTTTCGGTATCAAGAACCCGCACAACAAGTATTCTGGCTACATCACGAGTTAGAGAATTTTTTTACTAAATGTATCAACAGGATTTACCCCTTTTTCTACCAGGACCGTGTAATAAGAGGATTTTTCTGCCGAAACTTCGCGGTCTTTTCACGCAGCATTACATAACCCTCTCTCTACTCCGTAGCGAGAAAGTACAAAGAAGAATTAGAAAATTTAATAATATGGGATGGGAATAAGGAGGCACGGGAAGAGGAAGAAGGACCAGGAGAGCGGAAGAGAGCGGAGGGGGAAGAGGGAGGGCGGGGCCAGAAGAGCCGGTTCTTTACGAGCGTGCCCATATTAAATCCGTGGGCCGCAGCCACTATCGAAATCAATCGCTCCCATTGGCAGGACTAAAGCCCGCGGATTTAGCAGTCCCCAGGCCCCCATAGAGCACCTGTGGAGGCGCTATAACTCAGGAGGCGCTCCTACTTGCGGGCGCGGGAGAGCCCGTGAGTTATTCGGCAGCGCGGGGCGGGGCGGGCGGGCGGGGCGGGCGGGGCGGGGCGGGCAGGGCGGGGCGGGGCGGGGCGGGCGGGGCGGGCGGGGCGGGGCGGGCGGGCGGGCGGGCGGGCGGGGCGGGGCGGGGCGGGGCGGGCGGGGCGGGGCGGGGCGGCGAGCGGGGACCGGAGCGGAGCGGGGGACCAAACGGCCGAGGGGAAGGGTTCAAGAAGCTTGATTAGATGAGGGAAGAAGTTCGCGTCGAGATTCATCAGTTAAAGAGGAGATGAGAACGGAGAATAGAAAGTGAAATGGGTAACAAAAAAGTCGTGACTGATTAGAGTGATTAAAGTACAATAGGAATTCAATTGAATTCACAAACTGATGAAAGTAAAAAGACAAAATGACCAGCAAATTCTGAAAATTATAAAAAGCGTACATTTTTTAAAGGAATTAAACATATTTCAAGCAGCTTAAAATGTTGAAGTAAAATACATGTTGCTAAATCTAACAAAAGTACCTAGCGTATCATTTTATTGGCAGTCGCATACCCAATGGAAGGTCAACGGTGTACCCCAACATAGTTCTTGTATGTCTTCATTTAGATAAGTTACTGTTTCCTTGTTTAGAACTTTTATTAGTAAAACCTTTCCCAACTCTTAGTGATAATTTCGTCTTTTACCGCTGAAATATTTCCTTTTTGAATATTTACAAAACCATTCAAAATCGTCTACATGCGTAGTCGCTTTGTGGAAACTCCGTTGTTTTCTTGATCATTTTTTATTTTATTTTGCATTTTCTTATCCAGCGAAGTAACTCTTTACAAGAGTAGATAGAGACTGTAATCTAGCAAGATTAGCAGTAACGTTTCAAAATTGCAACGACACTCTCATGGGAGACCTCAAGTAATCAGTACTAAAATTTATAAGAATTGGGAATGGAGGAATGGCGAAATAAATTATATTTGGACTAAGAAAGTCACGTAGGTAGTATACACAAATCAAGTAGGTAGTATACGCAAATCATGAGCTTCTTTAATGGAGATTTAAACGTATCTTTGGTAAATTTAGATTGGATTCTTATTCATTCATTCATTGGATTCTTCTATCTTCAATGATTCTTATAAGGTTTTCCTAATTTTGAAAATACTAGATTTTTTAAAGTCATGCCTGTTCTAAAACTCATTGCAATCTTATATCACTGCGTATCGATGAGCATACGAATTGTGTAATTCAAACAATATTAGAAATATTGAACAAGTAACCAAAAACGGGACGTGCCCAACTGTCTCCCCACGGAAAGCGTCGCCAGTACAGAATATGATAAAAAAATATATCTGTGGCTAAGTGCAAAAAGGACTAATGTTAGTTTCTAGAGATTTTCGGTTTGTATGGTCTACGCGTGTTTTAAAGCTCCTTCTTTCATTGCAAGAAAGGTCAAAGACAAAAAATCCTATCGCCTGATATCATAGATTTTTACATTGATCTCCGAATGTTTCGTCATTTCGATGGTGTAAGAAAACCACCCATTCCGTGAAACTTTGAATACTTACATTGTCCCTTCTTGTATCAAGTCACGGATACATCGCACGCTCACTACAAAAGTGACAATCCAAAATGTCAGGTTTTCCATAAATCATGAAAAACATTTGTGGGATTTCTAAGACAAATTTATCTGCACTAATAAGAACCAGGATTAAATTATGTTTCAGTTATTTTCAGCATTAACCCCAAAGAACTGACTTTTGTATACTTATGTCACTTTCAGTGTCTACATCAGTCATGTAGCCGCCCACTACCTGTGGCACAACTGCCCACTACCGACCATATTGTGAAAGTATAGAACCCCACTTTTTTTGACTGTTCAAGTATCGTTTCTGCATCTTTGTCATAGTAACAACTCAAAAAAGAAGATATATTTAATTGCGTCACTTTTGTAGCAAGGGCGCGTTATGAAATTTTCATCACAAAAACTGAAAATAATTTAACACAAACCCCAAGAAAATAATTGTAACACATACAATTTTCCTTCAATTACGTTGCCATTTATTATAGGATCGCTTCCCCCCCCCCCCAATTTGTTTTCCCGGATAGCGGAGTGGTACCGGTATGTCACTGCAAGTATTACTCAATCTATTTTCTTACTATTAAATTCATTGAGATGTACGCTATCAATTACAAAACGTTAATAAAATACAGCCGACAATAGAGAAATAATATTTTAGTGAATGAAACGGGGATATACTCAAAAACAACTTCAAGATATGTTAGTGAATAGTCGTAAACAAGAGGTAACGTTATTACATTGATTTATATAGTTTTAAAGTCATAACGTGATTTGGATAAGTGGAATCATAAGATTTGTGCATATGATGGACGCACTTTTACTGATGTTTATTACGATTTACTTATTTAAGAATGTTAAACTTGTTGAGGGTTTTACAGAGAAGAGTGACGAGAGTTTAATTTGACGTTTATAATTGAGGAAGCCGAGAGGTATACATTTTTTATTTATATCGGAAACATTTTTCTCTACCATGACACTGACGTCAACGTTACAAATTTTAAATTAATATTGTTTGAGGGGACCTTATTTTACTTTCGTGGAAATAACCGAGTTGTTTTACAGTCGAGGAAACACTTCTACATTACACACTTCTGCACTTCTACATTCTACATTGAGCACTCAGATCAGTGTACAATGACACAGTCAACATTCGGAGCAGTGAAGGTTACAGAATAAAATTTAAATAAGCTCCACAATGTGCTACATCCGTTGAGTTTCATTCCGCCACCAGCGGTGGGAGAGCGTCCGTTATCCCGTGGTCTAACGCGAGAGACTTAACTTCCAGAACAGTGGCGTCCGTTAAGGTCAATCCTTAACAGTCATCCAACACCTTTATCAGATGTACCATTACGAACAAATATTACACCAGGATTTAGAACATTTACCTGATTGGGCTGAAATAAATGACATGGGAATTAACGGATCGAAAAGCAAAACAATAACGTTCGGGCGGGGACGAAATTATCAGGACCCAGATTATCGTTTAGGTGAGATCGTCATTTCAAGAGTCTCATCATGCAAGTACTTAGGCATATATATAGATAGTAAATTAGGGTGGGAGAAGCATATAAATGAGGTAGTAAGAAAAACGTGGAAGTCCTTGCATTTTGTAATGAGAATTCTAAAGGAAATTTCTGCAAACGCAAAAGAATTAGCATATTTTTGGCTGGTTCGCCCTCTCATGGAATACGGAGTGGCATGTTGGGATCCATACAGAAAGTCGCACCGGAAAACTCTCGATAGAATACAGAGGAAAGCGAATAAGTTTACCTATAGAACTAACGCAATAAAAAAGCCATGGGAACCTCTAGAATCGAGAAGAACAAGGGCGAGGCTTTGCTTTATATATTGCTGCTCTTTATAAATCGTACGTAGGTCAACCAGCTTGGAAGGAAATTCAGGTTAGACTAGAAAAAGCCAAATTATTTCGGACGAAGGGATCACACACACAAAAATCGAACAAGGAAACAAAATTCAGATCTTGGGAAATTTTTCTTTTGTAACAGAACAATTAAAGATTGAAACAGTTTACCCGCAGCAATTTTCAAAGCTTTTCCTCCAAGTGTTCGAAGCTTTAGAAATAAGTTAGAACAATATGACAGTAATAGACATTAAATGAGTAAAGTGCTATGAAGTGCTGTGAAGTGCTGTGAAGTGCTGGTCAGTGAAATTCAAAGCAAAAACAGTGTAGTGTAATGTAGTGTAGTGTAGTGCAGTACAGTGCAGTGCAGTGCAGTTAAGTGTAGTGAACGCGATCATTGAATTAAAAAAAAACTTAGCCAAACTTATATAGCTTGTATTAAATTTTAGCATCACCGACACATAATTATTGGATATCATGACAGAGTTGAAATATTTGTTATAATACTTAATATTAGTGATAGTATGATCATGGCATGTTCGGTTTGTACTGTACACCTTTATTATTATTATTTTTATTATTAATATTGTTATTATTATTGTAATTATTGTTATTTAACTGCCACCGGGTCATAACCAATTGCAGTTCAAATAAATGTATGCATTAGACAACGGACCCGCAAGCACCCGAGGAAGCATCCAAACCAAGCAGAAATTTAGACAAATTATCAGTGTAATTATTCTTAGAAGCAAACACAAATGCTTGTTATTAGGTATAAATAACATCGCTTATTCATATCTATTGCACACATTCAGGTCGCTACCTTTACAATCTATGCGCGCCGACAGGTTACCTGAATTTACGACGCCCGGCAAATCTAGGGCGCGCGATTTATATAGTGTATTTGTTTGTATAAGCCATTTTTCCGTTCGCTGAAGTCATGGGTATTCGTACATCAATAGAGTATCTAAATACACCACTAGATTTTTGTTTGCGGTCCTATAATTGGTAATAAATAGTTTTGATGATGTATCCTGATGTGATGACCTGATGTGATGACCACTGATGATGTAACCCTCTGCAGTGACGCATAAGCAGCGCTGTTCAAAATTACCACACCAAAGCTAATTAGTGGGAATGAAAAGTAATGTATTCTTCATTATTGCAGTAGACACTAATGAAATATTAAGTATAATCCTTTAATATTAACAGCATTTGGAATAATTTAATTAAAACGAACAAGTTAAACGTTTTTGGACTTAAATTTTGGTGTTGCTTATATTAGGTTTTTGTGTTATTTACATTATTTTTTAATATTATTAATGTAAACATACACGCTGTAACTTCAAATAAAAGGACAAGATTGTTGCTTTGAAATAAAAAAGGATCTTGCTTCTATGATCATTGATTTAGAAGATATGACCCTCCAAATATACCCCAAAACCTTACGACCTGTAGTGGAAAAAAGTAAGGCAGAGGCTACAATCTGAATGAGTTGAAATGATGTGGTTTGAAAACGACGTGATATGGACTCCTTGTGTATCTCCAACACCAAGTTAGTCACTTTTACACAGCCTAAAAAATACAACAAAAAAATGGAGAGCACTAGACCTATGTAGTACTTACAACCGGCAACTTGAGTTTCTATCTCCCGTGAATGTTTTTCTCTTGTTGCCACGACTTCATAATGTGAAATGAGCAATGCGAAGAGTAATGGGGAACAGTGTGAGATGGCAGAAGTACATTCGTTAATGCAGCGCGCACTAGCAAACGCGAAATCTCGACGAGCTGCTTTACGACCGCTTTACAGCGCTCTATGCAACGGTTCGTAGTTTGATCCCAGAACATACATTAGTTTTAGGCTCCCCCCGGGACAACATCGCTTTGTGTCCAACACCCAATATCGCTTTATTCTCATTGCTGTTGGAAATGTTTTGAAAACTTTGTGAAAAGTGCTTGCTTTTCAAAAGCTGTTTGAGTTGTTTTCCAAGTCAGCTCATATAATCCATCGTGTTATTTAAAGATGTCGTTAATGATTTCCTATTTGGTTCATACTTTTTTCTTAAGATCGGTATAACAATAATATTTATTATTCAATACGTAATAGTACAATTGTAATAGTAGGTAAAAGAAATATCTTCCAAGAAGGGTAATTCTTGTTGGAAATTAAACAAAACTATACAATATACAATTAAAGAATAGATATGTTTATGGAACATTAAATTAGGCGTGATGAAAAACTGAAGTGTCAAACAAAAACGTAAACATATTACTCGTTTACCTATCTTTACACTGGATCCAGAAATTCATTTAGGTAGTAGAGGGTTGGTTATTAATGGATAATGGTATTTGGTACGCGTAGTGGGTGTTATACTCGTATTTCGAGAGGAGGTAATGTTCTTTCCCCTTTGGATAGTAAAATCCAGCGCCGATCTACACGACGACTTGCGGGGTATGCGGAACTTCCGGCAAGAGGCTGGACTTTTATTTTTCAATCATTTATTTAACGCCAAAAACAGTTAAAATCTCTATAAAGTACAAATGTGAAACTCTGTAAAGTACTCTGTGAAGTACAACACTTGTTAAGTGTATTCTTTGCACTTTTCTTGAGTTCTGACATCCGTACTCATATTCAAGTCGAATTATGAACATGGGAAGAATCGAGTAATTCAATTTCTGCGTGCTTTAGAAATTAGCAATTCGCATTACAATTTGTTAAGCTCTTTAAAAGTACGCCAAAATGATGATTAATTGATTCCAATATAGAAAACAGGTAGTAGGTGAAATCATAAATTATTATTCCAACATAATATTTGCTTAAATGTTCTAAACCAAAGTGTCGTAATTTAACTTCAAAGTTACAATTATCTACACTACTTCCCATCTCAAAAGAGAAATTGTGAGTTTAAACTAGAAAGCATAAACATTTTTGCTGAAGAACGAGTACATCGGGCTTCTAAATAGTAATATTGAGAAACGATAATACCATAGAGGAAAGATATCAAAGACACTTCTGTGAATGAGAAGGTTGCTATTGATCCGAAATTGTTAGAACAATTTTAAAAGAATGCCATTCATTAATGTACTCAACATCCATTCATTTATCCTTGTATCTTTGTCGACCTGACGTGAAAAACTTTTGACGTTGAAGAGTGAAAAATAACTGAGCGTGTTACCAATTAAATATTGAAACATAAAGCTTAAAAGTATCAGTTTAACATGAAAATTGCCAACTGACTTGTATAACTTTGGTTACTTTGGCTGTAACCACGAATGGCGTCATTGCCAACTAGCTCTAATCTAATGACGAGAAAAACTGAAGGAAGTAGAGGAATAGATCAGGGTACAGTTCACTAAATAGTTGATAATAGTCTAGTGGTAATCTAGTGCATAGAAAAACGAATAGTAGAGATACAGATAAAATAGTTAAAGAATTAATATTTAGGAGAGAGGTTAAAAAGGGTTGGAGAAATAAAGAGAGGAAAAAAGGACAATGATTAGAAGGGAGAATACATTAGAAAACAAAAAGAAAAGAATCTCATACATACAATGTAGAATATAAAATGGAAGTTTTCTTGTTCTCAGAAGCGTTCTCCAAAAGTGGAAAAACTTCGTCCACATTCACTTGCAGTTCATCAGCCCGAACACAGGCACATGAGTGGGTGTGTGGAGGGGGTCAAGTGTTGCTGAAGTGACAGGCATGGAGCGAAGAGCAATGAAAACTCGTCAGGAAGAGTAGAATGGTGCAAATGAGAAACTAAATGGAAAGAACGATTGGAACAAAGGGAAACAGGTTGAGAGATGCGTGAGGTGAGTGACATGCGTGTCGTGAGTGACGTGAGTGAGGTGAGTGACGTGAGTGAGGTGAGTGACGAGTGAGGTGAGTGACGTGCGTGACGTGTGTGAGGTGAGTGAGGTGAGTGAGATGAGTGACGTGAGTAAGGTGAGTGACGTGAGGATTGGAACAAAGGGAAACAGGTTGAGAGGTGAGTGAGGTGAGTGACGTGGTGACGTGAGTGACGTGAGTGAGGTGAGTGAGGTGAGTGAGTGGTGAGGTGAGTGAGGTGAGTGACGTGAGTGAGATGAGTGACGTGAGTGAGGGAGTGACGTGAGTGAGGTGAGTGACGTGAGTGGAGTGAGTGAGCATGAGTGACGGTGAGTGGCCGAATAGTAGCGTGAGGCAAGTAGATGTATGGAATGAATAGGGATCAGGGGCGAGTAGAGTTATGGGGCGAGTAAGAGTGAATAATAGTGTGAGGAAACTAGATATGCGGAACGAATAGCAATTAGGGCCGATTAGAAGAGGGGCGAGTAAGTGTAAGCGAATAGGGATGGGGGAGGGCCCCGTGAGGCAGGTGAGTCGGTTCAAATAATTCGATGAATAGCGAGAGGCGCGTGAGATGAACGAGCCAAGAGTGGCCGTTGGGCGTAATGAGCTTTGAAGAGTCAATTATGAGCAAAGTGAGAGAGGAGAGTGAGGTGTAGGGTGTATTGGGACTAGTGGCGAAATACAGTGAGTGAATTTTTGAAAAGAGTGACACAGGCGAAGGGTGTAAAAGCGAAAAGAGACGAGTGAAGTCGAGATGGATGGAGAGACTTCATGACAGGGCGAGGTGGATCTACCGATGAGATGAAACGATTTGAGGCGAGGTGGTCCTAGGAGGGTAACCGTGTGATGTGGGATGCCGGGTGGTGTAGTTTGCATGGAGTAGTGCACCGAGTCGATGGCGAAAGGAACGAATAGGGATTAAGGGCGAGTGGAGTTACAACGAATAGGGATTAGCAAGTGAGCGAGTTCCTTTGCTTTCCGGCGCGTTACTAACGGGTCATTAATGCCATAAGTGTAGTTATGTTTCTCCCACGCTAGAACATGAGGTATAGCACCAACATACACGTCGGTATGCAGGAGATGTTTCTCTTCTAAAGATATTTCTCAGTGTGGTACCACCTCAGCTGGGATAAGTTTTAGGCTCTCGACTTCTCTCCTAACATGTGTGGTAGTCCGTACAATGCAGGTAAGTTTTGTGGTGAACGAGTGGGTTTGAGTGTTAAAGATTGGGGTGGGGACAACATGAAGGAAAAAATGCGTTCTATCCGATACACATTTCTGAAGATATTGGCATAGGATATTGGCAAGAAATAGATATTGACAAGAAATAAAAGAGGTAATCTTCGTCAACATATTATGTTGACGAAGATGACCTCTTTTATTTCTTCTTATAAGAACGCCAAGAACACCAAATCAGAATTTCCACAATTCTAGCTACGAGTCAAACTCCCGATTCTGCGCAGACTCAAACCTTCAGAACCCCACTAAACGATAAATAGGATAGGATATACCAAGGAAAACTATTATTCAGAGCAGCCTAACAGCTAGAAATCGCCTTCTAACAGTGGATGGGTTCGATCCAACTTTGCAGATAGTGTCAAAACCCCTAGTCTGCGCAGACTCAAACCCTCAGAACTCCCAATGAACTATAGTACAGATGAACCAATATTTCCAAATAGCTGAGACAGACTGTAGAACGGAATGAATGCGCAGCACGCGGGCAAAGTCCACGGAGCATCGGAGCGCCAGCGGAGATGATGAAGGCAGCAATGGCAGCGGCGGCTGCAGACGTGTCTTCATCAGCAGTTGACGCAGTTTGTGAGCTTTGTTCGCTCCGGGAACTCGTTTCCAAGGAAGTAACTGACGCGGGGGGGGTGAGGGCGACGGGGGCGGAGATGGCGGCGGCGCACGCGGCGGCGGGCCGTTGGTTCCACTCGCGCAGAAAGAGAGTGAGATAAATTTCTCGAGTTTTTTCTAGCCACTTTTTGCTCGCGCCTCCACGAAACGAAGTTTTCATCTGCTCCTGTTAGTGTCCATTAGAGGTAGACTTTTTTTAAAGAAATTATTTGGGTTGTAGTTCGATAAATATAGAAAATTTCTGAAGTTGAAATTGCTTTGAGTTTAAAGACTTACACTTTCCTCTCGTGGCAGTAACAATACGTTCATTAATGTACGTGAAAATGAAAAAAAATGTCTACATGTTGAAAAAAAAATGGAATACAATATATTGTTTATTTCGAAACTTTACTTATTTCTTGATTAATAATGTGAAGGCTAGTTTACTATTTACTATTTATGATATTTTAGTAAAATATATTTAGTCCCGTTTGTGATTACTTGTTTACTTTTGTAGTATTTTAATTAAGTACAGTTATCAGTACTTTTCGTTGTAATTTAGTGCTTCGTAAGTGCAAAAATATTAATTGCATTAATTGTATCAAAACTCTACATTCCTTGAAATTATGTGGTGAGATATCGACCAGAGGTAAAAGGAGGAGTATTATACAAACAAAAATCCCGAATTTCACATATTGCATTACCATAATCGAGGTTTGAATAGGAGAAACTCAAACAAATGGGATTCATTTTCCATGTTCAACAAAAGTGCTCTAAAAATTTAATTCCAATTTCTCATTGTAGTTATTACAAACAAACTCCCCTTTGCAAAAGGTACTATTTTTTTTATTCATCATTCCTGTTCATCAGTAATGTTTTACAGGGGTTTTAAAATAGAAACCAACAAAAAGTAACACTCCCATGTATTGTGTTCCTCATCCCACGCACCTATTGTTGCCGCACCCAAGTGCGCATGGGCAGGGCGGAGAGAAGTTGTAGAATGTGTTTGTTTGCATCTTTCATCGCCGCATTGCTATGTCGCTCAATTATACCACTAGAGCGCTAAAAACGTCGAAAAGTATGGTGTCTGAACATTTCTGCGTACAGAAAGTAGTAATTCAATTGATCTTAAGGTTAGAAGATTATGCCATATCAATGTCGGTAAGGATCAAGCACTGATTGCTTTACTCTGGCCTCCCCAGCCAACGTAACCCGAGTTGAAATAGATTCGAGATTATTTGAAAACATTACGAGAAAAAATGTTTTTCATTTCCGAGGGTTTGAACTTATCATGACACTCACTACGACAATGCTGACGTTAGATTCATCGATTCGCCAGGGCCATTCAATATTCATCTGCTCTTGGCATAGACTCCCGGTCTGTGGTTAACCACGGACGAGATGGAGCGGACGATAGGAGGAAGACGGGAGGAGGAAGGAGCAGGAAACAAGGGGTGAGTCAAGGGCAAAAGTGGAAAAGGCACAAAGACACAGGAGTCAGCAGCTATGGCGTAATTAAGAAGGAGGAGGAGGAGGCGGCGGAGGAGGGACGGGGGGGGGGGGGGGAGGGGAGGAGGAGGAAGACGAGGGAAGAAGATGTGGATGAGTATGAGGAGGAGGATAATGTTGAGATGGAAGGGGGAAGAGAAGTAACAGAGGAGAAGTATGGGAGGAGGAGGGTGGAAATCGAACAGTGTCATTTCAAAACATTTCATTAAAAATTCATCTTTCACTAGATTTCTTTCAATACCCATTAAAAGACATTGCCAACATTGAACACAGCGCCTCGCCAGGGTCAGCTTTACATTCGACTGCTCTGGGCGTGGGCATCAGACAGGCGGACGAGAAGGGAAAGCAGAAGGAGCACTGCGGGGCGCGTGGAGAGGGGGGGCGGGGCGGGGCGGGGCGGGGCGGGGCGGGGCGGGCGCTGACAGAATCCGTCAGCGGCGCCGTCGTCGCCTTATTAAGAAGCCGCCTCGTGTTTCGAACGCCAGATGGACGTGCAGCCGGCAGCCACGGGCGGGAGGGTGGACGCGTGTGCCGGCGTAAGAAATCGCGATAGAGCGCGCTGGGGGAAAAAGTGGTGTGCAGTCTTGGAGATGAAGAAGGTTATTGCAACTCACAAAGACGTCATTGTATGAGAGTTACAGAAGACATTATTGTCGAGAGAAAACTACAAAGAAATGAACATAGATAAAAAAATACAAAAAATCACTCCAAATTTTTATTGCATTTATGTAATTTCTTTTTTTTATCAATGTATGCTCTCAGTCTTGGCGGAAAATTGCGGTAAAGTTATTGCCAAACACATGTCCGTAATTATAATAATATTTTCGAAACCATGAGCAAGAATATATTTTTAGAAAGTAGTGGAGCTACATCCGCACATACTTCCTCGCATTTTGAAACTTTCCGAACTTACAAAAGTTTGGAATCCAAATAATATAACTTTCTTTTTTAAGCATTGTTTCCCTTACCAATGTGTATGCCTTATCTCTATATCTCGAATGTATGGTTAATTTGAAGGATAGATGATTATGAAGATCTGATAGAAATGATGATGATGAAGAAGAAGAAGCAACAGTGGAGTGATGGAAACGGGAAGAACCCGACAAATCCTGTCGGGGAGCTTGCTTTGTGTACTGTAAATGGGAACCCCGAAATAGATCGACCGATTTTGAACCCTTTTTTCGAATTCGGGAAGGTAAGTGGTCTAACCTCTACACCACTGATCTTCCCACGAAGATCAGACCGACCGGAAAGGAAAGCGGTGCGAAGAGGAGAGAGAGATAGAGAGAGAGAGAGAAAGAAAGAAAGAGAGAGAGAAAGAGAGAGACAAAGAGAAAAAGAGAAAAAGAGAGAGAGAGAGAGAAGAGAGAGAGAGAGAGAGAGAGAGAGAGAGAGCAGGAAGATGGGGGCGCGGACCTTAGGAATCGGGGCAACCACGAACGCTGTCGCCTTTTCCGCCCCACCCTCATCTCTACCTGCCCTTGGCGCTGATACACCCCATGGCTTCCATGGGATCGAGCTCTACCACAGATACGGAGCGATTACTATAAGACGGGACCGCTTTAACAGCTACTGCTTGGCCACTGCTGGCAACAATTGCAGGTTATGGTTTGTTGATTGGTAGTCATTCCCGGCACGGCAACTATTGAGGTTATTCATCCCGTAAATATAGTGCATGTTTTTAATCTGGTGATGACACTGATCTTTTCCCGCTGAATGGCAAGATCCGGCACCGACCTACCGTCGGCTAGCAGGGTTTCCCACAAACAGGGATCTCTCACCAGCGGGGCACCGCCCAAGCTCCTGACCGGTATCCCGGCATGTGTTGTAGTGTAATGCATGGTGTGTGTGTGTGTGTGTGTGTGTGTGTGTGTGTGTGTGTGTTGAAGGGGTGAGGATAGGACAAGGGAGAAGAAGAAAAGATCGCGCACGGTCCGGGGCCCGTTTGTTAGGGTACTGTTCCGACATTGACCTGGTATTGATCAGAGAAACCACGGAAAACTACCGATCAGAGCAGCCGGCCACTAGAATTCTCCTGCTGACAGCAACTGAATTCGACCTAGCTATTCGACGAGCTAGCGTTGAAAATCTTTCCAATATCATGACTCGAACCCACGACCTCCCGGTCAGAGGGACTGTAGTGACATCAGTTCATGCCGTGAGCGACCTCTCCAGGTCCAGATGACTTCCGAAGGACCGGGATCCAACATAGATAGACAGCGATTACTATAAGAGGGGATGTTCATTTGTTTCCCGACCCGTCAAATCGGTCCCTTGTTAGAGAAACTTCAGTTTATAAGGAACGAAGGTCAAGCTTGAGATTTAGCAAGGGCAAAGTAATTTCACAGAAATGGTTTCGTCCAGATCATGTAACGTAGTTGGTCTTTTTCTGCAACCCATTCAACAGGTTGTGGGTGATATACATTTTCTACAGGTATTCTGAAGTTAAAAGCCCAACAATGTGCGATCCAACCTATCAACTTTATCCAATATTTGAAAAGTGAGGCACCGTTTATAAAAGTTAATATGATATTGGAAAAGGTGTAAGCTTCACACTTTATTCAACCAAACTGAATACTTATTTAACCTTTTTAATCATAATACGCATTAGTGATGAAGTTAAGTCAATTGTTATAGATACAAGAAATAATTATTCTAAAAAATTATGCAAAATCTTGTAAAATTAGTCTTTGCATGTCCGACTTTATAAGAACTAAAGCTGTCGATCGAATTACCCAAATTGGTACAGAACATGCAACAGAACCCTTACGTTAATTGAATTATGTAATGTTGCCCGGAAAATGTAAAGACAAGGGTCAAGTAATTAAATGGAGAGCAGATCCGACCGCCACGCTATCTGAAATGAAGACAATTTCAATTCAACTCGCTCCAACGTAATCCACAACAATATCTAATCTAATCCTCTAATATTCAATCCGATTATATTCAATACAACGTAAGGCACTGCATTTGTTGACTCTATACCTTAATGCAACGTTTGATATTATCGATTCCAAATGCGCCTGCATACACGCCATTAATGCACATAAAACCTCCTTCACTAACGAAGGCCGTGCACCAGAGCCCAGCACGCATTATCGCGTCCAATATTGAACAGCTCATCGACGGCAGGAAGTCACGGGAGCGGAGACCGGCTCCCTATTACTCTCCGCCGAGCAGCTTTAATATTTCCACAGCCGTGGCATTCCAGCGTTCCCGGGCATCAACACCGTCGGGCGAACGACGACGTTCTCAAGTTCATTAAATCTTGAAGTGGCGCTCTTCGAGACATGAAAGCCACGCTGGCTGGCCGGTGGCCCGACTTGCATCTCAACGACCTGCGAGTTTACGGGCTCCATCAAAAATTAATGGGGCGGGGGGACGAATGCCGATGGATTCTCCCCGGGTGCAGTTCGCCGCTCGATGCAGAGCTACACCTAAATGGGCCCCTTATTGCTCGCATCCTTCCCCCTCCCTCCTTCCTCTTTCTCTCGCCAGAGCGCAGTGCATTCTGCATTCCCATTGAGGATACCTGCGTCGGGCAGATGGTGAATTATTGTTGCGAAAGCGCCCGTTGCAATCACTTCTTCTGGCCGAACTACTAGTGTGCATCGTAGTTCGGCATCACGTGGTCTGTAACTCTCAAGATGGAAATCTTGGGTTCGACCTTAATGAACCCGTTCATTGGGTTGATAATTCATTGGGCTCTATTTTTGAATATTTAAATGTATGATTCTGAAGATTTTTCTTTATTTCATTAGCATACTTTATTATCTTGTCTTGTTGTGCACTTGTAAATACAGTAGTAGTTAGAATGGACAAGATATTACAAAAAATAAAATAGGTAAAAATAATCATAATAAAAAAGGGAAATCATATATTGAAGAAAACGTAAGTAAGAATTTTGCATTTTACGGCATAAAAATTGTTTAAAATTAAATCGTTATAACATACAAAGTGCAAATGTTAGTATTAACCCTTCCGTATATTAATCATCTTCCCTTCTTGTGTTCACTCTTCAGTGGTCACGCTAGAAATCGAAACGAAAGCAGTTGCGTGAATTAAAACTGTGATCCATTTCAAAATAGTCTTATTAACATTCTGTTATGAGTAAATAGTCTTCTCTTTAATATATGGACAGGGGTTGTCTAAAACAGTTAAAAGTTACAAAATATATAATTCATTAAATTGATGACGTTTCGTATGCTACGTATATATTCATAAATTGTGATGCATTATGTTATTAAATAAAAATACTGATATGTATGGAAGTACTTACGAGTTTTTGAAACTCCCTATGTTACACCTGTTTTGTTTACATGATAAACTTTGCCTAATGCATAATGAATGAAGAAGACTGATATTTTTTAATATTTTCAGATTATATTTGGAGGATGAGTTTAAGTGATTGCATTAAATGAGCATCTTACACAGATTTTCTTTGAATTTCCTGGACAAACCCACATCATAGAGTTAACGCAATTTTATGGAATATTGTTGTTACGTTACCGTATATTGCTGCAATACAAGTTCCGCCGGTTCTAGAAATGTCGATAGTAATCTGTTTGCACGAATTTAGTACGCCAGGAAGACAATGTATTCGGAGTAGAACTTTCAGTCTTTACTTCATTTGTAATTTTCGCATCACGTTTTCGTTGATAATGAGTTCTTACTTCTCTACATATGCATTGGCAATCACTAAGATATTCCGTAAAATTATGTAGACCAGGAGGATTGTGTGGTGAAATATGCATTTTCTGCACTGAATTTAAAAAGCGGCTCGGCGCCAATTTATTCCATTTTATTGCCTCGTTTGCCCACAAAGTATCTATTTGGGTTATCAGGCGTTTCGTAGTCGTCATTATTGGCCTGCTCTTCGCATTTTTTACTGTACACTGATTATAGCTATTAGTTATCCCTGTTGCCTTTGCCTTCCTAGACATCAGTGCATTCTACTTCCTTCTCTTCCATTCTTTGGTATACTAGTCTTTCACTCATGCTGATTGATCAATAAAAACACTTGCAAATTCAATTTCCACTACTTCGCACAAAATTCCTTAAAATGCACAAAACCCTTAGAGAGAACATAGTTCCTCGGTAAGAAACTACAATTTCCCGTCAATATTCCACGTGGGACTGCTGTTGTAATCCATGCTTTAGTTGGAGTTCGCTAGCGCATAAATCTTTATTTTAGAAATATTTCGTGTTAGGTCAAGTGTTGGGATCATCTACGAAAGGTACTGAAAAATCCAAACAAACATTTTGCCCATTTTCGCTGAAAACGCCGAATGAATATGACTAGAATACAATAGTGTTCACGCGACCACTTAGGTTTAACGTTTACGAGATAAACCCAAAACATTTAAGAACTTAGCAAGTTAATTCCAAAGAAAAGCGAGCGTTAAACTATCTCGCGAACCACATGGAAAGTTCACTGAACGCAGAAGATGCACGCACGCAATTTGTGCGTTAGATTGTTTTGCAGATAAGAGGGACATGTCCACTCTTTAACTCAATGGTGCCAGTCTTTTCACGTGTAATTATAAATAATAAAAAATAGGTTTATGGATTGGAGTATTAAATCTTAATCATAGACTTTAAAACGTCCAATATCTTTCAAAAAGGGCTAGTGCTGAAGAAAAGCGAGCTTCGAGAAACTTACAACAGGCTTGGCGCATCAATGCGCTCATGCATGTTTTAGTTTATAATATTTATTGGATATAATACATGAAAAAAATAGTCGAGTGATTCTATTATACGCGAAAATTATTACAAATACAGCAAAACCATGTCGTACACTGAAGTGTAAACCTTGGTTTGTACATTTTATAACATTCAATATCCTCCTAAAGGGATCAACGTCCAACAAATGCGAGCTTCAGGCCACCTCGTGAACCCTGTGGAACGCCCGCTTTGCACCGCGCGTGCACGCACGCACGCACGCACGCCTGCAAACACGCGGGGCACAGGCGTCATGGGGCAGAGAGGGGAGAGGACAGGAGGCAGGGGGAGTCCGGGGGCGGGGACACAGGGGGGCCAGAGGGGGTGGAGCATCGCAGGGTGCGTCCAAATGCGCGCCCATCAATATTCCGCGCGGGTGTCCGCGCCCCTTCGCCGCCATCTGATATGACGGCCATGAAATTATGCCGCCTCCCTCCTGCCCGCCGACAAGCCCAGCTCCCTTCCATCACCAGCCTCGCCACTGGTCTCGCCTGCTCTCCACAGCGCTCCCTTCAGTCGCCCCACCTACACGGTGGAGCATTTAGGATCAGACACGAGTATTTAACTCTGCAAGAGAACAGTTGGAGGTTCTGGTTACACTCAGATAATTTGTACAACCGAGAAATATATTTATATATGATCAGTATATAAATACACCAATAAAACGTCATATTCACTAATTATACCATGTCTCTAAACATAATTACAATTCTATTTTCTTATCTAGTACATTTACGTGATGAACTATTTCACAAAGTCTACTTAGTGGAAAGAAATGAATTCTACTTTACCCCGCACTGAAAATCAACCATTAAGCACACGAGTACTATAAACAAACTGAATGATTGAATGTAAAACATGATTGCGTGCATTAAAATTTCAACGATGCAGTATTTCGAATGTAAATAAATAACACAACGTTTAATGTAAAAAAACATGGTGAATATTGAAGAATACATTTATAGGAACTGTCCACTAAACATGCACATTCTAATTTTGTTATACATATTCACTACAAGCATGCATTCACTTTTAGTCTTTCATATTTTTCGCCATCGCGAACAGAATGTACTTGATACAGTACTTCGCCAATTCATGCAATTTACTGAGTTTTTTATTTTGGAGTTTTGGTTATCTCTATTTATTCAGAGACAGCGAACATCTTGTAGTCCGTAATAAAATTACGCAAGTCCTTTGCAGCACATTCCTATTAAAATAAGCAAAAATAAAATCTAGAAACATCGTACGTGCTTACGTTGGTTTATTTTATTAACACAAACGCTTAATAGAAGTACCCTTATTTTATTGCCTCGGTACGGACGGTTTAAACATCAAATATATGAACGTGAAGTTGAAACAAGAATTAGGAATAGCTCAAGCTGTTTTCTGAATTATTCAGGGAAATAAATTTTTAATGTATTTATTTACACAATTATCGGAAGAATACAGTCTTAAATATTCAAATTTTTTAATGTTTCAACGTAGTTTTATAATTCAGAAACAAAACAATACACTTTTGGAATGGAAGTAATATTCATGCTACATTGTTCAATAAGGAATTTCTTGATGAAGAGAATGGTGAGAAGGATAGTAATTTCATTGTAATGTTCAATTTATAACAAAACAAATAAATATCGTGTTTATTTGTTTACTAAATGAAAAAAATTAGGATGATTATCTGCTATTTCTGAAGAACTTGTAATTAAAAATTGACAGAAATAAATGCACAGTTACGAAGAGTGAGCCAGATTATATATTCTCTTATATTGATGATACACATCAGATATTCTATTAGTGTTAATGTGTACTTAATATTTTATGAAAACACTCCTACATCGAAAGCTTTGAAATTATACAATGTTCTCATTTACTTTAGAAAGAGCGCTTTAGCGCTTGAAAGAACCTTTTGAAGCTTTTCTGTTGAATAACTAATAAAAGTCACCTCATGAGCGCACTGATCAAATTTAGTAGACCGTCTTTGATTATGGTCATTAAAAGTCGTTTTTACCCAGTTTATCAATTTCGTTACTTTCATGCAAGAAAATATTTTTTAAATCGAAGAGCAATTGTACGTATATTAATTTTAAATCACCAGTCTTTAACTATGCATTATTTACGTTTCGAAAGACGACTTCAAAGACTATGAACTCTAGAAACCGTGAGGTAAAAATTACTTAAAACATTACGTAAACGAATTGTAGTTACGTCTACAAACGTGATATGGGTGTTCATATTTTAATTTGTTTCGTTTCATTTAATCTTGCCATAATTTATCATACGCTTTAATATCGATATTTTTTCCACGTCAAAGAAACAGCTTGCCAATTAATAATTGTGCATCACATCAACAGACATCAATAGTCTATGAACAGACGACATTTTTCCCTAAAGGCAAGTTCAGCTTCTTGTTCCCTATTCTTCCCGTTCAACAAGTCGCACTCGCAATATATTCCGTCATCGCACATACTCCTCCCTCAAATCTGCCAAACGTTCACAGACCGTTGTCCGCGAGCGAGCGCCGACAGCAGCGAGAGATCTGACGAACGCACGCACACAACGTTAAATGAGCGGAGGTTTCGCATGGAGGGCGTTTCTCCGATCAACACCAGGCGAATGCCGGAGCAGTACCCTACCAAACGGGCCACGGACCGCGCGCGATCTGTCCTTCCTCTTCCTTGTCCTATCCTCTCCCCTTACACACACACTTACACTAGCATGCACTACACTACCACATATTCCGGGAGACCGGAGCTTAGAGCTTGTCCCGACTGGGGCGGTGCCCGCTGGTGGGAGAGTCCTGGTTAGGGGGAAGACCCACTAGCCGACGGTGGGTCGGTGCCGGATCTCGCCATCCAGCGGGGGAAGAACACCGCCATCTCCCGAGAAAAAAAACATGCACTACACTAACGGGACTAATGACCAAAACAGTTGACGCGCTCGGAAACACGAAAAAGTTCAATCAATGAATGGAAAGTTGATAAATGTGGGAACATCTCTTGTCCTACTGAATCGTCCTTTGCTGTATTGAAAGAAACATAACGACAGATTAATTGATTGATTTTTTCGTGTTTCTGGGCGCGTCAACTGCTTTGGTCATTAGTCCTGTTAGTGAAGTGCATGTTTTTCTCGGGAGATGGCGGTGATCTTCACCCACTGATGGCGAGATCCGACGCTGATCTACCGTCGGCTAGTGGGGCTTTCCCCTTAACCAGACTCTCACACCAGCGGGGCACCGCCCCAGCCTAAGCTCCCGACAGGACTCCTGGAATATGGGGTAGTGTAGTGCATGTTAGTGTAAGTGGAGATGATAGGACAATGAAGAGGAAGGACAGATCGCGCGCGGTCCATGGCCCGTTTGGTAGGGTACTGTTCCGGCATTCGCCTAGTGTTGATTGGAGAAATCACGCATAACGACAGAGATTATCATAAAAGGACTCGCCTGCAATGTGAACGCGAAATTATTTACAGTAATGAGAATCACCTCCGGCATCTGAGGCGGGCATCTAAGTTATTGTGCCAATTTATCATCATCTACAGACATCAACACCCCATGAAGAGCAGAATGTTTATAACTCGTGACAAGATCAGCCTCTTGTTCACTATGATTCCCGTGCCAAATGCTGTACTCGCACTAGATCCTTTCAACTGTCATGATCCCCGCTTAAATCTTCCAAACTGTATTACATACGTTGTCCGCAAGAGCGTGCAGGACACTGGAAGTCATCCGAAGTACGCACGACGTTAGATGCTTGGAGATTGACAGAACGCAGAAGATGCCTAGTTAGTGGAAATCACGACTATCCGCAGAAAAATATGGAAAAATCTACTTACTTACTGGACCCTTCTTTTCCATAAGAAAAGAATCATAACGACAGAGTATAATAAAAGAACACACCTATGATGTGAACGAGAAATTATTTACAGTAATAAGAAACAGCACCGGGTCTTTGAGGCCCATTAAGTGCATTGAAGGGTTGACATTGCCCCCCATTAATCATCAGCACTCCATGGAGAGAGTACTTTTATCACCAGTGACTAGTTCAGTCTTTTGTTCCGTATGGTTCCCTTGCCAAAAGTCGTACTCGCTCTAAATCCATTTAACACAAATGATCTCCGCTTAAATCTCCCAAACTGTAATACATACGTTCTCCTCAAAGCGCGCTGGACGGTGCACGTTCGAAGCACGCACGCACCGGTGTTAGATGCATGGAGAGCGACAGAACGTGGGGGAGAAGACCCAGTTAGTGAAAAACCCGACTACTCGTAGATGAATTTGGAAAATCCTACTGACTTACTGGACCCTCTTTTGCCACATGAAAAGAAACATAACGACAGAGAGTATTATAAAAGAACACACCTACAATGTGAACGAGAAATTATTTACAGTAATAAGAAACACCGACGAACCTCTCATATCC
This sequence comes from Teleogryllus oceanicus, assembly GCA_964035755.1. Taxonomy (NCBI): domain Eukaryota; kingdom Metazoa; phylum Arthropoda; class Insecta; order Orthoptera; family Gryllidae; genus Teleogryllus; species Teleogryllus oceanicus. Next base: position 174,005,548 of record CAXIVR010000003.1, read on the forward strand.
ACTAAGTGAATTGAAGGGTTCATCATTGCGCCAAGAGAATTATTTTTTCACTAGTGATAAGTCCAGCCTCTTGTGCCCTATGGTTCGCGTGCCAACAGCCATACTCGCACTAGTGCCCTTTAACGCACACGATCCCCGCTTAAATCGTCCAAACTGTAATACATACATTGCCCGCAAGAGCGCGCCGGACGCAGTGAGTGGTCGGAAGCACGCACGCAGCGGCGTTAGAGCGACAGAACGCGGGAGAGGCGTGGGTGAACAACCGCCAGTGGCCACTTCGAGCGAACAGGTGCGCAGTGACAACCCACGACCTCCCGAGGCCACGCCGGCCTCGGGCAAACAGAAGCAGCGACGCGCACGCACTCTGAGAAAATATCTCGTACCACTGCCAGCCCCGAAGCACATTCCTGCGAAATACTGTGCTCTTGTTTGCGAACATTCACCCACAGAGAAAATTCAATTTTATGTACGCGTGGCAAATGTAATATGGAAAATTTGGCGCGCTTAATAACTGGACATGAAGTTAGAAATGGAATATAAAATATGAATGATCATTTAAATTTTAATCTACAGTGTACACAAAAAATTTTTCTTCTAATATAACAATTTTTGTTTAGGATCATGTTTGTGATAACAACAAAACCGCTCGTTAATACAGAAATAAACGACACGGTATACAAAAAAATTACGACTAAAGAAAAAATAATTGTGAATGTGTTTTTAAAAAATAAAAGAATTTTTTACATTAAACAAACAGATTATATTTCATATTTCTATATTAAAAATGCTCAACACATTTTCATGTGTGGCTAGTTTTAGATGTAGAAAAGGAATGTGTACCTATTAAATAAGAAAGTGCTTTAACTAAGTTACAAATCCTATAATTACCCTGTCTTTGCATCTTCTTACTTCCAGGTTCTTCTTAAGGCAATTAGATAAATGTTTGATACAAAATAGAAATAAAAAAATGATAGACGTGAAGTCATTGTAATTCAGGAAGATTCCTTTTTTAATCATTCTATGCAATTGGAATAAGTATTCATTGATTCACATTGTAAAGAATATTGATGAGGATATTCCTTTTAGACAATAAAATGTTGTAAAATCTTGGAAAAAGGAAATTGTTCATGATTAACAGTTTCTTAGAATGCAAACAACTGGATATATGCGATTTCAATAATACCGAATCTCTTTAACGTTACGGAAAAGATTCTCATTTTAAATAATATTCTGTCAAAAAGCAAAATCGTAATTTATATTCCATCAATAACCTTAGAAACAATAATAAATTACAGATAAAATAACTCCACTAAAGATAATTAATGCGCATTAATTAGACGTCAGCGAAGCTTTCATTATAACATAATGCTCTCGTTATGTATCCGCTTTGTGAGGATCATAGTATTAGGAACCAAGGCTGACATCGCTAAACGCACATCATCATTCAGCATGAAGCATGCAACAGAGGCGGAGGTGCAGACCCGGAATAGCGGGCTGTCGGAGGTAGTGCAGTGCAGGACAATGGTGCTAGATTTGTTGATGCCGTGACAACGGTAGTGACAGTGTTAGCGCCAGTGACAGTAGCGACGGTGATAGTACGGATTCGGTCGTTACGGCGGTAGTGACGGTAACAGTGATGGCGCAGATGGAAACGACAGTGTCAAACTGAGACGATGGTGTGAGGCTGAGACAACGCTCTCCCGCTGAGTCACAGGGGGGCGGGGGGGGGGGAACGGGCGGTGGTGACGGTGACGGAAACGGTGACGGTGACGGTGACGGTGACGGTGGTGACGATGACGGTGACGGCGAGGGCGAGGGCGAGGGCGAGGGCGAGGGCGAGGGCGAGGGAGGGCGAGGCGAGGGCGAGGGCGAGGGCGAGGGCGAGGGCGAGGGCGAGGGCGAGGGCGAGGGCGAGGGCGAGGGCGAGGGCGAGGGCGAGGGCGAGGGCGAGGGCGAGGGCGAGGGCGAGGGCGAGGGCGAGGGCGAGGGCGAGGGCGAGGGCGAGGGCGAGGGCGAGAGCAAAGGCGAGGGCGAAGCTGAGGGCGATGGGCAGAAAGAGCCTTGGGCAATAGCGTTGGTAGGAGAATGCAGTTGAGTGGATGGAGCCGTGTGTCTGTGGGGATTGGGGCGGACGCGGGGCAGGCGCGAGGGCTGGCGGCGTGGGAGCCCCAGGCGCCGCCGCTAACAGCGGACGTGTGTTCGCCCGTCACGACGTAATAACCATTAACCAGGCGCACAGGCCCCGCGCGCACGCACAGCCTCCAGGTGAGGGCTCACTCCCCGCGAGTGCCGATGGCGTCCGGACAGGGCGCGAAGGCAGCAAAGGGACCAGCAGCGAAGCAGAAGCGGGGGGGGGGCGGGCGGGGACTGGAGGGAAAGTGGAGCGCGGGCAGGAGCGGGAGCCGGAATGGGGGCTGATGGATCCGGATCGCGTATCTCAGCAGGGATTGGCGCAGACACTGGATCGGGGACCGAAACGGTGACCGGAGAGAGAACAGGGATTCAGAAGGGGCGTGGGTAGGGACAAGAGCGGGAAGAGGGTTGATGGGAGCGGCTGCGTGCCTACTGGCCGGTGAGGCGGCAGACGTCGACTGAAACGTTTTAACTATCCGCGTGCGTGCCTCTGGAGACACCCACACCTGATCGAGCGGCGCGGGGCGGAGGCGGCGAGGGCGGCGAGGGCGGCGAGGGCGGCGAGGGCGGCGAGGGCGGCGAGGGCGGCGAGGGCGGCGAGGGCGGCGAGGGCGGCGAGGGCGGCGAGGGCGGCGAGGGCGGCGAGGGCGGCGAGGGCGGCGAGGGCGGCGAGGGCGGCGAGGGCGGCGAGGTTGTGATGATGGCGAGCATAGGGCACGAGAGGCTGCAGCCGCTGCAGGCCTCTGAATATTCATCAGGTGCATGGAAGCAGAGACAGCTGCATTTGCTGCACCTGCGCGCTGCCTAGTGGACAGTACTATTTCGCCATTAACCTACATCTCTCTGCATCATTTTCAAACTTTCCTACAAAAATATAATAGGTAAATAAAACATATGATTGGCTCCAGTCGCCTCAGGTAGCGGGACTGCGCTCCCTCGGAACTAGTCGGGCACATTAATGCAAGTGAGGCTAGGACTCCAGTTTCAATTTTCCCCTCTTCAGTTACCCAGGATAGGCGGGAATCTATCCAAATTTAGGAGTACAAGAGCGCTGCAGCCTTTTTGGAATTTTGCAGCTTGGTGCAAGCCTATCTTAAAAATACTAAATTAAAAACTAGCTTCTTACTATATACATGAACTCCGTGTGCCTTTAGTTATGTACGATATGTTAGTGAAAATATGGTGAAATAAATAGTTCACTTGATTGTTTTACTTTTCCTTCTGTTTTAAGTTTTCCATTCACTCTCACATTCATTCTTAATCTAAATGTACAAAGGAGTCCAGTGGCTGGCCCCTTGACCCTGATGTAGTAGGGACGACGTCATGCCGTTGACTCGCCCTTCGGCCCCAAACGAGGGTTGCACTCCTGGAAGTGGCGAGCCCCCAGCCGCCCAGCTGCCCAGTATGTGCAAGTTATAGAATCATTTATGAAAACAATAAGAGCAATAATTAGATTTTACTCTGTAGTTTTGTCTGAAAATTATTTTTATATGTTGAAAAAAGAACCAGAAAACATATGATAAACAATATATTTTGAAAGTTTTTATTGTAGTTACTTTAAGTTTATTTATTTAGACACACAAGAAAATTCCAGTACAGTTCCTCCTATCGTGGTAAAATCCCGCCATAAAATATTGTGGGAAAATTAAGTCTGCTTTGTTTGTGTGGTCATTTTGCTAAACATTTGAATATATTCTTCTCCTTATTATTATTATTATTATTATTATTATTATTTACTATATCACGTTATTAATATTATTATTGCCCTCGCGATTTAAGCTCATTGGTCTGCTCTCTTTCCATGATGCGACTCCGGGTTCGAATCCTGATCGGGCAATATTACGAGTATAATGTGCGTTTTCCTTCCAATGCCCCAGTATATGTTGCTGTGTGCTGAGAAAACTCGCTTCTCAGGTTGAGAAGACCAGAATGCGGCGCGGGGATGGTCGCGAGGCCGGAACTCTGCTGGTAGTTTATGGCCCATACGCGGGCTGTTTCGTCAAGTACAGAGATTATTATTATTATTATTATTATTATTATTATTATTATTATTATCATCATATTTCAAAATTTCACGCTCTTCCGGAGTTTTCAAGTATAACTCAAGGTCAGAACGTCAACACATATGGTGAGACAGATGGTGAGAAGTTCTTGCTCCAGTGCACTCAGGTTCCGCTTCAATGATTTAGGGAGAGAACCTTGCGCACTATGTTGGTGGTTGCCAGCAACACTGCCTTCTGCATGGTTCTGAGGTGCCACTCATTTAGATGGAGTTGTTCTTTCACAATCCTCCAATCTTCAGTCACAAGCCCATTAGTTGAAATAACCACTGGTACTATATCTACCTCTATTAGTTTGTACAAGTTTTTCAGCTCAACTGAGAGTGGCTGATATTTTCTCCTCTTTTCTGCAATAGTTGTCAGCAGATTATGATCCAGTGGGACTGCGATATCAATTATTATTGCCCTACGAGTAGTTTTGTCGAATACGACAATATCAGGCTTATTTGCTTCCACTGTTCTATCTGTAACAATGGGAGTATCCCACAAGATTTTTGTTCTCTCATTAGACAAAACTTGTTCTGGTAGATATTTGTAGTATGGCAGGCTTTCCTTTATCAGGTCCGATCTTTTAGCAAGAGCTTGGTGGATGATTTTGCTACATTATTATGACGTTGTAAATAATCTGTTTGTGCCAACTGAGAGCATGCACTGCAGATATGTTGGATGCAGATATTATTATTATTATTATTATTATTATTATTATTATTATTATTTAAATTGTATTATATTTTAACACCTCCCAGATTCAGGTAAGCAACGGGAATTGAATGAACGGTATCTCAATTTCCTCCCAGAATTATAAAAAAAACTGCATTCTTCTCTCCATTATCCGCAATGGAATTTATCTTTCTCCAGTACGCCACAGCGTCCCTTTTTCATCCTTTGCTTACGTCTCTTGTGCGCTTCCTCTACCGTCCCATTGCCACTTCTGCACAAAAGGCAGCATTTTCTGCCCGAGTGAATGCAGGTTTTTGAATGGCTCTGGATCTCGCGGCAGTGAAACTCCACACACCGCTTGGAAAGCGAAGGTAGCGAGAGTGCGATGCAAAAATAAAAAATAAAAAATAAAACAAAATAAAAAATGTAAAAAAAGAAAATCCCAGATAGGTTGAACCATCCCGGAGCCCTGCACCGCCGTCCCTTCAGAGGTGTACAGTTCACGAAAAGTTTCTATGCGACCAGAAAAATCTCACGAGAGAAAGGTGCACCGAGTGTGATAGTGTATGAGTAAGTCTATATAAAAACTTAGAGCTCTTCCACTGAACCACAAAACATCGTACATTAATTATGTATCACAAATGTATAATCGAGTCTTTACAAAGAATATATAATTTACATTAATTTGAGTCTTGTATTACAGACTTATGAGTCATAGATCACATTTTGCGAATGGTATCTTATAATTGTTAGGAGAGGACGTTCAAATTCTGAATTTATATCGTGGGAACCTTTGGAAAAACGCAGAGAGAAATCACGTCTTTGTGCATTATTCAAATCAATAAGAGGGGATCGTCCGTGGGGGTGAAGTATGGGAAAGAATATCAAAACCAACTTACGTCGCGCGGAAGGATCATGGTTTCAAAATTCGGCAAAGAAAACAGAGAACAGATTTAGGTAAATTCTCATTCGTAAACAGAACGATACAAAATTGGAACAAATTACCTGCAGCAGTGCTGGAGACTTTCCCTCAGAATGACAAAACGTTTAAAATTAGACTAAGTAAATATGGTTAATAGATTAATTTTGTAAAATTGTATTTGGTAACAAGTTAATATTTTAATGTTGTTTGATGATTGTTTTGTATACTTTTAGTAATTACTTAGAAAACGCTACCACCGGAAGTATTCTATGTATTCCTAAGTAGCAAAATAAATATTCTATTCTATTCTAATGAACATTAGAAACACGTGACCTGATACATGAACGAAAAATGTAAAATTTTCTCTTGCTTGAAAGGAAACTTTTCATGCACTGGCGTTCGGCAAACACTTTTACTAGACTGTTACTGATTCTTTTCAGTTACCGATGGTGCAGCGCTTCCAGCCACGTTAATTAACTTTCTTGGCGAGTTAAAAGTTTCTGGTATTCGAAGCATTCTAGGGGAGGGGCAGTTCTAGGCTCGAGTCCTGACCGTGAAGGGATTTCATCGCTTTCTGAACACAGCTGGATCAAAGCAAACCCCCTGGATGAGAGTTTTGAGAGGCTGTATGTTCTTATTGGTCGTTTGGTCGTTCGCACGGTTTTCTCCGATTAGAGGAAAGAGAATTAACAGAATGTTAAGCGACGAACCATGATTTATGAGTATTGCTAACTTTCCCATCCACTTGAAATAGAAGAATTTATTAGGCTCAAAAAAACATATATTCCTCAAAACATCCAAGAGAGATGACATTTTAAATTTGTTATAGGTTAATTCAAAAATATTTCCTTCCATTTAACAACTATTATGTGATGATTTCTTAGTTCTAAAGAGTAGAATTTCTTCAAACGATGAAGATGTAACGCTTTAAAACGTGTAAGTCAAAAGTGACAAACATCAAAACGAACGTCTCCGAACTAAATGTACTTTCAAATATATTTCATTTACGAGGTTTTCAATAGTCTGATAACAATTGGGATTCAGTTTGTTTTCCCTGGGTAAACTCGAGTCTGAATCCATGACTTCACAATTGGCTGAACAGCTCTACCATACGAACAATTACGTACCGTATCTCGCGCCTGCTTATTGTTATGTTGCTGAAGCTTAACTACTTTCAGAGATCATGAAGAAAATTTTGATCGAACATAAACTTGTGATAAAAAATAAATAGAATAGTGACTTTCTGGCTGAAATTTTGCGGGAATAAAATGCAACCTAATTACATAGCATAGTGTCGTCTTTGTAATACAGAAAAATCTTCAATAGATGATACTTGACCAAATATCCAATCTCGCATAAATTTATTTTTTGTTCTGGCATTCAGGCGAATCATTACTACATTATCATCCGTCATGTACGGTAATGTAGAGCATCTACGTGTAAATGGTGAGGGGTGGACAACGAAGAGGACGGAAAGATCGCGCGCGGTTCGTGCTCAGTTTGTTAGGGTACTGCTCCGGCATTCCGCTGATAAAGATCGGAGAAACCACTGAAAATTACCGATCACAGCGGCCGACTGCTAAAAGCTCCTCCAAACAGCGACTGAATTCGACCTACCTACAAAGCTAGTATCGAAAATTCTGCTCCTGTCGAGACTTGCATCCTAGAACCTCCCGGTCAGACGCACTGCCTACCTGTACTTCCACTACTTAGACTCAATACTTGCTAATAAGTATTAAACAATTACTAATACTTACTCACAATTAAGTGCTATTACTTCTACAGGTACAGATGCACAATGATGACATTATTCGCGAGTTACCGAAATAAAATTTTTGTCAAATAAACGTGCGTGTGCAGCTTCGTAATCGCATCGTTTGTGTCACATCGCAAGGGAAGGTAACAAGAATAATAATGGAACTCACGCTTTTGAATACTGGACATTTCAAAGCCATGCATTCGAATCATTACGTCCCCTCAATTTACCAACAAAGCTACATAATACCGACCGATTGAGCCCCCATCTTATCATTGTTGCGGAAATCACTTCAACGGCAACCCGTGCCCACTACATCGTTCTCGCTCACCCCGCCTCAACCCCGCCTCCAGCCGCCTCCTAATCCGCCGCCTCCAACCCCGCCTCCGCCACCCCGCCTCAACCCGCCTCACGCCAGCCGCCTCCAACCGCCTCCAACCGCCTCAACCGCCTCCAACCGCCTCAACCGCCTCCAACCCGCCTCACCGCCTCCCAGCCCACGCCTCCACCCCGCCTCCAACCCCTCCGCCTCAACCCCCGCCTCCAACCCGCCTCCAACCCCGCCTCAACCGCCTCAACCCGCCTCAACCCCGCCTCAACCCCGCCTCCAGCCCGCCTCCAACCCCGCCTCCACCCCGCCTCCAACCCCGCCTCCCGCCTCAACCGCCTCCAACCCCGCCTCCAACCGCCTCCAACCGCCTCCAGCCCCGCCTCAGCCGCCTCCAACCCCGCCTCAACCCGCCTCCAGCCGCCTCACCCCTCCAACCCCGCCTCAGCCCGCCTCCAACCCCGCCTCCAACCGCCTCCAACCCCGCCTCCAGCCACTCCAGCCTCAACCCCGCCTCCAACCCCGCCTCCACCCGCCTCCGCCTCCAACCCGCCTCAACGCTCAACCCCTCCAACCGCTCCAGCCGCCTCCAACCGCCTCCAACCCGCCTCCAACCGCCTCCAGCCGCCTCCAACCCCGCCTCCAACCCTCAGCCCCTCCAACCCCGCCTCACCACCTCAGCCACGCTCCAACCGCCTCACCGCCTCCAACCCTCACCTCCACCGCCTCCAACCCCGCCTCCAACCGCCTCCAACCCCGCCTCCAACCGCCTCAACCCCGCCTCAACCGCCTCCACCGCCTCAACCCGCCTCCAGCCCGCCTCCAACCCCGCCTCCAACCCCGCCTCAACCGCCTCCAACCCGCCTCAACCCGCCTCCAACCCGCCTCCAGCCCGCCTCCACCCCGCCTCCAACCCGCCTCCAACCCGCCTCAACCCCGCCTCCACACCCCCCCCTCCAACCCCGCCTCCAACCCGCCTCAGCCCGCCTCCAACCCCGCCTCAGCCCGCCTCCAGCCCCGCCTCCAACCCCGCCTCCAACCCCGCCTCCAGCCGCCTCCCACCCGCCTCCAGCCCCGCCTCCAACCCGCCTCCAGCCCCGCCTCAACCCGCCTCCAACCGCCTCCAACCCCGCCTCCAACCCGCCTCCCACCGCCTCAACCCCGCCTCCAACCCCGCCTCCAACCCGCCTCCAACCCCGCCTCAACCCCGCCTCAACCCCGCCTCCAACCCGCCTCAACCCCGCCCCCCCCAACCCCGCCTCCGCTCCCCGCCTCCACCCCGCCTCCAACCCCGCCTCCAACCCCGCCTCCGACCCGCCTCCGACCCGCCTCCGACCGCCTCCGACCCCGCCTCCGCCGCCTCCGACCCGCCTCGACCCGCCTCCGACCCCGCCTCCGACCCCGCCTCCGACCCGCCTCCGACCCGCCTCCGACCCCGCCTCCGACCCCGCCTCCGACCCCGCCTCGACCCGCCTCCGACCCGCCTCCGACCCGCCTCCGACCCGCTCCGCCCGCCTCCGGCCCGCCTCCGACCCGCCTCACCCGCCTCGACCCGCCTCCGACCCCGCCTCCGACCCCTCGCCCTCCGACGCGCCTCCGACCCCGCCTCCGACCCCGCCTCCGACCCCGCCTCCGACCCCGCCTCCGACCCGCCTCCGACCCGCCTCCGACCCGCCTCCGACCCGCCTCCGACCCCGCCTCCGACCCGCCTCCGACCCCGCCTCCGACCCGCCTCCGACCCGCCTCCGACCCCGCCTCCGACCCGCCTCCGACCCGCCTCCGACCCCGCCTCCGACCCCGCCTCCGACCCCGCCTCCGACCCGCCTCCGACCCGCCTCCGGCCCGCCTCGACCCCGCCTCCGACCCCGCCTCCGACCCGCCTCCGACCCCGCCTCCGACCCGCCTCCGGCCCGCCTCCGACCCCGCCTCCGACCCCGCCTCCGACTCCGCCTCCGACCCGCCTCCGACCCGCCTCCGACCCGCCTCGACCCGCCTCCGACCCCGCCTCCGACCCGCCTCCGACCCGCCTCCGACCCGCCTCACCCGCCTCCGACCCGCCTCCGACCCGCCTCCGACCCCGCCTCCGACCCCGCCTCCGACCCGCCTCCGACCCGCCTCCGACCCGCCTCCGACCCGCCTCCGACCCCGCCTCCGACCCGCCTCCGACCCCGCCTCCGACCCGCTCTCCGACCCCGCCTCCGACCCCGCCTCGACCCCGCCTCCGGACCCGCCTCCGACCCCGCCTCCGACCCGCCTCCGACCGCCTCCGACCCGCCTCCGACCCGCCTCGACCCGCCTCCGACCCGCCTTCGACCCGCCTCCGACCCGCCTCCGACCCGCCTCCGACCCGCCTCGACCCGCCTCCGACCCGCCTCCGACCCGCCTCCGCCCCGCCTCCGACCCGCCTCCGACCCGCCTCCGGACCCGCCTCCGACCCCGCCTCCGACCCGCCTCCGACCCCGCCTCCGACCCCGCCTCCGACCCCGCCTCCGACCCGCCTCCGACCCGCCTCCGACCCGCCTCCGACCCGCCTCCGACCCGCCTCCGACCCGCCTCCGACCCCGCCTCCGACCCGCCTCCGACCCCGCCTCCGACCCCGCCTCCGACCCCCGACCCGCCTCCGACCCGCCTCCGACCCGCCTCCGACCCGCCTCCGACCCGCCTCCGACCCGCCTCCGAGCCCCGCCTCCGACCCGCCTCCGACCCCGCCTCCGACCCGCCTCCGACCCGCCTCCGACCCGCCTCCGACCCGCCTCCGACCCCGCCTCCGACCCGCCTCCGACCCGCCTCCGACCCCGCCTCCGACCCCGCCTCCGACCCCGCCTCCGACCCCGCCTCCGACCCCGCCTCCGACCCCGCCTCCGACCCCGCCTCCGACCCGCCTCCGACCCGCCTCCGACCCGCCTCGCCCGCCTCCGACCCGCCTCCGACCCGCCTCCGACCCGCCTCCGACCCGCCTCCGACCCCGCCTCCGACCCGCCTCCGACCCGCCTCCGACCCGCCTCCGACCCGCCTCCGACCCCGCCTCCGACCCGCCTCCGACCCCGCCTCCGACCCGCCTCCGACCCGCCTCCGACCCGCCTCCGACCCGCCTCCGACCCGCCTCCGACCCCGCCTCCGACCCGCCTCCGACCCCGCCTCCGACCCCGCCTCCGACCCTGCCTCCGACCCCGCCTCCGACCCGCCTCCGACCCGCCTCCGACCCGCCTCCGACCCGCCTCCGACCCGCCTCCGACCCCGCCTCCGACCCGCCTCCGACCCGCCTCCGACCCCGCCTCCGCCCCGCCTCCGACCCGCCTCCGACCCCGCCTCCGACCCGCCTCCGACCCGCCTCCGACCCGCCTCCGACCCGCTTCGGACCCGCTTCCGACCCGCCTCGACCCGCCTCCGCCCGCCTCCGACCCGCCTCCGCCCGCCTCCGACCCGCCTCCGACCCCGCCTCCGACCCGCCTCCGACCCGCCTCCGACCCCGCCTCCGGCCCGCCTCCGACCCGCCTCGACCCGCGCCTCCCGACCCGCCTCCGACCCCGCCTCCGACCCGCCTCCGACCCGCCTCCGACCCGCCTCCGACCCGCCTCCGACCCGCCTCCGACCCGCCTCCGACCCGCCTCCGACCCCGCCTCCGACCCGCCTCCGACCCGCCTCCGACCCGCCTCCGACCCGCCTCCGACCCGCCTCCGACCCGCCTCCGACCCGCCTCCGACCCGCCTCCGACCCGCCTCCGACCCCGCCTCCGACCCCGCCTCCGACGCCTCGACCCGCCTCCGACCCCGCCTCCGACCCTCCGACCCGCCTCCGACCCGCCTCCGACCCGCCTCCGACCCGCCTCGACCCGCCTCCGACCCGCCTCCAACCCGCCTCCAACCCCGCCTCCAACCCCGCCTCCAACCGCCTCCAACCCCGCCTCCAACCCCGCCTCCAGCCGCCTCCACCGCCTCCACCCGCCTCAGCCCCGCCTCCAGCCGCCTCCAACCCGCCTCCAACCCCGCCTCCAGCCGCCTCCAACCGCCTCCACCCCGCCTCAACCCGCCTCCAACCCCGCCTCCAACCCGCCTAACCCCGCCTCCAACCCGCCTCCAACCCCTCCAACCCGCCTCCAACCCGCCTCCAACCCCTCAACCTCCAGCCCCGCCTCCAACCCCGCCTCCAACCCGCCTCCAACCCCGCCTCCAACCCGCCTCAACCCCGCCTCCAACCGCCTCCAACCGCCTCCAGCCCACGCCTCCAACCCCGCCTCCACCCCGCCTCCAGCCCGCCTCCACCCGCCTCCAGCCCCGCCTCACCCGCCTCAACCCGCCTCAGCCGCCTCCAACCCGCCTCCAACCCGCCTCCAGCCCGCCTCAACCGCCTCAACCGCCGCCTCAACCGCCTCCAACCCGCCTCCAACCCCGCCTCCAACCCGCCTCCAAACCGCCTCAAACCCGCCTCCAAACCCGCCTCCAAACCCGCCTCCAAACCCGCCTCCAAACCCGCCTCCAAACCCGCCTCCAACCCCGCCTCCAACCCCGCCTCCAACCCCGCCTCCAGCCGCCTCCAACCCCGCCTCCAAACCGCCTCCAAACCCGCCTCAAACCCGCCTCCAACCCCGCCTCCAACCCCGCCTCCAACCCCGCCTCCAACCCCGCCTCCAACCCCGCCTCCAACCCCGCCTCCAACCCCGCCTCCAACCCCGCCTCCAACCCCGCCTCCAAACCCGCCCACAAACCCGCCCACAAACCAGCCTCCAAACCAGCCTCCAAACCAGCCTCCAAACCAGCCTCCAAACCAGCCTCCAAACCAGCCTCCAAACCCAGCTGCAAATCCTTCTCCAAAGCCCATCGCACCCTACTCCACACCGCCACCGCCAAGCACCACTGCCACCACTTGTCCTCTAGCAGCCTTTCCCACGTGTGTTTCATCGTCGTCGGCTCTCACTGACATCGCCAAAGCCGTGACCGTCAGCACCACCCGCTTGCTCTGCCGCCTCCACTCCGTTACGGGCCACTGACCCACGCGTGGGACCCGACGGCTGGCAAGCGCGTGTCCGAATACATTAAATGTAAATTACGGTATCTAAATACGATACATCAAATTTTGCTTAATTCACGTCAAATATTAGAGCGCGCGTCACGCTTTGAAGGTACGGCGTGAACTCGACACGCGTGAGTGATTGATGACGCAAATGAAATCGCGTTGTCGCAATAAAACCGGCCGCCATCTTTAGAACGCTAGCAAGATGGCGGGGAAGTAAGTTGCTGGTAGTTATCAAACTCGTGAAGTGTGGTTCAAGGATTGTATATTATTGCTCTAGTTCAGTCGTTTTTAACTGATGATTCGGAAACCCCCAGGAGCTTAGAATTTTGGAATGAAGGTTTCTGAAAATCATTTTAAGAATGGTGGAATTTTACATCGAAAACCTAAGAAAAACAAAATAATCCTTTTTTGTGTTTTAAAATAGAATAATTAAAGCCAGCCGCGGAACAGTTGATATTTATTGCCATAACATATATTTCAGTTTGGTTACGATTAACGTTAATAATGGTTTTCACTGAACAACAATGAATGTTCTGTTTTACGAATTTGATTTCATTTTCAAGTTTTGCAGGTTGTCATATTCTTTTTTAAAAAAAATATATGCTTATAGTTTTCACCTGTGGTGAAATGTACAAGTTCAACAGTTACTTAGGAATATATTTATCGCTTTGCAATTGCTAACTTCCGTTGCAATATTTGACCTGGCTACTTACGCGAAACAGTTGCCACAAATGATGCTTGACTGTTAAAAAATTGACTGCCCAAGCCGGGAATCACCCCCAGATCCCCCCGTATCCCCTATCGTCCAATCACTTGACCAACCGAGACAACCAACTCTTTGAACAGCCTTAATGAGTTAAAATCCTGGACGTGAGTGTTACATTTTACCTTTTCACTGACTGGCCACAGTTCAAAGTTTGAACCGTAATGTATAAATAAGTTGCTCCTTGTGCAAGTACCCGTTAAATACCGGTTCAACCCTATAAATACTTAGCAGAAATTATTACAAAGGATGTGTTGACTGTTCAAAGAAAGGTAAGTATCACAAGGTTTCTTAACGTTTTAAGACTGTTAAAAGAGTTGATTCTCTTGGAATATTGGAAGAATAAAAGAAGAATAGTTACTGGTGCTATATTGGGAGATATTGGGAGATCGATTCCCTTCAGCAGCAGCTTCTGCAGCAATTCATTAAACAGTAGAATATCCATTGTATTAATAAAACTGTTATTTTAATTATTATTTATTACCATTGTCTATATATGTTTTACTAATTTTTATGAATGACTACGCAAATGCAAAATAAATTTTAGTAACAAGTCTCTTTTTTCTTTACGGAAACCAATAACAAGAGCTTGACATTTATTTTCAGGTTTAAAAGGAATTTGCAAAGCGAATATGTTGAGAATCCTTGCATTAATTCGATGCAGATATTTTTTTCTTAATGACTGACTAAACTGTATAAACAACTGTGAATAAAAACGGATAGTATCTTAATTTACAGAATAAACAGTTTAGATGTCTGTGTTTCCTTTCATTTTTCATTTGCGGTTTAGGGACTTTGATATAAATGATTTTGAAATCGTGGAAAATTTTTCACATTTGACTCTAAAAAAATATTATAGAATTTATTGAGTGAAAATAGGAGATAACCACTCGAAGAAAATATTTTTAGTCAACTACATTCCGCAGTTGACTAGAAATATTGTTTTGTTTCACTATGGTAGATGAATATTACGCAATTAGAAATAAAAGAGTACTTTGATAGAAACACATCTATTTGCAGAAACAGTTATTTTCAGAGAAGATTGAACAAAAAAGAAAAATACAAGAAAACATAGTCTGTAAATATCAACACTGTCAAAGAATACTGTCAGTCTTATGCTAAATGATTTAATTCAGTTTTCAAATAATGCAACACACATCATCTGTCAGTAAATATTAATTCGTGTAAGTGATTCGTCTAAGTAAACTCTAAAAGTACGCATTCGGTATAGTAGATTTGAAACTCATGCACAAAGTATACATACATGGTTGTAGAGTCAAATAATACACCTAAGGTGCATTCATATTGCGTATTACTTTTACTTGTATGAATTCGGCAATGGGATTGGCTTTGATGGTAATAAACAATACTCACAATGTAAAGGAACATAATACGATTATTTCATTACATTAATTTAATATTAATATCTATATTTAATATTATTACCTATTATAATAGCATTACTATTATGTACATTAATGGTTACGCTGCATCTAACAAATTTCATTTGACCTTGTCTTGGTGAATATGTATTTTTTACAGAGAACGCTTGTCTTAAATGTCTTCCTTTCGTCCCTGTAGAAGTAATACAACCTACAAAATGCTATCCACTCACTCCCCCTTGCTTGATGGCACTAGACTACCGCAAACTATTTCAAATGTTAATGGTATGTGTCATTCTTTAACTTACTATTAAACGATCATACAGCTATAATCTTCGATTTCACACAAGAGGACTGCTTACCTGAAACAAAAAAAATATCCTTTAAGTCATTTTCTCAGCAAATTTTATGGGGAAAAGGTTACCGATAACAAATTGAAGAATTAATATCTTCAAAAAATGGAAATATGCAAAGAATTGCGTTCTAATCGCTTATCAACGGAATTTAAATCTTACGTCTGATAATGCACATTTATTGTCATCAGAAATTAATGTCATCTTTTGACACTTATCCTAAAAACCTTTTTGATATTTGGGGTATCTAAAAAAGTGTTTTGCTTCTCAGCCAATAACTTACAAAATCCATTCAAATTATAACATTTACTGTCACTTTTTTTAACATAATTTTGTTTTCCTTGTGTCGACCATATTATTATAGAGCACCTCAAGTATACATGCTATCAAAGAATATTTGAGTTCTCTCTCCTCTTATCTATAGACCCAAATCAATTAAAAATCGATTGATTCAACAAGTATGAATTCATTGCCACAAAAGAGGAAGAATGAGTCTCATCTCATGACATTATTCTGAAAAAGCTGTAATGTGGCTGCACAGACTAGAGAATCTGCCTTTTTGAAAGTCAACGTCTTTTCTAAAAGGCGTGTCACTCGTGCATTGCATTCAAACCGTAATACATCCCCAATATTTTCGCTTGCGCGGCAACATTGTGCGAGATGTGTGTACAATATCCTCAAAAACATCAATAAAATCAAAACTTTAGCGCTGGACTCTGGAGTCCCCATCCCCTTAGTAGTGTACGAGACCTTTAATTCCTTGGTATTGCTAGAAGAAAAAGATTTGATTACCTATTGGTCATTTGAAGTAATGGTGCTCAACAGAACATTCTTTCTTTTATTGTTCGTAATATATTACATTGCACCTTCTAACCTACTACGACATAATAGAATACATTTACTTTGGGTATATGAGAAACCTGACGAATGAAACTTCCCAAAATAAAAAATTACAGCCCCAGTAGACTGTAAAATTTTAATTGAATTTTAGATCATCTACAATACAGAGGGAAAGGAATACAAAAGTATTAATGATATTCCCATCTCATTTTCTCTCAATGTACAGTTTTATATTTTACAGGTTTTATTTTAGAATTTTATGTCCATTTTGACTTTATTCATTGAAAAAATTTTGTAATGGTATTTTTCTCTACTTCTGTGTATTAAATGTAGCTCTACTTCTCTTCATACGTCACGTGCACGTTTTACTATACTTCACGTTAAATAAATATGAAGCAACAAGTGCGACAAAAAATAACAATCTAAATTACTTTAATATTACTTCCGAACTACCTCAAAGAATCTCTTTCGCACAGCAGTTCACCGTAAAACTGACGAATATACAGTCATCAAATGAGAAATACCTTCGTGCATCATAAACCAATCACGGCATGCCTTTTAGAGCAAGCATTTGACGTTCCACCTCATACGCCAATGGGTTTCGCTTTTCTTTCCCGCTGGGAGCCAATTGCAGGGATCGCAATTATTTACGTTCCGTCGCTGCAGCAACAGCAGCAGCTACATTGTTTCCCGCCGCGACTCCGCAATTTATCACCACGCCAGCCGCCTGTTTGCGCTTGCCGTTGCGTCGGTCCACGACTCATGCGAAAGGGGCGACGCGGCGTCCGTTGCAGCGGTGTTCATTTCCCAGCTGTGCGTGCACGCACTACAAATAGCCAGAGAGAGATACCACCGAATCTGTGGACGAATGTGGTTGTGATGCTGCCAGGAAAAAGTTTGTGCAGCAGGCAGACCAGCTTTGAGCTCAGATAGTAGCAAATTTTAGAGATATTTTAATTGGTCTCTTTTGTGATTTACTCTGAACAATTCCATGCGAGAGTCCAGGCTAAACCGTAAACCAGGGCAGCTCAATTGGGCGGCCCCTATTGGCATGCCCTGTCCCAGCGATGATGTACGGGCAACCGGTGTAGACAGCTGCTTGTCGAGTCAGTCCTCCGGGAAAAGGAGAAGGAAAGTCGCTCGGGCGCGATCGGCTCTGTACTCCGATTTATACATAGTGGCACTTCAAGGTCATGGGCGGAGGGGGGCACTGTCATCCAATCGGGAATTCCGTTACGACATGAACTATTGGTATTGGAGCTCCCGAGTGAATGACGTCTCCCTCTCCCACCAGAACCTGACCTTGAAGTACCACTACATTTTAACCGGAGTATAGTCTAGTGAAAAGAGGAGGGGCACGCCGGCTACTGCAGTCAGCAATAGGGAAATTCTGTCCAAAATCATTCCATTTAAACAGCCCTGCCTTAAGCTACTTGTCACGGACCGCACCCGACAATTATTCCACACTGATTGGCCTAGGTCCCCTAAACTAGTGCCTGGTGGAGAATTGGAAACGCCCACTCAGTTTGCCAGTTTTTGTGTTACCTACGTCATTAGCGCTAAAGGGTGGAGTGGCGGACAGGGAACACAATACCTCATCTCCCCACCCGGCCACAGTTGGGTTCGGTCTCCCTGTTGTTAGTGGCTCCGTCACTCATGGTAAGTATGTGGGGGTTCTTCCTGACCTAAAGTGTTTGGTCTAACTTTTCCATTTGCAGTATATGTCACACAAATGTCGACGAATGCCTCAGATAGCTCAAAGCAACCCGACAAAATAAGCAAAAAAAACGTCGCCCCTGATACATCTTTCTCGCCCTTTCTCTATGATCACGTGGTCCTCTGTCTGCTTTTGTGCTAACATCACACATGAACTGTACTCGGCAGCATAATTCTGAATTTCTCTCCTATTATGTTATAAAACAAACATTTTATCCTGTCATTTGTAAACTATCATAAATATTTGATGATACTTCAGCATCGGTTTCATGGCTTAGCATAGATGAAGCGTTTTGTGAGGAGAATCTGTGACGCTTAGTTTTAGCTGTGGCCATTGTAAGAAGCATAGGACACACCAAGTCCGTGTCTGCCTTTAAAAATTTGCTTCTAAAATGTTTCAGTTAGAGTGATTTTGCCTCCCGACATATTTTCCTTAAGTTACCTGATATTTCCTAAAGCGCAAATTTGTTGCGCCAATTACATACAAGAATAAACATTCCAGAAACATATGAATAATGTTTTAGTTTGTACGTGATACTCATTCATTAAACCTATCGCTATTTACGAAAAAACAGAAACTAATTAGTGAATGCTAATTATATTTACTTCCCCATTATTTATTATCTTTAAATATTGATTTTATTCTAATTTGAAATTCCTACTATTATCGAATTTACAATTGAAGTATTGTCTTATACATCTTTAATCAATCCTACTTGAAACTTTCAGAGCAACATTCAGAATGGAAACTGAGCTGAACGTTAGGATAAGAATCTATTTACTCCTCTGCTAAATTGAAATCGGTGTGTGAAAATATTTCGGATATTTGTATTTGTTCGCAGAAAAATGTTTTCATTCTTAAAGCAGAGCATCACTTAAACAAAGGAAAACATTCTGTGAACTTACTCCTGGTCACATTGCACGTGAAATTCGCTGGAAATTGTAAAACGCAAATTGACATGTATAAAATGCTCACTATGCAATACATGTAAATTTTTATTTGTTTTCTTTGATATTTTAACACCAACATTTGTATTTTCTGTATAATTTTACCTGGGATTAAATATTTGTAACAAACTCAATTTCAGAGGAAGAAAAATGTCATTTGTATCTTTAAGGACAATGAAATATAAAATATATAGATGACATTTTTATTATTACTATTGTCGAACAAAAAACTGTTGTTTATAACTATTCTTGGGATATATGTTGTATAATAAAACACAGAGAACTTGTCTTTGATCTAAGGATAATATTCAATTTAAAAAGGTTTGAGATAGAGAGAAAATGGGTTTACATTTCTCCCTGAAGAAAACGTCGTATGCCTGTGTTTTATTTGTTCTAATGAGATTGGAATTCAATTGAACATCTCACAAGAATGCTAAGTTTCTTTTTCACAATGTTTAATGTACATTATAAATGATTGCGTGGCCAGATTTTGTACCTAGGTTATCCGGGGCAAACCGCGTGCCTGTCGTGGTGGCTGACGTTTCGGCTAATACATAGTGGCCTTCCTCAGCAGTACGCTCTGACAGAGGTCACGCAAGGAAGTTACACATTATCAAAAAACACAAAACATTTTCTGCCAGTTTAGTGGTGATTTCCTGGGGACAAATGTCGATGAATGGTGGAATTTGGATAACAACTAAGGAGTTGAGAAGGACGTTGAAACCGTGAGGAAGAAAAAGTAGTAGCTTAGTAGCTGGCTCTCAGGGTTGGTTCTTTACAAGTTTCGTTCAATATATTTCTGTCTTTTTGTCTATTTCTGCCTCTTTTTGAAGAACTCCTTAAAAATCAGGCCTAGTTCCCAATTCCATCCATTCAGTTAGGCAACGGGCTGTTACCAAGAAAGGTGGCAGAGAGAGGTGGTGAGAGGGGGTACGAAGTAGTGTTACTGAAAAGAGAGAGGAATTTGAGAAAATAGGAGATAAGAGCAGAGTGACGAAAAAATATGAAGTGCATAGCAAAGGAAAACATAGAGAGATGAAAACGCATACAATTAAAAGGAGATAAAGAGATTGGGAAGGCGAGAGAAATAAAAATGAGAGAGAGAAAGAAAGAAAAAGAAGAAGAGGAAAGAAGAGAGAGATTAGGAGGAAAAGGAAAGAGGAAGAGAGAAAGATAGAGTAAGATGAGAAGGATGGAGTAAGGTTCAGAAGGCGATAGAGAGCGAGGAAGAGAAAGAGATAGGTATAAAGCAAGCAAAGCATTTTATTTGGAATTATCACGTGTTTATCAAATATGTGATCAACTGCATTTATATATTTTGTTTTACTAGCTGCTAAAATTAACAATTATGTTCTAGATGGTTGATTATTTAAGAGCACGAGTGCTGAACACATAATTGGCATTAAGCTACGTGTACCTCACAACCACTTATTTTATCCGATCACCTTTCCAATATTTTGACATTTTTCTATTTGATTATAGCATTACACAGACTTCGGCAGTTCCATTTTTACCTCGTACGTAATAATAGAAACAAGCCATTGTATCCACTGCAGGAAGCTCTATTACATTGAATTCAACATTGATCCATTTAATTTACTTCCAACACGTACGAAAGCAGGATATCAAAAGCGAACGGATCAGATACAAACCTCTTAAGGCGGTTCCACACATTCGTAATTCGACGAACAGCGAACAACCGTTCGCCGAATCCGAGTAGTGTGGACGAGTTGCTTGCTATTTGACGAGCGACGAACACTCGATGCACGCACTACCCACCGCGTGTAAGTCATTTGAACACAAATGAAAGGAAGCGAACATTCGCCGAATACATCAGCTGTTCCAGCAGTAGCTCGTTGCACGGCAAATGCCGAATGTGTGGAGCCGCCTTTGGCAAACGTTCTTCCCCGCCGGTCACGTGCGCGGTTGGAGCTCTTGCCGCCCGCCGCATCGCGCGCCACTGTCGCCGCCGCCCGCCGCGCGCCGCGCGCGCGCATCCACCCTTTTGCCCCAGAAAACAAACAGTCGCGCGTCGGTTACACCGCGCGCACGCCCCGAATATTCCCAATTTGTTCGGTTCGGGTGCATTCGGTTTGTTCGCCTGTCCGCGCCCCCCCCTTCCCGCCGCCCCCCCGCCCTCCCCCCCCACCGCCACAACCGTGCGCTCAGCCCCCGAAATCGCCTTTCACGGCAAAACAGCGTTTTTGCGATACTGCTGATATGATATGGGAGTTTTCGAATTCGGTACCAGTTATTTGGGAATCGTTAGCGACAGTACTGGCAGCGTATAAGTGACTCGCACAATTCTCTCACCACG
The DNA here is from genome assembly GCA_964035755.1 of Teleogryllus oceanicus. Classification (NCBI taxonomy): domain Eukaryota; kingdom Metazoa; phylum Arthropoda; class Insecta; order Orthoptera; family Gryllidae; genus Teleogryllus; species Teleogryllus oceanicus. Next base: position 174,026,739 of record CAXIVR010000003.1, read on the forward strand.
TTCTACGGTTAGCCATGTGACCTCCTCTGAGACATTCAGTTTGCGAGGATTTATTTACTATATCAGAGGGGTTCAGATTGATTGATTAATTGATTTTTTCGTGTTTCCGGGCGCGTCAACTGTTTTGGTCATTAGTCCCGTTAGTGTAGTGCCTGTTTTCTCGAGAGATGCCGGTGATCTTCCCCCGCTGGATGGCGAGATCTGGCGGCGACCTACCGTCGGCTAGCGAGGTTTCCTCCTAACCAGGACTCTCTCACCAGCGAGGCACCGCCCCAGCCGGGACAAGATCTAAGCTCCCAGCCGGTCTCTCGGAATATGTGGTAGTATAGTGCATGTTAGAATAAGTGTGTGTGTAGGGGGGGAGAAGATAGGACATGGGAGAGGAAGAAAAGATCGCGCGCGGTCCGTGGCCCGTTTGTTAGGGCATTGCTCCGGCATTCGCCTGGTGTTGATCGGAGAACCCACGGAAAAATTCCGATCAGAGCAGCCGGCCACTAGAATTCTCCTGCAGACAGCGACTGAATTCCACCTAGCTAAAAAGCAACCTACTGGACTCGAAACTAGGACCTTCCGGTCAGAGGTGCTGCAGTGACATCAGTTGACGCACTGAGCTACCGATCCCGGTAGTTCTATCGGGATGAGGAAGAAAGTATCGTGCGTGTTTCATCGCAAGTTGTTCAAGGTTCTCCACCTGCTTCACGAAGGCATTGAGCATAGGAAATCACGGAAATATGCTATGAAAGCAGAGTGCGTCCTTTGTTTTTATCCTGGCAGCGACCGCTCTCGACCAATTACTTACTGAATTTTTGGAAGTTCGTCATATTTTTTTACTCATTTAAAGTCGCATTTGAACTACTAAGGTCTCATATCGACCACTGTAAGTAAGATTTGGGGGTAATAGTAACAGTATGCGGACACACACAAACATCCATGCCTCGGTGGAATTCGAAACCGCGACCCTTCAGGCATGGGGCAGTTATGGCTCTTCAGCCTTAGCGGCCTCGACTAGTTCGTCACATTGTGGTCTCAAACCTAGGATTTCCTTGTAGAAAACTTCATTTGTCGCCCCTCTCCGTATGCTAGTTGATTGATTCATTAGTTATTCCGAGCGAGTCAAATATTAAGGTCATTAGTCCCGTAAGTATGATACGTGAATTTTTCAAGGAAGGGGAACAATGATAATTCCTGCTCGATAAGGAGATCCGGCGCCGACCTACCGTCGGCTAGCGAGGATTTCCCCAACCAGTTACCTCCCTTAAAACGGGAGCACGGCCCCAGCCGGGACAAGCCCTCAGCTCCCGACCGGTCTCCCGAAATATGTGATAGTGTAGTGCGAGTAAGTATAAGTGTGTGTAAGAAAGGGGTGGGAAAAGGACAAAGAAGAGAAAGGAAAGATCGCGTACGGTGCATGGCCCGTTTGTTAGGGTACTGCTCCGGCATTCGCACGGTGTTGATCGGAAAAGCCACGAACAATTACAGCAGCCGGACGCTAAAATTCTCTTCCAGATAGCGACTGAACTCGTCCTAGCCTTCCAGCTAGTGCCGAAAGTCCTGCCACCTACTGGACTCGAACAGTGTGTGCTCGTTTGTGGTCTTCCCTACTCTACCCCCAAAATGTACATTAAAGCCCAGAGTTATCTACTCCCCTCTCTTCTCCACCCCCGTCCCCTTCGCCCCACAAAGATTACCGCTTCCATCCCCGTCCTCTCCACCCTCCGGATGGGCGCCCCGAACGCGCTCTGGTGAGCTCGCCGCATGACGCTTTTTTTCTTTTTTTTCAAATTTTCCTTTCTCCAGTTACTCTGGAGAGGCGTTAGTTTATTCAATCATTGGGAATACATATTTTCCAGTATTGCTGCTTATGGAGAATGGGGAGGGCTATGTCTTAAATAAACGAATTAATCTAACTTAATTCTAACTTAAAACTAACACATCAAGCCTCTTTGGGCGATTAGTTTTAAAATAACAATTGAAAAAATTTGTGTTGGTATAGTTCTTTACAGTGTTCATTTTTTTCTTCTATTTTTATTTAACTTTCACGCCCTTATTCATACGCAGTCTATATTTAAAAAGTACATTCATTCAAGCATTCATACCACACTTCCCTACACTATTTACACTTCACACTATTCGCACCGGTAGCGGTAGCTCAGTGCATCAACTGATGTGACTGCAGCTCCTCTGTCCGGGAGGTCTTAGGTTCGAGTCCTCATGGTGGCAGAATTTTCGCACTAGCTTTTCAGCGAGGTCGAATTCAGTCGCTGTCTGGAGGAGAATTCTAGTGGCCGGCTGCTCTGATCGGTAGTTTTCCGTGGTTTCTCCGATCAACGCGAAGCGAATGCCGGAGCAGTACCCTAACAAACGGGCCACGGACCGCGCGCGATCTGTCCTTCCTCTTCCTTTTCCTATCATATCCTCTTACACACACACTTACACTAACATTCACGCCACCACATATAACCACATAACCACACTACCACATATTCCGGGAGAGCTTGTTCCGACTGGGGCGGTGCCCCGCTGGTGGGAGAGTCCTGGTTAGGGGGAAACCCTATTAGCCGACGGTAGGTCGGGGCCGGATCTCACCATCCAGCGGGGGAAGATCACCGCCATCTCCCGAGAAAAAAAGCATGCACTACACTAACGTGACTAATAACCGAAGCAGTTGACGCGCCCGGAAACACGAAAAAATCAATCAATAGCTATTCTCCACGGCGCTGACCTAACTCAAGCATCCGTGGCGCCGCGATGTCTCCAACGCTAGGCGGCTCAGGCCCGGCGGAGCGCGTTTCCACGCGTCATGACGCGGGCGCCGAGCTCCACTCAGCAGCGCCAGCCATGTCACCCGCAGGCCGCGTCGCGCCGCTTCCGCCGGGCCGGCTTCGCCCAATCGCCACACTCCACCGGGCCTCGGCGCCCAGCCGCCCCGAGCGGGTCGACCTCGCTCCAGGCCACTGCCAGATGCCCGTCGACTGCCATAAATCGAGACCTTTCGCGCGTTTATTGACTCGAGGTTCGCGTGCGGGGACGCGGCTGGTACTCCAGAGGACGCTGCGCTAATAAATATTGTGGCGTTTGGATACGCAATTTTTCATGCGGTGGAGGGGAGGAGGGATTACCGCTTGGTCCAATCGAACGCAACGGATGGTTTTCAAAAATCCAGAGAGCTTAATGATATACAGTTGCTCGCCAGTTGGGTTCGAAGACTAGGTAATGTGAGAGAAAAATTATCTGTAAAAGAAGAAACTCTCTTCAAGTGAAAATTAACAATATTTTTTAATTACAACTTTGCTTAATACGCTTCACCGGTAGATGTGACTCTGGGAGTAGCGCCCTGATTTTGCATTCTAGGGGTCCGGGATTAATCCTCGTACCAGGCATCCTGATCAGGGGTTTGGTGGTTTCCCTCCGCAATCCAGGTGAATTCTGAAAGGTTCTACTGAAAGGTCACGACCACGAACCCGGCGTCGTTATCCAAATTCTTTATCTGCGTGAAGTCTCAAAGGTTCAGCGAATTCGATATATCGCGTGTTCCTCGTTGGGTGATCGTCTGGGAACCCCGGGAACTAACGGCCTCGAGGCCAATTGTTCTTTACGAGACATATGACGGCTAAATACAATTACAAATCAAACGCTTCATACATTACTATTGTGACATACCGATATGTCACGTTAAAATAAACTAACATTTATTAGTAGACAATATGGTGGAACATGCATTACGAAATATCACGAGAGCTAGAGCTTAGCAACGACCGTGCATAAACAATATAGTTTTTGTTTTTCTAAATGCATTAAGAGTTTTCTGGATGCCGAAAGTAGAAAATTTGGGATTGGGCGAAGAAGTTCAAAAGACGATCAAAAGGTCAGCTACACCAAAATATAACGATCGTATGGATTGGCTGGGTGAGAGAAGGACGGTCAAATGTTATGAAAAAAATGAAGGTAGTTTTAATACGAAGTCTTCGAGGGATGAATCATGCAGAAAGATTTGATTCTGCTCTGAAACGCGCTTCTGAACTGATCGTATGTTCGTGAGAGGGAACGAGTACAATCGAGATAGAATTGGGTTATCAGTGAAATTTTAAGGACAGTGAATGATATTGCAGATATTTTGATGTGGAAGCAATATTGGTGTATAAATTGGAACTTTGTCGGGAGTGGTAATCGAGTTCGGGACTATGTCATAGGACGTAATCGGGACTGATAATTTTGATAGTTGGAGACCAGCTTGGATAGGGGCAGGAGAGGATTTCATGGAACTTTGGACTACGGCAAGCTCGCAAGATATTTCGACTGAGAAGTCTACGAGGGACATCATCGAAGAAAAGATAAGTTAACCGCGGTATAAACTGTAAATTGAAAGATATCTTGATCAAAGGCCTAAAAATTGTAAATTATCTAAATTGTTTGCTAAAAGCATAGAAATAAACTTTGTTGAATTTTGTTCTTTAGAAAAGAAAGTGATTTTTCATTTAGTCAATCCAAACAGAAATGAACTAGGAATAGACTCATTCTATTTCAGATTCCCAGCTGCGCTGTATAGTCGGCGGATCCTATAATCCATTATAGAGGTAATAAGGATTATAATATATCGTGACCCATTGACCCAGCAAGCCGGACTCTAAGATCTTTAGCAGATATAAATGTAGAGAGAGAGGAAAATTTTGGTATATCTCACTATATTCAATACAAATCGTCCAAAAAAATCCTTAAGCCCTCTTCCAATAATATGGATGGAAATCAAACACCATTGCAAGAGAAATAATACTGTTCAACGACTCGTCATATGGGTGGAAATGTGATTGAGTTTGGGTGCGTCACCTTCTGAGGTTAACCTCGAAAATGTAAAGCATGCTATATCTTGAAAGGAGAGGTGGTTTCGCTTTTGCTTTAAGACGACATCTGGTGCCAATATGAAAAGCTTGCGTGTTTTTCACCTCCATATATCTCCCCAACGGGATGCTGACAGGCATTGACACTTCGGTAATTTGTGTCATGCAATTCAGTGAAGTGATGTAAATGGCATCCAAGAAGTTTGAAATGTAGGCCAGTAAAGTGAAGTGCAGTGGTGTGCGGTGCTGTGTATCGCCGTGTGGTGTACGGCTATCGTGTGTAATAAAACGTTTGTCATATATATTATTGTTATTACCAACACACTTTTTTAATTTTTTTATTTATTTTGTTAATTATTGTCACTTGGTTGTACTCAATTGCAATACATGTTATTGAAGTCATCTTGTGTTAAGGTAGTAGGTCGCAACATTTTCGAGTAATGATAGATTGTAACGTGTGTTAAAACGTAAAGTATGTTGCGGGTCGCATGAGATCTCTCTGATTTCTTCATTACATAACCTAAAGAATTCCAGATTTTTGGTGTTGCATTGATTTGATGGACAAGGAGAAATTTATCTCGCAGAAATACATTTACAGAATTTGATATCGAGTGTATCTTATCCATCTAATACAAAACCGACATCTTTCCTCTGCGTGAATAGAAAAAATATTTCCGAGTAATACAATGTATATTTACAGACATATTTCGCCAAAAGAATTATTCTTTACGATCACAGCGGCCGTGTTTCTACAAGAATCGCACACGACCTCTGGCTAATTCTCAAGCGCATCCCATATCACCATCATTTACAATCCACAGCTTCCACAAAACGGTTATTCGTTCAATTTCCCTATTTAGCCCACGCTTTCTCGATAATATCCTATGAATACCTGAACTACATCAACAGATTTATTCCCCCAGACTGTCCTTGCTTGCCGCAACAACAGCTCAGACGCGGTCACCGAAACGAACTTACAACCGCTGCGGTTATGCCGCAGCGGTGCCCGCGCCTGGCGTCGAAGGCCGGACCGCTTTGAAGCCGCCCATCACCAATTACATGCGCAAACAGACAATCGCGTTGGCTCGTGCGCCCCCGCCACGTCAGCGGGTCAACAGTGCAGCGTGCGCCCGCAATAAAACCGACGCAGGTTGCTTTTTGATTTTCCTGTCGCGAAATTAAATTATTTAATTTATGCGGAATAATTGTGCCCGTTATTTTTCGGCTGGCAATGTAAATAGTCTTTCAATTCAATTATCGTGCCATAAAAACCTGCGTTAATTACGTACGGCGGCTCGTCTCGGGAATATTATTTGAATTGATACGGTGTGGTCACATGGGTTGGAAAGCTGGTGGTTCAAATATAAACGAGAATTCTTTTGTGGTGAGAATTGGAAGAAGTGAAAGAAATTTCCGTGTGAATCATGGTTGTTAGCAGTTCCTATGTGTCGGAACGTCTCCGATCATGTAAAAATGAAAAGAAAAAACGAAGGAATTTTTAAGTTTACTTCAAACGTGGTGAAATTCTAGGTTATCAATAGACATTGAGAGAGATAGATGCCTTTCTATGGAGAATCTGCAGAAATACAATTATTTAATACGAATACTCGTATGTTATCAAAGAAAAAGGAATGCACTAAGCTCCATCAGACTTTTAAAAGACATGTTGTTTATATTATCTAACGGTAAAAGTATCCAAAAATCATACAATATTCTTCTTCTTTAAAAGAATTATATCGACTATTTATTACATACATTTTAGTTACTTTCACAAAATTTTGGATTACATTTCAGTCTATCAATTAGTAAATCTTATGTTTGATGAAATACTAGTTAAACAGTAATAACAACAAATTGCCAATAAGGATCTTCAAAATCAAAGACTACTTCGACACTTGAGAAGGAAACTGAATATCTATTTTCTAGGAAAATGAAACCTTGTAATGCGAGACTTTCAACTTCTGTATTTTAGTGAAATTAATTTTTGTGATATATGAATCATTTCAATATTGAAAAGAAGCAAACTAGATATTTTGCTTCTTTTCAATATTTGGGGAGTTGGTGATAGATGGACAGGTTATCAGAGGACTGAAGTTTTGATCAGACTGGAAGTTTGACTGGCACGACAATCAGATTGATCGTACAAGAAAAAAGAATGTAAAGGATAATAAGAATTTACATTATTGCAATGTGGTAACAAATGGGGGCAGAAGATAACAGGAAACTGCGACCAGCAATTGATATCCGAAAGCAACGAAAAGTATACCTGAAAATCGTAATGTGCGAATCAAAAAATAAAGTATTAGGGGATAATATCATAGGGAAAATATGAACAGATAGTTCTTGCATAACAATTGAATTATAATATTCAATGGTTCTTGACCCGATGTAATTATCTGTCTGCTGGTTCTTGAGATTGGGTCACAAGAAAGAAAACGACATTTTTTACATTGCCGACGTTTCGGCCGTATATTTGGCCTTCATCAGGGCTAGAGAACAGATAAAATTTATATACAAAGATATGTACAGTAGTTACATCACTTAATCTATATTTGCAGTTGAACAATTGTTTATGAACAGAATAATTATTGTATTAATTTACCTGTAGTGTTCTTAGTTATACATACTAAACATCCTTATTGCCTATTTTTTTCCACTATTCTATACATTATAAAAAAAAAATTTTTAATTGAGATAGGCATGCTGTGCGACCGTTTCTGTTGGCGCATGTAGTGATGCCAACTTACGAAAATGAATTGTGAACTATATGAGTATAACATACAGTATACACATTCACACACACACACAAAAAGGAAAAACCCAATACATAGTCAAATTATAATTTGGACATAAAATCAAAATAAATTAAAATTAAAATAATATAATTAAAAACACAAACAAACAATTAATATATCAATAATTAAATAAGAGGGTGCAATTGGTATTATGAGGCAAGGTAAAAAACGGCCGAAACGTCGGCAATGTAAAAAATGTCGTTTTCTTTCTTGTGACCCAATCTCAAGAACCAGCAGACAGATAATTGAATTATAGTAATTTACGTCAAGAAGAATGTTTTCATATATATAAACACAAAACTCTTAATATATTGATGAACAAAAATTACTAAAAGCTATCTAGTATGTTAGACAAGCTGAAATATACGTACGTTGGCAGGGACTTACCCAATAAGACACAAAGAAATGTGGAGTGAGTTCAAAAATATAAAGCTGAATGGGTAGATAACCAAAGAAAAAATCTCTGTTGACGGGCAAGAGGAGAGGTTGATGAGAAGACAAGACAACTTGACGAAGAATTAGCTTATGTGTGAACGCTTGGTAGACAAGTGAGACGGAATAATAAGAAGCAAACAAATGAAAACAAGCTGATGAAATATTACAACAGACAGGCCCAAGAGGAAACCTTTTGTTACACTTGCCAGAATGAAGCTACACAACTCTCAGCACAGTGATTCTCTGACGAACTAGGAGTAGCATATGACTTGAAAAGAAATTAGTTAAAAGGTACAAAAGAAACAAAGCAATGAATATTAGAAACTGAGACAGAATAATGAGACAAGGCAAGGCTGGCGGACATTGCAAATCTGACACAGCAGTGGTGCGATTCTACTGAAACGTGTGCGATGGTTCAAACAGGAAGAGGTAATGACGAGTTCCGAAGAATGAGATATTACGGGCGAGTAAGGGATAACACGTATATGTGTTCAAAGGCGGATTTCGTGCGGTGAATTGGAAGAAGGGAGAAATATGAAGTCGTCTGAATGAACTGACAAAGAGAAGGGGAAGGCAAAGGTGCTGAGGCGGAACAACTGTAGAAAGACAGCATATGGCGAGCAGGCGAGTAGAATTGGTATCGTCGGGAAGCGCGCTCATGACGGGTGGATAGGTCATAGATTTGGGAAGGTGAAAGCGGTGAAAGATGAGAGCGGGAAATTGGAAAGTAAGGAAGATAGGTTTGGTTTGTTTGTTTTTCGTGTTTCCGGGCGCGTCAACTGCTTTGGTCATTAGTCCCGTTAGTGTAGTGCCTGTTTTTTTTCGGGAGATGGTGGTTTTCCCCTCGCTGGATGGCGAGATCCGGCACCGACCTACCGTCGGCTAGTGGGGTTTCCCCCTAACCAGGACTCTCCCACCACGGGGCACCGCCCCAGCCGGGACAAGCTCTAAGCTCCCGACCGGTCTCCCGAAATGTAGTGCATGTTAGTGTAAGTGTATGTGTAAGGGGAGACGATAGGACAAGGAAGAGGAAGGACAGATCGCGCGCGGTCCGTGGCCCGTTTGGTAGGGTACTGCTCCGACATTCGCCTGGTGTTGATCGGAGAAACCACGGAAAACCACCGATCAGAGCAGCCGGCCGCTAGAATTCTCCTCCAAGCAGCAGCTGAGGAAGATAGGGAGGGAGAAGATTAAAAGAGAAGATTAGGACGGAGAAGATTAGGTCGGCCGATTAGGAAGAGATTGGATGATTAGATTGAGAGAAAAGGGAGGACAGGATTAGTCAAGACAAGACAAAGTCTGAGTTTCTTTGGAAGGTGGTGAGTCAGGGTTAACAAGACTGGTGAAGTGAGATAAAATGGGTTTCGCAACGTGGATTTTGGCCGGAAGAGACAGCTTGTACAGCAAAGTCTCTAGCACAAGAAGAGAGACGCCCCAGGAGGACAGAAAGAAGGCTACGAGTGCGTGTTAAGGATATGGAAGGATATTTGAATATGGAGTTAACAGAACTGGTGAGACAAGTCCAGTAAGGCGAGAGAGAACAGAAGTTGGGAATAGGCGGGATGAGTGGGGAGACATAGGTGAAGGAGTCGTGTGACGAGGAGCTGAGAAAGACAGCGCGGAGATCATGTGGAGCGAAGCTGCCGCCGGTCGGGCTACAGGCGCCGCGGTCACGCTGGCCACGAGCCAAGGCAGGGCGCCCACGCCGCCCCGCCGCCCCCGCCGCCCCCGCCGCCCCGCCGCCCCGCCGCCCCCGCCGCCCCGCCGCCCCCGCCGCCCCGCCGCCCCGCCGCCCCGCCGCCCCGCCGCCCCGCCGCCCCGCCGCCCCCGCCGCCCCCGCCGCCCCCGCCGCCCACACTGACCTTGTGGTCCGGCCGTACCGCATCCGCAGTCACTGCCACTCCCGCTGCGCCGCGGCCAGTCGCCTCTGCCACCCCCAACGCCCCTGCCGCCCCCACCCCCACCGCGTCGCCACGGTCACCTCAGTCCACTTCCCCGCCGCATCCGCCTGCGCGATTTATCGCTGCGAGCGCGCGGGTGGGGGCGGGCGCCGTGGGGGCGAAAGTGCGTTCACTGCGAGGGCGGCGACCGCGCCCCACCCCACCCCGCCCACGCCCCCACTCCCGCAGATGCATCACGCACTTAGCCTCTCGGATGCGCCCATCACCACGGTGCCCGATCACCGTCGCGCCGCTCAGGTCGCGATTGAGGGAGTGGGAGAGAGAGAGAGGGGGAGAGAGAGAGAGAGAGAGAGAGAGAGAGAGACAGACAGACAGACAGAGAGACACAGAGAGAGACACAGAGAGAGACACAGAGAGAGAGAGAGAGAGAGAGAGAGAGAGAGAGAGAGTGGACAAATCCTGGGCGGGACTTCACCCAGAATGTAGTTTATTTTTCTCCGCAGCTCTTATAGCTTTTATTGACTGCCCAGTGGAAGATTAAAGGGACAACGTCTCTTCTGCTTGCCATTCTTCTTTTTCAACAACTTCCTAGTTTTCACCATTAAGAGAAATGAAAATCGGTGCAAATATGAAATGGAGACAAACATAAATACGGAAAATGTAATATATATGTATGTAATATACAATAATAAATATGGGTTTCGACTTTATCGTTCGTTATCCATTCTTGTTTTTTAACATCTCTTGCATTTGTTGAGACCCATTTATTAAATTTACACACACGCGCACACACACGCGCACACACACACACGCGCGCACACACACGCGCGCACACACACACACGCGCACACACACACACACAGCGCCGCCACGCACGCACCACGCACACACGCACACACACACACGCACACACACACATATATATATATATATATATATATATATATATATATATATATATATATAATTCGATAGTATTTCATTGATAAAAACAAAATGATTTTGATTACAATTCAGTTTTTGAGGTTGCACCTAAATAGGTATGTATTGCATATTCCTTTTAATTTCTCTCACCACGACTCTGGCAACTGCCGCTGCTAAAACAATGCCTGAACTCCCAAGACATTTACTGCGGAGAGGAATGGCAGACGTGTTTGGCTCCTTTCGGAATAGTTTATTTTTATCCTCTGCTTTAATAGCTTTTATTGACTCCATAGTGGAGGATTAATGGGACAACTTTTTCCGTGTTTGCCATTTTTCATAACATGTGAAAAGGAGTTTGAGAAAATTAAGAATAAGTGGGGCTCAGTCCACTGAGAATAGTTTATATGAGCCTGAGTTCTTTATCTTCGCTTTTTTATAATCAAGTTTGTGATATTTATTGGTTATATTTAATTTATCTTTTCCCAACTTATGTTTCCAACTTCGATGTCCTAGCACTTTCAACCCACTAAATTTTTGTTTTTAATTATATTGCTTCGAAATGTTTATTTATGAAATGAACATGATTACATGATGTTTTGATTACAGAACCCCTTTCTATTTTGAACAAAAAAATTGTTTATGGTCCACTTTAAAAGAATAAATAGGAAAACATAAACACATTGTTATATTGCATAAATCTTGTGTAGTGAAAACGGGCACACAACAGAGATATTCCATACATAACTCCAATATCATAATATTATTTTGTTACTTGTTACATTCGAAATCAACGCTGTTCATGAATGGAAAAGCGAAAACAACTCAAGAAAATAATTTGTGAATACAGCCACACACGCACACACACAAACAAGTTCATCAATAAAGCAGGAGACAACGAAGAGTGACTCATGACTCACTAAAAACGTTAATTCAAACTTCCTTCAACCAGTGGAGCAATTCAAGAGTCCCTTAAACACAACTAAGAACAATGTGATGATAGAACTATATCAGGAAGAAAATGTAATATATTCCCGACGAACCCCACTCGAAAACAAAAGTTCTCGCTTTCCCTGCTGTCCTCGAAATAGGTTTCACGCGTTATGTAAATCGAGTCAACGAGCGACTTCCTTCATCTCTCGTCTGTTTCACTGAACCGAAAAGGAGTCGTAAGAACACAGAAGAATAACTTGGAGCCCTTAGAAGCGAAGTGAAGCGCTCGTTTCTGCTTCTAATCGCAGCTTCGCGGTGGCTGACCAAAAGCACTTTGTACTTCCGTGCGGCGACTCGTGAAGGCAGAGAAGGAGCCGACTTGGCAGCGCGTCCTGCAGAACGGCGACGACGCGCGCTCTCCCCCCTCCCCACGGGCTACAGTGGGCCAAAGCGACGCCCAAAGCCAGCAAGCGGAGTTTCCTTGTTTTGTGCACACGAACATTTAAATATTTTGGAAATGAATGTCAGTTAACAAATAATCAACCAGCCAGAAAGCCAGCAAGCAGATTTTTTGTTTTTATACACAAAAATGTAATGATTTTAGAAAAGAATGTGAGTTAAGGAATAATCAACCAGCCAGAAAGCAGAGGCTCATTGTTTTTATAGACAAAAATTTAATGGGTTTAGAAATTAATGTGAGTTAAGAAATAATAGAAAACAATTTAAACAATTAACCACATTCTATTTCACATTACTGAGTACCACAAGTTACCTGCTACCACCTCTGAATATTTAAAATTGTTACATAGTAATCAATAATTCCATAAATCTTGAAATTATTGAGTTGAAAAATTTGAATGTCTGAAATTATTACATACCAATAAAAATTCATATATTAAACTTTCAAAAGTGCAAATGACTTTCAATTATATCATATTTAAAAAAAACAAAAGATGTATCTAAATTTTTTAAACATTTTTTTATGTCGAAGCGAATTTACAATATCCGTTTAATTTTCTGAATGCACCGCAAGGAGAGGCATACTCCAAAAAATAAGTTTATTAAATTATAGAGGAAATATTTTTATATCAGAAAATGATATATCTTGTGATATGGTCACTACGAAAATTATCATAGTATTTTGTTTTGGGAATGAATACGTTTTGATCCGTTAGTTTTTAATCTCCAAACGACCTTCGCAAAGGAAGTCTTGGGAGGGAGGTGGACGTCCAAAATCCGCACTTGCGGGTTCAAAGACACTGAGGACGAAGATTTATAGAAACTCGTAAAATCTTTGCTGTGTCCTGTCATGTCACGCTTCTGACTTCTAAAGTCTTCTAGCAGGTGTCTGAAAACTTTAAATTCTACCGTAAGCATGTTCAGTATTTGTTTAGAGAGAAAATGATGAAATGACTACGACTGAGATCATATCGGTTCTTGGCAAGGAATATTAACATCAAAAATACTTGCGACGTCAAGAATGAAATTCCCCGCCCCATTTTTCAGAAACGATGTCGGTAAAGGTTTCACAGACCAAGTAGTAACAGGGTTTTCAAAAATCATATGTATAAACAATCACTGTGTAGATACAACTTCAAGTTTTAATTACTTGTAGAAAAAGTTCATAATAACACTCCATGTAATGGGTCCACCCTTAAGTTTCTTGAACTATACTTGATAATCTTGTATTAATGTATAACGTTTCATAATGCACTCTTATTAACATGGTTTAACTATTCATTGAGATGTGATCGTCTTTTGATGCCTTTGGGCCCATTGTTCAATGGAGACAATGTTTGTTTGTTCAATGGCTTTTATTTTCTCGCTATTTCTTCGCATTGCGTATGCTGCATTACGCTTTACAAAGTAAATGGGTCTTAAAGCCGTCGAAATGCATTTTCTTTGAAATTGGCGTTTCAAAACAAGACAACGTAACTGAAATAATAAAACAGTCAACAGGGGGGAAATCGTCTGAAGTTTAGTAAACATTACTTAAATGTACTACTATGCTACTCGCAAGGATTGAGTGATGTAAGACTTAATTAAACCTACAAGAGATGAGACTTCATTACTGAGCAAACAATGGTGGACACAATAAAAATAGAAACAAAATGTTTGACCTAATGCTCACATAAAATCCTTAGAAACCGCTATGAATAGATTTAAACAAGGAGAACAATGTATTACAATAGAAAAAATATAACGCCAAAATGCAGAAAACAAAATAAAAATTACTAATATAACAGTAATACACTTCATTTAGTCCGGAGTTCTCGAATTCGTTTTACATCTATTTCATGATTGTAAGACGTAGGCAAATGCAAGCATTTTCCACTCAGCACAATAACAATAATTATATTGAGTTTTACCTTATTGACATCAAATTGTGTCGAAATAAAGTATTCAACTCATAAGAAAATAAAAATCTGCAATATTGACATTTACGTGACCCCCAATAAAAAAAATTTAAAAAAAAATTGAACGAAATTAAATTTAAAAAAAATAATTGGACTTGATACAAATCCGTATTTAGCACGACGAGTCCATCTATTTTGCGATTGTCTTGGCGTACGTACTTATTTACCAAATCAGCAAATTGTCCATAACTTCATGTTATAAATAGCAATCGCCTTTTGAAGCACCGTACTAATGTTCTTTTTTATAAAATTACATTTGCTTGCTTTCTTTATAGCAATCTTTTTGACATTCAATTAGCGTACAGTGTGCCAACATTACATTGTAGTCCTTTTTTAAAATAGATAGTTTATATTCTAATGTTCTAAAATTTATGTTCTAAAATTAGCACGACACTCCTTATCTATTAGTCGTGGACGTATCTTTCAAAGAGAATTTTACATTTCACAGTTAGACTGGTAGAAATAAACAAGAAGAAACAAGTCACCACGCATGGCTTGAACGAAATAGTGTCAATTCCAACATTGTTTATGTATTAACGAAACAGTGTTTGGTGTCCCCATTTATAGTATAATGAAACAAATAGGTGTACGTTTACTACTGAGCTGGAGGCAAAATAAAAAAAACTTGAAAAAAAGTAGCACTTCTGAAGAAGCAGTACTTAGTTTGCAAATCTGCAACGTACGAATATATTGCTATCCATTGTTTTATTACGTACATCTTTTTGTCCGGCATTTCAAACTCATTTGTCCTTCGTTACACCCAGTCCTATTTTGTAACCCCAAATTCACCACAAAGGCATTCAACTTTTCTATATATGTTTCTGCATACTGAACGAAGTAACCACCCATATTATCGATAGACGTTCAACATCACATTCAAAAAAATTGCAAAATATTAATTTGTAGTCAATATCTTGTTCTTAACATTATTGAAATGAAGTCCTCAGAATTCATAATCGTAGATTGTGATGTCATCAGAAGGAGCAAAAGATTTACCCCAAAGACAACTTATGGTTTATCATCGCATAATGTTGACGCACGCAAACAATAAGTGAGGCTTTTAGTAAAACAGTCCAGTTTAACAATTGGAATGCCAGATCAATCGCAAATGTTAAAAAAAAAACTGCTTCGCGGACTAAAATATCACAGCAAGCAAATTAGATCTCACTGTAAAAATTTAATATTTAATTTCTGTTATAAAAGAATTTCTTTAATTTCGTTTACATTTTTATCTAATACTTCAAAAGTACTGCATAGTTTTGAAAGCAGAACTCATATTTTCATGGAATATTTTTGGCGTTGACTTAACGCTTAAAGGAAACAATTTTATTGTTTCAAGAGGACTTGCATCACGCCGGAAGCCAGGCTGGTACTGCAGAGAAACAGACAAAGCAACGCATTACGAATACAACGGAGTTGTTCGATGAATGGTAGAAGAGTCAAATCAATGCTTTGCTTGTAACTTGGTTAGATTTTGATAGCGATATATCAAAACGAGTGTCCAGTTGTAATGCCATTTCACAAATGAATTGTATACTGTACTTTCAAACCAACATTTTCGTGACAAGAACATCCTGAACCTTTCGAGAGGAACATCCTGAATCAGTAGCTCCACAGCGCCACGCCCCCTCCATCTCTCAGTGGCAAGAGCTCATGGCGGCATCTGCACATCGTCGCTGCGTCTCTCATCGCGCAACCCCTCCCCCTGACTCCGCCCAACCCCCAGCGCCTTCGGCCTTCGGGCGCCTCTCCAACGCCGCAGAGTCCCCCGCCCGCCCACCCTCTCACTCGCTCACCCGACCGCCCACCCTCTCCCTCGACCCACCGACCGCCCACCCCCTCATTCGACCATCTGCCCGCCCATCCCCTCACTCGACCACCCGCCCGCCCCTCACTCGCCCCACTACCTGCCCACCCTCTCACTCGCCCTCCCGCCCGCCCCCTCACTCGACCACCAGCCCGCCCCTCACTCGCCCACCCGCCCTCCCCCTCACTCATCCTCCCACCCCCTCACGCGTACTAGCTCCCTCGTTCACTTGACCAGTCGATGGTTAGGTTCACTCACCCAGCAGGTCCGCATTTGTCGCAGTTGTCTGATTCTCTCCATCATTAGGTAACCACCTACCTTTCTCCTTCACTATGTATCTGCCAGTCTGTCTAAACCACCCCCTTTATCCTTGGCCCTCTCTGTCGTCCTCCTTCACTAGGCATATACCTGCCCGTCGCCCTCACTATGTTCCTACCTTTCTGTCCGCACTCCCTACCTCCCCTTCTTGTCTCCACCTCTTGCCACATTCCTATCTGCTTCCATCTCTCACTACATTTCTATCTATGGTACCATCCCTTACCTTCCTTTGCCTGTTTCCTCCCTCACTTCATTCCTAATCTTCCCCTCCTCTCCCTTTTCTCTTCCTCTTCGTACCTATCTGCCTGTCTCGCTCACTCTGTATTTACTTGGAACGCAGTCAGTCGACTCATCCACTCGACCAGTCGTCCATTCGTCCCAATCAACTCACCCAATCTTCTCATAACAGCTGGAACTCTATTTATCCTCTCCTCCATTCCTTCCCATACCGACATCTTCATTTACCCTCTCGTGCATCTACGTTTACACTCGGCCAAGCTGGCTTCGTCTCCACTTGTGCTCGTACTTCTATCCGCCCTCCCAAACGCGACCTCGTTACGTACGTCGAACTCAATACCGAGCAAAAAACTGTGAAACATGTTAATGTATTTTTACTTCCGTTACATGCATTCTAACATTCCCCGGCTTTCCGCTCGAGTGCAACACAGAAATACTCGCACATGCATCGGAGTAAATGAATCCGAGTACAATGCAATTCCAATTTTACAATCTGCTTTTGTACACACGTTCACTGAACAATTGTTTCATCCATCGTAATTCAGAATTTAAGAAATATGCAACAAATGCACGTTTCCTAAAGGTACTTCATATTTATTTTCTCATGCGTACTGTAACTCTATTTTCCTGTTCCTTAGGTTGAAATTCATTTGGACCTAAGTGTGTTTAACTTCATCTGTATTACGTTATTTTCAGCATTGTGTTGTTTTTAATGTCACACATGGTCAAGAATCAAATATAGTCCAAATAAAAAGAAAGCATCTATTAAAAATTTTTGTTTGTGCTTACGTCAGTAATCTTTAGATACCAATATTAAGCAGATTTTCCTGGGGCGGTAGTGCTAATCCATCCATCAAAATTTCAGTGTTTTAAATCCTTCATTCAAGCTAGTTTCAATTTTTTATCTGAAGATTGTTGTAAAAATGTGTGAAAATATATTTTCAACTTATTTTTATATCACTTACTCAAATATCACTTCACAGATACAGACATGCTTAAATTTTTCATTAAAATATCAATTGTTTACATTACAGAGGACAGATTTTCTAGTCTTTTCTCTCAACTATCCCTCCACACTATCTCTTTCTTCCCCCTGTCTCTGTGTCTCTCCCTGTCTCTCTCTCTCTCCATTTCTCTCAGTCTCTCTCTCTCTCTCTCTCTCTCTCTCTCTCTCTGTCTCTCTCTAAGAGGAAGTAGCTTTCTTTCATTCATGAAGTTCGTGAGCTGAGTCTGTGAACTAGATCAGTTCCATCTATTGGCAAGGGTAGCGGTGTAGCATCGCCAAGAAATTGCTTAGGACATGAGCGGAAAGAAGAGCTTGCCCGCTGAAATTCTGCGCCACTCGCTTCTCTCACTCATCGTTTACATCAGCAATTCGATCACTACCCTACTTTCCTCATCCACGCTTAGCCCACTTTTTCAAAGTCAGTGGTTCAAAACAGTGTTGCTCACCACTTTCAAATACCGAAAACTTACAATGCACATCACCCAATGCAGAATTATAAAGCAGGTAAATAAATGTACAGCATTACATTTTTAAATGATACCACTAGTTTATGATGAAATAGTAGCACCGGTTCAAATGCGTCGACGAAATAAACCCACCCACGGGCATCACAGAAACGTAAACGGAAGAGATTTTTCGTTAACAGACAGATGTCAGAAATTCACATGATGGGTTGAACATCAGTGAATGTTTGTCCCCCGTGGGAATCAAGTTCATAGATGTACTCAGAGATGTTTTTCTTGATCGCTTCTGGCCTAATGCGACTAAAGCATCCTATATAATGAGCTATTAATTCCGAACATTTATTCCTGTATCCATTCTCATTCTCAGACTGAGCAATGAGGGGAGCATCCTCTTAATAAGTTCGATTTCCTATTGATCTAGGAAAGTCATCAACGGTTGATGGAGATACGGGATTCAACTGACAAGCTGCGAGACTATTGAGAGAATGTTAGTGTCTTGTAATAAGTTAACAGGAAAAGAGAAATTTGCCAAAGGAAGAACTTTGCTGTAAAAATCTGATATCTCAAAACTGGAGGAATATATTTATTTCCGAATTGAAAAGCTATAGAAAACGTTCACGTTATAAGACATTTATAAGATTTTTAAAAGAAAAGATTTGAGCGTTACTTCACAGGTATAATCGATTAATGCCTGCAACCGTTTAGTTATAAACGTGCGTAGTTTAATCTTGAGTAGGTATGAACAACGTTAATTTATAATTTATCTTGTTCTCAGATATATCACGATCACAAAAACCACGACAGCACGTACACAAAGTGACAGCATGCACACAAAGAAATTGTAAAACCATGTGAGATCGCACTGTTGAAAGAAGGAACTATCTATGTAGCACTTCAATAGGTATGAAAAACGATACCAAAAGAACCGCACTGATAATGGTTTGACAACCGATGCAAATACGAAATATCTTTCTATGATTAATAATAAAACAAATATATTTTTAGTACTTTTGGAAAAGTAATTTTTATATGAGATTAAGTGCCGACCTACAATTTGGCTTTCGGTGTTTTCCCCGGGTATCTTCTCCGACGGAACACCGCCCCAACCGAGACAAGCTTTAAATTCCCGTCCGATCTCTCGATATGTGTGGTAGTGTTGTGCATAGCAGTGTGTTTATTTAAGCAGTAAGAACAAGTAAGCTAAAGGTAAATACTAAGCAGTAACGAAACTACGGACAGGGTAACGGAGGAAAATATCGCGCGCGGTACGTGAACCATTTTTTACTATTCCAATCCGGCATTCGCCTGCTGATGATCGGAGAAACCACGGAAAACCGATCAGAGTAGCCGGTCTTTAACGTTTCTTCCGGTTAGAGGTTGAATTCGATCAAGCTATTTAGCTAGTGACGAAAATCTTTCCACTGTCGAGACTGGAACCCTAGAACCTCCTAGTCAGAGGCACTACAATGACATCAATTTAGTGCCCTGAGCGACCTCAGCCAGTAGCGGTTCTCTTCCAAATACCACCCGCCTTCAGCAGAGAAAAGTTGAGCTGGGCGAGCGGGGTGGCCCGAGAGCAAGATCATCCGTTTTTGAGACGCACTCTGAATTCAAACGTGAACATCTAGGTCAGGTCTGTTGGCCAGAGGTTGGTCGCTCTAATAAGGGTGAAGCTGTCAAGAAAGCTTGGCGTCTTAAAGCGTCACATTCAAGGGAGGGCCAGAGGAAGCAACGCAGAGCAAAGGCAGTTGAGCTCGGCGCGTGTGTGGGAATTTTTATTTAACACATTTATTAATTTTAGATAGATTGCATCGTTCAGTACAATCATTTTACCGATGTGTTTCATACTTATTATAGTTAAAATTGTAAGCTAACTTCTCTGTATATGTTTATTGATTACCAGCCGGAGTTGTAATAATTTATTTCTTGCTTGTTTTAATTATTATAGTGGTTTTAGTTATTAATTGTCGTGGTTAATATCTATGTGCGTTTTCCGGGTTAGTTTTGTGTCCAGATGAAGTCCCAAGTATTTTATGGGTTGTGATGTTGGGGTCCAGATGATGGGTGAGTGGTGTGGGAAGATAGCTTACTTAATCTTATTTGTTGTTTAGTGGTCGGAGTTGGAATAATTTATTTCTTGCTTGTTTTAATTATTATGGTGGTTTTAGTTATTAATTGTCGTGGTTAATATCTATGTGCGTTTTCCGGGTTAGTTTTGTGTCCAGATGAAGTCCCAAGTATTTTATGGGTTGTGATGTTGGGGTCCACGTGAGGAGGGAGAGGTGTGGGAAGGTAGCTTACTTAATCTATACATATTTGTTGATTCTATAAATCTATACATGTTTATTGATTAGTGACCGGAGTTGGAATAATTTATTTCTTGCTTATTTAGGTTTGATATCTATGTGGGTTTGTCAGGTTAGTTTTGTGTCCCGATGAAGTCCCAAGTATTTTACGGGTTGTGATGGTGGGGGTCCGGGCGATGAGGGGAGTGGTGTGGGAAGGCAGGCAGGCCGCCGAAACCCCGAGGCGATCGCCGGTGCATTTCCAGGATCTCATTCCTCCTCCACCCCACACCCCACCCCCCGCGCGTCGCGAGCTACCATGTCCTGCATTTTGAAAAGACGACGGACGCTTCCAGTACGTTGCGACTCTTTCAATACCGCCTCTTTTTCTCGAAAGGCTATTTCCATTTTAACAAGAAAATGATAGGTTTCACATTTCCGTTTATCTTCCATGTTTCCGCTTCTGTTTACAGGGCAGACAGAATATGATTGCCAATAAGAAAATACTTCAAAAGCTATTTATTAGGATGAAATGTACCACTGTTTATTTACAACACTGCAAAAATATTATAAAATTTACAAAAACATGCATGTTTATGAATATTGAAGTGCAATTACATTTTTTTAGAGGATAGAGGAAAAGAATGGTATATCATCTTCTCTATGTAGATGTTGTATGTTGTTTATGCATGATTCTGTACATAGATGATAGTACATTTGTCGTGGTTTTCGACAAAAGTAATAAACATTACAATGATTGGTTTTATCACATGAATAGGAAAAGCAAAGGAGAATGCAAGCGAATGGGTGTGTGAAATGAGTGGGTGGGTGTGACGTTATGTGGATAAAAGTTTGGGCCTGCGATGGTTTATAGGTGAATAGTTGGTAGAGTGAGAGTTTGGATGGGTTAATGATTGGTAGGATGAGAGTTTGGATATATTAGTGGTTGGTAGGATGAGAGTTTGGATATATTAATGGTTAGTAGAGTGAGAGTATGGATATGTCAGGGATTAGCAGTGCGTGGGGGTTTGTAGTAATCAAAGTGTGATAGTGCTCGTCGATGAACACTTCATAGAATGAGTGAGTGAGTGGATAAGTGAGAGGGGGAATGGGTAGGTAGATTGAATTGAATTGAATTTGCCTTATTTTACGTGGCGAGACTCAGGCCATGAGACCTGCTCTTCCGTCTGACCACGCAAATTTCGTTACACTCCTTTCACCTATCATGGGAGAAAGAAGGTATTACTTGGGCGACGAAACAGGCGATTTGAATTTAGCTCAGAGGCATCATTTAGGCTTGAGGATCTTTTACATGCAGTAAATGTACTAACATGGGACAGCCGGCTTTACTTCCCCTCCGAAGGAAGGCGTACGAAGGATTTTTTCGCCCTTAAAAATCCACGGCTTCGATCGGGTTTGACCGCAAACTTGGGTACAGCAGCCGATACGCTAACCGTACACCATCGCCGCCGCAAACACCATCGCCGCCGCATGGATATGTCAGGGGTTTGCAGTGTGTGGGGATTGTAGTAATCAAAGTGTGATAGTGCTCGTCGATGAGCACTTCATAGAATGAGTGAGTGAGAGGATTGATAAGTGAGAGGGGGAATGGGTAGGAAGATAAAAGTAGATTAAAGAATGGCTGCGTGAGCAGGCTAGTGGGTGAGTGGGCGTGGTTGAGCGTGTGTGGGTAAGCGCGTGGGACGACAGAACGCCTAATGGAAAGGGGGCGTGTCGCAACGGCGTGGCGGGCAGGGCGCGGAGCGGCGCTGTGTAGTGCCGCGTCGGCCAAGCGCGCCGATGAGCTCAGGCGGCCGGCGGTGGAGCAGGTTAATTTTACCCGCAGCGCCCAGCCCCGCTCCGCCCCGCCCCCGTCGCCCCGCGCGATATGACGGGCGCGCCGCTGCGGCGGGGCGGGCGGAGGCGGGGCCATTGTC
Organism: Teleogryllus oceanicus; assembly: GCA_964035755.1. Taxonomy (NCBI): domain Eukaryota; kingdom Metazoa; phylum Arthropoda; class Insecta; order Orthoptera; family Gryllidae; genus Teleogryllus; species Teleogryllus oceanicus. Next base: position 174,049,030 of record CAXIVR010000003.1, read on the forward strand.
GCAAGCGGCCCGTGCCACCTGCTCCGCGAGCCCCTAGTGGCGTTGCGTGCGCTATGAGGACGGGCGTCGTCCACACTGTACTCGGCAGAGTACGCGCTGCATTAAAGGGAGCGGTTGCTCAGGGCATCAACTGATGTCACTGCAGCGCCTCTCGCCGGAGGGCCCTAGGTTCGAGTCCTGATGGCGGCAGGATTTTCGACACTAGCTTTTCAGCTATGTTGAATTCATACGCAGTCTGGAGGAGAATTCTAGCGGCCGGCTGCTCTGATCGGTAGTTTTCCGTTTCTCCGATCAACACCAGGCGAATGCCGGAGCAGTACTCTAACAAACGCGCCACGGACCGCGCGCGATCCTTCCTTCCCCTTCCTTGTGCTATCCTCTCCTCTTACACACACACACACACACACACACACACACACTAACATGCACTACACTACCACATGTCGGGAGCTTAGAGCTTGTCCCGGCTGGGGGGCGTTGCCCCGCTGGTGGGAGAGTCCTCGTTAGGGGGGAAACCCCGCTAGCCGACGGTAGGTCGGCGCTTGATCTCGCCATCCAGCGGGTGAAGTTTACAGTCGTCTCCCGAGAAAAGCATGCACTTCACTTACGGGACTAATGACCAAAGCAGTTGACCCGCCTGGAATCACTAACCAACCCACCATTAAAGCGACGGATCATGTTATTTTTAGTTCGAATGAAGGTCATATAAAAACTATAATTTTTGACATGACACTTCTGGGAAGATGAAACTTTGCGTGCTTGAAATTTCATCTGAAATGAACTGATAAGATTTATATCTTTAAAATGTTATCCTGCGCACTGTTTTATGTAATAAAGTTTGATAAATATTGTGACACTGTTGTGACATGTCGATTTTGCGAACATGGATTTTAGCAGAGAGACTTCAACGTCTTATCCGGTATCGTTTGGATATAATACTTTTATATTTGTTACTAAACCGCTTGGTGCATGAAAATGTGGAATAGTGTAACAGACGAGAGTCGTTGTAAAGTGGGACGATTCAAAACAAGTACAATGTTGTATAAATGTGTATTTACTAACATTAACGAGAAATGCAATCCTACCACAAAGTAGTAACGCAATGCCAATTTCTAATATTATAATTGACTTTATTTTTCATAAATGCAACAATTTTAAGAACGTTTTTGCCATGTGTATGCATTTTATTTATAGTTAATAATCTTGCCAGTTTCCAAACTGTTAGTGACAGCACAAACAACAAGATAAAATAACTTCTAGTTTTTTACAAGGTAAGACAATTAAAATAATTATGAAAGAGAACTCATAAATTGTCCAATTAAAGCGTCAATTTGTCAAAACAGAGACAAAAATTAAAAATTAGTACAGAGGAGGAAATAACCATAGAAATATGATTTCAGGGCGCCAACACCGGATAGAAAAACCCATTTTATAACAGAATAGATAGAATCAATTTGTTTCCAGTATTGTTATTGAATAACAGAATTGTCTTTTAAGAAACAAACATCAAAGTAAAATTAATTATGTAATACCCACCATACATTTTTGCGTTAATTTACTGCATTCAAGTACAGACACCTCACGCACCAATACACTTCTATCCGCCTCACTCTCGAAACCCAATCATCCCCTCCAGCAAGGTAATGGTCTTTCCTAACTGGTTTTACTTTACAACACGGCAAGCTACGTCGTAAATCTACGAAGAAAATGTGGAGAAACTCAATGAAGAAACTGTGGAGGGATGGGTAAGAAATGCATCAGAGTATGAGTTCGGAAGCGAGCAAGCGAATGGGAAAAGAGATGGATGAGTGAGCGAAGGAGAAAGCGAAACAGTACAAAAACGAAGCAATGAAAAAACAACAAAATATTCCAATAAAAAAACCCGCAACATCCAAACACTCGCGAACTCGCATCCGCCACCCACCATCCCTTCCCTCTCAGCGAAGCTTCGGGGGACCGTCACCGGATGTACTCTTTACAAAACGGGCGGGCCCCAGAGTCGCCGCGGCGCGCGCCGCCATATGTCAAAAGCGGCCCCGGGGCGTCGCGACGCCACCGCCACCGCCGCCGCCGGCGTCGCCTCGAGCGCGAGCAGAACGCAGTCTTCTAGACGACCGTACAACATTTCATGTTTATGCAATTTTGCGCCGCCTTGCGCCCATGAATATGCATGACCGCACGCCGGCAGCAGTGAAAGGGAGGCAGCCGCCGCCGCCGCCGCCGCCGCCGGCAGCGCGACCGCCGCGCCGTGACACAGCGTCCGGACGTGACCTATTCGTTTCGGCGTCCGGGGGACCTTCGCCTGCTTCTCGTGCGAGCATCGCAAATCCAATGGGAGGGCAAGAGCTCGGGGGAAAACGTTTAACCAAACATTTGGCAGGGCGGAAGGAGGAATGTTTCCAGGAAAAACAGGTAGGTGAGTTTCAGAGTCAACGTGTGGTTGAGTGGTTGTGTGAGTGGGTGGTTGTGTGAGTGGGTGGTTGTGTGAGTGGGTGGTTGTGTGAGTGGTGGTTGTGTGAGTGGGTGGTGTGTGAGTGGGTGGTTGTGTGAGTGGGTGGTTGTGTGAGTGGGTGGTTGTGTGAGTGGGTGGTTGTGTGAGTGGGTGGTTGTGTGAGTGGGTGGTTGTGTGAGTGGGGTTGTGTGAGTGGGGGTTGTGTGAGTGGGGTTGTGTGAGTGGGCGGTTGTGTGAGTGGGTCGGTTGTGTGAGTGGGCGGTTGTGTGAGTGGGCGGTTGTGAGTGGTTGTGTGAGTGGGTGGTTGTGTGAGTGGGTGGTTGTGTGAGTGGGTGGTTGTGTGAGTGGGTGGTTGTGTGAGTGGGTGGTTGTGTGAGTGGGTGGTTGTGTGAGTGGGTTGTGTGAGGTGTGTGTGGGTGGTGGTGTGGAGTGGGTGGTTGTGTGAGTGGGTGGTTGTGTGAGTGGTGGTTGTGTGAGTGGGTGGTTGTGTGAGTGGGTGGTTGTGTGAGTGGGTGGTTGTGTGAGTGGGTGGTTGTGTGAGTGGGTGGTTGTGTGAGTGGGTGGTTGTGTGAGTGGGTGGTTGGGTGAATGGGGGGGTGGTTGGGTAAGTGGGTGGGTGGTTGGGTAAGTGGGTGGGTGGTTGGATGAGTGAGTGAGAGTGTAGGAAGACGCGTGTGTGTGTAGGGGCAGTGAAAATATGTTAATATGAGTCCATGAGTGAATAGAAGAGCGGGGAGTAAATGAGTGGGTGCAAAAAGAGCAAGGATGGGAGAAAGTGGTTGGAAGCGTTGGGTGAGACGGAGGGAAAGAGGGGGTGAGTTTGGGTTGGATTAGGAAGTGGATATGTAGGCGAGTGAGTAAATAGGTGGAAATTGAGTGTTTGAGTTAATGACTGAATGGCCGTTATGTGAGTATAATGTTGGATGGAAAGGTGAGCGAATGGACGTGTCAGGGGAAGAACAGAGAAAAGAAAACTTTTCACCAACTATATGTCTGTACAAACGAAAGGGTATCTCCAGGAAAAATCTCCGGCAGGGGCTGAGATGATGTCCACTTGGGCTTGAGAGTGGTACGATACGTTGTTTCTTCTGTGATTGCGGGAAGTGAAGGGGAATGTGAAATACTTTGGTTTTATTTATTTATAAATACATTTATTCAGTACAAGTATCCATTAATTTGCTTATTCTTATATTTATTTATTCGTTTATTTATTTCTTAGGGTTTTTATTTTCTTGTTATTTATTTATTAGGTGGAACTTTAACAACTAAGTTAATTGCGGTCCATTAGTGATCTAACTAGTAGGTGATAGTGATGGTAATGAAGATGTGAAGGATGGAAAAATGGAGAAAACAGGCGAACGGGAGACCCTCTATAAACACCTCCGAAAGCTCCTTTTTCGCTCCACAAATTCCATTTGGATTGTCGGGGATTGCACTCAGACCCAGCGGTGGAAGTTGTATGCGCTAGCCATAACGCGACGAGACATTCCCCCAAGATGGGTGGAGTATGATGTATGATAGCTGGTAGAATTGTGCCTATCCTGGCAGGGCTGGCGATGATGGAGATAATGACGTAATACGTGCGGACTGTGGATTTGATAATGGGACTTGCATAGATGACGGCCACTTAGAACGCAATGCAGACGGACACAAACTAGGAGGGAATGGAGAAGTCGCGGGAAGTAGCAGGAATCGCGTATGAAATGCTCATCAGCACTGAATAGAAATTTGCATTTTATTGTCTTTGTATCAGAGTCATATTTAATTGTATTGTATATTATATTAACGTACTACATTTAATAAATCAAAGCGTTATTGATCTGTCAAAAATTTGATCTACTTAAGGCTTTATGACCGGATGATAAAACTCTAGGTGCATCAAATTTACGAGTATGTATCTATCTGAGGGTATCAGGAATAGAGGAACTTAAGTGGCGATTTTGGCACCAACAGCGATCAAAATTTACGAGGCAGAGCGTCGGCAAAATCACAGCGTGACCGCAGGATGAATAGTTGTGGATAGTCGGGTGTACTGGTAGAGTGGCGTACGACAAAAAAGCGATACTGAGAAAGATGGAGCAAAAAGGCAAGACAATCAAAATCAAGTGACGAAGGAAATATAACGGCAATGTAAACTAACGATGCATCCAGAAGAAACAACTCCGAGGACAAAAAATCCGTCAGGTGGGAAAATAGTTCAAAACATCAGTCTGTCAGGTCCTAGGTTCGAGTTCCAACGGCGGCAGGATTTTGACGATAGCTTTTCACTTAGATCGAATTCAGTCCCTGTCTGAGGGAGAATTCTAACGGCCGACTGCTCTGATCGGTAGTTTTCCGTGGTTTCTCCGGTCAATACCTGGCGAATACCGGAGCAGTAACCTAACAAATGTGCCACGGACCGCGGCCGATCCTCTTCCTTCCTCACATCTTACACACACACACTTACAGTAACACTACACTACTGCACATGTCGGGAGACCGGTCGGGGTCTTAGAACTCGTCACTGCTGGGGTGGTGCTCTACTGGTAGGAGATACCTGGTTGGGGAAAACCCCGCTAGACGACGGTAGGTCGGCGCCGGCTCTCGCCATCCAGTGTGGGAAGATCACTACCACCTCCCGATAAAAAGTGCACTACACTTACGGGACTAATGACCTCGGTAGTTGACGCGCCCGACATCACTAACAATTAATAAATCTAAAACCATTTCTGACGTTAGGTGTTGGTTATTGCATAGTTGGTTTAGGTGCATATTAATGAATATGTGCAGATATATGTATATGTAGGCATTTACCGTATGTGATTGTACGCATGTTCACATAAATGTTTATTTATCAATTGTCTTTTGAATGTGATAGGTAAGGGTCGTGGTATTATTTTTGTAAAATTATATTGTACCATATATATTTCTGTATTCTGTCGTGTCCCACTTCATACAAAGTTCTGCTCTATCTGCAAGTTCTAAGTAATGCATACGCATATAATTAGCACAAACGGAAACGACATCGAGTTCGAGATCCAGGGTCAGAGAAATCAAGGGAAGAGGACAGGCAGCGTAATATAAAATAGTGTAGTGCCACGAACGGGGAGTACAGGTGGTTGAGATGAGAGTGAATAGTAGTGATGGCTATGCAAGTCAGACGAATTAGCATTGTCAACAAGGAAAGGGGAGAGGATGGTGAGGAGAGATACAACAGGTTGTCCTGGGGAATAGAAAGAAATACACTGGAGTGAAATACATAGTGTAGCGAAACGCAGAGGAATGCGAGGAGTACTACGATGGATAACGGGGGGAGGGGAGCGGAATGTAGTGATGGATTGGGGGGGGGGCTCGCAGGGGCGGAGGAGATGGCGGCAGCGGTATGGGAACCATTTCCGGAAATGGGATTTGAACGTGGAACCTCCATACCGCTCTCGGACCAGATGCGCGACTGTGGACCATGAACTTAATTAAAAGATAACATCCCCTCCCTCCACACCTCCCCTCCCCATCCTGCACCCCGTGCGCAGGCGCCCCCGCCACACCTCCCTTCATTCCCCCTCCATTTTACACAGCCCCGCCGCACCCGCCTGCTCGCTTCGCACAGCCTCACCCCGCCCCAACGCACCCCTCCCCAACTCAGTGAACCCCACCCCAAGTCAACTCACCCCACTCAACGTATCCCATCAAACTCACCGCACCCAACTCATCCCGACTTTCCCTGGTCCATCCCTCACACCCAGGCCTCAGCTCCGTTATCTCTGCCTTTCTTCCACCTCCTCTTTCCCCACCGTCCCGTCCCCACCCCTCTCCTCCTCTCACCCCTCTTTCCATCCGTACCTCGTTCCAGACTTCACCCCTCCCCCATCGGGGAAGGGAGATCGGTAGAGTGTGAGGTCGTGTACTGCAGTATCTGCGTTGCGTTGGTTCTTTCCGCAGATACGCGTTGCAGTCGATTTGTCTGTTCAGCGATGTGGCTACAGCGAACGTTCTTTATCGGACCCCTCTGAACTCGACCGCCGTGTTTTACAAATTTTGGCAAAAACACAGGCCATGCTCGGGCAGGAAACAATTTAGCGAGAATGACGTTTACTCTGGAAATCGATAAAACCGTGTCACTATCTTGTGACTGTTATGGAGGATGTCACATCAATACCTTGAGATATGTTTTTTACAAAGCACAAATTCATTGGAATCTATTCCATTATCCCGATGGATCCCTATTTTTCCGTCAACGAGCAGTGCTATAACAAACTGAACTTTTAACGAATTAATAATAAATGATATTCTTAATAAATCAAAACAATTTTTTAGATTGATTACTAAGATCAGACATGATGATTACTGATGTTATTTTACGCGCGTGTAATCGTGAACAGGTTTGCTGTTTTGCAAACGCAGATACTAACTTTGCATGGGATGAAGCAAGTTTTATTAAAGTGAATACAAAGACACGTGGGATAAACACACTTAACTTTTTTTCATAATAATACATTTAATTTACGTTTACATAACAAGTGCTTTGTGCAAGCGTCGTTAAGTTTGAGTATTAGTTACAAAATATCTGCATAAGAAAAGCTATGACATACTTTTAATTTGAATTATTTGCATGAAACGAAGCATACAATTTTCATAACACTTACATAACAATTTAAATAGTTATTTTTACTAGTAAGAATGTGATAATATCTTTCTTGTGTTTTCTAAGGTTTTGCACGTAAAAACGCGCGAAACATTAGATAGTAACGTAACCAAGAAGAACTCTTCCAAGCTGCAATTTTAATCTTAGTATTAATAGTTACACGAAGTGTCAGTTGTTTTATATTCAAATGTGTTTGTATAATGTAACTATTATCCCGAAATTATAATTATACTCTTTTCGGATTTTTTCAAAAGCTTATTTATAAAAATTTTTAATTTCTTTAATTTTAAAATAATAAAATTTGATAATTCTTGTGGTATTTGCGTAATATGTTATTTTGTGAAAAATTTAAATTAATTTAATTTTTGGATTGCGAATCACCTTAGTTGCCAAAAAATGTAAATTTAATTATTTTATTTCTTACCATTCGATGACTTTCTAAATGATTGACATTTTTGTATACTACTAGCTGTCTCATTTGCTTCTTCGTGTACTTTTATTATTTGTAATACTTTTTGAATTATTTCCAAGCTTGGAAAAGAAATCTTCCATTTGGATAATTCTACTCGCTCAAAATGTGTTATTTTTTTTCCTTTCTCCGTAGGGAAGCACGGGGTACATTAAACCACAGGGTACTGTGAACCATTGGGATTATTTTTGTTGTTATGGAGGGAAAATTCATTTGACCATGCAGAATGTTTGGCATCACTGCCAAGTGCTCCTCGTGAAGACTGCAAATAGCTGCCTACGATACGCACTGCTCTATTTGATACTTTGATACATGAGCTAAACATTTCGTGGTTTTTACGAAGTTGAAAAAATATCTGTATATTTTTGGCATTGTGAAAAACTGTTAATTTTTTTAAATCAAGAAAATGAGTGATTCTCTACCTTTCAATTATAATGACTGCAGTTATATTTATCTTTTGTCACACTTGTGCACACTCTTTTGGCACAAGTTCTCTTTTGACTCGAACTTTGTTTTCTCAATCGTAAATTATAACTTCGTGAAATTGCCAAGTCAGAAGCTTTCTGATCTTTTGATCTCTTATTTATAAAAAAATAATTTTTTGTACAACTGAATTACAAACCACCCTTTTCGGTTAACAAAATCGTTCATAATATGGCATATTATGACACGAATCATTATGTCATCGCTATTTCTGTAAGAAATATGAGCCATCACTGACATAATAGTCACAGAAACCTTTTATTATCCAGCTATGGTGTATAAAGAAGGCAATGTACCTTGCAAATTGTTTGCAGTGTTCGCAGTAAAATCAAGTATGTTGTGAAAAACATACATAAAAAAACTAATTTATGAATTTATTACTCCTTTAAAATTATATGTTGCTTTAATTTAGTAATATTTAACAATATTACAAGAAACATCCACTTAACTCTTTTAAATATTAATTGTACAGTTGGATAAATTTGTTCAAGATTCTCCACAAGATGTATTTAAATCCAAAATGCTTGTTTTTTCTCTTTAGTTTCTGCACTAACCAAAATCATGTTAGCTATTTTAATCTTATTATTCATTGACTCTTCAATGAATAACAAGATTAAAATAGCTAACAACATTTAGCTACATTTGAAGATCGCCATCCTCCACGACGTTTAAGTGTAGCAAAACCACTATTATTGGCGAGAAACGTCGCAGATGGCCTCCTAAACGAATTAGAACCTTTAGCCTTGGTGTAACGTGTATGGGCACTTCCCCCAAACTCCTGCTTCAACAGATTTGCAGGAAAAAAAGACTTGTTAAAAGTCTTAATAGAGCGATATCAAGGGCAACGGTCTTTTTATTTTGATGACTTAGAGTGCACAACTTTTATGTCTAGTGTTCCGAGTTCCGAAAAATTCAAACATAAATGTTTGTAAAGGTGCAGTTACTTTTCTTGAATTGGATCCCATAGTTTCAAAAATTAAAAGTACAGGTATGATAGGTGACGGGTCTAAGTATAAATTAATTATGTCACGTGTCATTGGATTCTGTCCTGAATTTCTAGGCCCTAGTCAGCGGTGTCTCTGGTGACTTCTATGCAAATTCTGCAGTCGCACCCTACTAAACGGACCAAAGACTAAGCATACTATTAGTTTTTCAACTCCCATTGTGTAATGCTGTCATTTGTTGACTGCAGCCAGTTGCATAATGATACTCATTCCGATACATATTTCATTATGATACAGGTTCTTCATCAGTCACAGAAGTTTATAAATCAAGTATTGACAATTAAACATTGATAATCTTTCTAGTAAATATTTTGTTCGATTGTGTACATTAAAATTGCATTTGATATTACAGTATGCTTGTCAGTTTTAATTTCTTTTACTGTTAGTAATTTTTTCGAATAACATTATTTAGAATAAATTGGATCGTAATTTCACTTTGATCCTACTTGACTAGCGCAGTACTCCCTCACAGGCGGACTGGTAACCACAGCCACCTGCGGGAGCATGCGGGAGCATGCGAGAGCAGGGAGATGTGGCCTTGGCTGAATCCTACATGTCAACTGCCGCGAAACGATTCAATGTAAAAGTTTAACTTATAGAAGTCGTAGAAAAAGTACCGCAGGAAACTCGATGTAATGGGTAATTAATACACTCCTGTGAAGTTTACGATCCTCCCTCGTACCTCGCTCGTCTCGTAATATCACATTCATGTATTAATACTCATCATTACATCATCGTTTCATAAGTTCTATTTCCATTCATCCTTCGATTTCCATCATTCATACGCATTCATCCCATTTCTTCACATCATCATCTTCTTCTTTCTCAATCCGGCATGTAGGGGTGCAAATATATAAATGATCTTGGCTGTCCGAGTGACGCTGCGTCGGCTGTACCCAGTGACGCCGAGATCATTTACATGACTGTGACTGCGGAAGCCTACGCATTCACGGGTGCAAATATTGTCCTAGCCCATCCAGCCATAACCGGCGTACGCTGATCCTGCGGACCCTGACGATGCGTGCGACACGACAGGGGAAAAGATAAGATATTGATAGATGTTACGAATGACTGTGACCAACGGTAGTGTTCAGGAATTCATTTGGAACTAACAGTTAGGAATACTATACTTGTAGGGAAAAATAATACTTTTATTTCATTTATAAATTTAGAGACGCATTTCTAACTTTACGGCCAATAATATGCTGATACAGTGCCTCTTTATCATCTACAAGCACTAATTACTTTTCTTTTCTCTCCGCGATCCTCCTGGCGGCAACGCAGCGAACTATTTGTTCTCAAGAAATTTTTTGAATTTTATATTTTACTAAAACGTGAATAAAATATAATTAAATATTACACAAGACAAGATAATTTATCTATTCGAGACAAGTACCTTATTAACTTCTCTTGTCACTCATGAAGTAACTCCTTCCTCTCGAGATAAAATAAATCAAACCTGGTAGAAACCGGAACCTGGTAATAACGAAAAACTGCATTCAACGGACAAATATGTCGTCCCGTACGTTTGGTATATACAGTTCATGTAAATTATACATGCTCTTAAATGAACCTGCTAAACGCGGAAACGGAAAGTCTTTTTCAATTTATTTTGAGCTGTCATCCTAGCGGTTCCGGAAATGGGAGGTGTCAGACGAAGAAATGACCGCTTGGAACACGCAGTACAATGCGATGCGTTAGAAGTTGACAAATTCCCAGAGTGGAAAGCCGTTTCCAATGACCCAGGTGCTGTCCTTTCTCTCCCAGCCCAAGCTCAGAACATTTGTTGCAGTCTTAGTCAAGTGTTACGAGTCTTTAGTTAAGTACGTACCGTGTCTCTGGTCTAGTTTTACGTGAACCATGAGTTCGGAGAAGAGGAAAGTCTTGATACTGAAAGAACGTATGGAAGTGTTTAGAGTGCAAAGAAAGAAGAAGAGTGTAGTCCACGCAATTTGTAAAAAAATTGGAGTAAAGAAGTATATTCAATTTTTCAAGAGAAAGAATCTATTATGGACAAATGGTTGCTAGGAAATTCTTCACTCTTCCAAGGAAGGGAAGCTAAAAATGGAAACGAAAGCGTTAACGATCTCACATGGGAAATGTTCGTCGCAACGTGGGCAAAGGACGCGCCGATTCGAAAGTCTACTTTACAAGTCAAGGCGTTTTTACAAGTTAGGCAAGAGTGATTTTGAGGCTTCAAACGCATGGTGCAAGAAGGGACATCAAGTATCTTGCAAGACAGTACGCGGAGAAACAAAGTACAGTGATCAAAATGCAGCAGGGGAGTGGCTGAAAAGAATTCTTGAGACCACATCTAGGTACAATGAGATGAACATTTTTAATTTCAACAAAACGTCTTTGTTGCATTTTGTATGAACTAAAAAGGTAATTTCATTAAAACAATTATTTCGTGACGAACTGTACTTTTTGGCTTTGTAAATTTTGAAAACCTGATAAAAACGGAAAACCGTCTTTAACGGAAATTTCAATCAGTCTCGTGCTCTTCCGTTATGAGCCGTTTTGACCGTATCTCTTTCTTGTCGTGAATTATAAATTACCTTTCCATCAGGGGACATACCTCTAGGAGAGGACGATTCCAGTCCATTCGCCCCCCAGTGGTACCCAAATGGCGCGTGGCCCCGAGCAATGCGTTCGCGTGCGAACCGGCTTCAAGCGCGAGGGTAAGCCGCAGCGCTATGCAAAGCAGGCGCGTTGCGCGAAGAAGCCGGCCCGGATTACCGCGGCTCTGCGCGAGGCCTCGCAAATATATTCAAGGCGTTTTATATGGAGCTCCCGAAACTAATTAGGACGTTAATGGAAAGCCCGGGCTTGAAAAATTCAAATGTTCAGGTGAACTAATGAAATCTTAAATTTAAGGACTGGCCGAGACTTCTCTTTGAAGCTGATGAACAAGATGTGTAGAGGTCGAATTTTAATTGTTGGAGGAAGTATTTTAAAATAAGTTCACCTTTGAAATACACGGAAGGTCAATTTCATTTACGTTCCTTATATTGTGCTATAAATATATCGTCGAGAATTTTCGGAATCTGAAAAAGTTTTAGGAAAATCTAAGTCTTTTGTTTCAGCATTAACAAGCTAGTTCTTCTGTCGTGTAAAATGTTTTATTAAATATTCTGCCTTTTTTTTATTTTACGTCAAAAAAACAGTTAAAAACTGCGTATGACGTGCTATGGGGAAAAGTGAATTGTGTGCACATTTTCAAAATTCTGTGATCCCTACACTAAGTTATATACTACTTAAATTTTGAATTTTTGAATTTTTGAAATTTTAAAAAAAAAAAACTCCCATGTAATAAAATCTATTTTCAAGGATAAATAAGCAATAAATTTTGAATTTTGAAAGGGAGAAAAAAAACTCTCATGTAATAAAATCTATTTTCAAAGATAAATAAGCAATAAATTTTGGCTCTTATTACTTCCGGCCGCGACAACATGGAAACGATAATTTGAATAATTGTATTTCCCACTGAATTCTAGAAAACGTGCACAGAAAATGAAGTTACATTTATGTCCAGAAGCAAAACAAGGGGCCATCTCAGCATTTGCTCAATGGATCAGGGAAACTGGACTAAAAACCTGATCGAGATGGGGGTCATTGACCCGGAAGCTGTAGTACAATAGTTGTTACAGGTTGTTTATACTCATTTATACAGTCCAAATGGTAAATAATGCATTATGTATCATTGTTAAAATTAATGTTACTTTTCTTGTGATGCTCAGCATTTAGCAAACTCCCACTACATTTTGTTCAAGTCATCATTTCTCTGCAATATGTACATATAGTATATCCCATAAGCAATCTAGAGTGAAATAGAAAGGAACCCAACAACAGATAAATATTTTTTAATGAGTTAGAAAATCAGCTCATAACACAAGAAAAGGATTTCCGTGGGTTATGGAAGAATACACTCCAAATTTATGCCATAGAAACTGTTCTAAAACGAAACAAATGACAGAAGAGAATTAAGTTAATAAAACAGAATATACAGTTTTCTGTTTACTGTGAACAATAAACAAAAAAGGGGGTTTTATTTTACTTTTACGTCTGGGATGCAATACTAGAGACCATTGCGGCATATGCCCTAGCCAACTCGCTTGGTATCGATATTAGCAAGCTCTGAACGTGTTAAGAGCTTTTTTATCAACGCATGTTCAATAAAACATATAACAACACATTACAATTAAGATATGAATTTCCAAACCAATTTTTCTGTTAAAATATCAGATTAAAATTATTGTAAAGAATTTTTATTTTACACACCCGTCGTTCTCTTTCATATTATATTGGAACGATTTGTGATGAAAACGATTAATTCATCATAAGCATTCTCTGTTAATTAGTATGTAAACGTGGAAAATATTGACAATTTTTTTATAAATGAAAAACTTGTGTTGTGTAACAATGATAAGCTCTTTCATATGATTGAATTCCTGGCTAGCACAAAACTCGCAGCAGAATATACTTATTTCATGTTAAAGTGTTAGACGTTTTGATTTGCATTGTAGGTGTAGATTGAAGCAAGTCGTGTAATGTAGTCAATTATTCAATGTAGATTTTCTACTGCATATTTTAAATGAATTCATTAAACAAATGAACTTGTGTTAGTTCGAATGGGATGAAACGCTTTTGAAATTATCCCACTATTGACAGACTTAATTTGATAGTATGTTTCAGCATGTGTGCATATTATTCATAAATTCAATTGATATCTATCATTTTATTCAGCAAGCATTGTATAAAAATATAAAATTGTTTACACAAGTACAGTTGAATGTTGACATTTTAGTTTATATTAATGCATACAAAAAAATTCTAAAAATGTATGGTCAATATCACTTGAATATATTATGAATAATTAGATAATTAAAATCTTAATGAAGATCTTAAGATCTTTAGATCTAAGAATGATCTTAATGAAGTTCCATTAAGTCCTACGTTTCAAATACCCATCCATAATTCGTGTTTGTTAACCTTACAAATTATGTTAATGTGTACGTAAACTATATTTGGATATCACTGTTTCTAATTAACATTTGTATATACAATTAAGTCAATCAATGTACTTGTTGATGTCTCGTGTTAGACACAATTGCTTCATTTCAAGTAGACTTGTAATATATATTTATATTGTTAGTATATAATTTTTAATTTAAAGGCCAAGGCCCATTAATTCTAAAGGTCGATTGCCAATTATTTTATGAGAAAATTTGTGTATGTATCAATGTAATTTTAATTGTCAACATTCAACGGTACATACATACATAACTTTGTATTTTTATGAAAGGTCTGGTGAATAATATGGTCATATCAATTGAATGTAATAAGACATAATTTAAATTACATTGACTTCGCCGGGGAAATTGTTCTTACACAAGGCGGTCAGGTTTAATCAAGGTCACAGGCTTGAACGCACAAATGAAGTACCTCCCGTATTAATATTCATTGAAAAATTCATGGAAGAAAATCACTGCAGTTTGTTGATAGTAGTTCCTATCCCTTCAAAACATGACTTTATAATGAACTCTCTTTAAAATTCATCGGATTTGATACTTTTCCTAGCTTTGCTTTAGATAGGATTCGCGAGAACTTTTATACATTGCTTCGTATAAGCGCATGTATCACGAAAACATCACATTTTCTACGACGTATATTAAGTTCTACCTGAACTAGCGTATTTACATACATCTGAAATTTAATGAATTGCAAATGCAGTCACAAAAATAGTTTTTTTTTGTTTTGAGTAGGACGCAGTATCACTTTTTTCTTATACCTCTCCGGCTCTATTAAATGTGGAATGTAGTTTCCATTTATGTTGTATTTACTGAGTAAAAAATATTGTGTAAAAATATTGTGTATACTGTGTAAAAAATATTCTTAATATTATTATATATTAACCAGTCTCCTTCAAAACAAATCTGCCAATAAATCTCTTGACTCCATATACGCAACAAAACCCGTAACAGTAAGTTATTTTAATTATTCTCTTCATTATAAACTTATCTTACATTACGTATATAAGAATATTTATATTTTTATAAATATATTTATAAATGAAAATTAATATTATTTTGCAACAAGGGAAGTGCAAACGAAAGATAAATGGCACAATGAAATAAAACTATACTGGACGTCAGCTAAAAATATTGGAGATTGAATATTAACAATTCAACATGTAACAATAAGAAACCAACGGCTTCAAACAAACAGAAGTTGGTTTTAAAACTTTGAAGTAAGATAACTGAAAAATCCTCATGACATTATGGTGAAAAGGAACTCGGTAGTGTCAGCACATTATTCAACTCAATTGTGAGGAGTAATTCCCAATGGAAAATATATACCCTCTCTAAGATTAGAGAAACTTTTAAGAGGTGGACTAGAGAGTTAACCAGAAGGCAGATATGGAAAACTCATCTGACTCTCAACCATTCCATCAGCCCCACCCCTATACTGAAAATATGAGAGAACCTTCTCACATTGCAACATCAAACATTTATTCTGGACAAATTGAACTAAGAAACAAATCAATAGATGAAATGAAGATTAGTAGCTTATTTCTTATCATAGATTTCTACAACGTGGAAAAACTTCAACCCTACAAAATTCTAACCCCAGTGATAACTCTAGTACCACCATCTATCTTTTGCTTCACAAAATTATGGTGACAGACACTGCCACATTCCTGCAAAAGGAGTGCAGTTACATGCAGAAGCATCAATATCTCCAGCTGTTATTTTTGGCTGAAGTGTTCACAAAACAGCATTTTTCACTTTTCATTCAACGGAAATCACATTGTTGCAAATAGCATTGCAATCACAGGCCAGCAAAATGAGCTAGTGTTGTTAAAACACATGTATTCTTGCCCACAGTGATGGTTACGTAATTATTATTTTACCTCAATTTCTGTCTGACTAACAGATCTCACTCATTTTTTTAAACTCGTTATAAATCGTAGACCATTAGGTGCGAAAACAAAATATTTTCAAACAAATATCAACACAATTTGACAACTAAAACTGCGTTTCATACTGATATATCATGTCCCAACAATGATACGGAATTCAAAGAAGTAAGTAAAACCCACTTATTTTGACGCGGTTCAACATTGAACTTCTCAAATGCCAATTGCTGCATTGTTGTCTAAGGTAGTATACAGTGGCACCATATAAGTTGAAGAAAAGTTCATACAAATTTATGGTACTAAATTTTTTCAATTTTTCTTTTATGTTACATTTAAACTGTATTTTTAAGAGAGATAACCTAATTAGGTAAATTTCAATTAAGGTTCATTGAAAGAAAATACATCAATACTTTGTGAATTCAAAAGCATTCAAAATTAATTAAAAAAAAAAACAAGAAACAAAAAAAAAATATGAAATAATATACAAATTTTAACTTATGTAGCACCCAACTACCTCCATATCTCAAAATACGTTCACGAAATTGGGAAAATGCAAAGCCGGCGATTAGGGTTGGCTAATACCTTTAATACTAATACTTTTCCAAAATTGAACATGAACTTATTTGAATACCTGTTTGTGAATAACACATTTCTTTAACAAAACATTGTATCTTCACAATTGTAGTTGTAGAAAGACGCCGAAAAAAATTAAAATTTTTGCAATTCTCAAAAAATCAGGAATATTAATGAACATGAGACCTGCACCATTCTCTTAAGCGTTCTATACGCTAACCGATGTCAAAATTTAATAAAAAAGTGCCGTATTTTCAAACAACTGAACATGACATTATTTGAATATCTGTTGATGATGAACACTCTTTATTAAAAAAAAAATTGTAGGCACACCCAAAAAAAATTTGAACTTTTGCAATTTTAGAAAAATCAGA
Organism: Teleogryllus oceanicus; assembly: GCA_964035755.1. NCBI lineage: Eukaryota > Metazoa > Arthropoda > Insecta > Orthoptera > Gryllidae > Teleogryllus > Teleogryllus oceanicus. Next base: position 174,065,925 of record CAXIVR010000003.1, read on the forward strand.
TTTTCAAACGAACATGATGTCAGCATATTTCTTGTTAAGCGTCTATTACGCTATCCAATAACAAAATTTAATTACGACATTTGGTGCATCGTTTTAAAAATGTCCCAAGGGCTTCATGTAAAGTACCCCAAAAAAATAAAATATCAGTTTCAAATTCAAGGGCCCGAGACATCAGCCAGATCGATTGGGTTATATCAATTTTGGAGGAAAACGGATGAACGGTTTAGACGCTAGCGTTATTCACAGACGAACCGACGTTTTGCGGTCATTTGATTTTTCGGTATCAAGGACACACAAGGCATTGTGGCTACACCACGTAGGATTTCTTTTTACAAATTTAGCAACTGGGTTTATCCATGTTTCTATTACCAGGACTTGGCAATAAGAGGTTTTCTACCGAAAATTCGTTTCTTTTCCTGCAGCATTATCTTTATTGACAATATCTTTTTTGAGTAAGCGGTAGCGAGAAAGTAAACTCAGCCCACCCGCGGACAAGTCAGCGACGGCGGGAAACTATATCAAAGCAAATGAGTGGAAGCTACATAATATATCATGCTGTTAAACATCTCTATTATGTTAGTTGTTAAACTTCATGTGACAGCAGTTATAAATTGAGCCCATTGTTGCCAATCGAATAATAATTTCTTCCTTTAATTGAATTTTGCGCATAATATGCCATACCTCATTCATTTTGATTTGCTTTATTCCACAAAACGCTACTCCCATGGCCATGAAAAAATAGACACTTGTATGAGCTGTCAATGACAGCGCTGGAACGATCTCAAAGCTCACATGCGAATGGTAAAATAGTACTATTTCATCTAGAGCTGCTACAATCGTTATCATGTTGGTTAGCTGTACAATTACACGTGTCAGCAGTCATCAATCTGAACATTCTCGTAATGGACAAGAAATTGTTTTCTCTTTGAATCGAATTGTGCACAGTGGATTGCTTTTCTCATCAATCGTAAGTTCAACTATGATAAGAAATATTGCAACTACCGAAAGACAAAACCGCACACTGGCAGAGAATAATTGATAATGGAGCACTCGTAACAGCGGGAACGATTTTAAAGCCTATGAGCGAACTTCAAAGATTGTTTTACAGAGCTGTTGAGCTTGCTTACATATTATTTACCTGTTGAACAATAGGCATACATCAGAAACTTTCTTATGAAACGCGAGTTGTAAATCGCCATCATTATCATGAGGAGTTTTTTATTGTTTGTAGTCGGCATAATCCGACGTCCACTGCTGTCAGTTATATCTGCGATTATACAACCAGGATAACCTTATATAGCTAACTCTCATAGCAGACAGCTGTAGCCTTTAGACTCAGAGATCTCGGTACACAATGGCCATTAACATTCTGAAGGCCCTTATTTATTTATTTATTTATTTATTTATTTATTTATTTATTTATTTATTTATTTATTTATTTATTTATTTATTTATTTATTTATTTATTTATTTATTTATTTATTTATTTATTTATTTATTTATTTATTTATTTATTTATTTATTTATTTATTTATTTATTTATTTATTTATTTATTTATTTATTTATTTATTTATTTATTTATTTATTTATTTATTTATTTATTTATTTATTTATTTATTTATTTATTTATTTATTTATTTATTTATTTATTTATTTATTTATTTATTTATTTATTTATTGGGCTCGCCGTCGTCAAGGAATAATACTGCCGCAACAACATGGAAACGATAATTTGAATGACTATATTTCCCAAGGAATTCTAGAAGACGTGCACAAATAATGAAGTTACATTTATTTGATTTGATTGATTTGATTTTTTCGTGTTTCCGGGCACGTCAACTGCTTTGGTCATTAGTACCGTTTGTGTAGTGCATGATTTTTTTCGGGGTATGCGCGGTGATCTTTCCCCGCTGGATGGCGAGATCCGGCGCCGACCTACCGTCGGCTAGTGGGGTTTCCCCCTAACCAAGACTCTCCCACTAGCAGAGCACCGCCCCAGCCGGGACAAGCTCTAAGCTCCCGATCGGCCTCCGGGAATATGTGGTAGTGTAGTGCATGTTAGTGTGTGTGTGTGTGTGTGTGTGTGTAAGGGGAGAGGATAGGACAAGGATGAGGAAGGACAGATCGCGCGCGGTCCGTGGCCCATTTGGTAGGGTACTGCTCCGGCATTCGCCTGGTATTGATCGGAGAAACCACGAAAAACTACCGATCAGAGCAGCCAGCCGCTAGAATTCTCCTCCAGACAGCGACTGAATTCGACCCAGCTGAAAAGCTAGTGTCGAAAATCCTGCGGCCATGGGGAGTGGGAACCTAGGACCTCCCGGTCAGAGGCGCTGCAGTAACATCAGTTGGTGCACTGAGCTACCGCTCCCGGTGCGTGCTCTTGGTGCGAAAACATCTAAGTAATCGCGACACTCACAAGTGGAATCTTAACTAAATTGTTTTCTCTTCTTCCGACATAAAACGCTGCTCGGTATGCAATCGATGTAGGCCTTCTCGAATTGCCCAAGTTAAAAGAAGTTAAACTACGATTCGGATGCGAGGAATTTCCGATCTCAGATAGAAATCAGGCTATATCTTGTCAAATATCTCTAATTAACTGGGAAGCCGATGTGAAGGAAACGTAACCGCGGGATGCAATTAGAGTATACCGTCTCAGGTAGCCCAAATTGAAAGGAGATTAACTCGTATTCGGATGTGAGGAAAACTCGACCGTGGGATGCAATCGTTTTATACCTTCTCAGATAGCCACAATTAAAAGAAGATTAACAGAAAAGCTAGTATTAGATTACTGCAGAATGCAACCGGACTATGCCTGCTCACAAATTGAAAGAGATATATCTGAAAAGCGGATGTGAGGGAATTCTGATGGCGGAATGAGATCGGGCTATGCCTTCTCTGATTGCCAAAATTGAAAGGCGAGTAGCAGAAAAGCGAATAATAGAGAAAGCTGACCGCCGGATGCAATCGGGCTGTCTTCTCAACTCTCGCAAATTTAAACAAAAATAACTGTAAAGCGGATGGGAGGGAATCCTGACCGAGGGATGCAATCGGGCGATCCCGTCCACACCCAGAGTTGCCATCGGAGCAGCCCGCGCCGGCGAGGGACGATCTCACAGTCGTGGGGCCGCGCCGTTGCCAGGTCGCCCGCAAATTGAAAAGAAAAGGAGGAAAACCTGACCGTGGGATGCAATCGGGCTATGCCTTCTCAGATAGCCCAAATTGAAAGGAGACTAACAAGAAAGCGAATAATAGAGAAAGCTGACCGTAGGATGCAATCAGTCTGCCTTCTCAACTCTCGCAAATTAAAGCGGATGTGAGGGAATCCTGACCGCGGGATGCAATCGGGCGATCCCGTCCACACCCAGAGTGGCCATCGGAGCAGCCCGCGCCGGCGAGGGACGATCTCACAGTCGTGGGGCCACGCCGTTGCCAGGTCGTCCCGCAAAATGAAAGGAAATGAACTCGTATCCGGATGTGAGGAAAACCTGACCGTGGGATGCAATCGGGCTATGCCTTCTCAGATAACCCAAATTGAAAGGAGACTAACAGGAAAGCGAATAATAGAGAAAGCTGACCGCCGGATGCAATCGGGCTGTCTTCTCAACTCTCGCAGATTTAAACGGATGTGAGGGAATCCCGACCGCGGGATGCAATTCTGCGATCCCGTGCACACCCAGAGTTGCCATCGGAGCAGCCCGCGCCGGCGAGGGACGATCTCACAGTCGTGGGGCCGCGCCGTTGCCGGGTCGTTCCACGCGTTTGCAGGCGCCAACGAATCGAAGCGCGCGGCTTCTTTTCTCTGCCAGCAGAACAAGAGCGCGGCGCGTCGCGACGCGACGTTCCACGAACGCTCTGCGTGTATTTATACCCGCGCGCTTCTCACCCCCACTCGCGCGCGGCCGGTTCGGTCAGTGCGACGACGCTGGCTGGTCGTGTTGCGACGAAGTGACTGTGGAGAGTGACAACGAGACACAGGGCGCATCTAAACCTAGTGGTGTAACTTCGGGAATAGGGTTGTCATTTAGAGAGAGGGAAGTTCTTGCAATCTTTCATTCACGTGTTACAGGTCATGTATGATTGTTACTAATGTGCTTACATTTTTTTAAATATGCGGTACTGTAAAATGGATTTGTTGATTAGTGATTCCGGAAGCGTAAACCAATAAGGTCATTTGCCCCGTAAGTGTAGCGCAGGTTTTATCGCGGTAGGTGGCGGAAATCATTCCCTACTGGAGGATGAGAATAACCGATATTTTTTGTTGGCCAGCCTATTGGCGTTAACAACTACAACAATACAATAGTTCAGATAAACAATAGACGAGGCTCTTATGTATATTTCAGTAGCGTTGATATCATTTTTGATCACTGTATAAGTCTTGTAGTATTTTAAGAGACCTTTGATTAATCCGCCCGTGCAAATGCTTTAACATTTTTATTACAATGTTCAAAAGCTTTATTGCGACCCATACTTAATATTGTCACTGTAGCCGAGTATTGGAGCTGCAGAATTAATGCAATGCTCACAATAGAGAAAGGAAGATTAAGTGCTGACTGACGATACGCAACATTTCTCTAGTGGCGTATCGTCCGTGTGACACAAGTACGTCGGAGGATTGAGACGTCGAAAACGAAAACTTTTAAAAGAAATCTTGAAATATGTTGATTAAATTCACAATTATTTAATAATTGCATTACCTACGGAATAGTATTTCAATAACCATTAAAATTGACCAATATTCGGTGCCATTACAGAAATCAACGCTAATTCAACGATACCTCACGAAAAAATGTATCTAAACGTGGAAATATCCATCCAGCCTTAAAGTGAAATAAATAAATCTACATTGAATCTACATTGATTCAAACTGTTTAATTGCATTACCTTTTGTTTATGTTTATGGTAGACAGGCTTGCCTAAACGAGTTCAAATGGATAGATTTAATAGCGATTTAGATATTTTGCAATTTAGAGTTATAAATTGACAGTCTCCTGTCGCGACTGTTATATGTACTTGACGGTAAATAAAACATGCAGAAAACGAGAGAAAAAATGTTTATAAACAATGGATCCATAATATAAAATTGTGAAATTGCAGGAGCAAATATTTGCTTGGCTCATTCTGACATATCGGGTATTAAATGTAGTTACCCGAAACTTTAGTAACACTTGCCTAAAAGTGTTCAATTTCATAATTAGAGCCCCCAATTGTTTTCTTATTTTATTGAACATTCTTTATTGATGAATAGAAATGTTCAAAAGTGATGTTCGTCTGTCTGGAACCAAGCCAACGCTCGCAATCGCGTGGGGACAAAATACGATCACACGCATCTGCAGTGATGACTCATTGGTAGTGATGATAGAATTTAGCACTTTAACTTTTAAAACATCGCATTTTCCAAACAACGCTATTGCATTTTCGAGGATTATAAAAATTAATATTTAGCATTTTGTTGAGAAATTTACAATTAAAGGAGGAAACTTGAAATAAAAAATATTAGGATTTTTATAATTTCCTATCAAAATCTAGAAATTAGGAAAACTAATATTTTCGAACTATATATCTTTGATTCCTGTGAATAAGCTAATAAGTCATAAACACTTAATTTTACAGGAGAGTAAAAGATTACTTTCAACTGAAGTAAATCAAGGATTAATGATATTCAATCGAAGGCGATATTAAAACGAAACTATTTGTGAGTAGGTTTTGTCTCAATATCATTAATTCCTGATTTACATTATTAGTTTAAAGATTTAGTCCCTTGATCTTTTTTATTTTTTACTTTCTTTAGTCAGTTAAATTTTAATTATAAATTAATATACACGGCCGCTTAAATTAAAAATTTTCTATCATCGATGTGTTGTTGATATCACATCCCTAGTTAGACAGGGAACACAAAGTAAAACATAAAATACAATTTAGCAATTATTCCACAGATTCACAATCATATCGTACTTTATACTAGATTTCGCATTTATTGCAGATTAAAAACCTTCAGAAATATACCATATTGACCATCAAATATACAATTACATTTTTTGAGAGTTTGGTAACATTTTGCATTTTTAGCAATTGCCAAAATCGGCCATCTCTACTCATTGGCTACCAAAACGTTTACGAAGGGCAGGTTCTTCATTAACAACACAGTCCAATGTATCACAGACATGGCAGTCGTTTCTATTATAATACGCGACTACTTGAAATTGGTCCCTACTTACCCCCTCTTCCACTGTAAAATATCTTCATTAACGCAACTGCCAAAGTAGAACAATAATTTGATTTCATTTACTTGTCAAATAACTGTAAAACCTGTACGTGACGTTTGAGGGAGAAGCACAACGATTTCTTGAGCCCCGGAATCTCTTCCCCAACTTTCATCAATAAATAGATGAATGATGAATACCAACGAAACGACGTTAGAAACACTTGATAATTAAATAATTGAGTTTCCAAGTTATAGAAAACGTATTTGTATTGGTAAGTAATGGTTGGTTGGTTGTTAGTGATTCCGAGTGCGTTAACAACTGAGGTGATTAGTTCCGTATGCGTAATGCATGTTTTTTTTCTCGGGAGGTAGCAGTGACCTCCCGCTAGATGGCGAGATCCGGCGCCAACCTACCGTCGGCTAGCCTCAAACAGGTATCTCCCACCAGCGGGCTACCACCCCAGCCGGGACATGCTGTAAGTTTCTGACCGGTCTCCTTACATATGTGGTAGTGCAAGCATGTGTGTAATTGTGTGTGTGTGTGTGTGTGTGTGGCATGTTAGTGTAAGTGTGTGTTAGGGGAGAGGATTGGACAAGAAAGAGATAGAAAAGATCGCGCGCGGTCCGTGGCAAGTTTGTTGCAAATTCCCTTGCTGTTGATTAGAGAAACCTCGGAAACCTACAATCCAAGCAGTCAGCCGCTAGAATTCCCCTCCAGACAGCAATTGAATTCGATTTAGCTGACAAGCTAGTGTCGGGACTGGAACCTAATACCTCCCGGTCAGAGGCACTGCAGAGGCATCAGCTTATGCACTGGGCCACCTTTCGCGGTTCAGTAAGTGACATACAGATTTGATTTTTTAGTATGACTAACAATATAGTAAACCCGCCTCTACTCCTACCACAACTCGCAAAAGGAGAGATCAACAATACGTGCTCATAATGCAACTAATTATAGTCCAGGCGCAAAATAAGGGGCTTTTTCTCAGCATTTGCGCAGTGGGTCAGGGAAATGACAAAAGCCTGTTGAAGATCGGGGCTATTGGTCCAGAATCTGAAGTACAATACTTGTTATATCTGTATGAAGTATTTTTAAAATTATATAATACAAGTTATATAATACTATTGCCTTTTATACCATTGTAAAAATAAATAATTTTCTTTTTGGTCAGGATAGTCTCTAATTGTATAGAATAAGTTATGCTGCAAAACTGATTTTACTTTGAACTTAAATGTATGTATCGGTTTTAATTTTTTGTCATCTAGCGCTGGGTTGGAACATAAGTGCTCGTATATTTTAATTTCTTGTAGTGAGCTGATGATACCGACACCTGATAAATGTCATTTCAATGATTTCTTTTTATTGAGTTTCTACTATTATTTTAGTTTTTTTTTCATACTGCAGTTCTTGAAAACACCGAATTGGTAGCACTTGTAGCAGATTATAATTTCAGTTGAACAACTTGGTAAAATCTAGAAAACTAAATTTATTTTACAAGCCTCAGAGCATGCAACGAATTCTCCTCAAAATAATGCAATGACACACTTTACGGCAAAAAACATTGGATCTTTTAACTAATTAACACATGCATTTCAGAAAGAATTTAGCTCCAAGGATTTAGAAGAATAACTCAGGTATGATATTATTTCTTTTTTTGGTCGTTAAAATTACGGAGAACACAAAACCATTGCTTTTTTGTGTAACACTTTCGGAGACGTTTTTTTTTTAATTCTCATGCTCGCTCACGTTCCATGTAGAAGTAAAACGGTGGGTGTGTTGTGATAACGAACACAAAACCTACATTTTAAACAAAGAGGCGCTGATATATTGTGCGCGCAAACAGCGGCAAAGCGTTCCATCATGCGATGTCAACATGTCAGGGCTGTCCACAATAACAGTGATGAACAAAATGTCCCATTGGCTTACCTTCCACCAGAATCAAAGCACCGGTCTCTCTCATTAACAATATTATATCCTCATGGAATCAAATAGTTTTCAAATAGGAAATAAGTCTAACTCGACTGATTTTCTTAGAGAGTGAGGCATCGGTCTTCCCTATCATCAATAACTAGACTTTCTTTTTGTTTTTCTTCTACCGTCTATCCTACATACCGTACATTTACATTCTTCTTCTTAAAAATGTCGAGATATTATGTTCGTGTCATTCATTATCAATGTAATATTAGTAAATTTGTTTCAGTTTTAAGATAATTATTCCATATTATTAAATATAAGTTTTTGAAGGTTCACTAATATAGGTGTTTAATCAAGAAAAAACATACTAAAAGTACCATTTCTTTGTTATTAAGTTCACTTATTACAAAAAGTCGGTAATTGATAATTTTACTTTTTTCTCTTCAAAATTACTATGTTCAAAGTTTGAATGATGGGACTAGCACATCTTATGAGTTTAAGAAGGTTTGAGAATAACAATTGTCAATGACGGACTGCTTAAGTACTTTTTCTTTCTCTTCAACTCACGCACTTATTTAAAAGACGGAGTTGCAGGTTGAAAATGCAAAACGGTCCATTTATAGTGCGAAAATGATTTTAAACTATATTAAATATTTACAAAGTGAGTTCTAAACAATGTTTTTACATGCATTACAAACTTTTTTTGACCTTCGAGATTTTATTCTTAAATAATAAATTAAGGAGTCAAACATTTCACATGCTATCTTAGTATTTTAAAGAAATATAAGCACATTTGTAACGATTCAGTGGTTTTTCATTCATTTAAGTCTTAAAAAATTATGAGAAAAATCTTTTTTTTTTCATAATTATTCTTTATAAATAATAAGAAAAATCTTCAACATAAGAATCTATAGTAAGAGAAATCAGCCCAAGTTTAGACTTTTTCTCACTGTCATACAAATAAATTAAAAATTAATGTTTTCTGTCCTTCAGGTAGCTTGTAACTACTAGAAAAATAAATTTTAATTCTAGCAATATTTTGAAAAAGTAAAGATAATAAATTATAGTTATATATGATTATATAATGAACAAGCATTACCCAATATTAAGCAGTGATTGAAACTGATTTTTCAACGTGTGAAATAAAATTAAGTGTTTGAGTATATTTCCAAAGTATGATGAATATTCTGCAAAAGATTAAATTGCCTTAACGAATTATTCTTTTCCCTTATTCACACCACTAAAAATATAATTAATTTTAACACCCTTTCACCATTCACGTCCCTTCTGCAATCCTCGAAAACATTTGAAACCCTCAAAGTATTTTTATCTTTTCGTGTCGGAAGGTAAAATATCTGAACCACACATTAGAGCGTTTGCATGAAAAAGAATGAAAATTTACATGCAAATGCAAAATCAATATTCCGTGTCTGGAGCACGCATTGAGTTCGTATCGGTATTCGTGACGTTAGCAATTAAATAGAACTCCGAAGTGATGTGCATCGGAGCGGTGGTGATGCTATCAGAGGATTTTAGATTGACCATCCCTCGAGAGCCCTGCGTTCAACGACGGAAAAGAATTAGCAATCGAAATGTTATCCACGCAGTTTGCGAAATGATGTTTCTCTGCTCTGAGTTTTCCTATTTCGTCCGTTTCCCTAGCTCATTACCAGGAGCGAAGGTTTCACTGCAAGTGAAAATAGGTTCAATCGTGTTTAGTTGTATTGCAATTAATGTAGAATGGCAAATGCTTTTTCTGTTTTTGTAGACTGTCATGAAGAAATTCTCACATCTCTTCTAAAAAAAACCTCCTAATCTAATTAAATTTTCGTTGGAGATATTTCACGGTCTGTGATACTTGGGAACCAATTACAAATTGTCTTGGGGGCAAAAACACATCGACTGCAGACGTCGGTCAACTACTAAATCATTTTATGTACTATATCCATTTTGTTTTAAATCCATAATTTTGAATAGATGTCAAGTTTTACAATATCAGTGTAACTTGCTCTGTAACACACATTATGTAATTAATAAAAATATTGAAATTATTCTAATTACTTCTAAAAATTGCACAGGACATTACACTGTACTACACAACAATTATTAATTCATCACTCAAAGGGGATGACACATTACGAAGAAGATAATGAACTTATTCAATAAGTAAATACTTTTTCATTCAAAATAAACGTTTTAAAAATATTAATGTAAAATACATTTTTAATAGTTCACATCTTTTATAGAATAATGTTAAGAAATAAGAAGCATTCATAACTTCTAAATAAATGACTTCATTTAAATTATATCTTAAATTTTAGAAGCTTTTCCATTGTATCGTTAAAAGTGAATGTGGAAACACATATCTTCATATTTCAAAATTTAAATAATTAAGTAAGAAACTTAAATTACTTATATTTATCCAGCACATTCTGGGTCTTTAAGGACAATTCAGAAAAATCGTTTGCTCGAAAAAGTTTCTAAAAAACGTGTTTAGTCATTGTCTTTATATTTAATAATTCATAACAAGCCTTACAATGACGACGACGACGACAACAACAACAACAACAACAACAACAACAACAACAACAACAACAACAATAATAATAATAATAATAATAATAATAATAATAATAATAATAATAAAGAATACGAAGAGAAAAAAGGCAACATCTGACAGAATGAAGGAATATTGGAAGGAACGTAAAGAAATAAATGCACATAAAAAATAATTTATCTAACGTACTCCAAAGCGGGTAATCCAAAAGAAGAGGTTTTATAAGACTGAGCCTTTTTTATTTTAGAACAATGTTGTCAAATATAATTAATTTTTATTCTCTCGTGCATATTTTTTTCATTTCACTACGTTCCTTTTTAAAGAAAGGTGGCAATATGTACCTCTCTCGTCAGTGATAGCTCAGCGCTAGCATAGTGTCTCTTCTGAGAAGGCGACAAGCAAATGTATTTTCAGGCTTTGCTCAGGCGGCGTGAGGGGTGGGGGAAGGGACGCCTTCGCTGTTAGCTGAGAGAGTCCTGACGACAATTGTCGAGAGAAGTGAAGAAGCACAAACGCCTATCAGCGCTCTCAATCAGACGGGAATGACAAAAGCCAAACGAATGCTACAGGGTAATGGCGCAGGATGGGGGAATTGAAGAGATCATCGCTGTAAAATGAATGGAGGTGACTACCGGTTAAGAAAGGTAGTTTACAGTTGGTGCAAATAACTTATAAGTTGTACTGAAAATTAAAATAAGATGGTGATAACACATTGCAGCTAAGGTGTTGTAAAAATCTATAAGTTATTAATTAACATTCGTGAGTAAATTGTAAGGCAACAAAGAGAAAATTAGTAAACAAACAGACCAGACATAGAAACTAGGAAATGGAATACTATCATCAGACAATATATCTCCAAAACAAATTATTATCAAAATAAATCAAAAGGTATTCTACCTCGAAAAAGGAAGAAAATAATAAAGTCGCGTTGCAAACAAATAGAAAATCTTAACATAAGCATCAGAATGTTTATACTTGCACAGATCTGAATTTTATTAACAAATTGAGAATGAATATTATTTATTAAAAACACTTTGAGAAGCAAAACGCACCGAGAGTACAATGACAATTCGTGTACATGATTTCATGACGATAATAGGAGTACGCATTGAATCAACACAATGACTAAATAAATGCATGAAGGAATAGATCAAATACAATCCTTTCTCTCTAAAGTTGTCGTAGCATATTTAGTGAATTCCTAAACATGATTGTTACAATTTTTAAGCAGAAGCTATGGAAAACACATAAGATAAACCCATTCAATTTTTTCAAACATGCAAAACTACCGTGTAATTTCCATTTAATATTTCTTTTACAAAATCCAGTTTGTTCCGCTCAATTTTCTGAGTATATTATTACTCCGATTTGGGGTTTGAAATAAATCAAAACTTTCATCATTAGTGTTGAAAATAAGAGTTTGACCTCGCCAAGTGATTTCTTTCCACAAACCACCAAGGTAGAGTTTATTACATATAAGGATCAAATACAATATTTATCGTTCCTGTCTTAACTTTACTAGTGTAGTCCGAAATGTGAGAAGTAAAATAGTCAAAGTACGAGAATGAAAACCTGATCCACTGAACCCGTTTCATGAACCTTGCTGAAAAACATGACTAATAAATAAACATGAAACAAACGAACACATATTTTTACTGATTGATCATTTAGATGGATATTCCTTTTATCTGTAACGTCTGTGTGCCCATCTGTAAACAACGCTAGCAGCTAAATCGTTCAGCCTATTTTCTCTAAAACTGATATTCCCCAATCGATCTGGGTTATGTCATGGACCTTTGAATTTAAAACCAATGTTTTAATTATGGGGGTACTTTACAAGAAGTCCCTGAGAAATTTCCAAAATTAAAAAAAAAATTGCTCCATCGATTTTTAATAACTTTTTTGTTGGATAGTCTCAAGGATGCTTAAGAAAATGGCGCAGGTCTCATGTTGTTTAAAAATCCTAATTTTTGAAAAATTGAAAAAATCAAAACTTTTCTGCGTCTTCCTACTACTACAATTATGAAAATACATTTTTTCTTAATGAAATGTGTTCATCAAAAACAAATTTTCAAATAAGATCATGTTGAATTTCTCGAAAATATGAGCTTTTTTTAGTAATTGGGCATCAAATATATCGCCCTCTCTGAATATCCTGTGCTTCGTGATCGTAAATTTAGAAGTATTTTGAAGCAGTTGGATGCTACGTTTGTTAGAATGTGTAAATTATTTCATATTTATTTGTTCGTTTCTTACATTGGAACTTTTGTTTTACGTTTACAATTTAATCTTTTAGAAATTATGTAAAACATATTTGAAATAAATATGAAATAAAGATTGTTAGCCTTCAGTCGCTCGCTCCTAATTTACGTAGTTGGATGCTACGTAAGTTAGAATTTGTACATCATTTCATATTTCTTTCTTCTTCTTCTTCTTCTTCTTCTTCTTCTTCTTCTTCTTCTATTATTATTATTATTATTATTATTATTATTATTATTACAATTATTATTGTATATTTATATTATATTTATGTTATTTCATTTTAAATTGCGTCCTTTGTGAAACTAATATATGTGCGGACATTGTTGGTTGTTGTAACCATTGTTGTAACGCCATACTGATAACAGAAGGCGATAATGACGGCTGCCTTCCGTTCGCAGTAAAATGAACTACTACTTTCATGGATTAGTAGAATATTACAATAACGTAGTGTCTAATAATTACTATTATATATTTTTCGATCTATTTGCATTTGTTTGACAATGCTAACAGTATAGTATTATTTGTTAATTTTAATTATTTTACTTTCTCGCATACTGCTTACGAAGAATATTGTAAGGCTAAAAAACTCATCCGTTATGTTCTTGAATACACTGCATACCTTATACAATGAATTCAATGCCAGAAATATATTTTCATTCAAAGTTTAAAAAAAAATCTATTTCATGAAAGTATTTAATTTTCCATTGAAACTATGTAATTCCCATTAGGAAAATCCTCAAATGAATTTTCCACAATGAAGTGCGTATTTTACAGTACATTCCTTATCACCAAATGGCGCCGACAAGGGTGAAATTTTAACAGCCATATTTAGTTCCACTTTACTTGGGGAGCACTAAAGAGCAGATCGAAGTCATCGAAACATGCATGCTAAAATGCAACATCTGAATGTAAAGTAAAATAACATATTTTACTGTAAAAGATTTTTGTTTTACTCCACCATATGGATTATTACATTATTTCTGTGATAACTACAATTTTTAAAACAATGGATTTTTTCGAGTTCGTGTCTCCCGTTCCCCGTAATTTCTGAGTTCGGATAAGGCAAGATATGCAACGACTTCTTACAGCATGAACATCTCAAACTGCCTATTTCCTCTATAAAAGAAATATACTCCGATTTAAAAGTAAGATGAATAGATGTTTGATCTGTTGGGACCGATTATCCAATAGGGATCTTGGTTACAACTTAAATGTTTGATATTGAAGCATCCAATTGCATAACAGGGTCCCAGCTGACCTTCCATTCTCTTTCCGTTTTAATTGGAGTATATTGCGACGGACACGTTCACAGAAGACATCTGTGCACTCTACGCCTGTGAAAATGAGAGCTCAATATACGAGAAGATAGAGACTGCGCGAACGCCGTTGAGAAGTCTGCACTGTTTTTCATAAAATATTGAGAACTTGTATTCCTAAAAGAGTACGGCTGGTGTCTCTAAGTATTGTATACGTTAAGTCAATGTATCATCACTGAAGCCTCTAAAAATATATATTAATTATTACACCTTATCGCTGTGGTTTTTGTTGATCGATTGACTGTTAGTGATTTCAAGCTCGTCAACTACTATGGTCAGTAGTTCCGTAAGTGTAGTGACATTCGCCTGGTGTTGATCGGAGAAAGCACGGAAATACTACCGATCAGAGCAGCCGGCCGCTAGAATTCTCCTCCAGACAGCGTCTGAATATGACCTAGCTGAAAAGCTAGTGTCGAAAATCCTGCCGCCGTCAAGACTCGAACCAAGGACCTCCCGGTCAGAGGTGCTGCAGTGACATCAATTGATGCATTGAGCCACCGCTCCAGGAGTGGAATTCGTACTATTTCTCGACAAAGGATGTTGCAACCGTAAGCATGAATTGATTAATATTAACTTTGTAGAGTACGGCTGTCCTGCTGGCGCAGCCCGCATGCAGCCCGCAATGCCATTTACTGTGGCCGGCGAAGTGTTATATTATTTAAAAGTTAAATTTTATTGCATGCCTATCACGTTAACACATTGTGCGTGTAGCGGACGCACCCGCAATATGATAAGTTTAGATTTATGGAATATTCTTTTCTAGTAAATTCAGAAATTCAAAATCATCCCAATGTGTTTCACTGCGTTATACATGATTCTGCTCGATTGATTGATGGATTTTTTCGTGTTTCCGGGCGCGTCAACTGCTTTGGTCATTAGTCCTGTCAGTGAAGTGCATGTTTTTCTCGGGATATGGCGGTAACCTTCTTCCGCTGGATGGCGAGTTCCGGCGCCGACCTAACGTCGGCTAGTGCGGTTTCCCTCTAACCAGGACTCTCCCACCAGAGGGGCACCGCCCCAGCCGGGACAGGCTCTAAGCTCCCGACCGGTCACCCGGAATATGTGGTTGTGTTGTGCATGTTAGTGTAAGTGTGTGTGTGTAAAATGAGAGGATAGGACAAGGAATGGGAAGGACCGATCGCGCGCGGTCCGTGGCCCGTTTGGTAGGGTACTGCTCCAGCATTTGCCTGGTGTTGATCGGAAAAAAACACGGAAAACTACCTATCAGAGCAGCCGACCGCTAGAATTCTCCTCCAGACAGTGACTGAATTCGACCTAGCTGAAAAGCTAGTGTCGAAAATCCTGCTGCCGTCGGGACTCGAACCTAGGACCTCCCGCTTGAGATCACGCGTGGTTCCACTTCCCCTTCCCGCCTCAGAGCAGCCGGGAAACTGCCGAGATCCACAATTTGGGAAAGTTAGGCGTGGATCGCCTTAGTATAGAGCGATTTTCGTAAGGATGAGCGAAAGTGACAGCTACTGCTGGCAACATAACTGAAGGTTCTGTGGTCGTTGTGCCCTTGAGCCCATTAGAGTTCTTTCCCGCATTCGTTCGTTTGCAGTTGGCTAACTTGTAAATGGATTCGACGCTTCCTTTTGTGGTGTCATTGTCCGACAACAATATAGTGCGCCGCAAGAAATAATTGATATTAGTAAGTGCAGTGTAATATGCTCTTCTGTAAAACTTCTTTTTTCTTTATATATTACATTGAATTTACTGTTTGTGTGATAAATATTATGTTTATTTTAAAACCGAGACGTGAATGGAGATGCTTACCGGTGCACGTGTTTCCGGCTTAAAATTATTTTTCTTTCGATTTACATTCGTGGCAGTTTTCTTTTACTGAATGTGAGAGCATATTAAGAGATTTTCCACATACGTAATGAAATGTAAATATTGCCCGGACTCACGTACTTGCATATACCTCAGCGAAACTCTTAGACTTCTTCGTAGGGATGTTTTCACAGGAGCCATTATCACTTTACGAAGGGGCGTCGCTGAACAGCTGTCGCGGCGGAGGGATACTTCCCTGAAATAATGTGATGTTTACTTGTTTTCGCGAACTGTCACTTTGGCTCATCCTTAGGAAAATCGTTCTTTAATGAAAATATGGCCTGCAATCATATTAAAGGTTTCAGTTGTGGCCATTGAGTTGTTGCATGTTGGACACCCCTGCCTTAGAGCAATATCTACACCAAAAGGAAACACCCCAACCCTGGATGAGGACAAGAGAAGTTCGCCTGGGTGAAACCAGAAACGAAGCGTTGGCCGCTCACGCCTTCGCATGTCGTGGCCGTGAAAGGGGGGAGGGAGGGGGAGGGGAGAGCTTGGCCGTGCGAAGCAGCTGCACATCACAGCAGCACGAATATACGGCGACGTGCGGCCTCCACCTCCGCCCCTCATCCCACACCCCTCATCGCACCTACCGCTCGCCCACGCGCGTACAAAGAAATGAGGCACAGTGGAGCTGCACTGGGATCTCAAGGAAACAATTTTTTTAAAATATTTAGATACTCATTAGTAGGGAACGGAATTTATTGTAATAAAAATAGCAAAATATGTGTGTGTGTGTGTATATATAGAAAATATGTGAAATAAAAATTTCTTCCATTCTTCAAGCGTTTTCCGAACACAGTACGTTGCCAATCGGATCTAAACATGGATTCAGAGAGGCTCAAAGGATGTTCTACATCTACATAAGCAATTATTACTAGTTTCCTCCGTAATATACAATATGTTCGTAGTATACACGTAGTTACGCATGGGGTCTATTAGACACGAGTACGCACGTGGTTGAAGTTCCTTCTCCTTCCCATACATTCGCTCATCCTTGATCCCGACTACAGGTTTCCAAGAAGCAGGGGTTTCCAAGAAGCATAGCGTGGCTTTGTAAGTATTTCAGGGACAAAGTTAGTTTTCAAGTCCTATATATTTCGAATTCATATGTGAAATGTTCATTTGCGACTTTTAAATATATTAAAATGTAACTAAATATGTAGCAATACATAAAATATGTAAACATATGATACAATACCAAAATATCTAAGAGTAAGTGAAATAAAAATGATCCTAATTCGTTCAGAATATCTTGTTCAATCTGAAAAGTATTAGTGATTGCATGTACTTGGTCCCTGTAAAAATATGCTTTTACAGAGATATCCATTCCTTACTCATTAGTAAAAGCGGATGCTTTTAAAGCATGCACAGATTGCAAAAAAATTAAATTTCTAGCACGAGTGCTAAAAGTGAGATGATGCCAAAATGTTCAGATAAAACTGGAAATGCATCACAGAAAACCAAATATTTTCGTGTAATGGGCTACAACAGATAATAATGTAACACTATATGCAATTAAATTCGTTTTATAACTGAATTAAAATAAAAAGAAAGACGGTTAATCTGCTTTCTCTTCTCCGAGACTCATTTAATTTCTAAGGAGACTCCCAGCTTGTCGCAGCTTTCCGGATCCTTGAAGCTTCTCGGAAATTTTCTGAGTTGATGGTATGCGTGGTTATAAGACCACGATCGTAATCAGTTCTATGTATTTCAACCAGAAAGAAAGACACCAAATTGTTAGATCACCAGAGTGACATTTTTCTTCATTTTTCACATGTAGAGTCTTGATATTGCAACCGGGAGCGGTAGCTCAGGGCATCAACTGATATCACTGCAGCGCCTCTGACGCTGCAGGTCCTAGGTTCGAGTCCTGGCGGTGGCAGGTTTTTCAACACTAGCTTTTCAGCTAGGTCGAATTCAGTCGCTGTCTGGAGGAGAATTCTAGCGACCGGCTGCTCTGATCGGTAGTTTTCCGTGGTTTCTCCGATCAACACCTGGCGAATGCCGGAGCAGTACCCTGCCAAACGGGCCACGGACCACGCGCGATCTGTCCTTCCTCTTCCTTGTCCTATCCACTCTCACCTTGCACACACACACACACACACACACACACACACACACACACTAACATGCACTACACTACTACATATTCCGGGAGACAGGTCGGGAGCTTAGAGCTTGCCCCGGCTGGGGCGGTGCCCCGCTGGTGGGAGAGTCCTGGTTAGGGGGAAACCCCACTAGCCGACGGTAGGTCGGCTCCGGATCTCGCCATCCAGCGGGGAAAAATCACCGCCATTTCCAAAAAAGCATGCACTACACTAACGGGACTAATGACCAAAGGAGTTGACGTGCCCGGAAACACGAAAAAAACAAACCAAACCATTTGATATTGCACAACACAGCACGTTTAGGTACACGGTCTAACGCAAATATTATGTACACTTTACTTAGACGTAAAATTTGAGTTTTATTGATCATTTGGGATTGAAAGTAGTATAATTTAAAACAGTATAAAATTTGTATACGAGATTTCCGTATAATTCGAAATAAGGTTGACCGAGAACACGAAATCGTTGACCGGAAGCATTATGAATACGAAACACTGTAGAGCGAGGTTGCGTTTAGAACTGGGTCAACTGTTCGTCCAGAGTCAGGTCATGATCCCTTTCCGTGCCATCGAGCTATACGTAACAGGGTAATAGCGAATGTCACGCGGCGATCACGTTGCCTATTAGCCGAGAACAAGGCAAGTGGTTTAGATTGGACCGCACCCCAGGGAGCAGGCGAGCTGCGTTGGCGAATCGATACGTCTTTAAAACGTTCTTCAAATAGGTATCAATTGTAAACATTTCGAGTGAAAACAAAAATTTGAAGCTAACATTTTGTACTTGAGCGATTTAGTTATGGTGAGTCAAATGATAATCTTACAAGTTCTGTACAAATTCTAGATCAACGTTAGATTCTTCTCAACACAGGTAGCAATAACTTACATTGTAGATAATCAGACTGCCTGCAGCACTGAGTACTTGGAAGAAAAGCATGACTGCTGTGCAATAAATGTTGCACTCCTGCCAGTAAGCAATAAAGAAGAGCAAGATAAATGTTAGTATGTTTTGTCGTGTTATGTAACGAAACAAATAAATTCAAGAGAGAATGTAATAATTATAGCTGTGAATTTTTTCCCTACAACACGTGCGAAGTGAGTCAGGATATTTCAAACCGCCACACTTGCTCCTCGAACAAATCAGGCGAGTCAGAAGAAGCAAAGCCCACACAAGTGGCTGGTTTAACGACTTTTCAACTGCAATCAACACTTTTTCCCCATGAGGCATTAATGGGCTTTTGTAATGCAATACTTTCATTACACGCCAGGGGCAGTACGTACTTATTTTCTTGTTGATGATTTTTTAAACTTAATTATAAAATAAAAATATTGAGTTTTTAATTTCAAACCTTATAAATTGAATAACATTAACACTACTGTAATAATTTATTTTGAAAATATCGGACTAATAGGAAACTTTAAACAATGAGAATAATAAGGTTATATAAACAAGAAAATAAACTGCTCGAAAAAACTTTCGGCAACGAAACATTATAATTGCATATCCCATAATGGAGCTTACTTGAATAAACTTGTTTACAAAACAAACTATTTCAATAAAATACTTGTAACACTATTTTAATTCGGGAAGACAAAATCGTTCAAACAAAAATGCTTCGATCTTAAACTTAATCGCTGCGTTTAATATATGACGATTATAAATATACATAACTGATGTACGTATGAAATTATATCAGGCAAGGGTTGACATTGTAACTATGTATACCTAACCTAAAACGTCCGCCGTACTATAAAATTTTAAGTTTTTTCGTTGCAAATTGCAATCTGGCAATGGAAATTACTAACATTACCACCACTGTAATCATTCTCTGCATCATCACCCATAACATTTATAGTGATGTTAAGACATTTCATTTTATATTACCACTACCCACAAAGTAAATTGTCAAATGTTTGGTTCATCAAAACTCGTTGGGTTCTCGACTGTAAAATCTTTCCTCCTGAAAATCCTTCTATCTTCCAAGTGTTACTGATCAAATTAAAGAACGTATCCTCAGATTTGTAAGAAACATACTCGAAGCTATGCTTACTAACGTTGGTATGCCTACCACGTAATGTCTACAAGAATAAATCCGAAAGTTCTTTTTTTCCAAATCAGTAGCTCTTCCCGCAAAAAAATCTTTCTTCTTTTGTCGTGAGAGCAATCGAATTTGTCCTCGTCCCGCACAGTATGTGTGAGGATCCTCTTTTTTTGGTATCTCTTCATCAAAGTTTCGTCCCCCATCTCTTCCCTTTTATTATAAAGTGAAATAAAGTTTGCCAGAGAGCTGCGGAGCTTGTAAATCTAATGGTGGACTCCCAGCCAATCGAAGCCACAGAAATACTTCCCTTTAGTTCGGAACCGCAAGTGTGCAGCGTGCTATTTTGGCAAGAACTATCAATTTAAAGTTGGAAGCAGAGATACCGGCCGTTCCTTCCACGACGGGGTCGAGATGCACCGTCACTGAATCTCGAGAAAGGAGGACGTAAACACAGAGTTTGTCGAACGTCGAAAAGGAACGTTTTCCACACACGTCGCCTCTGATTGTCTCTTTCCACGCCGGCATTCTTTGCTTGACAAGAACAACATCCAAAGTAACGCGGTTGAAAACAAACCAGTGAAAGAATTCTTGTTCAAAGGAACACAAAGGCATTCTTGGACTTGCAGAGGACCGCCTTGACCCTGAACCTGCGGTGCGAAGGGATAAAAGTCGCTGTTTGCGTTGACATGTTGGAAACAATTTCAATGTGTTCGAATTCCAAACCTGTACTTTTAAATTAGAAACAATTATTATTCCTTTCATTGCAAATATGTCTTACGAAATCAAGTAATCGTTTGACTGCTGCAAGAATTTCACTCTAAATATTTTTATACAAACAATTTAGACAAACGTTCTTACTCTTGAAAAAAAAATTGTCGGTGTCAATTTTCAATAAAATAATAATAAATGTTAGAAGAGAAAAAACCCTTATCTACCTAGCATGCCCATATGGGCACGCTCTACTAATCTGTATCCAGTTCATACTTTCATCCTAAAATGTTGCAGTAATGCAACTGAAACTTCATGTTGTTTCCAAAAGACCCTAAAATTTGTCACCATAAACATTTAAAACATTTTGGGAATTTTTTTTTAAATATTAAAATGGTATAATGATTTTTTTTAAATAATTCAGGCAGATGAAGGTTAAGTAATATTTTGTCCAGGAAACAAAGATTTTATTGAATATTATCCAATGAATGATTTTTGTTAATAAGTAATACTAAGTGAATGCTAATAACGTTGTTTAAACAATAAATGTTGTTAAGTCAAAAACGCTTTTGCTTTTCGTAATAATTTGAGTAGTCTTGTAAAACGCCGAGTAAGTTTCAGCTGCACGCATATCTCTCTACTTTTACATCCTTTTACAACAATGCCCCCACCCTTCTCGCCGCCATCCACCTGATCCTCCCATTTCCCTTTTCTCTTTCACCTCAACACTTCACCTTTCATTTGCAAACACGTGTCACTTCCGTTCTCGTTAGAACATTCGCTTCAAACCGGAACGAGTGCACCGCGAACATCCCACCCTGATGAAAAAAAAGCAATCTCCCACTCCGGAGGGCTTCGGATCTGGCTTTCACCCCCCATCCCCACTCCACCCTCTGCCGCCCTGTTGGTCGCGCTCCGCTCGCAAGACGCCACCTGCGTCCATTAGCCATGCGGTGTCGCCCTCAAAAATTAACAAGGCCAGCCCGGCCGCCCGCAGCCTGCCCGTCCCCGCACGCACTCGCCGCCCCCTCCCGCCCTTGCGCGCGCTCACTTTCCAAGGCACAATGCGCGGATCGCATTAGGGCGGGCGGGGGCGGGTGGAGGAGCGCGCGCGCGAGCGGGTGGAGGGCGGGGGAGGGGATGGTTTGGTAGGGGCGGGCGGGCGGGCGGGCGGGCGGGCGGGCGGGCGGGCGGGCGGGCGGGCGGGCGGGGGGGCGGGCGGGCGGGCGGGCGGGCGGGCGGGCGGGCGGGCGGGCGGGCGGGCGGGCGGGCGGGCGGGCGGGCTGGCTGGCTGGCTGGCTTTCGGGCGGGCGGGCTGGCTGGCTTTCGGGCGGGCGGACGACGGCAGAGGGGAAAGGGAAAAATATGGGACGGAGGGCGAGGGAATAAAGGTGGCAGGTGGACATTGCAAGTGGAGGGTCGGAGGCAGGGGGCTAGGAAATGTATGTTTGAAGGTTGTGGTGTAGGGGGAATTTTGAGAGGGCGGTGACGTAAGTGGATGTGGGTACGCGAGTGTGGCGGAGGGTGGGGTCGGGGGGCGGAATAAAAGCGGGAGGGCGAGGGTGGGGAACGAAATGTGAAAAGGCGAGCTGCAGGGTGGCGGGGGTGAGGCAGGGGGCAGGATAATGGGCGAAGAGGTCGGGGAGGATCGGAGAGAAAGGCAGTGGCATAGCAGTAAGGAAGCGGGAAAGCTAAGGAACAGGATGGCTGGTTGAGCGGAGGGTGGAGCAGTGGAAGGGTTAGACCAGGGGACTGAAGGACAAAAGGAGGGCGGGGAAATTAATGAAGGAATTAGCGAGGCGCAGGCGGATTGGGGGTGAGGGGGGGCGAAAAGGAGAATGGGGCGGAATACGGAGTAAATAGCGCAGGGCGGGAAACTAGTAGGTTAGAGGGTGACGGTTCGGGTGAGGTGAATTGAGCGAAGGAAGTTGACGGAAGGGGAAGGAGGGTGCACAAAGAACGAGAGGGCGAAGAGAGGTTAAGATAGCATGAAATGTGGGAGGCTGAGCGAAAGGTAAAGGATCATTCGAATTGTGGAAAACGGCGAGTGCTGGGTAGTCGAGTAAACAAGGCGGGAAGATGGAGAGAGCATTGACGGAGGAAAGGGCGGAAGACGTAAATCGAGGAAGGGGTAAAAAAGAGGAGTGAGGACGTAGGATAAACGTAGAGTAGAGAGATAAAGCGAGGAGAGAGACGGTTGATTGATTCATTGATTGATTGACTTTTTCGTGTTTCCGGACGCTTCAACTGCTTTGGTCAATAGTCCCGTTAGTGTACTGCATGTTTTTTCTCAGGAGATGGCTGTGATCTTTCACCGCTGGATGGCGAGATCCGGCGCCGATCTACCGTCGGCTAGTGGGATTTCCCCCTAACTAGGACTCTCCCACCAGCGGGGCACCGCCCCAGCCGGGACAAGCTTTAAGCTCCCGACCGGTCTCCCGAAATATGTAATAATGTAGTGCATGTTAGTGTAAGCGTGGGTGTGTGTAAGGCGAGAGGATAGGCCAAGGAAGAGGAAGGACAGATCGCGCGCGGTCCGTGGCCCGTTTGGTAGGGTACTGCTCCGGCATTCACCTGGCGTTGATCGGAGAAACCACGGAAAACTACCAATCAGAGCAACCGGCCGCTAGAATTCTCCTCAGACAGCTACTAAATTCGACCTAGCTGAAAAGCTAATGTCGAAAATCCTGCCGCCGCCAGGACGCGAACCTAGGACCTCCCGGTCTGAGAGGGAGACGGGCGGACGTTGAATTGCGGAGAGCGGAGGGGACGGCTGGCGCGTGGTAGAAGCGAGTGCTTCGCACGACGAGTTGAGAGGTTTGTTATACTTCTTCTTGCTGCCAACGAGCCTCACGTGTTTCTTTTTTCTAACAAAGGCCCCGCCCCCGGACGGTTCGCAGCCACGAGGACGCGCAGCTGTCCTCAGTTGTCCTCGTTCTCGCAGGCGCGCTGCCCACCAAGCACACGCTCAGCACCACAGAACTCCGCTCGCTCCGTTTCAATGATGATCCACATTTCGTACGAGGTCTTTCAGGTTTTTCTATTTAGTGTCTATTCAGCGGTTCCACGAATTTATGTTCATTCACTTATTTTTTTCTGTCATAACCTTCGTCTGCAAACTCTATTATCAATTTTTGATTGATTAATTGATTAGTGATTCCGAACGCATTGCCATGGTGCGTATGAACACATGAAAGTTGTTATGAGAATCATCTTCGGTTTTTCCGCAAACGACACTCGGATGATATACTCTCTGTTCATCATTTAAGCTATCCGTGTGTATTATGTACAAAATAAACGTACATGTTTGATAATCCTGTCGTCTTACTTATCACGACTCTATACCACCAGCGGGATGCCGCCCCAGCCCGGATATGCTCTAGGCTACCGTAGTGCGTGTTTGTGTGTGTAACCGGAGAGAATAGGTCAAGGATGTAGTAGGAAAGATCGCGCGCGGCCCGTAGCCCGTTTGTTAGGGTATTGCTCCGGCATTCGCTTTGCGTTTATCGAAGAAACCACCGAAATCTACCGATCAGGGCAGCCGGCCGCTAGAATTATACTTTAGACAGTGGCAGAACTCGACCTTGCTATATAGCTAGTGTTGAAAATCCTGCCACCATCGGAACTCGAAACCCAGGATATCTCGTTCCGATGTCTATTATAAAGATAACTATGCCATTTCTCTTGACTTTTCCCTGATTCTTCTATCTCACTGTAAACGATGATGGGTGGCTTCATTAGACGACTTATCCGTTCTAGACAACTTAATGGATATGAATAGCTTGTAAATAGTAGGTTCTAAATCCCTCAAATTAAGATCATGTCACATCACTTAGATTATCGGCTAACAATTTTTGGTGGCAATTTTAGATAGATAAATCAACAATGTGATGAATGTTTTGTCTGTTCTTCCATGGACTGAACAGTGGTCCTGCAAAAAAATATTTTGGTGAGTGCTTAGATTGCGATACAAAGTACAAGAGCTTGTGAAAGAAAAACGAATCAGGTCCACTGACACTTAGATCTCAAGGAACACAGTAGCTAAGAACATTTTACTCATCAGAGACTTTATTCAAACTTCAGGTGTTCTCTGAATATATTATCCAAACAAGTCCTCCGATTTGAATTAGAATGGCAGTAAAATGGTTAGATAAGGTGATATTTGAGCTTTGATATGAAAGAAACGAGTAGTTAGAAACATTTTATTTTCAGAAAAGTCTGACTTCAGCACCTTCTACATTCGAACGATTAGACGGATTTTAGTGCCCTATCAAAAGTGGCCAAGTATTGATCTAAAACGCTTTTAGGAATGTAGTCTATATTTACCGCCTTATTGATCACTTTTGCCAGCATTCTACGTCACTCTTTAAATTCATAGTTCACCTTGCTCTTTACTTTCTCTCCATCTACGCCACGATACTTCATCATTCTGACTCTCCTTCCTTCTGTCCATCCCTTCAACCCAGCCCATTTCTGCTCCTCACTGACGCAATTGTTCTCCCCTCAACCCGTCTTCACTCCCTCACTTGTCGGCGCGTCGTCAGCAATAGCGTGCGAGGTCCATACTTTTATTGCTAATGGGACTTTCAGACTTTCCTTCTTCTGTCCAGGGTTATTTGTTTTAGCTGCGAACTTGCTGAAAGCGCAATGAATTATAAAACAAGGTGCGGCGTAGAGGGGAGCACGCGGGGCGGAGGGATCGCTTTATGGTTTGCAGAACCCCCTCCCCCCCCTCCCCGCCCGGCTCCCCACCTGCAGCTTCTCTCCCCGCACCCCCCAACTCGGGACCCCAGTGCTTCCACGGCGCGACTTTCCGGAGACTCCAAGCGCGAAGGCGTGCGATCGGCGAACAGAGGAAGAAAATGAAAGAGAAAATATTATAGGAGGAAAGAAGGGAAGAAAGGAAAAGCGGGTGAGGTGAGAAATGGGTAAATTGATTGACTGATTGATTTTTTCATGTTTCCGGGCGCGTCAACTGCTTCGGTCATTATTCCCGTTAGTGTAGTGCATGTTTTTCTCGGGAGATGGCGGTGATCTTCCCCCACGGGATGGTGAGATTCGGCACCGACCTACCGTCGGCTAGCGCGGTTTCCCCCTAACCAGGACTCTCCCACCAGCGGGACACAGCTCCAACCGGGAAAAGCTCTAAACTCCCGACCGGTCTCCCGGAATATGTGATAGTGTGGTGCATGTTAGTGTAAGTGTGTGTGTGTAAGAGGAGAGGTTAGGACAAGGAAGAGGAAGGACAGATCGCGCGCGGTCTGTGGCCCGTTTGGTAGGGTACAGCTCCAGCATTCGCCTGGTGTTGGTCGGAGAAACCACGGAAAACTACCGATCAGAGCAGCCGGCCGCTAGAATTCTCCACCAGATAGCGACTGAATTCGACCTAGCTGAAATGCTAAAATAGAATGGGAGGGAGAGAAGGAGAAAAAATAATGGAATGTGTTGTTGTGGAACAAAATGGGTTAACACAGGTGAGAGGGGCATATGCTGAGACGAAGGTGCGGCCTCGTGGGGGAGATGGGTTCACGTGGAAGAGTCATGGGTGAGGGGAGAAGGCGGGGCGGAAAGATCGCTTTATTGTTTGTAACCCCCCCCCAACCTACAGCCTGCGTACCTGCAGTTTCTCTCCCCGCCCCTCGACACGCGACTTTCCGAAGACTCCAAGCGTGAAGCAGGCGGGGGCGGCAAAGGAACACCGCAAGAAGGCTTGCGATTGGTGAAGAGGAAAAAGAATTTATAAAGAAAAGAAAGGGGGAGAGAAAAGATAAATAGAATGGGAGGGAGAGAAGGAGAAGAAATAATGGAAAGTGTTATCGAGGAACGAAATGGGTTAACACAGGTGAGAAGGGAATATGGTGAGCCGTAGGCGCAGCCTCATGGGGGAGATGGGTTCGGGGTGAGGCGAGACCGCGGGATAGGGGGATCGCTATATTGTTCACAGAAGCCCCTCCGCGACCGCCTCCGCGCCAGCAGCTCCTCTCCCTACCCCCTCGACGCGCCACGCCCGCGCTCCTACCCCGCCACTTCCCCAACACCCCAGGCGCGAAGCATGTGAGGCGGCAAAGAACGCTGCGATCGGTGAAGACGGGAACGGAGGGGAAGAATGGAAAAGGGAAAGGGGGTAGATGAGAAAATGAAGAGTGTGGAATGAAAAAAAGTATATGAATATAGGTAAAGAGAAGGGAAAGAGAGGAGACGAAATATTGTGAAATGTTAATGAAGGATGGGGTCAGGTGAGAGTGAAACGTGTGAAAACAGGGACACGGTGAGACGGAATACGATGAGACGGATGTAGAGAAACCGGAGGAAGGAATGAGACGGAAGACGGGAGACGGGAACAGACGGAAAGAAAGGAGATGAAATGAGGGGAGGTGGAAACAGTGGGAAGTGGACAAAGGGCGAGGGGCTACAGAGCAAGAGGGTCACAGGCACATGAGATTGTGAAATGGAGTTGGAAGAAATGAAGATAGATGAAATATGGACGGACGAGTTGAGACAGGGGAGATGAGGACACAGGGAGATGAGTACAGGGGAGATAGTGCTGGGGGACATGTATGTAAGTAGAAAGGTAGGCGGAAGAATGGGTTAAAAGGGGAAATAAGAAACAGAGGACACACAGAATGGAACGAGAGTGAGGGAGAGTGAGAGAAAATAAGATATACAGAGAGTATTAGTGTGAGAGTGAGAAGAGTGAGAGAGAATGAGCGTGAGAGAGAGAGAATGTGAGAGAGAGTGAGGAAGGGAGGGATGGAGGAAGGCAAAGGAACAAACAGAAAGATGGGGAAAGACCCCCACCCCCATCGAAATCCACCGCGCTCACATTGGATACGCGGATCGTTGTTTCCCTTGTTTTTACGAACAAAAGAGAAACGCCGACCATGGCTGCCTCCGTGTGGTTATTATTCTCTGGGAAACTTTTCATATCTTGCCAAATATCACGGAGTGCGGAACCGCAGAATTAAACATTGAAGACGGCTGGGTCGCCCACCCACGAAAGAACGCCTTCGCAGCTGTGCTGGGTGCCGCCATTTTGGTGACGTCGATGCAACCGGCAATCACGCAAGAATGAACATTTGGTTTTGTTTTCCTCTGCTGAGGGAGTGAAGTTTGAGAGAATCTATGAAATCTTAAAGGATATGAAATAAGACACACGACATTTTTAAACATTTTAAAGAATTTAATTATTTGAAATCATTTTAATTATGATGTCAAATTATATTAAACAATTAATACATGTGTGTGTGATTTGGACATACAAATGACACGAACGGTGTTTTTTTTTTCAGAGTTTTCCGACAAGAACGGTGGCCAAATACACAAATGAAAAATGAGTACAAAATTATTAAAGTGAAACAATTTAGACTATATTTTTCATTATTTATGGTTCAACAGAATAGCTATTAGATGTAGCTAGCACTAATAGGTAGGTAGCATTGGTAGTAGTAATGCTATTGAAAACATTATAATGAAAAAAAATCACTGTACATGCATTTGAAAAATATGACTAATGAATCTAAGAAAATCTCAAGATGCTTCAACAGCAACAACTTTCCTGTACTTTTTGTAAAGCATACGTAATATTATAAAACAAATTGAACCGGCAATGTCCCCCCCCCCTTCGCAAAATATTTCCTTGGGCTAAGATTCGAACATGAGGACAAACTTCCGCAATTAACGTCCTTCTTCGTTAACCTAAAAGCATTCAATAAGGATGCCAAAGATTCAAACGCATAACAAAATTAAATTTGTAAACATTCATCTGATGCCACTGCAGCGCCTCTGACCGGGAGGTCCTAGGTTCGAGTCCCGACAGCGGCAGGATTTTTGACACTAGCTTTTCAGCTAGGTAGAATTCACTCGCTGTCTGGAGGAGAATTCTAGCGGCCGGCTGCTCTGATCGGTAGTTTTCCGTGGTTTTTCCGATCAACACCAAGCGAATGCCGGAGCAGTACCCTACCAAATGGGTCACGGACAGCGTGCGATCTTTCCTCCCTCTTCCTTGTCCTATCTTCTCCCCTTACACACACTTACAATAACATGCACTACACTTCCACATATTCCGGGAGACCGGTTGGAGCTTAGAGCTTGTCCCGGCTGGGGCGGTTCCCCGCTCGTGGGAGAGTCCTGGTTAGGGGGAAACCCCACTAGCCGACGGCGGCTCGGCGCCGGATCTCGCCATCCAGCGGGGAAAGATCACCGCGTATATCCCGAGAAAAAACATGAACTACACTAACGGGGCTAATGCCCAACGCTGTTGACCCGCCCGGAAACAAAAAAATCATTCAGTCAATATACTGACCATCCATTTTCCTCTAACATGAGGTCCAGAACTTCTTAACATAGCATTTTCTTCCTCTTTCATTCCTCAATTTCTATTTCATCGCAGGAACATTCGCTATAGTTTTAATTTATTAAGCTATTACTTTACACAAAAATAGAAAATAACTAATGGAGAGCACTGACACGACATGATTATAGATAAGCATGTCCAAATCTTCGTTTGACGGTAATTATCGCCATTTTTGTCTTCGACTTTCTAACGTCATCTCTCTTTTAGCTCGCTGGAACACACTTTAACCCTATCTCTTTTCTTACCTCCCCCCAATATTTCGTGGTATCCTCCTACTTCTTCCCCCATCTTCATTTTTTGTCTTTCTTTTCCCAACGCCCCAATCCGCTGTCGCCGTCGCCTCGCCAGCCTCCACAGCTTCGATCCCCGCGTCGGCTTCGCGGGCTGGGCGACTTTCCCGCGGGCCGCCACAGGAGCCGTTGGCGCCCCCAATCAATACGCGCCTGCCGGCGGTGGCAGCCGCGGCGACGCCACGCCGCACCGCGCCGCGGCCCTGCCGCCTCCGCCGCCTAATCGGCACCGGGAGTGGTGGCTCAGGGCATCATCTGATGTACTGCAGTGCCACTGACTGAGAGGTCCCAGGTTCGAGTCCCGGCAGAATTTTCGACACTAGCTTGTCAGCTAGGTCGAATTCAGCCGCTGTCTGGAGGAGAATTCTATCGGCCGGCTGCGCTGATCGGTAGTTTTCCGTGGTTTCTCCGATCAACATCAGGCGAACGCCGGAAAAGTACCTTAACAAACGGGCCACGGGCCGCACGCGATCTGTCCTTCCTCTACATTGTCCTATCCTCACCCACACTTATAATTACATGTACTACACTACCACTGATACCGGAAGAGATTGTCCCGGCTGGGGCGGTGCCCCGCTGTTGGGTGAGTTCTGGTTACGAGGAAACGGTAGGTCGGCGCCGGATTCTCCTATTCAGCGAGGGAAGACCTCCGTCATCCCCTGATGAAAAAACATGATCTACACTTACGGGACTAATGATCTAAGCTGTTGCCGCGCCCGGAATCACTGAGAACCAACCTAATGGGCTTCCGCTTCCGGTCGCCACGCCTGCTCCTCGCCTCCGCATCCGCCAAGCAAGTGCACTTTCCCCTTCAACCTTACCGCTTGTCGCAGAAAATTCTACTCCAGATAGCGGCTGAATTAGATCTAGCTAAATTTCGATTTTTTTTAACGTGGCGTCTCAAGGTCACGCACGAAAAAGGGAGAGGGATCGCCGACTCCAATAGAGACCTGCCACATCGCTACAGCTGCGACTTTTACAGCTCCCTATTGGAGATTGCTTTCACTATTCCTTTTTTCGTGTGTGACCTTGGGAAGCCACGTTAGAAAATCCAAGTATAAGTAGCTAGTATCTAAAAACCTGCCAATGACAGAAGTCAAATTCTAGGACCTCCCGGGGACCGTCACCGCTATCCCCACGGCCATCACCACCGCCGCCACCTGCGCGCCACCGTCGCCCGCGCCTAATCCTGTGCGCGCATTGTGGGCGTCTAATTGCGGCCGCGGGTCGGCGCTGAGGAGGCCTTGTGGGAGGCGCCGCATAACCGTAAGTCAAGGAAGAGGAAAAAACTCCGGCAGTCGCTAGGTGTTGATCGCAAAAAACATGGATAACTACCGATCAGATCAGCCGGCTGCTGGAATTCTACTCCAGACAGCAGCTGAATTAGATCTAGCTAAATTTCGATTTTTTTTTAACGAGGTGTCTCCAGGTCACGCACGAAAAAGGGAGAGGGATCGCAGACTCCAATAGAGACCTGCAACATCACTGCAGCTGCCACTTTTACAGCTCCCTATAGGAGACTGCTTTCACTATTCCTTTTTTCGTGTGTGACCATGAGACGCCACGTTAAACAATCCAAGTATAAGTAGCTAGTATCTAAAAACCTGCCAAAGACGGAATTCAAATTCTAGAACCTCCGGGTGACCGTCACCGCAATCCCCACGGCCATCGCCATCGCCGCCACCCGCGCGCCACCGTCGCCCGCGCCTAATCCTGTGCGCGCATTGTCGCCGTCTAATTGCGGCCGCGGGTTGACGCTGAGGAGGCCTTGGGCGAGGCGCCGCGCCGCCAGGCCCTCGGGCGTCGAGGGCGGCGAGGGCGAAAGTGGCTGAGGCGGTGCCCGTGAGGACTGCGCCGCGAGTTCAAGTGCGCCGCAGCCGGAGGCGCTCCCAGAATTACGCAGGTGGAGGGGACGGTGGAGTGCCGCGAAGAGCGACGTGTAGGCTGCAGGAGATGGAGATGGTGTTGGAATTTGGGATTGGTGAACGGCTGAGTTAGGTGGAAGAGAATGAACTGCAAGATGGCATTCCGGAAATAATTACTACAACCAAGTACGAATGAAGTTTCTTAGATGGTGTGTCTTCGGTTCAAATCACGGCACAACACCAGTATTTTTAGATCTATTTGGAAGATTGAAACCAACCAAGTGTTAATATTTTGAAATGAATCCTTGTCTACATAAAAGCATGTTATGAATGATTTAACTTTTCATGTAAGGGCAAAATATATTTAATGTCGTTCATAAGCCTAAATCAAGTTTTGTTATTTTGTTAAAATCAATTCTCATTTATGTAAAAGTATACTACGTATGATCTAATTATTACTTTCTCGTATACCGAGTAATATACGTAGTATAGAGAAAGTTATGTAATGCTGCGGAAAATCGATTTTAAGACCGGCGGAAATACAGATTTTCGGGTCCCCTGATACCGAATTTTATTTATTTTTTTTTGTTTTTTTACAAACAAAAACATCCGTCCGTCTGTCCATCTGCGCATCAACACTACTAGCGCCTAAACTATGCATACGACCTATTCCAAATTGTAGAAACCCCTGTCTTTCTGGCTCTAGTTGAATCTTAGAAATTTTTAAAAACTTTCTTTAAAATTTGGGGGTACTTAAAAATTGGGGGCTGTATTGACAAAACATATCCAGATTTTCTGTTATCAATTCCTGACAGATACCAACTCAGTAACAATGAAAAGACAATAAACCGCAGGCAAGTTTTGTTTCTTTATCTTCATACACTCTCAATGTTGAAAGTCAGGAACAGGAGACGGTCTGGTTCTCCTTCCTTATTTAGACTACTTCTGGTGATCTAACACAGGTGTGCTCAAAATACTGACTCTAGGATCGAAGACTATGGCTGCCTCAGTCTCATGGTTTACTATCGAGGTCTGGCACAATTTTTCAAGTATTGGGAGAAGAAAAGGTAGATTGGAAGGGGGTGCGGTGGGTAAGGGAAAGAAGAGAGGAAGGTGAGAGAGGAGGATAAGGTGCAGGGGAGGGTATGGGAAGATGGAAAGGAAGAGCGAAAGTAAAGAGATAAAGCGGAGAAATAAGTAAGGAATGATGATGGAAGGGACCTCATTGATGACCCAAACATTTTTGGGTCACTATGCCCTGAATCCAGCTGGTTGGGCTCTCCTCTTGTAGACAACCTCCATCAGCTAACTGCTATCTTGTTACCTTATTGAGAATATCCGCAAAAAAGGAACTAGCGGTGCTAAAACAGCGCGTTTATTCTCGCCCTACTTCAAGCAAAATTACACTAAAATTACTCAAAAATTCAAAAAATTGTACCTGATCTTATTTCAAAATTTTTCTCTAAGAAACAGATATCATTAAGGAGAAATCTCCATCTCCATAATTGTAGTTGTAAAGGAATACGATATTTTGCTTACCCTTGACAGTAGGTACAGGGTTTTCGCCAAAGTCTCTTACCTGAAAACAAGAAAACCATGTCAATAAGAAATTAACATTTCATATAAACATAATTTCACTTTCAATTCCCAATAAAGGATCCAGGGAAGGTTCACCACATCAAGTCTGTAGCCATTGTTTCTATTTTCCCTTTCTTATCTAATAGTTTAATATTCGTCAACTAAATGAAGAAAAACTTGAACAACCAGACAACACAAGATGAAACACAAAAAGAATGAAGAGAGTTTATACAGGGAGCGAGAGAGAGAGAGAGAGAAAGACAGAAATGTAAACGATAAATATTAAAAAGTATAAAACTGCGTGAAATTGAATCCTATGTGACGATCGTAAGGGAAAAGAAAATATTGCCAACAGATAAAATACGCGTGAACAAAATTGGAATTGTTCCACAAACTACTCATATTCGATATTTGAGGTAAATAAAATATTATATTGTTACTTCCTGCAATCTACATCGCTCCCTCGACGAAAAACGTTTATTTTACTCTCTATTCACCACAATACAATGTGACGGAGATATCATCAACCAGCTTAACTTCCATATCCGAATAGTGTTTGCACCTGAGACTGTGCACTCGACGACCATCGAAATGCGAGCGAGGTACACGAAAAGGAACACTGCATATGCTCAGATAGGCGATCTAAATGTGCTAGCACCCCCCCCACACACACACACACACACTACAATCCCCCGTAATCCCTGAACTGACGTCTATATATGTTTCGTATATACGTTGGTAATTGTTTTCATTAGTTTTCTTGTATACATTATAACACGAAATGTAAACGTCTTTTTTTTTAGCCGAGCATGTCTATCGAAATCCTAGGAAATCAATATTTTTGAAACGGCATTCGGTGTATCCAGTTACCTTCACAGCGACGTCACCGAGTGCATATAGCCGGCGCGCAAACTCTAAGGGACTTTCATATCCCGTTAGATCCATGAGAAATTAGTGCTAGCAAGGTTTCTGATCAGATTTACTCGGTGTCTCCCGTTTCCTTCTCATTTTTTACTATTGCTCTCTCATAATTCAAATAATGAAAGCTTCGACATCACTTACCAATCAACACCATACATCTCCGGTATGGCAAAAAAAAGAAAATAATTGGATATAGGCGAAACCACTTTCTACGTGAACATCGAGAAAACTAGCATATACAGTAAGATAAACTGCTGGGGCCAGAAGAAGTATAGACGTGAAAGAGAAAGTTGGGGAAAGGCAATTTAACAATCAGAAAATGAATTTGCCAACTGTCCCCCTAAACTCGCCAACTGTTTGCGATACCATTATCAACACACGTTTTCTTGAGCCCTCGCTTCGCTTGTTGCGTGAGGAGTGGGAAGTTTGGTTTTTTGACAAGGAATTTTATATCAATTTTGTAGCTCGTTTTTCAAGGCAAAATAGTTTCTATTATATGGAGTCGAACATTTCTGGTTATCAGATTCTGTCCACAATGCTCATTTATTCTTGATTCAACTGATGTTGGCATAGGAGGGGGCGTAGGTATTCCGTGGCTCAAGAAAACGTGCGCGTGTAATACCCAGACACCCCAAGCTCAAAAACTATTTTGCGGGTTGAAACTAAACTTTTCCGTGTCATAGGAAATTTAAATTTAACCATTGAAAAATATATTTTTACCTTAAAAATAAAGACAATAATCTAAATAACCTACTAATGAATTTTTTGCAATACATACAGAGTAATGTGTGAACAATATTTGTTCCAAAATTTGCATTTATTTAAGGTTTTGGTTAGAAATTTGAAAACTGATTTATGTTAGTTCTGTCTTACGCACTGTATTGACTATTATTTTAAGTTCGATTTTTTTCTCCTTCCTCCATTTTCCGGAAATCTCAAGGCCTCAAACTTTCAAATGTTGGCTCCTCTGATTCCAAAGCGCAAGCCCGACGGCTACCCGTCCTGCACCACTTGCGTCAGTCGACCTCCGACCTGTGTCCTCCTCCCTGCACTTCGCCAACTCGTCACCCTCCGTCATTACGATCAATTCAGTGGCGTCTCGCGGTAGAGTTTGGCGCCGGCTTCAAAGGCACGGAATTATTGCTATTCACCCACGCGGGCGCCGCCTCGCCTCGTCCTCGCTCACCCGCACTGCTCCGCTCACCCTACAACTCCGCAGAGCCGTGCAGGCACCCAGGGTGAGCCCGGCGTCCAGGAAATGGCACATACGCGAGGTGGGTTTGGTTGGTCATTAGTCCCGTAAGTGTAGCGCATGTTTTTTCTAGGGATATGCGCGGTAATCTTTCCCCACTCGATGGCGAGATCTGGCGCCGACCTACCGTCGGCAAGTGGGGTTTCCCCCCAACCAAGACTCTCATCAGCGGGGCACCGCCCCAGCCGGGACTATAAGCTTCTGACCGGTCTCCCGGAATAAATGGTAGTGTAGTGCACGTTAGTGTAAGTGTGTGTGTAAGGGGGAGAGGATAGAACATGGAAGAGGAAGGAAAGATCGCGCGCGGTAAGTGACCCGTACTGCTCCGGCATTCTCCTGGTGTTGATCGGAGAAACCACGGAAAACTACCAATCAGAGCAGCCGACAGGTATAATTCTCCTCCAGGCAGCGACTGAACTCGACCTAGCTGGAAAGCTAGTGTCGAAAATCTTGCCGCCGTCAGGACTCGAACCTAGGATCTTCCGGTCAGAGGCACTGCAGTGACATCAGTGGATGCACTGAGCTACCGCTCCCGGTACCTACGTGGGTGAGATATAGGCTGTTGACGTCGTCAGCTTCAAAAAATGCTTTGCGAGATTCGGAAGGCAACAACATGTATAGAAGGATTTTTCTAAGGATGAGCCAAAGTGACAGCTAGTGCTGGCAACATAACTGAAAGTTCTGTGGTCGTTGTGTCCTTGAGCCCATTAGACTCCCTTCCTGCATTCGTTCGTTTGCAGTTGGCTAACTTGTTAATGGCTTCAACGCTTCCTTTTGTGATGTCCTCGTCCGACAAAAATGTAGTGCGCCGCATTAAATAATTGAAGGAAGTATAGTGTTATGTGCTCTTCTGTAAAAATTCTTTTTTTCTATAAACACTACATTTAATTTACTTTTTGTGTGATAAATATTTCGTTTATTTTAAAACCGAGACTTTAATGTGAGATACGTACTGGTTTCCGGCTATTGTGCTGTTGTGTGGCGAAATGTGATTGAGAGCTATTTTAAATTCGTGGCAGTTTGGTTTACTGATTACGAGAGCATGTTAAGAGAGTTTCCACATACGTAATTAAATTTAAATATTTCCCGGACTCGCCTACATACGTACATCTCAGCGAAAGTCTTAAGACTACTTCATAGGGTCTTAAATGTCAACTTAAGGGTCAATATCAGTATTTTCATGTAATACTGATATTTATAGTTACAACACTCGACGTAGAAATCATGTTCATCAAGTGTCAGTATCAACAGCTCAGTACAAGAAATCAACATACAATACATGTACGTTACTTTACAACGCATTGCCAGATGAAATTAAACAATTAAAATTGGTACACAAATTTAAGTTAAAAGTAAAATCTTTTCTACTGCAAAACTGTTTCTATACAATTAGAGACTATACTGATCGTCAAAAAGAAAAATAATGTTTACTTTAACTAAAACAAGATATAGTATAATGAATTAGTCTACATTTGCATTATATAATTTAAAAAAAGACTCAATATGCCTGTAACAAATAATGTACTTCCGGGTCAATGACCCCCATCTCGATTGGGTTTTGGCCAGTTTCCCTGATCCATTGAGCAAATGCGGAGATGGCCCCTTAATATGCTTCTGGACGGGTAAATGTAGCTTCACTATGCGCATGTTTTGTTGAACTTTCCTTTTGCTTGTAGTGGTAGTAGAGCTTAGGGTGAGTTTCTATTTTGTTAACAATAGAGAAAAATCAAATCTCTTTGTTCCTTTACCGTTAAAAATAAGTGTTCTATAATATTGCAACGAAAAATATCTAGTTTTTGACATGTTAATCCCACGCTTTTTTAAATGTTGTTGTTATTATTATCATTATTATTATTATTATTATTATTATTATTATTATTATTATTTCATCTTTCAACTATTAATAGTTAAATTGTTGGGAAGGGATTCTGAAACTCAAGAAAGCGTGTGCAGATGATTTCCCCCCCCCCATACGTCACATACAGTTTTTGACTGTTTTTGACTAAATAAATAAATAAATAAATAAATAGGGATGTTTTCACAGGAGACATAAACTAACGCTTTACGAAGAGGCGTGACTGAACAGCTGTCGCAGCGGAGGGATACTTCTCTGAATTACATGTGATGTTCACTTGCTTGGCGAACTGTCACTTTGGGTCATTCTTAGGAAAATCGTTCTACACCTGAGTGTGG
Organism: Teleogryllus oceanicus; assembly: GCA_964035755.1. Lineage (NCBI taxonomy): Eukaryota > Metazoa > Arthropoda > Insecta > Orthoptera > Gryllidae > Teleogryllus > Teleogryllus oceanicus. Next base: position 174,103,323 of record CAXIVR010000003.1, read on the forward strand.
AATAACTGGACGCTAAAAGCTGCATTTTGTAGCTTCACAAGTGCATTCTAAAGAACATTTTTCGTTTTAGGGTGATTTTTGTTATCTAACCTCATGTTTAAACTTGGCAACAATTCGTAGAGCACCAATGAGGCAGACCATCCTGCCAGTAGCAACACCGCAGAATTGAACATTGTCTGTCTTCGTAGAATCCGTTGTTGCACGAGTGCATTCTAAAGGACATTTTTTCGCTGTAGAGTGAGCTTTCAATCGGGTCTGAGATTTAAACTTGGCAACAATGAGCCAAGCACCAATGAAGCAGTCGATCCTGCAAGTAGCGCCGCCGCGGAATTAGCCATTGGCTGTCTTCGTAGAATCCGTTGTTACACGAGTGCATTGTAAAGGACACTCTTCGTTTTAGAGTCGTCTATTTGACCTAATATTTAAACTTTGCCGAAACGCGACGAGCACTGATGAAGCCGTCTATCAAGCAAGGAGCGTTGTTGCAGTATTCTACATTGGCTGTCTTTGTGAGCATCGGCAGGCTGTGACATCATGTAATGAAGAAGAAAGGAGATTCCAATATACATGTGGATATACAGGTGTCTCATATTAAATATTACAGACTTCTAGGACAGGCGGAGGAGTTGAAAATGATCCCTTTTTGCCTACGAATGTATAATGGAGAATTGCGGATAACGCAGTTATATGCTTATTTATATGTTATATTTGCTAGGCAATCTAATATCAACGTATGTTCTGCAGATAAATGAAATCTGTCTGTTTCAGAACGTGATCCTGCCGAATATTTATGCACAAGCAATTATCTAAATATCTGTGGGAAATGTCAATGTCTTTTTTCTAAGAAACCATGAATAATTATAAATTATGACTGTTATTTGACTACCCATTATCAACAGAAGCAAAAGCATGCACATTCTAACGCATTAGTTTTTGAAAGAAGTTTCTGGAGGCATGCGTCCGCAACTCCACATCATTTGACACAATCTAATATCAAGAAAAGTAAAATTTGTTATGGAAATTAATTGACTGAATAAATGTAGATGAAGCAGTTAAATAATAAAAATATTGTTTAATAAAAGTAATAAAATAATAGAAACGGTGTTGAGGAATGTGTTATATTTTCGTTCCTTAAACCTTACTTTGACGCAATTTGAGACATACCAAATTTAAACGATAATTGGAGCGTGAACAGATCTATTAGGTTTTGCGTTTTTTATTTGAATATCAATGAGTGATACAAATCACGAACTATGAAATTAACGTGTATAAACACGCCATAATAGTGAAAAGCGGGGAAAATACACCATCAAACAATACAGCAGACTGTATAAATATTTCCATCTAAATTATCTCACAATAGAGACACGTAGTGCTCTTTTGTAAAACAAAGAAGCAAGGATTTCGAAATCTTCCATTTGCAGCCTCTGAATGCAGTAGTTCGTAAGCGCCTTATGAAGCAATTCTACTGCAACGAAGCGGCTCCATGCTATCCTCATAAGCTGTTTCTCAGTTAATATTTGTCTTTTAAGACGGATTACCCCAGTATGTGCAAGCTTATATCGCATTTGCAATTAGAAGACAGTAAATTAGCACAATGCAAGAATTTGCTGGTGTTGAAGGGGTTGGATCGTTAACTAAAGAAGGTAAGTATTTAAATGCATTCCCGCAATGTACCAATGTATAACAGTGGTTTAAAATAATTTCCACATTTATGAAAATACAGAAAATGATACAAAAATAAAAAAATACTATTTCATTAAAATTATTTATCGAAAGAAATAATTCATATGACTGTGTAACAAATGTGGAATGTTTTCGAATGTATATCAGCACTTCTCTTTATTTTTCTTATTTTGAAATGCAAGTAATGCAATTGTAATGATCACTCAACCGAATTGAGATCAGCAAAAGAGAATTAATTTATCACTATTCTAATTCATGCAATTTTTCTGCAACACAACAATTCATTACTATTTTCAATAAAAAAAACTATTTTTTTACCGAAAAATCGCGATTTTAGTTGGAACAATACCTCTAAACTATGTACGTAGTATGTGAGAAAGTAAACATTCTTGAAGATTCTTTTGAAGAAACGACTTAACTATAGCGCACCAGCTTTCATCCATAATCCTGTAATGATTTACACGATCCCCAATGGTGTGCATTTGGATGATAAACAGTTCAAAACATTTACAGCAAAGACGCCATAGTGAAAAATAAAACCGATTGAGGAAGAGAATAAAGCGAACCCGATACTTGTGCGAGTTTGGACTATAAACATTAGATCCGGCTGTGATTTAGAAACATTTTGAAAGTTATCCCAGTGAAATCGCGTCAGGCAATAAAAAGTTATTGAAATTTTCGTATTTCGCATGTTTGTGTTAAGGAAAATATTAATGGAGTCCATTGTTGGAGCGATGAAACGCTTATAAAGAAGAGGGTTTTTCGAATACTGCAAGAAAACGCGATAAGATATCAAATTCAGACTTTCGGGAGGCAAAAGAAGAAAATTAGCTGCATCAGGTAAAATTTATCCCATTTAAATACCTTGACGGGAAGTATCGAAAGTTTAATAAAACAGATAAATTAATTCAAGCAAAAGCTTAGCCAGAAGAAGCGATTAGCGAACAAATGCAGTGCGTTTCATTTCACATTCAAAAACGGAAAACAGGGAAAATAAAAGGATTTTGACCAAAAGAAAACAAGAGGAAAACATCAAATTTTAGGAAATTGCCGGGAGAATTTTATCAAAACTAAAACGGAAATAAAGTGTTTCGGAAAACGTTAGAAATTAAATATTTTAAGAGAACCAAGGTGACGCGATCGTCAGTTATCGAGCGATCGGGAAAAGTTGTAGCAAGAATAACAATGCTAGGTTGAAGAAGATTCAGTCAGAATGTGCCTGGACTTGGTGAAGACAGGATGTGTGTTCGCGTAGGCGATTCTTGAAAATTTTTGTAAAGTGCGGAAGTTATGAAGATAATCCGAAATAGTAACCGGGAATATTTTACGTACGTTGTGTAACAGTCGTGGAAAGAAAATTTCATAAAAGAAAGGGGAATTTTCGGAACTATTCTGAAATTCGGCAACGCCCGTTGGACTTGCAAGAGCAAACGGTGGTATGAGAAATTTTGCAACGGTGGGGAGCGCGACGTTGCATTGATAATTAGAGGCGCGGAATTTGATTCAGAATTCAGTGAGTTTTTAATAATTTGAAGGGTTATAAAAAAAAAAAGGATGGCTGCGTGAACTCCGACACCGCGAGTGAACTGTGATGCGTATGCGAGTGTTCCGGAACTGATGGCGACAACGGGAGGCGCTGTTGGGCGTGAATAATCACCCCCAGACACGCAGATTCGTCGCAGAGGCAACAGCATACGTGAGCCAAAGTATTTTGCCATTTGTTTGTTTTGTTTTGATTGAAGAAAGCTCTGTCGAAGACCAAGTTGTGTAATTAGTAGATTTTAAGACGGAAATCTCGGCAGAATGCATTCTGGGGTTTAGTTATATGCGTGAATGGTATTTGTTTGTTTTTTTGTAAATAGTTTGTGTGAATGAAAGAGTATATATATCTATGTATTGTGTATTGAGGGAGGAGAAATGTTTATTTTGTTGTTGTTTTTGATGCTGGGTTGTGTTGATGTGTGCCGTTAGAGGTACCAGTGTTGTTGCAGCACTAAATAGTGCAAATTGAAAAGAAACATGATAACGGAGGCAATTGAATAAACTTCATGGCCATTTTGGGGGTCATGATTCGCAAAATCAATATGTTTTTCGCAATCATTTACGTAGCATTAGACTGATCCACGCGCGTGAACGCAGTGCCTTGCTCGCGTCTGTACAGACGCACCGCAGACCACGCCCAGGTGAGTGAAAAGGCCAGGTAAGCTAGCAGAGGGGCAATTGTGAGTAGGAAAAGGGGAAAGTTATTATATGTGGCAACCCAACGCGAGGCTAGAGTTTATTGGTTTGTTCGTAAGAAGGGCTAGAGCAGGGCAATTTATTAACGTAACGGTATAACGTGACGGGCGTGTAGAGGGAGGCCGCCTAACCCATTACAAGTGACCGCACGACGTGTGGGCAGGTTTATATATATTGTAACCGCTTGTCATCGGCTACATTCATGACAAAAGAAATATTGAAGTGACAATACCCGACATCTTGCCCTACAAATAGTTCCTAGAGTAGCGAAGAGATGGCGTTACCTAGAAACAAATTTCTGAACGTACTTTCGCCCTAGCCAATCAGAACTTTTGTAGAAATGCGAATGTGGCATGAGGCTTGACTCGGACGAGATTGTCTTTCTTTCCGGATCGAGACGCTGAAGTGATTAGATGGGTACTATTCCACCACACAACCGACGAGGGACACGTGGAAAATACCAGAAATGAAGCTTTATTAAAAGGTAATTGTCTAAGTATTTTTCATGGGATTAATCACTGTGATATGTCAAGATTACGTAAAATTCGATAGGAATATTAAACAAGTAATGCAACGAATGTAAGAATAACAGTGGTAGTGGACTAAAATGAATTTATAAAACCACGTTGCTACATTCTCGTTGCTGGAATATAGAAGAGATTTTTGTAACATAGGACGTGTTTCTGTTTCTTTGTTACAGCTTTTTCAGTTTTAGTTTTGAGCAGTTACTTATTCTACTTTTATTCTATTTCATTTTATTTATGGGATTTCATTTCGAAAATTCTATTGGAGAATTTTGATAATTCCGAAAAGCATAGTTTATTCAACAACTGGCTCAACTTTCACTAAAACAAAGTTATAACTTGGAGTTTTGGACTCGCATTCTAACGCGACCATCACCTTCGTGAAGCTGTGGTTTAACTGGGCTGTACAACGAGGAGAAGGCGTACGGAAATACTCCGATTCCATCGCGGTAGGCAGCGCACGAACCGTCGCAGGACAACGACGACCTTGGGGCGTGAACGTCGCTCGACAGCCGTCTACTCAGCGCGGACCAGCTTGGAGAATTCGCCGGTCGTGAGTCACAGAAAAGCAGAAAGAATATTTACTAAATTGCAGCTTGGAAAACTTTCAAGATAGAATTATGATTGCACAAATTAAAACGTTGTAATATGAGCTTCCCTCAGTAACAGACATTGATCGGACAAGTTTTACTAAATATTAGTCTTGATAACCAGTAAATTTATTTTTGCAGTCGTAAGAGAAATCAGATCTAAATAATTTTTATGTTTATTGATAAAAGTCGTCCTTGTGTATAATTCTTTATCTAAATTCATACATAATTGACTTGATGTTATTTGAAATCATTTAAGAGGAATTGTCTATGTAAAAAAGGTTTTGAACATGAATGAAAGCTGTTAAATTGTTTCTGATAAAACGTTATTTCATGAACAGTCAAGAGACTTTGTAAAACAGAATTTTGCACTGCGAGGTCACGCAGAAGCTGAATATTAAGTGTAAATATTGAGTGTAGTATTATTTAAGATTGAAAAGGTATTAGTGAATTTTGGTATATTGTTTGTATGTATTTTTTTTACAGGATGGTTATTTAAATTGTGAATTGTGGGTTTAATTAAGAGATAATTTGTTTTGAGAAGTGTACATATGTATTTACTGTTTGTTTCGTGTAAATGTAGATCAGAGTCACTATTATTCTACAGAAAACTGCAGTTTAGGTAGGGAGTTAGCTACCATTGTGTAATCAAAAGGAAAAGTAATCACGTAGGAGAATATGTGAACGTGAGTGTACGAAGGATCATATTCGAAAGAATATATGTTACTTGTTCTTTAAAACTATGAAATTGTGTTTGTTTGTTAAATGAATATTAGTTAGCAAAGACGAACCCACCACCGATAGGGAATTATCCATAATTTGAGGTAATCCCAGATTTGTGTGACGGTGTAATCACACGTCACGAAACAAGTAAATAACAGATTTACTTCTGTAATTCGGCGTACTACGAAATAGTTAGGTAGATACGTGACGGTTACAATATAAGGAGGAGAGGAAGGGTGAAACCCGACCCATTACAATCCTTATATTGTTAACAATTTAATTGATATCCCCAGGACATCAGATCTGTATAATGTATTAATTCGGTTAATTTTTGTAATTATAAAATTTGGTGGCAAGCATGTAGATAGTACTGGCGAAGCTAGAGACATTCAGTTGGATATTCTGAAAATCTTACCTTATATATATATATATATATATATATATATATATATATATATGGAGTAATATACGTCGTACAGAGAACGTTATGTAGTGCTGTGTAAAAAAACGGCGGATTTTCGGCATACAAAATTCATTGCCGGGCCCTGACAAGGAAAAAGTGGATAAATCCAGTTGCTAAATTAAGGGGAAAATTCTTCTAACACGTGGTGGCCTGATATTTCCCATGGAATTTCTTAGGAATGTCATCACTCTCTTTAATGTAACCATATTCCTTTCATTTTCACTCCTTCCAATACTTTTACAAATTCCGAAAATTGAGAGTTAACCCTGAAAATCGGACATATGCCACCGTCATAAATGTATTTACCTCTATTATGTCATGAAATTTAAGAATAACAATTGAGCCATTTTTGAGAGAATTTTGAAAATGTCCCTAGGGTCGTCCCTAGGGTCATCCTTAGGTCCATTCATATAAAGCACCCAAAAATTAATGAATGTTTTTTAAAAACGAAGAGTTTCGACTCACGCAAAAAGGACAGGGGCTTGTTCAATTTGGAAGCAATCCTACGCATGGAGTAGGCGTTAGGTTTATTCACAAACACCACACGGACGACGGACGTTTTGTCATGAATTGACTTTTCGATATCAAGGCCCCACAAAATAGGAATTCTGGGTACTCCACGTGTTAGAAGATTTTTTTCTTAATTTAGCAACTGGATTCATCCACTTACTCGTTATCAGGGCCCAGCAATGAATTTCTTTCTGCTGATAATCCACCATTTTTTCGCGCAGAATTACCTAACTTTCTCTGTACTACGTAAATTTCTCCGTATATACGTATGTGTACGAGAAAATGAAAATATTAAAAAAGGCTGCCATAACAGACTTTGTTGAAAAACATTTTAGGTATTGTAAGGCCCCCAGATTATTCTTCAGCTACGCCATTCGTTGATAGTACCTGAGAATTGTATATTGTTAGTAAATATAAAAATTAAATATATTGTGCTAGCTTTTGTTCATTATAAAATAAATATAAACTCTTGTTTATCATAAAGAGTTATGTCCGATGCAATAGTATTATACTCCATTAAGCCAGATTACATATTTACTTTTACGATGACGTCGATGATGATAATGATGTGCAATACTCATTACTGAGCGTATGCTACAGAGAAAAAAGACCTGTAAGTCATCATTTTTTCTAAAGAAGAGAAAATCCTGGCGGTTTTCCATTTTCTTTCACAATATGTATGATAATAACAGTAACCATGAGAAGTCAACGACGCTGTACTTCGAATTTTAATGCATTGCTGGCGTGTATTTGGAAGTATTTAGTGAATAGAATAACGAAATATTATATACTGAAAACGCTCAAGCCTTACGCGGCTGGAACGGGTACCTGTAGCCTTCAGAGTACCTTGACGCTGCGGCAAGCTCTATCGACGAGACCGGTAACAAATAGGTACAAAGCAGAAAGAAGAAAGAAACAAGAAAAATAAGAAACGGAAGAAACAGAAGAGGAAGAATACAAAAAGGAGAAAAAGATGGAAAATAGGAAAAGGGAGAAAATGAAGAAAAGAAAACAAAGGAAGAAAATATTTAAAAGAAGGTGAATAATAGGAAGAAAAAGAAAGAAGAAGAGAGAAGAAGAAGAAAGAATAAAAATAAGAAAGAAGAACTACAACTAAAAGAAGAATAAAGTAAGAGAAAAGAGCATCAATTTTTTTTTTTTTTTTCATTTTCAAACTCGCTTACCGGGAGCGGTAGCTCAGTGCATCAAATGATGTCACTGCAGCGCCTCTGACCGGGAGGTCCTAGGTTCAAGTCCTGACGGCGGAAGGATTTTCGGCACTCGCTTTCCAGCTACGTCGAATTTAGTCGCTGTCAGGAGGAGAATTCTAGCGGCCGGCTGCTCTGATCGGTATTTTTCCGTGGTTTCTCCGATCAACACCAGGCGAATGCCGGAGCAGTACCTTACCAAACGGGCCACGAACCGCGCGCGATCTGTCCTTCCTCTTCCTTGTCCTCTCCTCTCCCCTTACACTAACATGAACTAGAGTAACACTTATTTCGGGACACCGGCCGAGAGCTTAGAGCTTGTCCCGGCTGGGGCGGTGCCCGCTGGTGGGAGAGTCCTGGTTAGGGTGAAACCCCACTAGCCGACGGTAGGTCGGCGCCGGATCTCGCCATCCAGCGGGAGAAGATCACCGCCATCACCCGAGAAGGAAAACTTGCACTACACTAACGGGACTAATGACCAAAGCAGTTGACGCGCCAGGAAACACGAAAAAATTAATCAATCAAACTCGCTTATTATCAGAAAACACCACAAAATATCAACCGTGTAGCGCTTCGTTCTCATTAGGCGCGCTCGCGTGGCGTCGCGTGGCGTGGCGTCGCGTGGCGTGGCGTGGCGTGCGTCGCGTCGCGTGGCGTGGCGTGGCGTGGCGTGGCGTGGCGTGGCGTGGCGTGGCGTGGCGTGGCGTGGCGTGGCGTGGCGTGGCGTGGCGTGGCGTGGCGTGGCGTGGCGTGGCGTGGCGTGGCGTGGCGTGGCGTGGCGTGGCGTGGCGTGGCGTGGCGTGGCGTGGCGTGGCGTGGCGTGGCGTGGCGTGGCGTGGCGTGGCGTGGCGTGGCGTGGCGTGGCGTGGCGTGGCGTGGCGTGGCGTGGCGTGGCGTGGCGTGGCGTGGCGTGGCGTGGCGTGGCGTGGCGTGGCGTGGCGTGGCGTGGCGTGGCGTGGCGTGGCGTGGCGTGGCGTGGCGTGGCGTGGCGTGGCGTGGCGTGGCGTGGCGTGGCGTGGCGTGGCGTGGCGTGGCGTGGCGTGGCGTGGCGTGGCGTGGCGTGGCGTGGCGTGGCGTGGCGTGGCGTGGCGTGGCGTGGCGTGGCGTGGCGTGGCGGCGTGGCGTGGCGTGGCGTGGCGTGGCGTGGCGCGTTGCGTTGCGTTGCGTTGTGTTGCGTGGCGTTGCGTGGCGTGGCGTTGCGTGGCGTGGCGTGGCGTGGCGTGGCGTGGCGTGGCGTGGCGTGGCGTGGCGTGGCGTGGCGTGGCGTGGCGTGGCGTGGCGTGGCGTGGCGTGGCGTGGCGTGGCGTGGCGTGGCGTGGCGTGGCGTGGCGTGGCGTGGCGTGGCGTGGCGTCGCCCACAGGCGTTCGCCGCATAAATTGTCGCCAGCGCTGCCGCGCGGAGGCGGCGCCGCCCCGAGCCTTAAACCCAGCGCTTCACGACACACGCACAGCTGCGCCAGGCGCGGCGCCTCCAATTAAAGCCAATGGGCGTGGCCCGCCATCGCCTCGCAGCCAAGCGCCTGCCTGCGATTGGGAACGCGCGTAGGGACGCCTCGTGTGCTTCGCGAACGTCACTGGTTTTCTGTGTGTGCCCGGTTTTGGTATGTTGTGGGCTTGCGACACACACGTGTCACCGGCATAGGTACGTTGTAGGCTACCGACACGTGAGTGTCATCGGCTTTGGTCCAGCTTTGGTACGTTTTAGGTTAGCGACGCAAAGTGTCACCGGCTTATGTACGTTGTAGGCTAGCGACACACGAGCGTCAATGTCTGCTCGAGAATTCTAGCTCTGATCAGTAGTTTTCCGTGGTTTCTCTCACTACTACCAGACGAATGACGAAGCAGTGCCCTAATAAACGCGCCACGGACCGCACACAATCTTTCCTATCCCTCGCTTATCCCATTCTCACCCTTTCTTACACACTTAAATTTACATGCACTACATTAACACATATACCGAGAGACGGGAGCTCAGGGTTTGTCCCGGTTTTGGCGATGCCCCGCTACTGGGAGATACCTGATTGGGGAAATTCAGTTAAGTGACAGCAGGTCGGCGCCGAATCTGACCAAGTGGGAGAAGAATACAGCCAGCTCCCGTGATAAAACACACACTACACTTATGGGAATAATGACCTTTTTTGCAGTTGACGCGTCCGGAATCACCAATCACTAAAAATGAGCGTCAAACGAACATTAAAGTGCGTGTCTAACGGTTTTGCTACTTCTTCCTGGAAAAAAATAATGATATAAACAGCGAGTAGTATAATTCGGAGAGCTCGATTAGTATAATTTAGCATCACAACAATCGTTGCGCACTAAAAGTTGCGAATACACTCCAGGAGAGAACTGCAACAATTGATCAACGCATACGAACGCAACGTCAATGTGCGAACGCTATGCGCACAAAACTATCTTGGGCGTTAATAGGTTGAAACCGATGGGCGTGGTCGGCCGTTGCCTCACGGGTGGAACGCCTGCCTGCGATCGGGAACGCTACCAGCCTCGTGTGCTTTGCGAACGTAACATTTTTTTCTGCGAGACCGTCATTGACACATTGTAGGCTAGCGACACAAGAACGTCAAATGACGGACGTTAAAATCCGTCCGTCATAGCACAACTGCCACGCATGTGGGTTGTGGTACACTACCGCACCGCAGTAACGTTCGTTGCAGAAAACATTCGTGGCGTAGCACCCAACAGCTAGAACGCGTACGCTGTTCCTGACAGACGTAGCTTCTAAGGCATACAAGCATTGAGAGCACATGTGTACTAGGGACATACGCTATACGTTATATCGCGTTAAATGAGCTTTCTTCCATTCTTAAGGAAATACTATATTTGACATCCAATGATTAATTAATGAAGTGGAAATGAATTTCTTCTGGTGGTACAGCACAGTTCATATTGGTATCTTGCCGTTTAATATGATCATGTAATTTCGAGAGCAATTTTCTTAACGAGTCGGACATTCGGAAATAATTAAAATATTTTGCACCATCATTGCATAAAATCTGAAAGAGGAAGTAAAGAGTTCTCTTTAAAACGCGCTCTCTATTAATGGGATAAACCCCTATCGCCTTCTCTTTTCTTTTGTAAGTTTCATCCGTAGGAGACACGCCGTCACTAACTCTACGAAACCCGCGTTTGCTAGCTCAAGACCGCAGGACAAATGACGTCCGCTGCGCGGCCGTGATCGTCCTCGTGTGCTCTGCCAACCAACACGTCAAATTGATGTGCGTCAACGACGTACGTTTTGCGACGCTCATGTGTTGCTAGCTGCAATTCAGAACGGGATCCCAGGTAGTAGTTGGAACTACCTAGCGGCTATCTTGAGTCCCCTTGGTTTGCAACTATCGAACCTAGCCGATAGGGGTTCATAGACAACGCATGGAAAGTTAATCGGAACCTATTGAGTATAAGAGCCCTCATTCTATGACGAGTGCTTTTAGAAATCCAACAAAATTAGATAGACAGACGGACAGAGAGAGATAAATAGAAAAGTATATACATATATATATATATATATATATATATATATATATATATATATATATATGTGTGTGTGTGTGTGTGTGTGTGTGTGTGTGTGTGTGTAGGTAGATACGAAGATAGACAGAGAGATAGACAAATAGATTTAACTATGTACGTACTCACAAAGATGTCACAGAAAGCATAGATATTACAATATACATAATACAATGAGTGGACCACTGCCTGTTAGCACCGGTGCTTGCACGTTCGTCTGCAGACCTGTATCATTCACCCTCTAAAAAATGTTTTCTAGATGAGTCTGAAATTGCTTGTAACTTAGTCACTTTGGCGTAGTTTCTATGTCAAATGGCTGAGAAAATAGTTATTATTCTTTAAAAATATGGCTAAAACTCATTTCAAAACTCATTAATTTTTAATGTATATTTTTACACTGAAATTTAAACATATTTTTTAACTAATGAATATGAATAGGAATATATTTTCTGCCTAAAGATGAACAATTGAGAACAAACAGTAGTGTTACACTATGGAACAATTACGGGTTGATTTCAAGATTAAAGCGTACTGTAACTCTCCAGCTCCACTCGGAGTGAAACGTTAAAGAATGAACTTGTAATTGCTCTGATGTGTTGCTGGCCTCCGTCATGGTGTGATGGAGTAGCAACAAGCGACCTGTGACAAGTCATGTCTCTTTGTTCCCTCTTGTCTGGTTCCAGCCATCTGTTTTGGAAATAATAGCACTTCTCATTTCTTTCCTTCAGAATTGTTCTCTCGCACACTCGTATCCTTTGCAGTACCATTTTTCATCAATTTTCCTTAATTATAGTTGTTTATTTTGTTGAAAATGAAACCAAATTTGAAAAGTTCATATCTAATCATCTATCATATAAATCAGACATTTAACGTTGAAGAATGTACGAAATCTTCAACAGATTTAGTTGCTCAAAGTGAAACCTGTTAGTAAGGGGATTTAACAATCCGTCACTCGCAGGGCCATTTGTAACACGAGTACTCGCGCGTTGGACTCTGCCCAACACACCCATTATGAAGTTTATTTTCTTTATTAACATCAATAATACATTTCTCTTATTTATCTGTGCTTACACTACAATTGAATGCATCGTGGATTGATTGATTGATTGATTTTTTCGTGCTTCCGGGCGCGTCAACGGCGTTGGTCATTAGTGCCGTTAGTGTAGTGCATGTTTTTTTCGCGGGAGATGGCGGTGATCTTCCCCCGCTGGATGGCGAGATCCGGCGCCAACCTACTGTCGGCTAGTGGGGTTTCCCCCTAACCAAGACTCTCCCACCAGCGGGGCATTGCATTGCCTCAGTCGGGACAAGCTCTATGCTCTCGACCGGTCTCCCGGAATATGTGATAGTGTAGTGCTTGTTAGTGTGTGTGCGTGTGTGTGTGTGTGTGTGTGTGTGTGTGTGTGCGCGCGCGCGCGCAAGGGGAGAGGATAGGACAAGGAAGAGGAAGGAAAGATCGCGCGGGGTCCGTGGTCCGTTTGGTAGGGTACTGCTCCGGCATTCTCCTGGTGTTGATCGGAGAAACCACGGAAAACTACCGATCACAGCAGACGGCCGCTAGAATTCTCCTCCAGACAGCGACTGAATTCGGCCTAGCTGAAAAGGTAGTGTCGAAAATCCCGCTGCTGTCAGGACTTGAACCTAGGACCTCCTGGTCAAAGGCGCTGCAGTGACATCAGTTGATGCACTGAGCTACCGCTCCCGGTTGCACCGCGGAAAGAAAGGTAAATAATTTATTATAAACGTAATAATTAAATAGAATTAATTATATTATTGAAGCTTTTATTATATTTCCGTCACTCGCGAGGCCATTCATAGCACAAGTACGGATGTACGCGCGCGTACATACTCGTATGTACTCGTGCGCTGGACTACGTCCAACGCCCTCATTATTTTTTTTCTGCATTTAATATTTACGTGTTTGCACAGTAACGAAGATAAACGCATTAATACAACATTTGAAATATTAAATACTCTCATGTTAGAGAAAAAATATCATTTTCATCAAGTATGCAAAATCACCGTTCCATAAGTCAGTATTCGCATGTTGGATTTTGTCAAACAGGCACAACTATTATACTTTAGTGTATGGCAACAGAGTGCATAACAGAAATACGAACTTTATCGACACCCTTCTCAGATACCGTTAGAGGATTAGAAGCAGTGAAAGGCTAACATTATTTTCTTAAGTCAAAAATAAACTTCTGTTGACCGTACCCAACAGCACGACGGGGAACTAATCAACTTTGATTAATAATACGAACAATTGTAACACTACAAAAATACTTATGTAACTCGTTAGAACTGGTTTCTACTTCTTATTCTTGAGTCCCCACGAAGCTAGGAGTCCCAGATACACATAAGCAGAACGTGAACGCTGCCCGGTAGCTGTGTTCTTACAGGAAGTGTATTAAACACGTCCCAAAGGAATTGCATTACAAGATGAGAGCCGAGTCGTGAGCGGCCAACAGAATGATAGTCCACCCTGGAGTTCAGATCGTGCCCCTAGCAATATCCATCTTTTCTTTCATCTCAAGGAACTCGTGTTTGTCAGTATTACGCGAATACAGTTACGTAAACTTAGGGATGCCTGTAAAACCCTGGTTCCCATCCCAGGTTGCAAAGTTCTACGACTCAGGGATTCAGATGTCGACCCTATGATGCGACATTTTAATTCTGGTGATTATTTAAAAAAGTAGTGCAACATCTGATGTATCTACACCAATTAAATTTTTCCTTGAAGTTGTTTTTCTTGACAACCTAGTGAAACTTAGTCTCGTATTAAGTCACAAAGAATCAGTCGAGGTATTAAAGCTATAGACTACAGAGACAATATTTTGTGCCATAACTGGAGGCATTTGAAGGTAGCACATCTAGTGGCGAGGGCAGGGGCGAGGGCAGGGGCGAGGGCAGGGGCGAGGGCAGGGGCGAGGGCAGGGGCGAGGGCAGCGGGCGAGGGCAGGGGCGAGGGGCAGGGGGCGAGGGCAGGGGCGAGGGCAGGGGCGAGGGCAGGGGCGAGGGCAGGGCGAGGGGCAGGCAGGGGCGAGGGCAGGGCGAGGGCAGGGGCGAGGGCAGTGGCGAGGGCAGTGGCGAGGGCAGGGGCGAGGGCAGGGGCGAGGGAGAGGCAGGGGCGAGGGCAGGGGCGAGGGCAGGGGCGAGGGCAGGGGCGAGGACAGGGGCGAGGGCAGGGCGAGGGCAGGGCGAGGGCAGGGGCGAGGGCAGGGGCGAGGGCAGGGGCGAGGGCAGGGGCGGGGCAGGGGCGGGGCAGGGGCGGAGGGCAGGGGCGGGGCAGGGGCGAGGGCAGGGGCGAGGGCAGGCGGGCAGGAGGGCAGGGGCGGAGGGCAGGGGCGAGGGCAGGGGCGAGGCAGGGGCGAGGGCAGGGCGAGGCAGGGGCGAGGCAGGGGCGAGGCAGGGCGACGCAGGGCGAGGCAGGGGCGAGGGCAGGGGCGAGCGGGGCGAGCAGGGCGAGGACGGGGCGAGGCAGGGGCGGGTGAAGGCGCGGGCGAGGCGTAGTGGCGGGCCGAGTGCGCGGGCGCGAGGCGGGCGCGTGGCGCCGGCGCGGCGTCGCGTCGCTTCGCGGGCGGCGGTCGCTTTGTTGCGGGGCCGAATTAGCCCCGCGGCCGCAGCGGGGGCGCCCGCTCGCGATCTAATTTTGAAACTTTAGCGCGCGCGGCGAGAATGTAAAATGCTCCGCGTGGGGCGGTCAATTTGTCAGGCGCGCTGATTCACGCCGGCACCGTGCCTGCCGCAGGCCGATACTACCTGACCCAGCGACTCTGAGAGCCGCCGGTGAAGGATGTTCGTAATGCCAATGAACTGTAAGGTGGTGCGAGGTACAACTATTGCTATTTTAAGAAATTTAATGTCTTCGAATTAATTGTTTTTTTTATGTTGAAAAGAAACGATAAATTCAATTATGGTCTTCTTAAAAAATAATTTTTTCCTTCCGAGCACACCACATTTTTTCTTATTTTTGTACGAATTTGATTAAGAAAAAGTAAATGAGTGTTAACGATTCATCTTGGGACTGACATAGAGCATTTTTCACGGATTAATAGCCAATAATAGTCGTCGGAAATAAGAATACACGGAGTTGTCGGTAGGGGAATGTTACAGTGTATGTGGAGGAACTATGTCGTACAGTCCTAATTTCGACTGCAATACTGTTCATTAAAATAATGTAGAAAAAAATTATCTTTAATACTCGTAAAGACGATAATTTTTAGTCTGTTTCTATACAAAAATATTTTTTAAAAAAATGTTGGTGATTCGCAGTACGAGTAGCAGTTGTCAACGTTTGTGTCGAAAATATATATATATATATATATATATATATATATATATATATATATATATAATGTCTGTGCTTATGAGAAACTCCCTGCCTCGGCCTGTGATCTCCCCACCACTTAGTCCGCGCAGGTCGCCCGTGCAGCGAGCATTGCATTACTTAATGTCCATTTTTCATGTATTTATCTTTGTTTAGTTTAGTTTAGTTAATGTGTTATTTTAGGTGGCGAGACTCGGGCCATCAGGCCCGCTCTTCGCTCTAACCATACGCTCCTTCAACCACTTTCGATACGCTCCTTCAACCACCTAGCGGAGAAATGAGGTATTATCTTGGGCGACGAAACTGGCGGATTTCAATTTTGCTCAGAGGCTTCTTTTAGGCTTGAAGATCTTTTACATGCTGTAAATCTACTACATTGGACATCCGGCTTTACTTCCCCTCCGAAGGAAGGCGTACGAGGGATTTTTTCGCCCTTAAAAATCCACGGCTTCGATCAGGGTTACCACAAACTCGGGTACAACAGTCCGGTACGCTGACCGTTACATCACCGAATCCGCTTCTTTGTGTTCCCAATATACGTTTGTGTTCAGTATCTGTGTCTTCTCTCCATATTGCTCGTTCTCGAATTGATGTCCTAATCCTAACAAAAACTTAACTTCTGTGTGGCATGGTGTATGTCTAATTGCTCTAAAAATATGTACTGTCAATTTTTACCGTTTTAAATAAAATGGGAAGTGTTGGATTGAAAAAGTTCAACCTTTCTAAAATATAGAACACCTTAGGTGGATACATTACCTCTGGTTCTCAAAAGTCAAAGTCTCTTTTCATGTCATAGAAGTAAAATACGGAATTACGATGGACGAAACTCTTTCTATAAGATGAGGGAAAACATTTTATATAGAGTCGTAATAGGGCATATAAGCCCATTTGAAACAACGAATTCTCAAAGAAACTAGATTTTAAAATTGTTTTAGAGGAATTTCCTTCTTCACTGTTATTTTTAGAATACAGTTGATACCTGTCTGCCTGCTTAAGTCTTTTTTTGCTTTGGATCAAGGCTTATAACGCGAAAGGCGAGTCCCGGATACTGGTATGAACGCTGGAGTATATACAATGGCACTGCCATCCCATTTGAAAAACATACCATGACTCTGCCATCAAATCTAAATTTCGGTATGTGCGATATGTGACTCTACCGTACCGTATAATAACACTGCGCCATCTCACCTGAAATAAATACAATGACACTGACATTATAGTTGGAATGTATACAATCATATTGCTAACGTAGATTAATTGACGCAATAACACAACAAAAGTGGAATATAGGTAATGAGACTACTTTCACTGGTTGGAATTTGGGCAATGACCGTGTTTTTACAGCAGGGATATAGGAACTAACACTACAATCAAACGAGGAATGTAGGCAAAGACACTGCTATCACAGATGAAATATAGACAATGACACCATCAAAAGTGGAATATATACAAAACATTAACAATAAAGGTGGAATATAGACAGTAACATTGTAATTGCTGCTATAATATATACAATGGCATTATCCTGCCATCTCGAACGTAGGCAAGGACGCAGCTATCTTAGCTGGAATATAGGTGATGCAACTGCCATCACAGATGATATGCAAATGATCTCACTCACATACTTGAATGATTCTAATGAATGATACTAAACTGGGCAATTCATATTCTAGAAAATATGAGCCTCAGTCACATCCTGTATTAAAAACTTGCCCTCATCGTTTCACTACCCTTGTAGCAAGAAAACACTTTGGAGGTTTCTTCAAAGACACGTCGTTCTTTCAAGCAAATGATACGATTTCTCTCTTACTATAAATCAAATTTGTAGCTTGTGGCAGGTGCGACACAGATCCAGCGACAGCAACGTTGCCATAGAGAACGATGCCCAGCTGTCGCGGATTTTCATCGCAGGATACATAACTGGGTCGAATCAGGCTACACCATCTGGGTTTGATTGATTGTTGGGGATTCCGGGCGCGTCAACGGCTAAGGTTGTTAGTCGCGTAAGTGTAGTGCATGATTCTCTTCCTCAGGAGGTGGCGATGATCTTCCCCTAGTGGATGGTGAGATCCGTGTCAGACGTACCGTTGGCTAGGAGGATATTCCCTAACAAGGTATCTCCCACCATGGGGGTATCGCCCGGCCGGAAGAAGCTCTGACCTCCCGACCTGTCTCCCGACATTTGAGGTGGTATAGTGCATATTAGTGTGTGTGAGTGTAAGGAAGGGGTGAGGATAGAACAAGGAGTAGGAAGGAAAGATCGCGCGCCCCTGTGGGCCGTTTTTTAAGGTACCGCGCCGGCGTTCGCCTCGTTTTGATCAGAAAAATCCACCGATCAGAGCAGCCAGCCGCTAGAATTCTCCTCCAGACAGCCATTGAATTTGACCTGACAAGCTAGTGTCAACACTGTTTATAGAATTCTATAAACTAATTTTGCGAGGAAAAGTTTTATGTCTTGACAAGCAGAGGAAAGGTTCGCTCTTTGTTCCAATTATTCTTCATTAACCAATATTAACTGGTATCCTCATTATAGCTATTGGAAACTCTCATTTGTAGTAATATTTGTTTAATCTGCTTAAACCTCAGACGTATACAAATGGGGCACTCAAATTCCATCGTAAATATTAACACAACCAAAATAAAAAAAGTCATTTTTCGACAAATACAAATGTATATAAATGTATATAAATTTGTCCCGCACATTGTATTGCTATACTTTATGCTCCTCAATTATACATAAACATACAATGTTAAATTCTGTGTAAAAGAGACAAAAAGCACTTAATGTGAATTCACCCTGAACATAACCAAACTTCAGGTTTATAATTTATGGATGTCATCAATTAACTATATTGCTAATTGTGCTAATGAGCGTTTACTGCATTTCTTTCTTTGTTTTAATTTCTCAATTCAATTACCTAACTATTATAATCCTTTCCTCATTTAGTTCTATAATTCGAAAAATTGTTATCTCTGAATTATCTATATTTTTTAAAACAAACTTGTTTTAATTTTCCGAATTCTAATACGTCAACAATATTCTCATCTCACTCCGACTTTTCTCATATATTTTCAACCTATTTCTTTCATGCCAAGTCTAATTCTTTTATAAATTACTTAAGACGTTCATGCGCAGTTAAATTCGTTGGCAACACTACCATTGCAAAGTAAGCATTTGGCGGAATAGATTAAAAGAGCACCCAGCCAAAAAGTCTCCACCAGAAACCAAATCAAACAGAATGACGGAGCTTAAGGCATGAATCGTAAAAGCCATGTCTTAGCAGTGAAACTGATTCGAAGCAATTAAACGCTTTATTGGGCACAGTAGTGAATGAGGTTACGGGCCCATTCATTCATTTATTCCCTAATTCCGTGGCACGTTTCAACGACTTTAACGTTGCAGTTTGGAAACTTCAAAAGATTCCGTTATTTTCTGTTGTGGCTTCCAGCTAAGAATACGTTTTTCACGATTCGATGAAGTGCCGGAGGAGAGGTTTGTTTTGTTAGCATTGATCTTGTTTTGAAGTGGAAAACAAGAGGTAGAATGGTCTGAATGTCAATCAAAACATTTATTCTTGAACGAAAGAAAATGTTATCGTTGTAAAAGAACAGCGTTACCTTTCCGTATATTGAACGTAACAGAACCACGTATAATTGAGTAAATTAAAATAGTTATGTTACAGCGTACCCAGAATTCCTCAAAATACGTGTAAAATTGAGGGAAAAAATAAATCATATTTTTTCAATCGTCAGCATTTTAACTTTTCAGTCATAGCTTGAAAAAGTCTATTAAAATGACAGCTCCTGTACATTCCGCATCATGTTCTCATACCCACATCTTTTCAAACCCTGACCTATTTGTTATACTGTATCTAGTTCGCGATGGGTATTTTGACGATGACTATACACAAATGAATGGCGTTTTAACGTTAGTTGTAGTAATAGCACATTTTCGTTTTAGTTATTTCATCACGGAATGCACATGGATAAGTCATATTGACTTAACGCATTTCTCATTACCCAAATTTTAGATGAAATTCTAGGCAAGATTAAATATAATTTCCTTTATTTTGGAGAGGAGTTAATATTGAAAATGAACAAACAATTTAGCACATGAATAAACCAACACAAACAAGAAATACCATATACGAGTATGAATGAACACTAAAATTCTTATAGAACTTACTCCAGTAACAGATTAAACGACATACAAAATGGTGACATTTTGTAGAATTCTTTTGTAGAATTCTTTTGTACATTCTTAGAATCTACAAGGTGTTTAATCCATGTTACTCGGGTAGGTCGTCTATTTATATAAATTTTAGTGTTCATTCGTACAATGTATTTCTTCTGTACGTCTTGGTTTATTCATATGCTTATTTGTTCCTTCTTTTTCAATATTGTAGAGCTACTGATTATGGGATGAAGTCCGGAAAAACTTGTGTGGCTGAATTTTCTGTTTATTAAGATTCATATTGTAATAAATTACTCCTGGTTGATACCACGGCTATCCTGAATTTATAAAATAAATTATTTTTAAACTTGCCTAGAAGTTTACCTAAAGTCTGGTGGGCGTATATATTATATTCACAACTCTAATAAATAACACAAATCTGTAAAATGTTGAGGAAAATAGTGTCAAAAGATAGTAGCTAAGTTGGTAAAGAAATTGCTTGTTAAAGAAAATGTTATTTCATGGGTATAACATCATAGTTTTGTCTGTACGTGACTGGTTGAGTTTTATTGTCTCAAAAGTATTTGGTGATAAATGATCTTATGTCTGTTAGTTTCTGAAACATTTGTCAAAATTGGGCTGACATACAGCATTGATGATCTGATTGTTCAATAGAGTATACAAATAATTTATTTTCAAACACGCAATTCAAAAGAGTTATTTTTACAATATATTCGCGGGGTATCCCAACTAAAATTGCTCCGTCTTCCAAAATAATTTTCTCGATTAGTCCTTCCATTGTTTTTTCTGGCAATCGCTTACTCAGTAGAGAGAAATTTATGTAATGCTCCGCGAAAAAAACGGAGAATTTTCTACACTAAAACTCTTATTACATGATTGTAACGCAAAAGTGGATAAATAAGGAGCAAACATTCAAAAGCTAACATTTCTGTTTTGTCAAAAATTAATTTGGTCTGTTGTTTTTACCTAGAATTTTATTTACAGAGGAAACATGAGATGTCTTACAATAAATAAGTAGTAAGCTATTCGTTGAGATAAAGGCGGTGTTGAAATGCGTAAAATTTGTGTTATATTTTTCTTTTTTATTGGAAAAGTGTGATCCGGACCAGTCACGTTTTAATGTTTGCTCCTCAAATCCAGTTGTTAAATTTAGAAAAAATCCTCTAAAACGTGGTGTAGCCAGAATTTGTTTTGTGAGTTCTTGGTACTGAAAACCCGAATGACGTCGGTCTCTCTGACCATCTGAGAAGAATCTTAGCGGCCAAACCGTTCCGCCGATTTTCTCCAAAATTGATATTTCGCAATCGATCTGGCTGATGTCGCAGCCCCTCCTTAAAACCGATATTTTCTTTTTGGGAGTACTTTACATGTAGCACCTGGGACATTTTCCAAATTTTCAAAACAATTGCTCTATCGTTCTTAATTACATTTTTGTTGGATAGTGTGAAGGACGTTTACGATAATCGAAGGTCGTTCAAACTGTGATTTTTTGAAATTTGCAAAAGTTTTTTCGGCGTCTTCCTACAACTATAAATATGAAGAAATATATTTTCCCCCTAATGAAATCTGTTCCGTAAAGATAGATTTTGAAGTACGGTCACGTCACAATTTTGAACTAAGGTCAAGATTTTGAAGTACAGTTTTTCGAAAATTTGAGTCCCTTCGCGTAATTATGCATGAAAACACGGGCGAGAAAGTACGTGCTGTTTCAGCACCACGAGTCCCTTCTCGGAAGCCTCGGCAGCCATGTCTTCCCCGCAGGCCTTCTCCGCGAGCGGTGCCCGGGGGCGTGGCTGTCAGCCGCCCGTCGATGGGCCCAGTTCGTGTCAACGTGCGCGCCCCTCGCCCGCCTTCCCGTGTCGCCGGTCGCTTCATCGCACGAGGAGGAACTTTCGCCGCCGCCATGTGCACCGCCCACGGCGCTCGCCACCTGCCGCAAGCGGCACTCCCACGTGGCCGAGAAAGGAGTGGGGCTGTGGGGGGGACGGGGGAAAGGGGCGGGGGAGGGGGGATTGGGCGCGGGAGGGTTGGGGGTGGGCGGGGGAGGAGCAGGAGAGGGGCGGGAGGAGTGGCGGGGAGGGGAGGGGAAGGGCGTTGGATAAGCAGAGGAGGGGCGAGGGGAAGGGCGGGAGGAGGGGCGCGGGAGGGGCAGGGGAGAGGGCTGTCGGCGTGCCGGCACCCGCATCGACCATGTATCGCGCGCTCGCTGTCCTGACCCACCCAGCCTC
Source organism: Teleogryllus oceanicus (assembly GCA_964035755.1). Lineage (NCBI taxonomy): Eukaryota > Metazoa > Arthropoda > Insecta > Orthoptera > Gryllidae > Teleogryllus > Teleogryllus oceanicus. The sequence goes on from CAXIVR010000003.1 coordinate 174,125,543, forward strand.
GCCCCGCCCCCTGCCAAAGTCAACCACCTACCTTTCCCTTTTCGCCTGTTCCTGCGATCAGGCAGCACATGCGTTCAGCCCGCGGCGAGCTGAAGGCCTGGATGGAAAGATGGGTGATGCCAAGATGTTGAGACGAAATATCGAGGACGGAAAGGAAGGAAAAAGAGAAAAGCAGTGGGGCGGAAGGAATCAAAGGAAGAATTGGGTAGAAATGCTAATGGAAAGAGGAGTACGTGGGAGACGAGCAGAATGGGACGGAGAGGAGTGAAGGGGAGTAGAGAAGAGCAAGATGGAGAGGAGAGGAGCAAAATGGGACGGAGAATAGGGGAGAGGGGCGAAGCGTTTCAGACAGGAGAGTAATGAATGACGGGGGGGGGGGAGGAATGAAATGGAGCGAGGGGAGAGAATCGGAACGGGGTGGGACGAAAGGAGAGAAGCGGAGAGTAGCAGAGGGAGAGAAGAATAGTAGGAAGGAAGAGGGGAAGGGACGGGAGAGGAGGAGTGGAGAAGAGCGAGAGTGGAGAGGAGCAGCGGGGCGGTGAAAAGCGGCGCGAAGAAACGCCGGACTGAGGCGACCCCCTCACAGAAGAGAGAAACAAACGGCATGGAGGGAGGGAGGGGAGGGCAGAGAGAAGCCGTGCGAGGCGAGAAGTGGGCAGAGGGTTCAGCCAGGTCATTTGGGTCGAGGGGGCGGGAGGTAATTGCTCCCCGCCCGTAGGGCGAGGCGCGCCGCGGCGTGACATGGGCGGTGCAGGGCGCGCCGGGCCGGCTGGGTCAGGGCAGGGAGGGTCCGCCGGAGGGTGTCCCGGAAGGCCAGGTCACACCTGGAACGCTCTGCCTTTGTGAGGCAAAGGGAGGCAGTGTGTGTCGACCGTAAAAATGAAGTAGGTTCAAACAATTCCTAATTCCTACTGTCTCTAATTAATTTCGCTCTTTGGGGTTATGTTTTAAAATACCAATTTCATGCCGTTGGCTCATTTTCCTTTTTCTGTTCATTAGCATTCATGTGAGTTAAAAAGTAGTTTATATGAATAAGACTTAAACATCTCATAATTTTGTAAGGATCTTTGTACATTGTCTTCAATATATATATATATATATATATATATATATATATATATATATATATATATATGTATATATTCGGCTATCTGAATAAAAATACTATGTTGACGAAGATGACCTTATTTATTAGTTCGCATAAGAACGTTAAAAACAGAGTCAGAATTCCCACAATTCCTTTTTGTAATTTTTAAAAATATATTGCTAATTTTTTTTCGAATCTTCAATGTTCACCCATTCTTGAGCGAACTTCTTATTTTTATTTCAGCTATAATTAATTGTTTCTGAGTGTCATGACATTTTTTTATTGTGGTCTGTTATGAAATATACACGTATTTATGACCTATTTTTCTCCATGTCTATAAGAAATGATATAACTTTGATTGTCCCGAATTGAAGAAAATTTTATTACTTCTGCACTGACGTGGCTTTTTTCGAAGTAGATTAGAGAATGTTACAATATGAAGGTCAAGTAGAACATCACTTGAACGTTGCGTCTCTTAACAGACATATACTATTTTTTTGCTTATTGTTAGATATCTTTCTTAGAATTACATTGTATTAAAGGAGTTCTTTTAACTCCAAGATGTTTTAACAATACGTGCTTTGAAGAGTTTGTATCAGAATTCGCGTGACGGTTAAATACAATTTCACAGATTATTGATGCGTTCTTCATTCAAATGGACGAGTCAGTCGCAGATATTGTGAGCTCACACTATAAGCACAGTGCAACCTCGTATACTAAATAAATTGACGTATTTCAAGGCAAGCAAATCTTCTGTAGTTCATTTATCAGGTCACTTTAATGTAAGTAATATGTAAAAATATATTTGTATCCCGGTAAGTAAACTAATAAGTGTTTAATTTTTTTAGAACAAATTTACATTTACATAATCATTATCCACAATTATGAATAATCAGGTAACTTAAATTCGGTCTATTTTCTCATGAATGGATTCATACGTATTTACGAGAAAATTGCATATATTCTAAGTCATACATACAAAATAAATCCATATTTTCACACATGAAGAACCTGCAAAATGTATTTTAATGCGATTTAACTTTATTCACCTTGATCATATATAATTTAACTAATGAATGCTTTTAGAGTGGAATCAGAGAGCAACAAATAAAAATATCATTGCCCACATTTGTATTCAAAGCGCCTATTTAGATATAAAATTCAAGTACGAGTTTATAAAAGCTTAATTTAAAAGGGTATTAACAAACAACAATCAGTTAAATTTATTAACAAATAAATATAGGAAAATGTAAGTCAGAATCATGCATGAGTGGATCAATTTCACCTGGAAATCTAGTCAATAAACAGGCAATTTCGACAATTAAAGTCAATTGGAGGTAACTCATTAACAACAATTTCGACGCAAATATCGTATTTCGTTTACACTGGGGATATTCCGCAGTCCATCTGGTTCTCTCGTTCCCCTCGCGCAAATAAACGTGACATGCACGAGTTCGATACCTCGCCCATTGCAAACAGCTGCACGTCGCCAACACGTGCCCCCCCCCCCCATGGACTTCGCCTACCCCCTCCCCTGCGCAGCTCCTCTCTGCCCGTTCCTCACCGCCCCGATCACCTGCTCCGCACTTCTTTGTAGTCCTAAGTCTACAGACGATATCACGTCAATGCATGAAATTGAAACCTTTCAACGATAACATTGCAATGGCTAGTGATTTGTCAGAATATTTATCGGAAAAACTTGTCATATGAACGTGAAGCATAAGTAGGGCATGATTTCTCGCGGAACGCGACGGAACGGCGTTCCGGTACCTCGGGAATAATTATTAAATTTTATTATAAGTACATAGCTATTACTATTAAATAAATAATTAATTTTGGAGTGCGTTCCGGGAGCTAAAATGTTATAAATCAAGCACTGAGCACAAGTATATAAATAATTTGCCACATTATAAAAATAAATTACCATTGTGTTATTTCTTTGTTTTTTAAATGTTTTGCTAAATTGATAAGAATTATAATGCATTTCTATACAAACGAGTCGGAAAATGCTTTAATATTATTTATTTAAGATCAGAAAACCTACTTGCACACACAATATCTAAGCATTGTGCCTCAATCGACGTATTGTCCAACATAATCATTTTAAAGCTATGCAATTTTTAGGATGCATTTAACCAAGTGTTACCTACAAAACCATGCTAAATCTTATCTTATAATTTAGATCATTGGCTTTTTTGCAAGAAAATCATAAAACTGAAAAAACTATTAATAATCAATATATTAATTGTGGATTCAAATTAAAAATATAATTCATCCAGAGATTTAAATGAAAGAGCATGGTTTTATACCTGTGAGTGTTGCCCACAAATTAAAAAAAAGAAATTTGTAAAAATCTTCCAAATTATTTGAGTTATCAGGAAAACACTTAGTCAGTGCATAAAAATTTGGTTGAGTTTTGACTTTACAAAAAAAAATTGAGTTGAAAAAAAATGTTTCTTTGCAGAAGAAAGATATTTCTGAGTGTCTTTTCATATTCTCTGCTATGGAGTATGATTTCAATGAAGAAAAAAGTGGAAAAGTAATAAAAATCTAACTGCCGTAAGCTGTATCTTCCCCGTAAAAAAAATTGCCCTTTAGATAGTATTATCTCTGGCATCCATAGCATCTCTGAAACCTTGCACCAGCAGCGGAACCAAGAGCAACCTCCCCCTTGCACCAACGGCGGACGGCGCTGAGAGCGCATCTGCGCGGGGTCGCGGTTCGCGCTCGGCGCGCGTCACCGGACCCGGAACCGCGCTGCCGGAGGGGGCGGGGCAGCAGGGGAGCGAGCGCGGGATAATCCCAGGCAGTGCGCGCGGATACGCCAGCCACCCGGCTGGAGCGCACGCCCCGCCTCGCTGCGCTAGCTTTATCTCGCGGCCGCACACGCTCGTTCCCAGCGGCTCTGCTCGCCCTTGCGCGGCTCCGCCCCCGCTGCCGCGCTCCGCGGCGGAGGTGGGCAAAGCGGTTCAATGGAGGAGATGTGCAAAGTGAATCTCGCAGCTGAGCTCAATGCAGATGCGCAAGTGAATCTCACAGTGGAGTTCAATGTAGGAAATGTGCAAACTGAATCTTGCAGCTGAGATAAGCAAATTGAATCTCCTGACGAAGTTCAATGTAGGAGGAGATGCAATTGAATCTCCGCGGGTTCAATGAGGAGATGTCAAGTGAATCTTGCAGCGGGTTCAATGTAGGAGTGTGCAAATGAATCTTGCAGCGGAGTTCAATGTAGGAGATGTGCAATTGAATCTTGCAGCAGAGTTCAATGTAGGATATGTACAAATTGGATCTCGCAGTGGAGTTGTGTTTTTAAACCATTCAATTCCGGAAGTGTACAAATGGTACCTTTGCTGAAGTATGATCTCCCGGTGTAGTTGTGCAAACCAGTTTCTCAGCAGAAATTTCTTAATACATGATGAGTTTTGAAAATCGACTTTGCTGCAGAAGTATATAAATCGGTCTCGTTGCTGGTGTACGCAATTGTTTTCGTTGGGGAAGAATGCAAATTGGTTCCGTAGCGGAAGTGGGCAAAAAAATCTGGTTCCGGTCCGGAATGGCCTACTTTTTGTGGAGGAAGTGCACTAATCGCCCTCGTGATGAATGTGTGAAAATCGATCCCGTAGCGGAGATGTGCAAACCGGATCCAAGTTGCATTTCAACTCAGTCACGTTGAGTCCTCGACTCAGCTCAATCTTGTTTTGCGGAGGTTTGCTTTACAGGTAACGTGTAAAACAAGTCAGGGTCGAAAGTATGTGAATGACTTTGGTGACCGAAAAGTGTACAACGATTTAAACCACGCGGAAACAAACCAATTATGTTGAATTTGGCGTACAAACGGACTAAGAGATGAGTTCCTTAGGTCTTACAAGTCTCCGCTGCATAGGTTGTATCTGGCAACACCATATCTTCGTTATCAATGGCTGCCTACTCTCTGCTCCGCTTGCATCCTCAGATTCACACAAACAGGCCTCGTGGGTAGAGATGGTAAAGCGGTTTGACTTTTTACATAATCACAAAGCGGAAATACCCAAATTCTATTTCGCAACAAGGTTTTGCAGTCCCGATCCGCAACAGAGATGTGCAAATTGGCATTGCCGCAGAGATGATTGAACGGTCTCCCGAGTCAGACTCCAATTCTCATCGCGATCAGTCCTTGATTCTCAGTCTCACTCAGCGGTAGTGTAACAGGTGGAGCGTCAGATATATGCCTGTTTGCATTGAATTAATAAATGCACACAATCAACTCAGCAAAGGAAGTGTGCAAATGGACTTCGCGAAAGTGGAGTGCGATCTGGTACAAAGCAAAGAATAGTAACTCAGCTTAGTTTAAGGTTGAATAAAAAGAAACTCAGTGATGGAATTGTGCAAATCGAAGAGTCGATGGAATGCAAACCGGTGAAAGATATGAAGATGCGTAAATCAATTTCATAAGAGGCGGTATCCAAATCGCGGAGCCAAATACATGGAAATGAACTAAGTGATAGTGTAGAGCAAAACGTTGCAAAAATTTTGGCCAATTAAGGAAAGGTTAATTTTTTGGTTGAAAACAAAGTCTTTGAGGTTAAATATATACATCGGTTGCGATCTAACGATAACATCAACCTTCGTGTAATCATCGCATTAGAATCCAATTAAGTTTCATATTTCCTTGCGCAGAAGTCAATCCTTACTCATACAAAGGAGTACCTCGGCTCACTCATCCACATACATCAATGATTGTGTTTAAACCGTCTCTGCAGTTAGTTGGTTGGTTGGTTTGTTAGTGATTCCAGCCGCGTCAACAGCTTAGGTCATTAGCCCCGTAAGTGAAGTGCATGTTTTTCCTCGGGAGATGGCGGTGATCTTTCCCCGCAGGATGGCGAGATCCGGCGCTGACCTACCGTCGGCTAGTGGGGTTTCACCCTAACCAGGACTTTCCCACCAGCGAGGCACCCCTCCAGCCGGGACAAGCTCTAAGCTCCCGACCGGTCTCCCGGAATATGTGGTAGTGTGTGCATGTTAGTGTAAGTATGTGTGTGTGTGTGTGTGTGTGTAAGGGAAGAGGGGAGGACAAGAAGAGGAAGAAAAGATCGCGCGCGGTTCGTGTCCCGTTTGTTAGGGTATTGCTCCGGCATTCGCCTGGTGTTGATCGGAGAAACCACGGAAAATTACCGATCAGAGCAGGTGGCAACATTACACGTATTTTTGAGGATATTGCGTAGGTGATAAATTTGGAAACTGTGCAGACACCGAACATTCTTTTTGGCGCATAAGTACTAGTTTTACACAAATAGAGAGCATACATTTAGACATTCATTTGTTTAAAATATTTAGGCAAAAAAATGTTAATTTTAAAAAATGAATCAAAAGGCATAAATAGAGGCTAAAATACAGGTGAACCATACTTAAGCATGTGATGGGATTATTCAGAAACGAACAAAAAGCATATCAGTGTAAATACAAGAATCTGGACGAATCGTGTCACTTTCTGGTATATGTTTTTAAACCTTCCTTAATCTAGAGGCCGAATTCAATGCTTCCTATCTACACTGGCATTAAACAAAACCCTTGAGAGAGAAACTCGCAGAGAACTACCTCTACATACTAAGAACGAGAAAATCAAGGCAGTGGTCACGTACTGTATAGGCTTGCACATAGGTTTCAACCTTAGAAAGATCGGTGTCAGGAGCGAAAAGGAATGTAATTACTAAAAAGGAGGGAAAAAGCCAAAATAATGAAAAGAGGTAAAAAATGGCAAATTTAGTTTTTCAAAACAATTTGCAAAGCTCAATACAGTCATTATTATTTCTAAAAGTGTTCATATTATGACAATAATAAAAAAATAATAATAATAGGAATAAAATAATAATAACAATAATAATAATAATAATAATAATAATAATGCCAAAATTTATATCTCTAATTGTAACAACCCCGTTAGTAAGATGTTTATTTGAACAGACCTTGCGTCCGTTAGCGCGAATTCAAGCGACTTACACCACAAAGCTTCGACAATGGAATAGTTAATTCATTGGCGCGTAGCAGCGCTGCATATCTCCCCTAATGGACTTGGGTCGCCCCGCCGCACTCTCAGACCCATCTCCCTACCCTCTCGTGCCATTGTGGTTTAACTAGCACTCTTCGCGCAAAGCTTTGCAAACTGGCTGCATTTCCCAGCAATTCTCATCGGGAAGAGGTTAATTGAAAATGCATGAAGTTATGACCTCGCATATGTGGGGATTTGCTCAAAAGATCAACGCCGGGGACCAACGATGAGAAAATGGTTACAAATCTTTTTTACAAATTCGAATTTTAGAATTAGGTCTTAAGACAATAGTAACATGGGCAAACTACACAGGTTTAAATCCCATGGATTCGATTTTAGAAATCGACTTTTTATAGAAAAACGCTTCTAGAGATATATTCTTAGAGATATATTCTTAGAGATCTTCAAGCGTACCTTACTCCCCGAAAAGAATACAAGAAACAAGAATAGTGAAGGATGTAACGAACAAATGGAATTTTAAACGGGTTAGAAATTGATTGTTATGGTTTCCATAATATGAAAATTATAGGATGCATATCAGTAGAATAACTTGGCTGATCAGCACTGACATTGTTTCATCCGATTGTATACTTTGCTGAGTTATTAATTCAAGTTCACCAAATTCTATTAAGTATTATTTAAATCAATATTAATAAAATGGAAAACGTGTTAGAAGAAACAGTTTGTGAAGACAAAATAACAATTGCTTCAATAAATGCTATTGATAAAAAAATCAACTGACTAAATATTTCTAGATAAAAACTTTCATTCAAGAAATCACACCATAAATTTGCATCTACGAACACGAAATGTTTTAAACAATTTTTTGACACTCACTTCCAATTTAAGAAACATCAAATCACCGGATACATAGCTCTCATTTTTTCTATTCGTAGAGCTATATTTGTGCTGATTTTAGCAAGATAGTCACAAAAAGAACACGTGTGGTTCCATCATCATCTGAGCGCAACACTTCTCAGGCCTTACGATCTTGCTCACTGGCTTTTTCTGCTGAGCTGTCGCCCCGCGGTAGCTTTGCGCATGCGATTCAAGTCGAGAAAAAGCTGAGGTCTGAACCGACAACTCATAAATGTTCATTACAGCGTTATTACGTGTATTAAAATGGTTCACATGACATTGCTCCACCGCAGCGGTGGGTGGAATGTCGGCGGGATTGAGGGCTTTGGAGTAGGAACGGCGGTGGAGGTGGCGATGGGGGCGGCGGGAGCCGCTGAGGCACACGAATGGCAAAAGTACGCATGCGTAATGGGTCCGAGGTGACGGTGACGCTAGTGGCGGTAGCGGCAATGGGAAGGACGGAGTGGGAGCACCGACGGCAGGGACAGAGCGATGAGTGGCATAGGCGGCGGAACGGGGGGTTGGCGGTGGGAGTGGTGGGTGGGGGGGCGGGAGCGGCGGGGGCGCCGGGGGCGGCGAGGGCAGCAAAGGAGCCAAAGGCGGCGGTGGGAGTGGTGGGTGGTGGGGGAGGGAGCGGCGGGGCGGCGAGGGCAGCGGGGGCGGCGGGGGCAGCAAGGAAGCCAAAGGCGGCGGTGGGAGTGGTGGGTGGCGGTGGCGGGAGCGGCGGGGCGGCGAGGGCGCCGGGGGCGGCGAGGGCAGCAAGGAAGCCAAAGGCGGCGGTGGGAGTGGTGGGTGGCGGGGGCGGGAGCGGCGGGGCGGCGAGGGCGCCGGGGGCCGGGGCGAAGGGGCCAAAGGCGGCGGGGGAGGGTGGGTGGCGGGGGCGGGGCGGCGGGCCGGCGGGGCGCGGGGGCGCGGGGGCAGCAAGGGAGCCAAAGGCGGCGGTGGGAGTGGTGGGTGGCGGGGGCGGACGCCTGACCAGCGATGGGAAGCGAGGCGCGCAGAGGGGGGGGAGGGGGAGGAAGCGACGCGAAGGTCGTCGCCAGCGGAGAAGGCGAATTACCCTCGTGCATGCGGTGACATGCATCGTTGCATCGCCGACGATGCATTCGCGGCGTGGCGCAGTGGCGCTGTCGTAAGACTTGCTTGTTTTTCCGGCGCGCGCCGGCTGCAGGTCGATGCAGTCGTAGCAGCCACCCATGGAGGGAATGCCACTTCGAAACGGGTAACGTAGGCGTAAAAGAAGTAGAGAATACGTGGCGACCAACTTTGTAAATTGATACATTGGAGCTTTGGTACGTGGTCAGATGTTTTTTCAAAATAGTACAAATATTAGGAGACGCTAAATTTATTCAGAAGTATCGAAAACAGTGGCGGACATATATTTCACACAGAGTTGCAATTCTGGCAGTCCCTTATAATCGTTTCGTGATATTATAATTGATGATATAATTACAAGTGCAATACTTGACTTGCACGTGCAAGTGACATATTACAATGGGTATTCTCAATTTGTCTCTGCATAGAAATATATTTAGTATTAAATAATATTTAAAATAATGTATGTAAAAATAAATATATCAACTAATAGATGTATCGATTATATCCTCGATTTTTCAATAACATTGCCAGCCATGTCTTTTCTCTTACAATATTTATTTTGTCAATCCATATTAAATGTATCACTATAAAGTCCTAAACCTTAAATTTTCACAATCGTCATTTCGGCTGGCAATATTTGACAATTTGGTGTTTTTGGGAATCATTACATTTACTGGCATCTTAGCTCTTGATTATTTCCGTATCCATGAATCCTCTATTCGTAATACGTAACAAAATGTTAATATTTTTTTCTAAGTATGCCGTAATACATTCTCATTTGTTTGACTACCTACTCCTAAAAAGTAATTAAAACGTTTGAGTTATCTAAGAAGAGTAAGCTGTCCAACATCTTATCATTTTGATTTAAAAAAGTTGCCTAGCAAAAGGTAATCAAAATTATAGCCTAGTGCTCTACCTTCGTAAAAGGCCGGGGCGTGGGGGGGGGGGGGGGCGGTGGCGAAGGTAGGGGGGGCGGGTGCGGCGGAGGCGGGGGTGGCAAGGGAGCGGGGGGGCGGGGGGGCGGGTGGCGGGGGCGGAGGAGCCAGCGGGGGCGGCGGGGGTGGCGGGGGCGGATGGGGCAGCGGGGGCGGATGGGACGATTGGTCGGCGGGGGGTCGGGGGCGGCAGGGGCGGCGGGAGCGTTCATTGCAACATTGTATCTGCAATCCCCCGGCCGGTGTCTCTCATTGTGTTGCGCTACGCCTTGCACTAACCATCGAATCACGACGAGGGTAAACAGGACAGCACTGCCACGCCCACTCATACGAGGCATTCCATGTACACGCGTACGCACAAAATCCTGTCTCAAACGCTGGTGCATGTACCGGATTCGCTTCTCGTAATCCACATCGAACGCACATTGAAAATTACAATATCCCAACATTTCATGACCAACAGTTTGCGAATTTTGGGAGATACATTTTTGTCAACGGTATATGCTATACACAGTTTTAATGGATGAGATCCAACAAAAATCTGCGAGTATTGTTAATTATTCACCCGTAAGTATTATCATTTATATTATTAGATATTAATCAAATAGATACTGTTATTAATTCATAATTATTGCTAGTGTTGGTACTAGTTCAAGCACTTCGCATTACCTGTGTATTTGTTGATACAATTATTATTTAGTCGGGAAAAAGAATGAATAATTCACGACATACCCAATTCTGTCTAAGATGTAATATATGAATAGCAATTATAATTTCCCGTTCTTAGAGTGGTCATAAAAAGAGAAGGCTCGCAAACATATTCAGCAAATCCGATCTGTTTTCCGTTCGTCACATTTTGGAAAAAACAATTAATAAAAGATAAACACCAAGGCGGCCATATCAAGAATCTGTATACAATATTGCACGGTATTATTCACCAAAGCCATGTGGGATGGACTTTCTGAACAACGCGACAACAGCACTGAAATTCACTAAGTGGTAGTTCTGATGTTTTACCGGATATACAAACAGACGTTAATGGGAATTTTACTTAGTAAACTAGTATAAATATCATTTACAGAGTGAAAACCAAACAATTCTGAAGTTCTTTACAACAAGTAAATAACCTTTTACTCACACATTATTTCCGGGTCTTTTTCTCGCGAGCATTTTATTTTGAACACTCATTTGAATTATACTTTTAATTGGATACACTTTTCAAATAGTAAACATAGTTAAATGCAGTCGCAGGCTTCCGCGGCCAGAGTCATGTAGATGATCTTGGCTGTCCAGGTGACGCCGCGTCGAAGGCTGTGTTGCCGCGTTGAAGGCAACACAGCCTTCGACGCGGCGTCACCTGGACAGCCAAGATCATCTATAGTTAAATGCAGCCAAGATGTTTCAGAAGCTGTTACATATCCAAGCACGTCACTTCTTCTCACAAAACAACACACACAGTTTTTAACTGTTTTTTACGTTAAAAAATAAATAAATAAAATCAACAGAAATGCAGTTAACGAGAAAATAACATTCCATACTTCGGTAATAAAATATTGTATTTCAGAACATCAGGGTTTTGTGAAATGCTGTGAGTGTAAAGTGTGATTATTGTATTTATGAAATATGATGTTGCGATAGTTGGTTTACAGATAAACTTCCTTTAAAAATATTAAACATTTTTTTTTCCCAACATATCTAGAGTGAGTGTGATGAATTTAGCGGGACATTCCCCACTTGGCAAATAATTTTTTGAAGTAAAGCGGCCGCCGAACATACAAGGGGTGTGTGAAACAAGGGGAGGGTACGTCGATCATACGAATTTGGGTTTATTTTTAGCAGAAGCAAAAAGAATAAACTGCTTTACCTGGCAACATGACACGATCAAAGAAACAATATAGTATTACTCGATTCAATCTACGCAGAATATATTACGAAATTCGTGGTGTGCGGTACACAACATTCCGCATACACACCAGACTGTTCGTCGGGTAGCTACTGAACTTACCAGAAGCCGACCTCAACTACGTGGACACCGAGCATACGTCGATCACACGAATTGAAATACATTTAGCAGGAGCAAACAAAGGTGACTGCTTTTCCTGTGCGCAGAGCGTCACACATTAAAAGGACCATGATATACGATAGTGCTATGCACAATGGAACGTATTACGAAATTCGTACCGGGAGCGGTACCTCAGTGCATCAACTGATGTCACTGCAGCGCCTCTGGGCGGGAGGTCCTAGGTTCGAGTCCTGACGGCGGCAAGATTTTCGACACTAGCCCCGACGGTAGAAGGATTTTCCACACTAGCTTTTCAGCTAGGTTGAATTCTGTCGCTGTCTGGAGGAGAATTCTAGCGGCCGGCTGCTCTGATCGGTAGTTTTCAGTGGTTTCTCCGATCAACACCAGGCGAATGCCGGAGCAGTACCCTACCAAACGGGCTACGGACTGCGCGCGATCTTTCCTTCCCCTTCCTTGTCCTATCCTTTCCCCTTACACACACACACTTACACTAACATGCACTACACTACCAATATTCCGGGAGACCGGTCGGGTGCTTAGAGCGTGTCCCGGCTGGGGCTGTGCCCCGCTGGTGGGAGAGTCCTGGTTAGGGGGAAACCCCACTAGCCGACGGTAGGTCGGCGCCGGATCTCGCCATCCAGCGGGGGAAGATCACCTTCATCTCCCGAAAAAAATCATGCACAACACTTACGGCACTAATGACCAAAGCAGTTGATGCACCCGAAAACACAAAAAAATCAATCAATGAAATTCATGGTATGTGGTACACAACATTCCGCATACAAAACACAGACAGTTCCTCGGGTAGCTGCTGAACTTACTAGAATCCGACCACACGGTCGCCGAGCATACGTCGATCACACGAATTCGAGTTTATTTTTAGCAGGAGCAAAAAGAGCCCAATTGCTTTCGCTGGCCGGGGGTCGGGGTCGTGCTGTGGCGGCACCCTTGTTTACAGTCGCATCGCGTGACCGTCGCGGCGGCGGGGGCGTGCCCGCGCCACAGGTTGTTTCGCTCCCTCCGCCTGGCGGCAGGGGCGGGGGGGGGGGGCGGGGCGAGTGAGGAAACTCCAAGGGATTTCGAGGTATCCAGCACGCGCTTCTTTGAAAAGCGACCGGCGCTAATGTCCTCCACAGGGTGCGCCCATAGCAGGGGTCTAACTGTGCTGATGGCCATTGCGTGACGGCGCGCGTCTCGCTTTTCTGAGGCTTGTGTTTGATCCGTCGTGTTTCTATGGCGTGATAAGTTAGGAGGAAACACTTACGGTTTTTAAGGTGAATACTAACAGAATATTGCTATAGTTCAGTTGAGTAACAGGAAAGAAACAGATTCCTCGGCGCAAGGTTAACTGAATAAGCAAAAAGGTATTAATTTTATTGGCGTGGATAATACCCCAATAAAATTAATTGTGTGTCACATCTATTGACTGGATAGGGAGCGGTAGCTCAGTGCATCAACTGATGTCACTGCAGCGCCTCTGACCGGGAGGTCCCAGGTTCGAGTCCTGGCGGCGGCAGAATTTTCGACACTAGCTTTTCAGCTAGGTCGAATTCAGTCGCTGTCTTGAGGTGAATTCTAGCGGCCGGCTGCTCTGATCGGTAGTTTGCCGTGGTTTCTCCGATCAACACCAGGCGTATGCCGGAAGAGTACCCTACCAAACGGGTCACGGATCGCGCGCCATCTGTCCTTCCTCTTCCTTGTCCTATCCTCTCCCCTTACACACACACTTACACTAACGTGCACTACACTACCACATATTCCGGGAGACCGGTCGGGAGCTTAGAGCTTGTCCCGGCTCGAGCGGTTCCCCGCTGGTGGGAGAGTCCTGGTTAGGGGGAAACCTCACTAGCCGACGGTAGGTCGGCGCCGGTTCTCGCCTCCAGCGGGGAAAGATCACCGTCATCTCCCGAGAAAAAGCATGCACTACACTAACGAGACTAATGAACAAAGCAGTTGACGCGGCCGGAAACACGAAAAAAATCAATCAATCAATCAAACCTATTGACTGGATCTTCCATCATTGTAATGCACGGATTATTTCGAATGTTATGAACGCAGGAAGCCACCCACAACCTCAAAGTGAAAAATGGCCCTGTTTCCTTACTCTGTCTAGTAAAATCTTACAACTATTCCTGATAGAACATTTTCTGTTTCACCAAATAAAAAATAAATGGAAAATCCATCTTTAGTGTTTCAAAAAGGGAATTGCATTTTGAATACGTGCTGCAGCGTTTTTTTCCTTCTTTTGATTTCAATACAAAAACACTTTTCTTTCTAGAAGCTAGTTTTGGAGGGTATTTTGTGGAATTTTATGTGATATGGAGTAGACAAAAATATTCCACAATGTAAAAATAAATAGAACAACAAATAGTGTCATGACGTGTCATGTTTAGTGGATCATTTCCCCATCTATCATGCTTTACTCAGTTTAACACGAAATAAATCTAAGTCAAACTCAAAGGTTAGATCTTTTTATTTGTTCACAAATGCAAAAAAATGTCTGTGAGTGTGTGAATGCAAAATAAATATACGCGAAAAACTTATAATAATGTAGGATTTCTTGTATCAAAAATTAAAAATAAATCCAAAAAGTTTTAAATTGTTTACTGTTAATATAATTTCCCATTTGGCATAAGTTAATATTAGGAGTAAGTTACTTTCATATTTTGGGTAAAAATATGACAAATTATTTGTTTGGGAGGTGAAAAATTGTATCTCTCAAGAATAGGTTTTTTAATTGTGAGAGTGTAATCTTTTAACGTCACGAAACTTATTTAATAATTTATGATCAACTTTTTTGTTATAAATTTAGTATAAAAAAGAAAAAAAAGTTAATCGAAGAACTCAAAAACAGTCAAAAACTTAAGAGTTTAAATACAAAAAAATTCTCAATATGTATCGCACTATTTTGAGATTTATTTACGCGTTCATGCGTCACTTTCTCCATAAAGGAAGTCTACTGGCGGCAACCTCACGACCCCCGCAATATACCAAGAAGAGTTTACGCAAGTATTCCGCCAGTGGCAACAAGCGTGAAATGCTAAAGCCCGGCTCGCAGGTTGTGGGAGTCGTGCGAGCAGTCGGATGAACGCTCACGGTCGGGGCGCTTGAGAGGGCAGGGAGGCGAGAGGGAGGGAGGGAAAGAGGGACGGGCAGAGCGATCTTCGTCGCTGGAGGCATCCACGACGCCTACGTGCAAATGATGCTGGACTGGCACGTGTGGCGCCAATGTCACTGAGAGGGACGGCAACAACTTCAGCTCGGGAGGGGGCGTTTTGTGAGGCCCGAAACACGAAGACTGAAAGAACAAGGACCGTGTTTTATGACTACGGCAGGGTGTTGAAATAAAACAATATTACTGAAAGATGTTGAAGATGAGTTGCTATGCTGGAACAATGTAATAGATGAGGAGAAAGGAAGGGAATGGATCAGAAACGTCTGTGAAAAAGGGAACTTGCTGGTAACGCGGACGGGCGGACGGGCGGACGGGCGGACGGGCGGACGGGCGGGCGGACGGGCGGACGGGCGGACGGGCGGACGGGCGGACGGGCGGACGGGCGGACGGGCGGACGGGCGGACGGGCGGACGGGCGGACGGGCGGACGGGCGGACGGGCGGACGGGCGGACGGGCGGACGGGCGGACGGGCGGACGGGCGGACGGGCGGACGGGCGGACGGGCGGACGGGCGGACGGGCGGACGGGCGGACGGGCGGGCGGACAGACGGACGGGCGGACGGGCGGGCGGACGGACGGGCGGACGGTTGGACGGAATAGCACAGCGTGCACGGTTAGTTATACGTTCATTTATACGGTTAGTTTTACCGCTAACACGTACATAGTAATACGGTACATACATAGAAGTACGAAGGGGGTGCATGAGGGTGACGGATAGGTCACAGAGGTTGTAGAAGGGCGTTGGTGCTGAAGTCGGGGGACGGTAACAAGCGTGAAAATGTTTCGCGAGTGAGTGAGCTTGAGGGCGAGGGGAGGTTGTCGATGTGGTTGAAGGTTAGAGCGTGGGTGGCGGAGCCTCTGTGGGTGGTGGAACCCTGTGCGCAGATGACAGCGCGATCGTGTATGTCGATCGTATTGCATCCTACAGAAGGGAAGCGAAAATGAACCAAAAGCAGTCGCGGATCGTGGCTTTCTAAACGGTGAAGGCTGCAAATGCATTGTATTGCATTGCCAGCATTGTACTTCTATATAATCTCTTCCAATACAGACTCCAGGGAGTAGCGTTCCTACCGCATACTGGGAAAATTAGTGATGCTCAAAGCTACTCACTGAGCTGAGTGGTAATGCTATCTGGTGATCACGACCCTACGCCCACCCTTGAAGGCTGTCTGGCCGCAGCCTTCGTCCGCCGGTAAGCCTGTGCAGTGAATGCATGACGTCACGCCTCCTCGTTTTGCATAGGCCTTATGGCGGAATGAAGTGGGAGCCTAACGCTTTTCTCTTCCCTGTCAGCAGCTTCAAATGCGATACGGACGGCCGTTAACGAACTCACTAAGAAAAATGTCGCTATGATTGTTACATAATATAACTGAGAAATCCATTGCTAATAAATAAATAATTTATAAATACATTTTTAAATTTCTTTTCGGCGGCGATTTCTTTACGAGAGGCTCCACCTTACGGTTTTTAGTGACGAGCCGCGCCTGACCAAAAGAAAACTCTTTCAACAGCCAAAGCCACTTGAGTGCTCGTATTCACTCGCGCCATATTCTTTGCTGCCTGGAGTAGGAGCGCAAATATGGCCGGATAACGGATAACGAGTTACATGAGATAGGTGACAAAAACGGGCGACAGATAAAGGATAACGGTTGTCAGGTAAAGAAAAATGAGCCACACAACGGAGAACAATGAAATGTAAAATTTAAGTTTGTCTGATTCCGTCTCTTGGAGTGGATTCTATCTCAACAACAGGCGAAAAATTGTAGAAGTTGACGATCTTAACTCAAATACAAAAATCAGCCGGCATCGTTCGGAATGTATCTCAGAGATGCGTTTTCTTAGAAGCTTTACCGCTGCCCTTAGTTATGTGAGTGATCTATCTTGCGAACTTCGAGAATGTAGTCATTATAAGTAGGACGACGACTTGCAAATGTTTATCTCCAGGAAACCGACACATGTAGCAATGCTAATGAACAAATGAAAAGCTCGTATTTACAGTAAAATGATCAATGAGATATAGCTTCAATATAAAATCATCAAAATCATAAACCATCATAATTGTATCTGTTAAAAGATACGAAACTTGAAAATGCATATATTACAGATGTGCTTGTAGAGAATAATACTGAACCTCGTCATTCACATGTGAAAGACTTGTTGATCTCTGGGAATATCAGTGGCGTAATCTCTTATGCTAAGTTTATGCATTTTTGTAATCTCATAAATATACCAATATATGTCTCCCCATAAATACAAAGGAAATGTTAGTACAAATCCTGTTGTTTCCTGATTTCGACAACGGAGATATTGAGTAACAATTTGAATAATTAACTTGTTCAAACCATTAAAATAGCTAAAAATGCATGTATTCGCTTTATTTTTGTGTCATCAAAGGATAAGTGGTATCACTTTGTCTCTTAAAATTCTCAAGCAGTCACCGACATATTAAACAAGTTATATCGTACACTTTAAATTACGTATAGGGTTTTTGATATCTTAGTTACTCTACATTCCTGAAAACAAAACATACTACTTCAGTAAACCGTTTGCCATGACTACAGCCCCAGTATGGAATAAACTGACTTCTAGCATTAAAAACTGCTCCTCATTAAAATATTTTTAAAAACATCTGAATGGTTATCTTAAAAAGGAAACTGCACCATTTTAAAATGAGTATCAGTGTAGATTACTGGTTGACAATGTAACCTATTAGTATTGTACATATGTCTAAGGCAAGTCAATGACGGATTTGTAACATTAGAGTTTTAGAAATAATATTTATGTACTTTTAAGAAAAAGTACAAGTTTACGACATCTTTCATACTGTATTCGTCCGTAGGTGACGATGACGACTCGGATTTAACCAAGAACACATCTGCATGCAACATGGACAGAATCCGAAGAAAACATCCTGATGATCAGATATTTCAGATACGGTTTCGAATACTCAGTCTTCGGTTGCATTAGGTCGCAGCCTGCCAGATGGATTTTACCCGACCAGCAGGTTTTCTTCCAGGGCCGAGCGTCAGGAGACGTGGTGTGTTTTGTGCTTAAATGATTACAGCCACTTGGGGTGAATGCCAGTCTAGCATGTAGAGTACTTGGAGTATATAGAACTGTCAATCATTTCAAATTTTATCTTAAACTTTCCTGTTTGTATTTTGAAGAGCGTTCAAACAATTTTGTAAACATTTTTATCTGTAAAAGTCCAGGTATCATATTTTTATAAGTTTTTCTAAAATGTTTGTATCATAAATTATTCATTGGTATAATTGTACTGTTTTACTTTCTATTTATTCGTATACTTAAGTACTTTTAGTTGGGTCAGATGGAAAAATGGGTTAGATAGCCTCGCCATATAAATAAAATCATTAATATATTATATTATTATAATAATATTAAAAAATGGAATAATGGATAACGGGTTACATAATACATAGAGGCTGAAATCACGAATAATGGCTAATAGATGGCGACCGTATGGATAAGAACTGACAGATAACGAGCAACGTCAGACGGATGATAAATATTGGCTGACGGATGACCGCTAACGACGTGGTGATGAATAGCACTTGATGAGTGACGCGTAAAAGGTGACAGGCAGCGGGCGCAGGCCTACCCTCGGCTACCGGGGTTTCCCACAACTAGGTATCTCCCGACAGTGAGGCACCACCCCAACCGGGGAACTGTAAGCTCCTGACCGGTCTACCGGTGTGTGATAGTGTAGTGCGTGTTAGTCACCCAACTGGGGATTCGGCGAGTAGTCGCCGACTACTCGCCGCAGACTGAATGTGTGCAGTCGCCTTTAGATCAGAAAGGGCATTATGTAGCGAGACGAACTCCCCGACTTTGAATCCCTTCAATTGTTTCAAAAATTGTATTATTTTGTTTGTCTAAAATTATTACCAGTTAATCGATAAATTGTTACTTTTCAACCAATTAACCCTTAAATTGAAATTGTATTTTCTTTCAATCATAATTATTCAATTACAATTAAATGAAAGAGTTTGGCGATCACTACGCCCGGCGACTTTAAATCCCGTACATGCGTTGAGCGGCGAACCTATCGAGCATCGGGCGGCGGTCGAGCGCCCGACGACGCTCGACTGTTCTGCAGGGAGTCGGGAACCGAACGACGGCCGGTCGAAACGTCCGTTAAATAGCTGTCTCCTTCCCCCCCTTCCAACGAGCGTCAGCGCGGAGCCTCGCAAGACTCGGGCGGTTGTTTCCACGCGAATGCCAACCTGCTCTATACTTGGGTTTTCGTAACGTGGCGGATGACACTAAACCATTTTTATACCTCCCACCTAATAAAATAAATCTTTTTAATTAATTCGCGAACGTCCTTCTCAACGGGACTCATGACCTCAGACATGTGACATCACTGTTTCATTGATTTTTTCGTGTTTCCTAGCTTTCAACTGCTTTAGTCATTTCAACTGCTTTAGTCTGCTTTAGTAAGTGTAGTCCATGTCTTTTTCTGGGGAAATGTGATCTTCCCCAGCTGGATGGCGAGATCCGGCACCAACCTACCGTCGGCTAGTGGGGTTTCCCCCTAACCAGGACTCTCCCACCAGCAGGGCACCGCCCCAGCCGGGACAAGCTCTAAGCTTCCGATCGGTCTCCCGGGATATGTGGTAGTGTAGTGCGTGTTAGTGTAATTCTGTGTAAAGGGAGATAATAGGACAAGGAAGAGAAAGGAAAGATCGCGCACGGTCCGTGGCCCGTTTGTTAGAGTACTGCTCCGGCATTCACCTGGTGTTGAGCGGAGAAACCACGGAAACTTCCCCGCCGCTAGACTTTTTCTCCAGTCAGCGACTGAATTCGGCTTAGCACTGTTATAAAGATGCAGGTGTAAAAGTGACCTAATGTCATCCGCCACGTTCCAAAACGCCAAGTGTACCATGCGCGCACCTTTTCTTGACCGATGACCTTGCTTCCCCCTCCCTGGAGCCATAAACAGCTGAAGGCAAAAGATCGCAGCGAGCACTGATGACAACATTCCCAGCATTAAAACTTCGTTGGCACGAAACAGAAGCTAGTTGCTTTCATAGTCGAGAACTTCTGTTCAGCTTTATTACCATTATCTAAAGAAATATCTGAGGCAGGTCCAGGACCTTCAAGGAAGGCACCTAAAACTCCTATGTACTGTCCCTGCTGTTGCCTTCCCAGAGCGATGACCTGCCCGCACACATAGCGGGTTTGTTTCATCTACCAAAGGTTGGCATTACTGAAAATACTCTAGTGGCTGTCTTTGTAACTAATACCCCCATTTCACCCGCATTTCGTTAATCTATCGGTCAAGAAAAGTTGCGCGAGTGGTATGCTCCGTGGCGACCGCATACGCGTTCGGACGGCGCGCCGCGTGGGCGACGGCGGCGGCAGGAGACGGAAGCGGCGAGCGCAAGCGGTGGGGCGACGCGTCGCGACGGATGGATGGCTCCGATGCGCAATTTGCGCCGTGCGCCGCCGGCGGCGGCGTGGGGGCGGCGTGGGGGCGGCGTGGGGGCGGCGTGGGGGCGGCGTGTTCCAGGCCGTTCGCCTTGCTCTGCCCTTTCCCCCACCCGGGGCAGCGCCTCAGGGCTGTCCAGCAGGGGACGCGACTGCACGGTGTCCTATGCCCTCGGCGCTTTCTCTATGGGGCTGGCGTTGGGGCTTCCTCCACGAAAGAACAGAAGTTGACACTATAGAGCGATTTTTCTAAGGATGAACCAAAGAGACAAGTGTTGGCAACATAACTGAAGGTTCTGTGGTCGTTGTGCCCTTGAGCCCATTAGACTCCCTTCCTGCATTCGTTGGTTTACAGTTGGGTAACGTGTAAATGGCTTCGATGCTTTCTTTTGTGATGTCCTCGTCCGACAAAAATATAGTGCACCGCGAGAAATAAATGAAATTAGGAAGTGCAGTGTTATTTGCTCTTCCGTAAAAAATCTTTTTTCTATAAACATTACATTAATTTACTTTTTGTGTGATAAATATTATGTTCATTTCAAAACCGATACTTGAATGCGAGATGCGTACCGATGCACGTGGTTCCAGTCTTCATGCTGTTGTGTGGCGAACTGTGATCGAGAGCTTGCTATTTACATTCGTGGCAGTTTTCTTTTACTGTTTGTGAGAGCATGTTAAGAGATTTTCCACATACGTAATTAAATTTAAATATTTCCTGAACTCGCGTACGTGCATATATTTAAGTGAAACTCTTAGATTTCTGCATAGGGATGTTTTCACAGGAGCCATTAGCACTTGACTAAGGAGCGTGACTGAACAGCTGTCGCGGCGGAGGGATACTTCTCTGAAATACATGTGATGCTCACTTGTTTTTACGAACTGTCACTGTGGCTCATCCGTAGAAAGATCGTTCTATACCGAGGTTTTTTTTATTGGAATGAGACTTTTTGATGACTTTTTAAGTGAAACTAACTTCAAGGGGTAAGTGGAATGATGAATTGTGAATTTCAAGAAATATGATGCTCAAATCTTTTGAAATTAAAATATCATACTATGAGTTACTGACAATGAAAGTATAAAAAATCCGGCATTGTTGCCTTGTGCATTTTGTTGCGTTGCGGACAGTAAAGATAAAAAATCGTGGGATACACATGGATCTTCTAAAATATTGCTTGTTCCACCAGCTTCATAGCTGGATTTTCGTCTGTACTAATACCTGCCTGACAGATCTACAAATGTGATATATTACTTATCTGCGAAATGTATCATGTATTTTCAAGAGTCAATTTAATGATTTATAATCTCTCTATTGTCTGCATGCATTGACTAGCATGGAACTAATACATCTCTAGAGGCATTTCATAAAAACAATATTGAACTTTAATTATCTGATAGATAAAGGAGAACTAATTTCCTCAGATACAGAGAGTCAAATTTAAAAAAGTATAAGTCGAAATACAGGTAAAACTTTAATCCGCCATTATATGACGGTTAAATATTTATTTTTTTGTCTTACAAGCAAGGTAAGATACTCCGAATAATTTCAGAGAAATGTGTCAGATCTATACTTGTAAGGTCACAAGAAAATTGTTTTCTTTTTGTTATCACCTTGTGAACATAGGTGTCCTCTTTTGAACATTTTTACTGATACACCATTAACCTAGTAATTACAAATTTTCTTGAAATTATAAACAAGTTACAAGTATTTTTTCGGCTTATGACCAAACGAGAAAAATACAAGTACCTACATCAACAAATAATAAATGCTGAAAAGAACCGATAAGTGCACCTTTGTTACTAATGAGAGATTGCTTTCATAGAAACATGCATACGACTTTTCCGTTTTCTAAATACATTCTAAAATTAAATTCGTATATTATTCCAGTCTTTTTTTTTTATTATTTACCTTGCTGTGCAATAGAGCACACTCCTATGTATCTTTTTAATTAACTGCAATCGAACTGTTGCACGAAGAAGAAAAAGAGAAAAAAGAAACACGAGAGGAAGGGACGAAAAACGGTAATGGTAGGAGATGCATAAGAAATAAAATAGCTAGAAAAAGTAAAAAGAAAACGACGGAAAAGGAAAAAAAAAGAAAAAGAAGGAAGAACGAAAAAAATGAAATGCGTTGGAGGATAATACACCATAAAATGATAAAAATGATAACAGAAGAAGAAAGAGAGGGCAGGGTTGGGCAGTATTTAAATACTTGCATTTGAAATACTTGTTTTAAGTCCATTTTACATTTGAATAACTGTATTTTTGAGTATTTTGGACATGCATGTTAGAGATGTATTTAAATACATTTTTAAAATGCATGTCCCAAAAGCTCAAAAATACAGTTGTCCAAATACAAAATGTATTTAAAACAAGTGTATTTCAAATACAGTATCCCACAGACCGGCGCGGTAGATCCGCAGCGGGTGCGGCGCGGAAAGTTCCGTTCTAGACAGGGCCGCGGCATTCGCGGGACCGTTCACACCGGAGCGTCGATTATGAATCAACGTTGGTGACAGTTGGCAAGGTCGCTCGACCCAGAAGGTAGCGAAGAACTCCCGAACACGGGCGGACTTCCACAAAACTCGAGCTGCAGCGGAAGAAACGCATCTGACTGCGTCACAAATTTCGCCAACGATTGAACGCTGTCGAACCGTTGTCGCGACGCTCGCCTGCCGCGCAGGTCTGAACGTGCGCATAAGGCAACACGTGACGCGAAACGTCCACTGCGGTCAATCCGCGTAGGCTGAGGATCTTCCGCGACGGTCTGTGGGAAGTATTTAAATACTGCCTAACCCTGAAAGCGAAGCAGGAAAAGTAAAGGACGAGGAAGACGAGAAGAAGACGGACAAGAAGAATGAGGAGGAAGAAGAAACGTTGAGAGTGACTAGAAGAAAAGAGCCAATGGCGAAAGGGGGAAAAAAGACCTCATTGCCAGACCTCAGGGGAGAAGCGTTCAAAAGCATACCACCTGCCGCTGGCCTGGCCCCTGCGAGTGGCCACCTCTATCGGAAGGCGCGCGGATCCGGATCCCCGCCCCGCCCCGTCCCGTCCCGTCCCGTCCCGCCCCGCCCCGCCCCGCCCCGCCCGCCCCCCCCCCGTCCCGCCCCGCCCCGCCCCGCCCCGCCTCGCCCCGCCCCGCCCTGCCCTGCCCTGCCCTGCGCGGCGCGGGATGTTCATCCATCATGGGCGCTTCGCCTTTCATTAGGGCGCGGACGCCCAATCTGATAAACGCATGTGAATGTATTAGGGCGCGATTTGCCTCCGCCCGGCCCCGCCTCCCCTTCCGCTCTCGTGGGCGACGCGCCGTTCAGACTCAGAAGGGACTTCCTGACGATTGGGCGTAAAGAGGTTCAGGCGAGAAATGAACAACGGAGGTTCAGATATACACTGTTGAGAACTGTGTAGAATTAAGAATGCTATGAAACAAGTTCGAAATGTGATGTAAACAAACAAAAGATGGATAACGGTGGAAGGAAAAATTCGAATGAATTGTGGGATGTAGTGAAAATGATTTATCTCAATGTGGAAATTTGGTACAATATGTCTTGATTAACATAATAATTATAATTATTCGAGATGTAATTTAGAGTACAAATATTTTAGAACAAATTGGTAAGTGAAAATGTAGAAAGACAAGAGAAAATGTGTGCTTTAGAGGAGAAGGGGCCAGAAGTGTGATAGTGTAAAGAAGAGAAGAGTGATATACGGAAAGAATTGTAGGTGAGATAGAGAGAAATTGTGTGTGAGAGAGATAGAGAGAGTTTGTGTGTGCTAGAGAGTGTGAGACAGGGGTGTATGGATGTAGATACGTGTAATGTAGTTGTCATGATAAAGTTGTAATTTACGTTAACGTGTTTGTCTGTGTGTATGTGCGTACGTGGATACGTATTTATATTCATATTCACTTTCTCAAACAATAGTAAAAAACTGTATATAACGTGTAGGGGAGAAAATCATCTGCCGACGCTTTCTTGAGTGTTTACGTATATGTGTATACATGATTGTGAATCCATTGATTTGTGAATCCGTATTCATGTGGTATGCGTGTGAACGTGTATGCGGGTGTTAGAAATTACGTCAGCCCACGCTCGTAGTAGTGTGGCGGAACCCAGAACCACACCGAAGCAGGACGGCGCAAGTGTCAGCGAACAACGGAGTAATGAGCGAGAAACGAAGCGAAGCAAGAGAAGTCCACGGAAAAGTGAAGCGGGGCGGATCAGCAAGGAGTGGGGGAAGGGAGGGGGTGGGGGAGGGGGGACTGAACGCTCCAACGCCGCCATTGTGGAGCCGCTGGCGAAGGGAAATGAAGAAAAGGAGGACGAATGATGGGCTGGTAATGAATGGCCTGTAATCCGACTCGTGTGGGATTTAATTGCTCTGGGATTAAGGGAAAAGTGGACGGCGCTACTCGCCGTGGATTTGAAAGAATGATTCCTCCTATATCGGATGGGGGTAATACAGCGCTAAATTGGCTGTTTTAGACTCTATTACATCGCATCGAGGGTTGATATTGCGGAATAAATTACGACCTTCACGTTTGTTTGGGAAAGGAAATAGGTGGATTTCAGTCTCTAGATTTGCAAGTAGATTTACATTTCACTCTCTCTTTCTCGCTCTCCTTAGTTTACTTTAGTCTGCTAGTTATATGCTCAATCTGAAATCTATTTTCCGTTAACTAATAAAATATTTGAACACTCATGTCTCCTTTCGTAAGGAAATGAACAGTAACATTCAAGTGACGATAGTTATTTTTTAATAACTAGTAACGAAAGAGGTTTTTTCAAGATGTTTATTTTTTAAAACTAATAAAAGTGTACAAGTAAAACTTGAATAAGTACGTATTTAATAAATAGAAAACGACTTTTTTGCTATCAAGAACCAACATAACGTTATTTTTTGCCAAACAAATCGACATTAGCCGATCACGTGCCCAAGATCGCTAAGGTAGTTGTGTCGTAGCGATCTCGGACCGAAGGGTCGAAGGTTTGAGACCCGCCTCGGGCATGGCTGTATTTGTGTTTTTCTTTTCACCCCTTATCATCACCCTATCGTTTCATCTTTATAGTTACAACACCGTTAACTCCAATAGTGGTCGCTAATGAAGTAGATTTTGATGTGACCTTGAATAACAAAAAATCGACACTTTTCTTAGCAGCATAAAATATTGGTTGGTTGGTGATTCCAGGCGCGTCAACAGCTTAGGTCATTAGATCCGTTAGTGTAGTGCATGTTCTTTTCTCGGGATATGTCGGTGATCTTTCCTCGCTGGATGGCGAGATCCGGCGCCGACCTACCGTCGGCTAGCTGGGTTTTCCCCTAACGAGGACTCACCCATCAGCGGGGCAGCGCCCCACCCGGGACAAGCTGTAAGCTCCTGACCAGTTTCCCGAAATGTGTGGTAGTGTAGTGCATGTTAGTATAAGTGTTTGTGTGTGTGTGTGTGTGTGTGTGTGAAAGGTGAGAGGATAGGACAAGGAAGAGGAAGGAAAGATCGCGCGCGGACCGTGGCTTGTTTGTTAGGGTACTATTCCGGCATTCGCCTGGTGTTGATCGGAAAAAACTACGGAAAACTACCGATCAGAGCAGCCGGCCTCTAGAATTCTCATCCACACAGCGACTGAATTCGACCTAGCTTGAAAAGCTAGTGTCGAAAATCCTGCCTCCGTGGGAGGAGTAACCTAGGACCTGCCGTCCAGAGGCGCTGCAGTGACATCACTGAGCTACCGCTCCAGGTAGCATAAACAATTTTGTCTTACTTATGCAATAAAGCAAAAATACAATCCAACATCAACGTCCATCCGGTGTTCGGGTAACCAAGGAGAGCAGGCGGTGTTCCTTCGATTGTCGGGGGTGGCTTGGCCTCGCCGCGCCTGGCCGTCACATTTCGCCCACGCTGAATGTCACGGTGGAGCACTGACCTGACCGGAATGCGGTCGATATGCGGCGATCGCCTGGCAATGAAATTGGCACCCCTCCAGCGCCGCCCGCACCTTCGCCCGCCCCCATTGATCTCATCGGCGCGATTCCGAATGTCAATAAGAAAGCAATCCAATCGCCCAGCCACTTCGTTAGGCGAGTGTCATAACGGATTTTCCTGATTCGGAGTCTAAATTTAACACCTTCCATAGCCTTGGATAATGTATTATTGGAGTCCGTAATCAAAATTGACGTTTACGTAAAGTTTATATTAAAATGAAAATAACAATGATAAGATATTTCACAGTAACAATTGTTACATGCAGTGTTATTCAATTCTTTCAACAATGAAACATCACTTGTAACAATAACAACAACAACAATATTAAGTTATTTGTGAAATACTGTCATTGTAATAATTATTGTTATTAGAATGGTTGAATTATTCCTGTTGATCCTGTTTTTATATAGTAGAAAGATGGATCTTTTTAAATTATTGGACAAAATAGGATCAATCCACGATGATATCAGGAATTAAGACGTGCGAAACGTTAAGCAATAAATAAATTTATATGTCTTATATGAATTATACGTCTTAATTCCTGATATCATCGTGGATTGATCCTATTTTGTCCAATAATTTAAAAAGATCCATCTTTCTACTATAATTATTGTTATTATATAAAATTTCATATTAGTTATTTTTCTAGAAGGAAGAAACTCACTCATTGTCCCTCTTCTCCGCGTATATTTTTTGCACATATTTTTGTCCCTCTTCTCCGCATACACCCATTTTCATTCCTCTAATCGCGACGATTAGGAATGCCAATACGGGTAAGAAAACTGTTCAGTCGTTCAGCCATTTTCTTGGGCGCGTGTCATAAAGAATTTTCAGCCTTCAGAGTCCTAATCCAGCTACATTCATGGTATTAATTCAACAGTATTAATAGCTAAAACTGTTAGGATTGACATTCGTATCTCATTTTTTATACATAATATTGCGAAACTAACGACAATTAAATGTACGTTAATTGTATATGTACTATACGAGTTCAAAATATAAACCATTACATACCACAAATTGTTCATAACATTGTTGAAGTTTACTGAACTTATAGTTGAGGAAAGAAGAAAAGTTTGTTTTAAGGTGTAAAAGTACAAAAAGACCTGATATTCTTCCCTCATCACAAAATATTTGTTAATAAATCTTCTGAATGGAAACATTTCTTTCAATATGACTTATGTTTATACAACTAGACCCATGCGACACATGGAGCTGGCAGAATAACTAAGCTACATGAGGAATTCGATGATAATTAATCAATGTGTCGATGCAAATGGCGAATAAATCACCTGCATTTTTGGTAGTCGAGTTGCACCCATTGTTTGAGTAACTTTTTGGTGCGACAAAAAATGAAAAAAATCTTAGAAAAAATAGACATAATGATATCTTTTTAATGCTAGTAATTTACGGTCTTTTGCATTCCGCCTGCGCCGAAAACTTCGCCGTGGAGCTCAAACCACGTATTGGCCATGTTAGTAATAGGGTTTACTTAAGAGAATTTAAACACCTGTTGGAGATGTCATCCATTGTTTTCGTTTGTGGGGGCAGTTCTTGGACACCCTATTATCTTATTTTCTTTGACATAACACTGATTATATCTGACGGAATCTACCTACTGGAGATGACAATCTACTGTTATTTGGCGCTTCCTTATTAAACCGCCACTCATAATCCTTTAATGTGACGTTCTCACGATCCATTCTATTATTCAATTCCGTATAGCTGAAAATAATGTTCCAGGGTGAAAAACCTTCTCTTCCTGTATGAGAAACACAATTGTTGCAGAAATCAATACAACAGTGAAATCATAATATCACACACAAACGAAAAACATTATTTTTTTCATAGAAATGCCGAAAATCCATAATTTTGGCGTTGTTCACTCTATCGTATACCATACTTTGACAATATTATCAGTCGTAATCGTACATCGATTTTGTTTGGTTTTTACGAGCATTCAAATTACTTCTTATACAAAAACCCCTTCAAGGCTTCTGTTAGTGAACAAAAACTCTTAATATTGTTTTTTGGGAGTAATTAGACTCATTATTTCTCTTTTTGTTTCTCTTTTTACTACGATCATTTCATTTGTTCGCAGTGGCGCAATGCCGAGTGACAATAAGTAAACAACCCGAACGCTCGACCTTTTGTTGAACGTGATAATACTGTTTTTTCTACTTCGTCTACTAAGTTCTTACATTGTAAAGTAATAATAACCAATACGTATTATTAATCTAATACAAAAGTATTCATTTGAATATATTTATTTATTAAAAATTATAATAAACTTTAGTCATATGTAAAATTATAGTATTTTTCAGTACTAAAACCATTACAACAATATATTAATCTTCAGAAGTGCATAAACACACCTCACATGATTTTCAAGTGTAAGTAGACTTCATCTCATTCTCAGTCTTGAAATTACAGAGCATTTCAATTATCTTCATAACATCTTCCTTGCAGAACAAATTCCTTCGGTTTTGATCAGAATGTCCCCCTTTAATGCGTCCATTAATTATGCCCTCTGACTTCGTCTGTTTACTTCCTCTTCGAGTTTTACTTCAATTACTGCAGTAAACTAGGGGTGTAAACTAAGTAATGAGACATTGCCAGTGATTTTTCATTTCACTGGACAAATTTTGTCCAGTGTTGAATATCGCGTTATGACATTAGCATTATCTCCAATTCTTAACATTATTTAATACAGTTTTAATTAGCGTTAGTAGCATGTGAGGATGATGCATTCCTCGTAAATAGTTATATTGGTTATTTATTTTCCCTTGAGTCTCTTCTGTTAATAACTAGTATATTATTTATCGCATGCTACGATGTTCTCAGCTACCCGAAAAGCAGTATTTTCACAACCAAGTAATTTGCATCAACTACTCGTTAGGGGACGATTCTAATTACCAGATGAAAGTGAAAGTAAAAGAAATTTCTAGAGGAAAGGAAATTGAATACCTCCATGGAAGAATGTTCTATGTGGCAGTTGTGCAACTTTTCAGGAATTAAAAAAAAAGGTAGTGATAGTGTTAGTGAATTTTATGTTTTGTAGCGCCTTTAATGGAAGAAAGTTGGATGTGACTCACTGTCCTATGCAATCAATACATTTTTTCCTATTAATAGTTTTTCCATTAAAAACATTGGATGATATAAATGATTCTTTTGAATAAGCATAAATTTTTTATTGAATTAGGAAAGGAATAAAAAATTTTAAAAAATGAAATTTTATTGAAAATTTATAATATATTATGATTATTACAAATAGTATTAATATTTAGTATAAATATTTATTGTTTATTAGTTTTATTATTGTTTTTCAAAGTAGTTTCCTTTATATTAAAGAACAGATAACACCATTTTTGAAAACAATCAACGTTCTTCCACTTACCTCAATAAACATCTTAAAGGTAAATTATTTCCTTGTTTACTGGACAATTTTTTTTATCATCGTTCCTAGCCATCTTCCTAACATTTATCATTCCATTTATCGAATCAAACCCGCCACTTCTTGACGAATTCATGCTATTCATCGTCGAAGGTGATAACTTCAAATCTCTGCGGTCAGTCATCTTCCAACAACAACAACAACAAATCTTTATCCACGGAAACCAATCACGGTACCAGCTGCCAAAGTAAAATTTTCCTGAATTTGATTAAGTAATTATATGAATGCTTCACCATTCAATGTTTTTCCATCGTAATCCCATTTTTCATAAAACTGTCACACCCAACGTTTTTCCATGTAGGTACTCAATTCTCAGATGAATGCGAGGGCCTCAAACAAAATGATGACGATGACCATGAAATGAGATATTAGTATAAATTATAATATCGTAACGTTAAAGATATGGTAATGCAAAGATAGGTAAATAAACCTGACGCGAACCCGTATTGTCCAGGACAAAGAAAACATATGGTGACTACTAGGGAACGGATTTTCATGTAAATACATATTTTTACAGGGACAAGATACCTGCATTCACTAATATGTTTTACACTTAACACGACATTCTGAACTAATTGGAATCTTTTTCATTTTACATATTTTGGTATAATTACATATTTTTACATATTTTATCTATAGCTACATATTTCGTTACATTTTAATATATTTAAAGGTCGAAAATGAATATTTCACTAGTGATGTTCGAAATATATGTTTCTTGAAAACTAACTTAGTTACTGAAATACTTAAAAAATACGCAATACGCTTGTATTAACGCCGGACAATCGTTATTAATTGTCAAACTTATCTCCCTCCGCCCCACCTGCTTCTTGGAGACAGCATAGTCGGGATCAACGATGAGCGGATGTAGTATGTGAAACAGAAGGAACTTCAACCACGTAACTACTCGTGATTCATAGACCCCATGCGTAACTCGATAAAAAAATTTCCAGATCATTGTCTTATCCCTTTTCTGGAGTTGGGGGAAGGAGTATGCTCCCTTTACCACCCCCTTCTATCACAGGCTACACCGTACTATTCACTTGAGCTCCGACTCCTCGTAAACAACATTGTATATAATACGAAAGTATTATATGTTTCGGATGAAACTAGCGAATAATTGCTTCTGTACATGTAAAACATTTATTCAGCCTCTCTGGATCCATGTAAAGATCTGATCGGCAACGTACCCTGCTCGGAAAACGCTTGAAGAATGTAATTGTAAATATTATAACGAATATTTATATCAAATATTTCCTATTTTTTCTTACATATTTTTGAAAAAATGAGTACATATATATGTACATATTTAGCTTTTTTTATTACAATAAAGTCCGTTCCCTAGTGACTACAAACATATGTAAAAGGTGAGCAGTCGGACCACTATATCTGGGCTATACAAGAGGCCGTCCCAACTGGCGTGCTCTCAACCAGCGCTTATTTGCAAGCAACTAGTGTGGTCCGATACTTATCGAGTCAGCCGGCCGGGAGGGAAGCGGAAGCGCTCTGGGCGATCAGCTCTAGTCTAGTGAAATGCGAAAGGCACACGTGAACTGTAGCGGGATACCGCTGGACGCCTCACCCCGATTTCTCCATTTTCTCCAATTTACCCTACAACACATGTAGCACACATTGGTTATAACTTGAAGACCACGCGTTCGAAATAGTCCGATGACAATGGATTTTTATAATGTGACGTCTATTTAATAAAATCACTACTACTTCGAAATTTTATCTAACACAGTTATTGTTTTGGTTATTTTTTAACAACTATTTAATTTAAAACATTCCTTGTTCGACATGTGTTCGACGTTAACCAAATTCATGTTCTTAATAAGGAAACTGTTAAAGTGAAAATTTTAATATTTAATTCAAACACATTCGTATTTAAAACACTGCCAGAACAATAAATTATATCCTAATACAAAACTCACAAGACTTTTCGATGTTTTTTTGCATACAGAAAACATTTTTTTATTCCTTCCACAACCACTTCATACGTTATCTTCCCTGAGGCCGAGTTCACAAAACCGGGGGCAACGTTTTACCTATGCGAAACGTCTCGCAAAGCTTCATCACGCATACAAACACAGACACACACGCGCACGCACACAAGCACTGACGTTGCAGCTTGAAAGCACCCCGTAAAAACACAACTAAAAGAAACAGACACAAAAAGCGCCTCCCGTTTGCAGGAGGCAAGCGGCGCCACGTCCTTCGCCGAAAGCGATGGGAAGGCAGCGGCCGCAGCCGCGCCCAATGCGTCGCAACGTTGAGACGGCGCGTCTGCGTATTTCATTTGGCGATTTACACACAGCGCTCACGCAGCCGGAGCTCTCCACTGCTGCCCTACTCCTGGGCGACGCGATACGGTGAGGCGAAAGCCGGTCACGCTCAGAACGAGATGGAGGAGGAGGCGGAGGCGGAGGCGGCGGAGGAGGAGGAGGAGGAGGAGGCGGAGGAGGAGGAGGAGGAGAAGGTGCAGGAGGAGGTAGAGGAGGAGGCGGAGGGGGAGGGGGAGGAGGCGGAGGCGGAGGCAGAGGCGGAGGAGGCAGAGGCGGAGGAGGCGGAGGCGGAGGAAGGAGGGGAGGAGGGGAGGAGGAGGAAGAGGCGGAGGAGAAGGAGGAGAGGGAGGAGGAGGAAGGGGAGGAAGGGGTTAGGAGGAGATGGAGGGAAAAGAGTAAGAAAAGAGTGAGGCGAAAACGGAATGGGAGGGGGGAGAGACAGAGAGGGAAAGGGGAGCGGAAGGAGTCCAAGGGAAGGTGGTGACGGCGGCGGGGCAGCGTCGGTGGGGGGCGACGTGCGTAGGGCGGGGGTTGGGTGCAGGGAGGATATGGTAGTATCCTGGACGAGGAGACGAAGGGGGGAGTAGGGGAAGAAGCAGCTGGAAATGCAAGGAGAGAAGGTTGGGAGGGGAAGGTGGAAGCGGAAGGGAAGGCGGTGGCGGAATGGAGGGGAACGGGAGGCGGTTATACAGGGACAGGTGGAGGCGGATATGGAGTGGAAGTAGGATGGTTTGGCTTGTTTTTTTCGTTTTTCCGGGCGCGTCAACTGCTTTGGTCATTAGTCCCATTAGTGTAGTGCATGTTTTTTCTCGGGAGATGGCGGTGATCTTCCCCCGCTGGAAAGCGATATCCGGCGCCGATCTACCGTCGGCTAGTGGGGTTTCCCCCTAACCAGGACTCTCCCACCAGCGAGGCACCGCCCCAGTCGGGACAGCTCTAAGCTCCTGACCGGTCTCCCGGAATATGTGGTAGTGTAGTGCATGTGAGTGTGTGTGTAAGGGGAGAGGATAGGACAAGGAATGGGAAGGAAAGATCGCGCGGGGTCCGTGGTCCGTTCGGTAGGGTACTGCTCCGGCATTTGCCTGGTGTTGATAGGAGAACCCACGGAAAACTACCGATCAGAGCAGCCGGCCGCTAGAATTCTCCTCCAGACAGCGACTGAATTCGACCTAGCTGAAAAGCTAGTGTCGAAAATCTTGCTGCCGTCAGGACTCGAACCTAGGATCTCCCTGTTAGAGGCGCTGCAGTGACATCAGTTGATGCACTGAGCTACCGCTACCTGTTTGAAGTAGGAGAGGAAGACTGACATAGGAGGAGAGGTGAAAGTGGATACAGAGAGGTGGGCGAGGCGGATATGGGGGAGCAGGCGGAGACGGATATGGAGGGAAATTCAGAAAGGGATAATGCGGAATCAGGAAGGGGGGCGGGGGCGGATGGGAGGGAGAGGTGGAGAGTATACGGAGGGAGAGGAGGAGGCAGACAGACATGGAGTGGAAATCGGAGACGGATATGAATATGGATATTAAGGACGATGCAGCGATGGATATGGAAGAAAAAGCGCGCGGAGGTTTATGGAGCCGAGGGGGGGGGGGAGGGAAGGGCTGGAGGGGGCCTGAGCCAACTCACGGATTTATGGCCGGGCCGCGGAGAGCAAAACCATTCGGCTGAACAAGCTCCCGCTGTTTGCACGAGGAAGGGCCTCTCGCGCGGGAGGCTATCAAAGAGACCCGCGCCTCCTCAATCTGTGCCTCCTGATTGTTCTGTTTGAGGGGAGATACTCAAACTGACCTACCCTCGAATATTCATCCATTAGACATGTATTTCGGAATTTATTCCATTGTCCTTGGACAAGAAACGACAATTTTACTCTTTCCTTAGAGAAAAATATAATTTGCTGCCGTGAATTGTACTTCACTGTCCTACAACTTTATGACGAAATCTGTAAATTTGTTTTCGTATATTTGGCTACAATGTCATAAATAAAAAAACAGTACGTTGGAATGTACAAGCATTATTCCTATATGTCATTATTTCTTCCTTTCTGTGTAATACATATAACATTAACATAACAAACCTGACATATAAAGCTCTCGTTTTTAGGGCCCTAATTCACAAGTGTTTCATGATACTGAAAAAAATAGAGCTGTTCATAATCTGTTGGGGAATATCTTCACCCCAACTTCAACATTCTACCGAACCCATTATTAAAGAAATATACAAACTTTGCTAATATTAACAAAGAGAGTACTTGTCATTAATCGTTAGTCGGAAATACGTTAATTTTTTTCCAATTCACAGATTGAAAGACCAGTAATCCAAAATTCTCATATCTTACCTTCAATTACTAAAGACCTATTTGTGAACTCACGCAAATTATTCCCTCCTCCTACTTAATCTTCTACCAAACACACAAGTAAGCGAAATACATTAGTTGTATCATTGATTAACTATGCGGACACTAGCCGTTTATTCTTGCTCAACAGTACAGAACATTTTTGATTTAACAAAATCAAAGCTCCTGTTTTCTCATACAGAGATTCAAAAAGCCACAAATCTTCCCGCCAATAACAAATTGCCCTATTTGTGAACTCTCCCGAAATATCTTCCCTCCAACTTAAACACTCTACGGAACACATTAGTTAGCGAAATACATGAGCTGGGACGTTGATTAACTAAACGGGCATTAGCCGCTAATTCCAGCTCTGAAATGTTGAGTTCTTTTCAATGCTGCAACTTCGTTGCGTAGTGCGCGGAACGAGTCTACGGCCAACAGGGCGTCCCAGCGCCTATCTCTCTTGTTTTATTTCGCCTCGTAATTGATCCGTATTTATGTCTGGCGGCGGCTGATCCTCTGATTTATCTTGTGCCGCTAGCGAGCTGGCGTAGAGCAACGTTTTCGACTGCGTCAGTGCGGCCCAGGAGCTTCACAAGGGGAGATATGTTGCTCTGGCGTTTTTCGCTAATTGCGAAAACAGCCCCATTTCGTTAGCGTGTCAGTAATTGCGAGTCGTGCGTTTTCGCGACCGGGGGTTAACTGAGTATTGTAGGATTGGCCGGTACAATGCTGTTAGCTTTCGCTATTAATTGCACATTGTATTGTCTAATTGAGCGCTTACTGTGCGGTAGTCTGTTGCATCACAAGGTTCCGTTGCATTCTAATTATGTTGTGTTATAAATTGTAGGCTCTTATCGAATATGCCATAGTGCTGCTGGCGACGAGAATACGTAATTACGCATTGTAAATAACATTGCGATTGTATTACTGATTCAGGTAATGTGAATAATTAATTACAATAGACGTGTTTGCATTGTGAGTGGTAGGAGTCCAAATACAATAGGTAAGCTTTTATCTGCTTTTTCAATAAATATAAAGCAATTAATTCTTCGTGGTGTATATTTTTTTTCTATTTTTGTGAATTTTACAGCGTTAATTGGATACGTTTGTTTAAATACACAATGAAATATCGTTTCCCTAAAATGAAAATTTAACCCTAATGCTTTAGCGAAACAATATAGTTCATCTTTCGTACTACTTTGAACTTTTGTGATTATCTTCATGACTGTAACGGAGTAAATATTGTAGATTTTATGTAGTACGTTCCAAGGAAACAACATTTTCTGAAAATTACACTTTTGAATTTCATGTGAACCCAATGTAACGTTTTAAACATAGCTTATTGTAAACGTTTGAATAATGAATGGAACATTCTACATAAACAGAATTCAGTAGTATTCATTGTAAAATAAGAAACAGCAACGAAATTGCACTTAAATCACAACAGAAAAGTTATTTAACAAGTATCTTTACAATTTATTTCACTAGTGTATTTCTAGAGATGGTTTGAATTACGAGGAAACTCCACTATTATATGTTTTCCTTCCACAATATGAACACAGCTACCTTCGAATGTCCTCAATAAGGTGTACGCTTTGTGTCAATGATGATGATGATGATGAAGACGATGATCAGGATGATAATGATGGGGTAATGGCTTAAGGCGGTAGACGTGGGTCAATGAACATGGAGTTCTGATGAAATAAATACACAGTATAACATTTACAGTAGTGCTGACAATAAGCATTAAAATATAAATTGTGCCAATGAGCATTAAAAACATAATTACATTAATAATAAACATGGAATGATTTAGACACGTAAGACCCCTAAAATAAAAAATAAGAAATAAAATTATAAGCAATATTGAATAAACTTGGTGACATAAATCAAACACTTAGAAACTTGGAATGGCATGGACATAAAGAAGCGAATGAAAGAGCATCGGGTTACTCATTTTTTTCATACATTTTCCTGTATCAGAAAGAAACTAGTGGAGCTAAAACAGAACATACTTTCTCTCTTTTAGTAATAGTTATGTTAAACTATTTTTACCACAATTTCTCTCCGAATTAACACCTCTGCCATTTTTTGTAAAACTCATTACTAGGAGACATGTCTACCAATCATGTCAGTACTCTCTCCGCAGTAGCTTCTACTGCGTTCGAGTTCTCCACTAGAAACGCTCAAATGTTTCATCTTCACACTGATACGCAATCTCTCTTTCTTCTATGTAATTTAGTTCTACAACATGTTATCAAGAACGAATGTGATTATTTTAATGTTTCTCTCATCCAAAATTCACAAAATTAGACAAATTGTTGGAGGTATGATGATGGAGGCATATTTGACATCCGAAACGTCGCTATGCCAACATTTGTATGAAATAGTAGGAGGAATGAAACAATGATTGTTGTGTTTAATTTTTTTTTAAATTGACTGTCTATAAAAAAGTATTGGAACCTTTTAGTAAAAATAAAATAAAAAATTCCTATGTTTCTCCCAAAATTACGTGAAAAATACTAAAATTTTCGAAAAATTGTACCAAATCATATTTCAAAATCTATCTTAAGGAACATAATTTATTAAGGGAAAAAAACCTCTATCTTTAATAATTTAGTTGTGGGAAGATGTCAAATAATTTTGAACTTATGCAATTTTCGAAAAATCAGGGTTTTCAACGATAATGAGTCCTACACCAATCTCTTAAATGTCCTTAAACTATCCAACAACAAAATTTCTTTTAAAAAAACATGGAACCTTTTTTTGAAAATTTAGAAAATGTTCCATGTAAATTACCCAAAAATTCCAAAACACTTTCAAACTCAAGAGGCCGCCATATCAGCCCGATGGATTGGGAATATCAATATTGGAGAAAATCGGATGAACCGTTTAGCCGCTGGTGTCACAGAGGAACAGACAGACAACGGACGAACGTTTTGCTGTCCATCGATTTTCGGTTCTCATGGACTCACAAAACAGATTCTGGTTACACCACGTGTTACAGATTTTTTTTCTAAATTTAGCAAAAGTATTCATCCATTTTTCGTTACCAGGGACTGCCACTAAGAGTTTTTCTGGCGGAAATTCACCGCTCTTTTCTGCAGCTTTACTTCAGTTTCTCTCTGTTCCGTAAGCAGTAGCGAGAAAGTAAAAAGTAAGACACAAAATACGTGATTTTGTTGGTTGGTATGGTACTGCTCCAGCATTCGCCTGATGTTGATCGGAGAAACCACTGAAAAATACCGATCAGAGCAGCCAGCCGCTAAAATTCTCCTCCAGACAGCGACTAAATTCGACCGAGCTGAAAAGCTAGTGTCCAAAATCCTACCGCCGTCAGGACTCAAACCTAGGACCTCCCGGTCAGAAGCGCTGCAGTGACATCAGTTGATGCATTGAGCTACCGCTTCCAGTCGTGGTTTTGTAAAATATAAAAAATTTTAAAAGACGAGAGTTTGAATTATATACGTAAGATAGGGAAAAGTGAGAAATAAAACAAAGGGCAATTTTTGAGCTTAAATAACACAAATTTACACAAAATTGCCTTTATTTCAACATGTAGAATCAATAAATAAAAAAAATGTTTAAATTTGAAAAACGTATTACAATCGTTATTAACTTGCAGATAAATTATATACTAAACAATTGATGCCATCTCTGGCAGAGACTATAGTGCATTAAGTGTTTCATTCGTTTACTATTTGAAACTCGAACTCCCGTGAACAAATTATTTTCGTAATGTAAATGGTGGTTAGAGCTTTTCCTATTTCTGCTGAAATAAAATTTTTGAAAGCTCGGAAGTTATTTTTAGGCTTTAGCAATTCATACAAACTTCCACCTTCGACGTGTTGACAAAGTTGATCAAAGTCAACCAGGCGTCGCAAATCGACCGCGATCAAGCTGCTCTCCGACACCGCGAGACAAGCTTAGCATCAGGCTTGGCAGTCGCCAGCTGCGCCCCTTCTCCCTTCCGCGGCGCTCTCCGCACCTCCCTGCTCCGCTCCACTCCGTACCCCGCCCCGCTCCTCTCCACCCCGCTCCTCTTCATTCCGCCCCCTTCCATCCACCCCGCTCCGCCCGGCTATGCCCCCCCCCGCACCGCCCCCTTCCCGCCGCCCCCCCCGCTCCTCCGCCCCACCCCAACCCACCCAGCCCCGGCCTTCCCTTTCGCTTCCCGCGGGCGCGCGTCCGTGCGAGCGGCAATTACGCGGAGTGGTCGCCACCGCCGCCCCGCCCCCTCCCCGCGGCGGCTGCACAGAACATCGCGATTGAGGGCGGAACGGAGCAGGGGTTAAGGCAGGCCACGGACAGGATACAGCGTGGTGAAAGCGGGAGAAGAGGACAGGAAAAGACTAAAGGGGTGTGAAGAGAGGATAGCAAAGAGCAGCAAGACGAGGCGGGAAATTGAGGATGGAGGGAAAATTGCACGGGAATGAGAAAAATTGTAGACAGGAGAAAATTTACAAAAGAGGAAATAAAATACAGGGGTTAAGTAAAAAGGGGAAATGCAATAAGAAGTGGAGAACATTAATAAGAAGGGGACGAGAGCGTAAAGTGGGGGAATAAGGAAAAGAAAAAAAGAACGCCAACATGACAGAGATGATGAAGAAGACGTGAAGAAAAAATGAACGGAGGGAGAAAAAAAATAAAGATGAGGGGCAGGAAAGTAGAAGTCAGGGATGACTAGAGAAGGAAAGGTTGAAGAGGGAAAAAATTGAAATGAACATAGATGAGTGAGAATGGCCAGGAGGTAAAACAATGGAGAGGAGAAGAATGAGGAAGAAACAAGCAAAGAAAAAACGTAAAGAGGCGGGAAATAGAAATCCCAATCAGAAGACGAGCAGGAAATTGGAAAAAGATGAAATGGATCGACTAGAGCGGAAGATGGGTAGAATCAAATAAATAGGAAAGAAAAGCGTGAGGAAGAGAAATAAGCGAAGACCGACTCACACACTTTAAGATAAGAATATTGGATTCAGCGAGGTGGAGAGAAGAAGAGAGACGATAACAAGACGTACAAGATACGTACGCGATGAGCAGCCATCTCTGAGACGGGAGCGAGCAAGTTATGCGCCCGTCTCGCATGCGCCCGTACTCGCATGCGCCCGTTCTCGCATGCGCCCGTCCTCGCATGCGCCCGTACTCGCATGCGCCCGTACTCGCATGCGCCCGTCTCGCATGCGCCCGTACTCGCATGCGCCCGTACTCGCATGCGCCCGTACTCGCATGCGCCCGTACTCGCATGCGCCCGTACTCGCATGCGCCCGTACTCGCATGCGCCCGTACTCGCATGCGCCTGTACTCGCATGCGCCTGTACTCGCATTCGTCTGCACTCGCATTCGTCTGCACTCGCATTCACCTGTACTCGCATTCCCTTGGGCGAAGAGGTGCACAGAGGCAAGACGCGAACAGGCATACAAGCATTGCCTAGCAAATCGAGGCCGGGCGGGGAATGGAGCAGAGCGAAAGCGTATGCGCATCGCGGGCTTGGGGTAGGGTGGGTACGCATGGGGGTGCAGGGGAGCGCGTGGGGAAGGGAGGGGGAAGGGGAGGGGAGGGAAGGGGTGGGGTCACCTGCCGCGAGGGCGTCCCTCGAGGCGTTGCGTGTCAGCGTGTGCTCTGAGGACAGCTGACGGCGCAATCTACTTGCTTGTAATAAATGATGCCCAGCAACTGCAGTGTCAGATCACAGTTGACTGAGCCAATAACGTAAGATGAGATGGGTCGATTCTGGCGAGAAACAAACTACACTCCAAGAACCATAGTCCATTTAACTCAACCAAACACAGGAAAGATGCGATACTCCACCGGCATCAGTAAAAGGTTTTATCAGTTTGGCATTCGTAAAGAACATTCGAAGAAAATTGAGTTGCAGTTAATGATAGTGGTACACTCATTTAAAGATTTTTTATGAGGTATAAATTTTCTGACTATCGTATTACGAAAATTATTTGATGACACACGGCCGTCGTAAAGAACGTTATTTGCTCTCTATCAGCACAATAATGTTAATAAACATAAAAAATAAGATTTTCAAAGTAACGTAATGATTTAGAAGGTATGGAGAAAGGAACGATCTTTACAAAACAGAAGGGGAATGTTGGTGGAAGATCAATTTTTTCTCCTTACCTTCTAAATTACTGATTTTTACAAATTTCTTCCAGAGCCTTCCAAATAACCATTATCTTCCCCTAAGGAGGACTTCATTTAAAGAATATATTTCTTTTAAAAAATAAATACTATATATTGAATGTAATATATGCAACATATAT
This sequence comes from Teleogryllus oceanicus, assembly GCA_964035755.1. Lineage (NCBI taxonomy): Eukaryota > Metazoa > Arthropoda > Insecta > Orthoptera > Gryllidae > Teleogryllus > Teleogryllus oceanicus. The sequence continues at coordinate 174,166,518 of CAXIVR010000003.1, forward strand.
ATTTCGCATTAGCGAGAGCATGGAGTTGTAGTAATCTCGATCATTATTTACAAGCTACTAGGAGAGCTGTGAAAGTCAACCTGTTCGCGTTGAAAGACTTCCTAACACGCCCTCTTTGGTGAAGTAAGAAAGTACGTTGTGAATGACTTTGCAACAGCACGTTAAAATGCAATACGAGTAATTTCATAGCGTGATAGTTCGAGTTACGAATTATTAATCCTCCGCTTTACGACATTTCTGGTACAGTCGGATCATAATTAACAGCACACAATGTCGGTAACAAACGGTTCAGAGAGGGTATTCGCAGCGCGCTACTGAAACGGTCAGTTTTGAGCATACACTTCATGTTACGAATGAATATTCAATAATCCATGACTGTAAATCTTCCTGAATGCAAATGATTGTTAATATAGTTTTCGAATTCGGGCATGAAAAACATTGCTTCGGTATACTGTTTCCGTGAAAGTTGTATTTTGTGGTTCGCGTAAGGCAAAGTAACAATGTACGTACACGCTGCAAAGTGGTTGTGGCCATGCAAACAAAACACGGGGGCAATATGATTAACATGTCTACAGTTTTGGGTATTGTGCAGATTTCACAGGGGCGGAGCAGGCCGATCACTTTTGGAGGGACCATCGTATATTTCTGTTAAATAATAAACACATGTTATTATATTGTATATTATTTATGAAGTGTAGATATGGCACAATACAATATAAGTGTTTAAATATTTACATAATTTCAAACTAAATAAATATTGAAATCAATTTTCAGAAATAAAGGAAGGTAAACGAAAAGTCTAGGCTTTATGGAGAAAGTTCATAGCCCCTATGTCCCCTTGGATCCGCCAGTGAGATTTCAAGAATATTTTCTTTCCAGATTTTATGAATGTGAGGGATATATTCTGAAGGTAACCCGTCAAAAATGAAATCAAACTCACATATTAATATATTAATTAAAATGATAAATATAACAAAATTTATTTTCTTTAACAATACACTTACGGTTTTTCCATTTTAAACTTTCCTATATTATTAGTAATAGGCACTATGGTCATCTAGAAGACCGCAAAGTGATTTTAGTGAGACCCTGGAGGAGCCATCTGGCGGGATATTAGGCTATTTGCATTAGTTGTCGAAGGTTTACATGTGCCCTGGAGGAATCAAATTTAGTGCCCCTGGTACTGGTTATAGTCGTCCATACAAAACGCGTTCTCGGAATTCAACGTGTGCATTAAAGATTAAGTCCACTGTGTTCCTAGAAATCACGCATTGCAAGCAATCCGCCCGTACAGACATCTTCCATTTCTATGCCATGGGATAAGGGAGCTCTGGCCAACTTCTTCGCAGTTGTTCTATCCCATCAGTCGAATTTAACTTGTATTGTTTCTACGTTTCCTTGTGTTTACAAAACGATTTTATTTTATGTCATTTGCTCTTCGTATTAAATCAGTATTTTGGTTTATTTCACTAACTGATAGACGATTTAGTTAATCCTGACAGGGCCCTTTGCAAGAAACCTTCTATAGCTTTTCTCTACTCTCAAATGTAGTACATCCATAGCGTACGTCGCAGAGAGAGATATTTCATCCTTTTACCTCAGCACATTTCGATTTTCGAAACATGTGAATGTTCAAGAACGTAAGCGGCGCCGACTTCCTGCGCAAAAGTGCAAGAGCGATTGACGCTCCTGTAAACATTCAACCTGCAAAACCGGTTGGTTGGTTGGTTGGTTGGTTGATTGATTAGTGATTCCGGGCGTGTCAAAACTTTAGGTCATTAGTCCCGTAAGTGTAGTGCACGTTTTCCCTCGGGAGTTGGCGGTGATCTTTCCCCGCTGGATGGCGAATTTCGGCGCCGACCTACCGGCGGCTAGCGGAGTTTCCCCCAAATCAGGACTCTCCCACCAGCGGGGCACCGCTCCAGAATATGTGGTAGTATATTGCATGCTGTGTAAATGTGTTACGGGTGAGGAGAGGAGAAGGAAGAGGAAGCAAAGATCGCGCGCTGTCCGTGGCCCGTTTGGTAGGGTACTGCTCCGGCATTCGCATGGTATTGATCGGAGAAACCACGGAAAACTACCGATCAGAGCAGCTGGCCGCCATAATTCTCCTCCAGACAGCGACTGAATTTGACCTAGCTGAAAAGGTAGTGTAGAAAATCTGCCGCCGTCAGGACTCGAACCTAGGACCTCCCGGTTAGAGGCTCTAGAGTGACATCAGCTGATGCACTGAGCTACCGCTCCCAGAAAACTGAATTGGCACCGAAAAATCTTCGAATTGTGTCGTTACATATCATTTCAATAGTGCCTTATTTTGCAAATACCTGGTGTGCTTTTAATTTTTAATTGCTTGTAAAGACTTCTTTTCCGAAAATAATTTTTGGCAGCATATCCTTCAACCATAAGTAATAATATGCAAAACAAAAGGTTTCTGTCTTGCTTCAATTGTTCAGACTTTTCGATACTTTTCAGAGGTACAGGAAATATTGTGGTTGATGCTAGAAAATAGGAGCAACTTGTAATAAAGTGTTTCTGGCATACCTACTTCCTATACGGTGGACATGGTTGCGATGCATCGAAAGCATGCGATGGTTCCCTCGTTCGGAAACATTATTAATTGTTCACCACTGACTAACTTACTGCACTTAGTTACGTAAGTAACGTTTATGGTTGTATAATGTAGAAAATGTGAAAATGATCGGCAGTACAACTGTAGGGAAGAGACGTAATTCTGATGCTATTCTATTCTACTATTTGTGAGTAAATAAGGTAACTCTCAAGTTGAAAGTAATATAGATCATATTTATACTTAACAGCGACAGATTTTTATTGACCTCTAAGTAGTTTCGCATTAGCAGCTAGTACCTAAAGCAGCAAGAAACCGTACCCGGATATTGAAAAATCTAACAACAATCTGCGATTAAAGAACAGTGTACACGGTGTATAACATTTTCACAGTACGTATCGAGACTAATGAAAATACGAGCGAGTGTCCAACAGTATATATTACTTGTGAATAGCAGTTCATGTACCGACCACTGCACAGGAACTACATGCACAGGACTGTTCGGGTGAAACTCACACATGCGTGTACACACACACACAGACGCACGCGCACAGACGCACGCCACAGACGCACGCACACAGACGCAATGTACACAGACGCAATGTACACAGACGTAGGTACACAGACGCACGCACACAGACGCACGCACACAGACGCACGCACACAGACGCACGCACACAGACGCGCGCACACAGACGCGCGCACACAGACGCGCGCACACAGACGCGCGCACACAGACGCGCGCACACAGACGCAATGTACACAGACGCACGCACACAGACGCACGTACACACGCACGCACACACGCAAGCGCACACGCACGCACACACACACACACTCCTACGCTCCCCTCGCATCGACGTCCGTGATGGAGCTCCCGGGTTCTTGCCCCGTGCGCAGGTGCACTCGATTGCCCCGAGGAGGGGAGCGTGGCGCGTGGCACGTGGCGACGTGCACCGGTGCGCGCCAGAGCGCATCGAAGGGGTTCGAGGGGCTCCGTCGCCCGCCCTCTGCCTCGCCCCTAGGGGCGGAGCCTCGCTCGCCCCCTCGCGTGAAGAGGGCGAAAGCAGGTCAGCGTTACGCGAGACGGCGCGGCGTTTCCTCACCGGCGACGGACAAAATAGGAATTCACTCGAACGACCGGGTCGGCTTAGGTGGCTCTGGGCATCGGTTGATGTTGCTGCAATGCCTCTGACTGGGGTTCGAGTCCCGACGCTGGCAGGATTTTCGACTAGCTACATATGAAGAAGTAAAGAAAGCCATCTCCGTCAACTAAGTATGAATAGATGAATTTCTTCGTTTCTTCATACAATAACGTCAAGAATAGCACATCACAATTCTCATTAGCTACATAGTTGGGTCGTATTCAGCCGCTGGATGGAAGAGAATTCAAGTGGCCAGTTGCTCTGGTCGCGCGGTTTCTCCTATCAACACCAGGGCTATAACTGAGTGCTATCGTAACGAAGGAGCCACGCACGATCTTTCTTTCCTGTTCTTTGTCCTATCCTCACCTCTTACTCACACGTACGCCTATATGCACTACACTATCGCACATGACAGACACCTGTCGGGAGCTTAGAGGTTGGCCCGCCTTTGGCGGTGTCCCACTGGTGGGAAATAACTAGTTGGGGAAAAACCCGAAAGTCGACGTAGGTCGGCCTCGTATCTTACATCACTGACACCTCTTGCGATAAAAAAAATGTACTACACTTACATCACAAATGACCTTAGCAGTTGACGCATCCGAAATCACTAATCAACAATCAGATAAGAGGGAGACGCCTCGTCAAAGACTGTATTCACAAAGTGAAGTCCATTCTTCTGAAGTCTTCGACGCGTCACCCGAGCTTCCGAGAGCATATGCATGACTCAGACAGTAAAGTCTATGACAACTAATAGAGACAATCCTCTCTCTGAAGACCGATGACCGTGTAACCGAGAGTGGATAATGTGAACGACTCTCTTAAATGTTTCCTGACGCGAAAATTACGGTGGTCACTAGTTCTGTAAGTGTAGAGCATGACATAACCCGGGTGTGGCGAAGATCCTATTCCGCTGGAGTGTGAGATACGGTTTTAACATAGACGTAGACTTGACGGTTTTTTCGTCTCCAGGGATCTCTCCCAGCCGAGCTTCACACCAGGCAGGACAAGCGAAAAGCTGGCAAACTGTCTCCCGACTTGTGACATTGCGTCGACTGCGATTAACTCGCTCGTGGCACATAGCGAAGTCGCTGTACTTTGACCACTGAGATACGGGTTCGATTCCCGTCGAATCTAATGTGAAATGTGTTCCAAAAAAAAACGAGTTTGGCTGCTTCACTAGGGCTAGTCCAACCCTTGTGAAGTGTCCTAAGCCCTACCCCTATCCTTATTCCTTCCCAATTCTAACCGCTGGGTAAACACAGGAGCACGTAGCAGGAGGCGCGTTCGCGGAGATGCTACCTGGCGGTCCTCTTGACAACTGACCGCGAGGTGACGTGTGATGACGAACTACAAAAGTTAATGGAGAATTACTTCCCAGCACAAAGCGCTCAACGCCCCTTAAGGGGCTTTGAGACGCGTTGCACGTACTGTAGCCGTAACAAAATTAAGAAAACAAACTCAGAAGGCCAATTGACGTTTGATCAGCTGGGACGCAGCGCCCTATCGCGACATTTGTTACAAGATAATTTTTGAAATCGAAGCTGAAGAATGGTACATGTACGTACACGTATATGTGTGTGTGCATGTTTGTGGGTTGAAGGGGAGAAGACAGTCTGGGAGAAAATATAGTGTGTGGTCATTGACATAATTGTTAAGGTACATACGCCTGGTACTGATCGAAAAAATCACAGAAAACTACGGATCACAGCTGGTCTCTAGAATTTTCCTTGAGACTAGTCTGTCATCTAGTCAGACATCGTCAGATACGTAACTAGTGATTTGATTTGATTTTTTCGTGTTTCCGGGTACGTCAAATACTTCGGTTATTAGTCCCGTTAGTGTAGTGCATGTTTTTTTCTCGGGAGATGGAGGTGATCTTCCCCCGCTGGATGGGCGATCCGGCGCCGACCTACCGTCGGCTAGTGGGGTTTCCCCCTAACCAGGACTCTCCCACGAGCGGGGCACCGCCCCAGCCAGGACAAGCTCTAAGCTCCCGACCGGCCTCCCGGAATATGTGGTAGTGTAGTGCATGTTAGTGTAAGTGTGTGTGTAAGGGGAAAGGATAGGACAGGGAAGAGGCAGGGCAGATCGCGTACGGTCCGTGGCCCGTTTGGTAGGGTACTGCTCCGGGATTCGCCTGGTGTTGATCGGAGAAACCACGGAAAACTACTGATCAGAGCAGCCGGCCGCTAGAATTCTCCTTCAGACTGCGACTGAATTCGACCTAGCTACGTAACTAGTGGATCTCGTAGATTAAGTAAGGCTATTTATCTATTGGGTAGACTGGGTGAGTTAGATCAGGACAAACATTGTCGCTGTCTCTGTATCCTAGGAAGTCCTAAGGTTCAATTCCTAATGACGTATTTTCCACAGTGGATATACAGGTAATTCAAATTCCGCCAGTGTCTGGAGGAGAATTCTTACGGCAAGCTGTCCGGATCGGTGGTTATCCGTTTTCTTTTTTTTTTTTCGATTAATGCCGGGAAAAGAATCGCGGACCGCTCAAGATACATCTTGTCCTATTCTTTCCTACTTTCCTACATCTGTCCTACTCTTTCTTGTCCTATACTCTCCCCTTACACACACTTACATGCATTACTCTAATATACATGTCGGGGAGTAGACGGGAGCTTAAGTCTTCTCACGACTCAGCGGGAAAGGAACACCACTATCTGTTGTGATAAAACACTCACTTCGCTGACGGAACTAATCTCCATAGAAATTAACGTGCCCGGAAACATAAATCAATTACCAACATATTTAAAAAAGCAACTTTCAACCCATAAGGATTAAGTAATCGAAATTATCGTCACGGTCTATTTAACCCCGACTGATAATATTTTGAGCATTTCCACGAGGAATTCACTATATTCACGTTTGTCATTAAACATTTTCGTTTCGCTTCGCTTCTTTCGTCAAATCAGGCTCTGTCAGAAAGAGAAGTCTTGTTTTCACAATGCTGTCTGAGTGCAAATTAATGATATAGTCATTTTGAGCAAGAAAGTCGCATTCAAATTCTGTTCTCCGTGACTTTTACGCTTGCTGATCTTCTACATCCCTCAGATCTGTCATGCCATGTGCTCCAGTTTCAGACCGGATGATAGTGCGTAAATGAAGAATGAATACCTCCTAGCTATCGCAAGACTTCAACCGACATTGAACCAGGTAAGGCTGGTTCTAGCCGATTGTAGTCGGTTTCAGCCGGTCTATCTAATTCTAGCTGCATTCGGTTGTGGGTTTAGGTACCTACCATCTCAAGCGATGATATTTATTCTTTCAATTTCAACATTGTATTTTAAAATACATTCCTACAACTGAAGTGACATTGGAACTCTAACTATCAACCTCAAAGATTCATTTAGTACACCACAAAGAGAAAAATCCCGGATATATAACGTACAATGTAAAGAAATTAGTGTCTGCAGCCAAAACTCGAATTAATCTTATACTCGTATCATGGTTACAAAAGAATTCACCTACATAACTACTATTATGAAATAACTTGATATACCTACAAACGTCCCGTGAAAGTCTCGAAGTGAAGGAAATTAGTGACAGTTGACATCTCCAGACCTCATGAGTCTGAAATATTCTTTTCAGCTAATGTTTAATTTTCACTTGCGTATCTGAACATGACATACGGACAGATTAATTCATTAATAGTATATTTCTCTATGAGATGATATTAAAAAAAATTCTTCTACCCTTGAAAGCATCAATAATGCGTTGATCCTAAAGAAACTATTAATAGCGTACTGTACTATAGCTTTATCTCCCTTAACCATTTGCTCTAGTTTTATTTCCTTTTAATACATGCAAAATTTGCAATCTCAGTACACGAAAGAAATAATTCCTCGCGGCGTCATAGATATGATCATGTATTGAGAAGACGATGTGGAACTGAATACTTCCTGGTTAATATCCTGCTTCATATAATTCTTGTTCCGTCTAATATGCATTTGGTTGACGTCTACGTGCATATACTCGTCTCGTATTCATGTAATCGTTGACACAAGAGTTGTAATGTTCTGTCTAATGTCATCAGTTGTTTCAAATGCACAGGAAGTTAAAATGTTATTCGAAGAAAATTGGATGTTACATACTAACTTTCATGGTATATTTTCTCTAAATTCACGAATTGTTTTTCAAAAAGCTATAATTAAATTACTTAAAAATATTAATTTAAGTTTTATATTTCGTTATGGAGAATATGAGTAAAGTTAAAAATCAAAATTTCGTTTTTGAACGCACTGCTAATCAAAGCCTCACTTCTTCCCCAAATAAAACCAAGGCCAAATACAGGTAAAATATTTCAGTTGTGTGACTATACATTTGCATTATTGTCTGTTGAAATGAAATGTTGATTTGAAATGTTGACTATTCATTCGAAATGTTTGATTACCCTTCCTAGGAAGAGAGAATAGATCGCTCACTCATTCGTGCACTGCGACGCACGTGGTCTCCAGAGTCGACCAACACTTAATGAAGATGGAAGAGCAGTCCTTTGTCCGGTCTCGAAGTCATGTACTCATTACATGCTGGATTATGAATAATTCATTAATCGAACGAGGTTGGCGTTGCATATGAATGTGTCATTATCCGTATGCCTTTGTCTTGCACGCTCCGAGAACAGCAATGATGTGCAATCTCGAGCACCTAGATACTTTGCAAACTGACTCGCCTAACTACGTAATACCACAGCGATTACATGCATCGTTTTTTGATCAGGAAGAGGAAATGAGTTGTTTTATTAGGACTAAAACTATTGCATATTGGAACTAAAGTCAGCATAACTTAGTGTGATTAACTAGCAATAAACCGGGAGTGGTAGCTCAGTGCATCAACTGATGTCACTGCAGCGCCTCTGACCGGGAGGTCCTAGATTCGAGTCCTGACGGCGGCAGGATTTTCGACACCAGCTTTTCAGCTAGGTCGAATTCAGTCGCTGCTTGGAGGACAATTCAGGCGAATGTCGGAGCAGTATCCTACCAAACGGGCCACGGACCGCGCGCGATCTGTTCTTCCTCTTCCTTGTCCTATCCTCTCCCCTTACACACACACACACACACTTACACTAACATGCACTACACTACCACGTATGTCGGAAGATCGGTCGGGATCCTAGAGCTTGTCTCAGCTGGAGCGGTGCCCCGCTGGTGGGAGAGTCCTGGTTAGAGGGAAACCCCACTAGCCGACGGTAGGTCGGCGCCGGATCTCGCCATCCAGCTGGGGAAGACTCCCGAGAAACAAACATGAACTACACTAACGGGACTAACGACCAAAGCAGTTGATGCGCCCGGAAACACGAAAAAAACAAACCAAACCTAACTTTCAATAATGATATGCGGACTATAGAGCTTGTTTTTAATAGGAAAAAAAAAAACTTTAATTTCAATGCAGCACGTGTTCTGATGTTTTAAATTTCGTGTGCTAACATGAAATAAATGCACTTAGAAAAGGTAAATTTTCAGAATTGATAATTACGTAATGCGTACGTAATCATAATTGTAATTTTAGTAATTTAATTATCTGTAAAGCCGATTGTTACATGCAGATTTATTCCACGCAAAGAGAGCGCGCTAGTCTTCTTATCGTCCACAAAATATCTCCATTTGCTACTAAATGGCACTGGTGCGATAAAGCGGTGCTATGAGTACCGGTATGAGTAGGGAACGCAACACAAATCATGGTTGGAATGAAAAGCATGGGACCTCAAGCTGTAAACGGCTTACGCCGTAAAATATGCATTGACATAATAACTATTCACAGATTAGGTGGTATCAATTAAAGCAATTCAAGAAAATTATAATATACCGTATTGAATCTTACTGAAGTTTAGTTAACCTTTGAAAAACCTTGCGCGTACAATAAGAACTCCTAATTTTAAAACTTTTCACTATAATTCATTATTTTATCTTTATTTTTTAAGAGATTAAATAAGAATGGTGAATTTGCAAAAGCGATGGATATCCATGGTACAAACGGGGTCATTGGCTTCTAATTTCTTGTCAAAAAAACAATATATTTGTGTAATTTGAAAGATCACATTTTGACAATTGCACATCGTTTTTGAAGAAATTTGGTGGTTCCAAACTGAAGGTAGCCACACTTGAAATATTATTTACATCCAATTCAGGGATCACTTCCCCAACATTACAACCCTTCTATGCTACAAGTTGACGTCCACTTCCATTGCATGTGACGAAAAGTATATTCTGATATATGATTAATATCACGGACCCAATACTAGATTTCTGTTGAACAATCGCTACCTTACGCGACAGAATATTATCTCTTCACTACGTAAGCATCTAGCTGGAGAGGAAGTAAAACAGTCATTTATTCCAAACGTGGAATACCGCACAATGGTACGCTTCCCTCTTTCATAATAAATCTCAGATCATCTCGTGGCACCAACAAGCAACTTTACTGACTGGAGCATCGGTCTCTAGCAACAAGCTGCCATCATGCCATCCCTTTTGCCCCTCTATCTCGGACATGTACTCATCCTACCACGTCGCACAGGCAACTCCCAGTAGACTCTCACAGACACACGCCCAGGCGCACACACTTTGCCCGTCGCTTCCGTTCGCAGCCCCTTCCTTCCGTCAACGTTATGCGTCGCCCCCATCTCTAGTTGCTCGCAAAACCGCCAGGAGCGCCGCGCACGCTGCGTCTCGTCGCGAGGGAAAACGGGTCGGCGGGGGTGGTGTCGGTGGCGTGGGCGGCGGGAGCAGCGGATGCGGCGTCGGGGCGGCGTGGTGGGGCGTGGGAACGGCATGGAAGCGGCACCGGGGTGCGGCGTGGGTGTCGGCGTGGGCGTGGCGGGGACGGCGGGTGTCGCGTGGGCGGGGGGGGGGGGGGGGGGCGGCGGGGCGGCGTGGGGCGGCGCGCTGGGGCGGCGGGCGGCGTGGGGCGGCGTGGGGCGGCTGGGGCGGCGTGGGCGGCGTGGGGCGGCGTGGGGCGGCGTGGGGCGGCGTGGGGCGGCGTGGGGGCGGCGTGGGGCGGCGTGGGGCGGCGTGGGGCGGCGGGGGGCGGGGCGGCGTGGGGCGGCGTGGGGGCGGCGTGGGGCGGCGGGGGCGGCGTGGGGCGGGGGCGGCGGGGCGGCGTGGCGGCGGGCGGCGTGGGGCGTGGGGCGGCGTGGGGCGGCGTGGGGTAGCGTGGGGTGGATTGGGGCGGCGTGGGGCAGCGTGGGCGGCGTGGGGCGGCGTGGGGCACGTGGGGCGGCGTGAGAGCAGCGTGGGGGCGGTGTGGGGGCGGCGTGGGGGCGTCGGGGGACGGCGCGGGGGGCGACGTGGGAGGCGGCGCGAGGAAGCGGCGTAAGGGCGGCGGAGGCGGCGTCGGGGACGGGGGGCGGCGTGGGGCACGTGGGGCGGCGTGGGGCGGCGTGGGGCGGCGTGGGGCGGCGTGGGGCGCGTGGGGGCGTGGGCGCGGGCGGCGTGGGCGGCGTGGGGCGGGGCGGCTGGGGCGGCGGGGGGCGGCGGGGGCGGCGTGGGGCGGCGTGGGCGGCGGGTGGGCGGCGGGGGACGTGGGGCGGCGTGGGGGCGGCGTGGGCGGCGTGGGCGGCGTGGGGCGGCGTGGGGCGGCGTGGGGCGGCGTGGGGTCGGCGTGGGGCGGCGTGGGTGCGGCGTGGGGGCGGCGTGGGGGCGGCGTGGGGCGGCGTGGGGCGGCGTGGGCGGCGTGGGGGCAACGTGGGGGCGGCGTGGGGCGGCGTGGGTGCGGCGTGGGGCGGCGTGGGGCGGCGTGGGGCGGCGTGGGGCGGCGTGGGGGCAACGTGGGCGGCGTGGGGCGGCGTGGGGTCAGCGTGGGGTGGATTGGGGCGGCGTGGGGTGGCTGGGGCGGCGTGGGGCGGCGGGGGGCGGCGCGGGGGCGGCGCGGGGAGCGGCGTGTGTGGCAGCGCGGGGGCAGCGTGGGGACGGGGGCGGCGGAGGCGGCAGGGCGGTAGTGGCAGCGGGCACGGCGGGGCGGCGGGGGCGATGGGTAGGCGGATGGCTGACGGCGGGCGTCCGCAGCGATGGGCTGATAGCGAGGTTATAATTAAGTCAGGGCGGAGGGCGGCGGCGGCGGCGGGGGCGGAGGGCGCCGCGAGCGCGGTGGGCCTCAAAGCAGAGCGCGCCAGTTTGCTGAAGGGAGCAGCAATGGCAACGTGATGGGCTGGCAACGCACGGAGGATCAAGATAAAAAAGGAAACTAACACTAAAGATTGGGAGCAATGGAGACAGTGGGTGTGTATGTGCAAGAAAGGAAAAGACAGAGGAAAAACGGAGAAAAGGGAAACACTGAGAGAGAGAGGAAGTGATTGACTATTTCGTGTTACCTGGCGCGTCAACTGCAAAGGATATTCGTCCCGAAAGTGTAGTGTTTGTTTATTACAGGAAATGGTGGTGTTCTTTTCCCGATGAGTGCAATATCTAGTACTGACATACGTTGGCTGGTTTTCCCCATATAGATATCTCCCAACACAGGGACATACCTTCTCAGTCGAGCCAATCTCTAAGCTTCCGACTCGTCACCCAAAATGTCTGGTAGATGGTGCATTAAAGTATAAAGGTGTGTAAGGAAGGAGTGAGAATAGGGCAAGGTAGAGGACGGAAAGATCGCAAAATATCGGTTTATTCGTCTGATATTAATCAGCTAAACCACGTAAAACCACCGATCAGTCCAGACCACCTCTAGAATTCGTCTCCGGACGGAGGTTAAATTCGACTTCACTATCTGTAATTAATGGCAAAAGTCGTTTAGTACGGATCCAATCCTACAACCTTCTGGACAGCAACGCTGCAGATACATTGGTAATGCTATCACCGATCCATTATAGCTGATGGGAGAGAGGAAGAAGAGAGATAGCGAGAGAGTGACAGGAAGAGAAATAGAGAGACAGACGGAGAGAGACAGAGGAATAGAGAGACAGAGAGAGACAGAGAGAAATAGAGAGACAGAGTGAGAGAGAGTGAGAGGGAGAGTGAGGGAGAGAGTGAGAGAGTGTGAAAGAGATATGATCCGAATGTTTCATAAAGGTGGTTATCATGCTTATTCAAAAGAAGATTTTTATAGTAAATAAATATCAACAAACGAGAAAATACATAAGAATAAGATGAGAGTTGGAATGAACAGAGTTGTAGTAATTTACAGTTCAAAACTCTCAATCCATATTATGATTTAGTCATTCCTCAAATTTGAAAACCAATTTTTTTTAAATTAATTTTCCGGTTTATCCAAAAGTTGCTTTTAATGTTAAAAATTTATTATTCTATTTTTTCCTCTTTTCCTTACTTGGAGACGTCTTTGTGACCATTCAACGTCGGTTGTGGCGGAAGCGACATCGATGGCAGTCGAGATAGCAGCAATTCAGTAGGCGGGCACGGTTGCTGCCGGTAACCTCGTCAGAGCCCATAATGCATCACGCCACGGCGTCTTCCCTTTAACAACCGCTTGGGCTTTCAGACCTCTATCCTCCAACAACAGCCCCGTCACGTCCTCAACAACATCTCTTTCCGTCACGTCCTTGACTATTCTTTAACAAATTGCTTCTCCCTCTCCCCAATCCATCCTTGTCCTTATTTCTCCTGTTGTATTCTACACCCTGTTCAATATTTTTTGTTTTGACTTTGTCCTTCCTGTTTTCGATTGCCCTCCATAATTTAATCTTCTCTCTGTTTTAATCTTCGTCGCCATGTTCTGTTATTTCCTGTCCTATTCTACTTTTTCTCGCCGTGGCCAGTGTTCCTTTGCCCCATTTTGTTCTTCAATATCCTACTCCAAACTGTCCTGCTTTGTTCCGACTCTCACTGTCTGGTATCGCGGTCTGGCTATCCCTCCGTCCTCTGTCTCTGTCTCTTTCTCTCTCTCTCTCTCTCTCTCTCTCTGTGTGTGTGTTCAGATGTCATATACTGTCACATGCTGTCTCGTTCTGTCCTTCACGATCCCACATCGTTCTGCCTTGCATCGCTCTACAAGATCTGTTCCATCCTGTCCTACTCCAGCCTACCTACTTCATTCTGTTCTATCCCGCTCTAACTTTTCTTGCCCTGCAAATCGCTGGTATACCATCCCCCGTTCTGACTTGTTCTGTTCCGGCGTTTTCTCTCTCATTCAATGCCTTCCTTGCCCCGCCACACACCACTGCATCATATTCCACCCCCTTACTGCCCTCTAGCCCAAGTGTCGGCCCTGAACGGTCCCTGCGTGGCTCTTGTCGATGTTGTTGTCGTTGTGGAGGCTGGTGCAGACACCCCTGTTGATCGAGCAGGATTCCTAGGGGGAACACAAGCCGCCCTAGGCAGGCTCTTCCAGAGCCCCCCCACCCCCCCACCCGCCAGTGTCCTGTCGCCAGATGCAACGCGGAGTAGTTGCGTGACCAGTTTCGCAAAATGACTCGCTTCTGCGTCCGCAGAGGATAATGAGACCTCCGATGCAATGCTCGTTCTAAGCGTGACTCTCCCCGAGTGCCCATGACTAACCCATTATTTCCCATTAAGGATTCAGGAAGGGTAGTGTGAAATGGACCATCGAGAACACAGCCACGGAATTATCCGATCGACAGTTTCTGTCGACTAACGTATTGGTAGAGAAGCGCAGCTTGGAGCAATGTCTGGAAACATTTCAACCAACGTTTCGTTGTAAACGCTGCAGTAATTGGTGTATGGATATTCCAGTAATTAGTGATAAATATATGAGAATACTGACAATTTTTTGACTTGTATCTCCCGTCAGTAAAATTTACATCAGAGGCGATTTCTTAATATTATTGTATTCATGAGTACATGTGCTTTGAATGACGTCTTATAAATTTTCTTCAAATCTCAACAGTTTTCTGTAGAAAGATGCTTAAAATTTTGCATTTTCAGAAACGCTCAAACGACACTTTTTTAAAAAAATACTCCGAATTTTACTTTAAATGTTTTCAATGACTTGTGCAAAATCTACTGTTGAAGATTGCTTTTTTCAAATATCTCTAACGCCGTTAATATGCATTTTGCAGCAATTTGTATACATTATTGGATTTCTGAGTAGGGCTTCTACAGACTTTTAATGCAGATTTTGAAAACTCAATAGATTTCTGTGAAAAGAGCTTCAAATTTTGCATTTACAGTCATGCTTAAGCACCATTTTCTTAAAAATGGCTTCAAATTTTCAATTAAAATATCTATTCAGGACAAGCTTTTACTCTTCTTTAATATTCTTGAAGTAATTTTTCGGTTTTCCTATTAAGAAACCGAAAACTTGAAAATTGTCAAAAGAATGTATTTTGGGCGAGGATAGATTGCAGCTGGCCAGAGAATGCAGCAAGACTTTAAAGCCAAACAACACCAAGGAAATTATACCACTTTACTACGAAAAAGTCTGTGCCATTCTGTAGCACCTCTAGTTGGAATTGTACTCTCTTAACTGAGCACTCTAGTTACCTACATTCCTAGTGCTCATACTTGACGAGGTCTCAAAAAATTACGAGGGAAACAGCGTCTAAACGAACAGCGTCACTGTTGATTATCTATAACGTTGGTAACACCGCTTACGGCAGAGTATGACGAAAGTATGAATGTCACGGGTTTAAGTGGTTGTCTGCAATGAAATACGCATTTCATTGCCATTTAGTGTGTATCTAATACAACGTGATTTCCATACGCTCAATTACTCATTTTCAATCATCATTAATTTCTTTTGATAAATGGATCTATTATTGTACCCATACGCATCATTTATACATCGACTAACTTGTTTCCGGGTGATGTCATATAATAATGTCGCAGGTAATTTATTCATCTCATTCATGTTATTTAAAAGGAGGATCGTAACTTCCTTGCTGGCTAAATTTTTCGTCATTTATTTATAATTGCGATATTGGAGAAGATTCAATTAATTTATTTACAACATGTGTTCTACTCGTAAACTTGGAAACCACTTAGTATCTTTTATCGTCGTTTGATTTTTGATTTTTTTCGTGTTTCCGGGCGTGACAACTGCTTTGGCCATTAGTCCCGTTAGTGTAGTGCATGCTTTTCCTCGAGAGATGGCGGTGATTTTCCCCCGCTGGATGGCGAGGTCCGGCGCCGACCTACCGTCGGCTAGTGGGGTTTCCCCCTAACCAGGACTCTCCCACAAGCGGGGCACCGCTCCAGCCGGGACAGGCTCTAAGCTCCCGACCGGTCTCCCGGAATATGTGGTAGTGTGGTGCATGTTAGTGTATGTGTGTGTGTAAGATGAGAGGATAGGACAAGGAAGAGGAAGGAAAGATCGCGGACTGTGGCCCGTTTGGTAGGGTACTGCTCCGGCACTCGCCTGGTGTTGATAGGAGAAACCACGGAAAACTACCGATCAAAGCAGCTGGCCGCAAGAATTCTCCTCGAGGCAGCCACTGAATTCAACCCAGCTGAAAAGCTAGTGTCGAAAATTCTGCCGCCGTCAGGACTGGAACCTAGGACTTCGCGGTCAGAGGCGCTGCAGTGGCATCAGTTGATGCACTGAGCTACCGCTCGCGGTCAAGCTCTTATGCGTTTGTGACCTGCACCGGCCTGCTTCGTGGAACCTGTTGCAGAAAGCGTGACGCAGATGCGAAATTCTCACCACCATCCTTACTCCGCCTCTCAGTGTTGATGTTTCATCAACGGCTACTGACTTCGGCGATACTTCAGGCTATTCCATCATCTGACAATTTTGGCTAGGGCGAAAATCCCCAGGGCACAATTATAATTTGTGTTTACATTCTACAGATGGTCAGTTAATGCAAGATCCCGTGGGTATATCAATTCGTTACCTCAGATTATTCACTCTAAGGGTTCACTAGTTGCATTAATTAATTGTACGAAATATGGAGATTTATTTTGTATTCTTTTTGATATAACAAGTGACAGTGAAACAGTCATTAAGCAACTCAAATGATTGTAAGTAAAATCATCTATTCATTACAATTAAAGTAATGACATCAAACCGTAACTACTAAAAATAATTACAGTAGTGAGTACCAAAGCTGTTATTTTTTTTATTGACAACTTTGATGAAAACGTAAGCTAAATAAGATGATTCTCAGATTCGTTTTTTAAAAGATCATCCTATTTTCGTGCAATATGGCAGAAGAAATGACCTATTGTATAAAAGAGGTGTCATGATTTTCATGGAACATTTACAGAACCCCATAAAGAAATATATTTTTATTTTATTCGGTTTCAGACAGAAAAGGATTTCTTTTATAAGTTTTTTTAACACCTAGAATTCTTATACAAAATTAAAAATGTAGCCTCGTGTAAAAATGTAGCTTTGGGAATATTTACTTCAAGCTAAATAACACATAGAAAGCGTTTTCACAAAACAAATGAGTTAAATAAAATTATTTGTATTTAGTTGTATAAAGATTGCTGCCGGGAATTACAAATAGACAAAAAATACTTAAATTTTGTTCTATTTTCCTTGGAGAGCGCGTCCGCAAGTAACCAAGAAGAGCAAGTATTATGTGCATGTAACTGACCATGGACTAAAGCAGTTCCTACAAATACAGTAAAATCTATATTGATTCAGTGGTGAGGTGTAGTTGACATTTACATAATTGAAATGATTGATGGCGTTGTCATTGTCAACAATAGTAAAGTCTGTCTAAACAGGAACCTGTACAAGACGGAAATCTGCCGTGACCGGAAAATTTCTCCGACTCGTGAAGTTAAATGTCATTTTACTCAGCATAAAACGGAACCTCTCCAACGCGGAAACGGGACGGTTTCACATGACCTGTAGGGAGAAAATTGGTGTAAAACAGAATTCCTGTGAATTTAAAGCAGTTTACCGAGAGACGCGGGATGTTCGAAATGAAATGAATGCATCTGCAACCTTTTTTTAAAATTCTCTATCACAGTGGCACGCGATTTAGTCATGATAGCCGGACATTGAGGGATAGGGGTTTCAGCTGTACGCGTAGAATTCGACTTGGGGTCGCTTGTTCCTCGACGTATAGGTCATAAGGGGAATTCCCTCTCTCCCGACTCTCTGAGTGTGTGAAGGCTTGGCATTATTTACACGTCTCCCTGCTTCGCGTTGAAAATCATAACCCCCTCGGCCAGGTATGAATTGCTCAAGGCCACACGAGGGTATCAGAAAGTCATAGTACTGGGGCAAATTGACGCATTGTTCGTTGAAGAGACCGCAACCTGTCCGAATACAGCCAGTAAGGTGTGTCTTTTTCAACTCAGAAGCTGCCAATTCAGAGGGTTTAATATTCATTTATTGGTGATTTCTTCCATAAATATATATTATAAATATATAATATATATAATAAAAATATAATATATTAATGTATCTTGATAATTATAATAGTCATGTAATTTACTACTTTCAGGGCAGAAAGGTCAATATCAAAAGTTTCATAAAATTTTCCACATTGCATAAAACGAAACCTTCCCTAAACTGGAAGTTGTGTCCCGATTGATTTAGGGCCGCTTCGACCACCCTCGGTTAAATCTTCTGTCAAATGTAACCGGTGGTTAAGCAAGGAATCTGCTTCGACCACCTCCGGTTTTCCTTAACCAACGGTCAGCGAAGCGCTTGACCATGACCGGAGCTTCGTCTGACTGTTAACTCTTTAACCGTTGGTTGCGACTATTGCATTCGCGATGGATATAGAAGAATTAATGGAATTGGAAGAAGTAGAACATCTGTTCCCCTACATTTCTGAAAGGAGAGTAAGAGAAAGAATTGACCACTTTTTAATTTTTAGCGATGAACAATTTCAGAGACGATTCCGTGTCTCCAAAGAAGCCGTAATGGTCATACTTGCGAAGATAGAAACATTAATAACGCCAAGAAGTATTCGGTTAGTACTTTCATAACCTACTTTTTATCGTGCATGAAAATAAGAAATAAAATGTCATGATAAATCAACAATATTATAGAATATCTTAAGGCAGAAAGGGAAGTAAGCCATTGTTATTCATTTTGATAGATGGGGAAAACGCAAGAACAAATATAATAAACTTTTATAGTTATTAATGATGACTACATTCATACACTTTTTAAGTACATTACTATATTTTTCAGGAATAATGCTGTACCTGCAAAAAACAAGATATTGCTGGCTTTACGTTTCTATGCATTGCAAATATGCTCATATCAGTTGCAGATTTTAGTGGCATAAGTGAATCATCGGCTTCAGTATTTATTAAAGAAGTCACTTATGCCATATGTTCTCTACGCAAAGACTTCATAAAAATGCCAGATGCTGCAGAATTAAATGAAATTCAACTGGATTTCTACAGCATTGCCCGGTTCCCACACGTAGTTGGTGCAATTGACTGTACTCATGTTAGAATGCAATCACCTGGAGGAGAGAATGCAGAAAACTTTAGGAACCGAAAAAACTATTTTTCAATTAATGTTCAGACAATTTGTGATGCAAATTTAAAATAAGAGACATTGTTGCTAGGTGGCCTGGTGCAACACATGACCAGACAATATTTAATAATTCTAAAATCAGAAGCAGATTTGAAAATAGAGATTTTAAAACAGGAATGTTGTTGGGAGACTCAGTTATCAGAACAGATTTTACTTGTTAACCCCTCTACAAAACCCTGTGACCGAGTCTGAACATTTATACAACGAATCTCACATACGGACAAGAAATGTTGTGGAGCGGCAGAATGGTGTGTGGAAACGTCGCTTTCCAGTGCTGCGGTTAGAAATGCGCTTGAAATTGGAGACAATTCAAGCAGTAATTTTAGCTACTGCAATATTACACAATTTTGCAATAGAAATGGGAGAAGAAGATCCTCCTATCGATGTTGAAGTTACTCATGATGATCATGTGCCTGTTGCACCTCTAGGTAATGGTGATGGGAATCGTAGAACTTCACTAATAAGGGATTATTTTTCAAGAATATAAAACATATACAAGATAAACATAATTGTTTTATTTAAAAACCAAATAAGAATTATAAATGATAAAATTACAAAGTTTTTTTAAGTGCTTCAATTTGTAATGTTTTCATTTCCAATTCCTTTTTCAAAATTTCAACTTTTAGCTCAGACTCCTTTCTCAAAAATTCCATTTTTAATAAGTGTTCTGCTTCCTCTCTCCTTGTCCTTTCCTTAGATTCATGGATCCTTGCCTCAGCTAATTCACTGTATTTCATATTTACAGTTCTATTATTATTATTATTATTATTATTATTATTATTATTATTATTATTATTATTTTTGCTGCCCTTGACCATTAATTTTGAAGAAACCTTTTGTTTCAATGATGTAGGCTTCCACGTTTCCCACTGTGGTATCGGAGCCTGTTCACACACTACTGTCACAGGATCACCAGTTGAGGTGCTTGCTTCATCAGATAGCTGAATGCCACTTTCCACCAGTTCGTCAAGAACTATCATTGCTTGTGGTTCTTCTAGTTCATTGCTCTCGTCACAATCCCCAACACTCTTTAATCCTTCTACACTAAGGAGAATCATATCTTTTATTTTCTCCTCAGCAGTGATTAAATTAATAGCAGTATTTTTACCCCCTCCAGTTTTCATGGCCTGCTGGCGGATCTCTGCAGACTTCCTTCTTGTCGTTTTATTCAACATTTCATATTTATTTTTCAAGGTTTTCCAATTTCTCCCAGTCCCCATAAATTAAATCTGTTTTGGATCTGATTCCATGCCTGTAAGAAAAAGTTATATTGATTTAATACTTTAGATAAAAATACATTCAAATTTTAAAGCATTATATACTTTTAAATTTGTTTTTATTCATTACTTTATTAGTATAAAATACAACGTAAGTTTCCTTTTAAAAGGTCAATTCCTCTTAAATTTTTTTTTCTTTTCAAAATTTTCCATTTTTTCCATACGGTGATGAAACAGAACACAGCTAAACACAAAACCACAAAGACGACAACAAAATACGAAGACAAGCTGGTCACGTACATCCACAGAGTAAACAACGTGGTTGTATATGTGAAAACAAATGAATTTCATACTGCCAACTTATGCAGTCGTTCCAACCACTCATCGTAACTTCTAGTTGTCGAAACCTCCGGTCAAAATATGATGGTCGAAGCGACAAGCAGTCCTGACCGACGGTTATCTCAGAACTAGTGGTTACGAAACCAAGACTTTGACGGAAGGTGGTCGAAGTGGCCCTTAGGCATAGATATTACTGTATGAACAACAATATTAGGTATCAGCTACGAAGTAGTAAAGCAATCGCAACACAAGAAATATCTACCGTACGTAATTTTACAAACTAACCACGGAGACAAAATAAATATGTTTAAAAAATGTTTCTATACAATAGTAGGAAATATATTATGAACTGTCTCAAAAATCGAACTCCTCGCCTAAACAAAGTTTATAACAAGAAATAAACAAAATCTTTTATTTACTTAATAAGAACGTTATGATTTGTTTATAATGGTACAGTAGAGAAATGTGTGTTAATATGTGATGAAATAATAAATACTATAATTGACATCAATTCGACATTTTCTGCACTCGTATCTGTTGCTAACCTAATTATTGCACCTTCTATTGTCGATAATGATTTAACTCATTTTGTTACCTTTTGGCTTCATTGCTATTTTCAGTTTAAAGATTCATGATCTGTAAAGTTCATAAGGAATTTCCTGCTTCGAGTAAATACACTTACAACTTACTTATATAACAAATTCAAAAGAGTTTTTTCGTCAATATAATAAAAAACTTTCGTTTGAAAAATGTTGAATAGTAATACGCAATATATCTAGTAATTCATGTTCAATGGTCACCCAATTGATAAAACGTTGATGGGAAGTTGAAATATTTGTACATATATTTCACAGTGCCTAACATTAAACTTCACACCCAAGTCAAATTTTACAGTCGAAATCCATTAAATGAATTATGAGGGTCATTTGTCAACGGAAAACAGGTTATGCGCTCATAAAATACGTAAAATTTAAAATATGGCATTTACGAATTGGACACATCTTTCACAAATCACGTAAACTCGTGGTGAGCCACAAGTTCAAAGCTGAGTGACAAAATACTTAGAGAGGCTCGCAAACTCCGTTAAGAAAAAATCTCATTATAGAAAATGAAGCCTCGTTCCGTTTTGGGTAAAACTTTGCGCGTGCTTCCAAGTTCAAAATTAATGGTTAACTTTGAGGAACATATTAATTGAAGGGAAAGTTTTCAGTTTAAAAATACTTACACATTATCTCCCTCGCAGTTCAGTTGCCGAACGCCGAAAGCTTGGGTTGGCTATTGGCGAGACGGAGAGTGAGAAGAACTGGGGATGGTGCTGAGAGGGTAACTAGCACGCGTCAGGGGAGGGGATTTAGGAGGTACGTGGTGAAAGCAACGGGAACTGGAAATGAAAAGAGAGCGGGTAAGGAAGCTGAGAAGGAAACTGGGAGGTCAGCAGAGAAAGGAGTTAGAAGGGAACAGGAAGGAAATCGGCAGAAGATATAGATGGGAAACTAAGTTGGTTGTGAACAGGGACTCGAAGGAGAGAAATGTGAGAGAAAGGAAAATGAACCGGGGAGGGACGCAGGGAGAAATACGAGAACGAAAGCGGAAGAGAAAAGGGAACCGAGACAGTGAGAAGGGAAGTTCGGATGCGCGGAGAGAAATGCTGAAGGAAGATGGGGACGGGGTGTAGAAGCGAGGGGAAGCGTCGAGAGGAACGAGGACGGACTCAAGGAGATGAGCGGAGTTCGTGCAGGGTTACGGCAGTGCGAGAGGAGTTCGCAGAAAGGTATGCGGGAAGGTTGGAGAGAAAGGGGAGGACACGGAGATGTGATTGATTGATTGGTTGATTTTTTCGTGTTTCCGGGTTTGATCGATTTTTTCAAGTGTCTGAGGGCGTCAACTGCTTTGGTCATTAGTCACGTTAGTTTAGGGCATGTTTTTTTCTCGCGAGTTGGCGGTGATCTTTCCCCGCTGGATGGTGAGATCCGGCGCCGACCTACCGTCGGCTAGTGGGGTTTCCCCCTAACCAGGACTCTCCCACAAGCGGGGCACCGCCACAGCCGGGACAAGCTCTAAGTTCCCGACCGCTCTCCGGGAATATGTGGTAGTGTAGTGCATGTTAGTGTACGTGTGTGTGTGTAAGGGGAGATGATAGAACAAGGAAGAGGAAAGAGAATTCGCGCGCGGTCCGTGGCCCGTTTGATAGGGCACTGCTCCGGCATTCGCCTGGTGTTGATGGGAGAAACCACGGAAGACTACCGATCAGAGCAGCCGGCTGCTAAAATTCTCCTCCAGACAGCGACTGAATTCGACCTAGCTGAAAAGCTAGTGTCGAAAATCCTTCCGCCGCCAGGACTCGAACCTAGGACCTCCCGGTCAGAGGTGCTGCAGTGACATCAGTTGATGCACTGAGCTACCGCTCCCGGAACGGAGGTGTGGGAGGGGCTATTGGGTTGACCGTCTTCAAGGGGGTTAGAAGGGAGAGGAGTTTCCATATCTTTTTATAAATTGCGAGTCCTGGTCGCCTGGCGGGAGGGTGGTGGGTGGAGTTGGCAGAGCAGGCGCGCCTTACCATCAATCAAAGTCGGTGGCTGCGGAGGGGAAGGGAGAGAGGGGTGGGATGGGGATGGAGGACGGGTGAAGCGACGTGTCGCTGCCGCGGATGTGGTCGGATTCCGCGCATCCTGGCGATGAAAAGAGAAAGGTTCCAAGCGATGGAAAGCCCTGAGTGCGGCGTTGAGGAGAGGGACGGGCAGGCTGTCGAGCAGTGACCGAACATGCATTTAGACTGAATGTCTAAAGTAAAAGATTTTCATCTCCATCATCTGCATCATTTTATTATTGCGTATTTTCTGGATGTCACGGAAATAAACGACTTATTTATTCACTTTTATTTCTGAACTATTTTATATTTTGGGGATTAATACAAATTGTCAGGATAAGTTACGCGATAGCGATGGTGTAGCGGTTAGTGTATCGGACTGCTATACCCAAGTTTGCGGGTTTAAACCCGATCGAAGCCGTGGATTCTTAAGGGTGAAAAAATCCTTTGTACGCCTTCTTTCGGAGGGAAAGTAAAGCCGGCTGTCTCATGTTAGTAGATTTACTGCATGTAAAAGATCCTTAAGCCTAAATGACGCCTCTGAGCTAAATTCAAATCGCCTGTTTCGTCACCCAAGTAATACCTTCTTTCTACCATGATTGGTGAAAGGAGTGTAACGAAATTTGCGTGGTCAGACGGAAGAGCAGGCCTCATGGTCTGAGTCTCGCCACGTAAAATAAGGCAAATTCAATTCAATATAGAAATTAAAAAAGTGAAAAATTAATCAATTCGTGTTTAATTTTCTCTTCTTGTGGTGAACCTCTAGTCTGTTTTGAAAAACATAAACAGCAAAGTGAATTTTTGATACTA
Source organism: Teleogryllus oceanicus (assembly GCA_964035755.1). NCBI lineage: Eukaryota > Metazoa > Arthropoda > Insecta > Orthoptera > Gryllidae > Teleogryllus > Teleogryllus oceanicus. The sequence continues at coordinate 174,190,557 of CAXIVR010000003.1, forward strand.
TATAATTTTTCAAATTTTCATTTTTTTAACGAACAATGTGTAATAACAAATAAATTAATCGCATCTTCAATAGAGAACCAATTTTAAAAAATCATCACAAACAAATGTATAATCACAATTTATTCTCGAGTTACTTTCAGCTGAATGAGGACTAGAATTCACTATTAATAAATATGATTTAAAATCAACCTCCAAATATTTTGATCTATAAATATTTTAATAAATCACAACATCGACAAATGAATAATTAAGGCAAAGATCATTAACGTTTACTGTCTTCTACGCATTACTTATTCCGGTTGAAGTTACATACATTAAAATATTTTCTTTCTCAGACTCTCTCAGTGAAGATTTCTCTCTTTTCTCTAAAAATTCACGAACTGTTTTACTACGTTGGTTTTTACCGTCTTCAAGATATTACTTTGTTAAACTGAAAGGGCAACATCTTTACGTCTGAGAAACTCAAAACTGTCCCTTCTCTGCAAGTCAAAAAATTCCATTTCAAACCTTCAAAAATTATGTTTTGGTCTAACAAACATTTTCTTCAAACTCAGCATAAATACAATAATACTCAAAGTGTTTCCACAACTTGGAGTTTCACTGCCTCGCAGGTATACTTCTTTTCGGTAAACTTCGGGGCTACATTTTGAGGACTATGAGAACCCAACACTGTGAGCCTTTCACACTAGTGAAGAATTTCATCGCAGCCCAACACCACCACTGGTATCGAGCGTTCGCCCACCGGGAGACGGTCCAAGCAGCGTGTTCCGGGGGCGCCCAGCAGGGCTGCCAATATCCGGCGCGAACGGCGGGCAGAGGTCGGCGCGGCGCCCTTCCGGTGGCAGGCCTGGGTGGGACGGCCCCGTCCCGAGCTGCGAGCGTGGGTGATAGCGCCTGTCTTCGGCGAGGTTATTTCTTTTCTCTTTTTTCGCTTTTCTTTCTTTGCGCGTACGCAGTGTAGAGAACGGTCGTTTCTGCGGGGGAATCGATTTCGGTACGTTCTCGAAACTGTACGTTTTACGGGCGGGGAGAAATGTTTTGGTTGGTTACGCGACAATGAATGCCAAGAGGAAAGTACGTTTGGGAGTAAATCGAAAACATCCGGGCGGTGGAAAACTGAGTGGAATTTAAGTTATCTTCTGGGCCTGAAAAATATGTTCTAAGAACATAGCACGTTCCAAGAAGTGTGTTCATTGTAAAAGAAATTGTCGTCCATGAAGTTTCGTCATCCATATGTAAGTATACAATCAATTGTGTTGTGCAAATTATACTGAAAGAACTTACCATGCTATTTCTTTTCGATCTTTTGAAATGACAGGTATTTGTCGGTTGTAAGGATAATTACGGTAAAAACGGTAATAATACAAAAGGAAAATTCGATTATTTTTAAATAGATAAAACATCAAGCCAGAAAACTGACTTTTCTTCAAAAAATGTTTTTAGAGCGTAGTACACTTTGTTTGATGTCATATGTAAACAATCATTCATTTCAAGTAATTATTATAATTATCATTTAAAAATATTTATAATAATTCAATTTATCCATTTATGTAAGTAGTATTAAATGTAAGTAAATTTGCTTCAATGGCATCGTCACATTTCTAGAAATCTGTTATTTCTGATCAACCTCATTCCAAATAATGTAAATAATTTTGCGTTCTTTAGAGGATTGAAAGTAAAATATGAAATATTATTTTACGAAGCTAAGAATATTTAACTTTCTGAACAATGAAATGAATTTTGTACTTCCAAAATATAAATTACAAAAATAATGGCTCGCTACACAAGAATTGCAAGTGTGTGTGTGTGTGTGTGTGTGTGTGTGTGTGTGTGTGTGTGTGTGTGTGGTACAGCATTATATATTTCACGCTAGTTCTGGAATTCTGATTTCACACTGATAAATCAATATTTGGTTTGAAGTATGGTTGAACAAATTACATGTCCAGAGAGGCGTGGCAATTTGTCAGATATATTGCAATTTTTTTTAATGTGGACGTTCTTTACTTCTCTTTTTCAATTAATCCAGATTTTTCCAGTAAAAGTTGCATCCACCATATATGAATATAGATTCTATACATGAGGTTCAAATAGATTTTCCATTTGAAATTCATGCTCCTCATGCGTGCGTTTTTCAAATTATTTAGTAGGGTATTCTCTCATGCAATTAATTACGCTGTAACCAGCCACATTCGACAATTCTGAAATTAATATGCAATACTAAAACGTAGATAAAAATATAGAGTAACACTTTTTATTACAGTATCTTCAGAAGCACATGTCTTTATTCAAACAAATACTGAAAATTTCAAACCTTAAACGGTACATTTTAATTAAAAAATTAAATAATTGCATGATAAACAGTCAATATCATCATAATAAAACGAACAAAAAGTATATGAAAACTATAGTGGTGAATCAAAATATTTCTTAAAATTATTTCGTATGTGGATTCAATTTTGTTATGTATGTATTTCGCATTTTAGGATTGGATTATTCAAACTTTGGCAGTTAGCAGTATTCCCAGGCCTTGCTTTTATGTACTATCCATTACTGAGGGTAAGGGCGAGTAAGGGTGTAGCAAGCCTGATGTATTCCCATCACTGTAGCTTATTTGGCCTCAGTGAGTTTTCTTTTGTCACACAAATAGAAAACTCACGATTTTCTTACAAAGTTACAGATTCTTTTTTGTCCCGGTCGGTAATCGAAAACAGAATCGTCTGCACGCTGCCTAGGACACCCGAAGAACTTCGATTCAATATTTAATAAATAAAATAAATCACATACCTACAGTAAGATGTAAAGTGAAAGAAAAAGAGCTAAACAAGAAGAAATGGACCGAAATTAGACACAAATGGCAATATACAAATCGATAAGTGAGTCGAGAGATATTCAAAGAAATGCTCCTGAGTTTATAATAGTGGGATCATATTGAGAGATCGGTTTAAATTGTGGCCGGTAGCCAGAAGATCAACTAATTTACGAAGTGTATTTTACATGGGCCGAGTTTATATTATTGAAACATCAAAATATAATGAAATAAATACAGTCTTTCAGGGGGAAATGTGAGTACAGAGGGTGGTAACTAGGATATATTTGGAGCAGACTACAATATACAGGTGTCAGTGTTTGAATTGGTAAATACACTATGCATTCATGCTGTCATTACAGGGAAAGCAATCCCGAAGTAATGGTGACGATTATGTCGTAATGAAAGGAATACAAAGGAACGTGAAAAGTTCCATGAATTTGCGGAGGACCTATTTTAACAATAGCAAGATCCATGTGCAATGTTCGAAGTTATGACCTTACCGTTCACGATGGCCGTAAGACCTCAAGATGAACATTGTAACTGATCGCTCAAATTTTGTAGAACATTACTGGGCACTATCAAATCAGAAGAAATTTTATCGTTTATAGTAATTTATTTTAAGTAAAGGATTTTAAAGAATAGAAAATGCAACCGATACCATCCTTTTAAATTATGTCAAATTAAGGGTATGGACTCGATGAAGTCAATAAAAACAGCCGTGTTCCATAAAACTCCCTCTAATGGAACTTAAGCTGAAACGAGGTTGGTTTCCGCTCAGAATCGAAATGGAATCTCTGGATGGCCGAGGAGTGCGCAACGAGTCAACGGCCTCACCCGAAGTGATGCGTTTTCGAATCCAGCACTGGTCATAGATATTCGCCCCTGACCTTTAGAGAGCGTTGTGTCCCGCACGGCTCAGCTTTCCTGACTCCAGATCTGAAGAGCCGTGACGCAGTTCAGCCCAATAAGGAGGGGAAAGCAGAAAAGATCTGTGATGAAAATGGGAGCAAGAGGATTCGAGAGCGAAAAAGTGAGAAAAAATAATCAGAGAGGATATATGGGGAAGGGCAAAAAAATGAAATGGATGAGGGAGGACGGAAACAGAACGGAGAAGAGTTAAAAAATAAAAAAGAGATGGATAGGAAGAACAGGGAAGCAAAATGGAAGGGGAAGGCAGGAGAGAAGAAAAAGAGACGAGATGGAGAAGTTAGAAGGGAAAAAAAACATTTAGGAAGATAAATGAAAGAATTTTCGTTCAGAACAAAATCCTTATCATGATTGAGATGCTCAAGGCGTTCACAGACATACAGACAGACGTTGTTTAACCCTTTTTTCGGGAATCAGGGACCATGGTAAAACACATTTCTCTCAAAATCGTGAGATTTTTAGTACATGACATTCTAACGTACACGAGAAGTAAAACACATTTGCTATTCGGTTTCCGCACGCAGCACCAAAAACAGACCAACTGCGCGGAACAGAAGAAGAGAGTCTCAGGACCATGCTACAGCACATTTTGTCCAAATCGTAAAATTTTGGAAGTCTAAGGACCATGCAAACACATTTCTATCAAAATCTTGAGATTTTTAGCACATAATATTTTTAGCACATACAGAGTACACGAGAAGTAAAACCCATCTGCTATTCGGTTTTCGCACGCAGCACCAAAAACAGACCAACTCCGCGGAACCGAAGAAAAGAGTCTCAGGACCATGCTACAGCACATTTTTGTCCAAATCGTAAAATTTTGGAAGTCTAAGGACCATGCAAACACATTTCTATCAAAATCTTGAGATTTTTAGCACATAATATTTTTAGCACATACAGCGTACACGAGAAGTAAAACCCATCTGCTATTCGGTTTCCGCACGCCGCACCAAAAACAGACCAACTGCGCGGAACAGAAGAAGAGAGTCTCAGGACCATGCTACAGCACATTTTTGTCCAAATCGTAAAATTTTGGAAGTCTAAGGACCATGCAAACACATTTCTATCAAAATCTTGAGATTTTTAGCACATAATATTTTTAGCACATACAGCGTACACGAGAAGTAAAACCCATCTGCTATTCGGTTTCCGCACGCAGCACCAAAAACAGACCAACTGCGCGGAACAGAAGAAGAGAGTCTCAGGACCATGCTACAGCACATTTTTGTCCAAATCGTAAAATTTTGGAAGTCTAAGGACCATGCAAACACATTTCTATCAAAATCTTGAGATTTTTAGCACATAATATTTTTAGCACATACAGCGTACACGAGAAGTAAAACCCATCTGCTATTCGGTTTCGCACGCAGCACCAAAACAGACCAACTGCGCGGAACAGAAGAAGAGAGTCTCAGGACCATGCTACAGCACATTTTGTCCAAATCGAAAAATTTTTGGGAAGTCAAGGACCATGCTAACACATTTCTGTCAAAATCTTGAGATTTTTAGCACATAATATTTTAGCACATACAGCGTACACGAGAATTAAACCCATCTGCTATTCGGTTTCCACGCAGCACCAAAAACAGACCAACTGCGGAACAGAAGAAGAGAGTCTCAGGACCATGCTACAGCACATTTTTGTCCAAATCGTAAAATTTTGGAAGTCTAAGGACCATGCAAACACATTTCTATCAAAATCTTGAGATTTTAGCACATAATATTTTTAGCACATACAGAGTACACGAGAAGTAAAACCCATCTGCTATTCGGTTTTCCACGCAGCACCAAAAACAGACCAACTCCGCGGAACCGAAGAAAAGAGTCTCAGGACCATGCTACAGCACATTTTGTCCAAATCGTAAAATTTTGGAAGTCTAAGGACCATGCAACACATTTCTATCAAAATCTTGAGATTTTTAGCACATAATTTTTTTAGCACATACAGCGTACACGAGAAGTAAAACCCATCTGCTATTCGGTTTCCGCACGCCGCACCAAAAACAGACCAACTGCGCGGAACAGAAGAAGAGAGTCTCAGGACCATGCTACAGCACATTTTGTCCAAATCGTAAAATTTTGGAAGTCTAAGGACCATGCAAACACATTTCTATCAAAATCTTGAGATTTTTAGCACATAATATTTTTAGCACATACAGCGTACAGAGAAGTAAAACCCATCTGCTATTCGGTTTCCGCACGCAGCACCAAAACAGACCAACTGCGCGGAACAGAAGAAGAGAGTCTCAGGACCATGCTACAGCACATTTTTGTCCAAATCGTAAAATTTTGGAAGTCTAAGGACCATGCAAACACATTTCTATCAAAATCTTGAGATTTTTAGCACATAATATTTTAGCACATACAGCGTACACGAGAATTAAACCCATCTGCTATTCGGTTTCCGCACGCAGCACCAAAAACAGACCAACTGCGCGGAACAGAAGAAGAGAGTCTCAGGACCATGCTACAGCACATTTTTGTCCAAATCGTAAAATTTTGGAAGTCTAAGGACCATGCTAACACATTTCTGTCAAAATCTTGAGATTTTTAGCACATAATATTTTAGCACATACAGCGTACACGAGAATTAAACCCATCTGCTATTCGGTTTCCGCACGCAGCACCAAAAACAGACCAACTGCGCGGAACAGAAGAAGAGAGTCTCAGGACCATGCTACAGCACATTTTTGTCCAAATCGTAAAATTTTGGAAGTCTAAGGACCATGCAAACACATTTCTATCAAAATCTTGAGATTTTTAGCACATAATATTTTAGCACATACAGCGTACACGAGAAGTAAAACCCATCTGCTATTCGGTTTCGCACGCAGCACCAAAAACAGACCAACTGCGCGGAACAGAAGAAGAGAGTCTCAGGACCATGCTACAGCACATTTTTGTCCAAATCGTAAAATTTTGGAAGTCTAAGGACCATGCTAACACATTTCTGTCAAAATCTTGAGATTTTTAGCACATAATATTTTAGCACATACAGCGTACACGAGAATTAAACCCATCTGCTATTCGGTTTCCGCACGCAGCACCAAAAACAGACCAACTGCGCCGAACAGAAGAAGAGAGTCTCAGGACCATGCTACAGCACATTTTTGTCCAAATCGTAAAATTTTGGAAGTCTAAGGACCATGCAAACACATTTCTATCAAAATCTTGAGATTTTTAGCACATAATATTTTTAGCACATACAGAGTACACGAGAAGTAAAACCCATCTGCTATTCGGTTTTCGCACGCAGCACCAAAAACAGACCAACTCCGCGGAACCGAAGAAAAGAGTCTCAGGACCATGCTACAGCACATTTTTGTCCAAATCGTAAAATTTTGGAAGTCTAAGGACCATGCAAACACATTTCTATCAAAATCTTGAGATTTTTAGCACATAATATTTTTAGCACATACAGCGTACACGAGAAGTAAAACCCATCTGCTATTCGGTTTCCGCACGCCGCACCAAAACAGACCAACTGCGGAACAGAAGAAGAGAGTCTCAGGACCATGCTACAGCACATTTTTGTCCAAATCGTAAAATTTTGGAAGTCTAAGGACCATGCAAACACATTTCTATCAAAATCTTGAGATTTTTAGCACATAATATTTTTAGCACATACAGCGTACACGAGAAGTAAAACCCATCTGCTATTCGGTTTCCGCACGCAGCACCAAAAACAGACCAACTGCGCGGAACAGAAGAAGAGAGTCTCAGGACCATGCTACAGCACATTTTTGTCCAAATCGTAAAATTTTGGGAGTCTAAGGACCATGCTAACACATTTCTGTCAAAATCTTGAGATTTTTAGCACATAATATTTTAGCACATACAGCGTACACGAGAATTAAACCCATCTGCTATTCGGTTTCCGCACGCAGCACCAAAAACAGACCAACTGCGCGGAACAGAAGAAGAGAGTCTCAGGACCATGCTACAGCACATTTTTGTCCAAATCGTAAAATTTTGGAAGTCTAAGGACCATGCAAACACATTTCTATCAAAATCTTGAGATTTTTAGCACATAATATTTTTAGCACATACAGCGTACACGAGAAGTAAAACCCATCTGCTATTCGGTTTCCGCACGCAGCACCAAAAACAGACCAACTGCGCGGAACAGAAGAAGAGAGTCTCAGGACCATGCTACAGCACATTTTTGTCCAAATCGTAAAATTTTGGAAGTCTAAGGACCATGCTAACACATTTCTGTCAAAATCTTGAGATTTTTAGCACATAATATTTTAGCACATACAGCGTACACGAGAATTAAACCCCTCTGCTATTCGGTTTCCAGCAGCACCAAAAACAGACCAACTGCGCGGAACAGAAGAAGAGAGTCTCAGGACCATGCTACAGCACATTTTTGTCCAAATCGTAAAATTTTGGAAGTCTAAGGACCATGCAAACACATTTCTATCAAAATCTTGAGATTTTTAGCACATAATATTTTTAGCACATACAGCGTACACGAGAAGTAAAACCCATCTGCTATTCGGTTTCCGCACGCAGCACCAAAACAGACCAACTGCGCGGAACAGAAGAAGAGAGTCTCAGGACCATGCTACAGCACATTTTTGTCCAAATCGTAAAATTTTGGAAGTCTAAGGACCATGCAAACACATTTCTATCAAAATCTTGAGATTTTTAGCACATAATATTTTTAGCACATACAGCGTACACGAGAAGTAAAACCCATCTGCTATTCGGTTTCCGCACGCAGCACCAAAAACAGACCAACTGCGCGGAACAGAAGAAGAGAGTCTCAGGACCATGCTACAGCACATTTTTGTCCAAATCGTAAAATTTTGGGAGTCTAAGGACCATGCTAACACATTTCTGTCAAAATCTTGAGATTTTTAGCACACACAATGTACACGAGAAGTAAAACCCATCTGCTATTCGGTTTCCGCGCGCAGCACCAAAAACAGACCAACTGCGCGGAACAGAAGAAGAGAGTCTCAGGACCATGCTACAGCACATTTTTGTCCAAATCGTAAAATTTTGGGAGTCTAAGGACCATGCTAACACATTTCTGTCAAAATCTTGAGATTTTTAGCACACACAATGTACACGAGAAGTAAAACCCATCTGCTATTCGCTTTCCGCACGCAGCACCAAAAACAGACCAAGAACAGAAGAAGAGAGCCCCGGGTATCGACCGGGTGATCCCCGGACGCAGGGCGTCGCCGCCGAGTTGGCCGTGGTCGCAACGGTTGTCTGCGTCGGATTAAGCGACGCGTTACACAGCGGAACACGCGATCACAGGCTCCGCGCGGCGGAGGGAGCGAGGCAAGGGCGGTGGCGCAGGTGGAGCCACCGCCTTTTCAAAGCTCCTCACGGGGAAGAGCAACGAGGAAAACATCTCAATATGAAAGAAAATTTTAACGTTTAACACCTCCAGCACCAACTTTAATTATAACTAATTATTTATTATAACTAATTATTTATTATAACTAATTATTTTTTGTAACGAATAATTTATTATAACAAATAATTTGTTATAACGAATTATTTGTTACAAGTTATTTGTTATAACGCATTGTTTGTTATAACGCATTGTTTGTTATAACGCATTGCTTGTTATAACGCATTGCTTGTTATAACGCATTGCTTGTTATAACGCATTGCTTGTTATAACGCATTTATTGTTATAACGCATTGCTTGTTTTAACTAATTATTTGTTATAACGCATTGTTTGTTATAACGAATTAATTATTTGTTTTAACTAATTATTTATTATAACTAATTACTTCTTTAAACTAATTATTTCTTTTAATAATTATTATTTTCAAACAAGTATTAGCCTTAGGTTGTGTGTTATTCATGGCAGCAAATTCAACAGTAACGTAATAAGAGATTTTGCCAATGAAGAGATTTATTTATTTATTTATGTATTTATTTAACAGGTATTTAATGAAATGAATCACTCATCTGTTGCAACATTACATTTTATGAATACTGATATTAATATTTTTTTTCATTTTCGTCTATCATAGCTTTCCCCTTCTTCCAAACTATTCGCTTCCAGCAACTTATAAATTTCCTGTTTCCATGTATTTTTCGGTCTTCGATGTTTAATGATTTTTGCGTGTATTTTGTCAATTTTTATCCTTCTCACCATAAATATTCAGACAAGAATTCTGCAGTGTAGGATTCATTAACAATTGCATTGAGAGATATGTACAAACTGAATAATATATGTATTTCAGTTCTATTTGCATTTACAAAACGTTGCAGCTACATCTGAGAGATACATCGCGGGCATTGGCGTGAGTCTACCTATTGGGGCCACTCCCGGGTTAAAGGCGATGATCACCGCAAAGTTTTCACTCGTGCGAAGGAAGGTAGTAGTAGTCTCCCTTTCAAAATTCAAAATTTAAGTAGTATATGACTTAGTGTAGGGATCACAGAATTTTGAAATTGTGCACACATTTCACTTTTCCCCATAGCACGTCATACGCAGTTTTTAACTGTTTTTTTTTACGTAAAATAAATAAATAAAAAAAAGGTATTGAGAGACGGGGACTGGGACAGGCGCGGGTGAGGGAGGGAAGGAGGAGTGGCAAGCTGCTCGCCCTGAAGTCGCAGTGGTTGGTGTCTCGCGGTCAGAGCGGCCCTGGAGGGCTGCTCCACGCAGCCTTTCACTTTGTGCGTCGCGTCACCTTTTTTTAAAAAAATTATTTTAGGATTGACTTCCAAAGTTCAGTTTACATAAACTCTTCATTTGTATTGTTGACTTACATCTAATTCTCATAGACTAACTCTAAACTACAAGTGATGAGGGGAATCACGGAGCACCTCTAAAAATGACTAACATTTGTAAAATTTTTCAGAAAAGAATGGATAGGATATCTGTTTTTTATTCTAGTTGGGTTTTCATTGCATTTTCCTATATTTATATGTCTGTCTTAATTGATGAGGGTTATATTGGAATAAAAGGTATTGGCAAGTAAGGCTGTGTGATGTGCGATATGTTTTAGGTTAAGTTCATGGTGTAATTGCTTATTGGAAGTGATCCAGGGGGCGTGGGTGATCGTTCTTAGATATTTGTTCTGAATAATCTGAATTTAGCAGCGTTGCCTCCCGCAGCATTTCGTGCCCTTCTTCCGCAGCTGCAGTACTCGTCTCTCTTGCTCCTTCCGTCATCCTCACTAAACAGAAAAGCAACCAGTCAGGCGGATAGTCAGGCTGACTGACAGAATTGACAGGCTGTCGAATTGACAAGCCATTAGCTGATGCTAGAAAACGTACTGCCTGACTGACAAACTGACAGGCTAGCTAACCGACCCACGGACTTGTAAACTGACATGCTAGCAGACTGACAGGCAGACTAGAAAACTGATTGACTGGCTGGCTAGCAGATTGACAGACTTGCAAACTTCCTGGTCGCTATCATTCTGTTTCTTTATCCCTTTTCTCTTTCACTGCGTCTTTCCTTTGTCGGATGAAATATCCCCTCCAAATAGTCTCAACGTGAATATATCAGCGTTCGTTTACTTAAAAAGGCCTAGTGGTGCTACAACGGCACATACTTTCTCACATTATTTCTGACTTTTGCCATTCTTAAAAAGCTTGCCAGTTTAACGAAACTGATACCTATGCCATTTTTAAAGCGTAATTTTCCCAATTCGTGAACATAATACAGAACATTTTTGGAACAGCTTTTGAGAATCAAATAAAACATTAATTTCATGAAAAAATTACACGAAAACTAGTGGTTCTTTTAAAAAATTGTGTACGGCCTATTTTAAAGTTCCAATTTTTTAAAACATACTATTCAAGGGAAAAATGTTATCACAAATATTTTACTTTTGTAATGTTTATTTCTGCAATTTTGGGAAAAAGAAAGTTCGCAGAAAATAGAATCCGCGCAAATTTTATACTGCCTTTTGCTACGTACGAAAAAAAGTGAATGTAAAAATACGGAAAAAGTTGTGCTGGTTCTATTTTTCCAGAATTCTCGGTATTTTTAAATATTGAAAAAAATTATGTTTCTAAAGTAAATTAAAACTGGTCTAAATATTAGATATTAAAAAATATTGTGTACAAGTTAGGTTTCGCGTAATTTCTGCTTGCAGTGGATGCAGTTTATAAAAAAGTTCTCTAAAAACGGCTCCAAATTTTTACCCTTTTTTAACGAATAGGGCGCTTAAAAATTGATCAGACCTCATTTTCATTATTGCTTACGAATTGAGAAAGTTAGAAATAGAGAGGAGATAAATCATTGTTTTTTAAACGTCGGCAGAAGTGTGTGGCCGAGCGACTACGTAGTAGTGGTAAACCTCGTGTCGAGGATGGGCCTGAGTTAGAACCTCGGCACAGAGAAGAAAAAAGTCTGCTGGGAATCACTTTTATAGGATCAAATAATACTATATTACTGAGCAGAGATTAGAAATGATTCATTGTTAGTAGAATAGATAGGAAAGTATGCACTGTTGTAGAATAATTAATTATTGCTATTTTATCGCATGTTATCGTTGTTGGAAGTGCATAGATACAAAGTATTGCCTTACGTTTGTAAGTCACATTTATCCGGGCTGAATAATTACAGTAAATATATTGAGATATTGTCCACTATTAAAAATAGTTTTGTATTTCAGAGAGCACTATCCAATACAATGAAATATCAATATTCTACTTCAAAAAAAATTGTTGGTGATATAGTTTTTACGGGTTGCTCACTCTCCATCTTTGTTCCTCCTGCGATTCATCTATCACTTGGCCACCCTCATCCTTTTAGCGCGCGTTTTCAAGATCGCATTGACTCTCATTTCTCTTCGGCCTTGCCTGTTTTTCTCGACCATCCATCTCTTTCAGCTTCCCTTTCAGTCACTCGGCCGCGACCGACACTTTTCGCTCGCGAATTCCGAATTCTCTTTCCGCCTCTTTGGGAAACACTGACGCCTCCGCTCGAGAGCTTTCAACGTCGCTGCGGAAGCGGCGGAATCTCTCGCCAGGGCGCGTTGCCTCGCGTTGACGCTGCCAGCCCAGAGCGGACGCGCTGCGCCTGATGGGGAAAGGGCCCACAAAGAACACCTTTGGGAGCGACCTGCCGGAAGGTAGAGGGGATGAAATCTTTAGAACAGAGAAAACACTTGGAACTGCAGCGCAGGTGACTAGGAAAACATGCGACATTCTGACAATTATGAACCGAATGTTTTTAGGATCAAAAGATCTCGTTGGTTGGTTAAGGACTCCGCGTAGGCAAGTTTGCTGCCATCTAATACATTGGCCATTGCATTCTTATTTTCAGAATTAAATTGTGTTATGTCTAGCTTCTTTGAAGAGATCATTTCCTACTTTGGGAGCGACCTGCCGAAAGGTAGAGGGGATGAAATGTTTAGAACAGGCGAGAAGACACTTGTAACTGCAGCGCAGGTGACTAGGAAAACATGCGACAAGAGAGCGATCTGACAATTATGAACCGAATGTTTTTAGGATCAAAAGATCTCGTTGGTTGGTTAAGGACTCCGCGTATGCAAGTTTGCTGCCATCTAATACATTGGCCATCGCATTCTTATTTTCAGAATTAAATTGTGTTATGTCTAGCTTCTTTGAAGAGATCATTTCCTACTTTGGGAGCGACCTGTCGAAATGTAGCGGGAATGAAATGTTTAGAACAGGCGAGAAGACATTTGTAACTGCAGCGCAGGTGACTAGGAAAACATGCGACAAGAGAGCGATCTGACAATTATGAACCGAATGTTTTTAGGATCAAAAGATCTCATTGGTTGGTTAAGGACTCCGCGTAGGCAAGTTTGCTGCCATCTAATACATTGGCCATCGCATTCTTATTTTCAGAATTAGAATGTGTTATGTCTAGCTTCTTTGAAGAGATCATTTCCTACTTTGGGAGCGACCTGTCGAAATGTAGCGGGAATGAAATGTTTAGAACAGGCGAGAAGACATTTGTAACTGCAGCGCAGGTGACTAGGAAAACATGCGACAAGAGAGCGATCTGACAATTATGAACCGAATGATTTTAGGATCAAAAGATTTCATTGGTTGGTTAAGGACTCCGCGTAGGCAAGTTTGCTGCCATCTAATACATAGGCCATCCTGATCTACAGAATTAGAAAGTGTCATGACCAATAGGTTTCAATATATCATCTTTAACTTCAGGAGTGACCTGCCGAAAGGAAGAGGGAATGAAATATTTGGAACAGGCGAGAAGACACTTGTAACTGCAGATGAGGCGACTGGCAAAACATGTGACAAGAGAGCGTCCTGACAATTATATATGAACCGAATGTTTTTAGGATCAAACGATCTCACTGGTTCGTTAAAGACTCCTCGTCGGCACGTTTTCTGGCACGCCATCTAGTACATTGCCCATCTCATCTTGATATTCAGAATCATAATGTGTCATGTCAAGCAGGTTTCAAAATATTATTTTTAACTTTGGGAGTGATCTATCGAAAGGAAATGGGGATTAAATGCTTAGAACAGGGAAGCTGACATTTGAGGCCAGTGACTAAACGTGTAAGCAGATATGGGACAGAAGATAGGCCTGACTAAAATTATTTATGAACCAAATTTTTGACGATCAAATGTCCCCATTCATATTCTAGCGGTTGGTTCGCTGATGACATGTAGATTTACTTCCATCTCGCACATCGGCCATCTCCTCCTGATCTTCAAATTTAGGATGTGTCATGTCCAGTATTTGAAGAGATTATTTCCAACTTTCGAAGTGACCTGTCAAAGTTGTAGAGGGAATGAAATGTCTTGAACAGGGAAAAAGACATTTGAGTTTTCGGACCAGGCGACTAGGCAAATATGGGGCAGTAGAAAAAGCTAAAAAAATTATAAATTCTTTTGACGGCCAAAATATCTCATTCGTTTTCTGCCAGTTGGTTGGGTGGAGACACATCGTAGGAAGGTGTGCTTCCATCTCATCTACCAGCCAGCTCTTTCTGAACTTGAGGATTAGAATGTGTCATTTACAGAAAATTCTAAGATATGATTTCCAAACTAATGTATATTAATTTTAGGTAGAAATATATTTTATGATGCTTCTCCCCGTGATACAAAATATCGTGTTGAATAATTGCTTTTCTCTCTGTTAAATGGTATTAAAAACCCATTGAATTCTCTCATAAACTAGAAGTTTGAATGTAAATACTTTTTCTTGCAGATAAAATGTGATTCATGTAGATACGTCACTTTGGAAATAAATTCGTTCCAACTCAGATTGCGGAAATATATGCCTTTATATGAAACAATGAAGTTTTTCTTTTTTTAATGTCACTCAACACTGGACTACGGGCTACGAACACTCCCATGCAATTGATACGACGGTTTCAATCATTTTCCCAGTACGCGTGGTTTGCATTAACACCAGGTGCCGGATGAGAGAAGTACTCCGATCGATGGTAGCTATCTGGTGATTTGTGATCAGTGTTGCAATAGAATCTCATTAAACATTTTTCGGTCATTTGCATTATTAATTACATTTAAATCTGAGCCAGAAATTGGGAGATTGTCATAAAATTTGTGAGTCTTGAGTACAATTTCTAACTATTCGTTCTTGTATTTCAAGTTTCAAGTGAACCTCATCTTCAAGTGAACCATATCTACATCTGATATTTATTAACGAGTTAAGAAAATTTATAATTTATGACGATATGACAGGCCATAGCAACCTCCCAAGATTAACTGGCGTATGGCACTTCCTGTAACGAACATTACTTTATCTGTTTGTGTGTGATATATATATATATATATATATATATATATATATATATATATATATATATATCGTAATCCTGCATATTGATCAACGACTATTACAGACACGATAACATAATAAGCTGGGAAATTATATATGTATACCACAAAAATTATTAAAATGTGACTTCAACGACAAACATAATTAATTTTATTTACAAACAATTCTCGAAGATTTCAAAGTTAAAAAGCAAATATTTCAATATGGGGATACATCCGTGAATGTATTGGTTTTCTTTTGTTCATGTTATTTTAATACTTTCATGTCTCAATATTTCATATCTCATGCTTCATGTCTTACATCACTCAAACAACCAAATGCATTTCTTTCATTCTTGCTTAAAACTCTGCTTACTTCTATATGCAGGAAAAGGAAATTTCTTGATTATTTTTTATAAATATATATATAGAAATATAAAGAAAATAAATAAAACCTATTAGAAATCTTAAATACAGGGACGCAAACTCAATTATTATCTGTCTAATTTCCATTTGCCAGAAAATGTAAGCAGCGAAAATTCCTTAATTGTTGTCCAAAAGTACGTTAAAAGCACCCCAAATTATTATTGACACCCATCTGTCTTTGACAACACAATTTATTGTGCACAACACTCATGATCTTTTTTATTCATATCGTTTATCACAGCAGACACAAAATGATGTCATGAGCAAGAAAAAAGACAATCAGATCCAGGATATGCACACAATGACCGTAAAGCAAATCTACAAACGCTAGCATAATCTCCAGCAATCACACAGAGACGAATAGGTGGATAACGCCTGCATCCATATTCATTTCCATTACATCATTAAAAGGAACCCTCTATCTCTGCAACCCAACCACTAAGCGCTGCATAGCGGCTGGGCGCACGCTCCTGTTTTCGTTGCATCTGTGCCACCCGCGCCTCCCGCGGCCGCCCTCTGCACTAACCGCTCTTCTTTCTCGGCAGCCTAATCCCCGGGAAGTGGCCGCATGATCCGACGGCCATTCAAACGGCCTTTCATGCGCTAGTAATGACCGGAGGGATGTTGCGGGCAGGGTGGTGACGCAGTAGGGCACTCGGGGGACAGTTTTGCCAAACGAGAGAACGGAGAGCGGGAGAGGTGGAGGGGATAGTGTTAGTTGACGTTAGTGAAGGATGACGAAAGGTCCGGAGAGTGTATCTGATGTGAATGAAGTAAAACGACAGAGAAATGACTTACGAATGAAACAATCTATTATGTAAGAGGTGTAGTAGTCGGCTCAGTACAAACTGAAAGTAACCATATTGGCAACAAAGAAAGAGGTGAAACAATCCACCAGATAATGAAGTTGAAGTAACTGATCACCAAACATTTAATAAGAAGCCAGTGAGAAATATTTAAATGAGAAAGAAAGTTTGGGAAAAAAGCAGTTAGAAATATTGAGCAGTGATACTAAGAGAGTAAATTCGGAAGTGAGATTTAAAAGAGAGAGAGGGGGAGAGAGGGGGGAGAGAGTGAAAGCAAGAGTGGAATAGGCGAAGAGGGAAAGGGATATAGAAGGAGTGTGTGTGTGGGAGGCAGAGACAAGGATAGAGTGGAGGAGAGAAGGAGAGAGAGGGAGAGAGAGGGAGAGAATGAGTGTGGAAGATAAGGACATAGCACCTAAGCGAAATAAACTAATAAAATAATGAATTGGAAGGCAATATTGACTGACGAATGGTGATAAAAACAGCAGAAAAGCGGAAGTAGGAAAAGCGATGAAGAATATAATTAGAGAACAAAAGATGGAAACGCATTTTGTATGACGACCCATACTTCATTGTATTCGCAATGGCTATGTGACTATTTGTTCGAGTGCAAGGGAAAAACTCATCCGTCGAACGTCGTCTATCTTTATTTCATTTTATTCTCTTTAAAGCTTTCGTTTAAAACAATTTTGTGAGAGTCAGAAACATTCCTTTATGTCATCGTCAATGATTGATACTCTAGAAAAATGTTCACAATATTAAAGTAGATCTATCGACTTTTACAAGTTCACCTATCTTTGTCAAAAATGTGTTATTATCGCCATAACACTAGGTGCACTTTAAAGATTGCATTTATATACTCTCCAAAACTTTGTACGTAGGGAACGATGATTCATAGACTGTTATTTCTTGATGAATGCAGAGGCAATTTCTTGATGAATGCAGAGAATGCGCTTGACGAATGTATGAAATCGAATTTTTCCTTTCGGGAGAGTCGATAGAAACTCACTCATCAAAGTATATATTTTTTGCGTCTATATCGCGTATCATGTTATAAATTTATTCTCCGATGATAGGTTCATAAGTTCATTCGTAACTTTTTCCGTTGTATTATAACTATTCTCTTTTGAGACTCTGGCGGGGACTTTTTTACATAAATCACGAAAGTATTTATATCTTCTTATGAAACGATCAAATTGTAACATTTTTCTTTTCAATATATATTAGTTATGCTCTATCAACTGTCTTCTTGTCCGAGATAGCCCAACAATTCTGGAAATCATTCTTTTATTTTGAAAATGTTGGTTTCTTGTACCACATAGCACCACTACCGAGTCTCATTTTCCACTTATTATAAATGGTACGACAAGTACATCCAAGTTCCTTGTTACTGCCGATGATTTGAAACTCCTAACAGAAATTTTATTCTCAAGAACCACAAACACAACGAAATAAGAGTTTGTTAGGTTAACTAAACTTTAACGGCATTTTCAAAGTAAAAGTAATTCTAGGGCCATTTCCTATATACCTTAACATTGTGGGCATATTCTTCCACTAACAACTAAACGTACTCATTTTCCTCATTCTGTTTTTCACCGTGAAGGGCCGCGCCATATCCTTTTCGTCAGCTCAAGACAGAATGTACAATCGACCCCACCTCCCCTTCCTTCCCCTCCCGCCCCTCCTCCCTCATCTCTTGTTTGTATTTCGCGTCTCCCCTTCTTTTTCTCCTACTTCCTCCTGAAAGTCGGGTTCCATTAATATCACGCATCCAGGTCGGAGGAGATCTCAGCGGGCGCCGCGAAGAAAATTTTCTAATTACCCTGTCGCCTACTTATTTTGCCGGCGACGCGCCGGACAAAATGGTGCGCGAGACGGAGTTTGTTCGTGCTATGTGATGGAGGCTCTAAAGAGATCGAAAGTGCGGAGATGGTGAAAGGGAAAGGGCAGTTTTGTGTATGAAAGCATCAAAGAGCAAAATGCGTTTGAAAGCTTTCTGCGAGTGCCCTTTTCCTTTTTTTCTTTTTCTTTTTTTTCTTTTTTTGAAAAAAAAAACGAACACGCGCGGTAAAGAGGGCTTGGTTATGTGTTGCTTTTCGTAACATACTTCTAGGTCAAACGCGACACTGGGTTGCAAAGCACTGAGAATATTACAGAAGAATATATACCCCCAAACCTTTTTTTTACTGCTTTCATTAAAGGGGTTTTGTAAGCTGTTTCTGATGCGCATACTTGCCGAATTTCCTGGCAAATATTCTGCTTCTATTTTTACGTAATAACATTCCTCTTACAAAAGGTAGGCGTTTCCTGAAGAGGAGATCCTTTTCGGGTTTTTTATTACTTTTTCAAAATGTGAAAGCAAACGTTTGATACGTAGGGGTGCTTGCTAAGGTATATATTATGTTGCGAGCAATCTTAGCACGTCTTTCACGTAACACGCGTATTTGATGTGGACAATTATTATTATTATTATTATTATTATTATTATTATTATTATTATTATTATTATTTTATATTTTTAGTTATGTCGAATTAAGCAGCTGCCTTGCAGAGAATTTTTGAGCGGGCGATCTTTCCTTCCTTTTTCCTGTCTTATCCTCAACCCTTACTTACGTAGACACACTCGTGTACTACCAGACATGTCGAGAGGCCAGTTGAGAGCATATGGGTTGTTCCTACTGGGGCGGTGTAAATCTGGTGGGAGATACCTGGTCGGGGAAAACTCCGTACGCCGTCGTGAATGTCGGCGCCGGAACTCGCCGTTCGGCGGGAGATCACCGACACCTCCCGCGATAAAACATGCACTACGTTTACGTGGCTAAGAACTTTAACAGTTCACGCACCAGAAACACTAATCAATACATCAATCAATTAACTGTTATTATTATTTTTATTATTATTAATATTATTATTAGTATTATTATTGTCTTTACCAAACATGAGAAAATATGTTAACCGTAAAAGAGAGACGCGGCGGGATCAGTGTCTGAGACGCAGGTGGAGGCGGTGGCGACGGCCGTGATATGGTTCGAGACGAGAGCGGGCGAGCGGGCGAGCGGGCGGAGCGAGGCGAGCGGGGCGAGAGCGGGGCGAGAGCGGGCGAGGCGGGCGAGCGGCGAGCGGGCGGGGGCGAGCGGGGCGAGCGGGCAGAGCGGGCAGGCGGCGAGGCGGGCGCAGAGCGGCAGAGCGGCAGAGCAGGGGCGAGAGCGGGCGAGAGCGGGCGAGGCAGGGGGCGAGAGGGGCAGAGCGGGCGAGCGGGGCGAGAGCGGGGCGAGAGCGGGCGAGCGGGCGAGAGCGGGGCGAGAGAGGGCGAGAGCGGAGGCGAGGCGGGGCGAGAGCGGGCGAGAGCGGGCGAGAGCGGGCGAGGCGGGGCGAGAGCGGGGCAGAGCAGGGCGAGAGGGGCGAGAGCAGGGCAGAGGGGCGAGCAGCGGGGCGAGGCAGGGGCGAGAGCGGGGCGAGAGCGGGCGAGCAGGGCGAGGGGGCGGGCGAGAGCGGGGCGAGAGCGGGCGAGGGAGCAGGGGAGAGCGGGCGAGGGCGGCAGGCGAGAGGGGCGAGAGCGGGCGGAGCGGGGCGAGAGGCAGGCAGAGCGGGCGAGAGCGGGCGAGAGCGGGCGAGAGCAGGGGGCGAGAGGGCGAGAGGGGCGAGAGCGGGCGAGAGCGGGGCGAGAGCAGGGGCGAGAGCGGGGCGAGAGCAGGGCGAGAGCGGGCGGAGCGGGGCGAGAGCGGGCAGCGGGGCGAGGGAGGGCGAGGCGGGGCGACGCAGGGGCGAGCGGGCGAGAGCGGCGAGGCGGCAGAGCAGGGCGAGCGGGGCGAGCGGGGCGAGACGGGGCGGAGCGGGGCAGAGCGGGGCGAGAGCGGGGCGAGAGCGGGGCAGAGCGGGGAGCAGGGCGAGAGCGGGCGAGCGGGGCGAGAGCGGGCGAGAGCGGGGCGAGAGCGGGGCGAGAGCGGGCGAGAGCGGGCAGAGCGGGGCGAGAGCGGGGCGAGAGGGCGAGAGCGGGCGAGAGCGGGCGAGAGCGGGCGAGAGCGGAGGCAGGGCGAGCAGGGGCGAGAGCGAGGGGGCGAGGGGGCGAGAGCGGGGCGAGAGGGGGCGAGAGCGGGGCGAGAGCGGGGCGAGAGCGGGGCGAGAGCGGGGCGAGAGCGGGGCGAGAGCGGGGCGAGAGCGGGGCGAGAGCGGGGCGAGAGCGGGGCAAGAGCGGGGCGAGAGCGGGGCGAGAGCGGGGCGAGAGCGGGACGAGAGCGGGGCGAGAGCGGGGCGAGCGGGAACAGATACCCAGCGTCCGCCCCCGGCGGCGCCTCTAACAACCGCGTGTGGCGGGCCGCTTCGCACTGGCGCCGCCGTAAAACTGCGAGTAAGCGAGACCTCACGCGGGATCGCTTGAAACGAGATCCTAATGGCGTTAGTTAGCGCCACTGCAGCTAATGGAGGACGCCGTTACCCGGGCAACGCGGCGGCCAATTTGGAAGCGCTGGCGACGGCGCCGCGGCGGTGGCCCGCCCGCGGGCACGAACGGGCGGGTGAGGGGCGGAGGGGCACGCGAAATTAACACCCTTTGTCTCCATCGGGTGACCGCGTCTCCACCCTCGCCTCTCCACGCCCCCGACACCGCTCCGGCGTTGGGCGTTTACCACCCTTCTCTGCGGTGCAGCTGGTATTCCTGTCGCTAGTGCAGACCTATCGCCCATTGTTTGCTACGCAACATCGGCAACGTCGGTTTGGATCTTCCTGTCCGATTTCTCTTCATCCCTTGGTCTGTATCAGCTCTCAGAAGTTTGAGGGTGACGATGGGGTTAATGACGTCCAAGACGCTAATTTCCATGCTCGATTGTTGAGCATAGGACTGGGAGGGGGCTTAAATTTTAAAACCGGCCTTTTCCTGAGCAGATGGTCACTTTGGTGGTTTCAGTCCCTTCATAGCCTTGATTCTGCATTATCACCTCAATCATTGTCCATCCAGTGGAAGGCAATAGGAGATTTTCACTTTGGTGATGATATATTTGCCTTTCATTGGATAAATGACCGTTGATGACCTTACGAAGAATGTATGATGATGGGCCATACAAGAAACGCAAGAGAAGCCACTCGTGGGACTCAAATCCGCAGCTATCTACTCAGTGCAATTGAGAGTAGCGCCAAAACCCGTTTGCCATCGAGGGACACATTTCTGTTTTTATTTCGCTTTTTATTTCCATTTTATTTTCTAATAGCTTGTACAACTGTTGCTTATCACTGATCCTCACAGTATCGCGCAAATGTTTGTTATTTTCAACTGTTCGGTTTGCATCGTATCTGACATTGAGTGGGGTTAAGGCCTACGTTTATTTCATACCTTCTTGCTTTAGAAATAAAGTGCGCCTTACCATCCTAGAATCGCAGTTGAGGTTTGCCCGCACAAACTGCCAGCAGCTTTACGCTGACATTGTGAACAGCCTCAATGGGTAGTGCGTCTATCGCTAGCTGTATAGATCGTTGCACAATGCTTATCCTAGGTGGAAGACGGCAAAAGAGAGAGAAAGAAAGAGAAGCTGAGAAAAGAAAGAGAGAAGAGAGAGAGAAGAGAAGAGAGAAGAAGAAAGACAGAGACAGAAGAGACAGACAGAGAAGGAGACGGACAGAGACGGACAGAGACGCAGACAGAGACGGACAGAGACGGACAGAGACGGACAGAGACGGACAGAGACGGACAGAGACGGACAGAGACGGACAGAGACGGACAGAGACGGACAGAGAGGAACAGAGAGGAACAGAGAGAGACAGAGAGGAACAGAGAGAGACAGAGAGGAACAGAGAGAGACAGAGAGAGATGGAGAATATCTTCTAAGAATATATCTGTAAGGCAGTCGCGAAAAGGTAACTCATTATCTCTTAAGATCGTAAAGACATTGCTCCGATGCCGTTGACAATATGTTTCTTTAAAATCCCTAAGTATGTAAATTTATTCATATAAGTAACACTTCAGTTAAGGATTATAGCCTCTCAATCTATTTTACATAAAAAGCTAAACGACGTTGTTTTGTTTAACGAGTTCAAGTACAAAACTACACTGACAAAATAGGTTACGCAAGAAGTACTAAACTGAGTAGAGACTGTCATGTAAAGTATCAAAATAAATATTTTTGTTTAAAAATACAATAATTAAGAATTTATGACAGAAGTCATTATTTATAAATATAGCATTCAATAAATAATTATTGAAATACATTTTTAACAATAAGCTGTCGAAAGATTAAAGACGGGAAGAGGACATGATGATACGATAACGAACGAGTGTCAGATTTTTTGGGAGGTTGTGAGAGAAGAAAAAGAGGAAGGTTGAGGACTTCATGGTTGAGGGACATAATTGAGTGATGAGAAATTTGTATTATTTTTCGAGTTAAACTCTTAAGATAGTGACAACACATAGGGCGATTAGAATAAATGTATGTCATTATTATTGAATGTTGTATGTAGTTTCCGAAAAGTGAGGAAAGCGAACAATTAGTTTCGAAAAAGTGTAATTAAAATGGCGACGTTGAGTGAAATTGGTATATGCAGTCTGTAAAGAATTATAGGGAATCCCACACCATTACGAAGAAAACCCGGAATTCGAAGTGAATGGTTCTTACATATTATTTGTTCCTGCCCATTTTTGTAATTGAAAAGGAATATGGGTTGAGGTTGGATCAATTATTAAATGAAAACAATTTGCTTGTTAGATACCAGATTTGATTATTGGTTTATTGGTCCTTCATGACACTTGCCTTATTGATTCCCCTATTTATAAACTCTATATAAATTTATGTAATAAAATTCTCTAATTCATTATCAAGAAAAGCTGAAATCAAATGAGAAATTACCAGCAAGAATATTTGTGGTGTATTAGCCTAGCAGTGTAATATAAGCTTTTCATCTTTCGATTTTGACTTCTGTTCTAACAGCATACGTATATAGTTAATGGTATTGTATTGACTTTGAATGTACCTCGTAGTACATCGTATTCAATAACGAGATTTTCCCTGTACTGCAGAAAGCTTTATTTATATTGGACAACGATCCATTATTCCTCTAAACACACAGGTAAACCGCGGTTTTAAAGGTAATAACCATTCATTATTAAATTATAAAAAATAATTTAAGAACTATTCGTTTTAGGATAACACTTCATTTTATCGACTTACGTTCATTATTTTGGGTTTATGAAACATAAAAGAATGCAACCAATTTTTAACACATTTTTCGGCGGAGCACCAATTTTTTTCTCAGTCTATCGGTCGGCGACCGCCGGGGTATGTGGGGACTAAGATCGTTGCCAGCGCCCTTCGCGGCGTCATGCGGACACACGCGGGACAGACGGGTGGGACAGGCGGGCGGGACAAACGCGCTCGTAAAAAGATGGCTCTCCCGAAGCGCTTTTTGTAGACCGGGGAATTGCGGTCGAAAGAACGAGAAAGTTTCGCGCTGTGAATATGTTGTCAAATGGATCGTTGTGAAACAAAAGCGCCACGTTGAACGATTTTAAAAGTCTTCCCTAAAAGGACTTGATGTTGACTGTTCTCTGTCGTTGGGTTTGAATGAAATTTACAGGCAGAACTGAGCTATGTGTTGGAGTTCTCGAATGAAATCAATGAAGGAAATTATGATGTGGAGCAAAGAAATATTATAATTTTAATAGGGCTGTGGCAAGATATTTGATTTTTTTTCACAAATGATAAGTCATTCGTGAAAGATGTTTTAACTAGTCACATTTTATATGTCATTGTTGAGAGAAGTTGGTTTGGAATTTCCAATGAACTTGAATTCGACATTTAATATTGACAAGAAACCATTTGTAGGCTTAGGATAACCCCAGAATCATCATCATCATCATTATCATCATCATATTATTGGAGATCAGATAATTGGAAGGTATAGTATTTTACAGTAGCGAGTTTACCTCCAAATAGGGGTAGTGAGCAAATCTCTAATGATGCCGAAAGATGTAATTGCAAAGAGGAAAATGAGAATGAGTGTCTTGTCATCAATCATAAAGGTAAAGATGGTGGGAATTCCAAAATTGAAGGCTTGAGAAATGGGATGGTAGCTTAAAATACAGAGACAATCGGTAACGTTTACCACAAATTCTATATGGTTGGTTCGGTCTCGAGTCATTTTTTAGTAAAAAAATTACCTGGTCGGAACTTCCGTCACGAATCAACGTTAGAGTTTTAATGACTGATAATTCGCAGTTGCAGTTTACTTTTTTATTTTACTTTACTATTTGCGCTACTCGAAAAGCACAGACCAATACATAATTATATACACTTAATCCACATTCCATAAATATTCACCACTGTGGTAAGTACTTGATATTTATTTCATTACTTTCAACGTTTCGGTATTATTTTGGAACTACCTCAAGACTAAGTGCAGCAGCACAACACACCTGATTATGCACACCACAATCATTAAAATTTGCGTTTACCATGACTTATGAGAATTTAAAAATTATTATTTAAAGGTGTCATTAATAAGCGTTCATTAAACACATCAGCGAGTAATCAATGCACAGTGATGAAGTGCAAACAGCAGATTTTCGCACAGTAGTTTGCTTTAAAATGGTGCTCTAAATACGTTATTTTAGAATAGCTATAATATTTTGTAAGAATTACTAAATGTACACTTCTATTATAATGATGATTAAACAATAATTTTAATTATTTAATTATGTGAGCTGGTTTACAAACATTTCTATCGTTAATTTTAAATATACGAATACATTGACGGAAAGCCAAACAGTCATGTGAGACGTGTCATTACTTTGTCAGATATCCAGAAAGGTTGGAGAAATACAAAAGCAAGTATCATACGTCTGCGATTGCCAAATTTTCTTGGAAACTAAAGTTACAGTTCACGAAAATCGATGTCAGTGATACTTTCCACACCTAAAGGTGAAAATGATGTGATCAACAAAGGTGAAACAATCGTGATGGACACTTGCCGCCACTGAGACGACTAAAGCAGGTGCGCCGGACTTAGAGAACATCACGCGTCTTTACATAGTGTAACTGGAGTTACAACATGCTGTGATAGTGTGGGGAAAAATTATGGTTTGGTTGAAATACTTCTTTGCATTAAAAATATGTAGAACATTAAAGAACACTGATAAAATAAAAACTATTTTGTGAAAAAGCAAAATATGTAAAATATGTAATGTGGTACTAAATGTAAAAATATGCAATGAGAAAATTGGATATTGTGTTAGTATGGTGACGATTCGCCAAGATTACAGTTTTGAGAACGGTAACTAGAAAGACAAAATATACGTAATTACATAAAAATCCGGTCTCTACTAACGTGTATTATTGAGTTAAATAAATTCCTATTTTTTTCTCCTTGCAGTAATTTTCATACAAGTTTTCATTGATTTGCATAATGATTAGTAAGGCTATTGGCTTGGAATCTACGGGCCTGTAGTAGCAACAATGCTGATAGCCATACTCGCCAGCTGCATTTTTTCTGCTTCAAGATCCCATTTTCCTTACACTCGATAGCAGCATTTTTGCAACTACAGGTTACTAGTCTTATAATTTTGTTTCAATTCTATTTGCATTAAATGATTCACAGATTGGTAATGAAGTATGTAGCATTTGGAACCCTTTTATTTATTATTCTGCAAATAACTCATCAATTCTCGCCCTAAAAAATGTTTGGATAAGAGTAATCATCATACTATCCAACAGCAATGCCAAATGGAATGTTGCCAAAGGAAGAAAGGAAATAAACATGGAGGAACATCTCCGTAAAATTCTTCAAGCCATTTATATCTCTGATTCTTTTTTCGATCATACAAAAAAACAAAAACTTACAAGATTCGGCACATCTGTGGATTGATGGCCAAGTATTATATTGAGATACTATAAGAAGTATTTATTGATACAATAAACGAGGTTTCATTGCCTTTCTTTCTTTCTTTCTTTCTCTCTTTATTTATTTCTTCAATACTACTATTCTTAAACCATGTGATTAAAGGTTGACATTACTAAATTCACATCTGAGACAATGGCACTAGAAATATAGCAAGCTGTTTATCACTGGTCGTTACAAGCATTGCACGGTTGTAATAGTTTATGCTACACATGCTACAAATTCTATACATGCTTATATGCACAAAATGTTTACATAAGGATTCATATTTCTGCCAGTTACTTTAATAATAATGACTTATAATTTATTATCTTCCGGTAAGTAGCGTCTCGTAAGGTGTTAATTGAACATTAACACAATTATGTGTTGTTATTTGGTAGGTCTAGTAAACGAATAAAGTCAGGTTTACAATAAACATTGAATATTGCAGCACGTAGATTATTTCATATTGTGTTGGTATTTACAAAGAAGTAAAAATGTAACATATAAGTCCTTAGAGGAATAATTTTTAATACTTCAAGTATAAAACTTTTACAATGAGAAAAACGTGCCATTTTATTATGAACTGTTCATTTCAGATTCAAATTCTGTAAAGCGAGAACATTGTTTAGATACCTAATTATAAAAATGTTTATTAAAAGAAATCATTGGAAAAGTATTTCAGTGAATTCTTTCTGAACAGACACCGCTTTATAGCGGACATATTACTAGGTGCATGGTGTAAACGTTTCTTTAATCAGAACATCTCAATTGCGGGAACCTTAACTTTCATAATTTTATTTTATTTTTCCCAAGATATGAAATTTTCAAGAAAGGAATTGAATGAGACATTTATGATTATTCCAGGCAATTCGTTTTTGGTCTTTGTGTCTTTTGAAACTGAGCTCTCGTGAGTAAAGCACTGGAGTTCAAGTGGACAGAAACCTGTAAAATTGCGATTCTTATAAAGAATGAAATTGTTTATTTGATATTCTGAGATTTAATTGCAGTTGACCCCTTTTATTGACAATCGCTTAGCAATATTAAAATAATCATAATCATAGTTCCGGGCCTACGTAATGCAACACACATTTTGTACATGACCGTAGAAAATGTAAAAACTTGTCAATGTCCAGTTAGAATTACTTTACAACTCATCAAAATATGCCACTTCAACACATTCTGACTCAAGCATGATTACCGAATTAAGAACTATCGTACCATTCCCTGTCCCCAATTCAGGAAGACCATTCTACCATCACTCAAGCGAATCGTAATACGGACGCTGTGTAGTGCTTAGTTTATTCGCGTACGAGGACGAAGCATACCTACACCCAACAAACGGGCTGTTGCACGCAGGCAATGGCGGATCCCATTATTCGCTTGATACAGGTTCCTCGTACGCACGTGAAACTTTGGTGGTGCCTGAGCCTCCTCTCCCTACTACGCCGCCTCCGTTCTGCCTACCCCCCCCCACCGTCCCCCGCCGCCTCTAACAACGTCTGCAGTCGATTCTACCACCCCAAACAACCCAGCCACCCCGACAATCCTCGCCATATCAATTCAGTTCAATGATGCATATTTTCCGAGGCGAGGCTCAGACCACGAGGTCTACTCTTCCACCTGACCACACAAACCCCGCTACACTGGCAGAGATGGCACCGTCTGGCGGAGAAGGGAGGTATCACTCGGGCTCCCTCCGAAGGAAGGAGTTTCTTACTACCTAACTACCTTACCTACCTTACTACCGTAAAAATCCCCGGCTTCGATGGGGCTTGCACCGCAAACCTACAAACAGGCGTATAACAGGCGTTCCTTACGCTAACCGTTACACCACAGACGTGAATACACGTATTCACCACCCCAGCCTCCCCAACCACCTCAATCACCCCACCATCCACTCCTACCCGCTCAGCCACTTCACACACAGTCTTCCTTGGCCACCCCAGACACGTCATCCATCTTAGCCACCATAGGAACCCTAGTCTCAAAACAGCTGGTCCACCGGGAATACCTCGGTCTCCCCGATCCTCCCGGTTCCCCTATCTTCCCGGTTCCCCGATCCTCTCGGTTCCCCGATCTTCCCGGTTCCCCTAACTTCCCGGTTCCCGATCCTCCCGGTTCCCGATCCTCCCGGTTCCCGATCCTCCCGGTTCCCGATCCTCTCGGTTCCCCGATCCTCCCGGTTCCCCGATCCTCCCGGTTCCCCGATCCTCCCGGTTCCCCGATCCTCCCGGTTCCCCTATCTTCCCGGTTCCCCGATCCTCCCGGTTCCCCGATCCTCCCGGTTCCCCGATCCTCCCGGTTCCCCGATCCTCCCGGTTCCCCGATCCTCCCGGTTCCCCGATCCTCTCGGTTCCCTGATCCTCTCGGTTCCCCAATCCACCCGGTTCCCTAATCCTCCAGGTTCCCCGATTCTCCAGGTTCCCCAGTCCCACCAGATCCACCAGACCCCCGGGTCCCATCGTGCCGCTAGCCTCCCGGCACAAAAGCTAAATTTATATCTTTAATTTCCAGATATTTGTGAAGATCCTTTCGTAAATACTATTAGTTTGTAAATTCATACTATATCAAACCATTCATCATTATGACTGTTACAGAATTGGCAGCTTACTGTTTCCTCAGTTGCCCTGAACTATAAAATCTAAATTTCTCATACCCCAGATCGTTTCCACACCTAAATTGCGTTTGACAGAAAATGAAAGAGAAAGTGCATGAGATAGCAGTGGGAATTAGTAATACCTTAAGAAGAAATGACGGACAGATGGATAAGAGAGACGAAGGAATGAAGCAAGGAAGGAAGGGATGGAGGTAGAGAGAGCACGTAAAAGAAAGTAAGAGAGGAAAGAGGAAATAAGATTAAACTTTAAGAAAAGAAAGTCATAATTTTTAGAAGGGAAGGAGAGTGTAAAGAAACAATCAAACAAGGGGGACTGTTAAAAACAATGAAACAGAAGATCAGCTCGAAAGTGAAATCAGCGAGTAAGAGCCATTCATATCCTTTCCTCTCGTGTGAGCTCTCTGCTCCGCGAGATAGCTATTTCTCCATTAGCCAGCTGCAGGGACTCTTCCTCAAGCCCCTCTTCTGGTCGAGCTTCCTCCGCTTGCCCGAATCTCAGTTCTCCGCCCTGTACTAACTCTCGCCCGTAATCCCCCGGCGCCCGCGCCCGCCGCACGCATTGCCCCCCGGTGCGAAAAACGCTGTAAAACTCGACTCGGGAGGCGTCTCCGGCGCCATCGCAGCCCCCCGGCCCCCGCCCCCGCCCCCCCCCTCGGCGCACTCTCGCACGCCCACGCCCGCCTCCGCCCACGTCCCGCCTCCGCCCACGTCTCCACTCAGAGCTTATAGCACATCTTCAGCTAGTTGCCTCCATCACCGCTTTCCATTGGAGCCACCTGCGTCACTTCCGCTCTCCGACTCTGCCACCTCCTCCGCCACTGCCCTTGCCTCTGCCCCTGCCGTCTCTCCCCCCCCCCCCCCGCCGCGCCGCAAATTAAAGACCTCAGTGTCCTCCGCGATGAACGTGGCTTAAGAGCCATCAGCTTTTTTACGACGCGCGCAATTCGTCAGATACGCTCCAGCCAACTTTTTTAGGGAGAAGACTAGAGATAAATATTACAGGGTGCAGGGAGAGTCAACAGGATACGGCACACAAGCGCTCGCAACTACGTTCACCGATGATTAATTGCGAGTCCGTAGATAACATTTCACGCGAAATGCGTGTTATTAATTATATTGCATGGTGTGTCCCTTATTGTGATACATTTAGCCTCTCGTAAAACCTTGTGGAGAAGAATGCGATATGTATTCGAGACTCACAAACTTCAGTATCTTAATCATTCAAACAGTGGATGTTCTGCAAGAGACTGTCCTGTTTAGATCTACTCGAAGAAAATTATGTTCTGTGCAATTCTTTAAATTATTTTCAAATTATTTTGAGATGCTTGATAGATAGCCAGAATTGATTTCTTATCCGTGAAAGCAGTGAATTCTTTTTCTAAATTATTTAATATATATTTTAAATGCACTTAAATGAACTTATATTTCTTCTCAAATCCGACTAAATATACAGTCAATTCGAGTTAAGAGGTTAAAGAAATTATAAGAATTCAATTGAATATCATTTCTAAAATGAAAATGAAAGTTATGTAATTTAGTTTTAACTTGCATGTGTAATATTCCATGATTCCCCAAGAATAAGGCACAAGTCAAAGAATAAATAGAAAATGCATAACATTAACATGAACTGTAAAAACAGATGAAGGCGATGTCGCGTAGCGATAGTTTTTGAGAAGTAAACGGAAAACGCGACAAATTCACAATTGGGACAAGATAGGGCAGTAGCGTTCATGTAGCGAAGTCGTTTGCAAGTTATTTGAAGGAAATCGCATCACGCGTTCGAAAGATATGAACATTTTTGTATAGTATAAATTCCAGCTTGTAAACAGACATGATAGCCATTGTTGTGCTTTAAGGTTCAGTAAATCAAAAGGTGTTTGTGGCGAAAATTAAGAGAACGCGTGAAGCAATACAAACAAAACTTTAAGAACCAACAGAATAAATCATTTAGAAAATTATGGTAACAGTCGCAACGTTGGGAAACTTGAGGGCTACGCCAGAACAGAAAATGTGAACTAAATTAAATGATGTAATATTTTGTAGGAGAAGCAACAGCGATCGTGTGATGTTAAAAGAATAAAAGAGCTGACGATCCGGACACAACAATGACGAGGAGAGCGCGGTCGAAATAGCTTGAATACGGATGCATGTTGAAACGCTCCGCAAAAAATTTTTATTTTAATAGAAAATTGCGTTCAGTTTGTGAATAGAGTGAAATATATCGTGTTTAGTAACTGTCGAGTTAATGGAAAGATAAAACGTGGAAGAGATATTTATATATATTCACGAAAACAGTGTTCGCGGAACACTGTCGCCATATTGTCGGTCGCAGTTAACAGAAACTAGTATAGTAATTAGTGAGTAGTTTTAATCAGGGATATTCTTCATTTAAAGTAAATTTGTCGTTAACAAACGTGTGTGGAAATGGATGGACGCTGGGAGATGAATTAATGGATGCTACATGTATACTACGGAGGTGACATGGAACAATGGCGTTACGCGGATGGCCGATTTCTACGAAAGGAAAGTGCAATAACTTTGCGTAATTTAATAGTTCACATAAATGGGAAGAAAGAACAGATTAGATTTTAATGTACAAGACCAAGTTTTGCGGAAATAATAATAGGCTATATTCAGACAGAATAGGGATGCGCATTCAAGTGTGAATGATTTGTTTTGTTTTTTGTCGATTGTGTAAATAGTAAGTGTGAATGTGATTTTATGTATTTCAGGTATTGTGTTTTGTTGTTTATTGTATTGCATTTGTGTATGTTTTTGTTGTTATGTCTCCAGCGGAGTGTGGAGAGAGTGAAAACCAGAAAAGAATAAATAATGCCGGACGTATTTGGTTCGACAGTAAGCCATATGATATGATTTCGTGATTTTGTATTAAACAGTGACCTACGCCCAAGTGTCCTAGTATCTCGTTAGGCTCCTGTACAGGCCAACCACAGCCTCACGCTCAATAGTTTTATAACATTGAAGGAGTAGCTAAGTAACGGGCACAGTTTTAGATAAAGGAGGCAAAAGTTAGCAGGGCATAAATTTGTATAGATTTTATATAGAGTAGAGAGATTCAAGGTATAGTCGTTTTATTTCATATTGTCACCGCAACGTGGTGCGGTTACATACAGATTTGGGATAAGTAGGCAGGACGTTCCATTACACATGACATTTGCAACACAAAACAAATACAATATAATACATATATATTATAATAATGCTATATTAATATAATAAATGTGGTGAAATCGTGACGATAATTACCATTCTTAGTATGAAGGGTAATTTAGACGAAAGGTCATCGTGTAGCAAGATTATTGCTACGAGTGTATGGGTTGAAATAATGCCATTAAATTGTGGGGACAAGTCGTAAGTTGAACTGGAGAGGACATGATTATGTTGACGTTTTTCGTAAACAGGAAATAGAGCATCACGTTTGCAGCTTCCATCATCGTAAATATTAGTAGTATGGTCTTGAACAGACTTTCACATAAACTGAAAGTTCTACTCTCTAACGTGTGATGGGGCGGGTACGCAAGGATATTTAGGAACAGTTTTCTTTAACTAGGTGTATTTATGGGCAGGTTTTTTGGCAAAAGTCATAATGATAGCAATGTATGGCCCAACGTTTCGTCGTTTTGGTATGCCTTATTTCCATTAAATATTTTAACTTACGAGAGATATCCGGAAAGTTAAGTTACAAGGAGCGTGGCTCTCGCAGATTTTTTCACAGTTGGTACCACTGTGTATGGGAAAGCTATATAAAGCCAACGAATCGTAAGGAACCAAGAGAAGATTGGTAGAGGTGGCTCAAGGGAACAATTGATGTCACTATGTGTCTCTGACCGGGAGAGGCTCGTAGGGTTAGTCTCGATAGGGATAGAATTTTCGATATTAGCTAGATGGCTGGGACTTGGGGAAACCCCTATCCCTAAGCCGACATGCAGTTCTGCGTCTGATCTCACCATCGGAAGATCTACGCTACCATTCCAATAAAAAAACATGCACTGTAGGAACGGGACTAATGACCTTAGCGGAAATGACGCGCCCGGAAACACTAATCAATGAATCGCTCAAAGAAATTAAGAGAACGTGAAACGGGAGAGGGGCTCATTGGGTCCAAAAGATGTAATTCGAGTCGTATTTAAGTGGATTACAAATAAACGTTATTAGCGTCCCGACCCTCGTTGTGACGGACCGCCCTCATTGCGTCTCCAGCGATGCTCGACGTGTGCGCTGTGATACACTATCTGAATGCTATTTATTTATTTATTTTACGTCAAAAAAACTGTTAAAAACTGCGTATGACGTGCTATGGGGAAAAGTGAATTGTGTGCACATTTTCAAAATTCTGTGATCCCTACACTAAGTCATATACTACTTAACTTTTGAATTTTGAAAGGGAGAAAAACTCCCATGTAGTAAAATCTATTTTCAACGATAAATAAGCAATAAATTTTGAATTTTGAAAGGGAGAACAAAAAACACTCCCATGTAATAAAATCTATTTTCAACGATAAATAAGCAATATATTTTGGCTCTTATTACTTCCTGCCGCGACAACATGGAAACGATAATTTGAATAATTGTATTTCCCACTGAATTCTAGAAGACGTGCACAGAAAATGAAGTTACATTTATGTCCAGAAGCAAAACAAGGGGCCATCTCAGCATTTGCTCAATGGATCAGGGAAACTGGACGAAAAAACCTGATCGAGATGGGCTAGAAGCATGATCGAGATGATGCTGGAAGCATGATCGCTTCTTCGATTCATCGCTAAATCGTTTCGGTGTATGGGCAGGATGTTAAGGCACGGCAACATATGCCGGGTACGGAATGTCAATGAATACGCAATTTCAAAACATGCCGCAAGACACTGAACAACTCCGACACAGACTGAGGCACTGTCTGTCTCCGTGACAATGCTCATCCGCACTCTCCTCGGGCAACACAAAGAGTTGTTGCTCTCATTCGGTTGATATGTTTTAAAACACCCTTCTCATTCCATATATGGCATCCAGGGACTATCTCGTGTTCTCTAAATTAAAGGAACATCTATTTGGAAAACACTTTTCTAATTACGGCGAAATGAAAAGTGAAGCGGAGAAGTAGCTTAAGAAGTAGGTGGGACTTTTCGGCCAAGAAATTAATGATGTGCTCGGTAGACAAAATGTATTCAAGAAAATGATGATTATGTTAAAAATTATGCAATTTCAATGCATTGTCCCCTGTAAATTTCATTCCAATAAATGCATATGTTTATGTGAAAAAACATGCAATCTAACTTTGGGGATACTTTTGATAAAATTCTATCACGAAATCATTCTAACAAGTATTTGCAACATTTTCTTCTTTACATTCATCAATTTTTCTTGACCAGCATAGAATATTGGCCAGTTATCTTTGCAATAAATAGAAATGCATTTTCTTTCCCGACGTTTTAAAAATTTTCCTCAGATGCTAAAAATTTGGCTCAATATAATTTAATCCAATAATTTTCTTGGAGGATAATGTACTCTATCGAATGTGCATAAATATTGTTGATTTGGAAATGGAACCCATGAGGTACGGTAACCTTAGACGGAAAGGAATTGGGGTTAAAAGAAAATCTATGGATAATAAATACGTTTGCCCTTCATATTATGTTCGACTCGGACGTAGCTTGACCGCAAACCAACAGAACTTGCAATATCATTTTTCGTTTGGAAAGCAGGAACTCATTTGTTTGAAAATAATATTATATATAAGAAACAAAACTTGATAAGAAAGCCAAATATTTATGCAACGCCAAAGCACCATCTCAGAACTGAATCTCAAGAGACCTGGTTGTGCTGTGAAACCTGCGACCAGCTTTTAAAGACGACGTCGTCACAACTTCACCCCCGCATCACTACCTCCTAATATTCATCCTAGATCAGTAGAAGAGCATGAATTCCTCCCTGTATGATTGTGCTTTAATCATGACGTGATAGGGGTGCTCGTATTAACTTCCATTACAAAAAAACGATTTAAAAAATAGAAAGATAGATGAAAAGACAATCGGTACAAAGAAGTGTGTACAAACATGAAGGAAAGTAAATAAACTGAGAAAATAAAGGAAACGTAAACAAGGAAATATTACTCGGAATGCTTGGGATACAAAAATCTTTCCTCCTCTTCATGATATTGCTCCACAATTACACAGATATTAAAAACAGTGCTTCATATCATTTTAAGACATATAACTGAATAATATTATGAAGAAAACATCGGAGATCAAAGAATGAATATGGTTGAAACGTCTTGGAATGTTGGGACACTTTTTAAAATTTTGAGCAGCATCATGCACGCCAAATATTAGATATGTGTAATGAGACTGTAGAAAAGTTCTATTTAATTAATATACAGAATTTACGAATCCCCCGAAACATAGTTTCATGTCGTAAAATATTCACTTTCTTACTACTTCATTTATTCTATTCATTTATTAACAGAAATGCCACGCCGCGGTTAACAAGACTCTAATCTAGGCTTTTGAGTCATCTGAAATTAGATATTAGATACCTGCAGAAATAATAAGTATCTATCTGATACCTAATTTCAGAAGGCGCAAAAGCTGAGATTGGTGGTGTGTTAAAATCGCGGCCTGACAGTTCTGTTGGACAGTTTGGAGTTTTCGGGCAAGTTCACTTCATTAGTCCCAAGTCAGTACAGGTCATTAGTCCCGTGAGTGTAGTGGATACTATAGGAGGTTTGTCCACCACTGGAGATCGTGTACAAGTCGGATTGCAGTGTTTTCTCATGCAAGTACATTCCTCATACTGAGGCGCCGCCCCAACCCAAACAAGCTGTAACTTCTCGACTGGTCCCTCAATACATTGGAGTGTATTGCATGTAGATGTGTGTATGGAAGTGGATAATAGAGAACAATGATTTGTAAGAGAAGATCATGTGTGGTCCGAAGCATGAGTGTTACGGTTCTGTTAAGGCATTTGCCGCATGAATTTTCGTCGCTGTGGAGGTCACCCTCTGTTCAGCATTTCAATTAGTACAGAAAACACTACAGGGATCCGAACGGTAGAGGTGACTCAGGGTCTCATTTGATGTCACTGCAGTGCCTCGTACCGCGAAGTCCTAGAGTTCGA
This sequence comes from Teleogryllus oceanicus, assembly GCA_964035755.1. Lineage (NCBI taxonomy): Eukaryota > Metazoa > Arthropoda > Insecta > Orthoptera > Gryllidae > Teleogryllus > Teleogryllus oceanicus. Next base: position 174,226,850 of record CAXIVR010000003.1, read on the forward strand.
GTTCCGACGGTGGCAGAATTTTCGGCACTAGCTTGGCAGAGAGGTCGATTGATTGATTGATTGATTGATTTTTTCGTGTTTCCGGGCACGTCAACTGCGTTGGTCATTAGTCCCGTTAGTGTAGTGCATGTTCTTTTCTGGGGATATGTCGGTGATCTTTCCCCGCTGGATGGCGAGATCCGGTGCCGACCTATCGTCGGCTAGTGGGGTTTCCCCCTAAGCAGGACTCTCCCACCAGCGAGGCACCGCCCCACCCGGGACAACCTCTAAGCTCCCGACCTGTCTCCCGGAATATGTGGTAGTGTAGTGCATGTTAGTGTAAGGTAAGAGGTAAGGTGTGTAAGGGGAGAAGATAGCACAAGGAAGAGGAAGGACAGATCGCGCGCGGTCCGTGGCCCGTTTGGTAGGGTACTGCTCCGGCATTCATCTGGTGTGGATCGGAGAAACCACGGGAAACTACCGATCAGAGTAGCTGGCCGCTAGAATTTTCGTCCAGAAGCGACTGAATTCGACCTAACTGAAAAGCTTGTGTCGAAAATCCTGCCGCCGTGGGGAGTGGGAACCTAGGACCTCCCGGTCAGAGGCGCTGCAGTGACATCAGTTGATGCACTGATCTACCGCTCCCGACCAGATAGGTCGAATTCAGTCGGTGACGCGAGGCGTCGAACTTTACCGGCCGGCTTCTCTGATCAGTAGTTTTCCGTGGTTTCTCCGATCAATACCAGGCGAATCCCGGAGAAGTACCATAAGAAAGCAGCGATCTGTTCTTCCTCTTCCTTGTCCTATCCTCGCCCCTTGCTTACATTAACATGCACTACCCAACCACATATTCCGGGAGACCGGTCAGAAGCTTGGAGCATGTCCCACCTGGGGCGGTGCCCTGCTGGTGGGAGATACCTGGATAGGGACACCCCACTTGCCGAATGTCGGTCGGTGGCGGATCACGCCATTCAGAGGGGGAGGAACACCGCCATCTCCCAAGGAAATCACATACACTAAACTTACGGGATTAGTGACCTTATCATTTGACGCGCTCGGAATCACTATTCCATTAATCTACTATAGGAATTCGAAGGTAGGACATGGAGCTCTAGGAAGTAGCAGTTGCAGTTTCGCCAACTACAACTCCCTGTTGCCCCAGCATGCGCTTCCCTTCCCCTTCGTAGCCATCGTCGCCGCCAGCGCTCGCCATGGCGCCTGTGTTTGTTTTGCGTCGGCCGCGTTCCGCCGGTCTCGCGCCGAGGCTTTACTGCGCCGTTAAGCGCAGATCGATGCGGGGAAGTGTCCGGTATTGACGACGCAGGGGGACGGGGGCGAACCGTGGAGCGAGGCGGCTGGCAGATACGGGGCCTCGGGAATGAGAAGACGCGGAGATGACACATTGATGTGGACGTCAATAGCAAGGATGGGGAAATGAGGGAACGAAGACAACGCGTCTCCAAGATAGAAAGCGGCTGCAAAAGTTAGGAGAAAGATGTAATGAAATAAAAGTATAGAGAAGGCCCAATACTGCAGAAAATGGAAAGGAAATGAACGGGTCGGGAGCGGGTCGGGAGCGGGTCGGGAGCGGGTCGGGAGCGGGTCGGGAGCGGGTGGGGGGGCGGGAGAGAATCGGGATAGGATATGAAATAAGAATATAAGTTATAATGTATGTTTTAAATGATATGAACAGGAACTAATTGACAGTTGTTTACAAAGTTATGTATATATTTCAGTTAAATGGATAAATACAATTTTCATGAGGAAGTCAATGTTTCTATAAATCTAAATGTTTTGGATTATCCAAAGGCATTTGTCATTGGGCATGAGTAAATGATTTTAGAAAATCTAATAATATTATATGTCAACGACGTACATGCCTGAAATATTAAAATTTAACATCTCAGAAAATACGTCTCTTAGACTAATAGTAAATGTTTGGAAATGTTTGTGTCCGATATTTTAACCTCCTTCTTTTTTGTTTCATGCAGAGATCTTTAATAGTAATAGACCTTGCTGAAGGCAGAAATTCAAAAAGGGTTCAATTGCAATTTCAACACAATACTAATCTAAATGTATCAATACAATTTAACACAGTACTTTGAAAATCAAGCGAACATTTCAATATCACCATAGACCAGATAAAGAACGGCACGAACGTAGAGAGAGGGGTATTACTGACTGTGAAATCTGTGTTTTTTAGCCACTGATCTTTTCTTTTTAGAGAAAACCATAAAGACTAGAAAAACAAGTCTAAAGATGTTGATTTTTCTTGAGTCGTCTGAGTCAATATGAAACGGAACGATAGGACTCACAAAAGGAACACTTTACTGGCAAAGATTTTGAAAAGTCAGGGATAATGAGCTAAATTAAGGTTGACTTTAATGAGAATCATTGACTTCACCTTTCGATTGATTAGTGATTTCAGGTGCGACCACCGGTAAGGCTATTAGTCCATAAGTGTAGTGCATGTTTTTTATGGCGGGAGTTGGTGATCATCCGCTCAATATCGAGATCCGGCTTCGACCTACCCACCGCTTGCTTGAGGAGCTTTCCTCAAACAAATATCTCCCACCCGCGGGGCACCTCTCAGTCATGAAATGGTGTCTATGTAAGTAAGGGATGAGGATAAGACAAGGAAGAGGAAGGAAATATCGCAAACGGTCCTTGGTCCGTTCGTTAGGGGGCTGCTCCGGCATTCACCTGATGTTGATTGGAGAAACGACGGAAAACTACCGATCAGAGCAGCCGGCCACTGGAATTATCCTGTAGACCGCCGTTGAATTTGGTCTAGCTACGAAGCTAGTGCCGAAACAACTGCCATCGTCGAGACTCGATCTCTAGGACCTTCCGAACAGAAGCACTGCATTGAGATCAACTGCTCCCTTGAGCCACGTAAGTCTGTTTAATCTTTCGAAGTAGCCCTACAAAATACAATGTATTTCTAAGTTCATTACTGTGGCACTTTGACTATCCATAAACAGTCAAATGACAGTTACAGAACAAATTATGCGACTCAATTTCATTATTTTTAATTGTTGGATAGATAACAGCTTGGAAATGATATGGGTAACACATACTAGTCGGTGAAACATCTGGTAAATTCCCGATCCCACCAATTATTAATCATATCCAAAACACCTGAACAGTACCCGATATCAAAATGCAGTTTTCGCCTAACAATGCAAAGCCATGAGTCTATCAATACGCCGCAGTTATATTACAGTTCGTGAAATGTTTAGCTTTCGATATATTGAATTATCTTTGAATTAAAATAGAACAATAAATTTTTTATCAGCAATGGGTAGTTTATAAAATAAGGGATGCAATGATGAATCATTTGTTATTTTTTAATAGTAATTTAATATAAAATTACTATTGATTTCTGACATGCGATTTAAAAGTAAACGAACATTATAATAGACGTTTCCGTTATATTAGACATTATAATAGACGTTCCCATTATAATAAACGTTTCCTTATAATAGATCTTGTAACGGTCGTCTTTGGAGAGGGTTGGCCATCCCATCGTCAAATCTGTTACGTGGAGAAGGGAGATAGGGGGTTGACAGTGTCAGTTAGAGGCATAGCGACAGCAATTCATGATATTCTCATGGACACACGAACTAAAATCAATAAGAACTATCGAATGAGATATTTTTTCAATTGATTCGTCAGAATAGAAACTTTTCATCCATTGTTTGAAATTCTAAAACATCGATGGTCGAAAAGAACGATATAAAAAATTATAGAATGAGGAAAACAACAACAACAACAACAACAACAATAATAATAATAATAATAATAATAATAATAATAATAATAATAATATTAAAACATAATTTTCAAACTTGACAAGAATCTAATTCCATGTATAATGACCACAGGCACAATCCAGCATTTTAAAGTATTTCGAGTACAAGTGTAGGCCACTTTTGTAATAGTTTTCCTCGAAGCTTTGAAAGACATTTTAGGTTTTGTGAACACGAAAGTAATCCTCTTGGGTAACTGGTAAATGCAAAATTTCGTCAAATTTTCCTGTCAGAACCTTTTTTCCTTAATTTATTTACTGCCTGTATGACTATATACATATATATATATATATATATATATATATATATATATATATATATATATATATATATATATCTTCAAGGGTTTCAAAATTTACATTTAATTGACTTCTATCAGATTTGATCTCTCACACTTTCAAAGTTACTAATAGTTAGGGCAAAAAAATGCTATAAATTGGATCAACTGGAACTGAAAGAATGGGATTAGTTATTTAAAGATAATGTATTTATAGAATATTGTTAAATTTGGGGAAAGATTGTTACTGGTAAGTGTACGATGTAGTACCGGGAGCGGTGGCTCAGGGCATCAACTGATGTCACTGCAGCGCCTCTGACCGGGTGGTCCTACGTTCCAGTCCTGACGGCGGCAGGATGTTCGACACTAGCTTTTCAGCTAGGTCGAATTCAGACGCTGCCTGGAGGAGAATTCTAGCGGCCGGCTGCTCTGATCGGTAGTTTTCCGTGGTTTCTCCAATCAACACCAGGCGAATGCCGAAGAAGTACCCTACCAAACGGGCCACGGACTGCGCGCGATCTGTCCTTCCTCTTCCTCGTCCTATCCTCTCCTCTTACACACACTAACATCCACTACACTAACACATTCCGGGAGACCGGTCGGGAGCTTATAGCTTGTCCCGGCTGGGGCGGTACCCCGCTGGTGGGAGAGTCCTGGTTAGGGGGAAACCCCGCCAGCCGACGGTAGGTCGGCGCCGGATCTCGCCATCCAGCGGGGGAAGATCATCGACATCTCCCTAAAAAAGAACATGCACTACACTAACGGGACTAATGACCGAAGCAGTTGCCGCGCCCGGAAACACAAAAAAGCAATCAATCAATCAATCAATCAATGTACGATGTAGTGAGTAATAGGGAAGCGATATCCATGTCGATGCTTTATAAACATCTATGTGTTCGAAGAAATATCGATGTTTTAAAAGCCGGTATATTGAAGCTATGTTTTTTAATATCGTTGTTTTTAGGTTTTTCATATTTTCTTTATGAATGAAAAATTCCCATAGCCAGAATATTATAAAAGTTAAAAAATTAAATAATAACTGATCCTACCATTGTAAGTTTGTGTGTTCGAAACGAATGCTGTTTGTACTAACTCCATCGAGAGTCCTCGTATCTGATTATTTTTTAACGTTGTTTTGTGTTAAATGTTAATTAGTCAACATCGCCACGGTCAAATTATATTTTTTCTACTCCCATTCTTTCATTTGATGGCTCCAAATCATTGCATAATGATACGATACAGATTTCATTATGATACAGGTTCTTGACCAATCACAGAGAAGCTTCCAAGCCAAATATTGAGACTACATTAATCTTTGAGAATCGTTCAGGTAAATGTTTGGTTCGATTGTGTGCATTAAAATTGCATTTAATGTTATATTATGTTTATCAGTTTTAATTTATTTTAGTATCAGTTATTTTTATGTAGAATATTATATAAAATAAATTGGTTCGTAATTTCACTTTGATTCTATTTGACTAGCAGTGGGGTAGAAGGAATATTTGACTGACGTTAAGATAACACAAGTTATTGTGTGTTATATTTTGCTGCCGTGTATTTGTTCTTCAAAACCGGCAAATTCTTTAGTCTAGCGAATCAGAGGAGGAGTTGGCACCTTTAAAAATAAGAGAAAAAGTGAAAATAGTGAATTATTGTAAGAGCAACTTTTGTATTCTCTCGCACTGGTGAACCAAGGCCACCTGCGGCAGGTAGGGTAGCTGTCCGCTATGTGGCCTTGGCTGAATCCTGCACGTCAACTGCCACGAAACGATTCAATGTAAACGTTTAACTTATAAATGTCGTATAAAAAGTACCGTATAAAACTCCATGTAATGGATACACTCGTGTGAAATTTTTCGATACTCCCTCGTAATGTAATATCACACTCCTGTACTAATACCCATCATTATCATCGTTTCATAATATACTATTGTTGTTAATTTATTGCCAAATTTAATATTAGACATTACTAATCACCTTTGAAACATCGATGTTTCTAAACGTCAGTTTTTGGTCGATGTATTTTTATCACCGATGGTTTAATTTTAATTTTCGACGTTTAGTAAAATCGATGTTTTGTTATCGATGTCGAATGACTAGTGTGTGAGAGTAAGGAAAACGTATAATTTATGGAAAAACGTGATGTGCAAATTCAAGATCTGTTCATTTATGTTATTTTCATTATTGTGACCTAATAACACGCCAAGGTACCTAAGATTGCTTAAACTCACCGAAATATATAAGCAAAAAACAGTCAATGGTTAATTCAACATGCATTTGTAGGATCAACATATCAACTTGTTATGTACGATGTGAATGGGAGATATTTTTCATTTATTTTCACAGCAAATAATTTATGCAGTAAATTATAAATATTTCTCGAAGCTTTTTAACAGCCAATTTATACTATGTTCAACTAAATTACAAATGGCAGAAGTTAATGAATTTATGTTATTTTTCTGCCATCGCAATACTACGATATTTCCGATTTAAACTGAAATTTTTCATCAACAATATAACTGCCGAATATTTTCATAACCTGAAATAAAATATTTATAAGCTTCTGAATTAAAAGAGGAATCAGTAATCAAATTATTTAGAGAGGACATTTTGGTACCATTTTAAATAAACCAGGTCATTGCTTCATATCCGTAAATATCTGTTGAATTGTTTTCCATTAGCATTGATAATTCAAGGTATAGGAATTGGAGTGGGGTAAATGCATTTGAAATTTAAAATAAAATTTAACACAATGGCGGTTTCAAAAATGCAAATGTTACGTAGAAAGTATTCTGTCAAAGAAACTGTTGAAAGTATATGTAATTTATAACAAAATTCAGGTAACATATATGAAGAAGAGGTTCATATTATATAATCTGTTATTCCTTTAAACCCAAACTCAACACTATAGAAAGGTGAGATGGAAAAATAGACATGAAAAGTTAGGTGAGTAGTGGGTAAGGTGAATTGTAGGTAAAGTAACTGGGTAGGTGAGGTGGAGATTGAGTCAGTTGTGTAATGGATAAAGTCTAGTAAGGTGAGTAGTGGGTAAGGTCAGTAGGTTACACAAACATATTTTAAAATAAAAAAAATGATATCTAAAAGTAAATGACTACAACTGATGAGTCCCTATGTTATGAATGTTTAATATTAATCTTGATACATTTACAGATGTTCAAGCTGGACGTTTTTATTGACCAATTGTATAGAAGACTAGTGGCTTGCAACAGCAAAAGTACTGTTGAACAAATCTTCACGAAATGGTTCTTGAAAAAGTAACACCCTCACTGCCCAAGAATGACAAGGACAAATTTACTCTCGTAAAATCTTCATCCGCTTGTGCGGGTGGCAGATTCCTGTCATTACTGAATAATGGCACATATTTTACATTTGGCAAGGAGGGAAATGTTGGAAGCCTACGCATTCCGTATTTACTCACAGCTATAACAGATAGCAATCGTTTTGTTTTCCCGCTTTTTCTTTCATATCAGTTCGCTTTTTAAGTTTGCAAACAAACAGAAGTACGAACTCACTTCAAGCTTTTCAGGGTAAATGAAACTAATTATTCCAGTAATTTCTGCTAGTATTTCACGTGCGATTAGAAAATAATTATCTTTTAACACCAAAAAATCTATTGTAGGACTCATTATTTGTTTTATTTGCTACACGGGATGCACCACCTAAGTAGGCCACATGATATATCTTGAAAACGGTTTGAGATATCGAGATGCTACTTGCGCTATGTTGTTGCAGATGAAGGGGTAAACAACATATTTCGTTTTGTTCTTTGTACCATATGTAATTTTAGAGATATTGACAAAACTCAAAATTTAAAAATAGAAATATATATATATATTTCTACATCATTCTAAAGTTCTTTAAAAATGAAATGAATTGATATAAATATTGTTAATATTCGAAAAGTATTTTTTGTAGAAATAGTGCAATTTGAACTTGATAAACGCCATGCTGCAATGCGCAAGGTCAGCCAACCTTGCTGACATCATATACGCGAGTCGACGTAGTTTGTCGGAAAACGACGCAAGGAGATGAAGTACAACACTGCCATAAATATTTTAACAAAAACAATATTCACGTGTATCCTAGGCCAGGCGGAAAAAACTCACGTCACCATAATCCACACATTTTGAACAACAGTTGTCGTCTTAACGTTTTCTTAAGAAAGCTCGTTAAGAAGATATAGGAATTTATTTTCTTGTATCTTGCTTTATTACAATTGTAACCGATTGTTCTCCGGTCTTCATTCATAAATACATTTAATAACTTGGAATATGAACTGCTAGCTATGAAGAGTCTTCGCAAGGTCACGGGTCGTAGCATTCACTTCAAGACCTTTTTCTGTATCAAGGAAATTATGCTACTGAAAGCACAGAAGCGTAGTGCTACTCTCGCGCTGGTGTGCAATTACGTGAATGGAGGTCACAAAGAACATGCAAAAACTTGTTCAACATGTTTTAAAATGGTAATATGCAAGAAAGTTGTATTGAAATGTCCAGTGTAAGAAGAAATCAACACGTTTTCAATTGGTAGATGAAAATATGTTTTCATTTGACCAAAAAGCACTATTTCTTTTCTGTTCAAAATATTCAATATACAGGATGAGTCACGTAACTTGAGCACCACCTCCTTCACTTTTCGAACGGTGGAAATTATTGCAATGCAATATTCAGTGAACTGCATGAGGGAATAGAGCTAATTGATGTAGGTATTCATTTCTATTTTATCACTTCTCTTTTACTAGATTGAAGTAATTTTGGGTGTTTATGTGTCACATGAAATAAAGACAGAAATAAAAAGAACAGTTAATTCAGTAACAAAAAAATGTATTAATTCCTTATAGATTATCGTTTATATTAATTTATTCCCATATAATCTAAAATACGTTTTTTTTAAATATTTAGAATACTATGACTTTTACATTGACTTTCGTGGTATCATTTTGTTCGACATTCTTTTCGGACATTGTATCGCCGTGTTTCGGTACGTAAAGAGAATGTGAATTAGGTCGTTGATAAAGTGGCCATGAATACATTTCTTTATCCTTCAATTTCCTGTAGTTAGTTACTTATAAAATGTTGTAATTTTGCCTGCAATAGCGTACATCGTTTCAGTGTCCCAAAAAGTTAAAGCCGGCGTTGAAAAGTTTAAAATGTGTGCTTTATTTTTCATTTCTACTGAAAATGCATGAAGTGGACTTGTCACGTTTTGAATATTTGCTCCTCAATTCTGAGTGTGCTTTATAAAAATTGCGATTTCAAATAAAATAATTTACTGTCGACAAAACCGTTATGACATAAAATGTTTGCAATAATATTCCCAATATAAGATTTTTCCCGCCTGGTCGGCAGCACCGGATATGCAGTACAACTGTTCTTTCTATATCGAGATTATCAAAAATAGTGATATGCTATATAACACGTTAATATCAAATATTTAAATCAGGAGAGGTGGCTCGGGGCATCAAATGATATCAATACAGTACCTCTGACCGGGAGGTCCCTAGCTTCGTGTCCCAAAGGTGATAGGATTTTCGACACAAACCAGATAGCTAGGTCGAGTCCTGTCGCTTTCTGGAGGAGAATTCTAGAGGTCGGCTGGTGTGATGCGTAGTTTTCGGGCGTGTCTCCGATAAACCGGAGCAGTACCTCACCAAACGGGTCACGGACCGCGCACAATCTTTCCTTCTCATTCCTTCCCCTATCCTTGGCCCGCTAGTGGGATCTACCTGGTTGAAAAAACCCTCTAGCCGACGGTCGATTGGCGCCGGATCTCGCCATTCAGTGGAGCAAGATCACTACCACCGTTTAAGCATTCACTACACTTACGGGACTAATGACCTTAGTATAACTCGGAATAACAATCAATCAATCATGGCGGCGGCCCCTTTCTCGAAGCCTTGGTTTTGAATGACCTCCACAGTGTGCAAAGCAGGGACACACTCAATATGACAATTCAGTCGGAACCCTCAACACGAGAGTAGGTGGAATACACAACAAAATATTTGCATTTTTATTCCAAATCGAAACTGTTTCATTATTTCTGGATTTTCTCGAGATTATTGGTATTTAACAAACCCATAGAAAATTCTCACACAACCGGAGGACGCGTAATATTCTTTCAATTTATGTGCCAATGCGAAATTCATAATATACGAGGGCTCATAGAGAAAAAAATTATATCAATGTTTCATTAAAATTTATATTCCATTTTTTCAGTGTTTGTTTCACATTGCGTAACGTAAAGAAGAGAAATCATGTAAAAAAATAAAACCTTAATTTTATCCCCAACTAAAATGAGAAAAGAACAATGGAGGTTTAAGGACACATTGCAGTAAATAGCTCACATAAACTATTTTAGATAATACACAATCCTCGCGTGTATCTTCAAACGGAGAAAACTTAGCACTTTTTTCTGTGCAGTTAAAGAATCGGGTTAATTCTCTCATTTAAAGTTCTCGTTTTCAACGATTCAGTTGCGACTTGATTTCAAAAGTAACCCATCGTCCTTACTGGAATCTCAGATTCAGCGAGAGCAATAAACCAATACAGGCAGTTTAACTGATACACGCAGGTTTTAAACCGGCTCTCTGCAGGCACACATTGGCTTGCGTTTCTTTCAGATCGCGATACAGCAGCTGGGAGCGCCATTGTTTTTCTGTTTTCACGCACCAGTCTTCGAAAGCAATAAATGGTTAATGGTGGCAATGAAATGATGCCTACTATACCAAACGTCGTTAGAAGACTTCCTCACGACTTTAAGTGATATTATTGGCCATTTCTCAGTTGGATGTGCCCATTGGATGTTTCTCACCTGACGATCTGAATTTAATCAACTGGAAGAATGACATTATTTATTTAATTACTTCAACACGCAATTGGTGACGTAGAGTTTGCTGGATCTTAAACGATACAAAGTTTAGAATGTACAATGATTATGTAGTAATACTAGCATATTTTTTATCTGTTAGTTTCACAACAAAAATTATTAGAAATGACTTTCTAGGATTTCAAAGGCAAATACAATAACATGTTTTATGTAATTGTATTAATTCTAGTATGTACTGTTCTATAAGTAAAAGTTATATAAATTGAAGGGCTTAACGCAAACAGGTGATACCTGAAAAAAAGTGAAATTATTTTAACTATTTAAAGTCTATTAATTAGTCTTCTCCAGTTCCATTTGTACCATTCCCTTACGATAGAAAATATTTCTCGCTCAAATCTAATTTTTTATTAAATTTTAATATTTTCCTTTTAAAATATTTCCATACGTTAAGAAATTTTACGATCAAACATTTTACTAGAGATTAACGTATTTTGAAAGAATTAACGCGATTATTAGCTATGGCGTAGTTTCAATAGGTGGGCAGGACAAAAAAAAGTGAGAAAAATGAACAGACGTGTACATTGGTATAAATAATGATATGACGCTTCGGATCGTCAAAGCAAGGTTATCAGTAGTAATACAGCCATCTGTGGTTTGAAAAGGATTAGTAATGTAAGTAAACATAAAATAATAAAAAGGCTTTTATGTTATAAATTCCAATATTTTCTTTTCGCTGATCCGACATTTTTCAATTTTTTTACATCATGTATGTCTCTACTTATACAATATTCCTCTTCACATAAGTAGGCAAACCTATTCATTGAACACGCCAAGAACGACGCACACAACTTCCTTTCTCATCATTCAGTTAGGAAATATTTATTTTAACACCTTTTAAAGTTCATAATATTAACAGAACTACTTTCGCACGCCGGAGTGGATGACTGAAAGATCAAGAAAATTCAAAGAAAGAGTTTATAACATTTCTGCCCATGATACATATTTACATGCTGACAAATGTGTATGACAATTAATTTTAAAGAAAGGTCACAGCACAGGATTCCTAGGTAAATATATAAGATATTAATGTGAAAACTAAACCTCTTCTCATTGACTTGTAGGATTAATTAGGATAAAAATTACAAACTTTCAGTGTGAAGAACTAATTGATTATTCTACCACTCTAAACCAACCTAAGAACAATAATATTAAACTTGCCTGTGATTGTCCAAAATGTCTCAACGTTGGATGATTGGTTGTGCTGTCACCGTGTTCAGGGATGATTATCAAAACATTATTTTGTTCGCCACTAAATCACTGATTCACTGAAAACTTGAAGAAACATTGCACAATCATTATCCACAATTTAAAATACACACGTTGGAAGTAATCACAATACACAACGCGCTTGCAACCAACCCGTATGTTGGAAGACCAATATCGTTCTGACTGCGGACTCGTACAATGCAAATGTTTGCAGCGAGCTCTAACGTCAAAAGGGTCGCACTACAGCACGATCTGCATTTTTTTGAAGGGAAACCCGGGACGCTTTGAAAGCTAGTTGCAACTGTCATTCGTTAGAAGTTCAGATAGTACCTCCTAAACGGATCTGCTTTTTGACCTGTACCAAATGTTTGCGAATTTATTCATGATAAAAAGTGAATATGAGTCAATGGTTACATGAGAAGAGAAAAGCAAAACCAACAACGCTTGATATTTTCTAAGGAATCATGAAACTACCAATATGATATGTAAAATTACGTGCTGCATTAGTAATGATTCAAAAGAGAGGTATTTTATGATAAATATATTTACAACATGTGTACATGAAACGTTCTGAATAGCTGAATGAGTATTAATTGAGTGACTAAGAGTATTTATGAAAACAATAAAAGACACAAAGCGCTATAATTCCAATCTTTTTGAACATTATTTGTTGGTTTCACAGCAAAAATCTTTTTCTTTTTCCTTACACTCACAGGCTTCAATTACATCAAGTCTACGAGTCGAATTTAATAAAATAATCCAGCATTCGGAATATCGTTTTTTTCTACGAAACATTGAATCTGTATTGCTCTTGAAGAAACTTGAACTGCTCTAGGTGCACGACAAAGTGCCACATTATAAGAAAATATCATTATGCACAAGAACAGATTTCATCTGTCTGAGCAGCTACATTCTCAACATATTTACTATATTATCGGATAATCTTGAGAACTATCCTGATTAAATTTTGAGATGTAAAAATACTATTTTAAAAACACATTTCTTCAATTTATTATAAATAGTGATTTTTGATAAGTGCCATTTTTGTGTAGCTCTGTTTACTGCAGGACTGCGACCGGAGGAGGTGGCTCAGGGTATCAACCGATGTCACTGCAGTGCCTCTGACCAAGAGGTTCTAGGATTCGAGTCCTGACTATGGCAAGATTTTCGACATTAGCTTCATTTCTAGACCGAATTCAGCCACTTTCTGGTAAAGAATTCTAGCGGCCGGCTGCTGTGATCGGTAGTTTACCGTGGTCTCTCCCATCAACAACAGGCGAATGCCGGAGCAATACCCTCAGAAACGGGCCACGAACCGCGCGTGATCTTTCCTTCCTCTTCCTTGTCGTACCTCTACCCCTTACTTACACACACACTTGTTTTTGATTGATTGATTGATTTTTTCGTGTTTCTTCGCGTGCCAATTACTTTGGTCATTAGTCCCTTTAGTGTAGTGCATGCTTTTTCTCAGGAGAGGGCGGTGATCTTCCCCGCCGGATGACGAGATCCGGCGCCGACCTACCATCGACTAGTGGGGTATCCCCCTAACCAGGACTCTCCCACCAGCGGGGCACCGCCCCAACCCGGACAAGCTCGAACCTCCAGACCGGTCTCCCGGAATATGTGGTGGTGTAGTGCCTGTTAGAGTAAGTGTGTGTGTAAAGGGAGAGGATAGGACAAGGAAGAAAAAGGAAAGATCGCGCGCGGTCCGTGGCCCGTTTGTTAGGGTACTGCTCTGGCATTCGCCTGGTGTTGATCGGAGAATCCACGGAAAACTACCGATCAGAGCAGCCGGCCGCTAGAATTCTCCTCCAGGCAGCGATTGAATTCGACCTATCTGAAAAGCTAATGTCGAAAATCCTGCCGCCGTCGGGACTCGAACCTAGAACCTCACGGTCAGAGGCGCTGCAGTGACATCAGTTGATGCACTGGACTACCGCTCCCGGTCTTACACGTGTTGAGAGCTTAGAGCTTGTCGTAGCTGGGCACACTGGTGAGAGATACTAGTTGGGAAAAAATCCCCGCCAGACGACATAGATCGGCGGCAGATTTCACCATCCACGAGGGGAAGATCACCTCCATCTCCCGCGATTAAAACATGGAGTACATTTACGGTACTAATTATCTTGGCTGTTAACGGGCCCGGATACTCTAACCAATCAATCAAAAAAAATGCAGAACTGTGGAATTTGGGCAGTAGTGGCCCGGGCGATCGAAATGTGAAATCTCCCCAGCTCGGCCCCGTGCGTCTCCTGTTTCTCTGATGTGTTTCCGCAGGATGTTGCTGATATTTTTTGTCACACAAACGTCCCGTTTTAAACGTCCCTCTTCTTCCACCTTAGTTTAGACGTAACTAAAATGGGCATTTTAAAATAAGAAATGAAGTATGCATCTACGTGCATTGATTGATTGATTGGTGTTTCCAGGTGAGTTAATTGTTAAGATCATTAATTACTTAATTTCATGCATGTTATATCTCTGAAGGTGGCGGTGTTCCTCCTCCGCTAAACTTTTAGTTTTATCGCAATAATATATCTTAATTTATTTATTATGACGTAACTAGAGGTAAATTTTGATAGAACTATAAAATACAAACACAATAGCGAAATGACGTATTTTTTATTCTTTTTTACATATTTCTTTTTCATTTAAAATATGGTCTTAAAATGATATTAACTTTTAAAAATAAAAAGAAATTTTAATTTATAATTTACTCTAAATTCACAAACATTTCGATAAGCTTTGATTATAAGACAATAAAACTAATATAAAATCGGGTAGTAAATCAATTACGATAAAAGTTATTGGTTTGCATTTTATGATTGTTTACTGTTTAGCTCTCTGATATAAATGATGTAAAATTGTAAATGAATCACCATAGCCTCAATATGAATATTAATGCACATTATTTTCCAAATTGCAAACATGAGTGTAAAAGAATTTCAAACAAAATTAAAGAATAATTTTGATGTGGTTAATGCCAATTTCACTTGTCAAACTTGTTTAATAGCCATTTCGGGATATGTAATATGGAACAAAATATATTTAGTGATAGCAAATCGAATGACACATTGCTAGCCCAACGAGGCACCTCCGACGGGTATTTTCATATTAAAAGGTTTTATTTGTGCTTTGCAAGTTCATAACCAAAATAAATTTTAAACCTATTTTAGATACCTGTCTTGCTCATTTGCAGACCTAGATATTAAAAAAATATAACATTAACATAAAAAGTAGAATTAAAAATGTGTTTAGTTTTTTGTTTCATCACAAAGGTTGAATTGTCGGCAGTAAGATATATTAAGTCGTAAGGATCCGTGTATATGCTACAAAGAGTAAAGTTGCATTGAAACCTGATATTATAAGTATCTATTATACTGATCTTTCTGATGATGATACATTCTAATTCCCTTTTGGGTTAATAAATAATTTTTTACATTATTATTATTATTATTATTATTATTATTATTATTATTATTAATAATAATATTATAAGAACATATTTTTATATTTATTTAAATCACACAATTTTATTGTTTCGTTTCAATATATATCATTTTTTTCATACGTCTCGTGTACCTGTTTGTCTCCCCTGACAGCATAGGTCAGACGATTCAAAAACAATATCCGGCTCACACAATACTTCTTACCAAATACTATCCAAAACACGTGTTTTCTAGAATTCTAGAATATCCAATATCAAAACGACTAAAAATTATATGAATTGATTTGTCTTATAGAGAGAATTAAGCTATTCTCACATCCAAAGATGGCGTAAATCCCCCAAAACAAATTTTAGTAGCTCAGAAAAAGTAAACACATAATCTATGAAAATTTCTTAGAATTTTTTAAATGGATTCGCAGAATCTGATCAGTTCTATACCAGGTGACTGAGAGATGTCCAATAAAGCCTCATTTGTCACTTGTGATAATCCAAGAACCTTGGGTTTAGTTTAAATTATAAAATTAACATCCAGGTCATTAGAATAATGACATAGTTTTCAAACTCGAAAGTCAAAGAATACACGTTGTTAGGACAACCGATCAACAAAGTTTAATCTTCCATGCTTGATATCATAACGCTGCGCAGATGGACAGGGCCCCGAACACATTATACGGAAAAAGTGTAGAGAGGGGTGTGAGAGCTATGATCTTGTGAAAGGACGCATTTGTGAAATTTTCCTTCTCATGCTCCACGGTGGCCTCGCTATTTGTGAAAATATTAACACTAATTTATTAAAGTTACTTTCAACTGAATCTGGGTTCGACATACAACATATTATTTCTTACCTGTTGCATGTGGACGTGTAATTACATACAGAATCGCGATTCGTGGAAGTTCTCTTGATTGAAACCAATTATTAGATTAATGGCAACTAATGTAAAGTATCAGCCTTTTCCAATAAAAAAATTAACATTTATTCTTATAACCTATATTACAACCTCTTTCTATCTCTTGAGAATTACTATGATCAGCCCATGATTAAACTGGCAGTAAATTTAATAATTTAGTTTTAACATAATAGAAAAGAAAACTAAAATTTCACACTCTATTGATGGACCAGAACGGGTCCAATGCGGTCAGATTCACGGATGGGCGCAGATGACTCGATAAGTAAATCCATAAACACAAAAGTAAACCACCAAATAATTAAATAAGATAATTAAATAAGGCAAATGGGAGTGAGGGTCCAAAAAGTAAATGCAGAGGCGATGGGGCGAACGGGCCGTTGTTTCATTTCAGGTGCAGAGAATGCCAAAGACAGAAAGGAGATTGCGTGAAGTTTGCGCCAGGAAATATATACATACACAATTTAGAAAAAGTTTGGTAGTTTAGCATGTACTAGTCTTCTGAGGGAGGGTTTTTTTCCCTTCAGGATTTTTTCTCAGCTGTTCCCTACCGTCTCTTTTCAGTGGCTTTGATGCGATGAAGAAACCATGTGGAATGAATATAAGAATTCGAAAGGTTGGAACGCGGTAGGATGTAAGTATTTTTATTTATTGTATTGTACGTCAAAAACAGTTAACAGTTCGTAATTCTGTGATTCCTACCCTAAGACATATACTAGTTGAATTTTGAAGATAGAAAGAAATGAGCGTATTTTTATGAGCCTAGCCACATAGTACCAAGTAATTTAATGTAGATGTGTAATAATTATCTATTAAATAATAAATATATATTTTTTTGTTGAACGTATTAATAAAATTTATTATTAAATTCTACTATAACACAAGTCAAACAATTGTTTGGTATTACGTGTACCTATACTCACAATTTCATTTACTTAAAATCATTCTTCAAACGTAAGAAAACTCGCTGCTCACTTCTCAAACAACAACTACACAACAACATATTTTCTCCAAGAGGAAATGATGATTTCAACAGATCAATTACACTTTATACAAGGAAATAATGAACAAATGAGATCCACTACACGGAAAAGTTTTTATGATATTATAAAATAATAAGAATGCAAAATAGCATATGAAAAAAAGTTTGTATATTATTCCACTTTCTCGAATTAGACGATAGACTTGCGAGGTCACAGGAAATTGTTATGTACACTAATAAATTACTTCGTTTCATGATTGGCTGTCCACAAACACATTTAAAACATTAAGTGGTTTCGATTAAAGATGAATTTGAACTTCCCACTGCAAAATTACTAAAATTGTAAAATTCTTCTCAAAATTTCCTCCTTCTTCTCAAAATTTCGTGATTTTTTTAAATGAAAGGTAGTGGATCTTACATATGCTATTACTTGCTCTTATTAACTGGATTGATAGATTAAAAAAAAGTTGTTAATAATATATTAAAATTAATAGAATGAACACGTCTCTGCCGTAATTTGTGCAATCATTTTCAAGAGCCACTGCAATACAAATACATAACAATACAAGAACATCCTTGCATGATGAGGTTATGGATGGCGAGTGTTTTAAATTCAAATATTGACTGTTTCTAAACACAAAGCTTAGTGAATGTATAGACACGGTCAACCAATTGTCTCACACATGTGTTCCTTCACAAAACCTTTTTAATATTTATAATTGTAGGTGATACATTACTTTAAAAATGCCCTACAATAGCCCACCTCAAAATACACGAACATAATCTAAATAAAGATACATTTCAATTATATTTTCAGAAACCTGTCTTAAGTTTGTGTTCACCAAGTATAGTGGTTATATGATTATATAATTTGCAAACGTATCTCAATTTATCAGTTTTGGAGAATAAGAATGTCATGAAAGAATATTTTTGGAATTTTCGTTTTTCCGGAAGAAAGATACAAAATTTATGTAGTACGATTTGGATCTAACATTTCTATATTTTTTTCTTCTTTTGAATGGTGTAACCGTACGGGCTCAGCTAGTTAATGTTAAATTTATTTTCTAACGTTGTTCATACAATTTCAATGTATTTTAAAAACTTAGTTTGAAATCAATAAAACAAAATAATATGATTACAGAAACAATTGTGAATTAAGGGTGATATGCAAATGAAAGTGAAGGCATAAGATTCATCGCTATGAAGACAGATTTTAGTTTTTACAAAAAGGTTAAATGGAAGAGATTTTACACATGTGTATGCACCTTCTGTCTCTGACCCTCTCACTCTCACTCTCTCACTCCCTCTCACTCCCTCTCACTCTCTCACTCCATCTCACTCCCTCTCACACCCTCTCACTCTCTCACTCCCTGTCATACTCTCATTCCCACTCCCTCTCCCTCCCTCTCTCTCTCTCTTTCTCTAAAATGTTACTTCCATTTCTGCAATATTAAACACATATTACAATCAACAAGAGGTTATAAATTATTTTTATATGTTCACATTGCATTGAAACTCATTTAATCTGTTCTGGAAATACACTACCCGAATATGCTAAACACATCCGAGAGCAACGCAAAATTGTGGTATAAAAATGTACATTTATTTGATTCCTCGATTCCACTCACTGAAATGACTATATGTATCAAAAACCAAATTTTATTTCATCGATTTATTGCATGTGGCCTGGAGCTCTATTCGAAAAAGTGTGTAATGAAGGCAGTGAAAGAATACATCAGATCGGAAAATACGAATTCACGTATTTTACTGAACGTATTTTACTGAATAAATTAGTAGAACAATTAAAAACAAATGAGGTAAAAAATTGAGAGCTAGTTATTGAATAGATGGACCAATGCACATGACAGATATGGAAGACGATTTGCGTAATTATTGAAAAAGCCATTGCAGAGACAGATTTATAAAAACTATGGAAGATATGTATGATGACCTTGCATATTAGTATTACAGAAATACACATTATTTTTGTTAATCGATTTTACGGTTTAATCGAACATTTAATGGATGCAATGTCAATATAAAATAAAATGGAATTTCGAATATCAGTGCTGCATGACATCTAAAAATGACTCGCAACATTCAGCTTTCATATTACTTGTTCCCAATTTCTGCTCAATATATGGCACTCAAAGGATTATGTAGTATAATCAATTGTTTTCGACAAGTGAATAGGAATCAATATAGATACAAATGAGTTTATGAGTTAATATTTCTATCTTAAAATTATCAAAAATTTAATTTAGCCAGTCACTAGAAGAAAATTAGATGTAAAGGTACCACAATATTTTCTTTCCGACTCCCTTGTTTAAATACATGAAAGCACTTCATTAAAAGCGCTGTTATAGCGGTCCATAGAATCTTGTATTATTTGTAACCAATATGTAATATTATATCTTTCCGAGTATGCGTAACTAGTAATTTAAATTGACTTTTACGCCATAAAATATAGTGTATTGCTCCCTGTCCGTAAAGGAAACTTTAAAGAAGGAATTTTTAACAGTCCTTGAGAAAATCTTGTTTAGATATTTTGGTGAAATTGTTCACGTCTGACACACAATTACACAATAACTACTCATTATTTGAAAATATTGTGCATGAAATACTTTAAATTTATGATTCATTGGGTCTACTTTGGAGATCAATATACATTCACTGATCACTATTCATTTTAGAGTCGCCTGACTGTTAAGTAATTTGATGAAGCAGAATATCTGTTGACAACAAGATACACTTAATGCAATATTAAAGGTTCGGGAACATTACATATTTGTGAATTGGCATGGAAGAGCAGATATTAAAGAAATTGTGCCAGTATTTTTTATTGGTAAAAGTATTTTTTTATATCGCAAAATAAAATGAATAGAAAAAATTCGTAATGAAATGAAATAAAAGGTATTAATTTTGGTTCAGTTATTATATACTTTGACATGCCTAAACATAAAACAAATTTTTATTGCTTCCGCACTACAAATATTTTACGAAAAAACGATGTCATAGTTTCTTATTGCTAAGAATGAGTCCAACATTCTTTAATTAAGCATTATAAACGTGTACACAATCCGTTACAAGCAGATTGTCAGTGCATTACACATTGTCTTTTCATCCGTATCATCTAATGGCGATGAATATATCAGTGTCCCAGCACCAAAATTGATACTTCATCTACTTAATGACGAAGCGCTTCCCATTTATCCATTTGTACCAAATTTGATTTTTTTTATTTGATTTTTTCGTGTTTCCGGGCGCGTCAACTGTTTCGGTCATTAGTCCCGTTCGTGTAGTGCATGTCTTTTTCTTGGGAGATGGCGGTGATCTTCCCCGCTAGATGGCGAGACCCGGCGCCGACCTACCGTCGGCTAGTGAGATTTCCCCCTAACCAGGACTCTCCCACCAGCAGGGCACCGCCCCAGCCGGGACAATCTCTAAGCTCCCGACCGGTCTCCCGGAATATCTGGTAGTGTAGTGCATGTTGGTGTAAGTGTGTGTGTGTAAGGAGAGAGAATAGGACAAGGAAGAGGAAGGACAGATCGCGCGAGGTCCGTGGCCCGTTTGTTAGGGTACTGCTCCAGCATTCGCTGATCGGAGAAACCACGGAAAACTACCGATCAGAGCGGCCGGCCGCTAGAATTCTCCTCCAGACAGCGACTGAATTCGATCTAGCTGAAAAGATAGTGTCGAAAATCCTGCCGCCGTCAGGACTCGAACCTAGGACCTCCCGGTCAGAGGCGCTGCAGTGACATCAGTTTGACATCAGTTGATGCACTGAGCTACCGCTCCCGGTCGCGTCATGGAAAGCGAGACTCTGACCAATGAGCTATATGCGAGGGCTCCATGAACGCGAAATACGCGAAAATCCGCATTTGTCGCAGGACTCATTTATTATTCATTTTTACTATACTTTCACTCTATTTGTCTTGACAGCAGTTGTATCATGGACAAATACTCCTTCGTATCTCTGGGATTTATTGAATGTGACGATAGCCCAGTAACTACCTAATGAAGCGATTGACGCTTGAACAGAGAAACAAATTTCAGCTTTCAAACGGTCTGTTTACGACTGTTTATGCATTCCATCCAATGACTTCAGAGGAAATATCACGACATCCTTCGGATGTCCATGGTATTTTTATTTCAATTCGACCGTAGTCTCGGAAGACAGTTTGAAGCCAAGATACTGAAGGATAAACCAGGAGGGCAACTACAATATTTTAAGTAAAGTGCATGTTTATTGATACACAGATTTACTGTAACACGAAGGTTAAACTGACTCTGGAGACAAGGCTTGATCTTTAAATGAAAAAAGAAATATAGCGCTATATACGTAACTCAGATTTTTGTCAGATTTCAAAAGTTAATAGAATTAACAGCTTTCGAAAGCTTAGCATTGATTAACAAACGAGGCTGTCACTTGAAAGACAACGCAGAACCCATTATTACGGCAAAGCAATCGAAAGCTCTTACCAAATGATTTTGACTTCCAATAGTCTGAATAGTTTAATATAAGATGGTAAATGACGGTCGATGGTTAGATTACACAATATGAGTATGGTTGAAGTAATGGAAACAAGAAAAAAAAAGGGAGAACTCCTTGAAAATATGCCACAAACCTGCTTTGTCTATCAAATTTTTCGCAAAGTATGATGGAAATTATTTTAACTAGTATCCTCCGTACGTCAGCTACACAATTATTCTCTACGTCACGAGACTCGTACGTAGAAGATTACGTCTCAGACGTAATCCGACTCACACAGTATTTGGAGACCCCGTTGTAATGTTTACAGTTTGTATTATTTTTGTTAAATATACTTAAACATTAGTTTATTAATTACTTATAAATTATTAGTATTACTTTCAATTCCTTACAAGTTTCATATGTGAATATTAGAATGAAATCTCGCCGTGAATTGGATCCGACCTTACGGTTCTAGTTTAGAGCATTTCTTTAACCCTTCACCGGGAGCGGTATAACAGTGCATCAAATGATGTCATTGCAGCGGCTCTGACCGGGAGGTCCTAGGTTCGAGTACTGACGGCGGCAGGATTTTCGACCCTAGCTTTTCAGCTAGGTCGAATTCAGTCCATGGTTTCTGCGAGCAACACCAGGCGACTGCCGGAGCCGTACCCTAACAAACGGGCCACGGACCGCGCGCGATCTGCTTCCTCTTCCTTGTCCTCTCCTCTCCCCTTACACACACACTTACACCAACATGCACTACACTACCACATATTCCGGGAGACAGGTCGGGAACTTAGATCCTGTCCCGGCTGGGGCGGTGCCCCGCTGGTGGGAGAATCCTGGTTAGGGGGAAACCCCACTAGCTGACGATAGGTCGGTGCCGGATCTCGCGATCCAGCGGGGGAAGATCACCGCCATCTCCCGCGAAAAAAAGCATGCACTACACTAACGGGACTAATGACCAAAGCAGTTGACGCGCCCGGAAACACGAAAAAATCATCAATCTTTAACCCTTCTTTTGTCGAACCATGGACGTTTCCTCTATGCTTTTCAGGTTGACCGCCATTTTGTTGCTAAATTGAGAATGGATATGCTGTGTTCAATAATTTTCAGCCAAGCGACTGTGGGGTGCACAGCAATGAAGAGTTGAAAAATCGACCAGTGACGAAGTATGTCGTAACATCTTGCGTTGACCCGGAGGTTATTTCCGTGATGCGACCATTGCCGAGAGTCATATTTCTCGCTCCAGTACTGTGTGATTTTCAGACAATTTTTTGTTTCAGTTCTTATTAGTCTTACAAATGTGAGAGACCATCTTCAAAGGATCGGCCCATTGAAGCGTACGAGAAGTAGCGTCCAGTGGCAGATGCATTGTCCACAACAGAAAACAGTCTACCGCCGCACGTAAATATGAAATATGTTAACAATGAACTAGCGCTTCTTTTGGAACGGATTAAAAAAGAGTGCCGATCCGATGACCGAGATCGCTAAGGCAGTACGTAGTGTCGAAGCGATCTCGGACCGAAGGGTCGCAGATTCAAGACCCGTCTCGGGCATGGTTGTATTTGTGTTCGTCCTTTCTCCCCTTATCATCACCAAATAGTTTCATCCTCACAGTTACCATAACGTTAACTCTAATAGTTGTCGCTATTGACCTAGATCTCGAAGCGACCTTAAATAACAAAAGTAAATAAATAAAAATAAATAAATATCAAGAAGCAAAAAAATATGTAATGAGAAAAACTCTACGGGATTTAAGTTGTGATAAGGCCAAAATTACTGCTTTTTGAGCAGCGAATGTCGGCTGTGCTCGGGAAATAGCCTGTCCTCTCTAGTAAGATGAAGGGCACCCAGTCAATGGGAAACAACAGCCTGTGTTTCAATGAACTACATTTTGCGTTACCCACAGGAGTGTTAACACGTCACTGTAAAGTTGTCTAGGTGTTCGGCGGCCTGCCAGTTACCTGAGGCATCTCTTGTAAAAGAGACGCAATGTGGGGTGTTGTAATCTAGTAGAAGATCTGAATCTCCTGGGCTACCACACAGTTACCACTTCTTTCTCTTCATAAAAAAAGAAAATCTTTGAAAAAAGAAATCCTATTAAAGTACTCTGTGTTTGGTATACTTTTAAACAATTAGTAGTAATATTTTATCGCAAAAACAATAATGTGTAATATAGCCATCTTTGAGCCTACCCACCACATAATTTTATCCCAGAATATAGTTACGGGTTACACATATCTCCCGTAGCTATAACTAATGTATTTAACTATATACGAATATTCTTCTGTCCCATTTATAAATGTGATTTATCTGTTTGTGCAAAACGAATTACCGCTCGCCTACCGAACTCGGCAAACATTTGCTTTAAGACAGCTCCACACATCTGATATTCGCCGAATAGGAAGCTCAATCCCAATCAGCCAGGGATGCTCGGCGAAGGTTTGCTCCCTATGATGCGACTAAGATCCGACACGCAGCGGTTAGGGTCGGCACCGAAAGTTTGGCGCTCGACCTACAGCAAGCAACTCACTTCCACCCTACTCGTGATTCGGCGATCGCTCGCTCGCCAATACTTGCGGAAAAGCAAATGTGTGGTGACGCCTATAGACGACACAAGAAGTTGAAAAGGGGGCGTGGTCGACACTACTCGTGATTGGGCGAGCGGCCGCTCTCTACTCGCCAAATACCGAATGTGTTATCGAACCATCTTGAGCCGAATTAGTTAGTAGTGCTTTCTCGTGTGTACGTTCTCGCTAAATTACGCGAAATGTATTCAAATTTTTGAAATATTATACATGAGTTTATTTCCAAATATATCTACATGTAACGGATTTTTACAAGGAATAAATATCTATCTTCATAACAGTAGTTGTAGGAAGACGCCGAAGAAATTTGCAATTTTTTGTAATTTTCAAACATTTAGGATATTTCACGAATATGAGGCATGCACTATTCTAAACTTCCTTCACACTATCCAATAACAAAAATTAACCAAAAACGATGGAGCTATTTCTTTTCTTTTTTTATATAATTGGAAAATGTCGCAGGCGCTCCATGTAAAGTATCCTTCAACATTAAAATATGTTTGAAATTGAAGGGGCCGCAACATCAGCCAGGTAGATTGGAGAATATAAATTTTGCAGAAAATCCACCGAACGATTTAGTCGTTAACGTTGTTTTCACACGGACAGACAGACGGATGCGAGGACACAGACGTTTTGCTGTCATTCAGATTTTCGGTATCAAGGACACACAAAACATGAATTCTCGCTAGACCACGTGTTAGAGGATTTTTATCTAAATTAAGCAACTGGATTCATGCACTTTTTCGTTCCCGGGACCCTGAAATAAGAGTTTTTCTCCGGAAAATTCCCAATTTTCTCGCGCCGCATTTCATACCTTTCTCTCTAATGCGTCAGCGGTAGAACGAAAGTAAGAAGTTGAGAAGGGGGGGGGGTCGCGGACGACGGCAGGACCTACCTCGCACTTGGGGAACTCCACCTCCACGGGCCGGTCGGGCTTCCAACCCAGCAACGGCGGGATGCAGATGAGTCCGCTGAGAATCCACACCAACGTTATCATGACGGCCGCGCGCAGCGGAGTCCGCTTTTTCAAATAGTCCACCGCCTGCGTGATGGACCAGTAGCGGTCCAGCGAGATGAGGCACAGATTCATAATGGACGCCGTGCACAGCAGCACGTCCATGGCGCTGTGGATGTCGCACCACCAGTGCCCGAATATCCAATAGCCCATGATCTCGTTGGCCAGCGAAAACGGCATAATCACCAGTCCGAGGAAGAAGTCCGCCACGGCCAGCGAGGCGATGAACCAATTCTGGATGTTCTTGAGCGCCTTCTCCGTGGCGATGGCGATAATCACCAGCATGTTCCCTACCACCACTACGATCATGAGCAGCGTCACCACGATCGACGCGATGACGATGTGCGGCAACGAGTACCCGCTCGGGTACAGGGAGCCGCTTTGCAGGATGAGGAACGTGTTGTTGGTGGAGTTTGCGTACGAGCTGTTGGCATCGTGGTCGAGCAGGAACAGAAAGTTACCGTCGACCCCTCGGATGAAGTAGTCGCTGGTGTCGTTGGAGATGTCCTCGTTGACGAGTGAGTACACCTCCATTCTTCTTGCGCAGCGTTGCCGGTTCGCCTAGTTTGAAAGTATTGACAGCACGGTTACGAACGGATGATTATGTTAATGACCAAATAATAAACAGTGCATTGATTACTTGAAAGACTTGCACACACTTTTTTTCTTATGCCGAACACCGACAAAATTTCCCCACGACAAATTTTACCGCAGACCACTCACAATTTCTTGTGTATCGTTCTGTAAAACAGATTGTTAGTTCGTAGGAGGCACAGCAGAAATGGAAGAATATTATTAGAATGATCGTAGACTAGTGAAAGCTAATATTATCTCTTACACTTCTCTCAGATTAAAACCACAGTCAAAACGGTTTATTGTGCTTTTATTACGGAAGTGAACGAGAAAAAAGTAAAATTTTCTGACGTATTTTCTTTTGGTCCCTTTTTGACAGTACCACGCGCGAGCAGAAACGGGCTAGATGTGCGAACTGCTTCCATGAAAATAGCATAACTACCATCCAACTGTTGTCGATGTGAGAAACCAGGCTGATACTCAGTCAGCTATCCATTGAAGAAGAACGCAAATATATAACGAAACGGAAGTGCTTAGGGCACATTTGACATAATAACAGTTTGTTTTCGTACCGGTCGGTCGGGTGGGGCGTGGTGGGGTCTGAAGAGGCAACTGTGTGCTGAACCCAACTGATTGAGATCAGAATATGAAGTACAAAGACACAATAATATAAAATTGACAAAATATCTTCGATTTCAAATCCCAACTCGAGTTACAAACTTTCGCAATCAGAAATTTTGCTGGTTCTTTTTTTTTTTCAGTCCGATCTAACACGTCACCATATCAACACCACACGAAAACGAAGAATCGTCGTGGAAGGAAAACGTACAAACAAGACGCTAACACGTAGCAACGACACAATGAACCATTCGCTAACACGGCTATCGGGAAAATCCCCCTTTCATGAGGCACTGTCTGAGGAGAGGGCAGGAAAATCAACGTCCCAACGGCAGAGCTAGGAAATAACAGGACTTTCCTTTAACACACACGGCACAACAGGTCTTCACAACAGCATCACCGTTCGTTTATGATCGCCGACGCAGAAAAAAAATCGTACTCAACAAACGGAACCGAAGACCTATTCTCCGCTCTCAAAACCAGCAGAGGCGGGAGCTTGGGAGTGCGGTAGTATCGGCAACAGCTAGCGAGAACAAAACGCTCTTTTACACAGCACTACTACAGACGCGCGGGAGGGCAAAGAGTAGGAGGTGCGGGTGGGAGCAGACGGACGGGGCAGTGCGGCGGGGACGCGAAGGAGTGTCTGTCAGTCACGGAGGCGAAGAGAGAAAGAGAGGTAGACGGAGAGGCAGAGAGATAGAGAGAAAGAGTGTGTGAGAAAGAGAGAGAGAGAGAGGGTGGAGACGGGAAGCACGAAGGAATAATCGCCGAATTCCTTCAGCCGGAGAAAAACTACTCCGTGGAATTCTGAACAACTAATTTCTTTACCCGTTTTTTCCGCGATAACCTCGATTTTGGCATCAGAGACCACGAGAATTTCAAAAATTAAATTTACAAATAAAATTTCAAATATAAATTAAAGTTGTTTAATGTTGTTTTCTTATTATATATTTATTTAATGTAATGTACATTCATTGATTAATATAACGCTTAGTTTTATATATCCCAAATTCAACCATGGGATTTGCTTTAAGTACAGAAATATCGGGTATTGTTCCCGAATATTAGAGTATAAGAAAAATAAATGGACATCAAAATAGTCTAATATTTTCGATATTAATCAATATTATTGATTTAAATCTATGACCGATTTCTTTGATGAAGAGGTACACAACAGTTAATATACTTGGAACAACAACAAACTTCTATTACGGAATATTACAAAAATATTCTAGAATTTTATTACAGACCTCTGCGGTCACGAACTCTGACACAGATATGAATACGCTCTTTTTACAAATGACACAACAGCCAAAGAGCTATATACAATCAAATGTATAGAATTTTATGTACGATTTTTACATTGAAAGAGGGGCTACTTAGTGTGACACACACTTCGTTCTGTGCGTAACCATTCTCATGAATGAAACGTGAGGAAAAGGTCGACACGCAATTTGTCTACTTCTAGAGACACTCTATGACACGACCACCTAGAGAGATATTTGCATTCGTTTGGAAATACCACAAATATTCATTGGTGTTGCTACTGTGAAGATTATAATTTACGAAGAGAGGAACAATGAATGTATCACGATATCAAGAGTTATACGGAAAAAAAAATTCAATTTGATTTAAAAAATATTTCGTTTTTTGGGAAGATGGCGGCTAATAGAAAATGTATTCTTCGTATTCAGCTCAGACCATAATTCAAAGAATTATTGACACCATGTTGAAATCTCCCTTACTGTGTAAAGTCTCGCTCTAGACAATACAACAAACTGTCTGTACTTTTAGGAGAGGTGAAGACAATCAATCGACATCACCACGTGGTAGGTGTTTAGATGTTCCGAATTCAAAAACCCGTTTTATCCGAAAGTTATTGCACGCACGTTTGTACTGATTTTTCCTTCCTGATAACACGTGCGTTTACCCAGAAAATTCCGCCTGAAATTTTTGGTAAAGAACGACCGGTGTGTCAGGTCAACGAAATAGACAACGTTCTGCTTGCAAGCTCGTCGACAGCACGCCGTGTTTACGGAACTCAGGCTGCTCGATCTCTCGTTGCTGGCGTTTTCCGCCGACCGTCCACCCGACCGTCGGTGAGTGGGGGAGGGGGGGAGCGGCCGGTGGCGAGCGCCGCTCCGAAACAAAAGAGGAACGAATCCGCACGGCGCGCGTCGCGCGGGCGCCGCGCACCGCTTCAAAGCGCGCGCGCGAGCCGGCGAGTTGCCTCACGCGTCGCTGCCGCCGCGCGCCCGCCCGCCCGCGCGCCGCGGGCGTCCGGCTGGCTGGCCCACCGGCCCACCGGCCGGAGCGCCCCGGACGTTCGCGTGGGAACAGCGGCAGCGGCGGCGGTGGCTGCGGCGGCGGCGACGACGACGACGGCGGCGACGGGCGAGCGGACGAGCTGACGCCGCCGGCCGGGACCAAAGGAAAACACGACCACGCGCGCGCTGGCCGATTCGCTGCGATCGCCGGGGTCCCGAAATCGAACCCTGCGGAACACCCACTGGCACACGCTACGTCGGAGACAGTGATGAGGACGACACCGGCTGTAGATCGCTGTCAGGCGTTGGAGGGGGCGCTGAACGGTCCGTTGGTATCTCGGTGGTGTTCGTTGAACTGGAATCGAGGTTCTCTCACAGATTATCACGAGAAACAGTGATCACTGGCCAACAAGAGAGGTGAGTTTTATTTAGGAGCACTGGCTAACAAGCGGTGACCACTTGAGAACTGTGAGTGGAGATTCTCGTCGCCCAATGCCGCTGGTTGAGGAGCGCGGTCGCCGGCGCGCTGGGGGCGTCAGAGCGCTGCGCGTCGCGGGCGCGGGCGCATCGCGCGCGAACGGTCGTGCGGGCGGGCGAGCGGTCGGGCGCGCGCGGCCGCGGAGCGCGCACTGGCGGGCGCCGGCCGACGCGCGACGCGATTCGACGCGACGCGACTCGACGCGACGTGACGCGGCGCGGCGTGGCGCGGCGCCACGCGAAGCGCCGAGCAGCCGTCGGAGTAGGAGGCGAGCGCCGCCGTCGCCGCCGCCTCCGCCGCCTCCGCCGCCGGCGGTTGCGAGCGTCGCCGCCGCACAGGTCACGTGGCGCGGCGCGCGCGGCGCTGGCGCGGGCGGGCGCGGGGTGTGGCGCGAACGCCGCCGCCGTCTCGCCGCTGGGGTCGCGCGTGGCGGACGCGGCGGCCCTGGGACCCCGCGCCTCCGCGGCTGCCGCGCGCCTCCTCTGCACAAGCCGGCGCTGGCCGCCCCGCCGACGCCGCTGTCGCTGTCGCTGCTGCCGCAGGTGGGTGGCGATGGGGTGCGAGCGCGCCGCGCGCCGCTCTGCGCATCGTTTCGCGAGG
This sequence comes from Teleogryllus oceanicus, assembly GCA_964035755.1. Taxonomy (NCBI): domain Eukaryota; kingdom Metazoa; phylum Arthropoda; class Insecta; order Orthoptera; family Gryllidae; genus Teleogryllus; species Teleogryllus oceanicus. The sequence continues at coordinate 174,256,978 of CAXIVR010000003.1, forward strand.
GCCGCGGGCCGAGCGCTCCGCCCAGGGACAGGCGTCGCTGCCTTCGGAGCCGCTGCTGCCTCCGCCGCCGCCGCCTCCCGCGCTGCCGCCGCCGCCGCCGCCACCACCGCCGCCGCCGCCCTCGCCGCCGCTTCGCCGCGTTGCTCCGCCGGGGCTCGGCTCAGCCGACTGGCCGCCCGCGCCCGGCGCGTCCGCCACCGCCGCCGCTGCCGCCCCGCCCCGCCACGCCCCCGCCGTGCAGCGTGGCGCATGCGCCGCCGCCGCAGCCCTTCTCGGCGGCGGCGAGGGCGGCGGCGCGCGCGCGGCGGCCCCGGCGAGGCGTCGCGCGGCGTCGCGACGCGCCGCGGGAGCCGGCGTCGCGTCGCCGCCCCCGCGCCGCCGCTGTGGAGCAGTGGGACGCGGCCCCGCGCGGATCCAGGCCACGCGGGTGCCGCCCACGCCCACGCCCACGCCGCGCCGCGCGCGCTTCCGCCGACGAACGCCCTTGTCGGCGCTCGCCGCACGCGCCTCGGCGCCCCCCACGCGAACGGGCGGTTCTCATCCACACCGATTGCTGCAACTTACGATGCTCTAACCTCAAGACGGGTCCATACATTCGGCATTCGCCGAGCAGCGAGTTAGTGCTCGCCCAATCCCGAGCAGCTTCGCCGAATGTTCGCTCCCTTTGATGTGTCCAGAAGACCGACACGCGGTGGGTAGGGCGAACCCAGAATGTTCGTCACTCGGCAAATAGTAAGCAAATCATCCACACTACTCGGGATTCGGCGAGTGGTTGCTCGGTGTTCGCCGAATAACGAATATGTGGAGCCGCCTTCAGATAGCGACCTAGCAGTAGTAACTAATATAAGAAATGATGCTTCCTGCTAATTACGAGGATGGTCATGAATGTGATTACAAATTTGCGTCATAATAAGTGGGGTCAATCACAATATTGAAAACAATAATCGTATTGGAAATACAAAAACTTTAAAGCTAACATTTCAAGGAAACAGACATCAATGTAAGAAAAAATATAATATATCGAACATCTATCGATTGTCCAGATATATTTATTTTTCTGTTAATAGTATTCACTTATTAAGTTACACAAATGTCCCCACGTCAGAAGTATTTGCAATAATTGAGCAAGGTTTTTGATAATCTTACTGGATAGTGTACGCTTTTGGATTTGAAAAGCATTGTCTCGACAATAAAACAGGAGATGAGAAAGTTCTTTAATAGCGAAGCTGTATGTAATTGGCGCCCTCCACATCATTAGCAGCGTGTCTATGTGAAGGTACTTTAATGTTTGTTTAAAGACTGTAGGTGCCATAAGGGTGCCTGTTCGTACGCAATATATATTTTCTTTTCATCCATAATTTTCATTTTTGTTATGAGAAGAAAAAAAGACATTAAAATCAACAAAAATATCTCTCTACTTTCTTTGTTTACTCTCTTAGGCAAATTGTTACCACTTTTTATGACGTTCTAAACGTAAGTTCTAACATAACAATTGGCATTAGATATAAATCAGAAAATGAATTAACAATAACACATTTGTAGCATAATATTATTTTAATACTAGTTACGAGGGTTCCGCTTCACAAGTGAGAAATTAGAATGTGCAGAGTATACAATTTCTTGAGTGAACACGGAGCTCTAAGAACTAGACAAAATCAAAAAATGGTTTTTCTTATCTTTCTTCCCCTGCTGCTCCTCCACCTCCTTTTCCTCCTCTATCTTCTACGTTTTTAATATCTACTCCTCTTTCTTATTTTCCTTCACATTCTCTTTCTTCTTCATTTTTTCCTTCCCATCTTTATCTTTCATTCTTCATTTTTCTTTATTCATCTTTATCTTTCGTTCTTCATCTTGCATTTTTTACCTTTTTTCTTCTCATCTTTTTTTCTTTTCTCTTCTTCTTCTCTTCACCTTTCGTTCTTATGCTTTACAATACATTATTTATATTTCGTTCTACATTATCTTCATATTTTCTTGTTCATATTTCATTTTTTTTCTTTTTTTTTTCGTTTCTCCCTTAATCTTCTTTTCCTTCTTCTTTTCTCTTTTCTCGTTCCCCGCTTTTCTTCTTCTTCTCTTCTCTTCTTCTTCTTTTCTTCTTTCTTTTTCCTTTTCATCTCGTTCCCTTTCTTCTTCTTGTACCTCTCTCGTTTCTCCCTTTCTTCTTCTCGTTCATCCCTCTTCTCGTTCCTCTCTCTTCTCTTTCCTCTCTCTCTTCTTTTTCTCTTTCCTCTTTCTTTTTCTCGTTCCTCTCTTTCTTCTTCTTCTTCTTGTTCCTCTCTCGTCTTCTCGTTCCTCTCTCGTTTTTTCGTTCTTCTCTCTTCTTCTCGTTCCTCTCCCTCTTTTTCTCTCTTCCCCTTTTCTTTCTTTTTCTTTTTTTCTTTTCCCTATAACCCTTTGTTTTGTTCAACTTGAGATATTTTCAAGAACTCAGACGACAAAATCATGTCATTGTCTTCTAAGTAATCGTGTATATCCAACATTATTATTTATCTTTATCTGGTACTCAAATTACATCACAAAATACAAGTACATTAATAATGGCAGACCTAAATATATCATCGTCAGCATTGTTGCTTTCTCAGTAGAGATATGACTAAGGATTTTTATGGTTCTAATCACAACGTTGGCAGCGTTTTCGTACAAGATTGAACCATTCATAGGGGGAATATCTTGCAGCCTGCTAATTTTCCGTAGTTTCTCCTATCAGTACCAGGCGAATACTAGAGCTAGACCTTAACAAACGGACCAGAGACGGCGCGCCAGCTTTCCTTTCTCATCTTTGCCCCCTCTTCTTCCTTAGACAAAACACACTTTAAAGTACTGACTACCACCAATTTCGGGAGACCAGTGTGAAAGAGAGAAAGAAAGAGAGAAAGAGAGAGAGAGAGAGAGAGAGAGAGAGAGAGAGAGAGAGAGAGAAAGAGAGAGAAAGAAAGCGAGCTTAGAGTTGGGGGAGATATCTCCAGCCCCACTGAGGGAGATATCTTGAGTGGGAAAACCCTGCAATGTTGCGATTAGGTCGGCGCCGAATCTCACTTCCATGAAAAGAGAAAAGGGATAGCGCCACCTGACGGGATAAAACATGCATTACTCGTACGGGGCTAATAACCATAGTAGACTCACTAAATAATTCAATCGCTCTTTATCATTGGGTTCCATTCACATTAGAAATTGCTCATCATTAGGGTCCGGGTTTTCATGTTATTACATATGTTTGTCTTTCTACTTACGGATTTCAAAATTGTAATCTTGGCAAATAGTCGCTCTCCTTACACAATATCCAATTTTTCGTTATATATTTTTACATATTTAATACTATGTTACATATTTTGCTATTTTCACAAAAAAAATATTCTATGAATTTTCTTGAAGTTTATCAAGTATGTTTGTATGAAAAGACGTGTTTAAAAAAGTCAGCAATTTTTCTTCAGTACTGGTGAAATTTAGGTGTGAAAAATATTATTGTCGCTTCGTTTCCTGACTTTTAACCTTCATTTCTGAGAAACTTTGGCGATCGCCAACGTGTAACACTTTTATTAGAATGTAGTACACAATGGTTGTTTACTGGTCGTGGATATTACCACAGACTCTACTGCGTCTAGTCTGGCTAAAGGTGCATTTAACTTTGCAACATGATCTGGCTTCTAAACAACGGTCCTAGATAACAATATATGATTCTGTTATTACTCACGGAAAAGTTTTAAGGTGCAAAGTGTGCACCAACTTGCGCTCTTTAAATGATTATAAAAATATTTGTATTATTTTAAAATTTGTCTAAGACTTTTTTCTAAATGTAATTAAATGTGTTTTATAATTAGAGTATTTTAATATTAGTATTAAATTCCATTATAATATTTAATACATATTCTTACTGTCTTAATTGCATACTTACGTATATATTTTGAAGTTTCATAACACATATTTTTCCGGACTCTACTCATAAAAAATTTCCCAAAAATTATTTTTAAATAATTATATTGCAACAAGGGAGAGAATTGTTATGTAAGGAAGACAACAAAAGATGAGAACTCTCCGAAGGAAGGAACTGAAACAAATTATGTAAGATTTTATTCTATTTAGTTAACAATAAAACATTTGGAGAACGTAAACTAATGCTCAAAAATGAGCTGTATACGAAAAGTCTACAGAAAAGTTTCAGATACTGGTGATAACTATACAACGTGTTTTTAACTCCGTTCAAGAAGCTTTAAGACATTTTTAATAGAAATAACTATTATTATGTAGCTTTGAATGTGAATATGGAATGCATATATTGGAACTCACTATATGGACAAGCATTGATAAATAGCTCTACAGCCATATTCTCTATAATAATTATCCAATATTTGTCTAATATAAAGCTCCCAAACTATTCGATAAATGAATAAACAAAGAGTAAACAAGTACCCGATCAAATATCGACGGGGCTCAAATAAATGCAATTACTAGTAAATATTTTGTCAAAGCGTTCTTGTTGTGTCGACGTCACCGATAAATCACTTTTAAGTCTTCACAACCCAACGCGTTCACCACTCTTTCAGGTAAACAAGCGCCATTATTGCCGCTAACAAATAATTTCTCTACGGCTCGTTTAAATAAAGCAAAGAGTAAATATAAAAAAAATACATCAGCGAAAATTAAATTGAGAGGTTCGGTAAATAATGGTACGTAGTCGCTTCGTTGTGTTACTTACGTCGACCGGAACAAACCGGCGAGGAAAGGGGGCACGTGCGGAAATTTTTGGCGTCGCCTCGTGCCATCGGGATTTGTTACAAGAAAATGGGTCGCTGTGAGCGACGAGTGGCGCAAGGAAAGAAAATTGAATTATATGACAATTACTCTGTCACAAAAAGCACGGGAGCGCGAGTCGGCTCCTGCGTTGCTTCAAAGGGATTGCGGAGCGGGATGGCTGCAGTTTCGAGCACACCGGAAAAGTTAATGAAGCAATTTGTGGGTCCCATGCGACGGGGCTGTGTTTTGCACGGCTTTCAGTACCGGCATGCTTGTGCACCCGCTCTCTCCGCACCCCTCATCCTCCCGCATACGCTGCTCTGGCGTCAATAAGCTTCGTTTCTGAAAAGTCACACTTTTTTAAATGTCAGAGAACGGGGGTGGATTCGGAAAGTTAATTTGGCTTCGGTAGACAACCTGTGCTTTCGTATGGGAGGAATGTGAACGCATTCAGTTCTTTAAAAGACTAGAGGTAGGTGAGCAATTTTTTTTGTACGTTTTAATGCATTTGCGTGAATGGAGTGAAAGAATAAAAGAATAGGTGTAATTAACCTTCGAATTGTTTCTCCTTTTGGTTTTTCACAAGTGCTCGCAGAACATCGATTTAACCATTTCCTTATTATCGCTTCGTTTATTAGAAATTCAAGAGATTTTGTTTTTAAGTACTGGTAAGGAATTTTGAGAAATAAATTTATATATGTTTTAGCTCTAAAAACTTCGATAAAAGTTTTCAACTAGCACTTCCTCGAAATCAAGCGTTGAAAGTAACCAAAACTGAAACGATATACTTTTAATCACAGTACAATAATTTCAATAATATTTGAAATGATGGTTTCCACCGATAAATAATAGAATTAATTTATGAATGATGAATATTGGTAGGTAACAATAAACTGAATATAAGTACTAGTTGAAATTGCTTCTAATAACTACAGCGGCATATAAGTGAAAAGATTTAAGACGTTGTCATTGTCAACAATGCTATTTATTTCAATAAGAGCAGCTTTCGATGGCTTAGCCATCATCATCAGTTTTCTAATACAAGAAAAATATAAAATTAGAATTAACACAGTTACATAGTTTAAAAAACATCTTAAGAAATGAAAGGAGAATTAAAGAAAAGAAAGAAGGGGACGGAGAGTTAGATCTTTTTGTATTATAGTAGTTTTTTGAATTTATGCAAGAAAATGAATGAAATATACATACACAATTTTGAGAGAGAAAATACAAAAAGTAAGTTGAGCCGTTTCTTAAGCCTGTTTTACACGGTCAGTTTTTCATCATTTTTCTGTACAGAAACTGGATGGAAAAATTGGCCAAAAAAAATTCCTTTTACATTTCTGGTCTAAAAACTTCCTCCAAACCAAAAAAGTTTAATGATATCATCGCATTTACAGAAACAAATTAAATTAGCGGAAAGAAAGATCAGCGAGTTACGAATTCGCAGAGTAAGGAGTACAAAGATGTGTGAGATATTGTGGTTGTGTTTGCGGGAGGGTTCACTGAACCACAAATCGCTTCGCAAAGACTCAATATCACAAAAAATTAAAAAACACTCAAATTGAACACGTGCCCACGGTACTCACTATATATATATATATATATATATATATATATATATATATATATATATATATCCACACACACACGCACGTGCGCACACGCACACACTCTCTCTCCCTGCCGGAGAACCCATGCAATCGAAGAAAGTTCCATAAAGTGACACTAGGGGCCCCGTAGTCAAACTGGATGAAATCTGTATGGAAAAATGAAGAATGCATCATTTTTTCGTACAAATTACATCCAGTCTGCTCAATATCTTGTCTGTACCGACGGGAAATGATGAAAAAATGACCGTGTAAAACAGGCTTTACCTGCTGTCTGGAAGTCACAAAAACGACTACGCGGGTTCGGGCGGGCCCAGCAGCTTAAGTACCGGCTGTGTGGTGGAGGAGGAGGGTTAATGGCCTGGGTGTGGTGTGCTGTGTTGTGTCACCCTCGAAGAGTGTGGTGTGAGGGTGGTGTCAAAAAAGTACTTTTTATTAAAATTACTTTTTTGACACCACCCCTAAGTATTTTAAGCAAATATCAACACAAATTGGACAATGATAACTCTACTTTATGCATCTAAATCACATCAAAACAATTGGACGTAATTCGTAGAAATTTGTGAGCGCGACGTAGAATGCCATTGTTGCATTAGAATCTCATATTCCCTGAAGGCTAGCAATTTTAATAATATATTTCAAATGTGTTTTACAGAATTTCTAAAATTATAGTTTGTAAACGTATAACGACAGCTCCAATGTAACAAATGAACAAAGAAATATGAAAAAAATATACAAATTCTAACTTACGTAGCATCTAACAGCCTCAAAATACTTCTAAAAATACGATCACGAAGGGAAGTAGCGTATAGCCGAATAAGGGAGTGAAAAGTGCCTCTAACCGAAATCGATAATCGCGATGCTCATACGAAATGGAATAAAAAAATGCCGTAGATTCACAAAAATCAGCCTCCTACGGCAATCTGTTGCAGAAATATAACGAGAAACGTGTTTTTCACGTTTAATTTTTTTGTCGGCTTTTATTGCACGTATCAGGCTGAAAAAAATTGAAGAAACGTTGAAGTAGTTAAATAGCAGTTGAATTTCAAGGTAGTTTTGGTAACCAAATTCTTCTGTTCTGTTCTGACACCAAATTCAAATAGAAAAAAATAAATAATTTTTTCAAATGAATTTTCGACATGATAACGTTGTAGTACTGTCTTAATTCTTTTTTCTCTAGAATGAACTACCTTATAACAGTCAATAACATATTTTTCCAGAGTTTTAAACAATGTGGACGATGTTGAAAAATAATTCAAAACAATTTTATCAGTAAAATAATTTGAAATTCGCGCAAAAATGTAATAAGGAAATTTTTTCACTCGTGTTTAAACAATTTATACTTAAATTTTGAAAAGTTTCACTGACAAAAGTCTGATTTACAACTTTTTACTGAAAAATGTTTGTCTTTCTTGTGGAAAGTATTTATATTATCGAAATAAGATCATCAAATACCTTTTTTTTTAGATTTATGTATACTTTCCAATATAAATCAAATTACTCAGTTTTAAGTATTAATAATTTGTTTATAATATAAATCAAATTTTTCAGTTGTAGATTTATTAGTTATTGACAATTAGACAATTACAGGCAACTAATCATTGTCACTGTCTTCTTTAATAACTGGGATGACGCGTACATTTATGCATAAACAGTCTATTCAAAATTTTTGACGGTTTAACAATTTGCGCCAAGTAACGAGTGAGTGCTAAATTATAAATGGTCGCAGCTATGTAGAAGCAGCATTTCAGGCTGCGACTTCCGTTCGCACGTTCACAATAATATCGTTGCACCGATATTCCTATTATGGGAAGCGATAAGTGAGCTCCTCTAATGAACCGATTTTTGCTTGTTCTGCTCAGTGCCAGTCACGAACCACGTGAACACATCACGGTTGAAAAGCGTGACACACGTGACACACGTGACACACTTCGGTTGAAAAGCGACCAGATGTTGGCTGCAATGTTACATGGAGAACAAGAAGTGTTGAGAAACATTTTGAAAGTGACGTAAAGTAACAATTTTCGAGTGTGACGAACCAAAAATAACAGGATGAAGGTGTAATTGAATTAAAAGATGCAATATTTAGAAAACGTGCTTATCTGCTTCGGTTTCAATGACTTGCAAATGTGATAGTTTTGGCATTTAAAATTCATGCTAATATTACGACGCAAACTGGTCCTAGTGGCTCATTGACTGAAGTTAGATGCGCGAGAACCCACCCATATCTTTCCACTATGGACAGCTCAATTGAGTTTGATTCATAAATCCTGTAACACAAAAGATTCGAGTTCATACGTTGTGATTGAATCTATGTTTAAATGTTGGTAAAAGCGTTTTCACAATCACATTTTGGCGTGTATTTCAAATTTTTGAACTGATAAAATTGGCTTTAATTGTTTTTCAATATCGTCCACATTGTTTAAAAATCTGAAAAAAATATGTGTTATAGAATACTGTGAGACACATTCTAAGAGAAAAAATTGAGACAGTACTTCAACGTTATCACGTGGAAAATCCATTTCAAAATTATTTTTTTTCTATTTCATTTGGTGTCAAAATTGGTTGCCAAAAATACCTTAAACTTCAACTACTTTTCACCGTCAATCCATTTTTTTTGCCTGATACATGCAATAGAACCTGAGAAAAAATTACATGAAACATGCAAAACACGTTTCTCGTATCTCTGCAACAGATAGCCGTAGGAGACTGATTTTTTGTGAATATACGACATTTTTATTCTCTTTTGTATGAGCATGGCAATTATCGATTTGGTTTGGAGGCACTTTTCACTCCCTTATTCGGCTATACCCTTTGGAGCGGGCGACTTTGTTTTCAGCCAAATTATACAAAAAATACTCATATTTACAAAAAATAGACCTGACGTGATTCAAGGATCATTTCTTTATGAACGCATTTCATTAAAAAAAATATATCTTCTTATTTGTAGTTGTAGGAAGATACCGCAAAAATTGAGTTTTTCAATTTTAGAAAAATCAGACAATTCAATGAATATGACACCTTCACCGTTCTCTTAAGCTAAGGTCCAATTTTAATATAAAAATGTATGCCGGTTTTAAGAAAAAATGGTTTAAAGAAAAAAATTGCCTATGTTTGACTCAAAATTTCGCAAAAAATACTCATGTTTTTGAAAAAACGAACATTACATTATTTTTATATCTGTTTTTCATGAACACATTTCATTAAGAAAAATGTTGATCTTCTGAATTGTAGTTTTAGGAAGATAGATTTTTGCTAGTTTAATTACTTTAAACGTAGTTTAGTTCCCAGTTTTGTCGACATTTCTTGAAATGAGCCTTTTTTTCCTTACTTTTGTCAAACCAAAAAATTATATAAAACTGTCAATAGCGAGTAATAAGCACAAGTTGAAGGAGACTAATGTAACACAACCAGACCTGGAGTAAGTAGTCATAGCTGCTTTTACACATCAAATATTCTATCTATAAACAATCCTTTACAAGGACAGCCATAAAATCATGTATAAAAACCTTGTTTGTTTTAAAAATCATTAAAAAGGTTTTTTATTAAAATTTATTGAATTCTAAAACCTTATTAAACTTATCATTATTTTTATCAACACTTATTAAACATCCAAAAATGAATGTCTACTTGCATTATATAATTAAACTGCACGGGAATAGGATAATTTGCAGTTTTAGATCACTCGTACCGTCGTTTTTTAAAGGAGTCTAAATAAAATGAAACAGTGTATTTGAATGTTGTTTTCCTTAATTCCCCTCCAAAAATAGGTTGACAAGCGCTATTGATCATATTGCTCGCTTTCACTCTTATTCGACATCAAGACTTTAATCTATATTAGTACCTTTGTGAGCAACGAAAAAAAAAAAGAACATATACCCATACAGAACCGAGGATTGGCAAAATGAAGTGATTATCGCATAATAAGCGAAACCAAAAACTGAACCAACGGTCACGGGGTATGGCAAGCGCCAAACATGAGTGAACGCGGCTATTCAGAACACCGAGCACGAAGAGAATGGACCGAGCGAATCGTATCGAATAACAACATTTAACTATTATAGAGAGCAAGTAACTACGAATAGCAGAGATTACGAGCTGGGCTCATCCCGCCCCCACCCCGTCCACCCCAGCCCCGCGTCCCGCCCTTCACTGCCCTGCCCCTCCCCGCCTCGCCCTTCCCCGCCCCGCCGTCTAACTCCCGCCCGCCCCGCTCCACGCCCCGCTCCACGCCCCGCTCCACGCCCCGCTCCACGCCCCGCTCCACGCCCCGCTCCACGCCCGACTCCACGCCCCGCTCCACGCCCCGCTCCACGCCCGCTCCACGCCCCGCTCCACGCCCGCTCCACGCCCCGCTCCACGCCCCGCTCCACGCCCGCCCACGCCGCCCCGCCCGCTCCACGCCCCGCTCCACGCCCCGCTCCACGCCCCGCTCCACGCCCCGCTCCACGCCCCGCTCCACGCCCCGCTCCACGCCCCGCTCCACGCCCGCTCCACGCCCCGCTCCACGCCCGCTCCACGCCCGCTCCACGCCCCGCTCCACGCCCCTCGCCCGCCACGCCCCGCTCCACGCCCGCTCCACGCCCCGCTCCACGCCCCGCTCCACGCCCTCGCTCCACGCCCCGCTCCACGCCCCGCTCCACGCCCCGCTCCACGCCCCGCTCCACGCCCCTCCCACGCCCCGCTCCACGCCCCGCTCCACGCCCCCTCCACGCCCCGCTCCACGCCCCGCTCCACGCCCGCTCCACGCCCGCTCCACGCCCGCTCCACGCCCGCTCCACGCCCGCTCCACGCCCCGCTCCACGCCCGCTCCACGCCCGCTCCACGCCCCGCTCCACGCCCCGCTCCACGCCCCGCTCCACGCCCCGCTCCACGCCCCGCTCCACGCCCCGCTCCACGTCCCACTCCACGCCCCGCTCCCCGCTCTATCGCCCCACCCTGTCCCCTAACTTCCCGCCCCGCTACCCGCCCCATCGCCCCACCCCACCCCCGCCCTTCCCGCCACCGGACAGAAGCGACGCGGCGCCAAGCAACGGAGCGTGATCGATCGCTAGCAATCGATGCGATTGAAGGGACAGCTAATGATTGACTTAATTAACAGGTGGCGCTCGCGAGTGCCGCCGCACCGCGCTGATTGGATGGGGGGCAGTTGGACGGAGCAGGGGCGGGGACGGCCACGGCACCTCGGACCACTGGACGTCTTTATCCGCTCGCTTTATGCGCTTTCCGGTCGGTCGCGCGAGCGTTCAAGCTGCGGGGAGGGGCAGTGATGACGCCATACACGAAAGGCACGTCGCGGAAAATTCAGGAGAGCTGTTGCCCAAATCAATAACGAGGCTCCGATCGCTTTATATTGATCAAACTATTCGATTTATCAGTCCGCTGTTACGTTATATTTAAGAGAAAAATTAGTCGAATTTCATTTTACTTAGTATATTTGAAATGCGATGGATTTTATAATATTATATAAATATTTGAAATATTCACAACCAAGTTGCATAATTTTCTCATTATTTGGGACTGGTATTTGGAGCACGTTGTCATTTTATATCAATGATCACTTCCATTTTCATAGTAAATTAAAGTTCCATTGTGAAGTGCGTGTCATATTATAATACCTAGTTGTATTAGAGCCACCAATATAACTTCTCTTTATTGGAAACAAATTCTGTCATGGTTACTTTATTATAAATATTTTTAAAATACACGCATGTTTTAATGTATGTATACACACATATTTTGAATCTAAGCCGGAGCAAAGCCGAATGTGCCCGATATGGTGTCCCTCCCCTTCCTTGTCTTTAATCCAAGCGTGTCAAAGTGCGCCCGCCCAGGCTACTTGTCTGCCTGGGAACTACAGCGCTCCTGCGAGCACATTGCGAGCAACCTCGAGCAACTGGGATCAACTTCCCATGACTCCTCTCACTTCCCCTCCAAATCCTTCAAATCTCTTCCAAATCTGTTCTATCAATCAACAGAGATTTGAATTTTATTTATTTTTACTACTTAGTTAGGCCTTATAGATTTAGCCTTAGGCATCGTTCGACTTAGTTAGGCCTTATAGGCTTAAATAGACTTTCATGTCTATTTTCATTTTAAACTCTGACTAATATAAATATTTTCGTCACGGGGCAGGAATATTTTTGAATGGCTAAATGTTAGCATGTTTTCGTTTTGTGTTACATTTCATTAAATTATTCTGTCATTTGTAAAATGCAGGGTTTTCCCTAACCAGGTATCTCCCTCCTGACCCCAGCCTAGAAAAGCTCTATGCTCCTGGCGGTCTCCCGGCATATGTATTAGTGTAATGCATGCGCACGGCCCGTGGCCCGTTTGGTGGGGTACTGCTCTGGCATTTGCCTTGTATTGATCGGAGAAACCACGGAAAACTACCGATCAGAGCAGCCGGCCACTAGATATCTCCTTCAGACAGCGAATGAATTTGACCTATCCCTCTTGCTAGTGTCGAAAATTCTGCCACTGTCGGGACTCGAAACTAGGACCTGCAGCGTCAGAGGCATTGTAAATGCCCTGAGCCACCTCTGCCGGTTCTAGTTACTTCGGCCGCGATCTTGAAAGTGTATATTAGCTCGGTGTAATGTCCAAGCTCTCTTCCTCGTCTGATGGTGGCAGCCCTTAGGTTCATCTCCAACTTTTCTTTCCTGTTGGTGCAGTTGCCGAGAAACGTGGAAGGACCACTTTAGCTACGTAATCCGATTATGGGGTGAAAAAATCGGTCTAGTGAAGGAAGAGAGTTAGCGAGAGAGATACAGAGATTGGATCTGCTCTATCATGACACAACACATGAGATTTGGGAATGACACCGCCGCCGATTTTTTTTTTTAATCTTTTGCCTCCCAACCACCGTGACTTGTGACCGCACGACAGGCAGGCTATTCCCCAATTTTAAATTTTCTTTTCGGAAAAGCTTCCAAATTCGCTTCCAAGTACCTTAAATTATGAAATAGGATAAAGAGTATATAAAACGTTTTCAAACGATGTTTGTGCTTACATTTATTGCCGTGTCTCTAATGTAATTAATAATTCCGATATTCTTTCTCTAATTTCGGAACCTAATATTTCGCAACCTCCTCTCAAACCTGATCCTTCTCTTATAGTAATACTAATAACATTTGACGAATTATTAAATTTCATTCAAAAGTAATTTAAAGTCTGCTAAATCATACTCTTTACTGAGATGTGTGGTAATCATCTAAAAAGACAACGTAGTAACAGTAACAAATATTCAATCATTCATAAAGAACTAAAAAGATTTCCGTCACATTTGTAATCAGTATTAGTTCGTAAATGGCAGTGGTACCAATCTCCAAAGGACGTCTCCGATGTGAAGCCGTGGTGGCCATCACATCTGCGCTCCTCGTCGTATGCCAGCATCTTCTTAGGCCCCCAACGAAATATTTTGTATGTTCACGAAAACTTATATTGTAAATGTTAACAAATAAGAATATTGTAAAAACCCACGCCACACATAAAAAATACTATGTAGAAGTAGACATATTAAATTATAAATTCAGTATTGGTAACCATCACAACTGGTTATCGATGGTTAGTAATTCCGAGAAACAACAATGTACTACATTATCTTTGTAAAAGAAGTTGGGAATAAATACATTATTATTATTATTATTATTATTATTATTATTCAGTTCATTTGCAGTGAAGATTTACGCAGGGGGGCCCTCATTCATGCTCTGGCCTCGTCTCGTAACGCAGCCGTCCAATATATATCACCTCGTTCAATTACATTACATTCTTCTCCAAGTAGCCCACATTACATTACATTGCATTCTTCTCCACGTATCGTTGGGCCCGGGCTTCAACTGAGATCCTGTTTGAACTGTCATAACGGCGTTGTACGATGGTCAGTAAGTATCTGCATTTCGTTGTAACCGTGTGTAGGGCGACAGTACAGTTTGGTTTGGTTTGGTTTTTTCGTGTTTCCGGGCGCGTCAACTGCTTTGGTCATTAGTCCCGTTAGTGTAGTACATGCTTTTTTCTCAGGAGATGGCGGTGATCTTCCCCCGCTGGATGGCGAGATCCTAGGTTCGAGTCCTGATGGCGGCAGGGTTTTCGTCACTAGCTTTTCACCTAAGTCGAATTCAGTTGCTGTCTGGAGGAGAATTCTAGCGGCCGGCTGCTCTGATCGGTAGTTTTACGTGGTTTCTTCGATCAACACCAACCGAATGCCGGAGCAGTACCCTAACAAACGATCCGCGCGCGATCTGTCCTTCCTCTTCCTTGTCCTATCCTCTCCCCTTATAACTCACACTTACACCAACATGCACTACACTACCACATATTCTGGGAGACCAGTCGGAAGCTTAGAGCTTGTTCCGGCTGGGCCGATGCCCCGCTGGTGGGACAGTCCTGGTTAGGGGAAACCCCACTAGCCGACGGTAGGTCGGCGCCGGATCTCGCCATCCAGCGGGGGAAGATCATCGCCATCTCCCGAGAAAATGTGCACTACACTAACAGGACTAATGACCGACACAGTTGAAGCGCCCGGAAACACGAAAAATCAATCAATCAATCGACCCGCCGCCAGGGGCGGGCGGGTTTCAATCTCTAAGGCACTATTCACACATCGCTTCTCGCCACCAACGGCAGCGCTCTTACTTTCGTATGTTCAGCATTCTATCGGTCACCATAAAATATCAAGAATTATGCTAAAATTTACATTGCTGCAATATTAAACACATGAATTCTGTTGCTGCGACACGTTAGTACGATATTGTGGGATATTGTTTGATATATATCTATATGAACAATATTCGTATACCGAGGTTCGAGAAAGATGGATGCAAATAATTCTTCTGAACCCAAACAAACGACGTTCGGATAGAAAATTGGCGCGTTGACTGCCAGTGGCGACACCTTCACACACACCCTGACTTGCGATAAATCGACGGTTGTTTATGTTGCTAAAGATGTCAAATTTCTTAACATACAGGTAAGTACAAGTGCACTTAACAAACCTACAGGGTTGATGTTAAAAGGGTTAAAGACGCATGTGACCCATAAAATATTTAAATCAATTTTGCCAAATAGAGAGGTAACAAATGAACGGTCTAGGCCTTTTGGAGGAGGCATTGCCACCACGCCCCCTGGATCCGCCTCTGATTTCGAAGGCACGTCGGCGGTTTTTGGAAATTAGTCCCGTAAGTGTAGTGTATGTCATGTCCGGGAGGTGACGCTGTTCATCCTGCTACAACGTGATATCATGAGCTGTCCGAAAAGTTATCTTGCGGGTAGACTGCATCAAGGTTTCTCCTCCAACATGCTCTAGAACGATCTCCTGGTAGTTAGAGTTTGTAAATGAAAGTGTATGTGAGTTTGTGTGTGTGATAAATTAGTGATTCCCGGCGCGTTAACTGCACAGGTCATTAGTTACGTAAGTGTAGCATGTTCATGTATCGAGAGATGGCAGTGATCCGCTGAATGGTAAGAACTGCTCACCATTTGGCCCAGTTTCCCGTCGTTCAGCTGGGTTTTGCTTTAACTGGGTATCTCCCACCAGCGGGGCACCGCCACAGCCGGGACATACACGAAGATCCCGACTAGTCTTCCGGTATGTTTGGTAGTGTGCCGCATGTAAGTGTGTCTGTACGCAAGGGATGAGGATAGGAGAGAGAAAAGGAAGAAAAGATCGCGCGCTGTCCATGGCCCGTTTGTAAGGGTACTGCTTCGGCATTCTCCGAGGGTTGATCAAAGAAACCACGGACAACTACCGATTGGAGCAGCTGGCTGATAGAATTCTCCTCCAGACAGCAATTAAATTGCACCTAGGAGTGTGTGGGATTTCTTTTAGTGTGTGAAAGAGAGAAGAACGGGATAAAAATGGGAAGAAATTATCGCGCTTTGTTTTTGCCGTTGTTTAGACTACTGCTCCTTATTTACCTGGTATTAATTCCATAAACTACAGAGTCAGCCGAAATATCGGTCATGTCGCTAGAATTCTTCCCTGCTAAATTCGATCTAGCTATCTGCATAGAGTAAAAAGTTTCTTCACCATCGTGACTCGAAGTCTAGAACTTCTCGGTCAGAGTCGCTATAATGTAAGAGTTTTTGCCCTAAGCTAACGTATGTGGTGAAACTTTGAGAACAATTCTATATATTGCTGAAGGAAAAATCTTTTTGTTACAACGAAAATCGTGAATTTGTGAATTGTTGGTATTTGGAAGCAACATACAGCAAGCAGCGTTGAATCGTGCGTCACCATGTGTTCGTGCTGATTTTAACACGCGAGAATATTAGCCCGCCAGCCCGCCGTCAGAATCTCAGTGCACTCTCTGTTATCAAATGACGCGAATGACCACCCGAGTCCACAACAGCACGTGTTGACTTGGAAATGCTCGTCGGTTGTCGAGTTATTATAAAGGAAATACAGCTCTGTGATGGTGCTCCGCTGTCGGCAAAAACTGGAGACGGAAAATCTACACAAGATAACGTACAGATTTGAGCTGGATATCATGTTCTGGCAAGGAAGAAACACTGTCATCTCTCACAATTTAACCTGCTCCATACTTACGGTAGTTTTTGCCATAGCAGTTGATGCTGTCGGAAAAACAAAATAAGCGTTCGACCATTTCTCAGATCTTAGACTAACTATAAGCACAACCTTCTATATGTTATAGAAAATGAGAAATTATCAAGAAACTGCTGTCCAGAAAATAATTTAAATAATAATAAATAGCTTAAAAATGTTTGCCCTTCTAATTCACAAGAAAGTGACGATGAATATTAATCCTCTCATTACTACATACGTAGTTTAGAAAAAATTATGTAACTTTGCAGCGAGAATCTGTCTGTCTGTTTGCGTGTCTGTCTACCTATATTTCTGCCTGTCTGACTGCCTACCTGTCTCCCAGGAATTCTGTCTCAGTCCGTCTGTCTATGAACAACGCTAGCGGCTAAACCCTAACAAGCATTTTAACCAAAATTGATATTCCCGAACAATGATGTCGCGACCCCTTCAATATTTTCTCAAAAATGACTTCAATTTTTTCTTAATTTTTTTATTGAATAGTCCGAAGTGCGCTTAAATACATTGCGCAATATTTGCATTTGACATTATGAATTTTCGAAAATTGTAGAAGTTACTAATAATGCGGGAATGTGCACCACCAGTTTCACTTTAAACGACTAACCCTGAATACGTATATGTAAACGAAAACATACGACGTTGAATTTAACAAACTCTATGCTTTTAGATGTATGTGTAAGTGGTTTGACATACACCGTGAAATCCATGAACATTCCACAACATGTAACGTCTGTAACAAACGCTTTTGTTACAAGCCAATAACTGTAGTATATAAGTGTAAACAATGCACTTTATCGCATCAGTGCGTATGAAACTCACTATACTCCTAAAATAACTAACAGCGCCCAAAGAATGAAATAAAGTTCTTAGTTTAGCATGATTGTCACCATTTTACTTACTTGACGTTCGATTCTGTACAGAACTATTATAATGTATATTTACTATCCATAGTTTATATACTTATTTTAATTATTATTAATAATTAACAACAGTAAAAGGAACAGCATGATCATGAAAAAAATATTGGGAATTATAGGTTACGGAAATTGGTCAGAGAGAATTAAGACATTAAAACATTCCAATTTCACTCCGACCAAATCTCGTGATCTACATTTCTCATTCCTACTTTGTTGTCATGAATCTACAATGTTAAAATACTGTGTTTATGTTCCCCTGTCTACGTCAACGTTTTGACTGCGCAAACACATTACAAGTATCCAAGGAAATCATACAAAGCTGTCGTTTGAGGTTAAAAACGTGTGTACGTAAAAGTCAATCTCACTTTTTCAAACATCAACCCTCGTTAACAAGGGCATCATCATTAGTCTCTGATAAGCAGAGTAGCCATCGCATCAGTTTCATGTTTCTTCTCGCTCGACCACTTCCACCGGCACCACCTCCCATTGTCGCTCACCGCTGCCTCCCCCTCCCGTCAACGTGAATGCCCTCCGATCGCGGCCGCCGTCCACAGCGCCTGAGGACGGACGCGGCAGCTGCGGCGGCAGCTGTGCAGGCGACGGCGGCAAACGCGATATGATTGACTGTGAAAGCCGCGTCCCCCGCGCGAACACCCGCCCGCCACGCCCACCCAGCCCCGCCCCCGCCCCCGCCCCCGCCGCCGGTCGCGCCCCACGCTCGCTGCTTCCGAACGCCCATCGATCGCCGAGCAACACTGCCACCGCCCCGGCCCCGGCCCTGCCCCTGGCAGTTGGCGCGGTTAGCGACGGCTTTGCGAATTTGAGACCCGGGGCCCGATCGGATCCGGAGAGAGCGCGGGGAGGGGGAGGCTGGGGCAGAACGCGACACGCGTCGGGCTAGGGAGGGCAGGACTGGGCGAGACCGGGACAGATGGGGTAAGATGAGAGAGGAGAGGCGTGGCAGGGAGGGACGAGGAAACGAAGTGAGAGAAAAGGGGATGATGAGCGAGGTGATGTGGGTAGGTGGGTAGAAGAGAGCGAACAAAGGAGTGGGGAGGTGTGTGTGTGTGGTGGAGAGAGGGAGAGAGAGAGAGGAGAGAGAGAGAGAGAAAAGAGAGAATGTCGGGGGAGAAGCAGAGAAGAGAGAGAAAAAAGGCAGAAAGAGGACAAGTGGACACAGCAGTGGCGGGGAAAAGGCAGATAGAGTGATGAGGAAAGGAGAGGCGGGGGGAATGACAGGATGAAAGGACAGGCAGGCAGATAAGGGAGAAGACAGGCGGGGAGATAAGAAAAATGGGAGGCGTAGAGAAGCGAGCAGAGGGACGAGACAAGAAGCGAGAAGTGTAGAAGTGGAAAAGGAGAAGTGGATAAAATTGAGACGAACAAATGAGTATAGGGTTGAAGGAGCGGGAAGATGGACAGAAAACCGAGAGGCGGAGTTATGAGAGGAAATGAGGAAACGGATGGGAGTTAAGGGACATCGAGTGAAAAGGGAGGAAATAGGAGGAGGGCCGGCAGGGTGAAGTGCGTCGAGAAAGGGGCAAATCGGTGCGTGGCGGTGCCTCATAGGAGTCGAAAGACCCGACATTGGCGAGCGACATGAAACCGGGCTGACACCTGCCGCGCGGCGTGTTAGCCGCGGTGACGACCACGGACGCGGAGCGTCACTGGGCCATTCCGAAAGACGTGGCGTGGCGCGGTGCAAAGTAAATGGGATGATGTTGATGGATGTAGAACAGGCTGTGAAGAACGAAGAAGAGATGGAGCGGTGTGGAAAAAAGCAGCACTGCATGCGGCGAGGAGTGAGGTTAAGAAGTGAGATGGAGCCAAGTGGCGTAAGGCGGTCGCGGGAATGGGGTAAAAAAGCGGGATGGAGCGGAGTGGTGCAAGGCAGCACTGGACGGCGCGAAGAGTAGGGTAAAGAAGCGGGATGGAGCGGAGTGGCGCAAGGCAGCACTGGACGGCGCGAAGAGGGGTAAAGAAGCGGATGGAGCGGTGTGGCCAAGGCAGCACTGGACGGCGCGAAGAGTAGGGTAAAGAAGCGGGATGGAGCGGAGTGGCGCAAGGCAGCACTGGACGGCGCGAAGAGTAGGGTAAAGAAGCGGGATGGAGCGGAGTGGCGCAAGGCAGCACTGGACGGCGCGAAGAGTGGGGTAAAGAAGTGGAATGGAGTGGAGTGGCGCAAGGCAGCACTGGAAGGCGTGAGGATTGGGGTAAAGGAGCGGATGGAGCGAAGTGGCGCAAAGCAGTCCTGGATGTCGCGAGGAGTGGGGTAAAAATCGGAATGGAGCGAAGTGGCGCAAGGCAGCTCTGGACGGCGCGAAGAGTGGGGTAAAGAAGCGGGATGGAGCGGAGTGGCGCAAGGCAGCTCTGGACGGCGCGAAGAGTGGGGTAAAGAAGCGGGATGGAGCGGAGTGGCGCAAGGCAGCACTGGAAGGCGTGAGGATTGGGGTAAAGGAGCGGATGGAGCGAAGTGGCGCAAAGCAGCCCTGGATGTCGCGAGGATGGGGTAAAAATCGGAATGGAGCGGTGTGGCGCAAGGCAGCACTGGACGGCGCGAAGAGTGGGTAAAGAAGCGGGATGGAGCGGTGTAGCACAAAGCAGCCCTGGACGGCGCGAGGAGTGGGATAAAGAAGCGGGATGGAGCGGAGTGGCGCAAGGCAGCCCTGGACGGCGTGAGGATTGGGTAAAGGAGCGGGATGGAGCGAAGTGGCACAAGGCAGCACTGGATGTCGTTAGAAGTGGGGTAGAAAAGCGGAGTGGAGCGTAGTGGCGCAAAGCAGCACTGGATGTCGCGAGGAGTGGGTAAAGAAGCGGGATGGAGCGGAGTAGCACAAAGCAGCCCTGGACGGCGTGAGGATTGAGGTAAAGAAGCGGGATGGAGCGGAGTGGCACAAGGCAGCACTGGATGGCGCGAGGAGTGGGGTAAGAAGCGGGATGGAGCGGAGTGGCGCAAGGCAGCACTGGATGTCGCGAGGAGTGGGGTAAAGAAGCGGGATGGAGCGGAGTGGCGCAAGGCATCACTGATGGCATGAGGAGCAGGGTGAAAAAGCGGGGTGAAGCGGTGTGGCACAAGGCAGCACTGGATGTCGCGAAGAATGGGGTGAGAAAGCGGAGTGGAGCGGTGTGGCGCAAGACAGCACTGAAGCGGGTTGAAGAGCGTGGCGGAGCGGGACGAGACGTGGCGAGGCGAAGCGAGGAGGGAAGACTATTCCTTGGCGTTTCTGACGGCGCCATAACATGGAGTGGACGCTTGGGCATCTGGCGAGCAGTGCACGACCGTGAATAAGTGGTTGTTCGGAAGTTAGAGAATTATGACGGATCGTATCTTCCTCCAAAGAGTATCTCGTTGTGTTAACGCCTACGGTAGATGTGTGAGAATAACTAATAATGGACTGTGAATAACTTTGAAAGAGAATAATGTTGAACGTGTACAAAGGTGCAAGGAAATTACTTGGCGTAAAAAAAAGTGAATTTGTTAATCCTTAAAAAATAAAACAATCGTTCGAGATATTTTTTCTTATGTCAAAGAATGTTAATTTCAATTCGCAAACATAAACTTCTCAATCACAAGCATACGTCATTTTATGGCTTTTTTTCATTACCTTTCAGTATCCTGGTGTTATATGTGGCCGTGACGTCTTTGGGATACACGTACTTTTTACTACCTTCCATCACGAGTGTGGAAATATTTATGCACAAAGAGCGTTATTAGAGTTCTAATGGTCGCGGGACACTAAAGTCCGCTGGCAAAAGACCTTGGAGTGTTTGTTACTGCTCGATCACTACCAGTAAACACCAGTGTAACAACCAATATTTTATTTTTTATCTAATACTAAAGATTTAGATTTACCTAATTGTTAATTAACTAGATGATAACTTCACTTCGATTGTGAAATCTTGATTTTTATCTGTATGAACATCCTATTTCCGTCCTATAATTTACTTCATTATTCCCTCTCATAATTTCCTCCTTAAGAGAATATAAGCGTCATCCAACTGTTTCCATTTTTCTTTCGCAATCACAATCCTATCTAGCCATATAAGTTATGTGGCACATGTTGAACACAGAAGACCGTAACAAAAAATAATGTGTCAGTAAAAAATAGCATTTTTTAAAATTATATTTTATTTTGCTATTAGTTTGTGAATAAACATTTGGCAAAATTACATAAATTTATTTAAACTAGAACTTGAGAAGAGCAAAGTCCATTGAACGTACTCTACTCATGTTTCATTAGTAATAGCTAACAAACTTTATTAATTTTTTATTTGATTTGATAGATAGATATAATGATACATATTTAGAACATGAAATTATTATAATGAACAATTTACACTCGATATGCTAGGTCTAAAGAATGATATCGTTAAAGTCGTCTATTGATGTCACCATTGTCTAATAAGTTGATGGCTAGAAAATGTGTACGGTTATGTAGTCTTTGTAGGTATTTTGCACTGGTCTTCTTGATTTCTTCTTTTATTGTTGGTATCTGTAAGTCTTCGTACAATGTTGCTTCGTTAGTAGCAGAGGGACTTTAAAATTTTTTATGAATTTTTTTTGTGCGATGCTTAAAAATCATTTTCTTCCCCAGAAGGCAGTTTAACCTTCAATGTTTTAGGCATAATTCTTTCCTTATATTCTTGATATTGTTTTTCACGTGAGCTTTCAGACCAGAGTAAGTCCAAGATATTTTGACGACTGATTTTGAGGAATAGATTGCGAACCGATTTTTGTAGGTGGTGACTTGAATGACTTGACAGACCGAAGGCAACTTGAATAGCATTTGAAGATACAGGCACGAGATCATGAACTAATAAAGTTATTCCTTCGTAGATTTCACCATATTTGGAATCAGTATTAAACTAGTAGCAAAATTGCTAAACATGTCTCTCAGAATACGTTCTTAAATTTAGTGGTAATTGGAAATTTCAAATAATAAAAGTTTGCAATTTCTATTTTGCAAATTAATACATACTTCCAACCAACTCCAATAGTTTCTTTATTCTTGAGAATGTTCCGAAAGTTGTATAATCTAATATCAAATTATATGAGTCCATTTACAATCCTTGAAAATAATTTCTGTGGTTCTTTAAGATAACATATGCTTTCTGGTTATGGTTATTCAGATTCTATTTACGATATAATTTTCGATACCTCCTAATTCCCCGTCTCGTGATAGTTTAATTATTTTGTATTCGGTTAGCGTTCATTATGTTGTTAATGATGTTATTGTTATTATTATTATTATTATTATTATTATTATTATTATTTATAAGTATCACAATTAGTATTATTCCGGCCTCACGAACATGATAAATGCTGAAATCAGCATTTTCCCAAATACAATTCGTAACTTTTTCATCAAGATAATTTACCTCCTGCTTTCAGCTGCACAGATATTTTACTTTCGGTAGGTTGCAGGAGGCGTCAGCGCTGAGGGCGGCCGAAACTGCAAGTGGGCGCCGAAATGGAAGCTTTCTCCCGGTTGGCACTGCGTTCTAGCGCCGGTCGCGAGGTCACCGTGACGGAGGAAAGGCGCAGGCGTGGGCGAGACGGCAGCGGTGACAGCCGGGGAGAAGCACAAGATCCGCGGTGAGTAATCGCGCGCGACGGCACCTACAGGCAGACGGTGGGCGAAGGTTCACGAGGAAGGCAAGCGGGTGAGCGAAGGCGGACGGGCAAAAGCAGGTGGGCGAAGGCGGACAGGCAAAGGCGGGCGGGCAAAGGCGGACGGATGGGCGAATGACAGCTGACGGGCGAAGGTGGGCGGGCGAAGGTGGGCGGGCGAAGGTGGGCGGGCGAAGGTGGGCGGGCGAAGGTGGGCGGGCGAAGGTGGGCGGGCGAAGGTGGGCGGGCGAAGGTGGGCGGGCGAAGGTGGGCGGGCGAAGGTGGGCGGGCGAAGGTGGCGGGAAGGTTGGCGGCGAAGTGGGCGGCGAAGGTGGGGGCGAAGTGGGCGGCGAAGGTGGGCGGGCGAAGTGGCGAAGGTGGCGGGCGAAGGTGGCGGGCGAAGGTGGGGCGAAGGTGGCGGCGAAGGTGGGGCGAAGGTGGCGGCAACGGCGAAGGTGGGCGGCGAAGGTGGGTGGGCGGGCGAAGGTGGGCGGCGAAGGTGGGCGGCGAAGGTGGCGGAAGGTGGCGGCGAAGGTGGCGGGCGATGGCGGAAGGTGGCGGGGAAGGTGGCGGCGAAGGTGGGCCGAAGGTGGCGCGAAGGTGGGCGCGAAGTGGCGGCGAAGGTGATGGGCGAAGGTGGCGGAAGGTGGCGGCGTCGAAGTGGCGGCGAAGGTGACGGGAATGGGAAGCGAAGGTGGCGCGAAGGTGCGGGCGAAGGTGGGGCGAAGGTGGGCGGGCGAAGTGGCGAATGGGCGGCGAAGGTGGCGGCGAAGGTGGCGGGCGAAGGTGGACGGGCGAAGGTGGCGGCAAGGTGGGGGAAGGTGGGCGAAGGTGGCGGCGAAGGTGCGGGCGAAGGTGGCGGCGAAGGTGGGCGGGCGAAGGTGGGCGGGCGAAGGTGGCGGGCGTGGGCGGGCGAAGGTGGCGGGCGAAGGTGGCGGCGAAGGTGGCGGCGAAGGTGGCGGCGAGGTGGCGGGCGAAGGTGGCGGCGAAGGTGGGCGGGCGAAGGTTGGCGGGCGAAGGTGGGCGGGCGAAGGTGGGCGGGCGAAGGTGGGCGGGCGAAGGCTGGCGGGCGAAGGCAGGCTGGCGGGCGAAGGCGGACGGGCAAAAGCAGGTGGGCGAAGGCGGACAGGCAAAGGCGGGCGGCAATGGCATGACTGACGGGCGAGGTCGCGAGGTGGCGGCGAAGGTGGGCGGGCGAAGGTGGGCGGGCGAAGGTGGGCGGGCGAAGGTGGGCGGGCGAAGGTGGGCGGGCGAAGGTGGGCGGGCGAAGGTGGGCGGGCGAAGGTGGGCGGGCGAAGGTGGGCGGGCGAAGGTGGGCGGGCGAAGGTGGGCGGCAAGGTGGCGCAGTGCGCGAAGGTGGGCGAAGGTGGCGGGCGAAGTGGCGGGCAGGTGGCGGGCGAAGGTGGCGGCAAGGTGGGGCGAATGGGCGGCAAGGTGGGCGGCGAAGGTGGGCGGCGAAGGTGGCGCGAAGGTGGCGGGAAGGTGGCGGGCGAAGGTGGCGGCGAAGGTGGGCACGGGCGCAAGGCTGACGGGCGAAGGCAGGCTGGCGGGCGAAGGCGGACGGGCAAAAGCAGGTGGGCGAAGGCGGACAGGCAAAGGCGGCGGCAAAGGCGGACGGATGGGCGAATGACAGCGACGGGCGAGGGTGGGCGGCGAAGGTGGCGGCGAAGGTGGCGGCGAAGCGTGGCGGCGAAGGTGGGCGGGCGAAGGTGGCGGCGAAGGTGCGGCGAAGGTGGGCGGCGAAGGTGGCGGGAAGGTGGCGGGAAGGTGGGCGGGCGAAGGTGCGGCGAAGGTGGGCGGGCGAAGGTGGCGGCGAAGGTGGGCGGCGAAGGTGGCGGCGAAGGTGGGCGGGCGAAGTGGGCGGGCGAAGGTGGGCGGCGAAGGTGGGCGGCGAAGGTGGCGAATGGCTGGGCTGGGCGAAGGTGCGGGCGAAGTGGCGGCGAAGGTGGGCAGGCGAAGGTGGGCGGGCGAAGGTGGGCGGGCGAAGGTGGGCGGGCGAAGGTGGGCGGCGAAGGTGGGCGGGCGAAGGTGGCGGGCGAAGGTGGGCGGGCGAGGCGGCGGGGGCGAAGGTGGGCGGACGAGTGGGGGCGAAGGTGGGCGGCGAAGGTGGCGCGAAGGTGGGCGGGCGAAGGTGCGGGCGAAGTGGCGGGCGAAGGTTGGCGGGCGAAGGTGGGCGGGCGAAGGTGGCGGGCAGGTGGCGGCAAGGCGGACGGGCAAAAGCAGGTTGGCGAAGGCGGACAGGCAAGGCGGCGGGCAAAGGCGGCGGGGGCGATAGCGCGGCGAAGGTGGCGGCGAAGGTGGCGGGCGAAGGTGGCGGGCGAAGGTGGCGGGCGAAGGTGGGCGGGCGAAGGTGGGCGGGCGAAGGTGCAGGTGGCGGCGAAGGTGGGCGGGCGAAGGTGGGCGGGCGAAGGTGGGCGGCGAAGGTGGGCAAGGTGGCGGGCGAAGGTGGCGGGCGAAGGTCGGCGAAGGTGGGCGGGCGAAGGTGGGGGAAGGTGGCGGCGAAGGTGGGGGCGAAGGTGGGCGGGCGAGTGGCGCAGGTGGCGGGCGGGTGCAGGCGAGTGGGCGGCGAAGGTGGCGGGCGAAGGTGGGCGGGCGAAGGTGGGCGGGCGAAGGTGGCGCGAAGTGGGCGGGCGAATGGCGAATGGGCGGGCGAAGGTGGCGGGCGAAGGTGGGCGGGCGAAGGTGGGCGGGCGAGGTGGGCGGGCGAAGGCGAAGGTGGGCGGGCGAAGGTGGGCGGGCGAAGGTGGGCGGGCGAAGGTGGGCGGGCGAAGGTGGGCGGGCGAAGGCTGACGGGCGAAGGCTGACGGGCGAAGGCTGACGGGCGAAGGCTGACGGGCGAAGGCTGACGGGCGAAGGCAGGCTGGCGGGCGAAGGCGGATGGGCGACGGCCGGCTGACGGGCGAAGGTGGGCGGGCAAGGGCGGGCTGGGGGGCGGGCGGGCAGTCACTCGGGCAGGCGGGCGGGCAGTCACTCGGGCAGGCGGGCGGGTGGGTGGGTGGGCGAAGGCGAGCGCGCGAAGCTAGGTGGAGAAAATGAGCGGGCGGGCGAAAATAACCAGGCGGGCGTAGGTGGGTGTGCGAAGGCGGACGGGCGAAGGTAGGGGTGAAGCGAATAGGTGACGGTAGGCGAGTGAAGGCTGGCAGATGAAACTGGGCTGATGAAGGTAGGTGGGGAGGCGGCAGGGAGGGCAAAGGCGGGCGGGTGAGGAAGGTGGGTGGGCGAAGGTCGACAGCCGAATGGGGAGATGGCAAAAATAGGAGGCCGAGCGAAGGCAGGTGGGTGAAAGCGGGCCGACCAATGCGGACGAAGGGTTGATGAACGGTAATGAAGATATAGCATAGCTAGTAAAGACAGACGGGGATGAAGAAATCCTGGAGGTGGTGATGCGAGGTGATGAAATTCGAAATCGAAAGTAAAGTTGATTGAGGTTGGGCGAAGGTGATAAGTGAAATAAGGGAGCGACAGCTGGTGATCTGGCGGAGCAAAGCATTGTAATGAAAACAAGCGAGTAAAGAAGGAAGAAAGAGAAAGAATGGGCTGAGTGGACGATGGAACGAGCGATGTTAAGCCATGGGAAGAAGACTGTTGAACGAGAGAATCGAGCAAATGTGAGTGACCAAGCAAGCAGGAGGGCAAAGTCGGACGAGAATGAAAGAAGAAGAATAAAGTAAATGGGCGAACGATGGAAACCGTCGAACAAGCGAATAGACTGACGAAGGGGCGCGCAGTTGGCTGGTGAGTGGATGGGCAAGGAAGCGGGCGTGAAAAGGCCGAGTCAACAGGAAAATTGGTTTAAAAAGGCGAGTAAACGGAGGTAGCGGGAGTAGGGGCAGTAAGCGGCAGTAAGCGGGCGAGTAAGCGGGCAAGTTAGCGGCGGGGGGAAGGGAAAAGGGCGAGTAAGCAGCGAGCAAGCGATCGAAGGGGGGGGCATGTGAGAGAGGGCGCAAAGAAAAGAACGGACGGGTGGGTTGGCGAGCAGGAAAGAGGGCGCGAGACGACAGACGAAGGCATGGCGGGAGAAAGGGCGGGGATAGGCGTCTGGGAAGACGCGGGCGTTCAGGAGGGCTGGCGGCGGACAGACGTCGCTTCCGGGCCGCCCGCGCTCCGCCCTGCAGCAGGCGGATGAGCGATGGTCACCGCGCGCCAAACAAATGAACGCCGGGATCTCAACGCCACCTGCGCCGCCCGCGCTCGCGACGGCAGCGGAGCCCTGCGGCATCTTCGTGAACTAAGGGCGTCGAAACGCCAGCGAAAGAGGGGAACTAGAGTTACTCTGCGAAGAGATGGGTTCAAATGATGCCATTTTTGATGCGCCGTCATTTTATTTATTTCAAATACGTTTGCTTGGTTATTATAATTTGTGTAAACTCACCTCTTAATGCAGCAATCTCTGTATTCTAAAACCGTAAAAATGTGTCTCGGCCTCTTTCTGTACAAATACCAACATATGAGGCTTAGTAATGCGCATATCTTCAACACTTAAGATAACAAATCAACGCTTACATTTCGCACACACGAGTACATAATATGTACGTCGGATGAAAAAAGTTCTTGTTATCGCTTTATCATATCAACGTCAATGGCTTCATTTAGAATTAAATGAATATACTTTGTATGCATATCGGCCGATTTGTGAAAGTTTTGGGACTCGACTATTCGTCAAAGGCATTTGTTGGAGTATTGTTTGATTACATGAGTTCTATGGATCATCACTCCAGCTATAAATTGTAGCAAAGGCCGCCACTGATAGTAACAGTTTTGATACTGTAATTATTGTTCATAGATTTAGCAGCAATGGCAGTTTTATTACGTGATACTTAAGTGCTAGAAAGAATGTGAATGGTCATTTTAACAGTGCGGGGAAAAGTGTGCGAGAAATGGTTGATACCCGTATAATGCATGTAATATAATTATTAGAACTTAATGTTACCGAGAAAAGTACGGAGAAGTCTGTCATATGGTAGTATCTCTATTTTTATTACTTATCATTACATGTTGTGAAACATGAGGGAAAACTGCCTTTGTCGAAATCGTTAAATTTCTCTATAGCAAATCTGATACTGAGAAGATTTAAACCACTTCTATTTTTAAAATTATCCGAATAAAGCATTATGTTAAATATTAACAAGTAAACAGTAACTAACCTACTTCTTTCTTTCCTTCAGTTGTTGAAGAGTAGCTTTAATACGTCCACTTCATGTAACAAAGCAGAATGCTTACTTTCCGGACAACACAGAACACTCACGATTCACCAGCGCGTCATCGCCCCTACACATCACTTTCAAAGGAACTTCGTCCTCCTCCATCCTTCAGAAACACACAATGGCGTCTGGCATGTTAGATCCACATGCTCTCTGATGGCATTCAAGCAAGGAATTTCACGTATTGAATGTTTTCGGAGGGAAAGGAAAGAAAAATTGGCCAGGACGACGGGCTAGAAACAATATTGGTTATTGGGCAGTCGTCGAGGAAGACGGTAGGCCCTCCGTCAACATTCTGGAGAACGCGGCAGTTATCGGAAAACAAGCGGGATTGGAGTGCCTTAGCGGATCTCCACCCTTCCCTGGCATTTGAGAAGTTTCCCGCTGAATTTCCTCGCGTGAGGACTCGCCAGCCTTCCCTTCGGCCTCTCGTTGCACCCCGTTCGTGCAAACGCCGCCCCACACGATGAGATCCTTGCTCAGAGATCGCTCTCACCCAGATTTTTCTGTAAAATGTTGCTGGATGTACAGACTTATGGTCATTTTCGTCGTTCGTCGTCTTATCACCAAATCTTTCTCCTCCCTATTTTTCATTTTCTTGTCTGAGCTCGTGTGAGCGGTGTGTGAACCCTTAACATACAAGATTATTTCAGTGCTTCTAGCGAACAACAAATTGAGGATAATAAAAACGTAGGCTTCCGCGGCCGAAGCCAGTTTCTATTTGGTCATCTGATGGACACCGCTTCCTCAGCAGATATGCAAACACTTCAATCGCCATGCAGCGACCTTCCTCAGGGCAAAGTGTAAAGCCAATGAGATACAAACCTGATGCTAGCACTGAGAAGAAAGTAATAGCATAGATCAAGTTCAGTTTACTGTTTCCAGCACCTTGAAACGCTCTCTCCGGGGCGAATGAAGAAACGTACATCATATTCTATTATCTGCATCTTGAGATTCATTTAACACACTGTGAAATTTGTGACAGTAGACCAATTCAGTTCACAATTCCCCACGTTCACTACAGGAAAGGGAAGAGCTGCCGCTCGTATTCTCCAGTATCAAAGAAATACCCCAGAGGTATTAGGGTACGAGTAAGCTAGAAACACGCTCGGAACCTCTCGTCCTTCATAAGCAAGAGAGGGAGATAACATTTTAGTTCTTTGAAGTAATTTCAGGAATCTATAAATAATATTCCTTTTTCTACACGACATCGAGAGCAATTTCGCACAAAATTCAAATCATTTCTTTGAACTAAAATGACCTTTTCTAAGAAAGGTTTTTCTCCAATATTAGTGCAATCTCCCCGTGCCTTGAAATTTGGAAACAAACAAGCAAAGAGTCCGGGAAGTTGCTGGAACTATCCATACTATCTCTTTTGGGATTCCACGAAGTGTTGGCGTTGTATTCCTTGCCTTACTCTTTTTATTTCTAGATTCTATGAAACCTCAGATTCTAAAATGCAATTAGAATCCCTTGTTAAGCTCAGTGTACATTGTTTCATATCATTATCTTTTAACTAGCAATTTTGGTGGCCCAGGGCATCAACTGATGTCACTGTAGTTCCTCTGACCAGAAGGTCCTAGATTTCAAGTCCTGACGGCGGCAGGATTTTCGACACTAACTACATACTAGCTAAGTCGAATTCAGCCGCTCTCTAGGGGAGAATCCTAGCGAATGGCTTCTTTGATCGGTAGTTTTCCATGGTTTCTCCGATCAACACCAGGCGAATGCCGGAGCAGTACCTTACAAAAAGGACCACGGACCGCGCGCGATCTGTCCTTCCTCTTCCTTTTCCTATCCTCTCGTCTTACACACACACTTACACTCACATGCACCACACTACCACATATTCCGGGGGACCGGTCGGGAGCTTAGAGCTTGTCCCGGCTGGGGCAGGGCACCGCTGGTGGGAGAGTCCTGGTTAGGGGAAAACCCCACTAGCCGACGGTAGGTCAGCGCCGGATCTCGCCATCCAGCGGGGGAAGATCACCATCTCCGGAGATAAACATGCACTACACTAACGGGACTAATGACCAAAGCAGTTGATGTGCCCGGAAACACGAAAAATCAATCACATATGTGGGGAGATCAGTCACGAGCTTAAAGCTTGTCACAGTTGGGGCGGTGCCCCGTCGGTTGGAGATACCTTGTGGAGAAACCTGCAAGCCGACTGGTAGGTGGGCACCGCATCTCGCCATTCAGGGAGAAAAGAACACCCCCATCTTTCGCGATAAAGCATACACTTCACTTACGGGACGAGAGAACTTGTTGCCGTTGACGCGCCCAGAATCATTAATCGATCTAGCAATTGAGAGTATCCATGCAATTTTGTAGTAGCACAGATTTGTTAGGTATAATGAAAATATACGTGTACCTCGTATTCCAAATTTTCTTAATAAATACGTTTAGGTATTTTTTATGCAGATAGATTTTCAGATTTCGTATTCCAGAGAATTCTATCATAATAAGATATCACATTAATGAAAACTATATTTGTGTGACAAGGTTATAAGGTACTATAAACGATATTTATGTGACAAGGATAAAAGGTGAATATATTTAAAGAGAGCTGTTTACTCAACAAAAGGGAGCTTGGTGGAGCTGAAAGTCTAACAATAAGTCCGATAATAACAATATGATAATAGTTATATAATATTATTTTTCCTCAAATACGAACAAAACTTTCTTTACTCACTGGCTCTTAGCTAGTCTTGGTTCCATACCACCATAAATGTTGATTATTTCTGAAGGAATGGATAATGTAGACGACTAAGTTACAGACTAGAACGTTTTCAAATATTACCACGAGCATCCGTCTCTTTTCCGTTGTGTACAATCACCCGGTAGCACATTTTTGAGAAAAGACCAACCTCCTATCTTTCACATTTCACTATTTCTCTACCACCGTCTTCTCCTTCTGATTGATTGCTAGTGATTCCGACACGTCAACTGCAAGATGATTAGTCCCGTAAGTGTAGTGCATATTTTTGCTGTGTGTAAGGAATAGGGTAGGACAAAGAATGGGAAGGAAAGACCGCGCGCGGTTCATGGTCTGTTTCATAGGGTAAAACTCTGGTATTCACTGGTACTGATCACTGATACTGATGGTCTGGTACTGATCGGTAAAACCATGGAAAGCTACCGATCAGAGGAGAAAGTAGATTTTTCCTGCAGACAGCGACAGAACTCGACACTAGCTTTATGGCTAGTGTCGAAAATCCTTCCACTATCAGGACACGAACCTT
The DNA here is from genome assembly GCA_964035755.1 of Teleogryllus oceanicus. Taxonomy (NCBI): domain Eukaryota; kingdom Metazoa; phylum Arthropoda; class Insecta; order Orthoptera; family Gryllidae; genus Teleogryllus; species Teleogryllus oceanicus. The sequence continues at coordinate 174,288,857 of CAXIVR010000003.1, forward strand.
CCATCAGGGGCAATGTAGTGGCATCTGTAATATCAACAACAACAACAACAACAACAACAATAATAATAATAATAATAATAATAATAATAATAATAATAATAATAATAATAATAAAGTATTATTTGTGGTTGATGCCCTGAGCCACCTCTCACAGTCCTCCTTCTACATGTCTCCATCTCGCCACAGCCATCTCCACGTTGCCATCACCGCTCCCCCTCCTGGGCGTCGCCCCAAATTCTAGGGCAAGCTCAGTCAGCGGCATGGCGCGTCTGTGCTCTGTGTTTGCGTCCAAAATTATTTAGAGCGTTTTCGACATGAAAGATCACTTTCAGGAATTCTCTTGCCACGCAGCCGTCGGAATGCTTGGACCGGTAGAGAGGAAAAGCCTCGCAGCGTACCTCAACTGTCTCGACTGCAGCGCCGAGCCAACGGGAAAGGTCGGTACTACCGAACGCCTTGAGAAAAGCTTGATAGCGTCGTGTATATTACCAGTCGCTAATTACATTCTTTGAAATTAACACGCGTCATCTTTCAAGAATGTTCGATAATGAAAATTGGTGATGAGATACAAGGCGAGTGGATTATCCGGAGAAAATCAAGTTTGCTAAAGGGAAGAGTGTATATTGTTTTGATTGTTTATGTTTTCTAAGAATGTTTGTCTTCTCGGATACTTGAAGATCAAAGGAAGTGCTGAAATATTTCGAAAATTTGAACTCTATATCGAAGGAACATGGGGATTTAGCAATTTTGAAAACTCCCTTTTAAAATGTAATAAATACATCTGGCAGAGTTCAATCATTTGATCATGATATCAGTTTTACTTAACTTTTTTTAATGAAAGGTTATAATAAAATTATGAAATTCGGCATGTTCAAGAAAAGGGTTTTAGTGGAATATAAAATACATTCCATTTCAATTTCGTTTCAAAATTTCGTTTCTCTCTGCTTCGTTTTCTCCTTCTGTTTTGTGTATTTACTCTTAGGGGAAGAGGATCATTGGAAACCAGTTTCAGGGTTATAGAATTTATAAATAGTGATCGAAAATCCTGAACATCAGCATTGCCGTTTTGCTGACAGTGGAGGTTCTGGGAGTCATTACATAGCTGAATCACATTTCAATTTCTGGTCACTTTCTGGAAGAGAATTCTAGCGGTCGGGTGCCCTGATCGGTAGTTTTACGTAGCTCCCCTATCAAGATAGGGTAAATACTAAAGCACTCCGTCAATAGACGATCTACGGTCCGTGCACGATCTTTCCATTTTCACCCTTCTCCCCTGGGCTCCTCTTACACACACACACACACACACACACACACACACACACACACACTTCCATGCGCTACATGTCGGGAGATTAGTTGGGAGAATTTGGCTAGTCCAAGTTGGGAGGGTGCTCCTGTGGGAGAGATATCTGGAGAGGAAAACCTCATCGATAGAAACCGTAGTAATCCATCAGTTGTAATAACGTAACTATACAAATATTTACGTGGCTAGGCGGAAGAGCAGGCCTTATGGCGTGAGCGTCGCCACAAAAAGAGGTAATAGTTGTTTTAATAATAATAATAATAATAATAATAATAATAATAATAATAATAATATTGTAGCAGCCATGCAATGAAATAGTTGACGGATAGGGAAAAGAAACAAGACTCTTGAGCATAGTCAAAACTAAGAAGAGACCTTTGAGTTGAGATTCTTTCGAGAGTTCACAACATGAACGAAAGAACGCGTTCGATGTGGAAAAGAAAATTAGTGCAAACAGCAAGATATGAGAGAGTAAAACATCATTCTGTTACTACAGCAACCTTTGGTAAACGAATATAAAAACTTAGTCAACTTCCTTTCATATTCAATAAATAGCCTGCATTTTGAAGTTCAGATTCGTGTTTTCCTTTATCATAGAAAAGTTCACCCGAACTTGAAACAAAGTTACGCTTTACTGAAAACACGTTCTATGTTTCCGATAGAAGGTTTTCCTTACTCTTACTTTTGCATTTTCTTGTCAAACTAAATTTAAAAGGTCGCTTTAAATGCAACGACCTACTTAGTTCGAACTAGCAGAATACACATACTACGAAACTTCTGAGAGAAACCCACCTACGTCGGGGTAAAGTGAGCGTTGGATTTATAATATATACTGCTATTTTAAAAGCAGAATAAAAAACTATATATTCCAAAAAATATCTGCAGAACCCCGTTCCTTTATACACAAAGCGCTAACGAAAGATTAAAACTTCCTTGAAATTTATCAAACATAGATACACAAACCCGTGCGGGTTCTACTGCTGAGTTGATAAATATTTCCTCCAGGGGTTAATCAATCAGATTTAAGAAGAAAAAATATAGTAAATTAGGATGAATGAAATCAGGAAGCACTGGTGCAATATGCAATCTGCAAACTAGCAGAACTCGGAAACGCTTTCTAAACCTTTAAAACTCGTTTTTTTAACCATTAATGAGTCACACGTTACGTTGCTAATGTAAGAAAGGAAAAGGAAACTACGACCTTTTGCAAGATCTATTACATTTTTTGTTGATCTCTTCACTCAATACAACGTGTTGTCAGGAAAGACCGACAGCGATTTCTAACCAATTCATAACCATTTATTATATGCGTAAGCATAAACGTGAATATTATCATAAGCACATTTCTCTTATCTAATCATACTGGAGGAAATGTTCTAAAAAATACACCAAAATTATGAAAAATAAGTATATTTAAGAAAGTTGAAAATGATAGATTTGCAAATTTAATTATATTTTCCAAATATTCTACAGAATTAAAATAAATGTAAAGGAATTGTCTCAGATACGAATTAAAGAATTAGTGACTAAGCCTTCCATGAAGACAAAATTTATGATTAACAGTTCCCACATGTTTATCAAAATTCAAGATACTGCCTTAGATTAGGGTAATGAATGCCCATATTTAGGTCAAAGAAAATCTTATACAAATGAACAAGTATTAGTAAAACTTAGAATCACTAAATCGTGGAAAGAATTTTGAAAGAAGCGTTATTTTGGCAAATAAAGACGAGATAGTACAGTGCGTCAGGGAAGTTTTTCCGCACCAACCAAATCAAAGACTCCCATTAAAAACCGCATTTGTATTGATATCAAGCAGATCACTGTGAAACAAATGAAGGGGACAACATTTCTAGCCAGTCGTTGCCGGTACGGAATTCTATTGGTCATGCAAGTTAGTGTTGCTACATCGATAACAAAACATCGATGTACAAATTACCGATGTTCAAAATTAAAACACAGATGTTAATAAAGCATCGATAAAAAAACAATTATGTTTTTAAACATCGATGCGATGTTTCAAAAGTGGTTTAGTAACCTCTAAAATAAAATTCTTGGGCAACATATTTTTTTATTTTTTAGTGACCATGTTTTTTAATTGATAAAGAGAATTAAGTTGAAAACGCACTAAAAATAATAATAACAAATACAAAACTCAGTCTGAAAGCCTCAGCCTGACTGGGAGGTCCTAGGTTCGAGTCCTGACGGCGGTAGGATTTTCGACACTAGCTTCAGCTAGGTCGAATTCAGTCGCTGCCTGGAGGAGAATTCTAGCTGCCGACTGCTCTGATCGGTAGTTTTCCGTGGTTTCTCCGATCAACACCAGGCGAATGCCGGAGCACTACCCTACCAAACGGGCCACGGACCGCGCGCGATCTTTCCTACCTCTTCCTTGTCCTATCTTCTCCCTTACACACACACTTACACTAACACGCACTACACTACCACATATTCCGGGAGACCGGTCGGGAGCTTAGAGCTTGTCCCGGCTGGGGCGGTGCCCCGCTGGTGGGAGAGTCCTGGTTAGGGGGAAACCCCACTAGCCGACGGTAGGTCGGCGCTGGATCTCGCCATCCAGCGGGGGAAGATCACCGCCATCTCCCGAGAAAAGTATGCACTTCATTAACGGGACTAATGACCAAAGCAGTTGACGCGCCCGGAAACAGGAAAAAAACAAACTAAACCAAACCTGAAAGCCTCAGGGCCCAATCACATCTTCCTGAGTTTGCATTACGTCCACAACGTACGCCACCTCTTCATGTGCAAAACACAAGGAACAACGTACAAAATATATACCAGGGTATCGGGGTCATCCTGAGCGAGTGATAGTCTGCTCAACGAAGATGGTGATATTGGCACACTCTGTGGAACATAACTTGAACTACTGAGTCACTTCCACCTTGGCACCGTCTCATCCATAAAAGATGCATACACACCAATACAACGTTATCTATGCAGAGTTAAATGAGCAGAGATGGTGCAAATCTACAGGGGGCTCAGATGTTCAGGAGCGGGCCGATATGCCCTGTGCGTTTGAAGACAGTATTGACAGAGTATCGAATGACTAATTGCTCGTTCAAATGAATTACTAAAGAAACATATTTTGAAGAAACGAAACTTTATACATACGGTTGTGGTAAAAAATGTATTTTCCTTCCTTTTTGCTGGTGGGGCCATGGCACACTAGCACTACCCTACAAGTCGCCACCACTTCCAGCATATATTATGATTGTGGTGAGTACGTTTACGTTTTCTTTTGTTACAAGCTGCAGCTCGTGCTACGAACGTCATTTCTGTTGCTAGTATTTTGTCACCTGCAAGGCGCCACTGCCGAGAAACATTCCTGGCGCGCTCTTTAGAAAAGGAAGTCCTTCTATTGTAGTTAGGGTTCATATTTCCAGTACAAACCAATTCAAGCTATGGAGGAACGACTTAGACACCGACACTAAAAGTAGTATTTATTTAATTTGTCGAAGAGAAATCGTAAGAAATTAGTAGTCGGCAGCAGCAATTTTGCTAGGCAGTGTCTGAAAAATGAAGTTCTGGAGCTGCATAAAATGTCAGTTCAGAAATTGTGCTCGGGAAGCTTCTTTTTGCCTCGTCGTATGACGTCAGCCGTGTCGAAAGCAGTAACACACTGAGAGTCAGAATATAGTAGTAACATCAGGTAGGAGAAATTTCAAAATTACGAAATCAAACATTTTAATGTTTTTTTATGTGTCAGTTGAGTATGTGTCAATTTTCCTAGGAATGTAACGACACTTCTCATGTGGTCAGAGGCCGCCTAGATTTTCCGACAATTTATGCTTATGTTTTTAACTTCCATTGGAAGTTCGCAGATATTGGAAGATATTTTAGACGATATTGAAACTTCAATTGGACATTAGCAAAGCCACATCTTTAAATCAGCTGATAATGCAATTATACACACAAAACTATACTCAGAATTGGCCGCTTCTTTTATTTCTAAACGATTAGTGAAGAAATTAGGCATATTTCCATTATGTAAAAAAATAATGACAAAAATAAGTAGATATCTCAAGACATTAAAACATGACAAAACAATTACTCTCACGCCATAGGAAATGGTGAAATATACACAAAAATATATTTAAAATTTCCCACTTTTCATTGATAAACGATTTTTGAACAAGTCCGGACAAAAAATCTGGGCTGCTCTTATAGCAAAATTGACGTGGTTTGTTCCTTCAACGCCAGGCGGGACACACACGCCGCGCTATCTTTCCTTCCATAGACTTCATCTCTCCTCTCAACTTTTACACACACCTACAGTACACGCTTTCGCCTACATGCAATACATTACCATACACGTCAGGATACCATTCAGATTGTATGGCGGCAAAAACCCTCCAAGCCGCCATGTAGGATCTAGCGGAGTCTCACGTCTCAGCGGGGTACAAACTTCGACATTTTCTAGGATACAATATGTGCTGAATGCGGGGGAAATGACCATAGTAGTTGACGTGTCTGGAAACATCAATCACTCAGTCGTTCTCTTTTTTACCTTTCCCGTTCCTTCGTTCCACCGTGAGTGCCGAAGAACCAGCGACGAACGAAGACGTCAGGAGTCCTAACGAACGTCCTTCAAGCAGCCCTGGCGCGCGCGAGGGAGCAAAATGCGACATCTATGATTGATTGATTTTTTCGTATTTCCGGGCGCGTCAACTGCTTTGGTCATTAGTACCGTTAGTGTAGTGCATGTTTTTGCTCGGGAAATGGTGATCTTCCCCCGCTGGATGGCGAGATCCGGCGCCGACCTACCGTCGGCTAGTGGGGTTTCCCCCTAACCAGGACTCTCCCACCAGCGGGGCACCGCCCCAGCCGGGACGAGCTCTAAGCTCCCGACCGGTCTCCCAGAATATGTGGTAGTGTGGTGCATGTTAGTGTAAGTGTGTGTGTAAAGGGGAGAGGACAGGAGGAGGAAGAAGAAGGAGAGATCGCGCGCGGTCCGTGACCCTTTTTGTAAGGTACTGCTCCGGCATTCGCCTGGTATCGATCGGAGAAACCACGGAAAACTACCGATCAGAGCAGCCGGCCGCTAGAATTCTCCTCTAGACAGCGACTGAATTCGACCTAGCTGAAAAGCTAGGGTCGAAAATCCTGCTGCCTAGGACCTCCTGGTCAGAAGCGCTGCAGTGACATCAGTGACTGCAGTGACACTGTGCTACCGCTCGCGGTCTAAACACTCGACTGGTCTCCCGACATGCCATGTAGAGTTGAGCGTGTGAGTGTAAGTGTATGTAAGTAACGGGTAGGAAAGGACAAGGAAGAAGGAAAATATCCAGCGAGGTCCGAAGCTCGTTGGTAAGGACAGGACACCACTTCAGAATTTGCCGGGAGTTGATCTAAAAAAAACAGCGAAAACTACTGATAAGAGCAGCCGACCGCTTGATTTCTCCTCCAAACAGCGGCTGAATTTCATCTAGTGTCAAAAATCCTGCTACCATGAAGATTCGAACTCTAGGACCTCTTGGTCACATACACTGCGGTTTTTTAAAATGATACTGAAGATGACAATTTTTACGAGTTAACCATTTTTGAAATTCCAGCTTACAATCTTGGAGATGGAAAGTAGATATGTAAGAGAGTAACCCTCAACATACAAAATGAACTAAATGATATTTCACATTCGCTGCAGTGAACAATTACATAATATGTTAGTGCACTTCGTAATTCTACCACAAATGCTTCAATCCAGAATAATGCAAACACACATCAGCAAATTATGCGAATTTGACGACCAGAGTTTTCTCATCGAAATTAATTTATTTTTACGAACTTCTAGAGAACGTTTCGTTTTACATTTGTCAGCATTAATATCTATACTGTAAACTTTTGATCAGTTTTTTTAGGATTTTGCTCTACAGTGCGGTGGTGATTCCAAAGCAGTAGCAACAGGGAAGGAGGCAAGGCGGAGGGAATTACATAAATGGAGCAGAATCGGTTCCCTTTGGGCGTCTCACAATGCGACAAAGTGCTTCGATAAGAGGCGAAGCGAGCGACGCGTCGGGGGGCGAACGGGTCTTATCGCAGGACGCCGGTCGGTTCTTTTCAACAAACGCCTCCGCTGTCTGCCGGCCGCCGGTTTGTGGAGCTGACTATGCAGCACTCTCAGAGTGAGGCTTGACTTACTTCGGGGATAAAGGCGACATCACTCTGATCTATTTTCACATTGTACCGTCACCGCCTTTGCAATACGTGGATTGTGCATACGAACGGAAATTACCATTTTATGTGTTGTAAAACATTATCATGATGATCTCGCGGAAACGTGGTCTCTACATTTTCACATAACTCCTTTTACTACGTTTGCGCAAGTTGTCCTAAACTGGGTAATAGTTATTCGGGATCGTATTTCCCTGAGATATTTTAGGTAAAAATGTTCTACAAAGTGTATACTCTCATATATTCCTTTGATGTATATCCCTTCCTTTGAAAAGCATTTTAACACCAAAGTTCTATTTCCCTCGTTTCTGCTACGCATTTGCTCGATTTTTGACTTGTCATTCTTTCTCTCCAAACTGCAGAGTGATTTCTAATCGAACATGTTATATGACAATAACATCACCCCAATCCCCTGATATAGACGTGTTTTTATGAATCATCCACCATAATAACAATAATAATAACAATAAGAACAACAACAACAAAATAATAATAATAATAATAATAATAATAATAATAATAATAATAATAATAATAATAATAATAATTAGAAAAGTGGGAGATTATCAACATTCGAAAAACTAGACATTTTCCTTTCTCGATTTATAGAAAAAACTATTTGCAACGATAAACGATCTGCAGATTTGATTTTTCTGCATTGCTAACAATATAGTAACTCACCCTCGACTCTACTGCTATCACTACTAGCAAAAGGAGACCTCAACAACCAGATCACTGGGAAACAAGTGAATGAGACACTTCTAGCATCTTTTATGATGATTGATGATTTTTTATTATGATGGTGTTTTAGTATATGTCCAGTCTCTCGCCAGTCGCAGAGCCGAGCGGACGTGTTTTACTAAGCGCTCTACCTGCTGCAGGATGGTGTCGACGGAGCAGTGGCGCGCGGCTATCGGCCGCTGGGTGAGGGGCTACCTGCCGCGCGGTGGCGGTGCCGGGGACAGCGCAGGGCTGGGGCCCTTGCGAGCGTGTTGGCGCGGCGGTGATGGCGGTGCTATTGGCGATCGGTGGGGTGGAGCTGAATCCGGCCCCTACAACGTCGATATCATCGAGACTATCAATAGGAACCATAAGGAACTTATTGATAGAATCGATGTGTTGCAGGCCAGGGTTACGTCGGCAGAGACTTCAGTGCAGTCGCTGCAGACAGCCAACGAGCGGCTGGTTCGCAAGGTGGATTACCTTGAGAACCAGTCGCGACGCAACAATATCATTGTTACTGGCATCCCAGAGAAGCGGAACGAGTCTTGGGCGGACTCGGAGAGGTGTATCCTGGATCTTGCGGAGCAGCTGGAGTCAGGTTGGAGCTCCAGGATATCGAGCGCGCGCACGGACCGGGCGGCGGCGCGAGGGACAGCCACGTATGATTGTGGCCAAGCTGGCCTCTTTCAGGAAGCGGGAGGAGCTGCTGCGTGCAGCCCGGAGTATCTCCCGGAATGGCAGGGTGCGCGTCCGTGAGGACTTCAGCTGGGCAGTGCGGCAAACGCGTAAGGCGTTAATTCCGCATTTGCAGGAGGCGAAAGCGAGCGGAAAGCAGGCGTCGATTCGTTTCGACAAGCTTGTCGTGTCAGGGCGCAGCTACGTGTTGGCTGAGCTGGCGGCCCGTCCGCGGGCGTGGGAGGGCGGGGCGACGGGGTCCCGTGAACTCGGCGAGGGGCAGAACCCCAGTAGGGCGGAAACCCTTCCGGGCAAGCGGGCGCCTCTTCGCGGCCGCCCCGCCCGCGCCTTCGGCCGTGGCCGCGGCCGCGCCTGCGGCTGCGCCTCGTGCTGGGGCGGCGCGGACGACCTCTGACCCGCGGCATCGCGGCGGAGGCGGTCTCGTTCGCGATCGCGTCGGCGGTCGCGTTCACGTTCCCGCCGGAGCCACGGCACTCGGCGAGTCCCGGACGCTTTGCGGCTGACAGCCTGGAGCGAGGACCTCTTACGAGGGCGATGGCTGCGGCAAACGGCAGCAGCAGGAAGCTCGCGTGAGTCGGGACCAGCAGGTCGCCAAATAGGCAGGAATAGGCTTTAGAATAGGATGTTGGAACATCAAAGGTCTAGGCTCTAAGCTCGGAAATCAAGACTTCCATGGGTACATAAACACATTTGATATTGTCGGTCTCGTAGAAACTTGGTGGAAGGAGGTGAGACTTTAAATGTGTCTGGTTTTACAGCCATATGCAAAACTAAAAACGTAGAGGGAAAGGGTAGGTACCGGAGGTGTTGCGTGCATATTTCAGGATAGGTTAGTGCAATTTATTTATGAAATTACAACAAACTCGACAATTTTCTTTGTATTAGACTAGTAATGCAAAATACAGACCTCGCAATTGTATTTATATACCGTCACCCACAGGGCTCGCTTATTATTCTCCAGAAGCTTTTGGTGAAATCAATAATTTCTTAGACTCGTTGAAGCAAAGGTATCCGAATACTGATTTACTAGTCTTAGGTGACATGAATGCTAGAATTGGTCATGAGCAGGAAGTATTTTCGGAGTTCGATCGCAAGAAGCGAGAGCTAATTCTAGAAAAAGCAAAGACTCAGTCATCAATAATGAGGGTCAGGAATTGTTAGAATTATGCAGAGATTTAATCTCGAAATCTTAAATGGCAAACTATGGACAGGATACTGAAGGAACTAACTTTTATTAGTGGGAATGGAGGTAGTGTAATAGATTATGCTCTGTTGTCTCATGAAAGAATAAACAATTTATTAGATTTTGGAATCGAATTACGGCAGAATCGACCATTTGCCTGTGTGCGTTCATTTAGCAGTAAATGCTACGGAACTGCCACAGGCAGTGGCACGGGCGGAGCAACAAACTTCAAAGCAAGACGACGGTTTATATGGAAAGAGGAAAAGCGACAGGAATTTGCAGAGGCTATTCTTAACTCGGTAGGGTGGGCAAGAGGAGCGGTCACCGGAAGGCAAGAAAAGAATTTAGAAAGGAGACTCTTTCCGCAGGAGGGCATGCAATGTGGGGAGGAGGAAGGGTACTGACCAAGGATGGTTTAGCGAGGAGTGTCAGGTGAGCAGGCGTGAAGCAATAGTAGCCTTAAGAATGTTCAGAAACAGTGGAACTGCGGAAGCGAGAAATAGTTACTTGTTACTACATGAGGCAATCGAGGCCACAATTAAGAAATCGAAGAAATCTTGGCAGGAGAGTGAGACAGCAAGAATAGAGGCAATTTTAAGAAACAATCATAATAAATCAATTTGGGACGTTATAAGATCACTGCGTAATAAAAGAAATGTAAGTAATGCAATTTCATCAGACGCGTGGAGCAGTACTTTTCACGGGCGCTCGAAATAGCGAATATTGAAACAGGGATATATATTATCACGGCCCGGGGATGTCCCTGAATTAGACGAACCGATAACCTGGAATGAAGTGAATAGGGCTATGCTAGCCATGAATAATAAGAAGGCAGGCGGCGCGGACGGCATTCCGACACAATTTATTTCGGAATTGTGGCACATAGACCCAGAAGTATTCTAAATTTATTTAATGCAATAGTTGATTCTGGATCGTATCCAGAAACGTGAGTACAGCGATCCTCCAACCAGTCTTTAAGAATAAAGGTAATACGAATTGCCCACAAAATTATCGCGGAATTAGTCTTTTACCAGCGCTAGCAAGCTATTTTGTAAAATACTCAACGGCGACTGAGTGAATGGGCGGAAAAGCACAGTAAAATATCAGAATTGCAAGCAGGCTTTAGGAGAGCTTCGCGACTACCGACAATATCTTTGTGTTAGATACCCTAGTAAAGCAGCGCTTGCGCGTAAACGGGCCACTTATATTGCAGTTTTGTAGATTTCGAAATGGCTTTTGACTCTATAAATAGGAAGCTTTATGGCAAAAACTTAATGAGCTAGGCGTCTCACGTAAAGTTTTAAAAGTGTTGCAGAGCATATACGAAGACGTAAATTTCTGTTCAGGTGCGTGATGGAAGTACAACGCGAAAAATAAAATCGACAGTAGGAGTAAGACAGGGCTGTCCTCTCACCGCTATTGTTTATCTTGTTTATAAACGATTTATTGACGTGGTTACAGGATGCGGATACATCTGCGCCGGAAATTGAGGCCTGAACATTCCCGGACTACTATATGCTGATGATTTAGTTTATGTTCGGAGACTATTGACGGCTTACAAAAAGTTTAAATATCCTAGAAACGTATAGTGAAACATGGGGATTAAAAGTAAATATTCAAAACCAAAGTAGTTGTCTTCAAGAATGGATTTATCTGGGGTAACAAGGAGAAATGGTTTTACGCTCAGGAGGAGATTGACGGTAAAAACATTTACATATCTTGGGGCAAAATTTTCATGAATGGTGGATGGAGTAATCACATAGTGGCGCACGTAAAGGAAGAATTGCGCTCAAAGAAATCGTTTGCGCAGTGCGCAGGTTCGAATTGCCTTTAAAGGTGTCGAGACGATGTTTAAATCGCTAGTTCTCCCAGCAATGAATTATGGGCAGAAATTTGGGGAGTGGATAGGATAGATCGACTAGAAAGCGTCGAAACAGATTATTTCAAATTAATTCTCGAGTCTCTAGATTCGCAGCAAATGCCGGAGTCCTAGAGAGGTCGGTAGTGTAGGAATTTGGAAAGATTTTAAAATGAAACCCATTAAACTTTGGATTAAATTAGCAGGTGAACAGACTGACTCACTTATAAATAGATGTTTTCGGTGCAGTTACAGGAAGCAACCAACGCTACTGGTCGTATAAAATTAAACTGCTACTGGAACGTTCAGGTCTGGGAGACGTTTCTCCGGAAATGGTGGGAGATAGGGAACACGTGACATAGAACGGTTAATCTCGGATAGACTTGCGGATATTAAAAGGCAAGAGATCCTGGCAGCAACGGCCGAAAACGTTCGCTAGTTGCGCAAATTCACGCGAGTCCGTTATGGGTTGCGAACGTTACGTAAACACACTGCAAAGGACGCAAGAGGATACGCTTGGTTCAGGGTCGGGGTGGATGCAACGTAGATTAAAGGACTCGAATGGTAATGGCATCTGTGTGCTTTGCGGTGATAGGAAGACTGGATCCATATCCTTTAATTTGCAGTGCGACCGAAACTTGAGAGGAAAATGGATGGAATGGGAAATTACTACTTCAACATAGGAACGTAACGCTCGCCCAAAACATTCTAGGGATAAAAGGCTAACTTCATGAAAGAATTAGGAAAATTTCTCAGAAGGTTCGGACCACTAGAGAAACGAAATTAAGGAGTGGAAAACAGCAGTGGTTAGTACGAGCAGAGCCTAGACTGGAGAGAAATATGTAATAAATCAATAAACTAACAATAATTAAGTTAGTCAGTAAGTTATGTTAGGTTAGTAAACAGTAAAAAAATAAATAAAAAATAAAAAATAAAATAAAAGTTATAAATTGTATCAATTGTTAAGTATAAGTAGATAAATAAGTCAATAAAATATATATATATATATATATATATATATATATATATATATTAACTTAAAATAATTAAAATAAGTTAAATAAATTAAAATTAAATTAATTTAAAACAAGTTAAATAAATTAAAATAAGTTATATAAATTAAAATTAAATTAATTAAAATAAGTTAAATAAATTAAAAATAAATTAAATTAAAATAAAATAAAGAAAGGCTAAAATAAAGCACATTAGGGGCGAAGGAAGGGAATCGAAATGTTAGGGCAGAGGCGTTGGTGCGGACGATTTTCTGTGGTGCTGTTTGTTTTCAGGTGCAGTGGAGGCCAAACACTGGAAGGAGAATGCCTGACGCCGCGCCAAATAAATAAATAGTCTAAAAACCGGATAGAGTAGCATGTACTCGGCTTCTGACGGCAGGTTTTCCCCTTCAGGGTTTTCCTCAGCCGTACCTTATGGTCTCGTTCCAGGCTTTGAGGCGATGGAGAGACCATTGGGGTGAATACCAGAAGGCGAAAGGTTAGAACTCGGTAGAATGTAGGTATTGTAATGGCTTAAAGGCCTTCGGCCTAGCCACATTGGATCAAGTTTCTAATTTGTCTGTAATAATTACCTATTAAATAAAAAAAATAAATATGATGGTGTTCCTTACATGGGTAAAGGAACTGCGTCGGAACTAAAATTACTCTATCCAAAAATGGCGGACCTTACGTGCTTAGCACATGCGTCGAGTCCACAAGCACATACATCGAGTTTCGCGCGAAGCAATTCGCGCTAATTATTCTGAAGGTTTTTGAATATTTCAAACGAGAAGAACATCCTTCTTAACCCTCCATCCAGATGCCAAATTTTCAGAGAAGTGGCTCCGCATATCCTTCTTCTACCGAAGCCAGTTGTAACACGAGGAAGTACACGGATCGGTGTTTTACGACACTCAAAATTACATTTCTGTGCTGCAATTTGTTGAGAAATTGAATGCTGAAAGCAATGCATACATCCTAGAAGAAAAAAATAGACAATTAAAGGAAAATTTAAACTACATTTCTTCTAATTGCGAATTGTTAACAAAGAAAATTACTCAGATACAAGAAAGAGATATGCAATTACGTGACTATAGAATTAATAAAATGAATAGAAAATACAAGCATCTTGAAAGCAATTTGGGAATCAATTGCATATTACTTCCAAAGAAATCCAACAATCTGCTAGAACAGAATTCTGGATATTTAACCTCAAAAATCTCTGGATTACTAAGCGAAGACAAAAGTGCAAACGTGAGTGATATAGAGCAGGATTTGACACCCGGAGATGCAATATATTTCATGTTTTGCCTGATAAGCATGGACCACATCTTGCGAAGTGGAGCGATCTTTATTTTGCTTCACTACTCTTCTTGCAGACAACAGGCACATTTTTACCATGGATAACCTGCCGATGACATTTGTAGCTTATTTTAATTTCGAATAACTGTAACATTTTTAAAATTTTTCTCTCTTATTTTTAAATTATTATTGTTGTTTTGTTTTCATTTTATTTATTTATTTTTCACGCTGCCAGGAATAATCTTCTCTGCTCTGAAACTGCTTTTACTATGTTAACCACACAATTTTTGACAGTTTGGTAATTGTTCATGAATACACAAAACTGTTAATTCTAAACTGTACTACATTAGTTTTGGGGCATATTTTACAAATTTTAGAGCATATTTGCTTGTGTATTTCTCCTTTTGATTAAGCATTAACTTACGACTCTTACTAATGAACAATACTTTTCACTAATCCTTAAAAACTGGATAAATATGTTTCCCAATTTTTCGTTGCTAGTGTTTTAAAAAGTTAAGAAAAATATGGAAGATCATATTCACAACTAGCTTTCACAACGGACTCCATTTTGGAAAATAATAAATGGAGTTTCATTTTAAATGTTGACACCTTAACTATAGTTTCTTCTCAGAAGTCTTTACGACACATATGAGACAACTGAAGTTCTGCTAAATTTTCCTTGTAATTCCTTACTTAATTCATTTAATTTTGAAGTGATATCTGAGCAAAGAAGTGATATCTAAACAAGCAAATTAAACGTAAAGGCCAAGCTTCATCTTCAATTCCCTGATAACATTAACCAGGAGTCAATTACAGGAAATGTCTAATCCAAGAAGCAGCAAACACCAGTCTCTTCTAAACTTTAGAATATAAATCGACACAATTCAATTCGGTCACGGACTGCGCCGGAGAAATACAGCAGGAGCTCCGCGTTAGGCGGAGCCGGTTCTTCAGATGTAATATCCAATTATGCTGGCCGTCGCCCGTGACCCTGCCTCCGCCGCTGAGGCGCCGCTCCGCGCCCCGTCGCGTCGCTTCGTCCGCCGCTCGCAACCTTACACCGGCGCGCCTGCTTTGTCGCGCCGCCTCCGCCGGAGAGATCCTTTTTCCGGCGGACAAGTTCAAAGAGCACCGGCGCGGCGCGCGGAGCGAGTCCTGGCGCGGCTGGCCGGGTCAGGGTGAGGCAGGGTGGAAGAGGGGGGTTTGGGTGAGACAGGGTGGGGCAGGGCGGTCAGGGGGATGCAGGTAGGGCAGGGCGGGTCAGGTGAGGCAGGGGAGAGAGGGTGGGTCAGGGTGAGGCAGGGTGGAAGAGGTGAGGCAGAGTAGGGCGGGTCGGGTCAGGGTGAGGCAGGGTGAAAGAGGGCGGGTCAGGGTGAGACAGGGTGCGGCGGAGCGAGTCAGCGTGAAGCGGGTGGGGGAGAGGTAGGGTGGAAGGGGCGGGTGAGGATGAGGAAGGGTGGTGCGGGGCAAGTCAGAGTGAGGCAGGATGTGGCCGAGTGGGTCAGGGTGAAGCAAGGTGGAGCTGGGCGGGTCAAGTTGAGGCAGGGTGGGGCAGGGAAGGGCGGGGGGTTTCGAAATTAGGACGGAAGGTGAAGACAGACGGTGAAGGGCGGTGCTCTGAGGAGGGGGATAAGGGAAGAGGAGGGATGGTGAGGGTGAGAGCGGAATACACTGCGGGGAGGCGTGAGGGAAGACGGAGAGATGTAGAGAGCTAGAGGTAGGAGTACGGGGGAAGGAAGGAGAGGGGGGGGGGATGTTGGGGAGGCAAGGAAAGGGGGAATGGGAAGAAAGACGGTGACGGGCAGTGCGGGCGGAGCAAGCAAGATGGGAAGAAATGGAGAGTGGTGATGGGCGCTGCGGAGCGCAGCACGGCGGGGCTGCACCTTAGAAAAGTGGCCCTCGTCTTGGCACACGCGCCATCGGAATGCGCGGGAGCGCGCCGGCTAATAACTCGCTGCCCGCGACGCGCTAATTCGAAACGCGGGGCCCAGGTGCGCACCCCGGCTGCAGCGGCGGCGTGCGCCCCGCCCCTTGGGGCCCCGCCCCCTCCGCGTCGCCGATATTAAGTCCGACTTTCATTAAAAGCAACAGCCAACGCGGAACGCAATAAGACGCGAGTTGAGACTGTACAACGTCTGACGCAGGGTCCCCGCCCGTGCTACTGCTATCCACAGCTACGCTCCACCCCGCGCCCCCGTTTCGTGCTCTTTCTCCAATCCCCGCCTCTTCTGCGATCCCCGTTCCTTTCCAGTTGCCCGTCACGTCTTGTCCCGCTCTCCCTCCGTTCACGCCCCCTCTCCAATACGTGCCCCGCTTCCGGTTCCTGTTCTCCGTTCCCCGCCCTTCCCTTCCCCCCCCCTGCGATCCCCGCCCCCTCTCCAATCCTCACGCTTTCTGCGCTTTCTGCCTCACCATTCCTTCTCCAAGCTGTTTTTTCTGATTCCGTCCTTCTACGTCCCTGCCCCTTCCGTGATCGCTAATCATTTCCCGATCTCAATCTCTTCTCTCACTCCTCTCTCCATCAATTCTTTTCCCCTCACAACTCCTTCTCCGATCACCCGCTGTTTTCGATTTCCGATTCACGACAGTCCTTGCTTCTTTCCTCGCCTCTTTAGTGCGATCCCCGATTCATTGCTAAGCAGCTCTTCGCTGGACCTCTCGCCTGATCCACTTCCGTGCCTCTGACCATAATCCGATGCCTCTCAGATCTCCCCCTTACCTCGGTCACTGTCAAGCCCTGATAGCCAACCATGTTCAGGTCCCTGTCCCTTCTCCTAATCGTCCTTTCTAAATGTCCGTCTCTTCTTGATTTCCATGACTTCTTCTGCCTCTATCCCTTTCCCAATTCTCGTTCTTTCTTTCCTCACTGCTGTTCCAAGCCTGCAACCTCACTGCTGTTTCTTCCCTTCCTGCCGGCCAAACTAGAGATCCGTTCGGAAATTCAGTGTTGCTACTCGTCTTGGTCTCTTAATAACAAGGGCCCGATTTACCCTTTTCTAAACACTGTTTCATAGCAGTGAGTCAATGACCACACTTAACAGCTCAAGTATCGCCTTTCTGCCTTATCTAATGTAGGTTTTCTGAGCAAAAAGATAATAAATACCAGTAACAATATGCAATTTTTACTAATTTTGATATTTAGTAATCGAGTTTCTACAAGACCACTACTAGAAGAGTAGAAGTACACTCTGAGTCGGAAAGGAGTCGTGCACATTCACATACGGGTCACTCTCTGGGTCAGAATGAAGTTGACATGTAACTGAATCTCTCCCGTAGAAAATGTAGAAGTGAATATTACGTGAAATTCAGTTTGAGTCAAAGTTCTGATTGTGAAGATATGAATGTGAATGTAAAAAAAGAATAAAAATTAATATAAAGATAGTGTAAGTGACGGAAGACGGGTACGCATAAAGTGACTATTCCAAATGTAGAACATCGCGAAATATGGAAGAAGCATCATATATATCGACGTACAAGAAACAGCACCTCCTACAACAATTTGTATGGAATACGATCTTTCTAAAAAAAATATTAATGATGAAACAAGTAAAATAAAGGCGTTTTTAAAGTGTTAATGTAGGTTTTGCACTGAAAAATTTAAATATATTGAAATATTTATGTCGAAAAATACTTCAATAACTAATTTAATGCTATTGATTTCATTTATTTGGAATATTTAATAATCAATAATTTTGTTTAATCTCCAGTAAATGTCGTTTTTTGTGGATACAAGGCATGTTTCCGTATGTGTCAGTGCGTCGCCGACGCTGATAAAAGGTAAGTGCCAGTTGTTCATGACCTGGGGTAGCTGCCGCCTTGAGAAAAGCGCTTATCCCTGATGTAGAGAAGACGAGCACGCTTTTGACACAATGAAGGGATTTCACGTAAAAAGGTAATTATGGGTTATTATTTAAATGTTTGCGTGTTTTTATTGCAATTAAGGTTTGATTATTTATTAACAGGTTGCAATGTTTAAGAATTCAAATTTATTTTTTATTCAGAATTCCATGATCAATAAAACAAAATTATTCCATGTATTTTTATTACTTTTTAAAATAATTCTGTCTTCACAATACATTGTCTTGTGAAGGTATTTGTGTAATTGTCTATGTCCTTGATTGGTATATGTTTTTACTGCTACAATTTGTATTATCAAGAACAACCAGGATCACGCTGGTAATTATGTACGACTGATAAGCAGAAAAGAATATAATTTTTACTTTCGACTAATCTCAAATTCTGCTCTTGTCTTCGCAGTCGCGTTTTTGGATGCGTGCACTGTGCTGGGACCAGGCAAACCCTTGTTTTTAGATGGATAGGATACACTATGTAGCAGAATGTTGAAAACGAGAATAATGAAATAAAAGATTACGGAAGGAAATGAAGAAAATAATTCCAAAAATAAATCCCACGTAATTATGAACTATTTATTTCACACGATTCGTTCCTTTAATGAAACAAGAAAAGTATTCTTTCTCTCGCCTTCGCCGTCTTCAACAAGAACTCATACATGCGTCATATCGCACACATGTTGCAAGTAAATATGCCTTTGCTCGGTTATCGGCCGGTCCCACCCATATCACATAACATAGTTGTCAACCTCTCTCCTCATTTCAGAAATTTCTGCTCCGTCTTCCCTTAATTTATTTAGGCGTATTCTCTCTCGCTAAAACCGCCTCTCTCTCCCTCCCTTTCTTTCTCTGTCTCATCCTGTCTCTCTGTCTTCCCCCCTTCCTCTCTCCTCTCTTCCCCTCTTTCTAACCTCTCTCCCTCTCTCTCCTCCCTCTCTCTCTCTCCCTCTCTCATTTTCTCTTTCTGCCCTTCTCTCACGTACAAGCACACACACACCCACCCACACACACACACACACACACACACACACACACACACACACACACACATCTTTCCCTACAGTTCCTCCTTACAACAGCAACCATGTCCTTACTGAAACCAAATTCATTGCCGGCGTCCCGAAGAAGGCTTACCTGCTTTACAACCTTCGTTTAGCCCGAGAACCTTTCCCTCCTCACGACCCACGCCGCGCGCGACGCACCTTACGGCTTACACCCCCCCCCCCCCCCCCACCCCCACCCCCCCAACATCTTCGCCCCCTCCCCTTCTTATCCCCCAACCCCTCTCCTTCAACCCCGTGCACCCTGACTGCGCGCAGCACAAGAAACAAGGCAATTCCTTTGTAATTTTGACGCCATAAATAATTTATAGAACTCGCGCTCCGGCTATTAAGTATTCAGGATCAATAAATGGAAATGCTTTCGTTCTTTTCAAAGCCACCCTCTTGTGTTTTTAAGAACTTCCCAAAGAGCTGTGTTGTTGGCGCTCGGTCCATCAAGGCGGTCGGGATTCAAATCAACGGCCGGAGATAAATTCTTTTCCGTTCCTCATTATCTCTTTATCTTCATCAATATAGAACTGGTTTAATGAGATGCTCAAACTACGCACCCCACGAGGGCGGTGCTGGCTTTGAGTGCATTCGATTTGCAAGCATTCGGAATCAATCTCGAGTTTTTGGAATTCCATCCCGCTCTGCAGTTGGGTAGAGGACAGAGGAAAATTCGTTCCGGTATTTGTGGATGTTTTTTTCTTTTTTCCATGGTTTGGTCACATTCATATTATTGCGGTTTTTAGATTCTGTGAATATACACATATTTTAGTATTGTATATCACTGTGATTTTGATATTTTTTACAGTAAATGAGGGTATTAGTAGGTTGAAAAAACATAAAATGTATTTAAAATCCAGATTCTATGTTTAGGAATTATTCTGCAAGACTCTACGACATAGAAAATCAAGGTAGAAAAGGCAGAATATGTAAATTACTTGTAACGAGGTTAAAACAGAGTTACTACAAATCTGTTGTAATATGATTGTTGTGTACATACGATTGTGTGCAGTGCTGTAAGTGTGTGAACACCACACTAATGAGCAGAGGATGATGAATTTTGAAATAATTATCATTTTCCCATTTTTCTTCACGTGATAAATCACATTTTGAAAGATCAATAATTTCTTTAATGTTTGTTGTCTGGTAGTGCCTATTAACCCTTGAAGAGAGCTCTTCATTTCTTGGAGGGTTATAAATCAAGAAAAGACTTAACTATTGTAGTCAGCTTTTGGTGGTGCTTTTAGATGATCCTGTTACCTTCTGACGTGTTTTCAACCAGAAACAATTTTTCTTTTTTCCATGGTTTGGTCACTTTCATATTTGAGAGACCCTTGAGAAAATTTGTAAAAGATAGGTCACTCAACACTAAGAATTACAAAATTGTACCATCAAATGATAAACATCAACGATAAGAGAAGAAAAACGAAAATAGTCCAAAGGTTACAACCCTCAATAATTGAGAGTTGTAACCTTGGGACTATTTCCGTATATAATTATTATAATAATAGTATACAGTCGTAACAATTTTATGCAAAATTAAGTGTGTCTACAACACTAGGTGGTACAAAGTTACTTGATCAATTTTGATATTTTTCAGCCTCCAAAAAATGTTACTCCATTAAATATTAACAAACAATATTATAAAATTCATTAAATATTGTTCCAAATTTTGAATTCCAATGAACATTATTTCTTAAATTAAATACATATTAGCACTTATATTCAACACACACAAATTAAGTATACTGATGCACCTAGATAGAACAAAATTGGGTCAATTTTGATATGCGTCTCAAAATTTTGCTACTCCAATAAATATCGTTCAACAATTTGTATTTGAATGATTGTTAGTTCTTAAATAAAAACATCAATATTTCAGATAAAACACTCACTAGAAATTTTATTGCATTACCACGTCACGTATTAAACTATTTTTACCGTTTTATTTCCGTTTTGTTGCAATATATTTGAAAATGGGAAGTCTTAACATGTCTTTCTAGTAATTTGCATGTTACTAGACTGCTACAGCCCTTTTTTATTTCTTTTTCGGAGTAGATCTTTTCATAATCCAGGATCTAACGACTTATAAAATGTCAGAAAAGACAAATGCTTTATTCCCTAGATCTTTGGAATCGCCAAACTGAGGATAAAATATCATACAGATGGCAACCTCAAATACAGGTGATAGTACATCAATGAACTTCTAGTGTGAGTGACTGACTAGTCATTACTAGACTAGGAGGGAATTGACAGTAACATTGGACCTGAAGAACTAACCAATAACAATGGGCAATTTTTATTAATTTTAAAACTTAGTAACCGAGCTTCTACAAGATCTGAAATCAAATGACGTAACACATTTTCAGAATAATAATGAGTATTTGCAGATCTCAAAAACGTGATTTCGATTGACGGGAATTGTCATTATTGCTGGGTTGTCATTAGTTAATTAATCATAACGATACTTTCCCTGCCGCCACTACCACCCTATCGTCACTTATGTATCCTTTCCAGAATACGACGAAGAATGCAATGTCTATAGTCCTTCTATTAGGTTTTCTAAGACTGGAACACTTTAACTCTCCCAAATTTAAAGATATTGAAAATTAACTACACAGTATTTTCTTTTTAATTTTGGAGAATGTGTTGGTACAAAGAACATTGTTCATCAGAGCACAAAACTAAACTTAAGTTGTGTAAGTATATCTGGTATAAATATTGTAAATCACAATAGAACGTAATATACAACAATAATGTTTTATGGGAGAAGAAAGACACATTCCAAACTATTTGTTTTTATTTCGCGATATAAACTTGTAAGTAGTCATAATAATTTTATATTTCCAGTACCTCACTTCTATTACGCAGATGTGTAAAAGAAAAACTCAAATAAGAGGCTACGGAATTTCGTTTAAAGTTTTCAGTGCTGAAGTTTAACATAGCCGCAATGTGTGCATGTTTTCGTCCGCACGGCAGGATTAAACAAATTTTTATTTAAAGTTACAATATTTCTAAGGACGAGCAAGTAAATGTATCACAAATTTGTATCTTATTTTATACGCTTAAGCTCTCTAGCATTTTCAAAATACCATACAGGAAGAAAAAGAAGTAATTTTCCACGAAAACCTTACAGAAGAATAGGATTCAATAGCTTAATTCTACTTCTGCCTCTCAAAAAGAATATTTTTCGACAGTAATAAAAATTTCAAAATATCCCTGCTTGAAAGCAAAGGACCAAAAATAAAACAATAGAAACGTTGGAATTTTTAAAAAAAATCTTTCAACCTGCTAACTCTATAATCAAACAAGAGCAAAACACAGTATTTTACTCCTTCCCTCCCCTCAGATAATATTTTACACTACGTCTTACACCTAAACATAATTAACAATTACACATAAACACCTTACACTTAAAAATAATTAAAATAATGGGTATTAAAAATATTTACAACGTCAACAAATTTACTCACGATGGGCTTTGATTATTCGATTGTTAGTGATTCCGGGCGCGTGAACTACTGAAGTCATTTGTTACGTAAGTGCAGTGCATGCTATTTCATCGGGAGGTAGCGGTGATCTTCCTCCAATGGATGACGAGATCCGGTGCCGACCTACGTCAACTAGAGGAGTTTTCCTCAACCCCGTATGTCCCACCAGCTGGGCACCGCCCCAGCCGGGACAAGCTCTAAGCCCCCGACCGGTCTCCTGACATGTGTGGTATTGTCGTGGATGTTAGTGTAGCTGTGTGAGTGTAAAGGGTGAGGATAGAGCAACGAAGAGGAAGAACAGATCGCGCGCGGTCCGTGGCCCGTTTGGTAGGGTACTGCCCCGGCATTCGCCTGGTGCTGGTCGGCGAAACCACGGAAAACTACCGATCAGAGCAGCAAGCTGCTGGAATTCTCCTCCAGACAGCGACTGAATTCGACCTAGCTGACTCGCACCTAGGTCCTTCTGGATCTCCCTGAGGCACTCCAGTAACCTCAGTTGATGCACTGTCACCTCTCCCCATGAGAACAATGGGGAATTCGAAGTAAATAAGGGTGATATCGTAAATAACAAGAACGCAAGGAAAGTGAGTGCAGTCAATGGACGAGAAAAATAATGAAATTTATTGTGACAATAAACTTCATATACACAGCCTATGTAGGAGGTTCTGTCAGCCCACCAAATAAATTTACCACGATTTTCCCGAATAAATTTTCCCACTACGGAAATACTTGATGAACAGATAGGGTATAATTGGTTGTAATTAATAAATAGATTGTATAAATAAATAAATAATATTTCGAAGTAAGGAAATTAGATGTCAATGATAATAAATACCTAGTCAGTATAAGGAAAATCTGTTAGCCATTATACTTGTAAATGCATTTTCTTTTCTTTGTAATACTTTTCGTTATTTACTCACACTTAATAAACTTAAAAGTGTAATAAAAATAGGACATTTTGAACATTTATGCTTTGCTATAAGTGGACATAATTATAAACAATATGATTTTATAGAAGATTATTTTATTTTCCTCTTTAAGTGAAGAGTTCAATATTTCTGCGGGAATCTCCAGTTTAAAAACATTGCGTACTAAACTAGAAAATTATTCCTCTGAAAGACAGACACAAGGCGAGCGCTGTGTTGCTTATTGTGACAGGCCAATATTCAGCCCTCGTGTGTACAGGGGCTTCGCTCAGAGCTCACTGCATGCTGCCCGCCGGAAACGATTTGCATGTCGAGAGGGGATCGTTGCGTTTATGCTGCTAGTGCTCGGTCACCGAAATAAACTACGTGTTTTGCGTGGCGATCTGAATGTACACGACCGCCTCTCACAGTCGGGCTTAATGATATTACTGCTTGTCATGGACGGGAAAGCTAGCAAAAATATACACGACCACAATAGAAACGGACGGAATTGGCCCGGCATGTTGATTAATAGGTAGTTACGGGTGATTAACTTCCCAAATATCTAATGTCCATAGAGGTACGTGCTGATGGGAAGTGAATTTATTATTAAAACGTTGCTAATGAGTAGTAATCACGTACGGGGTTGATTTCACTGAAACTATACTTAATGCAAAAAATATCAGTCAGTAATGAGGAGGGCTAGCATGCAAATTTGTTCTTTGCTCTGTGAGAAATTGTGTAAATAATGAGAAATAAAACTGTTAGTCTATCCGTGTCTACATAATAAAACTGTATTTTACTCAATTATTCTCCTTCTGAAAATTAAACGATTTTTTCAAACAATTTTCCCGTATTATACTACCGAATCACCGTCAGTTGAATTATACGGCATTTCATGCTCACTCTTCATTATGAAAGAATGCCATGTGTATTCTACAAATGTATGTAAGTTTCCGTTTCGAGATAAGAAGGAATGTAAAGATTTCACTGCATTTTCCTGATGATATATTTTCCCAAATTATTCGAACCTCCGATCCCATAATACTGCTTTATTTATTTGTACTCATTCATAACTGAAAAACAATTTAATGCCTTCGTCGTTAAAGGGAGTCAATTCGTTTTTGTACAAAACATTATACTTTTTCGAAGAAGTTTCCTCTTTTTGGGTTGCATTGCCTTATCCTCTTACTAATAACTATAATAATCAAAATAATACTAACTGCAATATGCAAACAAATAAAATAAAATAACTTGTCACATTAATATAACGATATTTTACTCTAAGAAAATATATATTATTTTTATAGGAATCCACACGTACATTTTTTAACGCTACGTCTGCTTATTAACGAGAGAAGTTAACTTGTGAATCTTTATAATGCGGACAAGATATACAAACACCTTACATGCGAATTCAACTTTTTTTAGCAAATATGGCCAGTATTGTAGCTATAAACGCTAGACCTGTGTGAACGTAATTCAACAGGATTTGTTGCCATATCAACGACGGTCGAAAATATTTTCAGCTTCCAAAAGTTTTATCTTTGCAGAATTAACAAACCAAACTTTCAGGATTAATAAACCCTACAAGATATGCAATAGAATTAAAGTAATTAACTTTCAGCAATTTTCAATAAATAGGAAAATGTTGTTTCCTTTTTTGTATTAGTTACCACACCATATATACAGGTGAATCACGTAACTTTAGCACTTTCTGTAATTTTTGAACGGTTGAAATTATTGCAATGCAGTTTTCACGAAAGTACATGAGGAAATGGGACTAATTAATGCATGCATTTGTTTCAATTTTATTACTTGTGTTTTAAAAGATATCATGACGAGCGTAAAAAGACAAATACAATGATGATAAATATGTTAGATAAGAATTTTTTGAGTAATTTTTATTTTTTGCGACTCGTGTTTAACGTATATTTTAAATGTAATAGTCCAACATCCAAGGTTGCGTAGCGCTCTCCCTGCTAGCATTTGCTCGGGGCATTACAAAAGCCGTTAAATTGAGAGAAAGTATATTCTATTGTAGCACCACTTGTTTCTTATAGATATTTCGGGGTGAAATTGGGAGTAGTGTTTGAAAAAATAGGTCAGTGTTTTTTTCAAAATTGTATCACAGTAAAAATGAACAAGAAAAAACTAATGAAACCCTAAACCTCATCAAAGACTTGCCAGAGATATCAGTAACCTTTCCGATGAGTAATATCCTCATTGTATTACGAACAAAGAGTTTAGTCTCGATATCAAACACGAAATAACTCGAATTCAAGTTTATATACTCATTATGACAATTACATTCAATATTTTTACTTTATTGACTATACTCTAATGTCGTAAATTATATATCCGATTGCTTAGAAAGTAATTTTCAATATAGTCTGAACCTAAATAAAATAGAGGACGAACAGCGCAAACGAGACAATTTTCCTGGTGAAACATATCGCAGACGAGTTATGCATTTGGCAAGTATTATATAAGTTTTTTCAAGACCACGAAACATACAATTTCCAGTTCTGCGAGACTACGTAACGTAATACAGATCTGCACAAAGAAAATTAAATTCTTATTTTGACATTTTTGGAATTATGCACTTTAAAATGATATTACTATTTATTTAGCATTATAAATTATCAATTGCCCTAAAAGAACTGATGCCATGTCAAACAGATTAGTTTAGTAATACAGACATGTTTCTGTTTCCTTTCTTCTTTGCAGAACCATCTGATTTTTACCATTCTTTAAAGTGAGAGATTTAAAAGGATTTTTTTCTTTCTAGACCTTCAAATAACCACGACTGAATGCGAAGGTCAAACGAAAAAGCTTACAATGAAGTGGGCAATAGTTCCCAGATCGAAACCCGAAAGAACCGTACCTTCTCGCTAAAACGTTCGTTTGAAGTCGGAGAAGCCTTTACAAGACCATTGGCGAAACGAGGAGAGCGGTGGGGTGCGAGGCGAGATGGGCGACGAAGCGAGCCAACGAACGTCATCCCGCCAATAGAGAGTAAACAAGCTCTAAAACTCCACAGCGCACGTCCAATTACCGCTCATGTTGCTCGCATTTCTTCACTCCCACTTCTTCCGCCCAGACTTTTTTACTGCTTCGGAGCTCACGCCTTTAGAATATTAAGTGTTCGATTTTCGACAGCGAGATACGCGAGTCGGCTGTTTACGTCGACGTTATCTGCCTCGACGTCCTGGCTTCCTCCCTTCGTCGCCTCAACAGCCTCCGTACCGCTTGCCGGTAAGCTCATGGAAGCCACTGGTGCTGCCATCTCGCGACGCGGTTGCCAACTTCGTGGCCAGTGCAGAGTGGCGCCGAGCCGCGTTGATCATACGAACTACCGCATCGACGAGCGGCTGTGACGTCCGCGTGGAAGTTCTCCTTTCTCGCGGTAGTAGACGCACGTCATGCATTCTTCATGTCGTGTTGAGATACGAAAAAGACGGTCGACCCCGAAAGAACTGCCTTTGGGAGTCGCGTTGCTAAGGAAGCAGAAATGCCGCGCGATTTGTATGAAATATAGAAGGAAATTTAGAGCGTTCACGTATACTTTGTTCAAAATGAACAACAGACAGCAAATATCGTAAATGTTTTAAACATTGTATATATAAACAAGAGCAATATGAAAGGATCCTGTTACAGAGAAGTGACAAAGGCCGAAAGAAAACAAATAAACGGCAATACGTCGTAAACATACGTATGAATAATTGACAGGAATTCTTTAATAATCGGAATTTATTTTTATTCTATGGATATTTTTCACAAGTAATATTGTTCTCATTCTATACAATTTCTATTGAATACCATTTTGCGTTTTAAAAAACGGAATTTCAGACATTTCTGATACAAAATGTAATTAATTTAATTCAAAAGGAAGAGAGTGTATGTGTATGAGGTAGAATTTGTAGTAAACAATATTAATATACTACCATTGTAATAAAGATACTATACATGTCGATACAAGTTTTTATTTTAGATCATGTAATCTGCAATGCACGCACTTGTCACAGGCCTGTACAAATAATGTATTTCATTTGAACATTTATACATTTAATCGTCTATGCCTGTGGCATGTTGCGATCTGGCTACGCCGCTTCTCAGTATTCTCAAAAATCGCGTCACATTTACGAAAACATCAACATTTATTAATCTGATAATAATTTATCGTCAGTATCTTTTCAAAATCTCTAAATTAAGTAATTACTCTCACACCCTTCTTTATCAAAAAGCAAGCTTGATTTATAATAATTATAAATTCCTGTAGGCAAATCTAGAACTCTGATTAGCTCAGAGCTCTGGCAACCGCCAATTTGCTCCGCTCCTCCAATTGCTGAGCGGAAGTGAACCAGTTGGCCCCTTGCTCTTGATGAGGAAGCATCTATGTCTTCCTGCGGCTTATCAGTATTACTTGTGTCATGACAACTTTGATATGTGCGTGTGAAAACATTTTACTTCGTAAAGTGACATTTATTTGCATTGTTTTAACGAAACGGAGTCAGTCGAGTGCTAGCTCTTGAACAGGACGCAAATATGTCTAACTTCGGCTAATTCGTATTAGTTTTGACATGATAACTTTGATATGTGCGCGTAAAAACATTTTACTTCGTATATGTAATATTTATTTATGTCGTTCTAATGGTACTTATTCTGTCGGGCCTTCGCTGTTGTACGAGAAATGTCCGTGTCTGCTTGCCGCTGGATGCACTATTCACATCTTTATGTTGGTGTTGTGTGTGCTGCCCCTGTGTTCTGTGAATATCACGTGTGCCGCGTACTGCGACACACCAGCAGATACATCACTTTGGCGCTGGCGATCCTCCAGTGAAACGGATGTAAAGTATGGTGTAATTGTGAAGTTGATGAAATTCAATCATGCATTTAGCGTGTTCATAAACACAGAAACATCTATGAATCAGCCTGTGTTAACTGCAGTATACTTTAAATCTAGATTAATGACTGCATTTCGTACTCAGCTGAGTTAACTATTCAGCATCCTTAATCATCACAAACAATTGCCATCTTTACATTCAAATTAATGCACTATTGTGAACTGTAAATATCCCTCTACGAGAGCTCCCATTAGGATGTCAGAACCATTTTGAGATTATCCAAAGACGCTCACCTCGCCTTACAAAGCAGGTGATGGTCTTTCGAACGTAAACTTCAATCCTGAGTTGAGGTAAGTAGCGCGGCAAGCAAAACTAGCACCAACAATCCACTGCTCCCCGCATCAGTTTGTCCTTCTAATAACCTTCTTAAATATGGATCTGGTTATATATTCAGTGTGATGTATTAAAAACCTTGAAAATCTAAGATGTTTCGGATGCGGTGTTACAACAGTTAGCGTATCGGTCGGTGAACCCAAATTTTCGGGTTCAAACACAGTCAAAGCCGTGGATTTTTAAGGGCTCCGTACGTCTTCTTTTGGAGGGAAAGTAAAGCCGGCTGTCCCATGTTGTATATTTCTATGTAGTCTAAAAGGAGCCTCTGAGCAAAATTCAAAATCGCCTGTTTCTTCGCCCGCCCTTGTTTCTCCGCTCAATAGTAAACGGAGCGTAGTAAAATTTGTGAAATCTAAAGAAACCCCAAACCCCTCTCTGTTGGCCGGAGTCTGAACAGTTTTCTTTCAATTTCTTCACGCATTGGAAATTAGTAATAGAAATTATAAATGTAACAATTAAAGCATCATCTGTTTAATTCGATTCCAACCAATATTCACAGAAAATTAAAGAATGCTAAGAACATTACTCAAAATAGTCCAAAAGTAATAACGCGGAATGGCATAGCGTAATGAGAAGATGCACGAACGCTTTCGAAGCGTTTACAGAGAATAAACTCAAAGCTGAAGGTTCCGAGAAATACGCTTTATTCTCCACTTTCCTTGAATCGTCGCTAGTGGCTAAGAATTAATTTTCATGCTGTAATCTCTTCCAGTTTTTCCCTAGTTATCTTCTTCGTGTCATAAACAGGTTTGTTTCCAGTTTTTATCACTGTATTTTAATTAGTTACAGCTCTTAAGAATAAATCTTGACCCTTGTTAAACTCGACCGGTTAAAAGGTTACCATCTCCCTAAGACCAATTAAAAAGATTTTGAAGTATATAAATTATGTTTTTCGTTTCGTGGAAAGGTTTAGCGTTTTTACTTTTGTCTTCGTTGTCTTCATTAATTAATATTTCGTGGGTTACAGCATTCATAAAGTTTATGAGAATTAAGAAAAATATTCTTAAATATTATGGAACAAAACTCACATATTAACCAAACAATTTTAGGCATTTATTTCTCTATCTGCTGTGTTGTTATTCTGTCAAGTAATGAGGCAACTACATTTTTCACCTTTTTCATACTTAATTGAGATATAATTACTTTTTCGCATTAAAGGTAATTTCTTGCATTGAGAGAGATTTAATCAAAGGTTCATATACCTTACTTTGAAATAAATGTACAATAAGAAATGTGGCAATCTATTTTTCAAACAAAAAATTTAATAATAGTATTTTACATGATAAAAAATGTTCAATCTTCACATACACAGACGGCACAAAACAAATAACATCAATATATCAAACTGGGATTTGCGATTGGTTGTCATAAATTGAAATTTGAATAATAATAATAATAATAATAATAATAATAATAATAATAATAATAATAATAATAATAATTTGAAACACCGGATTCGCTTTAGGAAAGACAACATTAATTTTCTATTGAAGATTTTTATGTATTTCTAATAATGAATTTTCATTCTCTATTTTATTATCTATTTATAGGTTCTGAAGCAAGCTTCCAAAAACACTATATTGCATTGTTTTAAAATCTCTTGATTTTTTGTATAATTTTGGAGAAATTTAATGTAAATTTTAAATTTTATTTTTTAAAATTTTTAAAATTTTAAAAAAGTTTAACAAAACCCCTAACTGATAAGCTTGAGTTTTACCAATTACATTTTCTTATCTTGCTTTAGAATTTCGGAGTAACCGATGAAATATAAGTAAGAAGTAATGACGATCAACAACAAACAATCTACCATAATGACGTCCGCAGTTGAAAATGTTAAAAATTGAAAACACAAAAAAATTACAAACAAAAATTACAAAAAAATCACCGGTTGTTCATATGGAAGCTCCTTTCCCAACCCACGCCTTCTCTCACCGGCCTTGCGTTCACACTACTAATCTACTCTGCAACCCATCCCTGAGCCAACGTATCCATCAACCATTCCCAATCCTTCTCTCCACTCGTACCCTCGGATCACCCATCATGAAGAAGTTCACAGTGTCTATCTCATGTGATCACCTAATTTAGCCGTTCCTACCACATATCCCTTAACCCCCCGGCCTTCAGATCCTCCCATTTCCCCCCACCACATCACACGGTCTACATTCACTTAACAGCCCGTCCCGTCCTTCGCCGACCAGCCGTTAATACCACTTTTTACATCTAATCCGCCGGTAACGCACAACCCCACCTCTCTCACTTCTTCCCAATGTCTACATATGAATACTTCCGCTGCTCAACCATCCACACACCGGTTGCGTCCCTGTTCCAAGCCCTACCTGCCAACCACCTCCCCATCCACACTTCCTCCTGTTCTACCCACCTATTCCGTCCCAACCCCGCATTATCGTTTGCTCCCCTTTCCTTCACCTTCTATTCCGGATTTTCCTACCATTTAGGATTGATTTATTGATGTGTCCGGGCATGTCAACGCTTAACGTCATTAGCACCGTTCACATAATATTTTTTCTTTCAATTTATGAAGGTGGTGGTTGTTCTTCCCTTTCTGGATGGTCAGATACGGCGCTAACCTACGCTTGTACTTGTATGGAATTACCCCCTCCAGGAAGGCACTACCCTAGACGGGACAAACACTCTACTTCCGGCTTGACTGTCGGTATGTTTAAGAGTGTAATACATATAAGTGCGCGTTTGTGAGGAAAGTGGGGAAGAAAAGGGAGAGGAAGGAAAGATCGCGTGAGGTCCGTGGCCCGATTGTTAAGTACTACTCCGGCATTCACCAGATATTGATCAGAGAAACCACGGGAAACTCCAACCACAGTAGCCGTCCACTAGAATTCTACTAGACAGCGGCTAAATTCGATCCAGATATCTACATACACCGTCGGGACTCAAACCTTAGGACTTTCCGGTCAGGGTTGTAGCAGAGACAGCAGCAAAGCTGTCTCTGAATGAAACTCAGCCGATCCCACCTTTTGACTTACTCACCTCACTCCTTCCACCTCAACCCTTCTTTCCTCCACCTCCCTCCGTAACCCACCTTTCACCCACCCATCTCGCTCGTCTTGTTCCCTCAGTATCCACTTCGCGCCTTCAATCTCGTTTTGTCCCTCCGTACCCAACCTTTCACCCAACCTTTTTCCTTCCACCTCGTTTTATTCCATTCGTATCACACCTTTCACCCACCCACCCACCTTGCTCCTCCCAGCTCGTTTGATTCTTCCCGCGTCCCACCTTTCATCTATCCACCTCGCACCTTCCACCTCGTTTTATTCCCACCGTATTCCACCTTTCACCCACCCATCTCGCTCTTCCATTCGTATCACACCTTTCACCCACCCACCCACCTTGCTCCTCCCAGCTCGTTTGATTCTTCCCGCGTCCCATCTTTCACCTACCCACCTCGCACTTCCACCTCGTTTTATTCCACGTATTCCACCTTTCACCCACCCATCTGGCTTCTTTTATCTCGTCTTATACCCTCCGTATCCCACCTTTCACCCACCGACCGCGCCCCTTTCTCCTAGCGCCCGCGACGCGCGCCGTGCACGCAGCCTCCTGAGCCCTCCAGCACGGCGGCGGCGGGGGGGCCGGTCGTGGTTTCAGTCCTTTGGTCGTATTAGCCCCGGCGGCGGGCGGGGCGCTGACGTCACGCTGCACCGAGAGCGGCGCGGGCGGGCGCAAGGGCGCGGCCCGGGGGGACATGCAACTACCCAAGGACTGCCCCAAATATTTTTTTAAAATTTATTTATTGGAGTTTATGTTCCCATTGATTGGCGATATCTTTGAGATTCAAGAGTTATGGGATTTGATATTTAATTCCGTAGATAATAGCAAAACTACTGAAGTGAATACTGGAGTAGTTGAGGATTAATTGATGTTCCCAGGCACGACAACTAGTATGGTCATTAGTCTCATTAGTGTAATGAATGTTTTATCCTGGGAAGTGGCGGTGTTTTCTTATTCGTTGGTGGAGGAGACCAGCGCCGACCTACAAGTCGGTTGATTAGTGTTTCTGGACGCGTCAACTGCTAAGGTCATTAGACCCGCTAGTGTAGTGAATATTGTTTTTTTTCGCGGAGGCGGTGGTATTCCCTTCCCGAATGGATTTTGAGATCCTGCGCCGACCTACACGTCAACTTCCGAGAGATTTCTTCCTCCATGGATCCCCCATCGCCCCAACCAGGATAAGCTCTAAGCTTCCCACTCCTTTCCTGGCATGTGTGACTGAACTGTAAGTGTGTGTAAGGGAAGACGATTCGACTAGCATTCGCCTAGTATCGATCACAGAAACCACAGGAAGCTATCGATGAGAGTAGGCGAATGCTAGAATTCTCCTAATTACAATGTCTGAATTCGACGTAGCAATGAAGCTAGTACCGAAAATCCTCCACCGCCGAGGTTCATACCCTAGGAACTGACGGTCAGAGTCACTGCCGAGATAGTGGCTGACCCTTACGTAAATTCAGTCGGTAGAAATGTAGATAATGAAAAGAGGAGATTTCCAATGCAAACCTGCAGAAAACTCGCTTTTGTCACCGCAAATTCTACGAAGATTGGTCGGATCCGGAAAAGAAGGTACATAGTGATGACGGAAGCCTTCTCGCGGCTGATTGTGGCGAGTAATAAAAGGCAATGAGAGGTAGAAAAGCAGAGAGAGAAAGGTAAGAGTGACAGGAACGCTGGACCCTTCAGGACCCTGCAGAGTGAGAATATTGGCTACATAAGCCTGGTTCGAACCGCAAGTTTGAACTCGCAGTTCGAGGGTTCGAACTGCGGGGAGCGCTGAGGTGGCAACCTTGGAAATCTCGCATCTACCCTCGCGGTTTCCAAGGTTGAAGACTCGTGAATGTGGTAGGTCGAGCCAAATTGCAGCATTGTACGCCCTTTTCGATACTCATGTTTTTCGTAGAGGAATGTAAACCCGACAGAGAACGACGATTCGTGGTGGCGAATATGTGAATAAAAAATAGGTAATGGCATCCACGCTAAGGCTCCCCAACATAGTGCAAAATAAGCAATTTCCCGCTGACATCACACTTCTGTGCGGGTCAGAGAAATTAGGTAAGACGCGCGAAAGAGTTGTATATGAGCATTTAAGGAGAGAATAGTAATTGAGAATTACCTTGGAAGTAAGTTACAAAAAATAAACATTCCTTAAAATACCAACGTTTCGAGTTCTATTTTGACTTCTTCATTGGTGTTTCAATTTACGTAGCTATATCTGAGAACATTTAAGAGTTTTTCAGAACGACAATGTTCTCAAAAATTCTATGTCACTCTATCAATGGATGAACTACTCTATCAATGCATGACGTACTATTAAAATATTTCCCTATGCTGCGCGATTTGACTGAAAATATTCTCTTGACGGCAGCATATAGTTGGCACGAACTGGTAACTATATCTGACATCTGAGAGCTTACTAAACTAGAAAAACTATTAAAATATTTCCCATTAATTATAAATTGAGGTCAAGATAGAAAGCATGAGTAATTGGGAGGATAACAGGGGGACTCCGACACATATTGTTTAATAACAAACTGGTTGCAAAAACCCGTGTTCGCGTGCTCAAACATCGCTAAAAACAATGGCGGTTTTTCGAAAGTCAAAGATTCTTTATATTCAGGACACACTTGAGGCTTCGTCAAATTTGTACCCCCCCCCAACTAAACCTGCCTCGTCCCAGCCGCACAGATCCAGCCTGTTTCTCCAAAACTGAACAGAATTTTTGACAGTAGCTTCATAGCTAGGTCGAATTCAGTTGCTGTTCGGAGAAGATTTCTAGTGACCTAATGCTCTAAATGGTAGTTTTCCGTGGCTTCTCCGATGAATACCAGGCGAATACCGGAGCAGTACCCTAACAAACGAGCCACGGACCCCGTTCGATCTTTCCGTCTTCTTCCTTGACCTTATCCTCTCCCCTTACACACACACACTTACACTAACATGCACGACACTACCACATATTCCGGGAGACCGGTCGGGAGCTTAGAGCTTGTCCCGGCTGGGGCGGTGCCCCGCTGGTGGGAGAGTCGTGGTTAGGGGGAAACCCCACTAGCCGAGCGGAGGTCGGCACCATATATCACCATCCAGCAGGGGAAGATCACTGCCACTACCAGAGAGAAAACACATGCACTACACTTATGGGATTAACGATCTTAGTCGTTGACGCACCCGAAATTACTAATCAAACAATCAATCAACGATCATCGTAGATACAGGGAACTACAATGATGATGATAGGTGCATTAATGCGTACTTTCTTTTGCAATTTGCTCCTTCGCGCAAAATTGACAAATTTGCATACAACGTACTTGGGAGAAGTCTTCCGTGAACTATCAATAAACATTTTAGAATATTACAACTTACGCTGTGAAACATTGCATGGTATACCATAACTTGAAAAATGAAAAACATTAAACATAAATGTACACTGTAGAAGGAGAAAAAGGCTATCTTGTACAGTTTGAAGTATATGTATTCATGTTTCAAAGTGGTAATGAAAGGAATTTTTGAAGATTTTTCGTCATCAGTATTCTCTACCAGAGTTAAAGGAATCGTGAGTAAATAACAGAACGTTTTTTAAAAGAAAAAAAAATTCAGTAGTAACAATGCAATTTAATAAGTATTCAAAAAAAGTGGTCCACATGCGTCGGCGGCTATTTTGCAAGAGAATATTGCGGAAGCCATTTTGTGAAGAGGAAGAAGCGTTTCCTACGGTGGAAGGTAAGAGATGGGAGAAAGACACCTTGAAGAATATTTTATAGACGACCATATTTGATAACATCTGGAAATCTGCGCATGAGGATGAAGGACTTTCTTTTTTTTCAATTTTAAATAATTTAAAATTTTGGAATATATTTAATTTTTGTTCTTTGTTTTCCATATGTAATATTTTAAAATTTGAATTAGGATATTTGGCATTTCAGGGAAAAAAGATGCATAAGTGGAGTTCTCCTGTTATTATGTCCTTGTTCTTAACAAGGTTTCGTTAGCCGAAAAAGGATTAAAATAATCATTACGATCGTCATAATAGTGTAGATGTGTAAAAATGAAGAAAGATTCTTCATGAATAATACAAAATAATGAACTGAAAAGTAACCTCAATTATGCATTACGAAATATTTTCCTTTCTCTTCCAATGAAGAAGTTTTTCAGGGATTAGTTCTTCCGAACTGTCCGAAAAATTTTTTAAAAAAATTGAACGTGTTGTGTAAACAATCACATGATATTATAAAAGAAAGTTATTTTATAATTACAGTTACACATGAAAAAGTACCATCTATATTTATAAGATTTATTATAAAGAGTAAAGAAGATAAATTTATTAATCATTACTATTATTTAATATTATTGGTGTCAAGGTTTTTCATTGTTAATTAGAAGTCTCCATTTTAATTTAAAATTTATTTCTGTAATGTAGTATGCAGATACACATATTTTAAACGAATATATTCCTTTGCTTCACTTAAACAAAAGAAAATGCATTATAAAACAAATTACAAATTTGTTCTTGCAAATTGTGAACATTTACATTGATTACATAATGTACAAAATTGTATTGTGAACAAAATTACTTCAGTAGTTGTCCTCAAATATGTTCTAAAACATTGCCAAGTATTTAACACCGTCAATGATGTAAAGTTCGGAATTTCGCTTTATAGATGGTATGTAAAAGTCTTCAACGGGAAACAAAGGTTTTGTAGAGCTGACGCCTATTCCTTCGGAAACGTCGTAGCGAGTTTTCAATATTCCTTCGTCTTTACCATAAATCTTTGATCATAGCGGAAAGAAAAGGAGTACAAAACACGGAAAAAAGTAAAGTGTTGGGCAGAGTGCCGCACTTCATATTGAAGCTTTTGGATTAAAGCTCTTATTGCCAGACGTTTTGGAGGAAGAAGAAAGATATACTTCCTGTCGTTTGACTAAATATCGGTGGTTTGTTGAATGACCACTTTTAAAAGTTTTACTGTAAAGAATAAGTGGGTGAGGTATTATACATTTCATTCGTCCTCTTTCCGACCAGTTTCTTTAAAATAATTACCTTTTTAAACATTTTAAAAATATTGTGTTATCTCCTGCCACCTTAATCAACACGACTGTTGACTTAGTCAATGTACTACATGAACAGTTCCTATAAAACATGTTTCAATACTACGATGAATTTGTGCGTAATGCTAGTACAAATGATTCTGTAGGCAATAATGCACTGAATAAAGCAAAGTGAATTGGCAATGAAAGTGGTAGCGACAAATAGTTCGTAGTGACGCCGCGAGAGCGCGGAAAATACCCACAGAGCTCTGCGCAAGAGAGACTGGCCAGCCCTGCGCACTGCGCGCTCTGTTGTGAAAAAGAACAACAACCAAATCGTAACGTAATCGTACGTAAGTCACACGGAGGAAAGTAGTGGTGCTATACTTTCTCGCATTTTTTATAACTGCTTGCATTATTTCCATCACGTAATACAGGCAAGAAAGGATAATTTCTCATATAAATTAAACATCCAGAACTAAAGGTTATCCAAAAAATCATATTGTGAATGCATTCGAAACTACGATATCATTATCTTATGCATGCACATCTGTATTGTGACATACCATTAGGGGGACATTTTTATTATAGAATATTTGTCGTAAATGGGCGAAATGGTTAGGGCGAATAATAAGCAATATGGCGCCTTAGTAACGACGTCGTGGTTGTTGTCAGGATAAACAAACGTTCATCTGACCGTGGAGTTGCCGGCGTGAGTAGGAGGAAATATAAGAGATTTGTGTATTGGTTGAAGAAGCGTCGACTGATTATTATAACGGAAGTTTGGGCATTTTGTCGAAATAAAAGAAAGGCGAGGCATTGTGGATTTTAAAAGGGAGGATAAGATTCATTCGGTCGCATGTCGTGACGGTGAGCAGTTCGCTCGCGAATAGATTAATTTGTGCATGTTTTTTCGCGAGTGAACTCTAATCATTCTTGAACTTATTAATGTATGCTGTTCACAAACGATACCGGAGTGTGCATATTTTCTTGCTATACACGAAAGATAGATCTAAGAGATTTGTTTTGCTGTGTAATCATAAAAGCACTGGATATTTATACGGTGAGAACGGGCATCAGACATAATATAGTGGAGCTGGAGCAAATATTTGAGTGGTGCGAAGCGGTGAATCGGCGGTGTTCGTTTTTAAAGAAGAGCAACAGATTCGTGGTAACTGGATTTCGGGACTTCGGAGCTTCAAATAAAAGAAGGGAAGGCGTTTCTTCGAGGTAGCACCAATCAAGAGCACGCGAAGACCAGAATCGCCGTATAAGGTTCAAACCAGGTCATGACTAAGAAAGTTTCTCAATGTAAATTTTTTCATTTTAATTTGCTGCATTTGATAGGAAATAAACATTAAGTTTCTCTTGAAAGAAAGATAAAATGATTTTCATTGGCCAATTCAAGCTAATAAGTAGCTAGATCAAATAATCCCTGTTTTCAGATTCCTCGCCACTCGGTATAGATGGCAGATCGGGTAATCGGCTATTAATAGATAATAGCGATTATTTCTGACGTGACCCAAGCTGACCTGAAAATTCAGAAATTAAGAAGAACGTTATCCGATGGCTTTCAATTAAGTTCATTTTCCTATTCAGAGCATTGAAATCTCAAGTAAGTGTGTTCAAGTTGCGGTAAATTTCATTATTCGTCAGTGTTATCGTACTAATAATAACAGCTTGCCTTTGAGAAACAGTGCGACGAGTTAATAAATTAATCAACTATGAGGCTTATTGTGTAAAGCAATCCATTTATTACGTAAATGTGTCTTAAAAATCGTCACTGTATTCGGTCTTTACAGTTGTGAAAATTCATTATTAAAGTGGACATTGTCAAAAGTGGGCATTGTTATGAGATTGACTATTTAACAAAAATTAGAACCTAGCATTACCTTAACGCAGATCTGAGCAATTATTTAATGCTAGAGAGACATAATAAACGCATTTAATGTGGTAAAATTCAGTTTACAAAATTTTTGTAAATTTTTCAAAATGTACACTTTCATGTTTCAAAATTTCAATTTATTATTTAACAATTTCCTAGGATTATTTCCTTAGAACTTCACAAGATCAAGTCATTTAAAATTCGCATTTACATTAGCAATACCCTTGTAACTATCCTTTATATTATACGGTTTATTTTATACTGAACTAGCAGAAATAAGGCGAACCCATTTCTTTATTGGTATAATTCAATTACCACTGAATGTATCCACTTTTTCATTATCAATATTAAATTATTAGATAGGACTATTTAATTATTACAATAACTATCATAATCATTGTTCTCTCAGTAGAAGAAAATGGAAGTTATTTTATTGACATTCTGCAAAATACGTAGAGATTGTATTTCCAGTGTAGTTTTATAATCGGCATGAGTTTGTGTTTAGTTATTGCTTGTAAAAGATAACTAGTTATTCCATATATTGGTAGAGACTTTCTCGTACCAGGAAGTCTCCTAATCTTTTTAGTCTAGGCTAGCTTTTCAGTTGATCCTTACCCTCTTCTCAGCTGCCAACTATTGTCCCCTAAAAATATTTTTTCACATTGTCTCAATTTTTTGATCTTCGAATGGTAGAACTGAACTATGACTTTAGGAATATTATAAAAGAATAAACTATATCATATATGCAATTTTTGTTGAAAAAATTCGGAGCCGTTATTCAGAAAATGTCGTTTGAGCGATTCTAAATAGCGCAAGTTTCAGTTAATTTTTTTCAAATACTTCCGAGTTTTCGAGGAAATTCATTAAAAATCATTTTAAGCACGTCTCCTCCCTAATGCAATAATGAATCAAATTGTTCGTAATGTAAATAAATATTAACGACGAGATATATATTTCAAAAACATGATTTGTATAATTTTGAAAATACCTAAAAAAATAAATCAAAATGGTGTTAATTTCGTTTTATTCAGAGCATTTACCACTATCACACTGAACAATCTAAAGAAAAGACAGGAGCCGATTTGGAGAAAAAGTAATTCCAGTGTTTCGAAAAGTCCCTCATTTTTAACTCAGTTTCAAATAAAAGTTGTGAGTTTTCGAGAGTTTTATTCCACGTTATTTCAGCACCAATAAAATAATGTTTATAAATCGACAGTAATGTATTAACAACATTAGAGAGAATTCCATACAAATCATGTATGACGTAAACTTATTATGATGCAGACACCGAATTGATATTGGTAAGAAAGAGAAAAACACTTAGGAAACATTAAACGAAAAGTATACATAAGAAATAAACGAAAGACGTTCTTAATACAAAATTCTAATCGGAAAAAATTAGATCTAATGGAAATAAAATCTTATATTACAGGTATGAAAATGATCAGGAATTCGATCATTGACATTTAATTAAAGAAAGAATCCGCAATACAATGGTAAATTTATAATTAATGAATTTAGTTTTAAATAAAATGTTTCATAGTTGATCATGCAGTACAATTTTAAGTATATCTCAAACCTATCATCTTTTGATTATAGAATATCATTAGTAGTATAAAATTCATGAAATAACTACTTTTCACTACAATATTTCAAACCTGAATTTTGCCACCTATCCAGTTCTGAATTTTCGGTAAAATGAGGCGATATATTCGTACGATCAGATGTATTACGTGTAAAAGAATGTTTCTAAGATTCAAGAAACTTATTTCATCCAAAAAATGTTTTTTCAGTGCCAATTGAGATTGAACAAAAGCTAGATACGTAGTCACGATCTCCTCTACATCACAAACGTCTACGAGAAAAATGAATACTAGCAATATAAAGTATTTCAAATGTAATCACACAAAACGTGATACCACAAAGCAGTCTTTTTTAAATATGGCACAAATAATTTATCAGCACAACGCTCTAAATGATTATTGTGTCGATAACGCTACCTAAATATGTAAAAAAATACTTTTTATCTTCTCTCATCCCTACAGAGCATTTCAGTAACTGCGAATGTTCGTTCGTCCGTCACTTACGGTCACAAATGGTCTTAAGACCATTTCCCGTGCATTAGCCGAGACATACAATATAAGGTGGCATTCGACGTATCTCGTTCTCCTGGTAGGAAACAAAAAACTTGTTTTCGGATTCCTCCAGAAGATTATAAAAAATTTCCAAAAACGTGTTTTCTACCGTGTTTTCGCTATGCGATCTTAGAGGGTGGACGAAGAATTAACCACCAAACTAGACCTATATAAGTGTCGTTGTCTAAACTCCGTTACCACAGGCAATTTTCACTCTCTGACGCCATAAAATGTTTCATATTTGATCATGCAGTACAATTTTAAGTATATCTCAAACCTATCATCTTTTGATTATTGAATATCATTAGTAGTATAAAATTCATGAAATAACTACTTTTCACTACAATATTTCAAACCTGAATTGTGCCACCTTTCCAGTTCTGAATTTTCGGTCAAATGAGGTGATATATTCGTAAGATCAGATGTATTACGTGTAAAAGAATGTTTCTAAGATTCATGAAATTTATTTCATCCAAAAAATGTCGCCTTCCGCGAAGATGTCAACACTGTTCCCATCTCTAAGAACAAGCAAACCGCGCGGCAGAACTGTCAGTGATACTGCTTTGACCGAATACTTAAGAAGTGAAGTGTTTCACACGTATTTTTAATAATAAATTTGCAAAAAACTACGTACCTTGAAACTTATTAAAATTTAAGTACTTCAAGAAAATCTGGGGAAAGAACTGTGAGTAACGCTAGTGCACATCACTATTGGACTTCTCATATTTACATTCAATGTGCGCGTGCAATATCGATTTTGAAATAAATGTGACTAGCAACTTATTCTTATTACGTCACTTTTTAATGTGTATATAGATTCACCTAGAAAATGATTAATAGAGCAATTGCAGAAGTTGAAATGAACACAAATCAAACCGAGTTTGTAGAGTTTTAAACTCTTCAAAAATGAGGGGTCAAAAATATGGAAGTTTTAAGTAAATCCGGATAAGAATCAAATATAGTTGTCGAAGATTTTGTGACAGAATTTTTGGAAATGAGAAGTATCTTATATTAGAATTAAAGAATAACGTCGAAGAACAGTTTACATGTGAACCTTTTTTTGCAATTTAGTGCAAATTATCAAAAAAAGCGTAAAAAGGGTAGCTTGTACTTAAGTTTAACAATTCGCATTATTCATACCTGCAATTATTTTTTTACGGTGGCTACAATTTTGAAATTGCAATATTACCAGTTCATGTCCCGTATGGAGATAACATTCCAAGCCATTCGGGGCTGGGTATTTTCGAACTGGAAAATAATTAACAGCAACTAGGATTCATTGGCAAGTCCATTGCCAGATACTGTAAGAACTTATTTGAACAAAAAAAATGACAGCAAAACCTGGCAGAAATTAAAAAAACCAAAATTATTAAGGGTGAAAATTTCTTATGGTTTCGTGCAAAGGAGAACCTGGACGAATATGTCCTAGCATGTCACACCGCTTGGGCTGTCCGTCTCCACCGTAGAGCTTTCAGTTCATGCGGTGTTGTAGTGACGGTCGGACGTGCTTTTCATTAGTGAGAATTTATCTCTAGGTTCGTGGTGTTTTTCAGTCAGTGTGTGTGAAGAAAACCAACTTTTTGCAATGGAAGCTTCAAGTTCAGGTATTTAATGTTATTTAGCATGTGACAAACACAAAATCTAGGACACAGTATTAATAGAAATAAAACTACAAAGAAATAGCTTTTAACATTTAAAACGTACGTCTAATTTTGTGAAACACACAACTTTTTAATTATGTATCAAAGGTGATCAAGCCTTGATCTTTGTTTCTCGCTCTTCAGTAATGTTCCAAATATATTATACAGCTGTTTTTTCTTGCTACTTTTTGCTACTTTCTTCACCGGAATGATTTTTTACGGACGTGTCTGCACGTAAAATACCGGAAATGAATTGTGTACTATGTGAGTAATTTTTTTTTTTTGGCAGGCAAGAGTTCGAATACTGTTCATATCAAGAGAAAAGAACTTTTGGATATTATGTGGAGCTCTAATGAGAGAGAAACAGACAAAAAATTTGATTTCTT
The DNA here is from genome assembly GCA_964035755.1 of Teleogryllus oceanicus. Classification (NCBI taxonomy): domain Eukaryota; kingdom Metazoa; phylum Arthropoda; class Insecta; order Orthoptera; family Gryllidae; genus Teleogryllus; species Teleogryllus oceanicus. Next base: position 174,331,734 of record CAXIVR010000003.1, read on the forward strand.
GACTGAAAAACTGAAGACAAGAACAAAACGGTTTGTCAATACTACATAGGTTGATACGCATGTTTGAGTGCCTATTGCATTTGGTTTATAAGTTACCTATTAAGACGTGGCAAGCGCGAGGGAATGCTAAAAACACTGTGGCTGAAAATAAAGCTCGTATTCAGAGAGAGATTCGAGAACGCAGTGGTTTTATTGTGGATCAGCCAAAACCAGGATCCGGTAATACAAATACCAGAAATACAGCTCGACGGTTCTTTCAGAACCTTGAACTATCTGCTGAAATTACACGCATTGATGTAAATTTATTTAAAATGTTGCAATAATTATGATTGTCGTATCAAGTGGCAGTGAAATTCATGTTGAAAAGTTACGGGCTTTTGCTCAGAACACGGCTCGGTATTTTGTTAAAAATATCCATGGTACAACATGTCACCTACACTGCACAAGTATTTTATTCATGGACCTGATACTGTCTCGTCAGCTTTGCCTCCAATTGGACAATTAACAGGGAAGCTCAAGAAGCACTCAACAAAGATTTTAAGAAAAACAGAGAGCACTTCTCCCGAAAATGTTCCCGTGAAAAAACTAATAGTGATGTTTTAAATTTACTGCTCTTAAGATCAGATCCACTTATCGTCAACAAGAAAAAATTACCTACGAAAAATGTGCAAAGCCTCCCAGAAGAAGCTCAGGAACTATTGGTTCATCCACCCGAACACATTGTTCATTCTGAAAATTATGAGGCCCGCGCGGATGATGATTGCGATGACACAGTTCATACTATTGATAGCGATGATGATGATTTTTTAATGATTTAATATAATTTCACTATATTTATATTTGACTTTAATTTATGTAATTAATAAAACCTTTCATTTTTTTCTTCAAAAAACGTAATGTAACGTTATTTTTTGTTTTTATTTACAATGCGTATTTCTAGAAAATCGACTATTTTTTTGTCAGATGAAGAGGTATCGAATTGGAAGTTACACCATTTCTTTCAACATGAATTTCTCTTTACAGTGATATGCAATACTATGGATTATAGGTGTTACTCGAATTAATGCCAGAAATGAGGCCCTCTTGCCCCACTGTGCAGCGTCGGGGACACCATATTCAGCTAGTACGTAGTATTAAAATCGGAAAAAATTTAAACGTTCAGTGAAAGTTGATGTTTATATAGATATAGTAATCTAAATAATGGCTATATAACCCTAAAAAGTGAAACCGGAATCGTAAATTTACTAATATTAGTAAAATATATCCAATCAGTCGTGCACTTTTTACTATTAGTACTTTTGTCAATATTACACAACTATTTGAATTCTCTTTTCACATGTGTGCACCTAACACATTTGATTGAAATATTAAATCTCTCTAAATGTTTACTAGATCAAAATACATGTTTCACTTGAGTTGTTGGAACGTTTTGGAGTTTTCTTTCATTTTTAATATGGATTTTTTATTGCAAACTGTTTTGTTACTTACTGATAAACGTTAATTTTTTTTCATTATTTTTTAAGATATGAAAAATGTACGGTTGTATTAAATTATTTGGATGTGAAATAATCAATCGACCTATCTAGAAAATTGAAATGGGTTATTCTCTATAGTTTCAAGTAGGAGTGATGAAATTCGTTTTTAAATAAAATAATTCACGATGTTTTCCAAACCAGATGATGAGTTTTTTGTTTCAGTTATATTAGAGCATTTCAACTGGAAATATTATTAAACAAGAAGAAATGATAATGAACTATTAAACATGTTGGCAGCAAAAATTAACGCTGTAAGAAAAATTATGTTTTCGTCTTCATTTATATTCAAACTTATCTTTCCTAAAAACATTTTCCCAAAAAGTAATCCTTTGCGAGCTGACTGCGAGAATTGTGTCAGGTTTGAAAGGGGCAGAATAGCTGCTACTGAGGAGGGCACACGTCCGATGCAAAAGGGTTATTTGAAAGAGAATACACACCTATTTCTCAACAAATCAAAATTAACATTAATTTTTGGACATGGTAAAAAAACTTCAAGTGTTGCACAATTTATATCACCCTCAACAAATTAATGAACGTTTATTGCCTCTAAATGTATTTATCCATTTTTGAAAACTCACTTAATATTTGTGTATGTAGAATGGTAAGTAAATTATCACTTCATCAATATTAATGAAGGAACAACATATTTGAACTGCCTCGGCATATTTGTGACATTTTGATAATATGAAATTTATTTTCATGCCGTAGAATCACACATTTGGAATCATTTCATTGCAAAATTTCTGTCCGACAACCAAATCAACAGTCTCTAAACACGGACGACTGACCTTTTAGATCTTACTATCAATATAAGTATTAATCATCATGAAAAACTATATTTTTGCTGTAATTTCTTATAAGAAGAATTCTTTCTTGTATATTCTTATTTCTTAACTCTTTTTATAAAAAGAATGTGCTTGTTTTGAAAAGAAGATATTTTAATGAGATATCAAAATGGACTATTCGCGATGCGTTATAATGTTTTCACCCAAAAGGCCTCTTGCAACAGCACCACCTAATGTCTTTTCCCACAAAAGCAATACATTAAAACCTCTGGCAACATTTTCCCAACGCCGCTATCAGGCCGAGTCTGGAAGCGCAGCATCGGGACTTCGCTAAGAGGTTTCGTGAGCAACGATGTGCCGCCCGCAAACCGCCGCCAGGTGGGGCCATCAAGTCACAATTAGGAGCCACGGGTGGGGGAGACGAGGACGGAAGGCGTGTGGGAGAGGGAACGGCGAGACGAATAGAAAAAACTGATGAGAGGGAAATTGATTGATTGATTGATTTTTTATGTTTCCGGGCGCGTCAACTGCTTCGGTCACTAGTCCCGTTAGTGTAGTACATGTTTTTTTCTCGGGAGATGGCGGTGATTTTCCCCTCGCTGGATGGCGAGATCCGGCACCGACCTACCGTCGGCTAGTGGGGTTTCCCCTAACCAGGACTCTCCCACCATCGGGGCACCGCCCCAGCCGGACAAGCTCTAAGCTCCCGACCGGTCTCCCGGAATATGTGGTAGTGTAGTGCATGTTAGTGTGTGTGTGTGTGTGTGTGTGTGTGTGTGTGTGTGTAAAGGGAGATGACAGGACAAGGAAGAGGAAGGACCGATCGCGCGCGGTCCGTGTCCCGTTTGGTAGGGTACTGCTCCGGCATTCGCCTGGTGTTGATAGGAGAAACCACGGAAAACTACCGATCAGAGCAGCCGGACACTAGAATTCTCCTCCAGACAGCGACTGAATTTGACCTAGCTCAAAATCTAGTTTCGAAAATCCTGCCGCCATCAGGACTCGCACCTACGACCTCCCGGTCAGAGGCGCTGCAGTGACATTAGTTGATGCACTGAGCTACCGCTCCAGGTATGAGAGGGATATGGCAATAGCAATGCCCGGGAGGGATGGCGTAGAGGCAGTCACTCCGTTGGCACTGCAGTGTCGCTAACCTAAAGCCCCAGCGTTCGACTGGGAAGAATTTTCCACAGTAGCTACGTATCTGGGTTGAGTAGTACAACTGTTTCGAGAATTCTAGCGGCAGACGTCTCATCGATAATTTTCTCTTGTATCTCCGATCAATACCAGGCGAATTCTGGAGGTATACCCTAATCAACGGGCTTCAAAATTTACGCGATCTTCCCTTCCTCGTCCTTGTCCAATTCTCTTCTCTTACACACAAACCTTTAACCGCATGTTATGCACTCCACTTCCTATAGTAATAGTAGTTGACGTGCTCAGAAACACACAATAATCAATCATCAATTAATTGATAGAATTACGCAGGGAGTGCTCTAGGGAGTGTACCGTACCAATCGAAAATTCGTAAATATCAAATGAATAGCTAAAATATGTGTGTGGCGGCGTGGGGGGGGGGATACTGTTTTACGGAGTGAACAGATCATGAAATGGTTCTTGAAACAAGGCAAGAAAGTAAACCATACATTTGGGAGAGGCAAGCAGGAAGAAGAGGGGGAGCGACGAGGTATAAGGTGTTGGAGCGCTGAGGAAAGCCGCGAATGTCTCGTGATAAAGGTGAAACAGGAAAGTGAAATGGAGAAAGTGGAATGGGCAAAATTCAAAGGCAAACACGAATTAGGGAGGCGGAGCTCTACTCACAGAGAAAAGAGGGATATGGGATGAGGATTGGAGAAGACTCATGGGGGAAGTTAAAGCGGCGTAGGAGTGTGGAGCATAGATAACCCAGAGAGCAAGAATGAAGTAGAAAAGGCAGAGCAGGGAGAGTGGTTCTGGAAACCAAAAAGGGAAACGGAAGCGTGGTGTGCGCAAGCGGGCTAAGCCAGGAAGATGAGGAGGCGGAAGACGAGCGAACAGATGAGGGGGAAAATGGAGAGAGGCGAATGGAAAGACAGACGGACGGACGAATGGAGAGACGGACGAATGGAGAGGCGGACGGATGGGGAGACGGACGAATGGAGAGAAGGACGAATGGAGAGGCGGACGGTGGGAGACGGACGGATGGAGAGACGGACGGATGGAGAGACGGACGGAGAGACGGACGGACGAACAGATGGGGAGACGGACAGGTGCTCTATAAACAGATGGAGAAATGGCCACACACACTACGTATACAAGAAAATAAACTAGTGCTCCTCAAAAATCGGACAGAAATCCTCCTCGTAGTGCGACTTGTGCTCCGGGGCGGAGATCCAGAGCTGGAGCGAGTTCGGGCGCGGGGAGCGGGGGGGAGCGGGGAGCGGCGCGGAGCGCAGGTAAACTTTGGCGGGCGTCGTTAGGCCGCCGCGAATCGTCCGTCCCCCTCCCCTTGGAGCCACGGCGTCGTTCGGCGCCGCGCCGCGCCGCACCGCAGTTCGAATGAGGAGGGGCGGTGGGGGCGGCGGCAGCTGCGATTCCAGCGCGCACATTAGCGCGCCCATCGCTAATTGCGTTCCGAGGTTGCTACGTGCTCGCATTTCCACCAAATGCCTGCGATTCTATGCCGTTAAACGCCCCCCGCGCAGCTCGCTTTTATTCCTTCTGGAGAACTATGACGTTCATTTGCGCTAATTGGTTCTTCTTTAGACTTCTAATACATGGTTGGTTTTTTTAACGTGGCATCTGAAGGTCTCACGCGAAAGAGGGAGAGGGAGGACAGACTCCAATGGGGAGCTGGAACGTCACTACTGCTCCGACTTTTTACGGCTCACCATTGGAGTTTGCCTTCCCTCTTTCGCGTGTGACCTTGAGATGCCACGTTAAATAAATCCAAGTAAACTAGCTGATATTTTGTTGGTCGTATAATAATAGTAACCAAACAAATCATAACTCGTAGAGTGCATCAAGAAAGTTATGGGCTAGGTGAATCATTGATTACGTTGCAGCGTGTGTCGGGAAGGTTCTGGGTTTCGAGACGTGACGGTTGCAAGGTTTTCAACTCTAGATAAATAGGTTGGTCGAATTCAGCCGATGTGTGGTGAAGAATTCTATTGAACGGCAGCTCCATACTTGAGTTTTCAATAATAATAATAATAATAATAATAATAATAATAATAATAATAATAATAATAATAATAATAATAATAATAATAATAATGTCTTTATTAATGGCGAAGCTCAGGCCATAGGGCCTACTCTTCCGCCTAACCACTAAACATGGACATGGACAACGCGCGATCATTCCTTCATCTTCCATGCCCTACTCTTACTTACACACGCTTACCCTTACATGCAATACACTATCACACATATCGAGTGACCTGTCGGGAACTTGTAGCTTGTCTTGGCTGAGGCGGAGCCTCACTGGTGAGAGATACCTGGTTGGAAAAGCTAAACCGCAAGTCGAGTGAATGTCGACTCCGGATATCATTATCCAGCCGGGAACGATCACCGCCAGCTCCCGCGGAAAAACGCATTACACTACGGGACTAATGAGATCAGGTTTCGAAGCACCCGGAACACTAATCAACCAATAAATCCAAGGGATCGCTTAGTAAACGCGGAAATGGATACTGAATATTATTAGAATTGTTTCTTGGGCTATCATAAATGTGCCTGTTTAATGCGTTTGTTTCATTCCAAAATTGTTCCAATTCCAATTGTGTATAATAATAATTGGGATTATGCTAATAAATTACATACGAATTGTTAAAAAGCTAATACAGATGGTGCTCGCGAGAATAGGCATGAGAGTTCAAGCTAAAACAATAATCAAACTTCATTAAAATACAATCAACTTCCATTATTTGATTGTATTGAAATGGAGTTTGATTACTGTTTTAGCTGACGACGGGCTGAATCAGTGCCGGAAACGTTGCTATATTTACATAAATGTGATTGTATTCAGAACTCGTTTATCAAAATTGCAACATTGATGAAATTCGTTTTTTATTAGAACTTAGTTTACAAATAAAAGTATCATGTGTAGAATGAGAATATTAATACTTTTTATATTAATCTCTGTCAAAAAGATATGTGTGAGAATATTTTGAATAATAGACACAAATAATAATTCCTTTGAGATGGTGATCTTTCATTTTTTACATGTCTTTTTGCATCGCTACTTTAGACAGAATAAATGCCTTTTGCATGCCTATTCTCATAAAACAAATGTCTGAAATTCTGGGGTCTACTTATCACATCTGGCGTAGAGCTCGTTTGGAAATTCTGAGTGAAATATGATTTCTTGTATTTATTGATCATTCAAAAAGGAACCCTGCGTTTCGCCTGCGGATTTTTAAAATTGATATTTTTATTTTGTTTTTATTTAAAAGAGCTGTTGAATAGCAAACACGGAAGTCAAAATAAATATCTTCTCTGGAACTCTTGTTCTGAACATATATTCTGAAAACATCTTTTGAACTGATAAAAGTATAAAATTTTGGCTCATTAGTTATGAAAATTAGATACCTTTAACCATTTTTCTGTTATACAGATACATAAGCACTGGTTTGATAACTGGAGCTATTTCGTCCTAATGAGATTAATAAAAGATTAATACCTCATTGATGGGTAATAAAAGCTCAATACCATATACTGATGCAAATTGGCAATTTTCTGGAAAGGATACCAACGGTATCCTTTGATAATTTTGTTTTAAATCACGTAGTTCGTTAGAGTAGAAAGGTATAGTCAGTACAAACAGTTAGTGGACACTAATATTCCCTCTGTTTTGCGTCTGTTGAAACTGTGCAGAGCAAGTTAACAATAATAAAAGACTATACTGAGAGAGACTATACTGAGTAACACAACGAAAGTAATATTAATTTTAACAGTGATATTTAATGTATTATTTACCATTGGACTGTATAATTCTAAACAATATGTTACAAGTATTGTATCGCAGCTTCTGGGTCAATGACCCCCATCTCGATCAGATCCATTGAGCAAATGCTGAGATGGCCCCTTGTTTTGCTTCAGGACATAAATGTAACTACTACTACTAATTCGACTTACTTCTATAATTCAGTGGGAAATATAGTTATTCAAATTATCGTTTCCATGTTGTCGCTGCAAGAAGTTGAGCATTCCTTGACGAAGGACATCATGGATAAGAGCCCATAATTTATTGCTGATTTATCCTTGAAAATATATTTTATTACATGGGAGCGTTTTTTTTAATTCAAAATTCAAGTAGTATATTACTTCGTGTAGGGATCACAGAATTTTTAGAAAGGGGACAGAATTCACTTCTCCCCATAGCACGTCATACGCAGTTTTAACTGTTTTTGACGTAAAATAAATAAGAAATAAATAAAAATGAGATAGAACAATTCCAATCAAATATAACTTTCTTTATTTCCTCAAAAATAATTTCACAAAGCTAAACCAATAATTCAGTACTATTAAAAACAAGAAACACTGCGTTGAAATGGGACGCAAACAATCTTTGGAGACATGAAAGTAAATGTTTAATAACATGCATACTGTTAGGTAAAATTGCGACTTGCATTATTCTTTAATTTTGCTTTACTGTCGCCCGCGCCCTTTCGCAAACAGCACGTTGCTCTGCGGAGAAAAAATTTGCGTTCAACGATCTTTTGCGCCTTTTTATTTCACCACAGAGATTCTTCTTTTATTTGGTTCTAATGTGTCGGTTTTGTTTCGAGAAAAGTTTTGTGAAAATGGAAGAACATGTTTGTTGCCAAGATTGTTTTATCTTATTGCAATAAAGACGCTGTGCACGGCTTCCATAGACACAAAACAGAGATAATATTTAAGTGTCCACTTATCTTTAACACTGATTGAATTTTTTATGATTTACGTACGGAAGGGACGCGTTTTCGAACATACACCAGATACCAACACATTTGCAACCTCCTCTCATCTGCGGTCACCAGAACTCGGGTCCCTCTGCGACACACAGAGATGAGAGACTATGCCTAAGGCGGGACTCGCACCCGCGACCTTTCGATTGATTGATTCATTTTTTCGTGTTTCCAGGGACGTCAACTGCTTTGGTCATTAGTCCCGTGAGTGTAGTGCCTGCTTTTTCTCGGGAGATGGCGGTGATCTTCCCCGCTAGATGGTGATATCCGGCGCCGACCTACAGTCGGCTAGCGGGGTTTCCCCCTCACCAGGACTCTCCCACCAGCGGGGCACCGCCCCAGCCGGGACAAGCTCTAAGCTCCCGACCGGTCTCCCGGAATATGTGGGAGTGTACTGCATGTTAGTGTACGTGTGTGTAAGGGGAGAGGAAAGGACAAGGAAGAGGAAGGAAAGATCGCGCGCGGTCCGTTGCCCATTTGGTAGGGTACTGCTCCGACATTCGTCTGGTGTTGATCGGAGAAACCATGGAAAACTACGGATCAGAGCAGCTGGCCGCTAGAATTCTCCTCCAGACAGCGACTGAATTCGACCTACCTGATGACCTAGTGTCGAAAATCCTGCCGCCGTCAGGACTCGAACCTAACCGCGACCATTCGAAAGAAAGCGCTGAGTCGGTACACGCTCTTAGCCACTTCGGCCATCCAGGTCGGCATCTATTTTCCTTAAAAGCTTAAAATCTATTTAATGAGTAAACCTTTACCTATTTCAGAATTCCCGCCTCAAATGAAAATTTTATGATAAAACGTTCAAATAACTGTTTACTATGCTTACTCATAACGTCCAGTTCTTTTTACAAAACAAGTGACAACCGCGTAAAATCTGCCAGAAGCTCTACGTTATGTGTGCTCTTGCCTGTAACTCGTCGAGCATGACACAACTAAGAGACGTATGAGAATTTGACACTGTGCGGGGTAACCTTGTCCACTTCGCCGAAGTCCGTAAGGGTGCTCCAGAGAATAGGAAATTGCTTTCGTCTTTCCGATCTTTGCAATGATTATTGAGCTATCTGTTCTTTACCAAGAACATAGCTGTCTTAAAAAATAGCGCTCCTGGCATCTTTGCATTTAGAAGGTAGAATTACACAAGATAGAAGTAGTTTTCTTCAATTATTTTGTATTGGTTTCGAAGTTTGGTGCATGCCAGATCAGTAAATTTGCTGCTCTTGTTCAGTATGCTTACTAGAATGTTTCAAGAAGTGCATTCAGAAAAAGGTGATTTATGCAGAAGATTCACGGTGGATTCGAAATGGATTTTTTGCCAGTGTTGTGAAAATGTGGTAAACTGTGCAAAATGCAAACAACTATGCATCTATGCAACTATGCAAAAATGCAAAAAAAGTGAGAAAACTACTTAAACCTTCTTCCTCAAGTGTAGTCAAAAGATGAAGGCCAGAAAGAATTCCAACGCTGACTTATGCCATGCCGCAAACACTGCATTTTCAAAACTTGAAAACCAATATTTATCTAGTTTAACCCGCAAAATATATAAAATATAAAATTCCACACGAGTCAACTCTTAAGAAATATTATCTTACTCCGCAAAAATGTTTTGACAATCGAAAAGATTCGATTTGGTTTTAGAGAATTGTGTTTATCATTTATGTAGTATGTATTACGTATAAAGGTTAATGCTATTCAACCATAAAGCCCATTTACATCCTTATTTTTAAGTTTTTACTTTCTAAGTGCATACCGATTGTCAATTATAATGCTCATTTACCTGCCTATTTTCGACCTTCTTTATTGCCTCCATGACCGAGCTCTACTCATGACACCAGCTATAGAGTAAGTACTGACTCACTGAATATACGATAATATAGTCGTACCCTCCGTTATGAGAAATTGCGAATTAATTTAATTCAATATTTGTATTTTTCAGTCATAATATAGATTGTTTGAATGGTTTTGTATTTTGTAATTTTTCCAAGTAAAATGAAATTATTCACACATCTCACATGACCAAAACCTGCTTCATTTTCGCCTATTCATGCTTATATTCGAAATTAGTAATACATTTTGGCACAGCTAAAATAACATAAAATTAAAAGGTTTTAGGCAAATAATTTAATGAATGAATTGATGAGGATAGACTATTCAAGGGTTTTAGATATTTATTTTTTATTTATTTATTTTACGTAAAATAACAGTTAAAAACTGCGTATGTCGTGCTATGGGGAAAAGTGAATTGTGTGCACATTTTCAAAATTCTATTGCTAAATAAGTAGTTGGGCCACAATTCATAATAGTCACTTTCATATTAATAGTGTATTCGTTGAATTCACAACATTGTTGTTAACACAATTTGGCGACCAATTGTACACCGTTTTCTCCTAAACTCCTTGACTGATAACCCGTGATTCTGAATCTCAGAATGCTTTTATGCGACCCTTCCACCTCTCACTCTCATTTTGCCAGTGCCAATTCCCCCCCCCACACACACACACACACACTGTGCCTTGAAATAATACGAATGTAGTTTTCAAGTCTTAGAAAATTGTTGGAACATGAATTCTCATCGAGTAGTCAAAAATTAACAGGTTTCAGCAGATCTACATTCCGATACCTGAAAGGGACACTATACTATTAATAAATCCTTACTTTCTATATTATCTGATTTATAGTTAAGAAATGGATGGATGGGGGGGGGGGGCACGCCAAATTTGCTGCCGGGAAGGCATGGAAATCTTTACACTTTGAAATGTGAGATTTAAAGAAGGGAAGTAATAAATCAAGAGCATTTACCATTGTACGTCCGGTATTAGAGTGCGGAGCAACGTGTTGGGATCCATATAGAAAGGGGAAAATAAACTCCATCCAATGAGTTCGGAAAGCAGCAGAAAATTTGTTACAACGAGAAATTCGTTTTGAAATATTTCCAACACATCGGAATATGGGAATCACGTGTAGTGTTTTTTGTTATATTACATTATTGTATTAGATGAGTAATAAGTGTGAAGAACTTACCAGCGCGCTTAATGCCCAAAGTAAATTATATAAATTACCTGCCTATCCAAAAACAAAAGCCATCGTATAGACAGAACACGAAAAGTGAAATGCCGTCTTTTACATGCTTGTTCGTTTCCAGCGATTTTGTTCGGATACATCCCCTTCCCAGCCCGCCAGCAGGCAAGCTGCCCCTGCCCTCCTCTTCCCAAGGCACTCGCCCGCTTTTCCAAGCAAGCCCCCTCCCCGGCCGCCGCCGTCCCGGACTCCGCTGCCTCGCCGACCCGCACCACTCCGCACCGGCCATGCCCCTTCCTGTATCCCACAAGCGCTTGCTCTGCAACAGCCCCGTCCTTCCGTCCCCACCACTCACCTCACTCTCTCGGTCGTTCTCAGCCCCTTTCCGGCCAAAGCCCCCTTTTATTCCACCGATTATTCTCGTCCCCCCAGCACTTCCACCCAATCTATCCATGTGTCTTTCATCCTCACCTTATCTACGCATAACGTTCTCCACTCTCTTCCAGCCGCGAACGTTTCGTCTTTCCGTTTCCAACACTCATCTCTCCCTCGTGACCATTCCTAGCCCCTCCTCGCACTCCCACCTAATCTATCCATCCTGCATGCCTCTCTGCCTTTATTTCTCTCCTCGAAGCCTTGCCTTGTCCACTCTCTCCTTTTTTCCCCTAAGCCTCGCCATCTCCGGTCTTTTCCGGTCGTGTCGTGACAATTCAATCCTTCCGTGTCCATAACTCACCTCCCCCTCCTAACACCGGCAGCGGTAGCTCAGTGCATCAACTGATGTCACTGCAGCGCCTCTGACCGGGAGGTCCTAGGTTCGAGTCCTGACGGCGGCAGGATTTTCGACACTAGCTTTTCAGCTAGGTCGAATTCAGTCGCTACCTGGAGGAGAGTTCTAGCGGCCAGCTTCTCTGATTGGTAGTTTTCCGTGGTTTCTCCGATCAACACCAGGCGAATGCCGGAGCAGTACCCTACCAAACGGGCCACGGACCGCGCGCGATCTGTCCTCCCCTTCCTTGTCTTATCCTCTCCCCTTACACACTCACTTACACTAGCATGCACTACACTACTACATATTCCGGGAGACCGGTCGGGTGCTTAGAGCTTCTCCCGACTGGGGCGGTGCCCCGCTGGTGGGAGAGTCCTGATGAGAGGGAAACCCCACTATCCGACGGTAGGTCGGCGCCGGATCTCGCCATCTAGCTGGGGAAGATCGCCGCCATCTCTCTAGAAAAAAACATGCACTACACTAACGGGACTAATGACCGAAGCAGTTGACGAGCCCGGAAACACGAAAAAAATCAATCAATCAGTCTACGCTATAGAGACACAATCCAACTTCACTTATGACAACTATTATTACAAAGGTAAATTACAAATAACAATCAACCGCCCCGACTGCCGCGGCATACCCGCCCATCTGTCGCCTCCACCCTCACTCCCTCTCGAAATTTCTCGCCCTTCCTGATTTCCACTCGACGTCCCTATTTGCCATTCCTACATCGCCTTCGCCTTCCCACCCCCTGCTCACTACGATATCCTCTTTCAGTCGCCCTCTTCCATGTTGTCTCCAGCCTTCCCGATCCTTTTCGTCTCCTCTTTTCCTCCCCATCCCCCCTACCCCGCTTTCTCGGGATCGCCCTCTCCGACCTTTCCGATCGCCCAAACCCAACCTTCCTCCTCGTTACCAACCTTTCATTTTCCCTTCCCCCTTCTCTTCCCTCTCTTCCTTTTTCTGCATTCTACACCTTTCTCTAATCTCTCCACCTTTATCTGCCCTCCTCTCCATCCAATCTCGACGCGGCACTCCAACCTTCCCACCTTTCTCACCGTCTTCATCCCTCGGTCTTCCTCCTTTTTTGTCCTCGCTTCCCCCAACCAACGCGTCGCCTCCAACTTCAGTCGCAACCTCTGTCCCCCTCTCCAGTCCCACTTCCATTCCTATCCATTCAGTCCTGCCAACTCCGACATTGCCGTCCCTGCCTCAACTCCGTCACCGCGCACCACTCGCATTCGCCGTTCACGTGGTGGCCTTTACTCTGCCATCACCTTTCTGCCATGTTCTCCGTCTCAAAAGCCACACCTTTCCCACCCGGTTCTCTGCCCCACGTACACTCTGACCCAACCTCTGGTGCACTTTCAACAGGCCTGCTCCGTCTGTGAGGTGACCCTCACGTGCCAGCATCCGCTGGAGGACGCGACCCAGACGCGCTAGTGAATAGATAAAATGCGACATGTTTGAATTGCATGCCTTCCACAAACACGAAGCTTTTGAAGCTATTTCAGGGTTGTCTAGCATCGGGTGTAGTTTAAACTGCTCGCTTAAGTTCCCACAATATAAATTCTTGTACTCATGGGCATTTTCATTGTTAGTGCAAAAATATTTATTTTGTCTAAATGTACATTTCTTATCTCAATGTTTAGAATATGAAAATATATGACCTTCAATAATATTTATTTGTTTGGGCTGGACAGTTTTGAGGGTTTATTTCTAAACGAATCAGAGATGGTCATGGGTTTTGTTCCATTGTGAAATTTTAAAAATTAAAGAACATTATTTTTTAATTGTATGCTTTTGTGGAAATTACTAGTGAAGAGTCGCACACCAATAGCAATGAAATATGATATAATATTCACATTCTAATTTACGTACCATTCAACTGTCTAGAATTAATCTCATAATACGTTAATGAACCCCAGGATATTCGGAGCGGGGGACTAAGTTTGACGCAAATACACAAAAATACTCATATTTTCGAAATGTTCAACTTGACCTTATTCAAAGATACTTTTAATGAACACATTTTATTAAGAAAAAAATGTATCTTCACCATCGTAGTCGTAGTGAGACGCCCAATTTTTTTTAACCAGAAATTTCAACGAATATGAGTCCTGCACCATTCTCTTAAGCGTCCAAATTCACTGAAAAATAATGTGCGTTTTTAAGAAAAAAATAATTAAAGAAAACCAAATTGACTACATTTGACACAACATTTTGCACAAAATACTTATGTTCTTGGATAATTGAATAAGACCATATTTTTAGATGTTTTTCATGAACACATTGTATTCAGAAAAAAATATTCATCTTCACAATTGTAATTGTAGGAAGACTAAAAAAAATTGAACTTTTGCAATTTTCGAAAAATCAGGCATTTTGGCAGACGACCTTCATAAGTTTACATTAATGTGAATTATTGAAAAAAATCAACACTGCGAGTTTTTAACTTAGGTGCTTGTGGAGCTAATCCTGATTATTTATTATTAGAATAGGATATACTTTAAATCATTTAGAATAAAAATAAAATAAGTAATAATTAATTACATTTCATGTATATGAATAATACAAATGTTTTCAATTTCATTCCGTAATTACATTTATGTGAACACTTTTAATATGATAGTATCATTTAGTACGCGTTGAGCATGTAATTTTAGTACTATAAACTCAATTTGTATGCTCCTTATTAGTTAATGGTTTAGTAATTGTAAAGTAATCGCTATAGTATATTAGAACTGATACAAAGCAAAAGAATTTGACAAGCATAGTTCTTACAACAAATATCAATTCGTATCTCAACGGTCACAAAAGAAATCGACAGGAATTGAACACTTTTTTCACTTGAACAGTAAAGCGGGTGCAACAAAAGTTAATATGTCTATAACAGATCTGAGAACGAGTCTTATAACTACTATGTTAAAGTAGTGAGCCGCCATTACATCACTCCGTACCGAGGCAAGCGGCATGCGGCGTCGCAAAACATTCCGGCAGCGACCTCTAAAAACTGCTGCCGAACTCAAGCGAGGAGCCAATATAAATAGGCGCAACAGAGCCAGAGAGACAGGAGAAAGGATTGGTTTGGTTTGTTTTTTTCGTGCTTCCGGGCGCGTCAACTTCTTTGATCATTAGTCCCGTTAGTGTGTTGCATGTTTTTTTCTCGGGAGATGGCGGTGATCTTTCCCCCGCTGGATGGCGAGGTTCGGCGCCGATCTACCGTCGGCTAATGGGGTTTCCCCCAAACCAGGACTCTCCCACCAACGGGTCTCCAACTGTAGTGTAGTGCATGTTAGTGTAAGTGTGTGTGTAAAGGGGAGAGGATAGGACAAAGAAGAGGAAGGACAGATCGCGCGCGGTCCGTGGCCCGTTTGGTAGGGTACTGTTCCGGCATTCGCCTGATGTTGATCGGACAAACCACGGAAAACTACCGATCAGAGCAGCCGGCCGCTAGAATTCTCCTCCGGGGCAGCGACTGAATTCGACCTAGCTGAAAAGCTAGTGTCGAAATTCCTACCGCCGTCAGGACTCAAACCTAGGACCTCCCGGTCAGAGGCGCTGCAGTGACATCAGTTGATGCACTGAGCTACCTCTCCCGGTGACAGGAGAAATGAGCCAGCGGCAGAGGAGAAGTGAGCCGGAGGCAGAGAAGAAGTGAGCCAGCGTCGAAGAAGAAGTGAAGCGGACATGGAGGCAGACATGAGAACTCCGCCGCTACACTACCGCCCCTGTCGAAGCGCCTGGTCCACGGAGTGATGGGATAAGAGGTCGGCATCTGTGAGGCTCGACTCCCCTCTCTCCTGTCCCTCTCTTTCTCTCATTCCACCCCCCCTCTCTCTCTGTCTTAATCAGTAATAAAACAGTGCATTAACTTGAACATTACTTCTGAGTAAGATGTCCTCCCCCCTCCAACTTTCTTACTTACTACATCAAACACAGGACTCCAAGTGATGCGCCTCCTTAGGAATATGCTGAAGTCAGATTGATTGATTCATTTTTTCTTGTTCTCGGACGCGTCAACTGCTTTGGTCATTAGTCCCGTTAGTGTAGTGCATGTTTTTGTCTCGGGAGATGGCGGTGATCTTCCCCTGCTGGATGGCGAGATCCGGCGCCGACCTACCGTCGGCTAGTGGGGTTTCCCCCTAACCAGGACTCTCCCACCAGCGGGGCACCGCCCCAGCCGGGACAACCTCTAAGCTCCGATAGGTCTGCCGGAATTTGTGGTAGTGTAGTGCATGTTAGTGTACGTGTGTGTGTAAGGGGATGAGGAAGGACAGATCGCGCGCGGTCCGTAGCCCATTTGGTAGGGTACTGCTCCGGCATTCGCCTGGTGTTGATCGGAGAAACCACGGAAAACTCTGAAGTCAGTCATCGTTGAGAGTGGCACGTCACATTAATTGCGAGGACGCAGCACGATTCGTTCCCAGAAACGTCTGATGGCGAGAACAAGCGCCCTGCATTAGTATCAGGGACACGCAGGCTCACCGGATTGGGTGAACGTGCCACAAAGGGAGTGCATCGGCCAGCCCAGGCCCTCAGTATAGTCCGAATTAAACATAGTGGAACTTTAAGGTCACGAGCTGGAAGGAGAGGACGACATTTGTGTCCTATCGGGGGCTCCAAAACCAAAACTTTAAGTTGAAACGAAGCTCCCGATTAGATGATAGTTCTCCCCTCTCCGATCAACTCGTAACCTTCAAATGATACTGTGTTTAAATCTGAGTAGAAAAGCTCTCTTTATGTTGACAAAAATTATTCCAACACTATTCGATGACCAAAAATTGAATTACCTGTATATTCAGCTCTCCAAATTTTCTTAAAAACTCAGAACGTAATACATGTAAACTAGAAAGGTCATTCAGAATTAATTTGTTTATTTCGTTTGCTCCTATTCTGCTTATTACGAGGTGGTGTTGACCACTTGAGCATACACTTACAGTTATAATCGTAAACGAAATCCCTTCCGTTCTTCTCTATCAATGTACAGAGTGATAGGTCCACCAACATAGTACGACTACCCGTTTCCTTACGGGCGAATTTGATCCCTTACAAAACTCACGTATATGGGTCCCGGGTATCCCCAGAATCCGAAAAAAAATTTTTAGCACTGCTGTCGACCACACGGTTACTTCATGTGACCTATCAGTCCACAAAACATATAATACACAAGAAAGAGAGCCATTCTTAGCACAAATAAAACAATCATGTAACCTCAAACACAAAAATTAAAACTTAATTTTAAAAAATGCAATTACTATCATTTTCCTTAGTCCATTATTCAATACCGAGCGATACTACGAAATGCCAGCCTTCGAACGACCTCCCCGAATCGTAATAACGACCTTCTTACGACGGCACGGTTGATCAACGAGGCTATTCAAATCCTGAAGAAGAAAGGTCTCGATAGGTAACGACGGCCAGCGACCTTTTATTAGTCATAAATCCTTCCTGAAGATATCGACGGAGTCATTGCATACCTGCCCTGCGCACATAAAAGGCCTCCAAACTAAAAGCCACATGCGATGACGACTTTTTTAAATGGGATTGTATTCGATTTATCGTGAGCATCTATTGTGTGCACAGATCGGCAGCATTTAAGTTTCCGTACGGAATCGACCTACACATTTTGAGAATTATGCTGTCTTTAAAAACTAATACTTAATAAAGTTTTCACGTTTAACTCTGGAGTGGGCTCGCGGGGTGCCGGAGTCATCCCAGCGCGGTTTCGGAGCTCTCTGTTCTCTTAGATATGTTTCAAGCTTCTCAGTACATTTTGAGAAAAGCTTTACGCACGTAACTGACCTGTTACTTTTATCTTCTTTCGGATCTTTCGTCGCAAAGGAAATGTGACGCGGCGAGGAGTCACTCGGTCAACCCGCTGTTCTTTTCGTTACTGCTTCTTCCCACGCGATTTACAACAGTTGACCATCCAAACGCACAGTAAGCGGTTTTGCGGTATTTACACAGCATGGGATTTGTTACTTAGATCCCTTTATTGACTAGAGTGTATTTATCTTACACCATTTTGCCCGTTTCTCCTCTTTTGCACAGGGCTTAACTATGTTTCTGTTGACTGTAAAGTGAAATATAGTTTTGTGAAACATTCATCACCTATTCTAAAGTTGACTAATACACAAGAGTACCACCAACTACTGTACACTGCGATAACTTCGAAACGGGTTCCGATTTTGATGTGCAGTTTTCGCTCAAGAGTGAGAAATCATAGGGCAAGTAATGTGCCGTAGAGATATTTCTCGATATACAAAACGTTTTCGAGAAATTTGATGAAATTTGATTTTTTAAATGGGACCCTGCATTTTTCTCGTTAGCAATAAGTAGATTAAAAATTGACTAATCAATTATGTAACATAGTACTATGTAAGTGTTAGTACGTAAGTTTAGATTACAAACGTGTATAAATAATGTAAACAAGTAGTGTAAAGTGTAAATAGTAGTTTTAAAGTTAGTGTTGCTGAGATTTAAGATCTAGTTTAGCGCCCCCAACCACATAACTGTACAGAAAAGATAAATAAATGTCATTTTGATGTTTTGATAATATTTTCAGTATCAAATTATACTTTCGGACATGTAATTTTAAATTAATTCTACAAGATATCCTTTAGAAACCCTTACTACTGTCGCCTTTGGAGAAGATTGCCTTCGGGGCGTTGGTACTTTTGTGGGGAAAGGCCACGAAGGCCAGCTTTCCCAAAAGCGATAGTTGCAACGCCTGCTACAGCCAAAATCGTACTTTTAATATAAAGTATCATGTAAAAAAGTATAATTTTATACACAAAACACAATCAAAATATGAACATATGTTACATCATTGCATTCCTCTTTTTATGATCTATCTATTGTGGTGAGAAAAATATGTGGTTCTATTTAAAAAAAAGAAAGATTATTAGAATTAGAGATTTCTCGAAAACTAAAAAATTTTCAAAAAATATTTCTACACCTTTTAACTTGCCACTAATTCCGTATTGATCAGCGAAAACTGCATTTCGATGTCAGAAACCGTTTAGAAGTGATGGGTTTGTCCCATTACTTCTGGAACTTCATATATTATAATATATTTATATTATGATTCAATACTTATATCACATTCTCAAATATTTTCATTACATTATTTATGTCATAGTTTTAGTATTTTGAAAAGTTTTCTTGGTTCAGAAGAGTTTCGTACCTGTACTGTATTATTTTCTGTATTTACGTCCCTTTCACTGCTTGGTGATTCAGTCACCCCACCCCTCAGCTCGTTACGAAATTTTGTCGCGCCTAGCGCCGCGTTAAACACAATGGATATTTTCCTACAATTGTCACGGTTTTTATTCAGAAAGGCATTTTTCCAGTTTTGAAACAGCATTTCTATAGTCTTATAACTCATAATATAGTCAATATATAATCCTCAACAGTTCACTTAATCGAATTGTCAACTGAGAGATCTCTCTTTCTTCTGAGAGTGGAACAGATACGGGACTAAATCTCGGAATAGAACATGTACTACACTTACAGGACAAATGATCTCAGTAATTGATGCACAAGGAAACAATACTCACATTGCTGATTAAAAAAAAGACAAAATACAGATTTTTTACATTCAACAGTTTGATTATTTATTGAGCACTCCTTTCTTATTGCACTCTCTGTTTTGAAGCCTTCTTAGACCAAACATTAAGTAAAAATTTCTTATATATTGTAGTATATCAATTATTCAATTGTGTCTTATGAAAATGGACACTATCGAAATGCGGCTTACAAAAAAGTTAGAGGCGTACGTGAAAATAACTTCTAATCTCTGGAAGTCGAGCCGACAGAAAAATAGATTTTTGAAATAGCATTCCAAAATTAGCATAGCAAAAAACCTACTAAAGAATCTCTATTAAGAAGGCTACGAAGGGTCAATGGTTTTGATGTTACATTATTAGAAAACATTACAAATGCATTTTGGCAAATACGACTTTCCCCACGTCACTATATTCATTTGCGCATTTTCATTAACTTTAACAATTCTGCATAAGAATGCATTATTTAATATTTGAACTGTAGAAATGTGTATAAACAACCTGCAAAAAGTATTGTATTGCAGCCTCCGGGTCAATGACCCCATCTCGATCAGGTTTTTCGTCCAGTTTCCCTGATCCATTGAGCAAATGCTGAGATGGCCCCTTGTTTTGCTTCTGGACATAAATGTAACTTCATTTTCTGAAAGAATTTAGTGGGAAATATAATTATTCAAATAATCGTTCCCATGTTGTCGCGGCAGGAAGTATTATTCCGAAGGACAACATGGATAAGAGCCAAAATTTATTGCCTTTTTATCCTTGAAAATATATTTTATTACATGTTTTTTTTTTCAATTTTAAGTAGTATATGACTTAGTGTAGGGATCACAGAATTTTGAAAATGTGCACACAATTCACTTTTCCCCATAGCACGTCATACGCAGTTTTTAACTGCTTTTTGACGTAAAATAAATAAATGAATAAATAGCCCAAGATGTAAACTGGGAATCTTTTGTCCCTGAGGATTGGTACTTCCATTGAGCGAGTTCTCGAAGGTAGCGTTCTGCTCAGACTAATTCACATCTTTAATGCAAGAATATGACATACTTTATTTACATTTATAGAATTGCAACAATTCTTTATAAAACATCCATACCCTTCGAAGATACACATTATTTGCATTACTCTAAAAATATATATCTTATCACTACTCTTCCCAAATTTTGACGTAGAATCGAAAGTTTAAATTACTTTGTAATGTCACTCAGTGTCAAAGAAAAAAACATGATCTCTACGAATTAAGAAATTCTCGAGTGTCTCCGAGTTATAAAGGACGAGAGTACTACATATCATAAAGTCATTGAATTGTGTTTGCAGTATTGTGATTACACCAAACAAAGAACTTTCATTATTCCAACTTACGACAATTTCCAACATTGTTCTAATTTACGACCCACATTGATGAACGTATCACACATGACGAGAGTGCTTTTCAAGACGCCGATGAAGAATTTCTACAAAAGACGGGGCACAAAATATTATTCATATAAACTAGGGGTGCAAAAACAGCACGAACATTCTCCCGATATTGTTAATGGCTATGTAATATTATAATACAACAATTTATGTCTTACATTTCAACAACCATTTGAAAAATTCTTAAACAAACAAAGCGTGAAATATACATATATTTTTTTAAATTCAAATGCTTAAACGAAAACAGATTTCTGTCATTGAATGCAGTGTATTCACGTTCTACATAAACGTACCAACGTTGCACGATGCGTATTTTAGCCGCAAATAAAACTATTAGTTTATATAAATGAAAGGCAGCAGCCCTTATCGAAGAGATCGGCTGTTCTGATCGGTAGTTTTACGTGGTTTCTCCGATCAACTCCAGGCGAATGCCGGAGCAGTACCCTACCAAACGGGCCACACCGCGCGCGATCTGTCCTTCCTCTTCCTTGTCCTATCCTCTAGCCTTACACACACCTACACTAACATGCACTACACTACCACACATTCCCGGAGACCGGTCGGGAGCTAAGAGCTTGTCCCGGCTGGGGCGGTGCCCCCCTGGTGGGATAGTCCTGGTTAGGGGGAAATCCCACTAGCCGACGGTAGGTCGGCGCCGGATCTCACCATCCAGTGAGGGAAGATCACCGCTATCCCCCCGGGAAAAAGCATGCACTTCACTAACGGGACTAATGACCAAAGCAGTTGACGCGTCCGGAAACACGAAAAAATCAATCAACCAAACCATATCGCCTTCTGTTATCAGTGCGGTTTTACAACAATGGATTAGAAGCAACAATGACCGCTTATTTCTTATGTGAGCCAGATTTTGCAAATAAACATTGATGATACCGTTAGAAAGAAAATGAAACATAGAAAAATATAATATTCTTTTATTCATCAAAATCACTCCGTTTTTACATGCATTACTTTTCATTCCCACTTCTTACTAAGCAAAGCGAAATCATCTATTAGTTTTCTCATTTAACTCAATTAAAGGACGCAATTTAAAATAAGATTTTAAATGATTTCTAAAAGATTAATTGTCACACATATAACAAAAGCTCTAAGAAAAAACGAACACAGAAATATGAAATAATATACAAATTTTAACTTTCGAAGAATCCTACTTCTTCAAATCACCTTTAAAATAACATTCACGAAGTGCAGAAAATGAGGAGCGGGCGTAAATGTTTGACACCAAATTGACATAAATACTCCTCTATTTTTATATTTTGAAAAATTAGCGCTTCGTTTGTTTAAGAAGAGATAAGATAAGGGCAGTGAAAATGAACTACATGAGACGATGCCCACAACTTACTCGCTGGGGCAGAGTACGAAATGAAGAAATATGGAGAAGGATGAATATAATTTGTTCTATTACGAAGACCTTGGAAAATAGAGCACTACAGTGGTATGGACATGATCAGAGAATGTCAGAAAACAGATGGCCACACAAGATCTTAAAATAGCAACCACCTGAGAGGCGAAAAAGAGGAAGGTTTTAAAATGGAAAAAATACATCCAGGAAGCTATGAAGGATAGAGGCCTCAAACCACAAGGTTGATCGAGAATTGTGGAGAGTGAAAACGGCAAGCTCCTAAGGGTAAAATGCCGAAGAAGAAGAAGAAAAATGACAAAAATTTCATGTTTGTAACTTGTCTCTCACGATGATAATATTTACATTGGCGTCCATTTGTTAACATTATTGTATTTATGAGTAGATACGATTTAAATAACATTTTATAAAATTTCTCGAAATCTCAGTTTTCTGTGAAAATTAGTTCAAACTTTCGCATTATGACAAACGTTCAATGCCATTTTCTCAAAAATGGCTCCGAATTTTTCTTCAAACGCTTCCAACGTATAGTGCTAATTGCACTGTTTAATATGATGTAAAGTTCAGTTTGGTGGATTCTTCTGTTCCAACACAAATGCAATGTTTTGACATATCTCTCACGTCGTTAACATGCATTTTCAGCAATTTGTATACATTACTGTATTTGCGAGTAGAAGTATTTCATATGACTTCAAATGAAGTTTTAAGGAAACTCAATAGATTTCTGTGAAATAGAGTTTCAAATGTCCCATTTACAGTTTCACACTTAAACGCCATTTTCTTAAAAATGGCTCTACATTTTTCTCCGAAAATTTCCATTCAGGACGAGGTTTAATTCTTCTCTAATATTATTAAAGTAATAATTCGGTTCTTCTATTATGAAACCGAAAAATTGAAAAAATTGTTTTAAAAATATTATTTAGGCGGCGATAGATGGCAGCTGGCAAGAGGATGGGGCAAGACAGTAAAGCCAATCCACACCAAGGAAATTAGAAAACTACTAGGAGAAAGTCTGCGCAATCCTGTAGCACCCCTAGTTACTTTCTCTTTTACGTACGTATATATGGAGTAATATATTGTAACACATCCACCTACCTACTTTACCTACTTTACCACACGTGGTGGGTCATGATAGCATGAATTCTCGTGAGGCGAGTTTAAATTCTCAGGAAGTAGGATCTTTCGGGTATGAGGAAGGTTTGAACCCTTAACACAATGAATCAAATAAAATACGAATAATATGAACATATATTCAATGAGAAAATTTACAGTGACGCAATTTCATAACAGGTTATTGCACTTTAAGTAGCTCGTCACTGAAAAAAATGAAACAAGACAAAAAACCAAAAAATATAGGTGCCACCTCGACTGTCTGAACACACTTTCATCAACTACAATTTACGATTTGATCACTCCTTTCTGAGTTTTTCCACTACTAAATTATTTACTCTTTTGGTCTCTAGTTTTCGGTGCACGGCTTTTTTTTCAAAAGAATTTGATACTTGTTTCAAAGAAACCCTTTCACAGGTGCTAGCCTTGGGCTTCGCACTCACTATAACACTGAACAAAAAAAATACGTGGCGTTCACGTTACTTAAACCAGACCCTTTTGCATGTCACAAAAGCAATTACTTTAAACACATTTTTTCCTGTTTCCGGGCGCGTTAACTGCTTTGGTCATTAGTCCTGTTAGTGTAGTGCATGTTTTTTTCTAGGGAGATGGCGGTTATTTTCCCCCGCTGGATGGCGAGATCCGGCGCCGACCTACCGTCGGCTAGTGGGGTTTTCTCCTAACCACGACTCTCACACCAGCGGGGCCCCGCCCAAGCCGGGACAAGCTCTCAGCTCCCGACCGGTCTCCCGGAATATGTGGTCGTGTAGTGCATGTTAGTGTAAGTGGGTGTGTATAAGGGGAGAGTATAGGACAAGGAAGAGGAAGGACAGATCGCGCGCGGTTCGTGGCCCGTTTGTTAGGGTACTGCTCCGGCATTCGCCTGGTGTTGATCGGAGAAACCACGGAAAACTACCGATCAGAGCAGCCGGCCACTAGAGTTCTTCTCCAGGCAGCGACTGAATTCGACCTAGCTGAAAAGCTAGTGTCGAAAATCCTGCCGCCGTCAGGACTCGAACCTAGGACCTCCCGGCGGCGGCGGCGATTTTACACGTATTGGAGCCTCGGCCTACGCAAGGCGTTAATAGAGGAGGGTTCGATAGCGCCATATTTATTATTGGTCGCGTTTACAGTGTGCCGTGGCTTCAAATGCAAATTAAGAGGATTATGAAAGCTTACTTTCGCCTTGATATGGCACCCTAAACAGAAGAAATGTAAAAAGAATAAGAATAAGAGGAATAAACATTATATGAGCAATTCCAAATATTTTCTTCAAATTTGAGAAGTTTGTATATAAATGAATATCTATATTTTTCGAGAGAAAACAAGTAAAACATTACATTTTCTGATGTTTTTTGCAAACGTAACTTTTTAATCGGCGACACATCTTTGTTTTTGAAATATTGGAAAACGAATAACCTTGAAATGTGGAATTCAAAAAAATATTATTATTATTATTATTATTATTATTATTATTATTATTATTATTATTATTATTATTATTATTATTATTATTATTATTATTATAATTAATATTATTGAACTTGTAAATATATTTAATACCGTTTGCAATCTGTAATGGTAGAGTTCGCATTGCAATTAACTTGCTCAAATTTGTTGAATGATGTTTTATTTTGATTTAATTTAGAAACATTTCTAATAATTGAGTTGTACTAGAAATACTAGAAAGACTGTGCTAACAGAATATCATTATGGCACTTTATCCAGAATGATAAATTAAAAAAATTGAAATGGTGCATTCCTATTACATTAATATATCGTATTATAGGAAGCTCTATAACGTCGATGGTCCCTTCTCAGTTTCGTCTCGCATTTGCTCGGTATGATAAAGAATGAGTTTTGCTTGTAGATATGAAATCCTTGAACATAAACGATCTGTTTCATTGTTCGAGAGAATAATATTATAATAATTTTTTAATTAAAATATCCTTTAAATGTGCTTGTTATTTAATATTCTGGTCGACTCCTCTCCCGGAGTCGAGTCGCGATGTTTTGTTTCTTAAAAATTAATACGTTGGAATAAATTATTCCCAATGCCTTACGCTCTGACTGAAGCCAACAGAAAAGTCAGAAAATAATTATTTTTACCAAATCACGCACAATTTTTCAACTTCACAACGTTTTTATTTTAATGAACATTTTGCAGTAAACTTTTTTATTAATTGAGGCGCTCAGGATAATAGCGGCTGATGCCAACCGCCCTTGCATTTTCAGTTAGAAGTATGACGGTAATTTCCTACCACATAACTATCATATGCTGAAATATCAAATGAACAAACGTATGGAAATTCCACCATCAAAAATGTGTCGTTAGGGAACGTGAGCAGAAAACGTCATTCTTCTCCAAATGAACTTCGATATGGATCTGCCGTTATTCTGAGCGCCTGAGTTCCTCTAGTATGTACTCGATTGTATGACGTTCTCTGAAAAATTACACGAAACGGTACCGGAGTGGTGGCTCAGTGCATCAACTGATGTCACTGCAGCGCCTCTGACCGGGAGGTCCTAATTCCCACTCCCCACGGCGGTAGGATTTTCGACACTAGCCTTTCAGCTAGGTCGAATTCAGTCGCTGTCTGGAGAAGAAGTCTAGTGGCCGGCTGCTCTGATCGGTATTTTTCCGTCGTTTCTCCGATCGACATCAGGCGAATGCCGGAGCAGTACCCTACCAACTGGCACAGACCGCGCGCGATCTGTCCTTCCTTTTCCCTTGCCTATCCTCTCCTTACACATTTACTAACATTCACTCACTCCCATATTCCGAAAGACCGGTCGGGAGCTTAGAGCTTGTCCCGGCTGGGGCGGTGCCCTTTGGTGGGAGAGTCAGGTTGGAAACCCCCACTAGCCGACGGTGGTCGGCGCCGGGTTTGCCATCAAGCGGGCAAGGATCACCGCCATCCCCGAGGAAAAACATGCACTACACTAACAGGACTAATGACCGAAGCAGTTGACGCGCCCGGAAACACGAAAAAAAAACAATCAATGAATCCACGAAACGGTCCTTAAAGAAATCCATCAATTTCATCTTGAATATTATCTAGGCTATCCGGGCTGATTCGCGACTCTAGTGATGGCTAAAGATTCAGCGTACTGCTGAGGAAGGCAACATGTTGGTCGAAACGTCGGACTACAGAGACCCGACTCATCCGGGAGAGCCTACATAATACAAATCCAGGTCGCGGACGCCTACGCAATCGTATCTGAAAAGTCCACGGATCGATCCATAATGAAATTCTACCTATGGAACTATACCCTGCCATACGCAGTATGTATGTATTTTGCATTTTGGGTCGGTAGTCCGACTTCGCCGGCCAGCTACCAGTGTCTCCCCTTTCTTGGGGCCTAGATAAATTCCCATGTTTGGAGGGAAGAGACATGAGACAACATGACGTATTCTTTTCACCGTAATTGGCCAGATAGCCTGCTTGAGGGGTTTCGTCACACAGATACAGAAACTGGGACGATTTCCGGGAAAACTACAACTCTATTTTGCCTCGACCGGAGTCGAACCCGAGGACCACAGCACGAGAAGCTAGTACGATGCCCACAAGCCATCCCAGAGGCTACGCTTAGTCATACGTGATTTAATCTATTACGGCTTCTCACGATGTCCATCCGGCCAGCCGGCCGTGTTCGCCACCACCGGAAAACCTGTTGCTGAGGCCAACCACTACCTGTTGATAAGGTGGGCGGCCCGCCCGCCACCCGCGATCGCTAACGCAGTTAAGCTCCGACGTGCCACGGCCTCTGGCCAACCACAGCACCGCCCCGCCTACTCAGCGTTGATTTCATTTCAGGACACGGCCACGGGGAAGACGGGGAAAAGTGTTACAAGTGTTACACACAATGAAGTTACATTTATGTCCAGAAGCAAAACAAGGGGCCATCTCAGCATTTGCTCAATGGATCAGGAAACTGGACGAAAACCTGATCGGATAAGTCATTGACCCGGAGGCTGCAATACAATACTTGTTACAGTTTGTTTATAAAATTTATACAGTTCAAATGTTAAATAATGCGTTATGTATAATTGTTAAAATTAATATTAATTTTCTTGTGATGCTCAGTATAGTCTCTAATTGTATAGAAAACAGTTATGAAATCGTTTTGCTGCATAACGCGATCTGTATTTCCTCTTCCGTGTCCTATCCTCTCCTCCCCCACACACACACACACACACACACACACACACACACACACACATACACACACTTTCACTAACATGCACTACCACCCCAAATTTCCCGGGGGACCGGTCGGCAGCTTAGAGCATGTCCCGGTTGGGGCGGTGCCCCGCTGGTGGGAGAGTTCTGGTTAGGGTGAAACCCCGCTAGCCGACGATAGGTCGGCGCCGGATCTCGCCATCCAGCGGGAGATCACCGCCACTTCCCGATGAAATAACATACACTACACTTATAAGAATGATGATCTCAGTATTGACGCGCCCGGGGAATCACTAACAATCAATGATAATAATAATAATAATAATAATAATAATAATAATAATAATAATAATAATAATAGTAATAATAATAATAATAATAATAGTAATAATAATAATAATAATAAATATTATTTATAGAATTTTGTAACGGATAAAAAAATTAGTTACCATGCTTGGATGTTGTATCTGTGTAAGACCAATAATTGTTTAAAAATTGTAATAATAATAATAATAATAATAATGACTCATTGCACGATTGCGGTAAACAAACCGAATATTGTTATCCGGGATATCGAGAAAAAAATTGTGTCTACTTGTAGATATTGCTGTGCCATGCGATCAAAACGTCGTAACCAGGAGCTGAGAAACAACCTAAATAGTCAAAGTTGGAAATCGAGATCAGCCGAATGTAGGGTATAAAAACACAGGTCGTCCGATAGTTACCTCAGCTCTGGATTTGTTCCAGCAAAATTTGTGTAAGAACTTGGCTAAACTCCCAGGTCATTCCAAAGACTGGTAAGTGCAAGACATTGCTGTGTTTGGAACAGCCCACTTTTTGCGCAGTGTGTAGAGGCACCCACAATTTCTAGATTTTCTCCTTATTGTTAGGAAGCTGGTTGAAACACAGAAGCAAATTTTATAATCAACGTCCCATAACATATTCAGTCGTGAATCCAGAGGAAATCACAACAACAACAACAACAACAACAACAATAATAATAATAATAATAATATAATAATAAATAATAATAATAATAATAATAATATGGAACATTTAAAACGGTTGAACATTTGTTATGTTAAATGAACTTGGAGAAGATTTAAGAGTTTATGGTGTCATCTAAAGAGTATTCTAGTATGTTCCTCTAAATAGAACTTCTTCCCGTCGAACTTGACTAGCACGTTATGATTCTCAACAAATTGCTAATAATGAAAAATGATTATTTTTCACATTAAATAATTTTCACTAAGTCTTTTTCAACAGCATTGATCAAAAATTCGTAAAATGCAATTCCAATTCGTTTAGATGATAGGATGAATGATGCACACTCTGAATTCTAGCAACGGCCTTCTCCGCGATTGAACGAAAACGAAACGAATATGTTTAGAACTCCTGAGAGTCACAGATTTTCTTTGTGTTTCTCATTGGCTGACAATAGAATAGTCGATGGATACTTAATAGCTTGAGTCGGCAGGGTTTTTCCCAGTAGTGTAGTTTTTTTTCCATTCAAAATATACATCGAAATGTAGTACTGTCACAGTGTATTAAATAATGTCACCGAAAAGAATAACTAGTTAATTTAATGTTTGGGATGCCTGCTATCAAATGGCGAAATGGTTTGAAATAGTAAAATGTGACTATTATTTACTATCAATCTATGTTGAGCTGCACAGCGTATGTCCTAGCAGTCTTCATTTAAATAAAAAAGTACATAAATAAATATCCATTGATTAACGTCATTTTCATCAAAAAAATGTTGTTTTTTTCAAACATCAGTAATATCGTACGAGATATTACTAGAAAAACTATGGTAGGTGAGCAATTAAAAATTACAAAAATATTATAGAAAAGATTCCATCTGAATTTCATGAAGAAAATATTTGTCTAAATATACTTGGTCTTAAAGTTACTTCCTGACGCGAAATCCAATCCGATAGCCGGGCCCCCGCAGACATTCCGGCTTCTCCACGACATTGGGTTTTACCTCGTTTCTCCATGCTTTCGGTTAACCTGTCGGTAATTCTTTGTAGAAAAATATCGCTCGAAACTAAAAGTACTTTAATAGTATCATGCTGTATGTGTTCTATTCAATGTATTTAATGTAATTCTCTACAATTCATTTAATTGAAAATTATTACCATGGTTTAAGCGACATAAAAAACCTAAAACGTTTTAAAGGACATTAAAATAAAAATCTCCTGGAATGCTCTGAGTATTATTTATTGCATATCCCAGTACGAACTAGGGTCTAGGGGTTTTTCAGATAAATGGAAGAGTATTGCAATATATTCTCAACATCATCAAACACACTAAAATATTTTAGCTAGAAAATAAATAAGCTAGTGTTGTTACTGCTGAAAGGTGGAACATTCGTTCGTGAAACATTTGAGTTTCTTCATTACATACGCACGCACAGTTGAAATTGATGTTTCCAACAGTTTCATTTCCTGCATCCAGGCTAATGGCATACTCCGTTTTAGATAACCTGCTACATGATTACTCACGTATTAGCTCTGATTTGGTAATTAAAGAGCAGAATTGCACCCTGATGACTGTTGCCCTCCTCCAAAACAACTGAGAGAGCAGTAGGTATTCGAATCATTTGAAAGTGGTCTAAAACCACGCTACACAGAATTATGTGGAATAAAAGTCGCGAAACGACCTCCCGTACCATTTACCGATCGCTCTCGGCTTTTAAAAAATTTATCGCATTTAATTTCCTAGATACCTCTTCTATTTTGCTTTGACGGCTCTTATCTTCCAGACCGCTCTACCGATGGCAATGGTGGTGGTGACTAGGGAGGGAGGAAGAATGGCTCTTAGCATCCATGAGCACTCCGTCGACTCCGACATTTACCGGGCTTTGGGTTGACGCATGGGAGAACTGGCGACGGAGAATCCTCGATGATTGTAGCAGTTTCAAATCTCGTTTTGCAATACGATACAATCAACGATCTAATGCAGCCTTGATATCAAGAAATATCCTTCTTTTTCACACGTTTTCATCTATAAAGAAATGTGAACTATGACAAACTTTGTAATCAAAGGACGCTCACAAATAAATAAATTTATAAA
Source organism: Teleogryllus oceanicus (assembly GCA_964035755.1). Lineage (NCBI taxonomy): Eukaryota > Metazoa > Arthropoda > Insecta > Orthoptera > Gryllidae > Teleogryllus > Teleogryllus oceanicus. The sequence goes on from CAXIVR010000003.1 coordinate 174,362,508, forward strand.
AACACGAAACATTTTAGTGATAAATCTCTATTTTAACGAAATATTCAAAATATCCTTCTATACACGAATATTCAGCAATTGAAAAAATCAACCAAGTATGTACAAATCCTCACCAACATATTAATCTACATAGCATCCAATTCTAACCAAATGTCAAGAACATTCACTTAGCAATGTCCTGAAGCAACGGACAAAACATGCCAAATCATAGAAATCCGCTCCTACTGATCGCCAAATGCGGATTCGTCCTGATAAAGACAGTTAACGACTCGATCGAACGTACGGTATGCGAGCTAAACGTACGTCATAAGACAGAGAGTTCATGAAATACAACAGCTTTATCTTCGTTGGTTACTCAGCAACACCATACTAGTATACAATTTGTTGTCCATTGTCATATGCACATAGTGTGATGCCATTTTATCGCGGTTAATTTCGGACCCCTTGAAGGATTGGTTCGTTGACTAACCCAGTCCTCCTGTAAAGCTTCCCCAATTTACTAGTCGGATTGCAGATAAAACGATTGCCGAAAGCATAAAATCAATCTCCGGGCGCCGATGTAATCAATAAACTCAAAAATTGTATTTACAAACATTTTAACTATTTTACTATGTCTCTCTTCAATATGTGCCATGATTTTTATAATAAATTGCAGGATACTATCATTTACTTAGCTGCCTTAAGCACAAGGCATTATTTTATAGTGATGATGTGCAAAATAATTATTATTTCAGAAGAACTGTTTATTTTCATATGCCTTGGGTAGTGATAAGCGGCGTTTGTTTTTTCGCTACTGTGTACAAGGTAATTATTTTCAGTTGAACTGTATTTCAAGTATTTACTACATTTATTACATTAATAAAATATAACGCTTAAAACCTTGATAGTAATCAAGTTTCGAAACGGAAGAACGGTTCTCTTTGCGGATGCTACGAACATCCTTTGCAATAAAGAAACCGTAAATGGTACAATATCAGATGTTTCAAATTGGTTCCGAAATAACAATTAATAATAAACGAAAAGAAAACGGTTTTAATGCAGTTTTCCATTTCAAATAAACTATTCTGTGCTCCATTGAAAATGAACAGTGTACCATTGACTGATGTTAAGGCAACAAAATTTTTAGGTCTCTCAATTCAGTCAAACCTTAAATGAATTGAACACAAAATTAAGTTCATTATGCTAGGCGTTCGAATTCTTGCAAATTCAGTCAGCCTTCATTACTGCTCGTTGTGTATACTTCGTGAATGTTCATTCCCGCCTGAGATATGGCATAATATTCTGGGAAATACATCTTATAGCTCCAGACTTTAGATTACGAAACGAATTGTACGAATAATAAACCCAAAACCCACCCACGTGATTCATGTAAGCCTCTCTTCATTAATCTAGGGAAATTTTACCCATTACCGTGTCTTTTTATTTACGAATCAGTGGTTTTTGTAAAAAATGACTTGCTCAAGGGCGGGAATATATTTTCAGAAAATGCCGAAGTTTATTACTATAACGATCGACGTAGAAATCATATTCATCAGGTAACAGTATCAACAGCTCATTACAAAAATTCACATACAATACATGTACATTCTTTTTCAACACTTTGCCAGATGACATTAAACGATTATATTCAATAGAAGAGTTTAAATCACAAGTGAAATCGTTTCTGCTGCATAACTGTTTCTATACACTTAGAGACTATACTGCGCACCACAAGAAAAGTGACATTAATTTTAATAATGATACATAATGCATTATTTACAATTTGGACTGTATAAATGAGTATAAACAACCTGTAACAACTATTGTACTACACCTTCGGGTCAATGACCCCCATCTCGATCAGGTTTTCGCCCAGTTTCCTGATCCATTCAGCAAAAGCTGAGATGGCCTTGTTTTGCTTCTGGACATAAATGTAACTTCATTTCTGTTACGTCTTCTAGAATTCAGTGGAAATACAATTATTCAAATTATCGTCTCCATGTTGTCGCGGCAGAAGTAATAAGAGCCAAAATTTATTGCTTATTTATCTTTGAAAATAGTTTTTATTACCTGGGAGTTTTTGTTTTTCTTCTCCTTTCAAAATTCAAAATTTATTGCTTATTTATCCTTGAAAATAGATTTTATTACATAGAATTTTTGTTTTTTCTCCTTTCATAATTCAAAATTTATTGCCTGTTTATCCTTGAAAATAGATTTTATTACATTGGAGTTTTTGTTTTTCTCCTTTCAAAATTCAAAATTTAAGTAGTATAGTCTTAGTGTGGGGATCACAGAATTTTGAAAATGTGCACACAATTCACTTTTCCCCATAGCACGTCATACGCAGTTAACTGTTTTTGACGTAAAATAAATAAAAATAAAAAGTTCTCAGTGTGACGCGGGAAACAATCTTCACAGACAATTCACGACAGTTTCACCGAGAAACTAGGTAACGCTCATCTCCATAAGTGAAGTCGCAGGGCTTCCTATGGGCAGCAGCTGGTTTGAAACTGGTCCCGAAGTCATTATTAAACCCTATTTTCCAGCGACAATATTTCTTCCGAAAAACTTGATCTGCTTTCCTTAGTTAAATTCAACCACGAATTTGGTATGTTTTCGTAACAGCAGTGTCTGAACGCCTGTGAATGTTTTGATAGAACTTGGGGTATTATAAACAAAATGTTGGCAGACCCCCATATTATCCTTGGGGTCAAAATGTAAATTTGAATTCTTAAGCAAGGCAGAATCGTGAGTTATCACACCGCAAGACTTCTCAAATACATTCATTATCTCTTGTAATTTAAGAAATTTTTAAAATGAATGAATAATAAATCAACTGACGAATGAACGAGGATGAGGACAAGAGGAAGAATGGTTACACAGTTGTAGGACTATGTTGACTATACTATATTGACGAAGATGACCTCGAAGATGGATTTTTTTGCATAAAAACGTCTACACCGAAATGAGAATTTAAATACAAAATTGTAGATCCGAGCAGGGGTCACCAATAGTAATGCATTAAATTGTACATTCTTCTAAAACTGTAATAATTCAAATAATAGCAGTTACAACAAATAATACTTATTATTTGGAAATGCTTCCTCCTCCCCCACGGGTCTTACAGAATTTAGAAAGCGATTATAACATTTTTAAACCTACATATGGCAGTGTCTCTTGAAGAGAAGTCCCTCCGGATCCAGATATCCTCCTCCAGAACGGCCAATACCCACCCAAACAGGATGCGGTATGCGGCCAGGAAATAAAAAGATTGTGCTGAAGGTTGGCACATGAGTCTTTTGGGTTTTGCCCAGTGGCATTCTCGCAGGCGTAATCTAGATTGAAGTCACTCTGGGGAAATCTCTAGTTCGGTCATTAACCGCCTCTCAGTAAGCCGTTCTCGGACCGCTTGAGATTTTTCACACCGAACTCAGATTTAACCATTGGAACATGTATGGCCGACGAGACACTCACTCCACAAAACGTTTGCCTCTTTTAATGTCGCCGGTGATATTCTGTGATTTTTCCGCGATGCTTTTGTAAATGCTGGTACGTGTTTCCGCGAGCGAGAGGAACGAGTGAAAACGTATAACCTACCAGAACTGTTTTCCCGCAAACCAGCATAAATGTCTCACCTTCTCCAGTGAACGTCGCCATGTTTCCCCACACACTGCTTGCGCTGCATCTAGCGATCCTGGTGACCGCCATCCAAGATGGAGTAATAATCATAAAGAAGTGCTGCGGAGAGATGGAGGTTCTCTCTGGGGATGGTCAGACGTGCACGGGAGCTGACTGGCCGCGCAACGCTTCGATTCATCACGACGAGCACGGCCGGGTGGTCCCTCCTTTGGACACCCAGTGGATGCAGCGCTGGCTACCATCAGGACTCCCACTGCAAAGTGTTCTCCACGTCGACCTTCCCAACATGTACGGTCCAAACTTCTACCGAAGCGCTGTCAGCGTAAACGCGTCTTCCGTTTGGAACCCGGCTCGGCGTTCTGACATGAACCTGTGGAGGAAGCAGATCGTCTTCGTCGACGAGCAAGAAATCGCCCGACCCAAACCAGGAGGCGGGTTCAGGCGAACCAGCTCATACTGCGTGGATGCAGCGTTGCCCCCTCTAGGCCCCTTCGCGTTGCTGTTTTCCACCCTTTGCACAGTAGAGGAATGCGCGCAGAAGTGTTGCGTGGACGGACAAGTGCTGGAGCCCGACGGCACGTACTGGTGGTGCGTCGAGGACAGCCGGGTCTCTCAGCTTCCGGGAAACGCCTCCTTCGCAGCAGCGCTCGATCCGGAGCTGCCGTACGAGTACGGCATGCACTGCGCCCGGCCCTTGATGGTCGCACGCCACCTGCGCACCGCGCAACTTGCACGTGCACCCGAGCACCACTTCACGTTCACCACGTGGCGCACGTGCGCGGATCACGTGCTGAAAGCGGACGGCACCCTGGAGGAAGCCGTGTGGTACTGTGAGTACCCGCGCCTCGTCAGAGGTGTCTACCGTCTCCTGCGACCGCTCTGCGTCGCCTCCGTGGTCGTGCTGGCGGTGGCTCTGCTGGCGGCCGTGGGGGGCGCCCGACGAAAGGGGTTTGGGCCTCGTCCACGCCTTTTTGCCTCCTGGGGTTCAACTTGGGGCAGGTCGCGTACTATTTCACCATCAGTGATATTATAGACGACAAGTATGAGTACGGAGTACCACCGGAACTGGAATATTTTGGCATTGGTGAGCATCAGTAATGTTTTAATTAAATTTTTCGCTGCAACGTCGCCCGCCCCTCGGGCTTTGGTGTAACAAATGTTCATTTTTTTTACAATTTTTCTTCAAACACCAAAAAATAACTGAAAATTTAAAGGGTTTTCCTGGGCAACAACTACTATGGTCATTAGTTCCAAAGGCTGTTTCTTTCTCGGGGGGGGGTGGTTTTCCCCTCACTAAGAAAAGGCGCCGCCCTCCGTCAACCAGGTTTTTTCCCCAAAAACATATCTTCCCCCGGGGCCCGCCCCAGCCACCCCGCACCACAAAAAAGGGGCTTGCAACTTTCCCTTTTTATGTGGAGAGCAGAAGGGATGAAAAAAAAAGTATTTTCAATTTACCAAATTCAGTTTTTAAACAGTCAAATTTTGTTTTAGATAAATAAAGTCAACGAAAAAACCCAGGTTGTGAAACTAGATTTTGGATTAAAGGTTTTAATCCAATTGTTTGGGTACGATCAAAATTGATGCCACTGTAAAAACATTCTAAAAATCACATCTTTACAACAAAGAATTTATTTTTTGGGTTTATTTTCATTTTAGACCATCTTTTTTGGACGCCCCACCTCCCTTGCAATTCCCCAGCTCGGGGAGGGGTGACCTGAAATTTGGTTTGGGGAGGACGGGCAGTGACAGAGGTCAATTGAAAGAAAAGACAAAAAATTAAATTTAATGAAAATTTAAAAAAATGAAAAATTGACATTATTATTAAAATATTTTTTTTAAACCCTTTTTTTTTTCATGAACAAAACTAATACAAAAATTATTAAAAAAAAAAAAGAAAAAAAAAAAAAGAGAGGGAAACAAATAAAAAAAAAAAAAGACCAATGCGGGTATTTTAAATTTGACAACAGCCCAGGTAACCCTAAGGGGTAATGAATTTTTGTTTTGTCTGTCGGAGCTGAGATTATTAGAATCCCCGCTGGGCAGGAGGACGTGGGGTGAAGGCCCCAAACGGGCACATGGGCCCTTTCTTCGGACGGACGCCCTTTGGGGGCGGATGACCCCTCTCAGCCGCCCCCTTTCAAGAGTAGATTTAAACCCAGACATCAAAGCCCGGGGTGGGGCGACAGATCGGTGACGAAGATCGTAATTTTCAAGCGAACCGACACGGCGCGGGCGTAAACGGCAGAGAAAAAAAAACTTTACAAAAATTTTTTTTTTTCAAACAATGAACGCGGTGCGAAAATACCACCGACTCTAATCAGCCTTCGCATCCGGCCTCACACTGGGATGACCTCCGCGTCCCACCCCCGTAAACAGGCGTCCCCCCTTGCCGCACGCGGGTCCCGCCCTCTGAAAAGACCTCCGCTTCTGTTCCCCCTCAGGGGTCCCCAGCCCCACAAACCCCTCTTCCCCAATTTCCGGAATGTTCTGAAGTTTCTACAAAAATTTAAGACTTTTTTTTACTTGGGGTTACAGGAAATAATATTAACGATTGCGTTTTGTCGGAAATTTTGAGGGAAACCGAACGCTCCCCGCCATTTCCAAACAAACCGGAGGGGTCGCCCGCCCCCCCGCGTGGAGCCTGGTCAGGGTCCTAAAATTTGGGAGGCGTTATCTAAACACCCCCCCCTTGCTCGGCGACGCTGGGGCGGCGTGAGGGCCCGGCAAGGTTTTAGGCCCACCTTTTGGGGCACGCCCTTCTGAACAGAAATAAAAAAAAATGTTTTTTTTTTTTAATCCAATATTGGACGTAAATTTCCCCCTTCGGATAGAGATAAAATCGGTTTTTGAAAATTTTTAAATTTTTGAAAAAAAAGGTTTTATCTCGTTAAAAAAAAAAAAAAGTTACCGAATATTAGATTCATAATGGAATAAAAAGAAAAAAAAATAAAAAACAACATTCAAATTCAAAAAAAAAAATTTTGAACCCTTTACTTAAATAAAAGCAAAAGAACATCCATTTAATCAGAATAAAATAATTAAATAAAAATTCTTAACCAGCCCGAAGCCCGCAAACTGTGGGGGGGCCCCAAAGGGTACCAAAAATTTAAATTCAGAGATTGTCAATCAGGTTTAAATAAAATCTACAGAATAGTTTAATTTTAAATGGTCGAAAATTATAAAATTTCCCCCTGCTGGGGCCCACCCAAGTTTTTTAAAGGAACAGGGAGAATCTTTTAAAAATGGTCCAAATAAAAAAAATTTATGAATAACCCCAATGACACAATTTTGGGGGTCTGACAAGTACTTTGTCACCTGGGAAAGTGGTAGGTTTTTTACGAGGGTTTCCCCTCTTCCTGGCATTTTTTTCAGACGTCTCCCCTTCTGAAAAAATCCGTGAATTTCTGTCGTTTGGGGAATTAAATTTGAATACGAGCAAAAAAACCAAAGGAAAAAATCTTTTTTTTATTAAATTTAAAAATTTCATCAGTTTTCGGGTCCCTCGTTTTCTGGGATAGAAACCCTGGGATCCTCAGATCTAAACAAACCACCCCCGTTTTTTTTTTCCCATACAATGGGTTAAAAAAGTGTTCAGATCTTTCAAAAATCGCAAGCATGTTTAACAGTTTGATCTATTTCCCCCTCACGACTGGGGAATAAATTTTTCTTTTTAAAAGGGAATCATCGTGACCCGAATTCAAAGCAAAAGTTTTAATAGGACGTGGGACGATAAAAAACTTTTACATTTTGGAAGATTTTTTGCATGGACCGTTTTAAAAAAAGTCATTATGGGGCCCCGGTTTTTGGGCCCCCCCCGTCACCCCCATACCCAGGACGCGCATGAAATATTTTTTTTTTGTCTGTCGTCCGATTTTTCCATTCTCCCCGAAGCTCAAAGTTTCCCTGAAAACCCATTTAAATTTTTTTTGAAAATCAACCCCGTATTACGTCGTAATTGATCCCAGATCAAACGGATCAAAAAAAATTCCCCCGTTTTTTAAAAAAAAAGCCAAGAATTTGGGTTTTTTTTTTTTCCAAATAAAAAACTTTAATATGGGAGAGTTGGTTTTGGAATGCGCTCGTTAGTTTGGTAGAACTTTAAAATTCTGATTTCACCCATGTCTATCAAAGTTGAACACTAAGATTTTCAATAAGAAACTCCAAAACCCGGACATTTTCTCCTGTTTTTGACGGTTCATTCAAGTCGTCTTTAGGTCAAAAGGCCCAATTGATGACACAGTATTGAATATTGGTATTTTTAGAAAATTCGTTTAACCCGATACCCAGAAAGCAAACGGTTCTTTTTGAGGGACCGGTTTTAGGGAATCCTAGTCCATTCCCTAGTTTGTGTTATTATACGTCGAGTTTGGGGCGGACGGGGGTTTTTTCCCCCATTCCTCTGACCCGATCACCCGGCGCCCCCGACGCTTTCCGATTATTTTCCCTCGGGCGAAAACCGTGATTTCGGTCCCAATTTTTTAAAGGGGCCCGCGTTCATCAATCCCCAGCAATTTTAAAAAATGATCGATTGTCAAATGACTTTTAATGGAGCTGGTGGAAATTGGTTGGACCCGATAATCTTTTTTATCGTCGGATAAATAGTTTAATACCGAAATTTTTCCATGGCCTTTAAATTGTTGGTTTCTTCGCCCCACCAAAAATTTTTCTCGAACTGTAACGTCGCTGCTCTGTAACGTGGAAAACGAGTTAAAATTTCCCTGTAATTTTGGAAAAGTGTTAACGGGGACCAGTGTGCGGCGTTCCCCGAAAACCTGCAAATCGGTTTTTGGAGGCGGCCCCTTTTGTAAAACAAAAATTTTGGCACGATAAAAAAAATTTTCATTTTGTCCTTTTTCCCCAGAAAAGCAAAATTCTGAGGGGGGCCCACAAAATTTTAAAACCCAAACCACAGGCGTTTTTTGGATGTTTCCATTTCTTTTGTTTTTTCCCTCCGTTAATCCATTTTTCTTTTTTTTGATTTTCCCCCTTTCCCTGAAACTTTCTCCTCCTATCCCTATTTTTTCAATTTTCTCCCTTTTCAAAATTTGCTAACCAGGTGGTTTTTTTTCCCAACAGGTTTTTGGTTCTTTTGGGGCCAACCAAATTTTTCCCTTTTATACTCACCACGCCTCTATTTTTTTCGTATGTTCTTTGATTTCAGACTGTAGGTTTTAAATTTTCTTTTTTTTGGCCCTTTGTTTCCCAATTTTAACCAGTTCTCAACGTGTTCTAATTTCCCCCACCCCCTGAGTTGATTTTCAGTGACCCGATTTCTGGTCAAATTTTCTTAATTTAAAATTTTTGGGATTTTTCAAACAGTTATCTTTTAAAAATTTTTCCCACACTTTTTTTTCTGAAAATCGAAAATTAATTTTCCTTCCTTTTCCCCCATACTTCCGAAATCTGGTTTTTTTAATTCGTTTTTTAAATTTTTCAAAACTCTGCTTGTTTTTAGAATCGATGAGATCATAAGGGTTTTTCATGCCCAGATAATCCCCTGAGCTGTCATCACCTCCCACGTTCCCCTTCGTCCAGCTTTTTGAATAACTAGGGGTTTTCCCTTTTTTAAAAAAGGCCCACGTTTTTCCCAACAAAGAAAAAAAAATAAACTCAAACAGAATACAACCAACGATATCTTTAAAAGCCCCCAAAAAATTAACTTAGCAAAGCCCTTCCATCCTTTCGAATAAAAAAAAATTAAATTTTAATTTGTCTTGGAAAAAACCAGTTTGTAAAATATTTTTAAAAAAAATTTAGGGTTTTCTGGGGAAAAAAATCAAATTAGCCCCCTTGGGAAACCTTCGACCCCCCCACCCCCTTGGCAATTCCCGGTAGTCAGGTGACGGTAGAGCCGAAATTTAGGTTGTGGACGGAGGGGTACTGACAAAAATAATTGAAAGAAAGTTTAAAGAAAAAAAAATTAAATTTTGAAAATTAAAAAAATGAAAAATTGAATTAATCTGAGCTCATTTTTTTTAAAACCCCCTTTTTTTTTTCATAAAATCTAAAACTAATACGATCAAAATTAAAAAAAATGAAAAAAAAAAAAAAGATGCGCTAACAAAAAAAAAAAAAAAGGGGCCCTGGGGTTTCCTAAATTTGACAAATAAGGTAAAGGGAAAAGAATTTTTTTGTCTGTCGGGCCGACAGATTTTAAATCCCCGGGCGGGGACGGGGGGTGAACCCCTCAAACAGGAACACATTGGGTTTTTCTTTGGGGCGCCTTTGGGCGGAGGGGGATTCCTCGGCCCCTTTCCCTTAAAAGGGATTTCCCCACGACATCAGCTGGGACGTCGGCGGTGGGGACGACAGATTGACACAGATCGAAATTTTTAATCGCGAAAAGATCCGGGGCCCAAAAGCGGGAAAAACAAAAACATTAGATGTTTTTTTTTTTTCCAAATCGACACGGGGGGAAATCCCCAAAATCCCTTAATCGTATTTGCGCTATTGGGCCACCGGTCGGGGCGGTACGGTAAGGCCAGCCCCCGAGGGGGCGTTTTGGGGGTGGCAAAAAATCCAGAGGGTACTGGTCATAAGACGTCCCAGTGTACCAAAAAAAAAAATGGGGCAGGGTGTGAAGATCTTTGGTTTGGGTGAAAAATTAAACTCAAAACCCTTTTTCACTAAATTAGAATTATTCAAAAAAATTTTTCCCCGAAAATACATACAAGGGCCCAAAAAAAAATCAAATACAAATATTCTAAAAAAAACACTAATAAACAATACAAAATTTTCCTATTTTCACCCAAAACCCAATTTTTTTAAACCCTTTAAATTTGGGTCGTTAAATATTCTTTACAAATTTGGAAAAAATTGAAAAAAAAATTAATTTTTCCCCTAACAAACTTTTAAAAAAAAACCTTTTCTCTAAAACAAAATTTATTATTAAATTATATTTTAAAAAAACCCTTATTACAAATTTGATTTTAAATCTTTTGAAAAAAAAATTGTTCTTTTCTCAAATTTAGGTCAAATGATTTTTTTTTTATTTTTTGCTTAAATTTACCCCTTTTCTTCTAGATAATGTTTTTTATTAACGAATCACCCTATCCCAAAAAACATTTTTTTTGGGAACGACCACTGTGTTCTCCCGGTAGACAGTCCATTTTGCTTTTTACCTTCCCCCGAGTTTTTCCCTTGAAATCGTCCTCGTGTTGAGAACTTTTCCCTCAGAAATCCCCTTTTCCTTAGTTTTAGGGAAATACTTCATATAAATTTTATTTTATTTTCGATTAAAAAGGACCAACGGGATATTCAAAGAAAATAACAGAATCACCTTTTATATGAGCCCCAACTTCAAGAAGTTTTTAAAAAACAAAAAGTAAGGAAAAAAAAAAACTGGAAAAGAAATAATCCCTATTAATACTGCCATCTTTAAAAATTTTCCAATTTTTTATTATAAATTCATAACATTTTTTTTACCTTTTTTTAAGATTTTTTTAAATCAATTTATAAAGAAAAAACCCTCTTCGGTCTTCTAGAAGAGCCTAAAAAAAGTTGCAAATCGAAGTTTGCTGAAATGCCCTTTCCCTTATTTTTCCCATAGTCCCCCAGTTCAGCTGCACCTTCAGAAAAATTTTTTTTTTTCATCGCCCCCGGTCTGCCCGGTTAACTTTCTTTTTTTAAATTCAAATTTATATTCCAAAATCCACCCTTTTGGGGGTTTTCAAAATATTTTTTTCCCCCCTTTTTGGGGGCGTATTGAACTTTTTAATCAAAAAGGGGGTACAACCCTTCTTTCAAAAAAAGTTTTTATGGATTTGTTTTTACAAAATCTTTCAAAATTTATCTCTTCTTTTTCTTGATTCTAGAACGTCAGAACTTTTTTTTTCCCCTTGTCTTACTCCTTTTTTCTTCCCATCTTCCTTTTTCCTTTTCCCCTTCTTTTTCCCCCTTGTTTTTTTTCCTTTTAAAAGATTTTGTGGTTACTTTTTCTGTTTGTTTGGTTTCATTTTTCCATTTTTTCATTCTTTTAATGGTGCCTTTAAAAATTTTACTTTGATTGTATTCTACTTTCATCTATGTGCTTTCCGCAACGGAAGAAATTTGAGGGGAGGCGAAATTAGGGTAAATCTGGGGAATTTTTGACGCAACTAACAAACTTTTGTTTTTCGTGTTTTTTCGGTGCAATTTACATTTTCCCTCTTTTCCCAAATTTAGGCTCGTTTGCATCAAAACCCCGGGAAATTAACTTTTTTTAAAATTACTTTTTTCAAATTCAGTTTAAATTATTTTCAATCAGACGTTTTAAAGATATCTAGCATCGGTTTTTTTTAACTTAAATACAAACATCAAATAGATAAAAAAATCGTGGACATCCTTCCCTGAATTTTTCAGACCCTTGTACAAAAGCAGATGTTTTTAGTCCAAATGGCATTTTTTTGAAGAAAACAAAAATTTCCCGGGGTAAAATTTTAGCAATTCACATTATTTCAATACGATGAGGGAATATTAACTTAACCCCTTTTTGGGATAAATTTTTAAAAACCCAGAACCTTCCTTGTAAGGAATAAAATTAAACCCGATCTAAACACAACCTTATCTTCCCATTTCTTTTCTACGAGCACTATCGTTTAGATAAGAGGTTTTTTGGGCTTCATGATATCATCTTTTACCATGGGGCGACATCCACCCCTTCCTTTTGTTTTCTGGGAAAGACATAGAACCCGTAATGGGGGTTTTTTCTTTAATTCTTTTAATTGAAAATCTTTTTCTGGGTTCTTGTTTTGCAAAACACCTTTTTTATTCTAAAAAATTTCCCGTTAACTTTTTTGATATGCTTGGGGTTATTTCAATTCACATCAAAAAAGTTAAATTTGATTGATAATATCCCACCCCTTCTTCACTAGATAGTTCTATTTGGTTTGGGGCGGGATGGCGGTCGAAAAAACCCCTTTTTTTTTTACCAACCCCGGGTGTATTGGTCCTGTATTTCGGGGGGCCCCCTATCAATAGAATTTTTCTATTTCTATCCTAGACGAGGTCCCGTCTTTCTAGCATATTTGTTTTCTTGGGAGTTTCCCCGGTTTTTTGTTTCTCCCTTTTTTGGTTTCTTACATTTGTTTTTCTGTCTGCTATCTTGACCAACCGGGCCATTTGATTTTCCTTCTTTCTGTAACCCATTATACACAGTGGCATCAACAAAGTTTGTTATTAATTTTTCAGTGGACATTTAAAAAATTCTTCAAATTTGGTCGAGGAAAAAACGTAAATAAAAAGAAATTTTTTCCCTCCCGGGATCGGGGTACATAAAAAGCCAAAATTTTCCGTTGCTTTTTGCTGGGCATCCCTTTTTTCCCTAATACATTTCGTTTAAATTTAAAAATTTATTTGGTTTCGTTTTAAGATCTCGAATAAATTTTTTTTTTTTCGGCCATAGTTTTGGGAAAATCCAAAAATCTGCCCCGAAATTTTTTTACCGCAACATCTGATAAACGATTCGAGTTTCTTACTGTGGAACACAATTTAAAGAAAAAAAAAATTATCTACTTCTTTTATTCCCTGGATTTTCATCTCCCCTGCACTGAAAATTTGGGGGCACGGGAATGAAACATAGTGGGGTGAACACTTCCTCCACTGATGGGAAATTTTTAATTGATTTTTCAGTTCACTACTTCATTCTTATATGCAAATTTTTATGTTGTAAAAGCCATCCTGTTCAGAAAGAGCCTTTATTCCCCCTATCAATTTTTTGGGGAACCGAACTTTTTCAGCAACAATTTCTGGGAAATTTTCTCCCTTTTTCTACCTCAATCTGCCTGTGGGTATTTTAAAAATCCCTGTGTTTCGATCCATTTTCCATTCTTTTTTACGTCCACTTTTTTTTCTAATTAAGTCCGTCTGAATTTTTTCTGTTTTTGCCCAATTTTGGAACCCCCTCAAATTGACCTTCCCCGTCCCCAAATTGTAAAAGGGTTTTTAAAATTTTTTTTCTTTTATTTTTCTTCAACTGCAACCGTGAATTTTGTTTCCCAAAGCATTTATTGCCGGTTTTTTTCCCCAATTTGGTTTCCAAAAATTTTTTCCTCAGTTTAGTTTCCAAAGTAACCTTTTTCCCCCAGTTTGTTTCAAAAAAACCTTTTTTCCTCTAGTTTAGTTTCCCAAAGATTTTTGCCAGTTATTTTTTTTAATTTGTTTTCCAAAAATTTATTGCCAGTTTTTCTCCCCAATTTAGTTTCCAAAATAACCCCTAATTTTTATGGTTTCCCCTTTTTATCCTGCATGACAACCCCATCTTTGTTGCATAAATTTACCTTTAATTGCACATTGAATTAGCCCCCCGAGGGTTTTGTTCTTCCTCATCCCGATTTATGTTGGGGGCTGTGATTCTGTCGGGGACGTCTCACTGTTTTTCCGCCGTTCCCAGTTCTCCCCCGCCTCCCCGACTGATGGTGTTTCCCCCCCTTTCCTATCCATCTGATTCCCCGGTTCCTTCCCCGTGGTAAACCAGCCACTTAACATTCCCTTTAACATTAACTGCCAGAATCAATAATTTTTTTCCCAGACACCCTACACCTCTCACAAAATATTTAAAAAATACCCGACAAATTTTTAAAATGTAAACTCTTATAATAAAATCCTTTTGAGAAAAAAAAACCCCTCCCGAAAAAACCCCTTTATCAACACTTGCTAAAAAGGTCAGAAATTTTAGTGAATTGGGCATTTTACTAGTAATTTAACCCAAATTTTTGGGCTGTTTTTCCTCGAGTTTGTCAAATGCATCCCAAAAACACCCCGTTGGGTTTTGGGGCCCCCGGGCGTGTGGGGAAAAGGGGGACACCCCCCTGAGACGTCTTGGGGTGGGAAACAAATCACCAGATGGGCGACACTCATATGGGCCCAGGGGGAAAAATAAATAAAAAAAAAGGGGGAGGGGCGTAAATCGAGGATTGGGTGCAAAATTTCAAACAACTCGGGGGGAATTCCTTTTACAAACGAATATATTCTAAAAAAATTTTCCTTGAAAACATACAATGGACATAAAAAAATAAATACAAATATTTGACTGAAAAAAAATAAAAACACAAACACAATTTTTATTTTTCTACAACCAATTGTTTAACAAAACCTTTAGAAATTGAAAGAATGTTAAAAAATTACTTTTAAAATTTGAAAAAACACATTGAAAATCAAAAAATTTCTTTCCCCAAATTATTTTTCAACAAAAAGGCTTTTCTCTCTAAAAACCAGAAATTACTATTATTATAATTTTACCCTTTCACAAACCCTTTAAAACCATATTACAATATTTGATCTTTAAAACCTTTTTTACAGAAAAGATTGATTTTTCTCATATTAGAATGGGAAAAAAAAACACTTTTCTTTTCTTTTTTGCGGGGAAATCTGTTTTCCCCCTTTTCTTTCTACGGATAGATACAGAAAGACTTTTTTAAAACTGAATCACTCATCCCTACAAACATTTTTTTTGGAACGCCTTCTTTTTCTCGGCCCCGGAGGAGTCCACTTTGTTCCTTCCACCCTTTCCCCCGAGCTGTTCCCTTTAAACGTGTGGCCTGTGTTGAGAACGCCGTTCTCCCAAATCGCCTTTTTCCTCGTTCGTTTTATTGGAAAACTCTCTTTAATTTTTTCTTTTTTTGATTCAGTTAATCCCAAATGGGTATTCAAAGTGAAAATGAAACAGGATACCCCTTTTTAGGACCCTTAAAGATTTTTAAAATAAAAAGCATGGGGGAGAAAAAAAAAAATGGAAAAAAAAATGCAAGCATTTTCTGCCCTCTTTCAAAAATTTCTCCCAACTTCCTTTTAAAATTCTCTTTTTTTTTACCTTTCTTCTAAGATTATGAAAACAATTTTTAAAGAAAATACCCTTGGGGCTTCTAGAAAATTTCCCCTTTCAAATCAAGTTTGGAATGTCACCTGGGGGACCGTTTTCCATACGTCCGCCCCGTTCAGCTGCACCCAGAAAGAACTTTTCTTTCATACCTCCGTCTCGCCCGGGCTAAGGGGGCTCTCTTGTTTTTTAAATTTAAACAAAATATCCATCCCCGTTTGGGGGTTTAAAATTTCTTTTCCCCCGCCCTTGGGCGGTATTACACGTTTTGGGAACAAAAAAACGGGGGTCCACCCCTCCCAAACGCCTAAAAACCGGGGACCCCGCGTCCCCCACCCTCAACATGGGGTCCCCCTCGTTCCGCCGACTTGGCGTCCCCCTCTGTCCCAAAAACCTCCGTTTGCCCCTCGCGCTCTCAGGGAACCTCTTTTTCCCAATTTCCCGAATGTTCTGGTTTAAAAAATTTGGGACGTTTTTTCTGGCCCAAAGCGCCGAAAATAATATTGCTCCAATATTGCGTCTTTTCGGTAATTTTTATGGGAAATTTTTTAGAACGCCTTCCACTTCCAAAAAAACACGGGCGGTCCCCCCGCCCCCCGGGCCTGGTGGGTCCCCGAGGGGTTTTTGGGGGGTTTCTAAACACCCCCCCGCCCAGTAAGGAGGGGGTAGACCCTGAAGGGTTTTGGGGACCCGGTTTTGGGACCACGCTGAAAAATAAAAAAAATTTTTTTATTTTTTTTAACCAAATTTTACGCACAATTTTTCTTTTCAGCTATTAATTTGTTTTTTTCTTTTCCCCCTTTCGGGATATTCAGCCTATTCTTTGTTTGTGAGGTCTGTTTATGTTCATTTTTTTCACCCCAACTTAAAAAAAAAAGGGGGTTCCGTTGAAGATTATAATTTTTATTCAGAGAGGTTGGAATATTTTTGTAAATTTTGTCCTTTTAAAAAAGTAGTTGGGCCCTTAAAAAGCATGTTGATATGTCATGATTGTGTCATTGAAACTTTTAAGTAATTTTTTTCTTTCCACAGCTCTCTGATGTTTTTTTCGTCGCTGCCTGGTTTTGGCTCTGCTCCTGTATAAAATGGCCGGGGGGTTTAGGGAAGAACGTCTTAAAGTTTTAACATTCCCAAAAAAAATTTTTGCTAGACTGCTCAGGGAAAATAAGCATTTATCGAAAGAAAAGCTTACAGGGCATGATCTGAATTCAGGGATATAACAACATTTTTCCAACCCGTTGCACTGCCAAAATTTGTCATTAAATTTTCAAAAATATTTTTAAAGCAATTCTTCATCAATCATTTCACCTTTTGTTGAAACTGAAGAAAAAATGTCTCCTGACTTAATTTTTTAAAAAAAACATCGAAAAGATCAGGGGCATTTAATTTAAAATAATAAAAAATGAATAGAATATTGAAAATACCCACCCCATTATTAGAAACTTTTTCCAAAAAAAAAGCAAGGTTAATGATGAGAGTGAAAAATTTTAAATTTCCCCAAAGTCTTTTTTATAAAAATTGGTATCAGCAAAAGTCTAAAAACAAAAATTATCATAAGAAATTCTCAAATTTTTTTATACGTGTTTTTTGAAACATATTTTAAAGAAACCCAGAATACTGATGAGATAAAGCAATATTAGTGAGAAGGAATGTTGGGAAATTTTTATTAAT
This sequence comes from Teleogryllus oceanicus, assembly GCA_964035755.1. Taxonomy (NCBI): domain Eukaryota; kingdom Metazoa; phylum Arthropoda; class Insecta; order Orthoptera; family Gryllidae; genus Teleogryllus; species Teleogryllus oceanicus. Next base: position 174,379,591 of record CAXIVR010000003.1, read on the forward strand.
CCTAGAATACGAAAGTAAATGAATACGTAATTTTAAAAAAATAAAAAATTAATGTAAAAAAGTTGGATAACATTTTCTTTTTTTATTCAAGTTAATGAGAAAAACGATATTTAATGGATTATGGATAAAAAAAATTTGGGAAAAATAACCAATGTGTTTGGGACTAAAGGAAAAAAAAAAGTTTGTTCACACAAAAGAAAATTGGGGGATATTGCCCTAGATGCATTAAAAAACGAAAATATGGACGTAGACATGTTAGGGCAAATAGACCATAAAAATGGGAAAATTTGGGGTGTAGGGCAATATAAAATATCTGTGATTTTGGGATTTGGTTTGAAGATTGGTAGATTATAATTTTTTTATTTTTAAAACGCCATATAACAAAATAGAAGGAAATAAGGTAATGGTGAAACTTTTGTAAAGACATCACTGAGTTAGATAATTACCTTTGTGAAACGAGGGGGAATAACAAAATTTTAAAAAAAAACGAAAACAAAGGGTATTTTTTGGCCTATGATTTTGGGGAAAACATTTGATCACCGATGCGGGCACATCACACCGGTTTAAGGGGCAAAACCGGCAGCAATATATAAAACAAGAATTTGCGTTCTGATCGTAACGTCAGTCAAATTTTTCCCTCTTCCACTATCACTGCGCTACTCAAAGAGAATCAAAGTAAAATTACATCCAATTTATTTTAAATAATATTCGACGTAAAAATTACTAATAATAAAAGAAATGAACATATCTGATATTAAATGCAATTTGAATGTACACAATCGAACAAAACATTTACTAGAACGATTCCCAATGATTATTGAAGTGTAAATACTTGGTTTGTAAACTTCTCTGTGATTAGTCAAAAACCTGTATTATAATGAAATCTGTATCGTAGTAAGTATCAAAGTTGTAGCCAATAGATGACAGCGTTATACAATGGAAGTAGAAAAATGTAATTTGTAGCCACCACGATAGAGACGCGGCTCATCCCGGATAGCCTAGCCAACACAAACTCCGACCGCGGAAGCCTGCGCAATCACACGTTTATTGCTCAGCTGTTCTTCCAATCAACCCCCCCCAAAAGTTAAAAAATCAGTAAACTATGTCTCACACGAATCTGTTAGTTAGTTAATGCCTTATTTTACGTAGCGAGACTCGGGCCATCAGGCCCGCTCTTCCGTCTAACCACGCAAATTTCGCTACGCTCCAACAGCCCGGTACCGGCTGACCGTTATACCACCAAATCCGTAAATATGTGTCCATTTCTACCAGAAAGTTTTGATATAGCCACAGATCGAAGTGGAAATTGATTATGAATAGATGCTGATGATATTAATTTAGTACGCACAATATGTTAATTCACTTCATAACTGATTTATTTTTAGATTATATTGTTTCATAAGTCCAAAAATAAAGAACTAAAAAAATCTTTTAAAATTTTCCATAATTATTTTATGAAAATAAATCAAAGAGTACAAAGAGGTTGTACATTACAGGAAATCCTATTTAAAGTTACTGAGTATCTCCAGCAATCAATAATGACCCAGTTCTACAGCTTTTTTATGAAGAAAGTAACTGTCCCAATTATCAACTGTGGATGATATGAAGTTTTTTCTTGTTTTTCTCAAATACATGGAACTGGACTTGTGTCTTTTGAAATAATTGGCGTTCAATTTACACCGATTTAAATAGTACCATCTATTCGTAGGGGGAGGGTCATAATTTGTACAAAGAAAAAATCAAATTAAATATATGTTATTATCAGAGATAATATATTATTTGAACATTTATAAATAAAGTTACACACAGAATCATCTTTTAATCTCCATACATTACATTACTCAGAACATACTATATTTACTATATTGTTCAACATTTATTACAACAACGTCCATCATGACAAAATACAGTAAGGCCATCGTCTTGCCTCTTTTTGTTAAACCCTTGCCATTTGGTTTTCTCTATCACCTTTTGCTGACAACTAAAATGTAATTTACAGACACTTTCCTGTTTTTCTTTTTAAAAATATTTATAAATAATTTATAATATAATACTATATATACTATTATATTCATAAAATGTATTGTAATTAATATTGTAGCTTATTTAATGAGAAAATACCAGGCTGGTGCTTAGAGTTCGATTCGCCAAGTAATATTTTTCGGAACTGCTAAAAGGCCGATTAGACACTATTTACGCAAAGAGTGAATCAACTACCGTCTGCGATGAAGAACATTAGCTGGTTAACCATAAAATATTGCTTTCAAAATTAATTACACCAAAGCCAATCAATGAATCATAAATCTGTCGCAGGTGGATATCTGCCCAGCGGCTGAAGTGTCGTTCTGTAAATGTAAAATGCAATAGTGACACTGACACAACATTATTTACATTTCGGTTATTGACCCAACTTTGAGAATGGGAGTCTCGCTCCTGCTCTTCTACTGTTTGTAAAGGAAATGCACTCTATCGATTCCTAAACGAAGAACAATTATGCTTTCTAGTGATGCGAATATTCTTTGCTAAATTGGAAACAATAGAGTAGTATAATTGCAGATGTTTCAAAATTGGTTTATCCAATAAAAATAATATTAAAGGTAGGAAAATAGCATCAATACGGTAATTATATGCCATTGAAAATTCTTGGCTTCGCTTGACGTTTTATGCATCGTCTCTTGCTTAAAAAAATATTTGTGTAAAACAACTTCTTGGAACATATAGAAAAATATTTCTACATTAACACTCTACAGATTATACTGAAATCACATTCCTGGATAACAACCTTATATGTGTATTATTTAACGTAATTTTGTTTTAAAAATATTGTTTCTTACAAGCACGATTTAAATCTTAAGTTTTATCTATCGGGTGGAAACTATAAAACGATGAGAATAAACAGTACGTGATCAACTAAATATTTTAGCATCGTTTTGGTTGAATTGTTCAAGCATTTGTGATTGAAATGTAATAGTATCTGTATGAGTGGATAAAAATAATAATAGTAAGTTTAGTTAATTGTTGTCATTAATGGCTTGTGGTTGAGAAATCCTTAGTGAAAGATATTTCCGGATTATCCATTTTGTTCCATAATGACTCACGCTCTTGTAATGAATGATTCTAAACAATACTATTACATTCTGTTGTTGTATCATAATTTTGCTTAATGCATAATAATGTCTTGCATATTTGATTACCTGAGCCTTTTGTTGTTTGAGCGTTTCGTAACTTATACATCACTAGTTTTGGTATGTCGCTCAACATATTCTCGTTTATATGGAAATATAATTTGTGAAATCAAAAGGTATTGAATAGCGAAAATGAGTGTGACCACCACTTTTTCTTTGATATTAGAAACATGATAAGCAGAAAATACTTCCACATTAGCCATCGTGCTTTTTTTCTGTTTAGATTGCAATTGTCGTACTCAGCGGTATTCCCTGGAAGAAGTTGCTCGCATGGTCATCTCTGTTGCTGGGGGCTCCTGCACTGCTGACGACCATCTGCTTTTTACAAATCGACAAGTGTCTATTTCCCGAAGGAGGCTTCAAGTGGTACAATCCATCGCATATATGGAAACAAAGGAGTGTGTTACACCCAGGAATTCCTGCTGGAAGTCCTTCTCAGGTAAATCTATCAGAACTCTCAGTAGCGTATCTGCCGCCGCACCATCATAGAGACAATTGACCTTAGAAGGCCTGCATGCAGGCTCAAGGGGCCTCAGGCATGATTTATTTGTTTTCTTCGGAACACTCGAAGGTCGATAAAGGATATGTTCTTTAAGTATTTTTAAGAAATGAGGTCGTTTTCTCTCTGTGAATGCCTTTTCACCATAATAATAATAATAATAATAATAATAATAATAATAATATAATATTGCCAAATGCTGCTCCAGGCCATAGGGCCTGCCCTTCCCTCTGCACACTTGATTGAGAACATATTTAGAGAAGATGAAAACGTTTAAGAGGAGGCAAGGTGTACATTTACTTGTATGTATCCCTTAAAAAATTATATAGTTAAAAATCCTATCATTACATTAAAAAGAATGAGTTTTATGGTAAAATTCCTATCATAAAAAATTGAAATTAAATTTAAATTAATGATTTTCCTTCAATCACAGTTAGTGAGGGTCCCTTTGTGAAATGTGCAATTCAAGCAGAACAATAAATAATATATTTTTGTACGACAGACTCAAGATACGCAATGTTTTTTAATTTCGAGTTTGTTTTGTTTTGTTTTGGGCAAGGCTTTTTCTTTAATTTTTATCACAGTACATTCAAAACTTTTCTTTTGGAATGTGAAGATGAAATTCAAATATTTAAAGATAAAAGATGTCAAACTATAGTTTAAGTAATATTTTGAAAGCACAAAAATGCATTTTAACAGGCCTCTCGCTATACTTTAGAATTATTTTACAACCAAACCAAATGTGAACAAAAATGTTTACAACTAGAGGAACTTTACATATTACCTCACCTCACTTCATTCTCTATATTTTTAATGAGGCAGTAGGCTAAAATCTGAACTTCAGCAAAGTAATCTACACGTTTCTTAAAGTTAAAGTTCGTTGGTTAGATCTTGACGTTTGTAAGTGATTACAGCATTGAAGTATTCAGCCTGAAGATGCATCATTAAAATATCTGTAATTCTTACGTTAATGATTTATTAGATAGTTATGCATGTATGTAATTTCCAACTCTAACGTCTTCTTGCGTTTTTTCGTCATCAAAATTAGGCCCGAGGGGATATACATTGTGGTGGACCTCCAAAGGAATAGTTTTGTCACTGCAGTCTACGTCTAATACCTATAACGTCATCATTTACGTCTTTTCCTTAATTCTTACTATTAGAAATTCATATTGTTCGTCATTTATCTCTAACTTATTTTTCCTGTTATGATTTCGACTCTAAAAACTATTGCTCATCAACAATCAGAAACAACTTTCCATAATGCCACCACATTGTTCTTTGTATGCAGGAAATTAAGAAAAATATCAACAAATTCCCTAACGCATTTCATTGCATTGAGCCGAAAGTTAAAAACAAAGAAACCAAACATCACATTCGATGGGTGTGACTGAAATACTAAAAAAAAAACTACTTTTGAATGAATTTTATGAAGTTATTTTGTGCAGATAATTCTGTTATTATTAATTTCTCGTAAACGTAATACATGTTAAGATACGTAAATTACATTTCATTTTAAATGCATTTCAAATTTCATCAAATATCATGTAGAAATCCTTCAGAAAAGAAATCAATAATGAGTCTTCTATATTTAACTTATTTGTATTGTGTTTTGTACTACCCTCAAGGTGTAGTAAAGATTTTAGGATGTGCAAATACTGGAAAGATGTTTTTCTCATTAATTTTAAAATGGAAACCTGCTGTTGTCTATGCTGTCTTCATTGGTGGTGAAGTCATGAGCTTCCGCGGCCAAGTCACGTAAATGATCTTGGCTGTCCGGCTGACGCCGCGTCGAGCTGTTGCCGATAAAATCCCCGTAGAGGAGCGTGTTAGTGAAGTCGTAGGCTTCGCGGCCAAGTCGTATAAATGATCTTGGCTGTCCGGCCTGACGCCGCGTCAGAAGGCTGTATTTATGATAAATTCTCTCCGCGTAGAGAGGCGCATTAAGCGGTGAAGTCATGAAGCTTCCGCGGCCAGGATTATATAAATGATCTTGGCTGTCCGGGTGACCCCGCCGCGTCAAAGGCTGTGTGGCCGAAAATTCCTCCCGTGAAGCGCGTTAGTGAAGTCGTAGGGTTCCGCGGCCAGTCATGTAAATGATCGATGGGTGTCGGGTAACGCGCCACGTCGAAGGCTGTGTTGTCGATCAACTCCGTCCCCATAGAGGCATATGAAGTGAAGTCATGGCTTCGCGGCCAGAAGTCATGTAAATGATCTTGGCTGTCTACAGGTGACGCCGCCGCCTCGGCTGTGTTGCCGACATTTCGATCATCTTGTCATGATCTTCACTCCAGACCAGTGAGCAGGCAGGGCAAGATCATTTACATCCCTTTGGTACTTTGCATTGGCGTAACGCTACCATTGGCATCTGACACCTGCTCAGCTTCAATGGATGACAAATCTGAGCTGGTTTTCCACCTCGCCGGAACTCTTGAACGTTTGACGCAGGCTCTTCAAGTTCTGACGGCCAGCGCCGACGGGTTTAGCAAGTTTTCATTGTAGGCACGCTCTTTTACCAAGAATTCTTATTTCCAGTTTACGATTGGTGCCGACAGGCATGGGCTAGAAACTCGAGTTCTGTGATTGCTTACACATACGAGGGTGGGATTTCAGCAAAGGCCGAGACCGGGAATTTAAAGCAAGCAGTGTAAAACTTTCATTCGTGAGCCAAATCACTTCTTTTATTTCCATGCGTAAATATTCATTATTTTTTAATTTAATATTGCAGAAAGTACCTTCATAATGAACAACTATCAAAACAGTATTCTACAACACACCAAGCCACCAATCCTCTTTTTATATTCGAAAACGATTGCAGATACCTAGCTGTGCTGATTGAATTGTTGTGTATTTTGTTTTCTGGGCGCATCAACTGTTACAATACTATTCCTGTAAGTGCTGGCGCATGTTTCTATCTCTAAATGTAGACGTGTTGTTTCCCAATCAGGTAGGTTAGATGCGGCGCCGATCTGCATGGCTGCTGACGAGGTTTCACAACCGATATCCATCAGTGGGGCTGCCCCAGTCGGGACAGACTCAAACCGTACTGGTGTCAAAGTGTCTTAGGTACAGTGCATGGTAGTGTGTCATAACGTGTGTAGATAGGAAGGAAGAGAATGAAAAGGTTTGGTTGATTTATTTTGCAAAACCAGTAAAAGCTGCATATGACGTATGGTGGAGAGAATATTTCCGCACGATTTCTTGAGCACAGAATTCCATCAACATTTTAACGATAAATGGTTTAAGTTAAACAATAATAACATTAATAATAATAATAATAATATGTAATAATAAATAAGCGTAGGATTTTTCAACATTTGAAAACTAATTTATAATCTCGAGATTGTGAGAACAGCTATGTTGCAACGATGAACAGACTGCAGATTTGATTTTTTCCTCTCAGCTTTGTACTGCTACCTGCAGAAGCTGAGGATGGCAAAACGTACGCACAGGAAGGTGCGACACGGAGCGTTCCGTGGCGCGATTAGGCTACCGCGGCATTCGCCTAGCGTTGCAGGAGTAACTACAGAAAACTACCTGGCGAAGTCTAACGCAGTCCTCCAGAGGCGTGAATTTGACCCTCTGGCTATCTGGCTGATGTCAATCCTGCCGCCGCCGGAACTCGAATCCTAGGACCTTCCGTACCCAGAGGCATTGTAGTAAAATCAATTGGAAGCCCTGGGTTATCTAATCCAGTCACGGGGTTTTCTAATTCCATGTGGAAATGATCGGTTGATGATCGGTCAGTTGATTCAGTCAGTCGCTGTCTCACTTCCCCAATCAATACCAAGCAAATCCAGGGCAGAAACCAAACAAATGAGTCGGCGTGTAGTTTTTAATTCTTGATGCCTTATTATTATTATTCTTCTCTTTCCACAAAATTACACTTTCATGCACTAAACCAACCCATGTTGGAGATACCAAGGAAAGAATTCCACAAGCTGACGTGTAGTAGATCAACGCTTCTTCGGATTCCACCGGAGACGAAGACCGCCACTTCTCACTACACTTGCAGAATGCTTCGTTCTAAAGGTTTCCTTTTAGGTCTTGATACGTTAAATGCTATTTTTGTTTCTTTTGTTTTTAGGCGTTTCGGGCGATATCTTGAATTACAATTCTGTAAACACGACACAGCACTATTCTATTACGCTCCGTCGGTTGTTTGGTCATAAATCAACGCGATGTGTCTGAGTGGTAGCCTTGAGGGAAGGTGCAGTACTTGAGACGAGGCAATTCGTCCTCCGCCGAGAGGAGGAGGAGAGAGGCGAGTGGAAACGCACTCGGAGAGCAACCCTCCCAAAGAACTCTGCGACCGGTGATGGAAAGCGACGTGGAAGGAGCGGAACAACGGCTGTGGATGTCAAGACAATAAAGTAGGGAACTTACGACTTATTCGCCCATCATCACTTTCATTTTGAAAAAATCAAGAATAAACAAAAAGACAAATGAACTTGGCTCACGCGAAAGATTTTAGTAGATGGTAGTCTCAGTTAGTTTTTTCTGTGGCATAAAGTAATCAGTTAATGTACTTACGTCTAGACACTCATTTGTAATTTAAATTGGGGTATCTGTTCTTTAAAGTGGTTTAGCGGAAAGCATGTATTCAAAGGTCTGAGCCTGGCCACAAACAGACATTCTTCTTCTTCTTCTTCTTCTTCTTCTTCTTCTTCTTCTTCTTCTTATTATTGTATTATTATTATTGTGTATTGTATTATTATTATTTATTAATCTTCCCCATTCAGAAATCAACTCATGACGCAGCGATACGACATATCAAAAGCAGACAGACGAAAACTCGCAAAAGGAAGAGGTTTACATTATTTGCACAGTACAATATTGTACGCAAGAAATCATGTTAGAACCGCCATGTAAGGGCTTTAAGCTTGAGGCTGTGAAGAATACATAAATAATTAGTCTTGGTCGCCAAATTCTAATCTGCAATACATACATATGCTAAATTTTAAGTCAATTTCTGCACGTGATTTTATGAATTCGCTTCCTGTTTCTTTCTTTTTCCCTAACAAAGTGTTCAGCAGAGTTCGGAATTCAGGAGTAAAAGGCGTTTGAAATAATGCTTTGCGTAGAGTTTGTTTTAACAAGATTTCCGGGAGACTTATGGTCAAGTATCATGAACTTGGACTCATCTTGAAGAGTCAACTGCACTGCAAAATTAATATAAGCTATATCGTGGCATTTTTAATCGCGAGATTGCGTGATTCTTATTCCCGCGGTATCAGTTGATTCTTCTCGTAAGGGCACGATAAGCCAGAATAAGAACTGCTTATTCATCATCAGATTAATGGCATGAATACGATATTTCACAGGAATTTCCACATTATCGTATATTTTCTGAGAAACTTTCTGTTGCAGAATGACTATTCATCAAAATATCACCGATGAGGACTCATTGAACACAATGGTTAATAAGCTGGTCCCTCACAGAACTCTGACGAAAGTCGATATGCTGGCCATCACGACTACGACTTGCCCTACCGGGCGACAGGCTACGTCATGGACTTCTTCCGGGCGGTGTCGTCGCCTGGTTGGCGGCGGAGAGGATGCCGCACGTCTCATTCTAAAGGAGTCTGCGCGGACTGCAGTTCGGAGAAGAGTACTCGAGTGCTAGTAGACGAAAGCAAAACGTTGCTTGAACCGGGACTATACCCCTTGGCATGCCCTGGCCTAGCGGTTATCTGAAGACAGATCCACCAAATTTGGCGTTCGTTACTGCTCGTCCAATCCCGATCAGCGGATGTGTTCGTCGAATGTTGCCTTCCTTTGATGTGTTCCGGGCTACATGCGGTGGGTGAGGCGAGCACCGAATGTTCATCACTCTGTCAAAGAGTAAGCAATGCATGCACGCTATAAGGATTCAGCGAGAGTTTTGGCTTGCTACTCGCCAAAGAACGAATGTATTGGAGCCGCCTCGAGGGCTACCGGCGTGGTCACTGGTTGTTATTAGCTCGACTTCAGTAGGCTCAGGCGACGAATCGACAAAGTCAGAAAGTGACTGGCGCAGGCAACTGCAGCAGGTCTTCGCAGCTCCTATTCTTCTTGCATTTGAGCAACCGTGGCGAAGATAAACTCTGATCAAAGAATGCGCATCGTTTGCCAGAGACCCTGCAATATAAAGATTGGTAACAGCTGCAACGCGTGAAGTGTAGCCTGGTATTAAGTAATGTCAAAGCCAGAAAGAAATGCTTTATACATGAGCATCGTGAATATAGATTGTTATTGTGACAGGGTGTTTCAAAATACATTGTTCCATAAATCAAACCAAAACACGCGTGAATAAATTCAATTACTCTTAACCATTTCTTGAGCTGGAAATAATCTGAGTAAGACATTTTAATAAATTTGCTTAATAATGACTCTACATTCCTATATTTTAATAAAGAACGAAATATTTGTTTACAAATTTCATTTACCCCGTTAGAATTCCTCATAAATGACAATTGAACACATATTCACAGAAATAACAATATAGAAAACGAGAATAAGTAAGCATTGTAAATAAGGTGCCAGTGGCGTAATATCAAAACGTAATGGAGAGTTGTACACCACAGCGGACAGCACTGTCTATCTTCTGCGCACGCGCAGATACACACCGAAGTGATGCAAACATGAACTGCACTTGCGCAGAAGATAGTGATTTAACGTTCCACGGCGCACAAACTCTAATGTTATAGTGCCAGACTGACATATAAGGAGCTTGGAAGAAGGATCAAGATCAGCTACTCGTGCTGTATATTAAAGAAATGGAAACAAAAAAATTGTTTATTACTATGATATTTAAGAACTTGTTTTTTACATTTGTTACTTCATTTTTATAAATTCGTTAATTAATTATTATTTTATGTTTATATTTAAAACTTTATTTATTACCGGCGCGATATTAGAGCAGACAATTTTTACCTTCAATGTATAAACACAATCACTTTTTTAGATAATATACATTAAAACATGATTCATTCAATTATGAAATGTTTCTCAGAAATGATAAATTCTATTTCTTCTACGCCAAACTATTTAATATATTTATCATTTATTAATTCAATACTGTTTGTTTATGGACCAAAAACATAACTTATAAGGGTAAACCTTGCAAATCCTTTTTCTCAGAAATGATAAATTCTATTTCTTCTACGCCAAACTATTTAATATATTTATCATTTATTATACTAATAAACGTTGGAAATATAATAAATAAATTACATAATTTTCAATGCTTTTTTCGCGCAGCATTATATGCTCTTCTTATGATGTTTTCTTCGCGCGAGAAAGTAAAAGACTGGTACTCCCGAGCCCAAAGTCGGAAATGTTAAAATTGATAGCATTTCCCTCATCGCCGAATGTTCAGAAGTAGCATAGGGCAGATTCAGAATGTCAGGGATTACCGTATAGTGATTCACAGGGGCTTCCATGAATCACCCTGCTTCATGCTGCTGGAACTGCATCTCATTTTGCGACGAGCCTCACGCATGGATCAATGCGGTAACGCAACACCTAATTAACCAAATCATATTTTATTTTTAATATGTAAAAGCAATGTAATCGTGTAGCACAAGCACGCTATTCTTGCATTTTCTCGTCAGCACTTGGTGTCAAGTATTGTTCTAATGAATGAAAGCCAAAGTTTTAATTTCTATCAAAACTTTACTTATCACTGATATTCACGAAAATGCTGGAACTTCTGTTAAAGAATTGCGCAATATATTATGGTTTAGATAACGCTATGTCCATAAGACAATTCAACTGTTAACATTTGAACCTTCACTGGAGACAACTAATTATTGTATGAAGCACCCTATTATTTTTGTGCTGGGAATACCCAACTGGTTTCTACTGATAGTTTAGTTTATGTGCATGGTTTAGTAAATAATGCGTTTTGATGTTTAATATGAAACCATCTCTTAATAAACCCAGTGTCAAGATATTCGGTGAAACCACTTGTATTAGCTAGGAATCAATTACCCTTTCCGCATGCCAAGAGTGTACTCCGGTAACGTTCAAAGTATCGAGTATTATTTCACGATATCGATAATGCCAGTTTTTCCAAACCATTATTCGGAGTAGAGCGTCAAAACTGAATGTCTTTGTGTTCGGCTTTATCTATATCTCTTTACGATTCCCGCCAATGGGGGCTTTTGATATTATAGCTCACAATGTTGCTAATAATGTAATATTGTAGCTAATAATGAGGGTGTAATACATAAGGTAGTGGAATTCATCTACAGTCTAAAGGAATGCTCACAACGGACTGCTACTATCCTAATTTCCCTGATTTTTTCTGATCGACACTATGACAGATACTGGAAGAGAATACACTTACATGTACCGCATTAGCACTCGTATCAGGACAGCAATATGCAGACTTAGAACATTCCTTTCTGTGGGTACCTCTAAGAGGATCTGTAGGTAGGACACCGCAAAGGTGACATGAGGTCAGTACTGAAACGTCACATTTTAGAGAAGGCAGAACACCGTAGCCTTCTCCTTCATTATGCATTTCTCTTGGAAGTAATTGCATACTTTATTGACACTATGGGATAAAGAGTGCTCACATTCTCAATGTAGTCCAGTTACAGAAAGTCTGTGCGTCCCCATAAGTGTGACCGGGGCGGTAGCTCAGTGCATCAACTGATGTCACAGCGTCTCTGATCAGAAGGTCCTAGGTTCGAGTCCTGACAGTTTTCCACACTAGCTTTTCCAGCTAGGTCAGATTCGTCGCTGTCTGGAGGGGAGAATTCTGTAACAGCTGCATCACGATTGATGATTTTCCGTGGTTTCTCCGATCCAGCACCAGGCGAATGCCAGACAGTACATTGACCAAACCGAGCGCGCGCGATCGGTCCGTCCTCTTCCTTGTCCTATCCTCCTTACACACACCGCCACTACACCTACATATTCCGGGAGACCGGTCGCAGGAGCTTAAGCTTCGGCTGGGGCAGTGCCCGCTGGTAGGTGAGTCCTGGATGGGGAAACCCACTAGCCGACGGTAGGTCAGCGCCGGATCTCGCCATCCAGCCGGGAAGATCATATCTCCGAGAAAAAACATGCACTACTAACGGGACTAATGACCAAAGGAGTGGACGCGCCCGGAAACTGCGATAAAATTAATCAATCAAACCCGCAACATACTGGTAAATGCCTAATTTTTCCTTCGCGCGTTCTACTTGTAGGTATTGATCCTCCATCAGGGCTGGCGCGACCCTGAACCGGCCGGTGAGAACTCCTCTGACCGGACCCACCTGGCGAAGCGATGGCGCTGCGTGGCGTGGCGTGGCGTGACGCGCGTGGCGCGGCGTGGCGTGGCGTGGCGGGGCAGGCGGGGCGTGGCGCGGCGTGGCGCGGCGTGGCGCGGCGTGGCGCGGCGTGGCGCGGCGGCGCGCGGCGTGGCGCGGCGTGGCGCGGCGTGGCGCGGCGTGGCGCGGCCGGTGGGATCCGCGTAGCCGCCCCCGACCCTCCCGCTTTCTTTTGCCGAGGGCCGCCCCCTCCGGGATTGACGGCCTCCTGTGTGCGGAGGTTTCTTTCAGCGCACTCGCTGGCTTTAAGTTCTCCGCGCACGAGTATTTGCAGTCATGAAGGACTGCATTGCCAGGGCCACCCAGCCCATCTGTTCGTAGGCTGGCAGGAGTGCAGGAGGAAGACAAAGGTGTAGGGATATTAGAGAGCAAGTGGGCTTGCGGTAGAAGAGGCACAGGCAGGCTACAAAGTTGCAGAGAGGAGTGATGGGCAGTGGTATTAGAGGCAGAAGTGGGCGGTAGAAGAACAGAGATGGGCTGGAGTTATTGGAATAGAGATAGGCAGCGGTAGTAGAGAGTACACATGGTTGATTGATTGATTTTCGTGTTTCCGGGCGCGTCCACTGCTTCGGTCGTGGTCCATTAGTGTAGTGCATGTTTATTTCTCAGGAGATGGCGGTGATCTTCCCCCACTTGATGGCGAGATACGGCGCCGACTAAATCGGCTAGTAGGGTTTCCCTAACCAGGACTTTCCCACCAGCGAGGCGCCGCCGGATAGACTAACACAGCAGGATGGGGATGGGGTGGAAGTGTCTAGCGCTGGGAAAAGCGAGACAAAGTAGGGCGGGATTGGGTTGGGGGCTACAGTGCAAATCGGGAACGAGCGCAGAAGCAGTAATGACGTGTGGGGAATGGAGGCGGGTGTGGATTCAGAAGAGTGATAATTACGTCAGGAGGTGTGGGGATAGCTGAAGGAATGAAACAATGGGTTCAGAGGATGGAATCGGAGGATATGAGAATAGAGAAACCAGTGGAAAAATAGCCAGATGATCTTTTTCAGATGATTAAATGACTACTGGTTTCTCCCATTAGGTGATGTACGTAAATGGAGTGCATTTGTATTTAAGTGTTAATCATGATTAACACCCTAAATTAAATGATAAATTGTAAGATATTTTTAATACTATATTAAGGTATGATGACGTAATGATGAACATTAATAAAAGAGTATTAAATGTAATATATCAATTAAGGCAGCGAAGTGCGGTGACATCATATATTAATATATTTGCGACATTCATGGACATTTCATACTTTACTTTTTATAACTACCTTTTGTAACTTCTAGTAATTCTTGTACTACTAATAATAACTATTAGACGTCAAACCTTTCCACCCGGATTATTTGCTGGCAGCAATAATGTAGGATTCAACCAGGTAGTGGTAGCATAAGCGTTACGTAGCTGCAAACAAGCAGTACATGATTCGAGTTAAGGATTCATTTTATTGAAATGTCATCCAATTTCAGTATTTATTTTAATTCTTAGCTAGGCTATTCTACCAATTATTTTGAGTTTGCAAAATGAACTTAATAATCAAGTTAATAGAAATACAAATCAATGAAAGTTAATCTGATATATATATATATATATATATATATATATATATATATATATATATGTATAGTGAAGGAAACGATAATATTAAGCGAACACTATTTGGTTCCGTGAAAAAGTGGTATTTCAGTGAGGAATGGAAGATCAAGTTTTTACTTTAAAAATAAAGGTGTATTATTAGATCAGTATTATAGGATATTTTAAAAGATTTTAGTATATGTTTGATTTATGGAAAATCAAACATTTCACTAAATTTTATTTGCTTTCTTAAATTAGAAGCCTTATATTAAAAATTATTTTCATCTTTTTTAAAAGGCTTTTATAATATTTATATCTCCTGTATTTTAGTACTCGCTCCATCGATAAACCGTCTCTACATCCTTGTGTTGACACAGAACATCATTTGGGTGTGCATGCACACATTCTGTATTTTAGGAGCTCAAAATCTTACTTTTTCCACTTCTTTGCACAATTAATAACAAGCTGAAGCGATGGGCCTTAGATGAAGGCTGGTTGGATTCGAACACAACTCAACCTCGCATTTTATGGTGCAACTCGATAACTCGCTTTCTATATTGATATTCCCAACGAGTGTTTCCTCCGGATTGTAAGGTAAGGAAAGAAATACTCTTAATTCAAAGAATTAGACTTTAAGGTCCTTTCATATCCGCCGACGTATTAAAAGCATTGTGACTGAAATGGAGCAGCCGTGATAGCATATCAGTTTACTTACAGTTTGTTGATTCCTGGTATCCAGCTGTCCTCCAGTTTTCTCAATAATGAAGATGAGAGCACAGTAATGTGTCAATGTCATGCAAATGCAAACGCCATATTCATTTTAACTACAGGAATATTTAGATTGTACTCTGGTTGGCCCGGTGGTCTGGGACAGGGTGAGTCTGTTAACAGTTTAATTTGAGAATAATAAACAGGTTCCAGTGCGCGTTCGAAAAATCGATATATGAGACGGGTAGTCTTTCTGAGGGGTTTCATTGTATTTACAAATTTTCATAACAAATTCAATAACAACATTCAACAAACTCTGCTCACTGTAAGTTTGAACACCTGTAACAATCTGACCAAAAAAATGCATTTTACGCTACAAAGGCGGAAAGTGTTACTTTACGGTGAGATGTTGCTTTGAACAAGCGGCAGTGCAGCCGAGTCAGGATTTTTGAATATGGTGACCAGATTTTTGTGACATAAAACCAGAACATTTCTGAAAGATGGAAGAAAAATACAGGACGAAATAGGACATGAGCTTACAAAATAATGTGCTTCAAATGTGGCTCACTGCGTCACTGAGACAAACACAATTACTTTTTATACATAAAGGCATATGTAATATTAATTTATAAAACTTTCCTGAACATGAACATGGAGTTCAGAACCAGAACAATCACTATAGACTTTCCCATATCAGAAGATTTAGTATTTGCAAAGTTTTTAATTACTTAATAGCAGGTTGTAAGATTCCTTACACATCAAGGTCTTGAAGATGAGTTTTTTAAAATTATAGTTGCTCCGAATAGTTTGGCAGTAAAGGGCTGTTTTTATCAATCGAGGAGTTCACAGGTGAAAATGCTCTTTTCATCATGAAGTATTTCTGCCTGGTACAGCCAGAGTAAAACTCTACTTCCTCAATGTTTATCCATGGGTGCCTCTACTTTTAAGTGTGTAGACATTACCATTTTCTCTCAATCAGTACATCAGCGCCATGTGAAAACCAGAGTACATCTAGAGAGTGAGGTTATAGCCAAGGACAGAAAAAAACGAGACATTTTGCGTCCCATTATTTGTCAGGACAACGAGACACATAATGTAAAACAAAACAATCCCGTTAAAACAGGACGGTTAGTCTGTAATTTGGAACGTATAGTCACTTCCGTCCAGGTACCGTAATGCAAAGTAGATACTATTGTGTGGTATCGATTCATGAATAAGTTTCTTGGGCGATCCATATGATTGAATATGGTTTGCATTTTATGGTACTGCGCGCTCCTTCTGTTCGTCCTATTTCAGTGTAGTAAATGACCACTTTCCACACCCTTCGAGGCAGGAAACAGAATGAGATATAGTATGGAATAAAGAAGTATCACCTCCTAGGAGATGACAATCAATAACTGATGAATTTGTATGTGTACGTCGTCTGTTATTGGATTGACAAAAAATCTTCTTCTAAGTTTGGAGCTAAATTTTCATTGAGTGGAATGGCCTTAATACCTCCACCTTTTTATAACAAAATATTTTTTTCTGAGTTTTAGAAACTGGGATGGGTTTGTACGGTTTACCAACACATTTGAAAGGTCGTCTCGGCACAATAATATTGCACCAATCTAAGGAAATAGTTAATACAATGACTCTCTGTGATTAATGATGAGACAGTTCTGTTTCAACTTTGCTTGACTGATTTGAGACGTCTGTGACGTGATTAAGCACCTGTTCTACGATGATGCGAGTATCATAAGGAGCTGAAGCCATCTCACAAGAATTACAGAATGGGAGTAGAAAAATTATGACTATGCTTGAAGACTCACAATCGAAAATAACGCCAGAGCATTGGTTATATAAGTAATGTGTGCAAACACATCAATTTTATCGTAAAATCATCTTACATTCAGAAATAATATTTATAATAAAGTTTTGTAATATATAATTCATGTTTCAGTTACGCCATTAGCAACAGCTCATGCACTTAATAAAAACATGTAATAAATCAATAAATATGCAGACACATATGACAAACAAATCACAGAATTTGCATTTCTTGAAACGTAACTTTGTGGGATAGAATTATTACATGAACTTTGTAACCTATATAATAAAAGGAAACTTTCTATCTTCAATTATTATTTCGTTCTACAGAAATAATTAATTGAGTGAAGAAGATTATACTTTGCTTCTCATAGTTCGACATTTTTTTTTTAAATGCTTACTAATCACAGACAAATTGAAATTAACATTGCAATAAAAATGACATTTAGCATCCTGATAAATGACAAGCAAATTTAATTTATGTCATGTAAAAATTAACGGAAAAATGGAAATTGCATTGCCCACACCGTATTGGTTTATTCTTCTCATTTCTGTCATTTCCTTTGCTGTAAACTCAATTTGTTCCTTAAATTTCCATCCCTTTCAAAATACTTAATTAATGATTCAATAAAGTAATATGTCCATTGTAGCTGAAGTTCTGACTCTGTTCATATGAAATTTACAGAAAATCCTAAAGGAAAAATTTCTGGAGAAAACTACGCTCAAGTTTTATCTTTTAGACATCAAAATCAAAAAACAATCCTGAATTTTTCAAATAACTATAAACTTAAACTAACTATTTATATTGACAATTTTGAATAAATATCTTAGATTTGGCTTGCTGCCACCCATCGATCAGTTATTTTTTAAAATTACCATCTACAAGGATTAATTTTCACACGCAACGAAGTCTTTCAACTCGTATAGGAAACAATACAGAAGGTTTTGAGTCGGTGCGTTTCGGTTCTTGCTGATAATTTAAAGCATGCTTCATTCCTAGTCTACGAAATTTCACGGTTAACCCAACAGGTAGCAAGCGCCTCCACACACAATTCCACTCAGCAGTGCTTCCAGTCGTGGCCAACGCGCGGTGGATTTGGTTCGTTGGTTAGCGAAGTGATTCCAGGCGCGTCAACGAAGCAGGTCATTAGTCATTCGTCAAGTGTAGTGCGTGTTTTCTCGGGAGATGGCAGTGATGCTCCCCGCTGCATGACGAGATCCGGCGCCGACCTAACGTCGGGTAGTGGTTCCCTAACCATGACTCTCCCACCAGCGGGCTTTGCCCCGCAGGACAAGCTCTAGGCTCTCGGCCAGGTCTCCCGGCATGGGTGGTAGTGTAGCGCGTAAGTGTGTGTGTGTGATGTAAGGAGTGATGATAGAACAAAGAAGAGGAAGGAAAGATCGCGCGCGTTCCGTGGCCCGTTTGATGAGGTACTGCTCCGACATTCGCGTGCTGTTGATCGGAGAAACCACGAGAAGGCTACCGATCAGAACAGCTAGCTGATAAAGTTACTTCTCCAGTTGTGGCTATTCGACCTAGCAGAAAAGCTAGTGCCGAAAATCCTGCGCCATCAGGACTCAGACCTAGGACCTCAAAGGGCTACAGTGTCATCAGTTGATGCACTGAGCTGCAAAGCATTGGTTTAAGTAGGATTTTCCATACGGTGACAGGTCATAACTGCTGTCGGCGCTCTGTGGCGAACTCTTGTCACCAGAAGCTGATGGCCGTCCGCTACCGTCAGCAGACTCTCCCAGTTCTAAATGGCAGCCTTCCAACTAAAGAATTTGGATTCACCACTGAATTTCGGCTGACTGCCGGTTTTACCTGTTGATTGCCAGTTTTACCAGTAGACTGCCGATTTTACTTGTTGACTGCCTTTCTGCCGCAGGCACCACAACCCAGTGTGAGTCACGAATCCTTTCATTTCGCAGTCATTGGCGTTCGGTGACCGTTCACGAGAGGTTCAGCGTTTATCCTTGGCACCGCGTGTGAAGAGCCAGTTTGAAGGCGATGTGATGGCAACCTGGGTCTATGCTTTTTCGGACAGATTCGGCCACTTTTCGTAACGGACATCCCTCGGTCGTGTTATATTTCTGCCTCTATGGCGCAAGCGCTTGCAGCGTTCAGTTACAAAGTCCTAAGGCCGGAGATACACGGGGCGCAATTTACCGGACGTAAAAATGCATCCATTGCTGGTTACACGCGATGAGATACGAAGAATGCGCTATGTCCCATTGTCGGCATTTTTGCGCTGTGCTCGATGTCCCGTTGTTCTCAGGTTGTGTACCTTGGAAATACGGACGGTGCAACGTCAGTTACATGTTGCAGAATATGTCGCGACAGAGAAGAACCTTTAAAAATTACACCAATATCAGCAGGTGTAAAGTGGCCATCATAAGAAGAAAATGTACTTAAAGGAATAAAAAAAATGTAAGTATAATTACCTTTCAAAACTCTGAGATGTAATATTCGCACAATGTAAATATTCTTATACGAGCCTTTAATATTTTTACGTATTTTAAATCTCTGAAGATAAAAACAGACATCTAGTATTATAATATGTAATGGAACTTGCGGTAATAAGAAAAGACGATTAAAGTAAAATCATAAATATAATATGAACAATCGAACCTCTCAAACCTCTTTCCCTTCCAGAGAAGGGATCACTTTCTTAGAAGGAAAGGCACACAGGCTGCAAACCACATACCTGTAATCACTAATCAGCAGTATATTTATAATCATGTTTGTGAAATTTATTGACTGACCATTGCTGATATTGGAAACAAAAAGTTGGCTTCTTTTAGGTAATATTACATTGCCAGATGTACTTTGATATTCCATTTATTGAAAGCAAAATTTTCCAAGCATGCCAAATATCCAGAGCGAACAAATATGGTTTTAGGCTTAAGATTTATAAATATTCTTAAATAATAATTTTATAAATTACTTCAAAATATCAGGACATAAAATAAGCAAAAACTACTGAATTGATTGAACTTGATGAATAATACGATTGTCAACTTTTAAATTACTACATTTCCTCACAAATTGCAAACAAATGTACAATGGTATTGAGAATTGTATAAATACTTTTATTGACTTTAGAATGAGTATGTATAGTTGAATTATGTTATCGTACCTAAACTATAACAAATGTATGATTTTGAAAATATTTTAAATATCACACATTTCTAATATTTATGAACAAATATAAAAAATAATACAAAATCAAATGAATGTTTCTTTTTTCAGTAGGACGCAAGGAAAACATTTCATATTACGAGTATCAAAATTTCAAAGTAGTAGACAAAATTCACTACATCAAACAACTAGATTAAACAAGTCCTAGAGGAGCAAGGCAATGAGAAACAGCAATGAGGATCACCTGTGTAAGAGGCCAGATACGTAACCAAGTCTATATCTCCGTCATACAGTTAAAAATTAAATGCAGCTTTCACCACAGCCAATCTTACACTAACCCATGATGCTGGTGATGATTAGAAGTTGCCATGACGAGAAGAAGATATCCACAGTACTATATCTTCTCTTTTCATGGCGAATTGATCGTAAGGGAGTGAATAATAATGAAAAATAAATTATTATAGATTGTTATTCAATTGTTCAGATGGAACATATGCTGCTATTTAAATATCTGTACTATCACTGCGAGTACCATGCAGTTGTTATATTACTACATATATGGGTTTTAGCAGTAATGTTCAGGAAGTTTATACTCTCAATATGATACAATAGTGTATTAGCTAACTTAGCAAGCCATGTGAAACAACTGACAACGCATGAGCCTGAATACACTAACAAGCGGCAGTTTCAGTAATGAAAAGTTCTGTCTGCAGTGTCTGCAGGCACGCTGTCACTCCCTCACGGGGGCTAATGTGGAAATGATGCCTCGTGTAGCCTCCGTCCTCCGAACCACACACTCTCTCCATACATCTGCCTCCGACCCCACCTGCTTCCACCTCACCCCCTTTCCTCCTACTTGCAGCGTCACTTCCCGTTTCTTACTTCACCTTCATGCAACCTCTAACCTCCTCCGTCATTACCTCTGACCTCACTTTCGTCACCTCCTCTGACCTCCCATTTCCATCACCACCTCTGCCCCTTCGCCATTGCCATCTCTGACCCTCACCTCCTTGCTCCTACACATCACCGTCTCAGCCTCATCTCCATCTCCCTCTCTGACCTTAGCCTCCACTCCTCCTTCTGATCTCACTTCCATCACACCTTTGTCCTCACTTTATCACCCCTTGCCCCTCCATTTCAGCCTCTGTCCTCCTTATGCCTTTACCCCTCCGCTCCCGCTTCTGCACCCTCCCGCGACATTGTCCCCGCCTCGTCCCCTCCCAGTCCTTGGCTCCATGCCGTCCTAAACACACCAGGTAATCGTAAACGGCACCGTTTCATTCTCCCTTTTCTTAATCGCCTTTGTGGTCTTGAGGAGCTACAATAATTTATTAACATTTAAGACAAAGTACAGGTATAGTTTTGGTGTTCATGCCTACTATTTACTTGTTTACAATAAAATATAAGATGAAAAGAAAAGCCAAACATCAACACAGTTATATGTAATGCTAGAGTGTATGTGTTCCAAGTTCAAAACTTACCGTAATGAACTGTACAGGTTAAAGTAAAATTCTATTTTTCAGCCCCAATGGAAACACACGTTCATAAGATTTACAATCAAATACAACAATATGTTCCAAGAAAGTCTATCCTTTGTAGAGTCAGGCCTCCAATTATAAGAATTGTGCATATATGTTAGTGAAACTACTACTCGCGCAACTTTCTTGAACGATGGATTGAAGAAATGAGGCAGGTGGAGATAATGAATTGAAGTCGGACTCTAGAGTATTTACCAGAAGTAATCTCTGAAAAATCGAAGTGAAACCTGCTGCGTGGCAGACCCCAGGTCATCGCGCTGTGGGTAGGCAACAGCAGGGACACTAAATGGGTGGGTGCCTCCAGCGAATGGCCTAGACCTGCTCAGACATTTCTTTAGGTAACGGTAATAATTCTGAACAAGTTCTCAACAATGAAAGCAACTAAAATTTTGACTAAGCTTCTGTTTCCGCACGACGTTTTAATGCTTGGAATATTGTCATCCCAGTGCACGCTGGGGCTTTTGCCTTCAACTATTTATTATTACCCAAGGGAGCAAGGTTATCGTTCTAGAAAAGTTGCGCGAATTGTATTTAGATATCTTAGAGGAAGCGAATAAATGGGACAAAACTTCCAACATCTTTTATGATTGTGATGTATACGGAATTTACGTTTTCACACCAGCTCGTGCTGCTTAATTTCTGTTGCTAGCCTCTCACCACTTTTTTTTTATATTCAACTGTTCATTACTCAAAGGAGGAAGCAAGGTCATCGTTCAAGAAAATTGCGCGAGAAGTAGATATCTTGGAAGCGAGTGAATGGGATACTTACTTCAGTATCTTTGGATTGTGATGTGTACGGAATTTACGTTTTTACGCTGCAGCTCGTGCTGCCAGCATAATTTCTGTTGCCTAGCCTCTCACCGTAAGGTGCTACCGCGGAGGACACCTGGCGGACCGCAAGTCAATCTGGTTCAGCGAGGAGGCGGAGTCTACGGTGTCTCGTCGACCTGACGGGAAGCTAATGCGGAAACGATCCACCATCCCCGCCCCATCCCACCCCTCCAGCTCGCACATTTCCTACTCTCAGATGCCACCTGGCGCGCACTATGTACGTATACATTTGAATATTAACCCTCCAGGTGCCTTGCGATTTCATCGTTGCGGAATGGTTAACGAGAATGCCTCAGGACATTGGCCAGAGTACCTGGTATTACGTCGCGTATTCTCCCTCGCGGAGCAGCACTGATCTCAATACAACTCGTAGTGGCACAAGCGCTTGCTTGTGAATATATTTTTCACACCTGAATAATTGGGTTGCTCGTAAAATTCATTAAATAATCCTAGATGACTTTGAAATTATGGATGAATCAGATCCTTGTTCTTTAATGATGAATTTAAAGAATTGTTTTTATATACTTTTCTTTATACTTTTACATTTCAGGTTCTTATTTTTCTTCTACTCATCTGCATTTAGACGATCCCAATCTAGGTAAAAAGTTTAGACAACACAAAATTATAAAAATTATAGAAAATATATCATCAGTACATTCTTTATAAAATCATTCATAAATAGTTTTCTTTTTGTTATTTAATTTAATGTTTTTAATCAGCAAATCCTTTTAAAAATCTGAACAGTGATTATTTACTGAATGGTTTTCTGCTTTCCTCTCTCTTTCATATTTACCCTCCATGCCCTTCCGTAAAGTTTACATCCATTGTCCCAAGCGTCCACTTTAGTGCATTGTTCAAGCGTTCTATCGTTCAGGGGACCAACCAAGGAATTTCTACATATCTATTTTTCCATTTTTCTAAATTTTATTTCAAATTCCTCGACTTACAGAGAGTGTGCGATTATTTTCTACGATTTACTGTTCTATGTATCACCTGTCCCCGCGTCCCGGAGTCAACATGCTACTTTCCTAGAACTGTTCATTCAGACCCCAAAAGAATTTACTAAGTTATATTTTCCACCTTTTATGCTTTTCTCTAAAATTTCGCACCGGGAGCACAGTGGCTCAGGTCCATCAATAATATAATTCTGGCGCCTCACGACCGGGAGGTCTAGGTTCGAGTCCTGGCACGGCGGCAGGATTTTCGACGCCTGGCTAGGTCGAATTCAGTCACTGTCTGGAGGAGAATTCAGCGGCGGCAACCTGATCGGTAGTTTCCGTGGTTTCTCCGATCAACACCGGGCAGATGCCGGGCAGTACCCTATCAAGGCAGACCTGGACCGCGCGCGATCTTTCCTTCCTCTTCCTTGTCTATCCTCTCCTCCTACACACACATACACTAACATGCTACACTACCACATATTCCGGGAGACCGGAAGGGGCTTAGAGCTTGTCGGCTGGGAGCGGTGCCCTGCTGGTGGAAGAGTCCTGGTTAGGGAAACCGCACTGGCAAGCTTGGTAGGTCGGCGCGGATCTCGCCATTCAGCGAGGGAAAATCACCGCTATCTCCCGAGAAAAAAACGCCGCACTACACTAACGGGACTAATGACCGAAAGAGTTGACGCCAGGAAACACGAAAAACTCAATCGCCGATTTCGCCCCGCCACGAACCTAACAGACTCGCCCAGTTCCAGATCACTTCGCCGCTTCTTTTTCTTACAACTTGTCCTGACCCACCCCGATGTGACCACCACCCCTCTTCCCTTCGTCGGTCCTTCCTCAGTGCATCCAGCGCTCCTGGCCTCTGCCACGACCCGGCGGCGTGCGCGCGCATATTTGTCAACACGCGTGCTCTGCGCCGGTCTGCCTGATATTGGCTCTCCTCCCCTCGCGGTGCCCGGGGCCCCGCCTGTCAAGACTGCGGCGAGGCGCGCTGAGGAACGCCGCGTCGGAGTGGAGTGCCTGCGTGCACTTTGGGGCAACCACTGCGTCTGGACCACTGCCAGGTCGCATGCATGCTCAGCCAGCCAGAGGTTTCCTACGTGCCTCATCAGAGTGGAAGCAGAGAGGATAAGCATTTTCAGAAGGAGGCCGTTTAGCTGACCCTCCCCTCAGTCTCTCTCTCTCCTCCCTCTCTCTCTATATCTCTCTCTCTCTCTCTCTATCTCTATCTATCTCTCTCTCTATCTCTCTCTCTATCTCTCTCTCTATCTCTCTCTCCCTGTCTCTCTATCTCTCTCTCCCTGTCTCTCTATCTCTCTCTCTATCTCTCTCTCCCTCTCTGTATCTCTCTATCTCTCTCTCTATCTCTCTCTCTCTCTATCTCTATCTCTCTCTCTCCTTTACACACACACATATATATAAAATAAATTTGTGTATTTTTTAGCAAAGTGATTTATTATATAAAAACTGTACATTAAAAATTTTGAGTTAATTTCTTTGTAACATTATCGAAATTATGTAAAACAACACACATTAATGTCATATAATTTCATATAAATATTTCCATCGTGAATGTATATTTGTAACACTTAAACTAACAATTGAGGCGTCCAAATGACAGAGGGGAGCTAACAAGAACGTGTTCATAACCGAAAACGTTCATAAATGAATATTGTAGATCTTGTTAGCTCCCTCTGTCATTGGATTTTGCCTCAATTGTTAGTTTAAATGTTACAAATATCTGTTGATGGAAAATATATTATATGAAATATATAACGATATCTGTTATTTACATAATTTTGAATAATGTTACAAAATGCTTTGTTACAATGTACCTTTATATAATAAATCACTGATAAATATAAATTGATAATTAAATATTTAAAATCGGTTAAAATTAGAAATTTTAATTTTAAAATAAAAACTCTTACTAAAATCATTAAATGTATCAAAATCTTCCAGAGACGACGATTGGACGCTTGAAAGTTTAGTTTTCTTCACCAGGTGTGAAACAGTCCTGGCTCAAACACATTCGTAACATCACAACTGGAAAAATTGTATAAAGTTAAAAAACAATGTGTTTAAACACGTACCTGATGCTATTATAAGGTGTACTTACGTTCAATAAATGGGAATTCACTGTCAAACGTGGACCACGAATACAAAATACTTGCATAATGGTGTTAATATGATGTAAGACAAAACCAAATGTGGATTGTGTTTCGGTTTCTTGATCCTCAGATATCACTTGAAGACTATAGCAGAAGCAGAGGAATATATTTGCGAATCGAATTGGTTTATCAGTGAACCACATAGCTCTGAACACTCCGTGCAGTACTCAATCTGAATGGTAAGACATTACCATCTCGGCAAGACACGGAGTAACGAAGCCATTTCCTGATGTTCAAATGTTTAAGCGTTTACCAAAAACTACTACGTTTTCGTCATCTAAATCTTTTACAACTTCGCAATATCATATTTAAATCCTGGATTCGTTGTATTGTTTCATATTCTCCTTTTACGCCAAAACTTTGACATTTTACGCCATCTCAATTGCGTACTATTTCATATCGCGGAAAAGCCAGATTCGTTAAACTGTGATGCAAACGTTATTGTTTAAGAGTTAGAGTTACCTCCAACTCAATGCAAGCTCAACCAAACCCTACCCAACATTCACAAGATCAGCTGATCCAGAAGTGCACCAGCAGATAGACCATTCAAAAATAAATCTTATTTTGAATCTGAGCCTAACTTATTCATGAAGGTGGTATAAGAATGGGTTCATAAGAACCTTTTTACCAGGTTGTTTTACCATTTATTTTTAAATTATTAATGCAATTGTTTCATAAACACATACCAATGCGTAAACATAAAGTATAAAAAATTTAAAATGTACATATTAATGAAAAGATACGCATATAGAAAAATTTAATCAGCTTATTTATTAGTGAACTATTCTTTTCACACAATGAATCAATTAATAGCCTGATCTTCCACATGGTACCTTGTTTGAACATTTATAATATCTTTCATTTATGCTCATTAAGTACTCCCCTTACCATTCTCTTTAATATTTACAGATCCAATGCGGAAAAATGCCATTTTATGTAACAATGTCAACACTGGTTAAACAAAATGATTTATAGTAAACAATATATAATAATAACAATAATAATAATAATAATAATAATAATAATAATAATAATAATAATAATAATAATAATAAATATTTATATTGACTTCAAAATCACTGGAAGTTTAGGGTGTCGATTAATATCATCTAAATTCTGCATTTTTCTTTTCACAGCCTTACCTTAAATCGTGGTGCACGTCGAGGGTCTTAAAGACGGTGGCAATCATTGAGCGAGTATTGGCGACACGCTTCGCTCTTCAAGCACCGGACTCCTTTACCCATGAGAGGACTCCGCGACTGGGGTATGTGACCAATACGCCCCGCCTAGCCTGCTTCCCGAACCGCGCCGTCCTCGTCTTCTCTCTTGGCGCGCGCCGCCGATTTATTTTATTTATTTTCTTGAAGCGTATACGCCGAGGCATCTTACGGCCACAGGCTGGACGAAAGAAGTGGACACTGTCATCAATCGGAGCTTCGTTGATTGCATTTTTGGTTTGGAGCTACCGATTGGATGACCCAATCTTATCTCCTTCAAACAACAATGAGTACAAACGTCACTATTTCCTGTCTTTTTCACTTTTACATTTTCTGCCGTATTTACTTTTCAACGATTCACAAATGACGAAAGCTACTCGTTCATTTCAAGTGACCTGGGAAAATGTTGTGGATATCCTACAGGTTTTTCAATTACTAGTACTTTGTATGAAAACGCATCGCTTGCTTTTATGAACCCCCGAACATTTGTTTGACATTTTACTTTCTAAATCTTAGTAGAAATGACAATGTTCGGTACATAACGTCTAAATATCAATACGCTTAGTTAGACAAGGAAAATCATTTGTGTATTATCTCACATTTCAAGTAATCTACTCACTTCGTGGAATGGTATGGAAATTAAGCACGACCTCCACTTAAATTCTGTGTCGATTCAGAGTGGCAATGCGTTCAAAAGCCATCTAGCATCGATGTTTCAGACTCTAGAAATAACGCGTCCATACTAGATTGGAGCTCAGCAGCCCTGTCTCAAACTTCGCCATCTGTTGGCCAGTGTTTCAATCACGCCGCTGTCGACAATAAACCACTTTTATGGCGCGATTTTAGTCGGTGACAGACCGACACAACTAAATATGTGATCTCAAATACATCGTTAATAACTCGGTAATAGAAGAAGAAACTGCTGAAAAGAAGAAGAAGAAATGAAACTATGTGGGAAAGAAAATATTGAAAAAGGAACGGAAAAATAAAGTAAACATAAATATCAGGTAGAACAGAAAAACTACTGATACTTGATCTTGGTCATAATTACTTGGTCCGTATCACAGTCCAACCACAATCTACCGCAGTTATTCCATCACTATTTATTTCGTTTCTCCTCCAGTTTCACTTCATTCACTTTTTACTTGCGCCACTTTTCTTCCCCTCCGCTACCACGCCGCGCGAGCACCTCTATTCCATGCGCCTGCCTCTGCCCATCCAGCCGCTTGTCTCAACGCGCACTCGTTGCCGCTGTAACAACTTGCGCCGGGGTCCGGCATCAACTTCGCCCCGCTGCCGCTGTTTGAACTGCTCGGTAAATGCGCGCAAGGATCGTTCTGCCGGCTCTCAAAAGCTCACGTAATGGGAGGTGGGGTCGACGAGCGCAACTCAACGGCGGGCGCGAGCTGTTGAACTCACACAGGGAGGTTTCTGCGAAAGAACAGTTCTGCCGTTGAGTTTCGAGACGGTCATCCGAATTTGATGTGAGGCGAATTGTGATGCATAATTTCAGTGTGCGAGAGAAAGGAGACTGCTTTCGTAGGAACTACAGTGAAACAGTTAGCAACTCCTGGTATATTGTTAATAGTTTCAAGACAATTTGTCTCTCATGAGAGTCCACTGTTATTTTAAGGTCAGAACAGGTTAATAATTTATGTTGGCATATTCCAAAGCCTCGAGTTCGAGTAACAACTCAACCAAAATAAATATCATGTCATTCATAGTTTTCAGTTAATTATGTAGATGTCAGTTGATAATAAATTCATATAATCTAAATTTCTCATGTTTAAGTAACAATATACACGTTTATTAGAAACTAAAACGCACTACGCTTTTATTGTAATGCATTTTTTTCTCAAAATATGAAACAAAATGAAGTTAACCTAACCTTGAAACTTATGTTTTTGGATTCATGTCATGAATTCAGAACGGTTTAGATTAAATTTTATACTTGATTTCAACATTTATTTATGAATCAATTAAAGTCACTTACAATAATAATTGCAAATTACCTCTAAAATTCATAAAAAAAATTCTTTAAATATTTTCACCAGAGTACGAAAACCGACCTTGCTCTTATATTATTTTATATTTCTTTCTTGGAGAGCTGACATACTCGCGATTTGCATAAAGGGGTTTCATTCTAATACCAATACTTTTCTCACATGTTTCCTCCACCTTCTCGAACACACTAACTTCACTCCCTCACAAACAAACATATCCCGAAAAAATATTTTCTAATTACTACGACTGTACTGACTTTATGACAAACACAATGACAAAATGACAGTGTAACATACTAAAATTAAAAAACCATAAATAGATAAAAATCATACGAAAATCCCTCATCTCCATTACCTTAAAAATAAATAAATAAAAATTCATCAGCTTTCATTTTACCTTATACCACTACACCACACACCCCTCGCTAGAGAAACCTGTCTCCATTACATCCTTTCCCATCCCATCCTCTTCGGTTACCATTTCATAAGAGGGAAGGAAGGAGACATTTTATCTATATTTCCCATGCAATCGATGCTTGCAATATGTCACTGCGGATAATGCATAAATGCCGCATGAATACTAAATTCGGAAACTTGACATGTTTAAATGATAAAATATAAATTGTAATAAAATTTACAATTTGTATTGAAGATATTCTATATTAATCTATTACAAAACTGACGTTCCGGCGGTTTATTTTTATTTTTATTTTATTTATTTATTGAGTGATTGGAAATTACACAGATCAGTACTAATTACTATCGCATGTGTATTTGCTGGCTTACATTGTTACCCGGCGGTAACGGAGTGTTTATCACTACCGTCTACTTGATAGAAAAGGACTTCTCTCTAATTCCTCTGTTCCCCTACGTGCATTCCCAATCCACCACCTTTCCTTCGGTCCACCTCGGCCCATTCAGGTAGTATTCTATGGTTTGAATATAAAAATAATATTAATTTTGTTATTATGGTCAATGAATTGAAAGTTCCAAAACGATTAAGTTCAATATATTACACTTTTCATTGCATTATGCCGATAGGAACAAAGAATTAAATTAGAATACATCCGTTTTCCACCAATCAGGCAAAACGGTCACATCCTACTCGATGTCCAGAGGGTATTTAAACTAGGTAAAACGCGCGCACAAAAACAAAGGGGTAGTGCAAAATGTCACGGAGAGTTCGCTTATGTAGCAGAAAGGAAAGAATTCGGCATAATAATATTGCAAAGTCTTTTGAAACGAGCCGTCGACCAGACAAGACGTAAAGGCCAGATCGAACTACGAGATAGTATCATTAAGCATATCGTTTCAAATAGCGTCTGAAAACTCTTCGGAAATAGAAGAGGTAACTGTTTATTTTAAATGCACTAGACGAATTGTAAATATAATCAAGAGTAGTATTTGTATAAATAATGAGGGAATAAACGTGAGGATCTCGTACGAGTTTTACAGACGATAGCTAATCTCGAATGTCTCTTAATCGTTTCAGTTTTTGAAATTTTTTGTCTTGGGTTCTGTTACGTTACTACGTTGCTGTTACATGAATTTCATTGCATCTGGGTTTGTATTGATTTGCATCTTGGTTTTCATTGCATTCTTGGACGAATCCTTTGAAAGCGATCGCGCACGGCCCGCTACACATTTTATAACGGACACGACCCGGCTCTTCAAGGTCAGAAGACACCGCGGAGTTGCTGGGAGACGACGCGAGGTCGTTTCAACCAGACAACCCCAACCCATAATCTGTATATTTTAAGTAAGAACGTTCCAGATGGAATAATTGTTTTTTGGGACTTTTGATCAGAGTTTCTGTAAGTCAAGAAAAACGTAGGAAAATTGATATCACGTGGGGGGGTGTTTTTAATTTGTTTTGATTCAAGAATCAATCATTCTTAAATCTTAATTTTTGAAAATTAGACCAAAGCATTCAATGCGTAAAGTAAAAGAAGTCCATAAGTGTATTTGGAAATTAATTAAATGTGTTCAGGGGAGTGCAACTAGTATACAAGTATTTATTTGAAACTTTTTTTGTCAAATGTTATAAAGAATATAAAACTATGATGGAAGATTGCTAGTTAGCCAAAACTTGTATATAGCAAAAGTGTATTAATTGTAAGATTTTGTTGTGTTTTTTGTAAGTTGTGTCGATCAACTACTGTATTCAGTATCTCAGTATCTCATCATCACTGTATTCTGTATCAAAAAAAACCTGTTCTTGGCAGTTAGTAATATTCTTCTCACTTCTCAACACCACTGGAATAATGCTCAGATTATTGTTGCTGCAAATAAAAGAAGCAAAGAAAATTGTAAGGAGAAAGTTTCTCCAATAACTTGAAAGGTCTTGTAAGACATTACATGGCAGTGTGGAAAATTTTTGAACCTCCCCTGAAACCTACGATCATCAATAAAAAAATATCGCCTCAACTGGAAGAGGATGCGCAACCACGAACAAAACGTGCGTGGTCGGTTTAGTATGCCCCGTTCCACAGACCGAAAACTACGTTTTCTTCCGCAACCGCAATCAATTATTGTGCAAAGAGCATATAAGTATTGTGAAAGAATGTATGTAATCTTTACAAAATAAATATTTTTCATTACTAATTTAAATATTACTATACTACACAATTTATTCTGTAATGATAAAAAGTGATTATAAACATTTCTCAGTAAACATTTTCTAGTAAACATCACATATTCTGTCTTTGAGTGTAATAAAATGTACTAGTCACACTGACCCCGGGTGAACATTAAGGTAACATTATTCCACAGGAGCATTCCAGGGTTAATGAAACTCGTGTTTTAAAGACAGATTTTGAAAAATGTTAGTGTAAAATTGTTTGAAAATTTCAGTCGTTTTTGCATAATTTTGCGAGAAATATACGCAAGTTTTTTAAACATTTTTTTTAAGAAACAGCACATTTTTTTCTTTAAATTTTCTCCTCGTATGTATCAAAGAGCGGTAAAATATGCTGGTCCAATTTCCGGCGAATTCTGTATTTTCAAACATTGCATTAAAGTTAATATTTCAAAGCTACAAATTTCAATATAAAGATTTTTGTCTTCAACAAATGATGATGATGGGGCCATAATATGACTCGAAACGTTATAAATGAATTTATAACGTGATTGTTAACCTGGTACTATAATATTTAAATGTCTGTTCAAAAGTATTGTGCTGAGACATAACATAAAGCGAAGACAGACTCATTAAAAACACAACCTATCAAAAGTTCAGGGAGTCCATAATTTTTTTTCAAATTCTGCACGCATTGGAAATTACTAATAGATATTCTATGGTTTTAATATCCCGCAATGGGTATACCACTTTTTAAAGCTTCTGTATGATGATAAGTATGTTCGGGATCAAGTTACAGTCAAACTCGTACAAATTGAACAACAATGTTAAACGTAGAGACACGTCTTGGAAACAGGAATGCAACTACACTGTAAATTCAACAAGGCAAATCTAGTATAATTTGTTGCGGGAAATGACTGGAGTTCTTTAATTTTTTTATGCTTACTCAGAAAAAGTGTACCGTGAGAGGTAAAGAATTAGTGTACATGTCACTAGTGGGACACATGTCAGAATATGACGTGATATTTGGAACTCTTTCCGAATTTTGCAACAAGGTAATCAGCAATGCAATAAAAGTCCATTGCAATTCATCTAAATTTAATTTCAGGGTAATAAATAGAGGAGAATGGAGTCACTAAAAATGGCGGATTAGGTTGCAACTCTGTACTACGGACAAAGCGTACTCAGGCTTTCCAGCTTGAATGAAATTCATCATCGTTTATGAAAACCTACGTGTTTC
Organism: Teleogryllus oceanicus; assembly: GCA_964035755.1. Taxonomy (NCBI): domain Eukaryota; kingdom Metazoa; phylum Arthropoda; class Insecta; order Orthoptera; family Gryllidae; genus Teleogryllus; species Teleogryllus oceanicus. The sequence continues at coordinate 174,412,333 of CAXIVR010000003.1, forward strand.
GGCAGAGTGGATCTCATGTATAAAATTAAGACAAAAGAGAGAAACCGGACTTTGGGAAATTTTCATCGAACTATTAAAACGGGAATAGTTTGTCTGAAACAATCTTAGGACCCGATTTTCAAAGCTTGAGCAAATTTAAAAATAAATTAGGTTTCTAGCTGTGTGTGTACTCGTATATACTACATCAATATATACTTCTGATAATTTTCTACTGTCAAATTAATAGTATTTTCTATAGATTTCTATAGATCGCAGTATAATAGTTACTATTATTGTTAGTATCACTATTATTATTATTATTATTATTATTATTATTATTATTATTATTATTATTATTATTTATGTGCAGTGTTGCGATGTGAAATGGAGTGAAGACGAATGCATGAAGGGTTTGCGGTGAAATTATTATTTATTATTTTTAATTAACTATTATTTTGCAGAGTTTTGTATTGTTCGTCACTACGATTACAAAATTATGATATTCTGCCATCAAGTTAACACATTAATTGCAGAATTAATAATAAATCTAAATATCTAATAACGCCAAAAATAATTAACCTTTCTCAGCAATGAAAAAGTTGCCTAAAAACAAGTTCTTATGCAAATTATTGATAAAAATCTGAGTGAAAATCTAGAGGAGTTTGCGAATAGTTGCTTTCAACTGTTATTGGTTACAGACATGTGAGGATTTTTTAAAATTTTAATTATTTTGTCAGTGTTCTCTTTTCTTTTTTAAATTTTAAATTTTGAAATTACGAGCATGAAATACAAAAAATATTAGTTACAACAGCGAAAACTATAATTTTGTAGTATCTCCACTAAGATTTGTCAGTGTTCTCTTGCAATAAATTGCAGGAATAGCAGAAATGCAATACCCTTCAGATTCTAGTTTGCAGAAACAATTGCCAAGCAATCCGATTCATCTCTCCCCGAGACCACTCTCATCAAGCAATTTGGCCCAGCAGTACGGTTTAAGAGCGCCTTATAGCTTCTTACTGATTCGACGCCCCATTAAGTGCCTTTACAGAGAACGGCCGCTAACCGGATTGAGCGAGGCACAGCTGGGCGGATGGGCATGAGCGTGGAGGGATAAGTGGCCACTGAGCGACGGAGCGGGACACACTCTGGCGCTGAAGACCCAAGGGTCGGTCCCCGGTGCCCGGTCGGTGCCCGGAGCTTACTGAGGTCCCCCAGGGTACACGCCTCGCTGCTTGGAAACGATTCATGTTTCAGACGGAACGTGGAGTCCCTCAAGGACCAACTAATTGCAATTTTGAACATTGAGAGAAATGTTACTTCCAAAACGTTTGCAATTTTGAAATAAACTTGTTTGGAAACGATTCATGTTTCAGACGGAACGTGGAGTCCCTCAAGGACCAACTAATTGCAATTTTTGAACATTGAGAGAAATGTTACTTCCAAAACGTTTGCAATTTTGAAATAAACTTGTTTGGAAACGGTTGATGTTTCAGACGGAACGTGGAGTCCTCAAGGACCAACTAATTGCAATTTTCGAACACTCACAGAAATGTTACTTCCAAAACGTTTGCAATTTTAAATAAACTTGTTTGATGCAAACAGGGAAATATTAGTGTCAATTGATTTTTGATTAAGTGAATCGAGTGTCCAGTTGTGTAATAAATGTCCATGATTACGGCGAACAGAATAGATGTTGGGGCCGTTTTTCACTAGTTGCCTCCATGCAGCAGACAGAAGTATGTTCCCTACAACAAATGCTTTTCTCAATAAAAGGACCAGTGATTAACAGTCTCATGCGGAGGGGGGGAGGTCAACGACTAACCTCGTCACAGTTTTCTCATCTTTGTGTGGTAAGAAGTCAGTCTTTCATCTCTTAGAACTTCTATTATTGCAACCTTCACGAATCTTTACTGATAGTTCTGGCTTTTAACACTTATCACATGTTAAAAAAATTCAAAACCGTCACCATGCAAAACCGCTTTAAGGAAACTTCATTGTTTAGCGTTTTCTTATAGCCATACTGCCCATAATTACGCGAAAATCTTATTCAGTATCTGCGAATGTAGAGAATAATTGTGAAGTGGGAGCCCCAAAGTGAATGTTGTTTTAATTGTACTACAAATGAATATCATCGATCAAATGAATATTATGTTCCCTTTTGACGCACAAGATATTCTCTGAGTACACAGAAACCGTTGTAAAGTAGAAATGGCTTATGAGAAATGATGTTACTGAGCGCCTAAACTTGTGTGAATTTTAAATCAGTGATATGCTTGGTAGTGAGATTTTAATACTAAATGTTGATGAATGTGATATATTGAACTTGTGTTGTATTTATATACATCCTTTTGGTTCAAGCATGATCCCATTGAGTAATTCATTATTGAGAAAAAACACTAATTGGTGAATCCAGAGGAAAGACAATTGTAAAATTCCTAGCTTAATGAGAAGAGCCTTAAAAGAATTACGGTATGGGGTTTACTTATTATTCGTACAAATATTTTGTTTAATCCAAAATTCTTTGAACTATATGATGTGTTTCCATAGAATATTAAGTAATATTTCATGCGGGAATGAAATATACACAAGCAGCATGAAGGCTGACTGAATTTGAAATAATTCTGAACGCATAGCGTAATTAACTTAATTTTGTGTTGAATTGATTTGAATGGACGTTCCATTTGAGGTTTTGTAAGTACAGGAAGTAAATTTTCACCGTGCAGTTCAGAATAAATATGTACAAACATCTAGATAATGTCAGTGGTCGAAGATCTAATTTTTCACTGCACAGTTCAGATAATGTCAGTGGTCAAAGATGATCAGATTTGGCCAATGAATATATGCGTCGTGCTAAATCTTATGTAAAGAAGTTATACATGTCACATGGCGCCCCTGAAATTGACAAATTATCGTTCACTGATGTTTGGGGTGAACACGAATTTTCAGGGTGCTACAAACATTTCTCGATTTGACTACCATGATGTACAATGCTTGCGTCGTAACAGCGATGCACACAGTTTCAAACGCGTTCTAACTCAGTCAAAACTAAACAATTAAAATAAAACGGTCGATATTGTCTTAGCTAACAGGCTGATTATCTTCACCCATCAGTGCCGCCAAGTGAAAAGAGTCATGAGTAACTTCGTTATACGAGATTGTCCAGGGTAGGTTCATTGAGCGAAAGTAATAATCTTCGACCACCTTCAAGACCTAGAAGTTTGTAATATTTATTCTCAAGTATCCTGAGCACTTAAAAACTTTATACTTTGTATACGCCAATGCCAATTTATTCCTGGAGGCAGCGTAAATAACACCTCTGTATGAATAAAAAGTTACAAAATAAAACTTACATTTTACATTTTAACAATTTTCTTTAATTATATTTCATTTATGACCTAACGTTTTTTAATATCATGTCTACAGAATAATTTTATTTACAGGACTAATAATATTTCAAATACAGGTTGAAGATCGTACAGGTGCCCTGCGAGATTTTAAACTTCACCTTTAGTTTACCGCAAGATGAAAAGGTTGAAGCTGATCCAAATTACCAATGCAGGCATGATTGAATAAAAAGAACTTAAGTGGCTTTATAAATCAAACGTTAGATTTCTTCAGGAGGCGGTAAATGTCGATCGCGCAGAGCGTGAATTTTAATGAGCCAATACCATTGTCTAGACGGTTTCGCGATGCGGAGTGATGGACAGTTGACGTGATGTCTCCACGGGTCACTGCCATCGATAAATCTCCGCGACGACGTCTTCACAGCCCTGGTCTGCCCTGGACCGTAGAGACGGGCACATCGGAATGCACTCCACTTATTTTAGTTACAAGAGTAGTTTCGTACCAAATAAAGCTTTAAAAGTTTCAGACAACTGGATTTATTCATGTATCAGCTATTAGTATTCATCTCTATTCAACCTATATTCAGGGTATTCGAGAATTTCTGACATTTTACGAAAGTAAAATTATTGACTTACCACGGCTCTCTTGTAAATAAAAAAACATGGGGTCTGTTTATATCATGTTAGTTTTAGAATCCAGAAAATTGACAATGAAAATACATTAACAATTTATGTTTCATTAGTTATGTGTATCACACTTCCACTAATACGATCGTTGCAATTTCGTAAAAATTTCGGCTCTCTTGTAAATAAAAAAACATGGGGTCTGTTTATATCATTTTTATTATTATTATGTAAATGTAAATTCTTAAGTGGTTAGGCTGAAGAGCAGGCCTTACGGCCTGAGCTCGCCAGCAATAAAGACATTATTATTATTATTATTATTATTATTATTATTATTATTATTATTATTATTATTATTATTATTATACAGCATCGTTATCTCTTGGCAACGTTTTCCTTGACTCCATCTTCGGGCTACATATCATACATAAACATGTCAGTAATTCTATAATTGTCAACAACATATTTCTTTATTATCAAATTATAAACATGTTATAAGACAATTCCATTTTAAATGCTTAAATACAATAAAACTCACCATATTACTTATGTAGATAATTGTGCATTAAGTAGATAAAATACCAGTATCTAAAATACTTATTATGTTGCAATTTCAACTACCACAAACCTAAATAATAAATCATTAAATCTCTAATTTAATATGTACAAATATACGTTATCATTTTACGTACATCATTAATGCGTAATATAACATGTATGTAACATACTTACATAACATTTCTTTCATGTATACTAATTGATGATGCATCAGTAAATCCAGTTGTCTGAAACTGTTGAAGCTTTACTTGGAATTAAGTAACATAAAAGACAACTTTTGTAATACACAAAGAGTATTTTTAGTTTTTACACCAAATCAGCTAATAACTGTATGTGACGGGCTACGGAAGAAGTGTATTCTACGCACGTTTTCTTAGTCCTGGGATCCCTATTCTAAGCCATATACAAGTTGAGTTCTGACAACAGAAAGTAGTGAACGTTTTTGGCAAAAATTTATAACAGAATGTTCGCTCTGTGTAATAAAATCTATTTTAAAGGAAATAAGCTATATATTTAGGCTTTATCCTCATCATTTCCTTCCTGAAGAAATATACTTCTTCGGCAACAACATGAAGAACAGTAATTTGGATAACTACATTCCCACTAAACTCTAGAAGACGTGCTCAGGTAATGAAGTTACATTTATGGCCGAAGTAAAACAAGAGACCATCTCGGCTCTTACTCAAGATATCAGGAAAATAATCGAACAACTTGATTGAAATGGGGGTCATTGAGCCAGATCCTGAGGTAAAATATTTGTTACAGGTTCTTTAGAATCATGCAATCCAAATGGTAAATAATACATTTAATATCATTGTTGAAATTACTACTACTTTTCTTGTTATGCTACGTATAGTCTGTAATTGTATAGAAACATTTTTACGGCAGAGAAGAGTTCAACGTAGCTGTTCGGGAGATGCTGCATTCTAGGCAAGTTTCGGCCATCATACTGTGACCTTTCTAAAGGCGAATTCCCCACTGAGTTAAACCGGTAGCGATAGCCTAGTGCATCAACTGATGTCACTGCAGCGCCTCTGACCGGAGGTCCTAGGTTCGAGTCATGACGGCGGCAGGACTAGCTTTTCAACTAGGTCGAATTCAGTCGCTGTCTGGAGGAGAATTCTAGCGCCGGCTGCTCTGATCGTAGTTTTCCGTGGTTTCTCCGATCAACACCAGGCGAATACCCTACCAAACGGGCCAAGGACATCGCGCGATCTGTCGTTCCCCTTCCTTGTCCTATCCTCTCCCCTTACACACTCACTTACACTAACATGCACTACACTACCACATATTCCGGCAGACCGTTCTGGGGCTTAGAGCTTGTCCCGGCTGGGGCAGTGCCCCGCTGGTGGGAGAGTCCTGGTTAGGGGAATACCCCACTAGTTCCCCCACTTCTTCTTACTAAGTCATCTTCTTCCTCACAATTCTTTTCTTACTTCTTGACTGCTTATTTCTCTGCTCAATTATTCATCTTTTTCTCTTCTTCTTCTTATTCCTCATCTCCGTCTCATTCTTTCTCTCCGTCTTCTTCCTTCTTTTTTCATTCCTTCTCCATCTATTCTTCTCCCTGTTTACCTTCTTTTCATTTTTTTCTTAGCATTCAGCGAATTCTTGTTCTTGGCGTAGGTACAGTTTGGAGAACAAATACAAGATACTGGTATATATGTTCTAATTAAAGGTATAACACGTTTCTAACAAACAATATAATATTATTCTATTTGCTCCTTTTTCTTTGTTCTAATACAGATATTTAAGTTGTTGAAATTTTATTGATTAAACGTTAGTATATAAAAAGGAACGTTTCAACCGCACTTTTAAAATGCTAGAGAAGAGTTGTAAAATACACTCCTAAACGTTTTGAAACAAATCTGTGTGAAATATGTTTGGCAAAATTCAGAAATTCATAAATTTTTAGATCGTCACTCTGCTTCTTCGCTCTTATTTTATACATAAAATGTGGTTTATTACAATTATAATCTCCTACTAACCATACATATTTCTGAAGCTAGAGGTGAGAATAGCTTTTACAAGTCGATACTCAAGAATGATAACAGAATTACTTACGCAATTGGCAGTAAATGGAATAGCCGAAATACGCGGTGAAATGTACCCAAACTAAATCGATAATCGCAATGCTCTTATGAAAGCGAATATGAAATCACGAAGATTAACAAAACATCAGCCTCCAGGGCAATCTGTTGCGGAGATACAATGAGAAACGTGTTTTGCATGTTTTATTTTTCTCGGCTTCTATTGCGTAGTATCAGGCTGAAAAAATGGAGACGGGAAAAATAGTTAATTTGAAGGTATTTTTGTCAACGAAATTTGATGCCAAATTCATATAGAAAAATAAATAACTTTGAAATTCATTTCGACGTGATAACATTCGAGTGCTGTCTCAATTCCCCTCTTTTTCCCTTGCGCCAAAATGTGATTGATGAAACTTGTTTCACAAATATTTAAACAATTTATGTTAAAATTATTGAAAGGCATCTCTAACCAGGATGATTTGCAACTTCGCTGATAAATGTTCGTTTTATTTGGAAAGTATTTATATCGAAATAAAATCATCAAACCCTTTTGTTTTTAGATTTATCTATTGTTTTAATATAAATCATTTTACTTGGTTTTAGGTGTATTAATAATTTATGTTTATAATGTAAATCAAATTACTTAGTTGTAGATTTATCATTGACAATTAATCAGTGTCACTTTCTTCAATAACTGGATCACGCTTTGTTAATAAACAGTCTATTCGAAATTTATGTTTTTCAACATTTCTGTTTGAAAATACATGTTTAACGATTTTCGACAAGTAACGATCGTGTGACAAATGTGTTTAAATGATCGCAGCTATGTGAGAGTAGTATCCCAGGTGTCACTCGGTTCGACGTTGACAATTCATTTCCCCCCGCTATTCTCATAGTGAAAAGAGATGGAAGGCCTCCGGTGCACCGATTTTTGCTTGTTCTGTGCAGTACCCGGTTCTGTCACAAACCATGTGACCACTTCGTTTGAAAGGCGAGACCAGATGTCGGCCGCCATGTTTCATGGAGGGCAAGAAGTGATGAGAAATATTTTGATGTGGCAAAATGGACAATTTGTAACGGTGACCGATCAAAAATACTGATGAAAGGGTAATTGGAACAAAAGTGCTTAACTGCAAAAGATGAAATATTTTAAAAAATGTGCATAACTGTTTATGTTTCAATGCCTTGTGTCTGTGATGATTTTTGCATTTAAAACTCACACTAATATTATGACGCACACTGGTGCCTGAAGCTCATTGGTTGAAGTCGGATGCAAGAGGCCACCTATTTCTTACCACCATGGATATTTTGATATTTTGATCGATGATTACATAATCGATGTAACACCTATAAGATTTTGATTTCATACATCGTATTTAAATCTCTGTTTAAATATCGATTAAACCGTTTTTTCCAAACACATTTAGGTTAGAATTTCAAATTTTTAAACTGAACAAATTGGTTTAAATTTTTTTACTGCCACTCAAATTTTTTTAAAATCTGAGGAAACTATATGTTAAAGAATGTTATAAGGCCCATTTGAGGGGGAAAAATTTAAATAGTACAGTGGAAAATAAATTTCAAAAACTTATTTATTTTTATTCTCTATGAATTTGGTCAGGATTCATTGACATAAACTTTGAAATTCAACTATTTTCCCATATCTCTCAATTTTTCAGCCTGATACAGCATTAGAAGCTGAGAAAAATAAAACATGGAAAACACGTTTTCGTTGTATCTGTGAAAGATGGCCCTACGAGGATGATTTTTGTGAATCTACAACATTTTGTAATCTCTTTTATATGAGCATCGCGATTATTGATTTGTTTTGGGGGCATTTTCCCCGCCTTATTCGGTTATACCCTTTGAATTTATAACCCGATTAAACGCGGAAAACCAAGATTTTTTATTTCAGCTACAATTTATCGAACTATTTACTTCTGTTACACAATATTACAATATATTGTATCTTCTCCTGGTAAAGTTTGTGTCATCACTCAAAAACTGAAAAGATATCAGTAAATTTAATAAAAATATTGAAAATACTATTTTCAACAATGTGTTCGATAAGAAATTGAAATATATAAAATTGAAAACAGGACTGTTATAAGAAAGAAACCCCATATTTTCCACACTGAATGTGAGAAGATATTGAAAAAGGAAATGAACGGAACTTAGAGTATAACTCTACAATTATGCAAGTAATCCTAATAATTTTGGAATACTGTATTTGACGTGGTGTAACGATCTAATGTTGAGAAATAGATTGTACTCGTAAATAATTGTACCTTGTAAGGAAAAATCAAGAAAAAAACATACCTAAAATATTGTAATTGCACTATGAAGTGGGAAAGTTAGACATTTTGAAATTACAATTCGCTGAAGCGTTCCTGTCTGATGCCATTGTCGCGAAAAAGAAAAGCTGCCATGTCATGTGCAGTAATTCTCGTATAAAGGCGCGTCTGTCGGTTGGCAAGCCTGGGCGCTGTCGTGGTGTTCGGGAGGGGGAGGCGGAGCGTTCGCGTTCGGCGGCAGGGGGGGCTGCGGCGGGGGTACCCAGCGGCTGTGCCGCCGAGACGCCAACTGCCTCTCAGAGTTTATCACCCGCCAGGTGTCGCTGGGTTGGCGTGGCGCCGCTGAGCCATGCCGTTCGCCCCGCCTCGTCCCCATCGTCACCATCGTCACCATCGTCACCATCGTCACCGTCGACGGCGCAACGCGATCTCATGGTGCGAAGCGCCCAAAGAGCTTCCTTCAAAAGCATCGTGACGCATCACCGCCGTAAGTACCTCCCGCCTAGCAAAAAAAAGTAATAAATGTGATTACCTTAAGCGCCAGAAACAATGCTTTTGTGGCGGTGCGTAAGAGAAAACATGAAACATAGCCGCCCGGAGTGAAGTTTATAACCGAATTCGTTCTGAAAACGGAGGCGGGCGAGGCCACATCTAGCTAAACAGACGTATAATGAAGTATGCATCATTCGAGCGATTTTGGTGCACTTGGCGTGTAAAAAGTAGATACTTCGTTCTTTGATAAATTCAATGGCGGCCGTTTATGAAGTTCCGGAGGTGTATATCCATGCTTTGCGCAATATCTGGTGGAAAGGTCGACAATACATCGTTAAATGCGTCACGAATGCTTGCTATTCACAATATGTTTCTGGAATAAATGGCGTTGAAAGCAAATTTAAATATCTCCCAAGACGAATGGTTGTTGGAAATTCATACTTATCTTCTTTCGTACAAACAAACACGCTAAAGAAGAACTTGCACTTTGTAGATTAGCAAGAGGAATTAATGACGTTTTTGCAGCAAGCAACATCTTTAATTTTATGGACGAATTTTTGTATTAATATGATTTTTCTCTAATAGTTGAACATTCACCAGATGAGTTAAGCTACGTTTCTGGAATTTTATTCACTTTTGAAATGTAATGGGCTCTTGTTGTTTTCCAAAGAGAATGCATAAAAGTGAATTCATAAGAACATTATTAACGAATAAATCGATGTTGTTATTTTGATACCTCTGTAATGGGTAGCTTATATGCATGACGAAACATTAAAAAAATAATGATATTTCCTCATAAAATATAGAAAGCATTTTTATTTTCACCGATGTTACTTAAACAGTTCTCAGTACCCATTTACATTATATTTTAATTTTGAAGCTCATTCTCTGCATCTCAAATACTATATTATTTTAAATATTTATTTTATTCAAATTAATACTGTGTATTTTGAAATGAGCGAAACTCCTTTTCGTTTCGTTCTCCCTTGCTCTCATACTCCTGCATCCCTAACCTCATTCTCAGTATTTCTCTATAAGATTTCATTTGGTGCCTCCGAAATGTTGATGTACGTCATCGTTTTCATCTGCGTCCAATTCTTTCCATAACATTTATTAAAGGGAGAATATTTCAAACTGTTTACTAACATATCTGGACGCAACATGTAGTGCATGGTATTGTTAGACTGAGAAGTTTGTTTACAATGAGCGCTCAAAATATCACAAAAGTTAGTGGCTCATTTTCTATAATACCAGCGTGTAAAATACGCATAGTAAACTGGCTATATTTTAGAAAACACGTGAATAATTTAACCACCGTTTTTCAGATAAACTCAAGCCCTGGTGTACTTAGAAATCCCGTAAAACACCCATGCAGTCTCATTTAATCTCTTTTATTGTCCGCAACTAGCGGTGGTATATCATACTAGAAAAGGCTTTCTCATAGTAGTAATGTTTAAAACGATTACATTACTATACGCGCACGTTTTTTTGAGCTCCGAAATACCTACCCCCACTCCTTTACCAACATTAGTTGAATTAAAAATAAATAATAACAACGAGCATTGTGGACAAAATCTGATAACCAGAAATGTTCGCTCCCGTATATTAGAAACTATTTTGCATCGAAAAACGAAGAACAAATTTGATATAAAATTCCTTGTCAAAACAAACTCCCCACTCCTCGCGCAACGAGCAAATCGAGGACTCCAAAAAACATTGACGACTGATAACTGAGTTTGAAAAAACCATGTATATTATTAGTTTAACGAAGGCAGTTTCTAATCTACCTTATTTGACATACACTTTCTCGCGAAGTTGTCGTCATGGAAATGCTTAAAACACCGCACTTAATGGTTCCTGAATCAATTTCCTTCAAGAAATCAAAGGGTCTACTATTTTGATAATTGTAACAGGAGCGAAGTATCGTATGGACAGAATTCTACTCCCTTGCGCGAGTTTTCTTGTATCAAAAATAATTTATTTGTTCTGTGTAATTCGCAATAAAAATAAACTTGCGTTGAAAATATCGATAAAATGTTTTTTACAACAATATGTTCAATAGAAAAATTAGATTTAATTGAAAGAATCGAGTTTTCAAGATTCATATTATGCCGCAAAAGCAGATTAGAAATTCGCAGCATTGAATGGCCTGGATCCCCCTCCCAGAAAACACATTTTTACTTTCTCGTATACGTATATACGTACGCAGTATACACTCTATACGTAATATAGAGAAAGTTATGAAATGCTGCTCGAAAAATGGCGGACTTTCGGCACAAAAAAATGCATTGCCGGGCCCTGATAAGGATAAAAGTAGATAAATTCAGTTGCTAAATTAAGAAAAACAAACTTCCAACACGTGGTGTAGCCAGAATTCCAGTTTTGTGTGCCCTTGATGGCGAAAATCGTCCGTCCGTTTGTCTGTCCGTCCGTTCGTCCGTCTGGTGTGTGAGAACACACCTAGCGCCTTAACCGTGCGTAGGCTTTTTTCCAAACTGAAGAACCCCTGTCGTTTTTGCGTGAGCTCAAGCTCTGCGATATTGAAAAACATTAATTTGGGGATCTATATAGAAGCCCTAAGAACATTTTCAAAATTTTCTAAAAAATGGCTCCCATTTTTTACTTTAAATTTCTTGTTAGAATATAGTTAAATACACCTATAACGGTGGCATTGACCCAATTTATTAAGATTAACTCTGAATTTTCGGAAATTGTAAAAGTATCCATTTTTTGGGGGAAATTTCTTACAAGTACCCTAGCTTGCACAAAAAATGGGCGATGTCCTGAGCCGAACTTTACCAGAGTTTTCCGACCCTGCCCCGCCCTGCAGGATCGAGCTGACCAATCCGCTTTAGCTTCATTTCAGGGAGGCGGGACTATTCATCTTGAACATTACAAAATGGCGGTGATGGCGAGTTATATTATAGTAAATATTTGAATATAAATATTAAATCAACCAACAGTTTTACATAAATTTTATATACATTTAATTACATAAAAAAAGGCATGCAATTTCCAAGAAAAACATATTTAAAACTGTTATAAAACTTTTTTTTTGCAAAATAACACTGACAACGACTATTAAGCTCCATGTCTACATTTCTGTCGTTTATTATTGTAATATTTAATATAAAATGCAAATAATTTGCATACGTTTTAGAGTCAGTTTCACAAACACGTCTCCGAGATAGCAGCTTTCAGTTGTGAAATACTTCATCATCAATTTCTCAGATGACCCAATTAAAATATACTATATGGTCGCGAACATTAATATTGTAATAAAATAGTTTTGATATAAAATACTAAATAAACTTAAAGTATTTAAAGTTCATTTAGTCACAATCAAAGTTTTTTTCTGCAGACATTATGATTGGTAAGTGCAGCTGTAAGCAAATGAATGATTTTGATCTTTATTTTGGGGATCACATTAATTACCTCTTCAATCTAACGTTAGGTGATTGCATTTACATGGAGTTCTTTACTGCAAATTTTAAAAAATCATATGTGATACCTAGTCTTTGAGGATTTTTGGTGAGAATCAAAAATGACATATGACTTTATATAACATTTTAATATCTTAATGTTTGCAAAGGTAGAAACACTGGCTTTCTGTCTATTGCGTGAACATTGGAGGAACACACACACACACACACACACACACACACACACACATACACAAACAGTCATATCAATATATTACTTACATGTAATTTATGTATGATTTCCAATCCAACGCAATGAAATTAATATATTTATATTATTATAAAGTATATTTTACATTACGATATTTTTATTTTCAAAGACGAGCAATGCAATACAAAGTTTTTACACGTCATCGGAATGTTACACCCACTTTTCTAGATAAGCAGACCTATGCAAACACTGTCTTTGCTAATCCATTAAGAATCACTAGAGATTCTCCTTTCATAAATTATTTCAAAATTGTAATTGTTAATAATGTTTCAAAATTTTGTCAAACTACGGAAATCTGTGTCACGATAATCGTTAGAAAGTGAATAGGATCCTCTTCTGTAAAATAATGTTGCAAAATAAAATTTTTTTATTTTCATCATTTTTTACATTTCATACAAAATTGCCAATTTTTTGGGATATGTGTTCACTAACGCATCTTCAGTAATATTGCACTGCATATATATAATTTTAATGAATTGTTAATAAATATTGTAAACAAAATAAGCAATTAATTTTTTTATTTGGGAAAATTTCATTAGTTATAAATATTTATAAAGTAATTTAATTAAAGTACTGTAATATGAATTAAGGTTGAATTTTAAAACTATAACTACAATATTTATTATTGTTGAAACGCATTGCTACTATATTACAATGTAACGTTTTAAAATGTACTGCCCATTGATTGATAGTTTGTGTTCGTATATAGTATATCTCACGCAGAGACGATTTTACAAAGAAAATCTAAATAATAACGAAATAACCTCAAATTTATAATTCATTGGCATTTGGTCGCACACTTCGGTGACCACTTTAATGCAAGGTCGGGAAGAAGGAGAAATCTGCGCTATGGCATTTGGGTTCGTAACCAAATCTTCAGGGTCACCATTGCGTTCCTTTTACTTAAGTCTTAGGATTCCGAAAGTGATACTAGATATTTCAACATTAACTTGAGAATACATGTTGCATACCATGAGAGAAAAGGATGAACAAATGTCTGGAGTTTTAAAAAATCTGCCTTGGAATACTGCATCAGAAGTCCTACTGGCTATTGTAATTACATTTTCTGTCATTCGTCGATAAACTGCCGAACACTTTCCGGTGAATTATGTTATCGCCGCTAAAGCGAAAGATTTCCAGGTTAAAGAGACCCACATATGTTATTGGTATATCGAAAATAGATTTTAATTGTGGAATTGACATTATTCATTGGTGCAACATACAAGAAATGTGAATTTACTATTTGTGCTAGTTTTCTTTTATTTCAGTCCTGTCAATTTTTCGAAAACATAATTCAATCATCTTTTTTTACTAAATACAAATTTACTTTCGACCTGTCAATTGGAAGAATAGTTGTTCCTATTAAAAGGATCATGCTGATAAAGGGACAAAGTTTATAAATATCATAAATACCAAATAGAGTAATATCTGATATTTGTTATCTAAAGGACTTCTAGAAAATCATCAAATTTTCTTTGTTTTCATTTAATCTTTTCAAATAAGAAGGTAACTTTGGTTTTGGTTTGGTATTCCGGCAAGATCTTAAGAGATCTTGCCCCGCTTACTTGTGCCAGCACATAATAACAAGGTTTCTTCATCCGGTATCTTCCACTTCGGGTTTAAGGTAATTATTATTAATTCTTAAGCGAGTATTTTACAGTTCTAATGACCGTTTTTCGCAATCTACACACCAATGTTTTTTATTCCGTCAGGCATCTTCCTCTATTATTGTGCCCTTCATTGTCAAATCCATGACGTACTTACAAGATTTCCTTGGCCTTCCTCGTTTTCTTCTTTCGAAAGGGATTTACTCAAATATAATTTTTGATATTCTGTCAGCATGCATTCTGCAGCATACCATTGGAGTTGTTTGGATTCTACATTTTCGACCACTTGTCTCTCAATCACTATTATCTGTCTAATCTCTTCGTTTAGTATTCTATCAAACAATATATTGACAACATCGTCTCCAAAAATTCATTTTCATAGCATTCAGCCGAGAGTTTATTGCATCATTTTTAATTCTAATTTGTTTCATACGTACACAGCTCTCCACCATTTTTCTGTATATTGTCTCTAGTTTTCTTTCGAAAATTTTTGTTTTCTAAAATATTATGAAGTCTACTAATAATTGGCCTTCCTAGCTTATTTTTAATAAAGTCAATTATTAGATCCCTGCTCTAATAATCACCTGATATTTTTAAAATTTCCCTTTCCTACTGGAAATATACCTATTTCTGTTCTAGATCGTATCGAGATTTCCCTACAACCATGTGTCTTGACTTTACATTATTTATTTTGAGTCTCCATTTTTATGTTTTTATTAATTTCTGGATTAAATGTTACAGATACAAAAAAAATATTATTTTTCTACCTATTTTTCAAGTGATACGCTGACTCCAAAAAGCGTGAAATCGCATATGTATGAATTCAAAAGGTTTTGGAGCCGTTCTCGAAGTCTTAAACGATATCCACCAACATTTTTTAGTTATTTGGATTATGCACTAATCAAACCTTTCAACATTTTGTTTTACCAGTCTTGCATGACTTATTGCGTCTCTAAAATATTGTAACTAGTATTTCAACGTCAAGTTAAGGGGTAAAGAACTGTTTCTGATGAAATAATATTATATAAATAAAAGATCTTCATCTTCATCTTCATTACTAGTTTACCACTAGTTCATTATGAGAGAGAAATGAATTTTTTCTATGATGAAGAGAGGGCACGTGACCCTGAGTCTTTTATTTTGGATCCGCGGTTGGGATGGTTTAGTAAAATAGTTGTAGCATACTCTTGAATGAATGATTAAGAAGAATATTTAATAATGGACTTGTTTATTAATCAATATCATTCACAACAATGTAGCCTTTCAGAATGTTAGCAAATGGGCATGATACACATATTTACTTCAACTAATAATCGAATATTTATTATATAAATACATGGTTTTAAAAACCAAGAATTATTTTTTTCAACTTCATCACTAACTTATTCCTTAAAATTTATCTGCGTGACGCATGTAACAAACATCAATATTACATTCTCGTATATTTACGTATATACAGAGTAATATACGGTATAGAGAATGTTATATAATGCTGCGCGAAAAAACTGCGCATTTTCTGCGAAAAAATCATTGCCGCGCTCTGGTGACGAAAAACTGAATCAAAAAAATTGCTAAATTGAGAGAAAAAAGTCCTCTAACACGCAGTGTACCCATAATTCCAGTTTGTGGATCCGTGATGCCAAAACCAATTAAAGCAAAACGTCCGTCTGTCCGTCTGATACAACTCTAGCGCCTTAACCATGCATACGATTTTTCCAAATTGAAGAAACCCCTGTCGTTTTCGCCTGAGCTGAAGCTATGCGATTTTGAAAAACATTCATTAATTTTTGGGGGGACTATTTCTAGCCTTCCCGACATTTTATTTTTTCAAAACGGCTACAAATTGTTTCTGTAAATTTCTTGTAAGGACTGTTTACTCTATAGTAAAATACGCTTATAAAGGTAGAATATGTCCAATTTTCACGAGAACCTGAATTGTGAAAATCGCAAAATTTGAAGTTTTAGTTGATTTCACACACTATGGCGTGCAATATTTGCAATTTTAAAATTTACATAAACAAGATTTTTCAAAACGGCTCCAAATTTTTCTTTAAATTTTTGGTTGGGTAATGCCAAATGCAGCCTATCCGATGACATAAACAAATATTGCTCTATTCTATTGTTTTTAAAAATTACAAATGTAATTTTTGAAATACCTCTCACGCTGTTAACATGAGCATTTGAATAGATTTGTATAGATTATTTAACTTGAGTAGAAGTGCTTCAAATGACTTTAGAGGAAGTTTTTCAAAAACTCAATACATTCCTGTGAAAAAGAGCTATTTTGGACTGAAAAGTTGAGAGAGTGTCAAAAAATGTATTTTGTGCGGTGATAGATGTCAGCTGGCCAGCGAGCGGCCAGAACCTTATGTGAGCTTGCAAGAACCTTAAACCAGTCCACACAAACGAAATTATAAACATTTGCTATGAGAAAGTCTGTCCCATTCTGTAGCACCTCTAGTTCTTCATATTTGTAGTAGCGAAGTGTAAGCATTTTTTAATTTTTTAAAAGCAAAGAAAAATTTCAGCTCGAAAACTTGACAAAAGAACAGGAGACACAAATAAAGTTAATTACAAAGGACGTAATACTCGTATTAGGATTGGAAGGAAACGAACGTACCAATGTAAAACCAAAACGGCCTATGAACAGGAAAATATGGAGAGTGAATGATCTGGTAAACGACCAGTAATCGAAAGTACATTAAATTCTTTCCGCAGTTTTGTAATGGTATCTTTCTGAAAAGAAGGAATGTTTGGAACATTCTCGATATCGTTATTGGGAATTTATTTCATTGCTCGTCAAGTAAAACCGCTGATATCGTACGGGATTTGAACAGGGTTCCTCTATTGTGAAGCCACGCACCTAAGCGATTGCGCTACCAACACAGACGTACGTAAGCTTTTCCGAACTTACTCAATTAAGAATCTACGAATTTGTCTTCAAACTCATTGCTTTTCCGAACTTCTGCAATTTAAAATATTAAATAAATTACCTCTAAGAGACAATAAGAAAGCAAAGAAATCTACGCGGCACTATAAAATAGTTAATTCTACTTAAGAATGTTTCAGTTCAGTACTATGTAATTTTTGCGTGCGCTTCGGTTCTAGCCTGACGCTCAACCCTTATCGCCTCTGCCCAAGGTGAGATTATTAGACGTGATAACGTTGGGCTAGCAGACAAGTTTCGACACGGCCCGACATTCAGAATTCATTTGCTGCAAGTAATTACTGGGAATCTAAGAAACATTTATTGACTTCAAAAAAAATCACCTATCATTACGCAGTTATTATCTTTTGTTCATCTACTCACATTTATATAAAATAAACCTTATTTTCTGTGTTATTGGTAATATTTTCTAATATATAACAAATGTTACACTATTACCACTTCATTGTTTTGAAAACTCTCAAACGACAACCTGTAAATGCATACTTTTAAATTATTGAAAAGGAAAAGTATTAATTAAAATCTCACACATTGTCAAAAATAAAAAGTTGCTGAACAGGCCGGGATGAACTCGAGTCTTCCAGTTCTTCAAACAAGCACCTGAACTACATGACGTCACTCCCCGCAGTCACTTATACAATGTTTTACATATTAGGATGTGTTGACGAGTGATACTTGTTGAGTTTTGCTAGCTGAAGACAGGAATGTTGCTTGCAACGAAAGAAACAGTAAAAAGTACGATTTCGCAAAATCGGTTTTGAAACGTTTTAATAGTAAGAAAAGAAAACCGGTTTCATGGCGGTTTGGCATTTCAAACCATTCTTTAAAATTTTAAATATTGCTTGCACTTTTGCACAAAAAATGCCATCATTTCAAGAAAGCCTACATGATTGTTATGCAAGAACGAATTATGGACAACAAATTTCATTTAAAATACAAATCTGTTTTCAATTTTGTAGTTGTAGGAAGACGCCCCAAAATGTTCAAACTTTTAAAATTTTCGAAAAATTCAGAGTTAACCTATGAAAATTGGAACTATGTCATCCTTCTAAGTGTATTTTACTCTATTCTTACCAGAAAATTAGGAGCCGTTTTGAGAAAATGTTGAAAATGTCCGAAAGGTTCATGTAAAGTAATCCAAATTTCAAAGACTTTTTAAAATTTCAAGCTTAACTACTGTCAGAAAACAGGGTTCTTCAATTTGGAAAGGATCGTACGTGTGGTTTAGGCGCTAGTAGTGATCACAGACGGGTTGGACGGACGGTTTGGATAAAACCACTTTTTCGACTCCAAAACGTGTATTACCGTTTAATGGCGAAATCGATTTTCCGCTGTATGACATAACTTTCTCTACTACGTATACGCAACGAATATACTACGTCATATACGTCCCATACGAATCTACTACTTATACTACGTCTATTCGTGCGTATACGAGAAAGTAAAAACGAGAAGTACCTGTTTTTTTTTGTGCTGAGATAACGAATTATCATAGTTCAAAATCCATCTAAAGTATTACAGCAGTTCCAAAAGGTGAGATACAAAAACAGTACTGAGAATTTTCTGCATTACTGATTGTCATTTCAAGGTGAGTTTATTTTTTACATAAATGATTCATATTGCAAAATATGAATGTATTTATCTAATCAAGAAAAAACAAGTAATTTGTCACAATCTGGGCACGACGTTGTGTAAAAGTCACAACTTTGATATCAATTACTTAAAGGTCCAAACCTTCCTCATATTGACTTACGTAAATGATGACAGCGGTGACAAATATCAAATGCGTGGAATACATGAGTTTCAAGAACCCAACTGTAAAACGCATTTTTTCGGAAGTTCAGTGGTCAGAGCAACTGGTCGTAAATCGAACGATGCGGGTTTGATTCCTGTCCGAAGGGAATTACATTTTTAGTACTCAATTAATACGGTTATCAGGTCACAATATGGATATCACTAACGAACGGGATAAACATTTCTCATATTTCATTTCCATAAAAGTGACAGAGTTGTGACAAACTTGTTTGGAAGTGAATGCAAATGTATGTAAAAACGTTCACTATCTTAATTCCAAGCGAAGTTAGTTAAATTCTTACTAACTAAATATAAATAAATACACCGTTGTATAAATATTTGTAATAAAGCGGATCAAACTAATTACACATTATATAGTATAAAGTTCAGCAAAGATCTTATAAGCAATAAATAAATACACGCATTTTCCACAAACATTCTATCTTTAATTCTCAGACTTAGGTAAACAGAACGCGGAACAGAAGAAAAAGGCATCGCGTAGAACTCGATCCTCAATACCTGATTTAAAACCCGTGTCAAACGATTTCAGCTACAGAGAGAGTTATTGGTCTTTCAGTAATCTGAAGCCTTAATGTATCTACGAATACGAAATATTTGTTCTGTAATTCTCCATTTTTCTGAGAGTAACATTTAAGACGAAATAGAAATCATATTTCTAAACATATTCGTTCTCAAGCAGTACAATTTCTGGAAAATGCAATATTAGGGCAACTGATGTTTTTAACAATACATGATAATATATTTATTTATCTAACTCGTTATCATATTTATGAATTTTATAATAAATTTAATATTTAGATTTAAAAGAACGACATTATCCTAGACATTTTGAGATCCGAAATTGCACCTCCTTGTTTTTCCTATATTGAGACTAAATGACAGGTGATTTGTGCATTGATCACCTACACAAGCAATGGAATAATCTTTGGGATATAACTAAAAATTAAAATTCTTATTTTCTTTGTGAAAATTGGGACTGATTGAATAGTCACCACTTAGTCTCAGTCTACCCTGCACTAAAGATAAGCCATATCAAAACATTGTTTATTTAAAATGGAGATAATAATAAAAATATTGATTTCTTTCACATGACCCCGTCCAATCGTACTTTATTATGTTTTGGAGTTCATACATTTTGAAATGTGGCCCCCCCTACCGAAGACTTACATTAAAAATTTTAAGAAGACCTATAAAGAAATAAAATTATCAATTGTTACAAACAATTAAGGGATGCGTTCTGTTAGCATTTATCACAAAGGCACAAACACAAATGGTAATTTTAATGAGTTCGTAATAGTCTCTAAGGAACTTGTTAAACGTAAAAAAACATTCCCTTTTTCAATTAATAAAAGAACAAAGAAATTACTCTTATTGCAAAATTTTATAATAAACACACAGACTTGTTCAGGATTCTGATTATCTCTAGAACTGTTAAATATGTAAATTACTAGTGATTATACAACTTGGTACAGACTTTTTCATATTATTTCTAACGATTACATAAAAATATGATAATGATATTGCAATTGAGACACTGTT
Organism: Teleogryllus oceanicus; assembly: GCA_964035755.1. Classification (NCBI taxonomy): domain Eukaryota; kingdom Metazoa; phylum Arthropoda; class Insecta; order Orthoptera; family Gryllidae; genus Teleogryllus; species Teleogryllus oceanicus. The sequence goes on from CAXIVR010000003.1 coordinate 174,433,255, forward strand.
AATATTTTAGCTATCTCTTCCAAATTTCGTTTCGTCACATTGCTTGGAATACAAAAATACCAGCACACAATCTTAATATAATCACATTATCGTTTACAAAAACAAGTTTGTTCCTCCTTGCAAGAATTTTGGAATGTCTCTCTCGTGATGATAGTGATTAATGTGTTCCAGGTATCAGGTAAAAAAAATATATATTCGGCAGGATTTGATCTGGCGTCCATTCCTCTATCTACTACGCGTTTAATCCACGGAGCTATCACAGAGGTACCTTACAGCACCGATGAGGGGTAGAATGAATTCTATCTTGAAATTTATTGTTCTTATGATGTACAACATTTACTTCAGGTTACAGAAACTACATTCTTGATAAGAATGTGGAATCATCACGCGATACTATTCTATAGTTGATTCTAGTTAGAAATATTTCGATTGAATGTCTTTGTGTAGGGCTCATGAAGTAGCTTCTATCCTGTGAACTGCTATCTTGCCCCCCTCCCATATCTTCAAGGTGATCTCCACATTACGCGATAAGACTGAACTGTAACTCGTCGTGAAACACCAGTCTGAAATACAGAACCGCCTAGTATTAAGTAATATACTATGTGATTTTTAAAACCAATTAACACAACTAAGAGAATTTCCGGACAAATTTGCATTCGTTATTCATGAAAACTTGTAACCTAAACTTGAATGTTATAATGCTAACAATATTTTAATTATCTGCAAATAGTTAATTGATTGCTTCTTAAAGAAATTATAATGCTTATAATGTAAACAACGAAGTAGTTGTACTACAACAGCACATACTTTCTTCTCTAATGTCACTGCTCCGCAATATTATACTATTTCATGAATTGGGAAAATAGTTTTCAACCAGTAAGATCTCTATTTTCAATTTTGTAGTTTTGAAAAGTTAACTTTTTTCAATTTTCAAAAATATATAGAGTTCCTCGAAAATAGGACGACCAGCGGCTCGGTCAGATAGTACAGAGGCTTCTGGTCGTCGTACTGATGGACGACAAAACTGGCCCTTTTACGCCCTAAGTCTTTCAAAATTAATATAATTACAAAATATGGACATATTACTACTGAAATCACACCATAACAGAAGAAACAAAATCACCTTCTGATTCGAACTCACAACGTTAGCAAGCTGACGCGTACCTATGACGTTAACCATTCGGCTAAAGGGTTTGTGTTTCAGCTTTCCATTTAGAAAAATAGTTAAATATAATAAAACCTATGCTAAATAGAACATAATCGTTTCAATATATTTTTTCGTTTTCAGAGGTCAACTTTTTAAGTTTAAATACTGTGATATATAATATAATATAAAAATGTATAATATAGGAATATTAAATATATTAATATAATATAATTATATTTTAATAGAATGCGAACTTTTTCTATAGAAAGAAAGTACAATATTTTTACTTTTCCTCATGCGTACTTCAGTACCACATTGTCGTAATAAAACTGGAAAGGACTAGCAATTATTGGAGACGAGCCTAATGTCTAGAAGTAGACAGTTTTAGAGAATACTAGTGATGCTAAAAGCGCGTACTTCTCACCGTATTTTCACGGAAACTTATGTGAAAATATAAAAGTTTCGAAAATTGCACATGATCTATTTAAAATCTTATCTTTAAGGAAAAAGTTTCATCAAGGAAAATCTCAAATTTCAATATTTTACTTGTAAAGAATACTTACGAAAATCAGTTTTCAACGAACATGAGACCTGCAATATTCTCTTAAATGCACTTCCACTATCCAACCATAAATGTAATAAAATTATGGAGCCATTTGTTTGAACATTTGAAATGTCCAGGGGCTCATGTAAAGTACCTCCCCCAATTGAATATCGTTTCAAATTCAAGACGCTACGACATCAGCCAGATCGATTGGGAGTATCAATTTGGTGAAAATCACTGAACGGTTTAGCGCCAGCGTTGTTCAGGGGCAGATGGACAGACATTTTACCGTCAGTCGATTTTCGCTATCAACCACCCACAAAACATGGATTCTGGCTACACCACGATTTGGAGGATTTTTTCTAAATTTAGCAAGTGGATTTATCCATTTTTCGTCACAAGGGCCGTGTAATATGCGTTTTTCTGCAGACAATCGCGTTTTTCCGCGTAGCATTACGTAACTTTCTCTACTCCTTAAGAAGAAAGTGCAATTGATCAATATATGAGAAAATTTAGATTATGCGTTCACGGAAAATTTTTATGCTTTCACTGCAAAGCAATTTTCTAAATTTGGAAAACATTTATACAATTTTTTATAACTTCATTTGTAGAATTAGTTATACCGAGAAGAAGAGTAAAGAGTTCATGAGAAATTTGAAACAGATTAGTAATTGTAACGTTGAAAATCCCAGAGATATTAATAAAAGGTGACATTTACTACAGTAATTGTAATAACGGTATAGTGCATTTTGAATGAAGAGTGTAAAGTAAAAAGAAAAAAGTTCGTTTTCAGAAAGTTTCAATAATGCAATATAAGCATAATGTAACATACCCTCCAGAAATATTGATTCTCATTGGGTTCAGAATCCCAATGAACTTGCTAGTATAATATTAATTTTGAAAAAGAATACATTGATTTAGAAGTCAGTAATGTTTTAATTTTTTTGCGGTACCATGCGTACACAGGTCCTTTTCCTACAACGGGTCTAAAAATAAATATATGTTCGCAGAGTCTTTTGAAATATTTTTGAGTTCGTGATTTCAAAAGCCAATTTTCCTTCAAAACCCCTAAATACCATTTTTACTTGATATCATTGTTTCTAGTAGGGTGCATCTGAGAATGTAAAATATAGTAAAATATTTAATGAAGTCTTAACTCAATATTAGGCCAATTATTTTCCGTCACTGTTCTCAGCTTAAAAACTATGGAAATATTGTAATGAAAGAACATTATTAAATTCAGTGGTAATCAGTTTAATAAATATGTTTATTTTACCAACGAAATAGAGAAAGTGTGAATAAAATATGTATTGGCTACAATGAATATCATTGCAATATTGTAGGAAACTTGAGAGAGATGAATATTAAGTTATAAATAATAATCGAATTAGCTGACTATATATGAAAATTTCATTTTTGATTAAATAAAATTCGTTTTATAATACTATTTTGCCCAGGAAATAAAGTCCTTAGGTTTTATTAGGCAACGATTATTGAAAGTCCGAATTCAAATATGTGAAATTTTCTTTGACAATTGGAAGTTGTTGTTTTTGTATATATTTTTTAAAGTCTCTTTTAACTACTAGGTCATATAACGACCACGTGATTTTATGTTTGGGGTTTCTGTAGGAGAATACGTAAGGACATCACGAACACACATCTATGTCCGAGGCGGAACCTGCGGCCCTTCGAACCAGGAAGCTACGGCCTTGTCGTCCATTTCCTTCTCTCCTAGTAAACCTTGACATCATATATCCAACATCAAATACATCGAAGATATCGCTTAATTCTCCATCATTTGAATTACGTTTTTTCCTGTGTCGCTGGCCACGTGGGGATAAGTGGAAATGAAACCTCTGACTAGGTAGTAAAGTTGGCGTTGAGGAAGCCAGAAAGACATCTTTATGGTAATATCTACTCTTACTACCAAGATTTTATCCAACGTTGCATTTTGAGTGCAAACAGAGTGGCAGAACTCTTTTCAAACTCACAAGGATCATAAGACCCTTGTCGTGGTCATGCCGTGGCTCCAAGCCCAAGGCAAGAATTGTTATTCACCTTCGGATCGGGCACTGCCACTTCTCGCACGGACATCTCGTGCAGTTACCCACCCCCTATCCCCCAGAAATGAAGAACAGACCTTACTGTAAAGCATGCTCCTGTGCACTGCGATAATGAAAGAGCCGAAGAAGGCATAGCTTGTCGACTATAGAGGAGATGCTGGCTACTGTCCTCCCAAACTCTTTAAACTTTCTTAGCTATGGATTTATAAATCTAATATGCGTGAAGGGGATGATTTTTAACATGCCTTTTATAACTAATTTTGCGTTTTTGATGTAACACTGTCTTTGTCATTTATTTTATTTTAAAATTAGGCATTTTTTACTGTTTTTACTCTTTTAATCTTGTAATTAATAAAAAATATTTTATTTGACTTTTATACAAATTTTCAGAAAATTTTATGAATAATATTGCACTATGTAATTGACAAGATATTTGAGCCAACACAGTTCTTTTATATTATAAAAAAGGTATGAAGTTTCATTTCGTGAAAATAATAAGACTGTAGTTTAGTTTTTAGATTTGAGAACTTGTGATCTCATTGAATCTCTTGTGTTTTCCGTGTTGATCTAAAACCAAATGTATTTTCAGGTTCGATATGCATTCAAGTTTGGGATCTTATGAGCACAAATTATTTGTCATGCGTATATCTTACAATGGGTAAAATTATTTCACAAATAATCATTAGAAACAAGGACGGTGTGTTTCGTGAATAAAACCGTTTCTTCAATATCGATAACCGTGTCAAGGTTTCCGGATGTTTGAATTCGAGAGAGCTTTTGAATCGAACTAAACACCCAGAAACTGTTTCTAAATCATACAAAACCTAAATAAAAATTTGGGAAAAATAATACGATTCGGAAACACTGTGTTCCGCTTAAATATTTTAATTGGAAAATTGTCCCGGAATTGAAATTTTTAACTAAATACTCAACTCTTTACAGTTTATTCAAACAAGTTTTTGTTTCTTTCTTAACAGCTCTGTTTTAAGAAAATTACATTGATTCGTAAAATTTTAAAGTTTTCAAATTTATTCTTTTTACTACGTGTTATTCAAAATATTTAAGAAAATATTTAACTTCAGTGTAGATTTCGACAAATTAAAAGAATTAAAAATTTGCTGTTTATATTATTAGCTATTTATTTTAGATATCAATTATTACATTTTTGCCATTAATATATGCAATGTGATATGTTGAAAATAATTAATTATGTTAGCGCCTATTCAGGCCATATCAGATGTGTACTTTTACCTGTATATTACCTTAAATAAATAAAAATATCACTGGGAAGGGATAGATATAATCTTCTCAGCAGTGTAACAGAAAAATAGTAACTTTTGAAAATATATGAAGAATAAGACAATTATATTTTCGAAATATTTCTAATGAGAGGTTCCCCAGTTCCTTTCCACTGATTATCACTATAAAATTGCATCAATTTTACAAATAGTCTAAACAATATTAACAATAGCAATTTTGCAATGATAATCTACTTGGGACACCCGGCAGTGATTTTTAATTGATTAACGAAATCACTGTTTGCATGCACCTGCTCATATAGAAAATAAGGATTACATTTTCATAATGCGTAATAAATGTGTATTGCTTGCATTTCCTTAATAAAGGCGTAATAATGTCAAAATACAAGTTTTTAAATACGTGAACATGAATTTCAATTTGTTTGATAGGAAATGTCTATATTATGTAAATGTATTATATTGTGTGTTTCCCGAAAATGATTATGTATTAATTAGTGTTCCTTGCTTTAGAACCATTAGCATTTTAAAATAGTTTGTAAGAAACAAAACTTTCAATACTATTAATTTAATTTGCTACAAATTTCTCAAAATATTAGATACCATAAATTAGAGTTAATTTTCTGGTAAAGAACTCGATAAAATGTCACAGCCCTTCCCGTGACCCGCTGCCCTGGTTGTCAGCGTCCACGGGTTAGCCAACGTCCAGTGCAATTGGCGGAGTGATCCCGCGCCCGCGCGCACCAATCCGTTTCGTTTCTGTGCCCTCTCCTGTTACCTCCTCTATTCCTCTCACCCTCCCCCTCCTGTTACCCCTGCTCACGTTAGCGAGGCAGTCACTGACCTCAGAAATTGCTCCGCCCCTTGCGATAACTAGGAGGAAAATTTCGAGGGAGGAAGGGGACGTCTGAAACTTGAGCAAAGCCAATGATAAGAGCGGATACGCCTCGACGCCAGGATTGGTCAAGTGTCCAGCGATGGTTGTCCAAGCTGTGGAAAAGCCAGATTTGGCCGCACAAGGCATCGCCCATATTCTGTGAGAGTGGGTATACAATATTGAAGATGGAGACTTTTCCTTCAAATACAGTTTGTTGTCCATAAATAGTTCGTTCATTTAGGTCATGTAGACGTTTTTGGAAATTTTAGTAGTTTTCGTGCAATAGTGCTTGTAATATTTGCGAAACAATATTTTCTCGATAATGGCTCCAAATGTTTTTCTTTAAAATTTTGCCAAAAAAACCTTTTGTACGGTGAGTACCAAAATGCGATGTCATAAACGCCATTTTGCAATATTATATTTATGAAAGCATGTGCTTGAGTAATGTCAAATAAACTTACTCAAAACACAACAGTTGTCTGAAAATTAGTCAAATTCCGCATTTTCAGAAACGCTTAATTGCTATTTTCAAAAAAGGCTCCAAATATTTTCATTCAAAATGTACGGGCGCAGCCGGCTTTCAGCGAGGGATAGCAGGGCGAAACAGGGCGCAGTACTCCTTGCACTTCGCGCGTACATGATGCTCTGAAATACTCCGCAATTTGTCATGGAGACTCCATCAACTACCGACGCACACATGCGTGTCAGACAAGCGGGTTTTTGCCAACGAATAATTTCAACGATTGAGGCCGCAGTTACTCTGCATTCCACCGATCGCGAGGTCGGGGCGTATTTCCCCCTCCCCGCATGGGGCCGTGCAGTAATTTTAGCACCGAAAATGCAACAGCAATCTTCTTATGTGCCACACGAGCTAGCGCATGATTGGTTCGAGTGTCGCCCCGCCACCGCTCCCGATACCTAATTGTAAGCAATCAGGGTGAGACACTCGGATCAGATAATGGGATCAAAACCTTCGTTTTCTCGCGTGTGAGGCTCCAGCTCGAATTTTGAACTTCGCACTTCTCAATTATCACTGCCATTCGAGTTTTACTGAGACTTGTACTCCGAGTTCATACTTTGACTTGTGTCTCTAACGTGTCTTCAAAATTCAAGACTACGTTCCGTAGATGAACTTCTACAAGAGACTTTGGGCTTTGCAGATGCATTCTCACAGACTTGCATCTCGAACTCTCACGTGCAATCAGTGAGTCGCACAGATGCCCCTATCTATATATTTAAAAAAAATAAGGTATTCTGACACGACTTCGTTTAGAGCTTCTACTGAACCGATTGTAGTATGTTTTCCTTTAAATGAAAGAATGTGATCCCTAGATGTGTTATCAAATATTGTTTGTGTTGATTCACCAACATTCACGGTGTAAATTAATTAAATCATTCTTTAATAGCACGCTTATCAATAGTCAATTGTTTTCTTCCAAAGGGTGGCTGTTTCAAAATCGATTATATGAAACGCTAGATGTGAGTCCACGCTGTTTCCCCATGGCGCTGCCTTTTTTGTTTTGATTGTTGAGTTTTCGTTTACAAAATTTGTCAAGGTTTTGTTTCAGTGTATTAATTGCATTGTGGCATTGACAGTTTGTCATGTATTTGCTTTTGTGATGTATTTTGTAGAGAACATTCGGACAGTGGGTTTTGCTCGGTTGTACTGAAGTAGTGAAGTTGTTCACAGGTTATGTCGAATTCCGAATCGTTGCCCACGTGCCCCAAAAGACGCAAACGTACATTAACTAGACGCACGGAAAGAGAGTCAGCGTAGAGTGTCGATAGTGAGGTCATTTCGTTTTCTATTGGTCGTTGTCTATGAAATGTCAGTTTTGTTCTGCTTGTACTTCCAATGGGAGAGAAATTTTGCAAACGAGTTTACTCTGTGTTGCTTAAATAGGAAAATAAGTTTACCTTCGAGCAATATGCCAGAAGTAATCAAATTTGTTTATAGATGATGACACATCAAAAAACATTAGAAATAATATCCGTCAGTATAATAGTGCTCTTTCTTTTGTGTAATTTGGTGCCGATATTGCATTGCCACCTAGTCATGGGCCATACGTTTTCAAAATTTTGGGAACTCTACATCACAATATCTTTGTTATACTCCTGAAGATCCAAACAATGCAACATATTGTGAACATTAGTCTGGGCACAGGATTGTACATTTATCTCAGATCTCACCGTGAATGTTGACGGGTTCTCACTAGTATTGTTTAATTTCGTCACTTGTGCTTGAAAATTTCATGGCTTGAGTTCACTGTAACATGTGCTCCGACCACTTTCAATGCGTTTCGCCTGATTCGAAAATCGAATTCAGCTCATCGCCACGTTAGCCTCTGACCGGAAGGTCCTAGATTCCAGTCTTGACGGCCGCAGAATTTTCGGCACTAGCTCTTCAGCTAGGTCGAATTCAGTCGCTGTCTGGAGAAGAATTCTAGCGTCCGGCTGCTCTGATCGGTAGTTTTCCGTGGTGTCTCCGAACAACACCAGGTGAATGCCGGAGCAGTACCCTACCAAAGGTGCCACGGTCCTCGCGCGATCTGTCCTTCCTCTTCCGTGTCCTATTCTTCCCTCACACACACTTACAACATGCTGTACACTAGCTCACGTTCCGGGAGACCGGTCGGGAGCTTAGAGCTTGTCCCGGCTGGGGCGGGCCCGCTGGTGGAGAGTCCTGGTTGGGGAAACCCCACCAGCCGACGTAGGTCGGCGCCGGGTCTCGCCATCCAGCGGGAAGATCACCGCCATCTCCCGAGAAAAAAATGACCACTAACGGGACTAATGACCGAAGCAGTTGACGCGCCCGGAAACACGAAAAAATCAAATCAAAAAAAGCCACGTTAACGTGACGTCGCCGACGCCACAGTGTGCGTGCGCTGTCGTCCGGCGTCCGGCCTGGGTGGACGAGAAAGCGACGGCAGAGGCGTGCGCGCCTCCCACTGTCGCCCGCTGCGCCGAAGCTACGCAGCCCATCTGGTCATCACACAACATTTAATGATTGAAGGGTTAACATTGTCATCAATAAGATTTATTTCACAAATGAGTTTGATGCTTAGTTTATCATCAGTTCTTCTGCTGTCTGGGAGGCACAAAAACGACAGACAGCAGAAAACTGATAATGATGGCTAAGCCATCGAAAGCTGCTATTTGTGAAATAAATACTATTGTTGACAATGACAACGCCTTCAATCATTTCAATTATGTACATGTCAACTACAACTCACCACTGAATCAACATCACACAACAACCCCAGATCTGGTCCGTGTTAGCTCCTCTTCCCCGCCGAGGTGCGAAGGAAGCTGGGAACGTATATGCGACAAATACGGCATGCCGTTGCATTAGCGAATTAATTTTTTTTTTGCTTGTGATAACTTTAACTAGGATAATAAGCCGCAATAATTCTATCAAAACTTGTAATAATTCTTGTAAAATTATTCATTCGCATGCTCATCATCATCAGTTTAGTTTTTAATTAAATGTGTTGTGAAATTAATTTATGTGTTTTATTGAACATGTCCTCACAGCGAAAGAACCTCGATAGGTTACAATATTAATATTAACATTTATTTTAAGAATTTTAACATTACCATCGAATAAAAGGTAAGAAACATCAATTTGTGATGTTTGTCTTATATCCTTTCCTTATGAGCGTGTATTGCTCATCTCCGATTCATCACGAAACCTCGAAGAAGGTACAGTTTTGCCAATTGATTGAAATGAACAGAAGATAAAAATGCAAGCTTCATTAAAAAGACATTACGCTCTATTTAACAAAGTTATTTCGGTTGAAGAGGGCGCCAAGAGACCAAGAATAAAATGTATGAATAGTAATAAATATCTAATGCGAATTTACCCTCGCAGCACCTTCAACTTAACCCTAGATTAGAAAGGCGATCTGTACCAAGCGTTGTTACAAAGGCGTAGTCTGACAGACTACTATTGGTAAAAATAAAGAAAAACTACTTTTTACCATGAAACACTAAATAGAATGTATTGAACATGCATGATATGGAGTTACAAAACACATGTTAAAGGTTTTTATAGATTTACCTAAATACTTGATTCTCATAGCATACGCTAGTTCGGTGCTGTCCACACCACCTTTTAAGAAGCGTCCGCAGTCGTACCTCGTCGTGCGATCTTAGTCACGATCGCTATCGACTCATTACGATTGCTAAATGTCCAGAACAAAAATTAAATGCTACAAGACGAGGTATTCATTATTCATTTTCGTATTCATTATTCATAATATTAGGCAAAATAGCGCCAAAGAATTACGTAATTACAAAGACGTAGTCAACTGGACGACGCATGTTGGCGAAACCGAAAATAAGCATGCGCAAGAAGGAACCTGGAGATTTAGAACCGGGAAGCAAGACAAAGAGGGTGGGGGATGCGCTCGACATCAGTTGCGTCGTCACCTTTGTAACTTAGGGTTAATAATAAAATAATTAAAATAAGTTAAATAAATTAAAATTAAATTAATTAAAATGAGTTATATAAATTAAAATTAAATTATTTAAAATAAGTTAAATAAATTCAAATTAAATTAAATTAAAATAAAACAAAAGGAAACGGTTAAAATAAAACACATTAGGGGGCGAAGGGAAGTGGGAATCGGAAATGTAAGGGCAGAGGCGTTGGTGCGGACGATTTTCTGTTGTGCTGTTTGTTTTCAGGTGCGGTGGAGGCCAAACACTGGAAGGAGAATGGCTGACGCCCGCGCCAAATAAATAAATAGTTTAAAAACCGGATAGATTAGCATGTACTCGGCTTCTGACGGCAAGTTTTTCCCCCTTCAGGGGTTTTTTCCTCAGCCGTACCTTATGGTCTCGTTTCCGCGGCTTTGATGCGATGGAGAGACCATTTGGGGTGAATACCAGAAGGCGAAAGGTTAGAACGCGGTAGAATGTAGGTATTGTAATGGCTTAAAGGCCTTCGGCCTAGCCACATTGCATCAAGTTTTCTAATTTGGCTTAATAATTACCTATTAAATAAATAAAAAAACAACTTAGGGTTAAGGTTATCCATATGAAGACAAAGAGGAATAATTAAAGGGATAATTAGTTTACTAATATACACTCCAGTGACAAGAGGGTCACGGTGACTGTTACTGACCTATAGGGATATTGATGCAAATATAAATGTCCGGCAGTTCACTGCCGATCCGCCGCCAGATCTGTCGAGTTGATTTAATTCAATTGTCCTTCGTAGACTAATACCAGGACTGCACGTTAGAGAGCATACTGAAACATGCCCGACGTTGACTGGTGCCAATTTGAAACAAGCCCCGTCTTTCTATTTAAAAACAAGACCCACTTGGAGCGACATTTTGAAACGTAATTATTACTGTTAAATGTAATTTGGGCGCCAGGAAAAGGTTACACTTGAAACTTAATGATTCTTGCGTAATTTAAATATCTCTCATTTAAAAATTATGTTGGGCTAGCTCAGTTAATTGGGGTTCGAAGTTCATAATTGTTGCTATTTACTTTGCAACCAATTATTCAATCTGTCATCCATACGGAGGGGCGAGAAATCTGAAAATCTTATGAAAATGCTGGATTGCACATTTCAACTTAACAAATTATAATTTATTATATTGATAATCAAAAATGAATTGACCTTTGGTCATGACCAGTTTTCTCTATATTACAATAGTTATAAAACCTTGTTATTCATTCGTGGGTCTTCGCGGGCTCGTCACTTCTTCGTTCGATGGCGCCCCGTAGAACCTTCTCCGTCGACGCAACAGAATCTTGCTTCTGGATAAAGTCCTCGCCTAATGTCCGTGATCTGGTTCCAAATTCTCCCGGCGATACTATTATAATCGGTGACTTCCCTGACTTGCGTCTCGGGTGGACGCCTAGACAAGTATTTACTTCCTACAAGAAAGCTCTATACTAAAATAAGAAACGATAATTAATTTTAATAACTGTCAACTACAGTCTTTCCTCGATCTAGTAAAATATATCAAGAGCCGACCCGCTGATCACCGCGTGCTATAGCGAATGAATGTTCCTAAAAAAATTCGGAAGCATCCGAATTTTATATATTTTTCTCTTGTCTCTCAAAACAATGCTTATTCCGCCTTTGCTCTGTCATTTCAACCTAACGAAAAATGATCCTTAACGCCGGTTGTTTATTTGTCACATAGCCCTCGCGATCGTTCATTCACATTCCTATATTCTACATCATATAAAATGACATTTCCATAACAAAAATGGTTCGTCATTTTGATATATCACAATACACGTGAGTTTGCACAAAGAAAAAGATTGTGGATCTGTGGCACAAAATCATATATTCTTTAACCATAAGTAAACACATGCACAGATAAACTAAACGAAAGCCAATAATACCTTTACCTGACTTCAACTAAATTAAATTTACATAAATAACTATTTTATGAGCTCACGGTAATTTACAATGCACATTAAGGTTGAACACTTCACTCCATAATGTCGGCAATATCATGCATCCAAGTATTGCAAGCAAAATTCTTTAAGGTTCCATTACAAATCCAAAGTTTTGTTTTTGTTCCTCGTTAAATTCAATTTCATTGGATATTCAATTAAATCGATTCTTTGATTTTGGACCCAATTTGGATAGTAGCCATTGGATTATGCAATATTTTAAACATCCCTGTCTTTGTTCACGGGGGTACTCATGCTTCTGCAACACAGAAGGGGTGAATGTATTCTGCGGAGCTGCCTGGGCATACTACTCGCACAACTTTTCTTGAACGAAGGATTGAGGAAATGTGGATGGAGTGGGGGTATGTTACAAAGATGGCCACAAGAGCATTTACAGTAACGCCAACCTCTGAAAAATCAAAGTCATACCTGCTACGTGTGCGGTCAGGTCATCGCTCTGTGTAGGCAGCAGCAGGGACACTAGATTGGAGTTTTAGGTGCCTCCCTTGGAGGACCTGAACCTGCCTCAGCCATTTCTTTAGATATTGATAATAAACCTGAACAGAAGTTCTTTACTATGAAAGCATCTAGCATTGACTACCTTCTGTTTCGCCCCAATGAAGTTTTAATGCTTGGATTGTGGTAATCAGTGATCGCTGCGAGCTTTTGCCTTCAACTGTTTTTTGCTCAAGGGAGGGGGAAGCAAGGTCATCGTTCAAGAAAAGCTGCGCGAGTGGTAACTACCCCGGGACCCGAAGCGGACGGGCGGCAGGTACGCGCCGACTCGGCGCGGCCGCGGCTCCGACTCGCTGGCGGTTGTGACCTTTCCGTAGACCGTCGCGGCCTTGACTGCGGAACCTTCCTCCCAAACAACCAAATGCGCTGCCGGTCCACTGGAACCAACGCTGAGCTCGCCACTTCTCGGCTGCAAACGCTCGCACCTCGTTTCTTTTGACTCGCCTTTTTCTTCAAAGGGCATTGATCAGAAACTGCGTGTTCTTGAATTTTCGTCGCAGTTATTGAATTGTATTGGGAAGTGTCAGCGGTGGATTGTGCTCTCGTGAGCTTTACAGAACGAATCATTTCAAAATGGCCCCAATGTTGGATTCTAATTCCTCTGGTGATGGCGCACGTTGCACTATTTCTTCGTACCAGTACTCCATTCGCAACCTCCACCCGCTCGCAACACAATTCTCTGCTATTCGGCCACCAGAGGCGATGTGGTTCATGTTCGTACTTTTAAGTTCATGAAACGGTGATTAATTTTCATCTCGCCAAATGCCAGGACTCGTGCAAAGGGTTATTTCCTCTCACCTAGCTGGCGTAATGGCCGAAAAGACTAGTTCGTGAAACGATGGCTAGCACACCATAAAACCCTTCGCACGCATCGACCACTCCTTTGATAAAATTTAACAGACAGAGCGATCTCGACTACTCTCCTCAAGAAATGTGTGAGAGAGCCCTCCTCTTCCAGCGAAAAAAATATCTCTGTCGCGAGTTCCCTCGGTTTTTCCTCGAGAGCCAATGGCAAGATTCAGTTGCTGCTCTTATCTTGCGAATTTTTCATTGGCCATCTATATATATATATATATATATATATATATATATATATATATATATATATATATATATTGCAGTCAGAAAGTATGATCACTTTTGCAAGAAACATCAATTTTCAATTATTTATATATGATTTTATTATGCATCTTGCATTTTTGTCGGTATTCTTAATAAGCATCATATTGCGACAAATACTAATTATTCTGCATATTTTGCTTGAAAAGGTTTATAGTAACTCATTTAGTTATTATACATTATATATTAAAATAATTACGAAAATTCCGGCTGCTCACTTGTGAGTTGCCCGTCGTAATTTCGAAATTTTCACTTACACTTTACCTAAATGAATTTAAAGTAATGTAATCACAATGACCTACTGTTCATTTTAATAAAGATAACATTATTTGAATACTTTGCAGCCGTCAAAATGAAGTCGGTTGTTCTCATGTTAAGTTAATTTATTACCACCTTCTTATGTATTGACATCGCTTCAAAGGGCAGGAAAAAAATTTAAGATAGTTTATTTGTTAGATCGACCACTGTGAAGTACTCCTGAAGTAAAGGTCTAAATATTTAAATAAAATAAGTATTTTTAAATAAAATAAAATAAGTTTAAATTAGTACATATTAAATATAATTAATGGTATTTAACATAAGTCACTGGGTATTTGAAGGAGTAATTTATAAAAAAAAACTGCTGCAAAATTCATCGCAAACGGAAGTACTGGGTCACGGCCTAGGAGTCAACTGTACAAATCATGCTATTCTGAACACTGGTTCTCTTAAGGCACGAGAAAAAACGGAGACAAAACATTTGAATTATCAAATAGGCTTCGAATCAATTTTGAAAGGTTTATTTGGAAACACCAGATCGACTACATAAAACACATGTATCATAACACCGCCACCATCTCGACGTGCGACAATAATTAGCTTCTAAAATATCGATAAGGCATTGTTGCGGAATATCTAATAAGCTTTGCGGATTGCTTACAAAGAAGTCAATACATTGGGAATACAAATTGAGAAAAAAGTAAAAATTCGAAAATGTAAAATATTGGTATTTTTAATAGTAAATTATAATTAACTTTAAATTAATTATTTTTCATATAGTTCATTCTTTTTTTCTCGTAGCCAGTAGTTCGTGTGAAACCTGTATATATTTCAAAACAATTCTAGGAAAAATTACTCAAAAACCACTGGTTTTTTTTCAAAAAATTGTACATGACTTTTTTTAAAGACAATTTTGTACAACAGATTTGCCTGACGCTAAAATCTCTATCATCAATTCTGATATCTTCCATTTGGGGCGAGCCAAATTCAATTCTTTTTGAAGAGTTTCTTGAAGAATGTATTGCTTACGACCAGATTTTGTTCTTGTGCAAATTTTAGTAAGCGACTACCTCTTTTGTTCTTTTCTTCTATTGCGTACGGGTCAATTCCTTCTTCATTTATGGTTGTTTTCTCAATTTTCGCATTAAAATCTCCCACAACGAAGTTGATATTGGATCTATGATAGAATTTTTCATATGATATTGGATCTATGATATAAAGTTTCATCGAATTTCTCATAAAATTCTTCATCTCCTCGTCTGTGGAAGTGGAAGTCGGTGCATACGCCTAAATCTCTGTCGTGTGTAGTTTATTAAAGTGGAATTTTACTGCATTTATTCTTTCATTTATTCATAAAATTTCTTCTAAATAGTGCTCCCTTTTTTTTGTTGAGATAATGAATCCTACTCCTTAACTTCCTTTCGTTTCACCTGTATAACAATTTTTTTTTTATCCGTAGGGATTTTCCAATATTGCTTATACCTGCCTTCTCACCTTGGCCGAGCCAAGAGTGTCTGTTCTTTCCTCCTTTAAGGCTTCTTATAGCTCTGTATATCTTCTTTCATTCAGTAAACTTCTCACAATTAATATTGCTATTGTTATTCATTAATTGTCTCTCATAGAGAGAATTAAGAGAAAATTTGACTTATAAAGAGAAAAAACAGAAATATCCTATAACGTCATAATAAACATCTTAATAAAAACTCATACGATTGATTTTTGAATTTGTTCGAAAGATATAGAGCGGGAAATGATACTTGCTCAAGAGTAATTTTTAACCCATATTCATGAAGGGGAGAAAATATTTTGCCGATGTGTTATAAATGTTTGCAGAAGAAGAAGAAATAAAAAAGAAATTTCTATTGTTAGAAATATAAATAACACGTTACTAATAGATAATAGGGAAAAGCAAACTCTTTTAACACCTACTTCATTTCCCTTTCCAAAACAAAAATCTCATCACACACATGTCGAAAGCGACAGTATTAAATCAGTTTAGTATAAATATAAAGACATTGCAGAAACGAACACAAATGTTTAAAAATTGAAAATCGCGGGGACCAGATGTCAATTTCCACTTAAAGGAGAGGCATTCAACAATTCAAGCGTCCCCAAAGCTCGGAACTTAGATACCGTTAAACAAATATTTAAGAGTTGCGAAAGAACTGATTTAGAAAATGATAGACCAGTAAGTCTAATGTCAGTTAATGTAAGCTAATAGAACATTTAATAACTATCTACATTAGAAATGGCTGTTTCAAGGACAGAATGGCGTCAGGAATGTTTTTTTCTTGCGAGCCAGATTGATTGATTAGTGATTACGCGCGCGTCAACTCCCATAAGTGTAGTGCACGGTTATATCGTGGGAGGTGGCGGTGATCTTCCTTCGCTGCATGGCGACATCCGGCGCCGACCTACCGTCGACAAGTGGGGTTTCCCTCAATCAGGTATCTCCCATCAGTGGGGCACCATCACGGTCGGAGCAACCAACCTCTAAGCTCCTGACCGGACTCCCGCCAGGCGTGGTAGGGTACTGAATGTGAGTGTAAGAGAGGGCAGCGATTAGGACAAGGAAGAGGAAGGACAGATGGTGCGCGGTCCATGGCTGGTTTGCTAGGGTCCTGCTCTCGCATTCGCCTGGTGTTGATCGGAGAAACCACAGTAAACTACCGATCAGAGCCGGCGACCACTAGAATTCTGTCCCAGACAGCAGCTGAATTCGACCTAGCTATAGCTATCTAGCTAGTGTGAAAAATCCTGCCACCGTGGGGATTCAAACCTCCCGATCAGAGGCACTGCAATGACATCAGTTGATGCCCTGAGCCACCTTGGCCGGTGTGCAAGTCAGTTGGTATCGGGTTTCAGGATATATCAGATAAAGTTGATGATGGTGGGAAGGTGTATGCCGTGGTAACAAATGTTGCCAAACATTTGAAATCCCACACTATAAACTGGTTTAGAAATACGTGCATTCGGTTTTGGCGGATGATCTTTTCTAAAGGGAAATGGTAATGTTGACTTGGACAACAGTTTTCATCTTTACCAAAGGTTACTTCAGAGATTCCTGAAGGTAGTGTCATTGGGCCTCTCCTGTTTCTTCGCGTTCGTGAATGCCCTGAAAGGCAATCTATTTACAGAAGTACGATTATCTGCGGATGACTGCACAACATATTGAGTTCTTCAATAAAGCGTAGACGAGAATATTTTGCAGGGTGATAAATAGTTACGTCTCAGGGCGTAAAAAACAACACGACAATACATAGTTCGAGAAGCAAATCCAAGTTTGGTGGTGGCCGTAATTGGAGTGAAACGCAATACAATTTCGGCAACGAAAAGATTCCAAGAGTCTTCTCTTGTAAGTTTTGGTAATAATGTTTGACACCAAATTGTGTTGGGAAAATCATATCATATAGAAAGCATACATTTTACTTTGTGGACACTCCTAAAGCCTACAGTAAATCCGAGAGAATTTGCTTACTTCGCGTCTTGTTCATCCATTAACAGAATACGGGATGGTTCGCTGGGACCTTTACAAAATTGTACAAAGAAAACTTGGGATAGAATGCATAGAAGAGCGTGTTAACTTACTTTCCGAGGCAATAGGAAGAAAGTAGAAAAGAAGTCTCAAGAAATCAAGAGGACTAGGCCAAGGCTCTGCGCCCTACGCAAAGCATAAAGCGGTTATCCAGCTTGTAAAGATCTCTACTTCCGAGTCGGTAGACCCACGTAGAGGGGGGGGGGGTCACAACATACAGTTCAGTCCAGGTCACAGAGAACTGATATTCGAACATTTTCCTTTGTAAATATAATAATAAAATATTGAAAATTGAAATAAAAGAATATTGTAATCAATAGAAATGTTAGTAGTAAATAAATAGTAGTTTTTCTACTCCCATTGAATAATTTTGTCATTTGAGAGCTGCATGCTCATGCATAATGATACTCATTACGATACAGATTTCATTATGATACAGGTTCTTGGCCAATCATAGAGAAGTTAACAAATCAAGTATTGGCAGTTCATTAATTCATTGAGAATCGTTCTAGTTAATGTTTCGTTCCATTGTGTACATTAAAATTGCGTTTTATATTATATTATGCCTGTCAGTTTTAATTCATTTTATTAGTAGTATTTTTACGTGGAATATTATTTAAAAGAAATTGAATCGTGATTTCACTTTGGTCCTATTTGACTAGGGTATAGGTAGAGGGAACATTTGACTAACGTTAAGATCAGAACGCAAGTCATTTTGTGTTATATGCTGCTGTCGTGTGATTGTCCTTAAAAACTGGCCAATTCTTTAATTTAAAATATCTAGTGAATCAGAGGTTGAGTTTTTTTTAATTGGTTATTTAAGGTCGCATCAACATCTAGGTCGTTAGCGACCACTATTACTGTTAACGGTACGGTAACTATGAGGATGAAACGATACGGTGATGATAAGGGGTGAAAGGGCGAACACAAATACAACCATGCCCAAGGCGGGACTCGAACCCGCGACCATTCGGGCCGAGATCGCCACGACACTACTGCCTTAGCAATCTCGGCCAACGGACCGACAGAGGTTGAGTTGGCACCTCAAGAAATAAGATAAAAGACGAAAACGGTGACCTCGGAATTATTGCAACAACTTTTGTACTCTCTCGCAGGCGGACTGCTACACTTAAGCCATCTGCGGCAGGTATGGTAGCTATCCGCTAGGTGGCCTTGGCTACGATACTCGCTCGTTCCTCGCTCGTATCGTTATATCACACTCGTGTATTAATACCCATCATTACATGATCGTTTCATAATGTACTATTACGTAACAAGGGCGCGAAACAAGTGATTCACGTACGAGTCGAGTTACAAGTCCTCTCTACGCTCGGACGACAAAGTGCGGGAAGCACCTCACACTCGTGTTTTGTATAACACCGTGAGCGAAACGCAAAGTGTCAAATAAGGAATATAAATTAAATTTCAAATAACTAAAAATACCTTACTTGAATAAAAGTAAATGGATTTTAGTCAGTGTCGAACCATTATTGTTTATAAATCATAAACAAAGGCGTCATCAATACGAAAGACAATTGCGAATTTAATTTATTTATTTAAGTTATTTAGTCAAAAACAGAAAAAACTGTATGTGACGTATGGGTGAGAAAATCATCTGTACACGCTTTCTTGAGTTTCACTATCTCTTCCCAACAATTTCACTCTTAATAGTTGAAAGATGAAATAATAATAATAATAATAATAATAATAATAAGAAGAAGAAGAAGAAGAAGAAGAAGAAGAAGAAGAAGAAGTTTAAAAAACGATAGATTAACATATCAAAAACTAGATATTTTCGTTTCCGAGTTATAGAAAACTTATTTGTAACGGTAAACGAACTGTACATTTGATTTTTCTGCATTGCTAACAAAATAGAAACTTACCCTAAGCTCTGCTACCACCTTCTTTTTGCTTGTAGTGACAAGCAAAAGGAAAGCTCAACAAAACGTGCGCATATTGAAGCTACATTTACATCTAGAAGCAAATCAAGGGTCCATCTCAGCATTGGCTCAAGGGATCAGGATCAATGAATCGTTTTAGATATTTCGCACACTCGTGCCGATGTTTCGTACTCGCTCCGCGGTGTTTCGCACACTGTGAAAGAATAGTTGTTTCGCACAGCAAAAACAAGCACGAGAAACCGCGTTTCGCGCACGGGGTGTTAAACAAAGTTTAATCAAGAAGTTTGGAGCCGTTTTTGAGATAAAAAAAACTTTTTATGCTTCATGTGAAGTACTCTCAAAAATCAAAATATCCGTTTGAAAATCCCAAAGTGACAAGTTCGATCAGGTCGATTGGAGAATATCAATTTTGAAGAAAATTGGCTGAACAGTTCAGGCGTAAGTTGACCACAGATGGACAAACAGACGAACTTTTTGCCGTGAATTGACTTTTCGGAATCAAGAACCAACAAAACATGGATTCTGGCTACACAACGTGTTAGCGTATTGTTATTCTAAATTTAGCAACAGGATTTATCCACCTTTTATTACCAGAGCCCAGCTATAAGAGTTTTTCTGGTGAAAATTCGCCGTTTTCCGGCGCACGATTATGTAACTCTCTCGTTTTATGAATAACTTTGTAAGCGGAGAAAGCAAAATGTATTTTGCTATACAAGTGGTGTGTTGTGCTGTGTGTGCAGCTCCGTCTGGCGGAGCGAGGTGTCTTCAAGGCCAGCGGTGGCTGACGCCCTGCCGGGCTTGCTTGTGCACCGACAAGGGCATTCTACGCTGCAGGACGCTGCCCTGCAGTGCAATGGGCAGGAACCCCACGTGAGTACGCGAATCTTCGCTAATGGAACATGGACAATTAGCAAATGAAACGACCGAAAGACGTATACAGCAAACCTCCACGGCAATTGGTGTATTATTTGTGAAGTAGATTGAAATTTTCGAACATTTTAGAAAGTTTTATAAAATGTTGTTTCTGACTTTCGTTTGCAGGTGTCCCTACAAAAAATTTTGACGTACGGTAGGTAGGTAGATCGTCCCTTTATCGTCCGTACTCATTTCAGGATACCCTACCGGTTTTGTTCCATAATTAATTATACTCTTGCTCACTGAAAATCAATTATTCACCTTCCCCTTTCAAAACAATTCAAGTTCTGCAAATGTTACCACATCGAAAGTTGAAATAAGAAAAGATATTACAATGTGAGTGAACAACATGACGCAGAGTCTACAAATTTGTTAATTATGGCTTAATTTAACAATAGCAGGTAATGTGAGTGTTGAGATTCGATAAACTGTGTGACACCAAACACGTCCATCGTTCTAACTTACTTTTCTGAACTGTCAAAATGTTCATTTTCTTACAGTTTCCTTTGCAGTTTTCCTCATTTTGTGCAAATGAGTGATACTCCTCGCTTTCCCAAGATGACGTCCGAAATATTGCAGATGTTTTTGTTGATAGATCAATAGTTGCAACAGATTCTACATTTTTAAGACGTACGTAGATATGGTAAGAAGGGCTACTTTTGTCAGGCTCGCTGTTTACAGAAACATCGTACTCGAAGGGAGCTTTATCCATGTTATTTATGTTTTTTTAAGAAGCAGAGGCGAAAATCTGTGCCTGAAAATTTTTATAGATTGAGGCAAGTGGCCTCCGAAATTCTGCATTCCTTGGTGTGGCCGTTAGAAGTCAACGGCTCCCTATGCCTCTAATATTCCCATTTAATATAATGTAATACTTCTATTTATTGTGATATAATTTTAAATTGTAATGTAGTCAGGCACCTCCTCCCATGAATATATTTTAAACTATTGTTGGATATTTTCACTTGCGCACCTTTCAATCAATATTAGCTATGAGAAATAGTAGGGAATTATGTTTCATTTGAACAATAAGCTATTGTTATTATAAAAAATTCACTGTGTACTCATTCCGACAAATTCCTGCCTTGGAGTTCCCTCTTAATTCACAACAAGAAAACGTATTATTAAATTCAGTACAACAGTGAATAGTGCAAATCACTTTTAATAATTATTTGGTACATTGTAAGTAAATAAAAAAAATATTCGAAATGGTCTTATTTGCAGGAAGAATATTTAGTTCTAAACAATTTACTTTCAATAAGGGGAGGCGTATGCAGAATTTCATACACGGAGTCACAGCAGCAGAAAGTTTGAAAACCACTGGCGTAAACTAGTTGTTAAAATAATCTTCGAGATAATTTGATTTTTAAGATTGAATAGTCAGTGGTATGTTAGGACACACTCAATTAGCATTTATGAATGAATGAATGCCTTATTTTTCGTGGCGAGACTCAGGCCGTGGGGCCTGCTCTTCCATCTGACCACATAAATTTCGTTACGCTCCTTTCACCTACTAAGGGAGAAAGAAGGTATTGCTTGGGCGACGAAACAGGCAATTTGAATTTAGCTCAGAGCCTTCTTTTATGCTTGAGGTTCTTTTACATGCAGTAAATCTACTAACACGGACAGCCGTCTTTACTTCCTCTCCAGAGGAAAGCGTACGAAGGATTTTTCCCCTCTTAAAAATCCACGTCTTCCGTCGAGTGTGAACCCGTAAAATCGGGTATAACAGCCCGACACGCTAACAGTTACACCATCGCCGCCGACCCTACAGGGGGCAATTCTAGAGATTCGATGTTAAATGTCAGCCCAACGATTACCTTTGAGAAATACCATGAATCTTTCAGGTGGGGAGTTGCGCACAAAGTTAGTACCCTATTAACGTAAAACCCAACATTCTTCCAGCATCCAAAGACGACTCCAAATGAACAATGACTCAACGTTCCGATGGACTTATATCTGCATAATTTCAATCACAATTGTATCCGGTATTTGAACAATCAGCGAATGACGCATTTTGTAAAAGTGTTGTGTCGTTACTTGGTAGCAAATATACGAATTAAATAGTAGATAGAATTACTGAATGTAATGCTCCTAGTATGAAATTTTTCACTAGTGTCCACTTAGATATTTTCGAGAATGCAACACCTTCCGTGTTTTTTCTATCAAATAACAGAATCGTCTAATGTTTGTATTCTTTACTGCATATTATTACTGGAGATATATTTTCTTACTGAATTCTTCGGTATTAAACCATCTTTGCTAAGTAACAGAAACATGTTTGAATGGCGAATAATGTCATTGTTTTCTTTTTGTGTTGTGTTATTAGATCGTTCAGTTATTTATTGTGTTTAGCAATAACTTGAAATAAAAACAAGTTTACAATTTTCACTTACGGACGGACAACGCTTTTCCCAGGCAAGAATATAAATCTGTTAAACCTTCTAACCTCAACGTAGAAAGTTCACGCTTTTATATCACTTTAACCAAACAGGGCTGCAAAATCAAGATTCTTTTCATTCATTTTTTTCCCTCTCCATTGAAAATTTAAAATCGTACTCGTGTATTATTTCATTGTAATGGTTCATTTCTTACCTTAAAGAGAGAATGGGAATTTATATGGCTCAATTCGTGACAATAACTGTCAAGTAACTTCTCCCAAAGAAGTGGGTCAGGTATCTAGTGGCGTACCTCCACTCCGGAGGAGTATGTATAACCCTTATTTTTAAATCTCGCGCCAATTTCTGTAAACGCAGTGCCAGTGGGCTCTAGCAAGCTTATTACCTTGCCCGCGCCCTTGATATGCCTGTCCTAACGGATGCTCTAACCGATAAGAGATGGAATCAAACATTTGAATAGTGAGTAACGAAGTACGAGTGATTCGCAATAGGTAATCATTTCATAAAAACGATAGCAACGTGAAACGATTAAATTCGATAGAAAAGTTTAAATCCCAAGTGAAATCGTTTCTGCTGCATAACTGTTTCTGTACAATTAGAGACTATACTGAGCATCACAGGAAAAGTAACATTAATTTTAACAATTATACATAATGCATTATTTAACATTTGAACTGTATAAATGTGTATAAACAGCATGTAACAAGTATTGTATTGCAGCCTCCGGGTCAATGACCCCCATCTCGATCTCAGTTTTTCGTCCAGTTTCCCTGATCCATTGAGCAAATGCTGAGATGGCCCCTTGTTTTGCTTCAGGACATAAATGTAACTTCATTTTCTGTGCACGTCTTCTAGAATTCAGTGGAAAATACAATTATTCAAGTTATTGTTTCCATGTTGTCGCGGCAGGAAGTATTATTCCGAAGGACAACATGGATAAGAGCCAAAATATATTGCCTTTTTATCCTTGAAAATAGATTTTATTACATGGGAGCTTTTTTTCCTCTTCAAAAGTTAAGTAGTATATGACTTAGTGTAGGGATCACAGAATTTTGAAAATGTGCGCACAATTCACTTTTCCCCATAGCACGTCATACACAGTTTTTAACTGTTTTTTTTGACGTAAAAAACAAATAAAAATAAATAAATAAAAAACGTGTGTTTATGCATTTGTGTTCTCTTCCAGAGTGGTGGATGGGCTGGTGATCCCACCGCACTTGAACATGCGCGCCAGCGGCATCTACACGGACCACGAGTTCCACTCGAAGAAGGGCGCGTCGGCGGAGGAAGCGCACAAGGCGGTTGATCCCGCAAACGTCGACTCGCCGGAGCACGACAGCGCCAGCGACGGCGGATCGTACTCCCACTCCGAGGAGCACGCGGACTCCCTCTCAGAGGTACTTGCTCAGGCTGGGCACACGCTTTCCCATGTCATCCAACCCCCAGAGCCGGTTCCCGATTTGATTTGATTTGATTTGATTTTTTCGTGTTTCCGGGTACGTCAACTGCTTTGGTCATTAGTCCCGTTAGTGTAATGCATGTTTTTTCTCGGGAGATGGCAGTGATCTCCCCCGCTGGATGGCGAGATCCGGCGCCGACCTACCGTCGGCTAGTGGGGTTTCCCCTAACCAGGACACTCCCACCAGCGGGGCAACGCCCCAGACGGGATAAGCTCTAAGCTCCCAACCGATCTGCCGGAATATGTGGTAGTGTAGTGCATGTTAGTGTAAGTGTGTGTGTGTGTGTGTGTGTAAGGGGAGAGGTAGCAGGGATCTTCCCTTCCCCCCCCTAGACGGTGAAATACTGGACTGACCTACACATCGGTTTACTGGATTTTCGCCAACAGGGCACCAGCTGGGCACCACCCCAGCCGAAACATGCTTCACGCTCCCAACATAGGAGGTAGTGTATTGCACGTAACTGTAGTGTGTGTAAATAAGGGGTGATGACAGGACAAGGAAGAGGAAGGAATGATAGCACGTTGGCCGTAGCCGGTTTGTTAGGGTACTGCTCAGGCATTCGTCTGGTATTGATCGGATTCATCACGGAAAACCAGCGTTTAAAGCTGGTGGCTGCTGGAATTCTCCTCCAGTCAGCGAGTGAAATCGACTAGCTATGTAGCTCGCGCCGAAAATTCTGCCACCGTCAGGCTTTGAACTCTATAACCTCCCGGTCAGAGGTACTGCACTGATATTAAATGATCCATCTCAGCTGGTGATCATTTCGACTTTCCCCTCGATAACCTATGCGCCGTAAATGGAAATAGGGCAATCCATAAATTAATTGGGGTGTTTAGGGGGGAGGGGCATCAAGTGAATTTCACCTCATCTTACGGGGGGAGGGGGTTTCGGCAAATATCACGCAAATTTTTTCACTGAAAGAAGTGCAAAATTGCGAAAAAAGTCAATGTGAGTAAAACACTTTTGTATACCAACATATGGCTAAATCTTGCACAATATTTTTTATCATGGTTATGTGAATGCTACAATAAGTAGCATAATATGCTAAGAAAAAAATATTTAAAAAATTACTAAACTTTTTATGTTAATGAGATAAATCTCATTACTTGTATTTTTACTGAAATAAAAGAAATAGCGAGCGTTTTTAGGAATGCAATAATATTCATTGTAATTCAGTCATCATTTTCTAACTTTCACTTTGTTAAAAGGACTGCAGGTTCCGGCCTTTCCCGTCGTCCTGATACCTAGCTAGTGTGGCGTCATACGGGTGTAATCAGTACACAGACGAGAGTGGGTTGTAATAACAGCAGGTTTATTCACAATTTAGACCGTAGTCACAAATAACCAATGCACTGTATACAATTAACTAACTAAATAGACCCCCCTGCTAAGAGAGATATTTACAACGGCTACCACACCGCAACATACTACCCAATGTTTCGCCGTGCGTAGTACCGTCTGCCCTGAGACCGACTACATGTCTCACTAGTCACGACAATAACTGCCGGCTTCTTGCGCCGCCTGCACGTCCGCACCTCTCACGAACGACCTACGCTGCTGCCTCCAGGATCACAAAGAAGGACGAGCTATTGTTCTCACGGCCCTTAAATAGCCCTCGCGACGCCGCCCGCCGCCTCCATTGCCTCCGCCCTAGCGATGCGTATACCCTGTCAGAAAAACCCCGTGCGTCATAACTTCTGCCTTTGTCTACGCATCCGGTGCACACCACCCCGCGTGCCCACGCTGTTTTTGCGACACGACGCTACACTATCTAGCTAGGCATCTCCTGTAGGGGCGATTCATTGTTCTATGGCGTCTTCGGGCGGTCAAACTTCTTGCGGTCTCGCGTCTCTTTGATCACTGGCAGATCAATGCGGCCGGACTTCCTGCCACAATTGGGGCATACGTCAACCTTGACGCGCGAATACTGAAAAAACAATCTGGGTTCGTTAAGGACCCATAACGCCACAACCCCTGTAACTGCGATCGATCGACGCTGCTTTTTCTAAAAACACATTTATTTATTTTAGATCGATTACATCATTCAGTACTATCACTTTACAGTTTTTTTAGACTCATTCTAGTTCAAATATATAAGCTAACTTAATATATACATTGAAGAGGATTCTCTAGAGGAGAATCGCGGGGCTATGAATCATGATTGCCTAAAATTTTGAGGAAGACTTCAAACAAATCTATTTTATATTCGGGTGTGGATTGGATATTTTGGTAGTTTGTTATGGGATGCTGCTAATAGGTCTGTTAGGTTGTGGTAGAGGTTGTGTGATATACGTGCTATTTGGTTTATTATTGTCTTGATGTTTAATGCTGAATAATGTGGTTGCTGCATGCTTCTGAGCGACAAAGTCCCTTGGCATGGGCAATATCAATCGGTTCAAGAGGCGTCCTTGGGAGCACGGTCGCTCTCAGCCTAAGCCCAGAGATTGGTTGGGGACATGGACATGAACCGAGCGTATCTCCCACGCGTCCGCTCGATTGATTGATTAGTGTTTCCGGGCGCGTCAGCTGCTAAGGTCATTATCCCGTCAGTGTAGTTCATGTTTTTCCATGGAAGGTGACGGTGATCTTCCCCCCGCTGGATGTTGAGATCCGGTGCCGACCTGTTGCCGGCTAGCGGGATACTCCACAACTGTTATATCTTAACAGCGGATCACCGCACCCGACCGACCTCCCGCCATGTGTAGTAGTAAGTGTGTATGGAAGTGTGTAACTAGGGGTGTGAGGATAGTGCAAGGAAGAGGAAGGAAAGATAACACGCGGTCCGTGACCCGTATGTTAGGGTACTGCTCCGGCATTCGCCAGGTATTGATAGGAAAAAACACGGAAAACTACCTATTAAAGTACCCGGTCGCTCGAACCCTCCTCCAGATCGCGACTGAATTCTATTCTATCTAGCTAGTGTCCAAAACCCTGCCGCTTAGCCTGCCGAAAACCACTGCAGCGCCTCTGACCGGGAGGTCCTAGGTTCGAGTCCCGACAGCGGCAGGATTTTCGACACTAGCTTTTCAGCTAAGTCGAATTCAGTCGCTGTCTGGAGGAGAATTCCAGCGGCCGGTTGCTCTGATCGGTAGTTTTCCGTGGTTTCTCCGATCAACACCAGGCGAATGCCGGAGCAGTACCCTACCAAACGAGCCACGGACCGCGCGCGATCTGTATTTCTTCTTCCCTGTCCTATCCTCTCCCCCTTACATTTACATCAACATGCACTACACTACCACATATTCCGGGATACTGGTCGGGGTCTTAGAGCTTGTCCCGGCTGGGGCGGTGCCCCGCTGGTGGGAGAGTCGTGGTTAGGGGGAAACCCCACTAGCCGTCGGTAAGTCGGCGCCGGATGTCGCCATCCAGCGGGGGAAGATCATCGCCATCTCCCGAGAAACAAACATGCACTACACTAACGGGACTAATGACCAAAGCAGTTTACGCGCCCGGAAACACAAAAAAGCCATGTTCATTGTCCGCCCGCTCACATACCTCCCGTCCGCTTCGTAATGCCTAGATTCTCTGCGAATTCCATTAAACAGAAGTCGGTAAAAAACATTTTTTGCGTACTTTCGAGAGGAAATCATGTTGAACCAAGTTAAGCTGTATCACTGTATCACGTTTTAGTAAAACAATCTGATAATCTGATGAAATTTTTGGTGAGATGTACATCTATTTTATTGAATGATAAAAATACAAGCTTGAGCGTAACGTTCATGTGAATCTAAATAAGTAAACTTTTTCACACAAATAATTTATTAATAATTACTTTGTCAAATTTGTAAAATAAGTAATATATTTGCAATTGCAACCTTGCAAGAAATGCGCATTTTATATTCAAAGTGAAAGTAGATCAGATTTCGAATAGATAGGGGTTTTTGTGACACATGTGTTGTATGACACACCTTATGTATTGTAAAATTTCTAAAAGATTGTCAATACCTGAAACACTTTTAATTACTAATCGACTTCTCTTAATGACTTCGTTTCCTTTCAGTTTTTCTTGATATTATTTTATTTTATTTTATTTTTTTCATCAAAAACCGTTAAAAACTTATGTGACGTGCTGTGGGGATAAATGAATTCTGTGCAGGTTTTCAAAAAATGATGTTTGTGTAAAGGAAAGATTGTACTTGTTCTCCTACTGAACACTAAATGATTTTTCTCTCTTTCAAATGTCACATACGGTTTTTAAGCTCATTCGAAGTTAAAAAATGACGCTGTTGTGCGTGGGTAAACAATAATATTGATAAGCGTTTATTAGAAAACATAAAGACTTAGAGCCATGCGGTTGAATTGAACAGAGAATGAAACAGCCCACTTAATTGTACGTAAATTTTGAGAATATTGTCACGCATGTAACGGAGAGTAGGGTTCTCAGAGAACATAACGCACCAAAAATGTAATAAAATCTCCATGAATGTAATAACAAACATTTATGTTGATTTATTTAATATTCACATCTAGCCAGTCTTTATTGTGTAATTTATCGTTGCAGAGCGATTACAACGAGGATGAGGAGGTTTCGTCTCGAGCTCTCACAGGGAGGTCTATGGAATCCAACTTGCAATTCCACCGCTCACCACCTGTTCATCAACTGCCGGATCCAGATCCCAACGTGATATGTAACTACTGGCTACAAAACAAGCCACGTGGCCGCAGCGGCGGTTACTACAATTCCGAAGAAGGGAATCTTCACTTGCCGGCTAACCCAGGAGTATTGGAGTACCGGATCTACCAAATCCACCGTCGCGCCCCACCTGTCCAGCAACTACCAGAACCCACGCTCGACGAGCTCTGTCAAAAGTGGTTGGAAGCTAAATTGTCTCAAAAACAAAGTGGTTTGCCTCAAAAAGCCGCCTCTTTGCTGAACCAGCGGGCGGTAAACGCCCTCTCTTCTCCGACAAGTTTGCGACTTTACTCTCCCTCCAGTAGCAGCAGCCATAACGACAACCAGCCGCTCTTGTATGTACACCGTATTATCAAGACACACCGTTCATCACGCAACGAGCCAGGGATGCCACCACAATTGTACAACTTCCCTTCGTTCTATCCAATTAGCTACAACCCTTACCCGCAATTTCACACCCGTTCATCGTATTATCCCTTTTTTTACGAAGGTTTACCGCATACTGCCTCGACAACTCGTTCGTCAGTCGCTTTCTACCCTGTTCCACCGCCTCCGTCTCAGTCCCCTCCCCTCCTCCCGTTCCTTGCCCCACCCCCCCCCCGGTCGGCCCCCTCCCGCCTCCACCGCCTGCGCCAGTGCCGCCACCGCCCACGCGAGTCGAAGCTTGCCACGAAACCACTTCCAAGAAGATCCCGCAAGAGATGCGAGACCGGAAACCCGACACCCATAACTTCAACGACGCCGACCACTCCAAGATGCATCCCAACGCCATTTCGGTGCCCTTGCGACGGAGGCGCAACGCAGCGGTCGACGAAAGAACTGCAAATTTTTGGAAAGACCAGTTGCGCTTGCTTAAGTTTGGAAGTCCCGTTCAATATGCACCAGTAAGTAAAAAGTTACACAGCTCGTTTGTACAATTTATTATGTTAATCTACACAATATTTCTTATTGTATCATTTTAACGTATTCCTTTTATAACATTTACTTTATGGCATAATTATAAGGTATGTTGTGTCTTTTGTTAAATTTATTTTGTACACGAAGGGTTTAAATGATACCACAATACCCCAAATATTACATACTGGATTTTCAATGGTTAGCCTTGGTTTCATTGTGTCTCGTCATTTACTAACATTTTTCGTAAATCGTTTCAAGTTTTAATCCTTCAACATCATATTGTAGCTAACCTCTCACATGCTACAGGATAATCTTATTTGATAACATCCACTTAGTGCCAAGTGACGTCCCTCAGGTATTGAAAGATGGCGGCGGCTACGCGGGTCAGCGCCTCTGACCGGGAGGTCCTAGGTTCGAGTCCTGACGGCGGCAGGATTTTCGACACTAGCTTTTCAGCTGGGTCGAATTCAGTCGTTGTCTGGAGGAGAATTCTAGCGGCCGGCTGCTCTGATCGGTAGTTTTCCGTGGTTTCTCCGATCAACACCAAGCGAATGCCGGAGCAGTACCCTACCAAATGGGCCACGGACCGCGCGCGATCTGTCCTTCCCATTCCTTGTCCTACCCTCTCCCCTTACACACACACTTTCACTAACATGCACTACACTACCACATATTCCGGGGGACCGGTCGGGAGCTTAGAGCTTGTTCCGACTGGGGCGGTGCCCCGCTGATGGGAGAGTCCTGGTTAGGGGGAAACCCCACTAGCCGACGGTAGGTCGGCGCCGGATCTCGCCATCCAGCGGGGGAAGTTCACCACATCTCCCGCGAAAACAAACATGCACTACACTAACGAGACTAATGACCGAAGCAGTTGACGCGCTCGGAAACACAAAAAAATCAATCAATCGATCATACGCGGGTGTTCCCGTCCGGCTTTCCTCCTTTGTTTCAACACATATATCCTTTAAATTATATTACTTGCGTAACAACAACTTTTCAATCTCTTTTGACGTTGGTCGTGGAGTAATCCTTCTTGAAAGTGAGTTATTCATACGCCAAGTCAAGTAGTAAGTCATTGCCTTTTATTTCTGACGGCTAGGACTCTGCGCCGTTAGTATCCGGACTTCTCAGACTGATACCCTTCAAGGGACCCGCGGTGTCTCGAGCTGCTTATCCCTTCTTTAGTCGCGTAGCTCGATTTGCCTTAAATAGACGTGTGACGGAGGAAACCTCCGGGTTCAGAAATTGGGCGCAAACAAAACATTTAATCAGTCAAAATATTCTAATTGATACTGTTTTAAAGCACATGAATCTATTTTTCAGTTTTACATAAATGTGAATTATAAACATAATAATATTGTTAATATATGAGGGACCTTTTTGAAATTGAACGTAATGAAACGCCTGCACGCGTAAGGTCTCATTGAGGTTTGACGATTTTTTCTCAATTAAGAAAAGCACGTTTTCCGGCCTTTGATTACTCGCAGTTTGTGATTTGGGGACATGCAATGAACAGTCTGCCAGTTGATACATTTTTGAACGTAATTCGTGGGAGCTGGATGCAGCTACAAGTTTATTTCAACCCGATTAGTGGATCCCGCGTCCATCTCACAAGTTCAGTTTTATCTGCCTTTGGGTATACTCTGATTTGTGTTTATTACTATCTTCTCTAGTAATGAATCAGGAAAGAAGATATTTCATGCACCAGCTACGGATTTCATATTGCGTGCTTGACCTTTTACCCCTGGTAAATATAAGGCAATTATGGTGAAGGCTACAATGTTTTTAAGGCAGTTTACACATATGCCGCAAGGTATTCTTTTGTCTTTTCCCATAAGTGAAGGGCAACCAAGAAAAGAATTGTCGAAATAAGTTGCAGTGTCATCAAATTCACATTCTGTATTTTCATCTGGAAGCTCGATTGAAATACGTTGTTTCTTACAGCCTACCTCACCTTGCACGTATTAAAATTGCACCACATTAAACGTTTCATTCATAGACATATTTGCATGTTTGTTTGTTGCTTTCTGAATGCAGGGATTAGTTGCAGATGAAAAGCGGGTGTCGAAGCGTTATCGCCTTACTCTTCCGAAGAGGAATTACGACCCTTCTCTTGCAGATAGTCTTCTTCCTCTCTGTCGGATTCATCACCAATTTCAAAACCAGTAGCGTCATCTAGCACACCCAAAATCACTTTTCTAAATTGTTCCTCTTTATCGACGATATTGTGTGATAAAAATACCAGAAGAAACAACAAATGCTTCAAGTAGCACAATGCATTCGAACGAGAAATCGAACACTAGGCCACGGTCGCGTCACAGAGATAACCTCCGGGTCAGCGCACAGCGTTAAGAAATATATTTTCACCGGTCGAGGATATAACTGCTGCGATTCTCCCAATCGACTTGAAAGATGTTTGCAGAAAGTGCGACCATTCTCAGTTTTGCAACAAAATGGCAAGCAAAAAAAAAAAAAAAAAAAAGAGCCGAAGGAAACCTCCGTGACGCGATTAAAGAAGGGTTAACTTCCGTGACTTCACGGAGCTTGGTTAAGAAGTTCGACTACTGGCGCAGGCACTAGTATTGTTGTCTTTGCCTCACAAGTATACTACTCCGTTTTAAACAGAGTGGCGCTTCAAGGTCACGAGCTGAAAGTGAAGTGGGTCATCCAATCGGAAGCTCCAATACGAAAACTTTAAGTCGCAATAAATATCTTGATTCAATGATAGTTTCCCACTCTCCCACTCGTGAAGTTGTAGTGCCACTATGTTCAAATTGCAGTATAGATTATGTACATAGAGATGCAATCTATTTATGAATCCATAAATATAACCGTTAGTCTATAAAATCATCTAAATTCATCACATTAGCCACCTCAATGGCTTTTTTGAAAAACTTTAATGTATAGAGATTTGTTCAGTCCGAGATTTTAATTCTTGATCTTGTCTTGGTAATTTGTAGATTTTCTTTATCCTCTTCTGTATTAAATTCTGTTTGACCCCGTTCTACCGAATGTGGCATTTTAAAAGTGCCATATTCTGTGAAGTAATCATCTCTACCTCTATCAGAGCAATCAATCACCGGGAAAACGCCTTTTTATAGTCATTCCCTTCGTACATCTATGTCAGATATCTATGTCAGACTCAGCAATCAACTTTTGTGAATCAGTGCTTCTACTGTTTTTTTTTTAAAAACTGTACTCCAGGCGTTTTTATACGCAGTTAATCCGGATTTTTGATAGTTAATCGTAATTCATTATCTTCTTTAAAAGTGACATTACGTTTCAAAAAACACTAAAAAATATATGGCTTATTAACGACTAATATTCAATATGTGCGTCATTACATTCTCAACTATTACCACCTGCAATACACAATAGTAAATTTTTTAGTCCTCCTTATCCGCAATTAACCATACTTAATCCGAACTGATACATGCATAAATTTTTTGAATTGGGTATGACCCAGTGGCAGTTAAATAACAATAATTACAATAATAATAACAATAATAGTAAAGGAGTACAGTACAAGCCGAAGATGCAATAATCATACTATCACTAATATTATAACTAATATTAATATTAATATTATAACACTAAGTATTATAACAATTATTTCAACTCTGTCATGATACCCAATAATCATATGTTGGTGATGCTAAAATAATGCGTAACTAAGAAGCTACATAAATATTGACTAAATTAGATTTTTTTAATTCATTGATCGCGTTTACTACACTTAACTGCACTGCACTGCACTGCAATGCACTACACTACACTACACTGTTTTTGCTTTGAATTACACTGACCAGCACTTCACCGCACTTCACAGTACTTACTCATTTGTCTACTACTGTCATATTGTTCTAACTTATTTCTAAAGCTTCGGACACTTAGAGGAAAAG
Source organism: Teleogryllus oceanicus (assembly GCA_964035755.1). Lineage (NCBI taxonomy): Eukaryota > Metazoa > Arthropoda > Insecta > Orthoptera > Gryllidae > Teleogryllus > Teleogryllus oceanicus. The sequence continues at coordinate 174,467,100 of CAXIVR010000003.1, forward strand.
CTTTGAAAATTGCTGCGGGTAAACTGTTTCAATCTTTAATTGTTCTGTTACAAAAGGAAAATTTCCCAAGATCTGAATTTTGTTTCCTTGTTCAAATTTTGTGAGTGTGATCGCTTCGGCCGAAATAATTTGGTTTTTCTAGTCTAACCTGAATTTCCATCCAAGCTGGTTGATCTACGTACGATTTATAAAGAGCGCAAAGCCTCGCCCTTGTTCTTCTCGTTTCTAGAGGTTTCCATGGCGTTTTTATTGCGTTAGTTCTATAGGTAAAATTATTCGCTTTCCTCTGTATTCTATATAGATTTTTCTGGTGCGACTTTCTGTATGGATCCCTACATGTCACTCCGTATTCCATGAGAGGGCGAACCAGCGAAAGATATGCTAATTCTTCGGCGTTTACAGAACTTTTCTTTAGAATTCTCATTACAAAATGCAAGGACGTCCACGTTTTTCTTACTACCTGATTTATATGCTTCTCCCACCCTAATTTACTATCTAGATGAATGCCTAAATACTTGCGTGATGACTGCTTTAACAAAATTCTCTGTTGAGTATTGTTCTAAAGCTCATCATTGTGAATTGTACGACAGTTACGACAAAAAAGAATGAATTGTCTATACTCCACTGATTGGAAATTATTTTCAATGGTCATCCGTCTCAATATAGACATTAGAACTGTTTTGCCCATTGAGACTTTTGTTCAGGAGAGCCAAAATACCAAATATCTCATCATACACGATTTCATTGAAATACTAATTTCTACAACGAATGCGCAGATTATTTTTTATAAAACTAGTCATTAGCATGCATCTTTTTATATATTTTTTGTTTTATATATCATGTTTTTAATTATAAATGTATGTGTATTTTAGCAGGAAGATTTCCGTGTACTAAGTTCATCTCATAGCGAGGCAAGGCAACCCATTCAAGATTTGGAGAATCGCATAGTGCTTCCGGTGGCGAGAAAAAAATAAGTCGCTGCTTTCCAAGTTACTTCTCTTCTTTTCCTGAAGAAAAAAAGTAACAATATTCCTCAACAGACGTCAAATAGAATATTGAAAATATAAAACACCTTCGATAATAAACATTACATTATTCGTAGATGTTCATTATCAGTTGTCAACATAAAAAGTCGTTTTCCCTTGTGCCATGTTTTGTCAATGAGCACTATTTTTTATCAATGAGAACTGTTCTTTAATAAATTCACTCAATACTTTGAAAAGATGGAAAGAAAACTCACAATTCATTTGACTTTCTCATTACATTCTTAAAGATCATTTAATAGAACGGTAGGAAATTATGTCAAATGTCTCCTCAGACTTAAATTGTAATGTAGCAATTCAGTGGAAACTGACGGGCTTCAAACCAATCTCTTTATAATAGTTTTAACAATATTTGGCATCAATTTAAATGTTTTTCTTGAAAAAAATTGTGAAATTATATGTTATTCCTTTTCGGAAATTCATAAATTTTTTTTAAGGAATTTTAAATTTAAAACCAAATTAATTGTATAACCTTTTAATATAAATTCATTATTTTATATTCGAATTTGTCTATTTTTACTTCCTGTTGTTTGAATATTACTTTTCGTTTACCGCCAGGGTCTGTATAATATTTCTGAAAAACTTACTGAAGATGATAGTGCCATTTAACTGATACTCGAGTGATATTTCCATATTGATATTTCCTTTATGTGAACTTGGGAATATGTAACAATCTGTAAATATGTACTGTTATTACATTCCATTTTTCAGCACTACTTGTATTTATTAATTTTAAAAGCTGTTATATACTTTTAGCAGCATGAGTTTTCGGCAACTAAAGACAAAGTTGAATGACATCATTACCATTTTCTTCAATCACGGGTCACGTGATACTCATGTTTTCATATGTTTGCTATTACAGCCAAACATTGTTTTCAGATGAAAGCAGCCGATTGATTACTTCTCAAATCTTAAAAATCTCTCCAATTAAAAAATTATAACATGAGAGTTTGGCTCTAAAATGTGAGTTATTAAAATCAGCAAAACGTGGCAGTGTGTTCAGAAAATTTAATTACCTCAGGAAAGAAAATTAACATGAAATAATTATTTTGTGAGACTCAATATCCAACTGCGAGAGAAAACAAATAACCACATAATCGGCTTCCGTAAGAACCTTTAAATTCTTAAATTCAATACAAGGTATAACGTGTATCTAAAATTAAAATCAACATATTTTAGAGTCAATTTCTTTGAAAAGAACCTATTTATTCTCTTTCCATACTACCCGAGAGATAGAAACAATAAAAGAAACAGTGAATAATTACAAACTTTTGTAACTACTAAAGTATTTGGGTATGAAAATACATCTGTTCGCAATAAGAACAATTAAATACACATGTGAATGAGTTGAAGAGTAGAATCTTGTATGCCAAACTTCGCAAAAATAAGAGACGTCATTGTAAACATCAATAGAAAGAAGACATACATTTTAAACGTAAATCAAAGCTTGATCATGTCTAAATGACTGCAAATTTCATATTTGTCAAAGCCAGTAATTGCACATATTGTAGTACCATGGAATGCAATCCAGAGATAAAAAGAAACTTAATTGTACAGTTGGACTTTCATTGCTCTGTGGCGGAAGACAGAAAGACAAACTATATAAATTTAGAAATTGTATTTGGGTCATTCGACACAAAATAGACATTTTTAACCCTCATCCCATCTGCTTTTTATGAAACTTTATCTCACATAAAAGTATCTACGTTTTCAGAGTGGCAATGTTGTTTGTTTCTTGTTACGTGTCTTGGAAACTTGTAACTAGTGGTACTATAACATCACGTACTTTCTCGCCCGTATTTTTACGCAAAATGTTAAAAAAAGTTCTCTAAATTTTCGAAATATTGTTAATTACCTTATTTAAAAATCTATCTTTCAGGAACAGATTTTATTTCAGGAAAAATCTTTTTTTTTTTTTAATATTTCAGTTAGTAGTAAGCGTCCGAAAAAACTTTGAACTTTTGCAAGTTTTGAAAAATCAGGGTTTTCAACGAACATTAGACCTCTTGGTGATTGGGGAATGTCAATTTTGGAGAAAATTGGCTGAACGGGTTAGCCGGTTTACAGACGGTCGGACGGACAGACAGACGTTTTGCCGTCATTCAATTTTTTGGTATCAAAAACCTACAAAACATGGATTTTGGCGTGTTAGAGGATTTTGTTTCTAAATTTAGCAACTGGAATTATCTACTTTTTCGATACCGGGGCTCTGTAATAAAGTTTTTCTGTCGAAATTTTTTTTTTTTCGCGCAGCGTTACATAACTTTCTCTCTACCTCGTATCGAGAAAACAAAAAAAATCATGTGTGGAATTCGGTGTGCAAGCGCACATTTGAATCGTAATAATTCCTTTCTAGCAAAAGCTGAAGTAAAAATGTTATGATCCTAAATTATGTTACAAGCGCCTGCGAAGGCGCTTTCTCGCTCCATCAATGAAAACCTGTACACGAGTTTACCGGTCACAACAGGGTTCTGTGGGCGCAAAAGTTAATGTTTTTATCACTCTGGAAAGAAAAATTACTTGAATGACTTGTTGGCAATCACTAAAATACTCCTGTTTAGACTCAATTGTCTTTCGCGTACTGTAGGCTCTAGAAACATTTTCAGTACGTGCGACTATGCAACATGAAAGATTGTTAAAATATGGTTTAAATATTCAGTGTGTAATCCATTGAATACAATTGGACATTTTTATCATAAAAAACGTCATAGTGTTCTTTCTTGGATAGTCAGTGTATATCAGAATTTCTCATCTTAACAGAAAAAGGTGATGAATGTAGGAAAGAAATGAACTTGAAGACTGATTCGTGTGTTGAATTAATAGGTTTTCTAGGTTCACCCGAAGATGTTGGATAATGAAGTTTGTTGATGAAGGTCCATTGCTGGAAAATTTAAAAGTAGTTTTGTAAGTATAGGTGAAGTTTCGAGTAGAAAATACTATTTAGTTTTGAGTAGAAAAGACCCTATTAGAGTAAAAAAGATTTTGAAAAGACAGTATACAGAGAAAATATTAAATAAAATTAAAAATATTCTAAAGAAGAAAGTTTTCTTTTTTCTAATGACCTGCAGCCTGAACCGTAGATAAGTTCGGACAGAAAAATATTAATAGTAGTTTATGCAATTAGTTTATAATGTTAAGCTTTATTGCATGAGTACATGTTTTGAAAACGAGCGACGTTAGGAGCGAGTTTCCAAATTGTACGAATGCAATAAAGCAACATTATAAACGAGTTGCATACGCTATTTTTTTGTATAACAGCATTATAAATTTACAAGAGAATCAAACAATTTCGCGAAACAGCTTCCTTCTGACATCTCGGGTGCTTGACATCCAACACCCTCTGGAAATCAAATTCAAGATGGCATTGTTGACATCCGTGCGAGAAAACGGTGGTCGGCTGTTCCGTCTTCTTCTACCTCCCCACGATTCTCTCGCTACTATTGGCTGAATGTGTGATGACGTCATGTCGCGTTTAATAATGGCGATGACGTCACGTAGCGTGCGATAAAATACTGGATTATGCACGATTCGGGGTATCGAAAAGGGTCGTTTATAATTTTGGTATACAAAAACTTAATTAAACGAGAAATTTCAAACCTGTAACAGATGTGAAAAAATTACAAATTCAACACTTCTCCCGAATAGCTGGAGCATTATCAAAATTAAAAATGAATGTTCTGCCTCTGAATGCATGGTATGTAAAGTCAGAAAGAACTTCCCGTTCAGAGACAGGGGCGTCACTTGATGCCCTGTACAGGCTAAGCCGATGACACGGTAATTACTCCATGGCAAAAGATCCGAGGTGGGGTCAAGGAATATCAAGAACAAATATTTAAAGATACAAGTACTACATAAGGTCTATGCGACGTTCAGGAAGTGCCAAGGTGCTCCCCACCACACTGCAGAAAAGCACGTTATTTAAGCTAGCACCCTCTCTTTCAAAAACCAAAACAAAAACAAAATTAAAACTTCTCGCGCTAAATTTTGGGCTAATTTCAGCCCCCCTCCAAAACATTTTAGCTACCTCCCAACACCCCGAAATGAAGATATCAAATTGGGGCTGGTAAAGCTAGCACCCTCACTTACTCAAAATTCTTTTTTTTTTTGTACAGACAAAACAACTGAATTTTGGGCTCCTGTGCACCACTTTTCAAAATTTCGACTAAATTAGAAAACAAAAAATGAAAACCACCCCATTTTCTCAAAACTCAAAAATTCTTTTGCCATAATTTTGGGCTCTTCAGTGACATCAGTCAGAAAAGCGGTAGGTACAGCGAGAAGCGGAGCATACTAGTATTCTTTAACACATCGAAGAGAATAGGAAAATGACTAGCTCGAGAAAGCACGGCCGTTTGAACAGCATTGGGGGCTCTTGGGCCTAGGTTAAGTAAGGGCTTCCTATTCTTACCATTCCCGCCCAATTTAGATGCTGAAATATAAACAAAATCCTATGAGTTCACATTGTATTTTGTATTTTTTAACATATTTTGAAAGTATTTGTTAGTATTTCAATGTAACATTATTCAAACAAAAATGTATATATAAGTAAGAAAAACAGTATTTTGAATACATTGAAAAAGGCTACAAATTACATCGTTTTTTTTATTGAAGTGTACAATATAAAGTTGAAACGCATCAACCAGCCACATTCCATATTTAAATATTATGTAATGATGCCAACACATCACTTTTCTATGCCAACTTTTTACGTATAGTTTAATTATAAATCATTTTTATAGTTTTTTATTTCATTTTTTCAAAAAATTATTATTAAATAATTCATTTTCGAACTATCGGGAGCCTTGGACATTGGGGGCGCTGGGCCCGGTTCCTATGGGCCCGTCCGTTAACACGGCACTGCGAGAAAGTCTGTGCCATTCTGTAGCGCTACTAGTTTGTGTGTGCTAGGTCAGAAATAGTTTTAAAAATAAGGTCTGGAATTTTTTTCTCAAGCCTAATAATCTTATCATTTATTGGAGTGTCTTATATTTTCTGATGTTTTTAAAGGTTTTTGTATGTTTCGTCATGCTAATGTATATTATTAATTTTAATTTGCGCTACTCTGGATTTCGGAAAATATGGGCCAGAGAAAGTGTTTTACAGTAGGGTTTCACAGTTTTTCCTCTCAATTTGTGGGTGCGTTAGCTCATAGGAAATTTTGTTTCCGATTCTAATTTGTGCAGCCTTGGATTTTAGAAAATATCGACTGGAGTATTTTTTCCCTTGATTCTTTAATTTCTAGTATTTTTCGTTTACTTTCATTAATGCAAATTTTTATTTTTTACCTGGTGTAGCTGCCTATAGACTGAAGCTAGATACACCCACAACATTATGAAAACCAAGAGCATAAAATTCGAGTTTACGTCTCTTAATTACCCTAAAATTAAACTTTCATTTTGTTATGTTTTGTTGTTTGGGTGCTTCCAGCTTTAGATTGCTCCCAGGAAGGCACTATTTCAATTCTTCCTTTTTACGACTTCATTGTTTGACTGGGCACCGCCGCTGGTGGTTCGCGATTCCGCCGTGGAGCGGCGCTGCAGTCCACTCCCCCAGACTCCCTCTCCTCTCTTCACGCCAAAGCCCTCGCCTACAGATGGGCCTCGTCGCTGAGAGGTGACTCCTCATTGGACGCATGACATCATTTCCATCGGCGCGGAGACGCCTTGGAGTTTCGCTGTGCGAGGCGGCACGTGGGCGCCATTCGACGCTTGCCTTGCCTTGCGGTTCGTTATTGGACGACGTCTTACGGTATGAGCTAAGGTGAAGTACTACTGTATTTTTTCAAATGTGAAACCTATTATTTTAAGAACAATTTCCACTCAGTTTTTTAATTAGGAAAGTTAAACGAAAATTCTGTGTAGTCTTATACGTTAGAGAGTTTTTGGACGAGGGAGATTTTACGTTTCATAGAAAATTTGAGCGAAATATTTTGTTTAATTTTCATAAGTAGCGCAAAATTGAATATCGTTACACACTTACTGTGTTCTGAATTTACATCTTGGAAATTATAGAATCGAAAGAATTTCTTTATTCGAAAATGATGAGATGGCTTCACTAACATTGTGTTTGTCAGTTTTACTTGACTCTTCTATCCATTTGAAATAATTGTTTTCAAGAATATGTTATTGTGGTCGTGCGGGAGTGAGTTTTAGTTTGTTTAATTTTTTTTACTTAAGAGTTGTGACGTTTCATAATGTTGATATAAGTAAACTGATGGTTCGATGTCAACACAAATTTCAGTAAGCTAAGCAATAAACAGCCATATAAGCTAATCTAATTGCAAATTAGGTACAAGTGAACGCATTACTCTTCTCTCCATACTCACTCTCCGCCCATCACACATTTGAAGTTTTTTTGACGTTAAATCCAAGGGGTTTCGTTTAGAAAGATATTTGAGCTTTCAACTAAACCAACTTTTGGGATTTATACTTTAAATAAAATTTTTTGGGCCCCAGATATGTTACCGCGTTCTAAATTTATCCGGTTATTTAATATTAACACGTAAATCTTCATATTTAAAACTAAGTGTTTTCGTTTAGAAAGAAATGTGAGATTTCTACTGTACCAAATTTCGTAATTTTTGTTCTTAAATGAAAGGTAAGGGGGAAAGGCACCGTTACTGGCAAAATATCAAATTTGTACATACTAATTGTATCGTTATACTTATAATTGAATTCTCTCAGGGCTTGTAGTAAATTTTATAGGTATATTACTAAAATATGTTATATGCAAATAAAAAAAGTACAAAGGTATAGGAAATCAAAAAATGTAAATGCCCTTCCCTTGTTTTACGTCGTGCATACATACGAATTGTAAGCAATAACATATTATTGAATATGCTATCATATTAATATAAATATAAGATATGAAGTAAAATTGACTAACACAATGTTTGGTAAAGTCATTTCATCAGTCTGGAATAATGGAATTCTTTAATTTCCGAGTTATAAATCCCAACTTTTATTACTTTTAGCGTTTTATTACTATTATCATCATACAGTAAGGAAAATCAAATAAAATATGCAATTATCGTATTCTGAGTTTTTATCAGAAAGAAAAACATAGGAAGAGGAGGAATGATCCAGCTTATCAGTCGCCAAGGATATTTTACCTTGATACACCTCCGTTCATGAATACATGTATATATATATATATATATATATATATATATATATATATATATATATATATATATATATATATGTATGTATGTATATTGATATATTTCATTAAAATTCTTACAATAATCAAATCCAGTGATTCTCTACAAGTACAATACTTTATATTAAAGAGTTTGGTTTACCTTGCATCCCCTAAGTTTAGTTTTGAAAGGCTGCAATTGCTCCCCGCAATAACTGATTGGTCGATGTATGAGATATCTATCCAGATGCAATAATGCATTTACTGAATCAAAGGCCCTTCGTTAAAACCCAAGACCCCAAAACAAATTCTGGTGTATTTAAACTTAATTAGTCAGAGAAGCTACAGTTTAATGATTTTTATCACTTCAAATTTATTTCATATTTATTTTTATGTGCATCAAATTTGTTAATTTAATTCTTCTAAACACAATAAAGATATCTCAAAGTAAACAGGAAACGTGCGCAGATGATTCTCTCCCCCACACGTCACATACAGTTTTTTTATTGTTTTTGACTAAATAAATAAATATCAAATGTACTCGATATGTTATTTGACCATCCAAGCGAAGAGGTTGAAGAGGAAGAAGCTGATTGATTGATTTTTTCGTGTTTCCGGACGCGTCAACTGCATCGATCGTTAGTCCCGTTAGTGCAGTGCATGTTTTTTTTCTCGGGAGGGGACGGTGATCTTTCCCCATTGGATGGCGAGATCCGGCGCCGACCTACCGTCCAGTGGGGTTTTCCCCTAACCAGGACTCTCCCACCAACGGGGCACCGCCCCAGCCGGGAAAGCTCTAAGCTACCGACCGGTCTCCCGGAATATGTGATAGTGTGATGCATGTTAGTGAAAGTGTGTGTGTAATGGGAGACGATAGGACAAGGAAGAGGAAGGACAGATCGCGCGCGTTCCGTGGCCCCATTGGTAGGGTACTGCTCCGGCATTCGCCTGGTGTTGATCGGAGAAACCAGGGAAAACTACCGATCAGAGCAGCCGGCCGCTAGAATTCTCCTCCAAACAGCGACTGAATTCGACCTAGCCGAAAAGCTACTGTCGAAAATCCTGCCGCCGTCAGGACTCGAATCTAGGACCTACCGGCCAGAAGCGCTGCAGTGACATCCGATGATGCACTGAGCTACCGCTCCCGGTATTAATTATTGTTGTCGCAACACCTCTGTTTAGCCCCTGATCGAGCATTGAGAGCTCCGGAGTAATCCTTCATTAATTATTCGTTATTTATCAGTGCCCTCTGCATTCAAGCGGGCGCTGTATTTACGTCTCGTCTCATGAGACTGTTGTCAAAAAAGACCGCCTGAGTAGCAACTTTGCGTACGCGCCTCTCATACCACGCGGCCCTCCGCAATTACCCATCTATTAATTAAATAGTATGCAAATAAATCTAAATACACACGTAGCAACAATTAGAAGTATTAATAGTGGCTTGATACCGATGAAGATTGCTTTTTAGGTGTATAGTGTATCCGGTCATTTATCGAATGTAAGTACTGTCATTCTAGTTTCTGTGAAAAGTTTGTGATATAACTTACAGTACTCATTCACTTGGTGTGGTACCATATCATATCTATCATAACACTAAACGCTCATTTTATTCGTAATCAAAATATTCTTGCCCGTTTTTATTGTTCATCCTTCAAGTTTCAAACTCCTTTAATTTAAGTCAATATGCAATCATGGACAGGGGAGTTCAAGAGGAAAGTTTTTTGATTTTTGAAAACATGAATTAAAAATTAAATTTGATGAAAGTATAGACTCTTTCTTTCACAATATTGTTTATTGTTTCTGATGTGGTTGATTTTAAAGGCCTAACACAAGTCATTCAGGAGAAATAATTGTTTTATATAGTTCATTCGATCTCAGTTCTTTGACGGTGGGTGCCCTTCACTTTGATAAAAAGGAAATTTGCTGCATATCCTTATGCTATGATAAGTTACGAGAGGAGTTACAGTGAAGTATGGGACTACAGGGATTCAAGGAAAGAACCATCTCCACGAAATTGCTTGTTTTCCGTGGTTTCTCCGATCACCACCAGGCGAATGCCGGAGCAGTACCCTATCAATCGGGCCACGGACCGCGCGCGATCTGTCCTTCCCATTCCTTGTCCTATCCTCTCCCCTTACACACACACTTACACTAACATGCACTACACTACCACATCCCGGGAGACCGGTCGGGAGCTTAGAGCTTGTCTCGGCTGGGGCGGTGCCCCGCTGGTGGGAAAGTCCTGGTTAGGGGGAAACCCCACTAGTCGACGATAGGTCGGCACCGGATCTCAACATCATGCGGGGGGGACATCACCAATCTCCCGAGAAAAAAAACAGGCACTACACTAACGGACTAATGACCAGAGCAGTTGACGCGCCCGGAAACACGAAAAAATCAATCAATCCACAAAATTGCCGAGGTGTTCTGCGTGTGAATCCAAAAGATAAGACAGATGGCTTAAAAAATTTGAAAAGGGCATTATCAGAAAACTTATAAAGTAAATCAAACTATGATGGAAAGAGAGCATTTACATCTTTTGATGTTCTTCGTCAAAAAAAGAAAAGAAACAATATTGGCAAAGAATGCGATTGTGAACAGTGAAGAGTGAAGACTGTGGTCTGTTTGGATTGGATTCTGTTTTACCTGTGCCAGTATTTTCTTTACTAACAGTGATTCGGTGAAATTTTCAAGTTCAGTCATGATATTGCATTGAAATAGCTGGGAAATAATACTTTCCCTACAGAGATTAGTAATTTCGACAAATTAAACTATCTTGGACAAGTTTAAGAATTTGCAAGAAAACTAGGAAGACTATTTTCGTAGTTCATTTAATACTATAAATACTCTTTTGAGCAATTTAGTAAAACATCTACATGTTGCATACAAGCAAGTTAAATTTTTTATTAGAAACATCGATTACTCATTATATAGTATCGATATTACTCATTAAATAGGCGGAAATGTAGTTGGTACTGGATATGATAGTCCAGGTGTTGCTACTTCATCCCATAAATCAGTATGTCTTCTTGATTGTCAAAATATGTTTACAAATAAAAGTATCCAAAGTTTTTTATGACAATCATTTATTCAGTAATTTCACAACGTTTCGTAACTCGTTTTGTTACATCTTCAGGTGCTAAACTTAATGAGGGAACGCTATCCCTTTGAATTACCACATCAGCAGAACATTCAAGGAACCATACCGAAAAACCTCACTCTCGCACAGTTGATACCACATAACTACTTAACTGAATGTTATTACGGTTGAATGGAGTTGAATGGAGTTGAAGAAAGGTATTATTCCAAGAATATGTCTATAATACTGGATAAACCGTTATTAAAAATTTGTTTCAAACATCCATTTCATTGTTCTTTATTATTTGAAATTCTAACAGTACATTGGAAGTTCCCTTATCAATTTTTTTAAACAAATAAACTCGTTTCTTTAACAACTTCCTCTTTTAATATGATAAAGGAAAAATAGAGGAGATGGTAAAATTTAGCTTGCAAGTGTTCTCGCACGGGACACTAGTTTCAAATTATTTGCATTAAACCAAAATGCGGTATAATACGGTATATAGATACGATATATTTAAAAACTGTGACGTGATATGACGTTTTTATTGTGATATTCGTAATCTACGTATACAATTGAGTTCGTTGCGCACACTACCTTCCTGGAGGTAAAACTCTTGTTCCCTAGTGTAATCAAAACTAAATAATGAAGCTTTCTCACAGTTAATGTTTGACAAAGCAGATTATAATGTGAACACAATTGATTGTCTTAATATTTTCCATACCGTGCGAGGAACAATGACTATAATTTCACAAACTACAGTCCAGCTTCTTCTGCGACCAAATTCTTGTTAGAACGGCGTGTTATTGCTGAACCCATTATAATGAGGAGCTTCAACTGCATTGTGAAGAGGGAAGTCTTTTCTGTGATTCTATTAATTCAGTAGTATTTCCCTCTGCACTAAGGATGGTTTTGCAATTGAAGTATCAATTATGTGATATATGTGCTGTTAATATATCTCCAGCGAATTTCAAGACTCATGTGTCGTCGAGACTGAAAGAGTCAGTAAATATTGAAAGTTGGATACTTATAATAGCAAGTAAACAAATTCATGATTTGAGACGAGCCTGACTTAAAAATTTAAATTAAAAAGTTAAATTAAATAAATCGAAAAAGAAAAGTCCAAATAGGAATATCCAACCGATAAGTCACGGATGCTGTCAAGTATAGATAGTGTAATAAGGCAGAAAACTCTCCCACTTGAAGATAAACATTAAATACGTTATTATAATACATTATAAATATGTTATTATTGAAGACCGGTTTTTTATTCAGTAAAACTTCCTCAAACGTGCAGTAAAAACTCCAAAACCTGCAATAAAAGGATCAAGACTTCGCAGAACGATATGTAGACTAAAATCTCCAGTTAATTCATTTATCAACTTTCTTTTTTATTTTGAATGAGATATTTAAGATGAGTGAAATATTATAATTTTTCTATTATTATAATTACGTTTGTGTATATTGTTTAAACAAATCAAATTGAACATTTTAAATAATATTAGAACACGAACTTAAATTAGCATAGAAAACAAAAAAGTAAAATTAGCATAGAAAAGAAAATTGAAGAATACCCATATACCTTCAGAAATCAAAAATAATTAATCTACAGAGAAGATGTTTTTCATTGTTTTCATTATAATTTACAATTGTAATTATATCTTTTAATAATAATTCTTATAATTATGTATATTTCCGACATTTTAATGAGATAATTAGGTATCATGAAAGGTACAGACACGCAGTTCATGGGGCAACAAAATGCAGAATTGATACATATTAAACAGCACTAAGGAATCCGAGACCACCCGAAAGCACTGCTGGGTTGTGTCATAAAAACTGTTTTCTTAAATGAAAGCTAAAAAAGATAAATTACAACAAGTAAATAATATAAAAAATATATTTTATGCAATAAAACTATAAATCTTGCAAATTTGTCCAGAAAATCTCAAAATGTGCAATTTTCAGGCATTACATAAAATGTTCAATATCGTGCTGTAATCCCCCAAACGAGCAATTCCGTGCAAAATAAAACTCGTACTAAAATAACATCCGTTTCATGTTTCAAATTTCTCTCGGTTTCATCCAAGTTTCATCCATCATTGAAGTTGGCAAAGAAAAGATGCACTGACTCGAGAATCCGATCTTTAGTTATTATGGTTTATTTCGGCACACAGAGGGAATCTGAGGGTATTATATCAGAGGCGGCACTTTATTGTCAATGCTCTTATTCAAATCACTAATTCTCATGGAGGGGAAAGCATCCATCTTGACTCCACTTTTGAGCCAATAGCGTGGAAGGGCGATCTCCCAATGGAGATGGCGCGTAATCACAACCGGGGCATTTAAAATTACATTACGGAGCAATTTTTCAAAATGGCGGCAAATTATAACAACATATTTTTGATGTAAAATACATACACTATGCAATTTAGAAGCCAATAATTATTAATAAAATAAACAGCGTTTTTCAAATTTTTACAAATTAAATATAAGCAAATAATATATGGAGATTATTTTACTTTGCCATTGCCTGAATATTGAAAATGTGAATATAGAAAATTGTCTAAATATAACTAGTGGTCATTTTTTTTAATATTGTATCGTTATAGAAACGACATGTCAGTTATCAACGTATGTAAAAATTCAGAATGTTATGAAACTTGCAATTAAGGCATTATAATATAAATTAATATTATTCATAAGTTTTATAAATAAACAAGAAACTTCCATCTGCACAAACAGTCCACAAAAATCTGTTTTGTTTTCTTTCTTCGTAAAAGCAATGTTACATATTAAACTGTGTGAAAAGAAACAGCTTTTATCTATCTCGTACAAGTAATGAACTAAGTAAAAAAAATGACCTGATTCTACTTCAACTTTCTTTATCTCTAAACGGAAGTTTTGGACGTAGTAGTTATCACTTATATTCAGATATTACAAGCTATTTAATTTTTGTTCAAAAGCACTGCTACTTACTCAGTAGATGGATGAAAATCCAAAGGTAGGTCATAAATCCAGACTTGCTCTACATTTGATACAGGTGTTGAGTAGTTTTTCAATTATTAAGAAAATATTTTTATGTACTATCTGTTCAGTTTTTTGAATGATCTTTTGACTCATTGATACCAAACTAAGCTTGGTCATTATAGATGATCAAACGTATACATTATTTTCATTAATTTCACAAAAATTGGCAACTTTCAATTGAGCCATTTTACTCGCCATTATTCTTTGTAATTCCACCAACTGGGAAATGTTCGTATATCAATGTATTGTAATAGCTAAATGCAAGAAAGTTCCTTTTAAACTTCTTTTCAAAATTTTTTATACACAATTTTATGATGAAAAGTTAGTCTATAGTAAGCTTAATTAAAAAGTATGATAAAATCAACAATAAAATTTGAAATACAGAAATTATGGCCTACCCATTTACATCCATAATTTAATTCACATGCATACCCATTTACATCTTCTTTTTGACATGAATTGTAACAATTATTATAATATACTTTATAGTGGTGGTATTGGAACAATGTAAATCACACTTGAAAACTATCCCTAACCTTCAGCTACACACACTGAACTCACATTGAAGAGACACTCTAACAGCTGGCATTCTCCTTCAAATGGCTGGTGAAAAAATAATTTTCACAGAGTGATACTTAACTAGTTCTAATCGCTTGCAAAAAAATCACTCCTTCTCCTGAATGGCGCATAAACGATCTGAACAGACTATGAGCAACACACTATACTAGGATATATCACTTGAAATTCAAAATTACTACACAGAAATATTAAACCATTACCAAAATTGACAATATTTTATTAGATATCATTTGGAAGAAACGACACTTCCAACTTGTTTTCCAGTCTTTTCCAGATTTTGGGGAGGTCTCTGAAGTCGGTAGGCTGTGCACAGTCTACCGAGTTTGGCCGAAAGCAGCGAGATTGACAATGTCGGCAAAGCCGTCGAAAGCCGGCTATCTTAATAAATAAAATATGTTGACGAAGATTATCTTTTATTTCTTCTCATAAGAACGTCAACAACACATCAGAATTCCCACAATCCAGAATGTTGCAAAACATTGTTTGTCCCTGGGATCAAAATACTCCAAACAGAGTCTAAGGGTTAATTAGACTCCCGTACTAGTGTGGGCAATTAGTAGCTCTGAGCTGGCAGAGCTCTAAGCTGGCAGAGCTCGGAGCTGGCAGAGCTGGCAGAGCTCTGAACTGACAGAGCTCTGAGCTGGCAGAGCTATAAGCTGGCAGAGCTATAAGCTGGTAGAGTGGCCCCATCCAAGCTTAATTCGGGAGACGCCCCGGTGAAGCGCTGCGAACCGACGTATCTGGACGCCACCCCGAACGTGTGTGTGTGGTTAAAGTCTAAGAGCCTAGATGACCACTCCGGGAGCAATACCCCGGACATTACAAGAAAAGTGTAGGGTTGTAGCCCAGGCAGTGTAAACATTTCGGGCGCGGCCAGACGGGCGTGAAGTTTGAGATTTGCTTGATTCGTCATATGGGGATGACGCGGCGACCCTTTCGGCTACCCATTGGGTGCAAATATCGGCGTCAGTGTGGTCACTTAACGAAGATTTATTTTGTTGCGTTTGGAAGATTTGCTGAGAGGATATGCAGAAATGCATTTTTAATAAGATGTCTATCATCCAAGATGTCATTTTAATGACATTACAGATTGCCTAGTTAATGAGTGACTGTCATTTAAATCTGTCTGTAATTTACAAAAGTTTGGAGAAATTTAAGATAGCCATGGAGGCATGTCCCAATGAAATCAGAACAGTATGAACATAATTTAATTTGAACATAAGTTAATTTGAATTTAAACATTTATGCCAGTAAATCTACTCATGATCGACAGAATATATTAGCTCAATTTAAACATTAATGCAGATTTGTACAGTAATTTGTTCACGCTTTGTTTCAAATAATTTAATTTCAATTCATTAGTTCAGATGATGTATAGTGACTTATTCACGTTGCCTGTTCGTGCATTAGCTTAATTTGTTGCCAAGTGGGCAAATTTGTATTTGAGACTGTCAATTTGAGTCTGAATTAAATATATGACATTACCTGAAATTCTATGTTTTATTCTTACAAACCATAAAAGAGGAGATTTTTTAACCATGGCACATGACTATGGTTGGTACGACATTACCAGTGCGACCATCAGGCCCTCCTTGCTACTTTACCACTTGATGTGGGGCAAACCACGCCGAAGAACTAGAGCGTAGTTGTGTCCGCTGCCCTCAAGACGGAGGCTCCGTCACAAAATAGTATATGTTAATATATTTACAACTAAATATTTCTTTGTGGTTTTGGAGGAGAGACAGCCATGTTGCTTGTGAGAATTCCTTGAAATATTATTATTATTATTATTATTATTATTATTATTATTATTATTATTAATAATAATAATAATAATAATAACAGCAATATTAATAATAATAATAATAATAATAATAATAATAATAATAAGAAGAAGAAGAAGAAGAAGAAGAAGAAGAAGAAGAAAAGAGAGAAAAAAGGAGGAGGAGGAGAAGAACGCCAACTTCGGTTTGTTCTATTGAAATGCTTTTGATTTAAATAAATCGTGTTATTTGTGAGCTCGGATAGAGGCCAACTGACTTAACAAAATTTTCAAACTTTAGTTTAACCTCCGTAAGGAGTAAACACGTAAGTTTTTATTCGCTTTGATTTATAATGACTTTGGAACAGTTAGAAACCTAAAACTACTACATTAGAGAAATCATTAGATACTTATGGTTACATCAGAATAAGAAAGAAAATTTAGTGAAAAGTAAGACCTGAGCTTACTCTTTAAGATAAATAATTTATAAAACGAACTTGTAGAGAATTTTATGGCCATTGAAATTGTATGTAACTCTTTTTGCACCAAGGTAAACTTGAAAAAGTTAAAAAACTAAAGAATGCCCGAAAATGTGCTACCAATACTTTTTTGCTACCAATACTTTTCACGAAGCATTTCATGGTGAAAAATTTAGGTTTTTAGTAATAACAATATGAAAAAAAATCTTCTACCTCACGTTTTTGAATGCTCACCCTCTTATGTCTTACGTTGATTCTAATCGAAAATGCAATGTTTTACTACGTCATTTGATAATATTTTGAATCAAATTTAATTAATTATTTATTTACGCCAAAAACAGTTAAAAAACTGTGTATAACGAGCTCTGGGGAGAAGTGAATTCTGTGCACGTTTTCAAAATTTTGTGATCTCTACACTAAGCCATATACTACTTGAATTTTGAATTAAAAAAAGTTTTTTTAAAATATGACAAGAACCTATGTACCTGATGATGCGAACAATTAGTTCGTAAAACGTTTCGGTTGAAATAAAAAACAAGTTTCTATAAAATATTTTTTTTGTAACATATTGTTATAATTGACAGAGAAAATCTTTACCTTTTTTTAAATAAATACAAATGAGAGAAAATTAAAATGTCAAACCTATAATAAATTTACAGATAGTAGTACATGTTTTCACAGGACATGAATTACTGGCATTAGTAAATAAACTCATACAATCTAATTTGAAACACTCTAAGAAAATGTATACATAAATGACAGAGTATTTATCTTCCCTATCTTTCAGATCCTTACACGAGTTTCAGAGCAAAATAAAACAAACATTGAAACATTAAACAGTTAACAATATATTTCGTTACATACTTTTTAAATTCTTTTTCATTACATACTCATTACAATTCTTTTTAAATAAAAGAGATAATAATCTTGTACTACGTTCATCAAGGAGTTCCTGCAAATTGCTGCAATCGATCAATACAGCGACAGACTTTGCCAAGAACTTCAGTTATAGAAATACAGGTGAGTTTCGAACTTTCTCTGAAAGTTATGTAAAAATTTGAAACTACGACAAATTTCTAGTTCACTAGAAAAACATTCCGACACGAACAACGATATGTAATGTTACTGTTTGGCACAGATTTTCGGTGGTAGTAGAAGTCAGATTTCTAATCACTATAGTCTGCTCAAATTTTCGGTTTTGACCCACGATCTTCCAAGCTGCTATCGGCACCTAAAACATTTTTTGACATTTTCTCAACTTTTTGGTCGCTTAATAGTAGAATTGAAATATAAATTTAAGAATATTATACACGAGTAAAATGTGGTTCTGAATGCATATTTTCATTGAAAATTATTATAAGTGAATATTGTAATTGATTATTTGTCAGCCCAAGTTAGGAGTGTGTATACGTATTTCTGATATTAAAAGTATAGCCGTGTAGCAAGGCAGAGCAGGTGAATCTAGTGCATTGGCAGCCCAACGCGCGGATATGATAGGTAACAACATTGAGAAGAATGATAACAATAATTACTAACGACGTAAGAAATATTTCAAAAAAGTACGTACATTTGCGAATTTACAAAAATAATACCTGAAAATGTAATTCATATCATGCCATTCAGTGAATATATCACTCTCCGCAGAAAGAGATTAAAGAAAAAAATTGGAATTGTTCGTATATTTTATGTTTATTATTGCTCATATTTTACAGAAAATTGCAGGAAACTCTATTAGTTTCCTATACATGATATTAATAATAGAACTATAAGTGGAGAGACAATGTAATTTTAAGAAAAAATCGTTCTTTAATAAACGATAGGAAAACGCCGAAAAATTTTTAATTTTCGAAAAATAAGACATTTAATCTAAAAATTGTGTGCTACTTTAAAAAACATTCTTTAAAGAAAATAAAAATGTCCATGTTTGACACAACATTTCGCCAAAAAAAATGCTTCATAATTTTGGAAATTAAACATGACATTTTTAGATCTGTTTTTCATTAACACATTTCATTAAGAAGAATTTCATTAACACATTTCTTATAAGAACGTCAACAACACCAAATCAGAATTCCCACATTTCATTAAACAAATGTTTATGTTCATAATTTTAGTAGTAGAAAGACGCTGAACAAATTAAAAATTAAAAAAGAAGTTTTTAAATTTAGGGTTTTCAGCGAACTTAAGATCTGCACCAATCCCTCAAACGGCTTTCACACTATCCAATAACAAAGATCAATTAAAAACGGAGACGTTTTTAAGATTTTGAAAATATCCCAGGGGCTTCATGTAAAGTACTCACCCCAAAAAAGATTCTAAAATTTCGTTTTCAAATTCAAGGAGCTGCAACATCAGCCAGATCGGTGGAGAAAAAAATCTTTGGAGAAAATCAGCTGTACTGTTTCGCCGCTAGCGTTGTTCACGACCGGACGGACAGGTAGACACACAGACGTTTTGTCAATGGATTTTTTTCGGTGTCAATGACCCACAAAACATGAATTCTACCTTCTCCAAGTGTTAGAGGATTTTCTTTTGGAATTTAGTAACTGGATTTATTAACATTTTCTTTTCCATGGCCCGGCAATAAGAGTTTTTCTGCGGAAAATTCGCCGTTTTTCCGCAACAATTCATAACTTTCTCTCCACTGTGTAAGGGGTTGCGAGAAATTCATAAGATCAATGCCCTATTTACAAGTACATTTCACTCTATTCTTTCTAGAAACTTAAACATAAAAATTGAAGTCATTTTGGGGAAACGATGACGAAGAACGAGGACTGAATCACACTATATTCGTCTAGTCCATTTACATAAAGTGTACGTAAACTAGGACGTAAAATTAGTTCTTTGAAACTTCGATTAATTGATTCATTTTTTCGTGTTTCCGGGCGCGTCAATTGCTTCGGTCATTAGTCCCGTTAGTGTGGTGCATTTTGTTTCTCGGGAGTTGGCGGTGATTTTCCCCCCTGGATGGCGAGATCCGGCGCCGACCTACCGTCGGCTACTGGGGTTTCCCCCTAACCAGGACTCTCCCACCAATGGGGCACTGCCCCAGTCGGGACAAGCTCTAAGCTCACGACCGGTCTCCTGGAATATGTGGTAGTATAGTGCATG
Source organism: Teleogryllus oceanicus (assembly GCA_964035755.1). Taxonomy (NCBI): domain Eukaryota; kingdom Metazoa; phylum Arthropoda; class Insecta; order Orthoptera; family Gryllidae; genus Teleogryllus; species Teleogryllus oceanicus. The sequence goes on from CAXIVR010000003.1 coordinate 174,487,323, forward strand.
TTAGTGTAAGTGTAAGTGTAAGGGGAGAGGACAAGGAAGAGGAAGGACAGATCGCGCGCGGTCCGTGGCCCGTTTGGTAGGGTACTGCTCCGGCATTCGCCTGCTGTTGATCGCAGAAACCACGGAAAACTACCGATCAGAGCAGCCGGCCGCTAGAATTCTCCTCCAGACAGCGACTGAATTCGACCTAGCTGAAAGCTAGTGTCGAAAATCCTGCCGCCGTCAGGACTCGAACCTAGGACGTCCCGGTCAGAGGCACTGCAGTGACATCAGTTGATGCACTGAGCTACTGCTACCGGTTTGAAACTTCGAAAGAATCGGACATGTGTTTGAGTTTTTATCAGATGGTCAGTTTAATAGGCAACGTTCAGTGTATAATGATACATTCATTAGCAACTCTGCGTAGAAAGTAGTGTCACATATGGAAAATATATTAAACAAGTTTATTAGAATATATATATATATATATATATATATGTATATATATATATATATATATATATATATTACATTTTCATTATTTTAACCAAAAAGATGATATCTGTTTGCTTTTGTGATGCTTACATTAAAATAAACTACGTTTTGTTTTCATTCTGCGAGAAGTGGGAACGCGATTGCAAACACGAATTCTTGCTGGAGTCTTGAATGTGTTTAGAGCTCAGTGTATGAGAACTTTGAAATAATGTGCTGAATGAGTGCAAATAAAATTGTAAACTACCGTGCTGTCAAAGTAAAATATAGATTGATCCAATGTTAAATCTAAAATTAATATAGTTAGTTTCGGAAATTAAAATTATATAGAATGTTTTTTCACTCCAATTCATATTGAGTTTAAATATTGTTCTAAAGATAGTTTAGTTTGCATTTGTAACTGAGTATTCATGTGTATGTTACTTTACGATTGTATTATTTCTATAAATGTGTTACAGGAAGAATGCGACGAAGAAGATTGCTCGTATAGTGAGAGAAGAGAATAAGGAAGAGAAAAAGAAGTGAATACTACATACATTTACAAAGGAGACAGATTACATTAATTTTAGTAGGCACAACGTAGATATTACGTGACACAAACATTGGGGATTTTTTAAGCTCCAAAAATCTAATGGTAACATGTGTGTCATAAGTGAATATTGCAGTACAAAATATTTTACGTGCAATTTTTGCCAAAATAGCTATAGCTATTTGGGTACGATCTAAAAATAATTCTGTATAATTGCATTATGTGAGAATAAATATTAGTTTCTCATTTTGTTGATCTGTAACCTTTTTTTAAAGTTCTGTAACCATTAATGTCTTTGCAAGCATTTGTTAGTTATTCCTTCCTCAAAACGCTAAGAAACTTGATAAATCAATAATTTCACCAGTTGCATTATCAATTACGACCCCAAGACAAAAATTAAACTACTCAACTAGAAGATGCATTTTTTTTAGATTTCCTAAAATGGGAAATCGAGGACTAAAGGGCGAGGTTCTTGCCTGCGTTGTCCCACGCACTTCCGACGGCAAGAAAAGCAAGTGCACTTTTCTGAGAAACAAACAAGAATATTTAATGAGGAACCGTAGTATACCTGGGCGTCTGTAGCTCTCCTGGCCTGTCGTCTGAACTAACATCACACACTCAGCACATCATCCTCACGTGACGAATGAATAAAGGCTTCCTTTGCCCTCAAAACATAACAAAACACACAGAAATAATGTTTCTAAAATGTACTATGATTGGGCTTCCTGTTCCCCCAAAGCACAAGAAACACAGGAAAAATGTTTCTAACATGTACGATGATTTCAATTATTGCTACAACTCTGCAATCATGATAACTATGGATATAACGTTACACATCCTTCTGTGTTCTTTCCCTACATTTAATTCAGGTTGATCAATTATCATTCATGTCTTTTGGAAAATTTCGTCTTTCATTATCTAATAAAATTACAGTACAACCTTCAATAACTCTCCGTACAATTCATTATGAAGACATATGAAACCATTTTTTTATTAAAATTTTTCTCTCTGTATTTCTTGAATATACTATAATATGTTTGGTCCAATTCCAATTAAGTTAATTAAATATTAATCCACTCGTGAACAATTGTGGATGAGTAGTATTAAAATTATTATTTTATCTTTTATATTATTTATATGTTCTGTCTTTAAAAATCAAAGACCAAACATATTATAATTTTTTTTTCTGAAATTACATTGATTTTATGATACTTCTGCTTATGAATAATTTAACTTGCATGATAATAATAACAAAATGTACTCATAGCACTGTCTTTAGTTTCACCCCATAATGCACAGAAAGAACTGAATTTTCAATTCATCCACAAGACATGAATTCAAAATCTCCAGTTAACACTGGTTCTGTTACTACAATTTAAATATCAACCTTCTAAAAGCACTTCTATTCTCATTTGTTCAAGAAGGTGAAGATCAATAACAGAAAAACTAACCTTTTGACATACTTAATACAGACGTTCAACACACTGTCACTCAATGCCTCATCCAGACTAAACACATTAATCATAAAATACTTTCATCGCTTTCTTTTGATGCACAATCTCTCACCACCATGAATCACGGCAAACTGTTTCATAACAAAAATCGCATAGTAGTTTCGCGCGATCTGACACGAACCTAGAATCTGCGAAGTGTATTATTTTATTTTAAACCCGTATAATGTTTAACTTATAATTCTAACCGTGGAATGAAAATTTTGTATTCAACTTAGTTGTCTAGAACTTTGACTATCTTTTTATTTTTGAACGTTTAGTAATAAATGTAAGTTTCATAAATTAACAGATATATGAACATTAACCCTTTGCGCTCGTAAGGCATCTGAGGGACGACATTGCCTAACTAAGTGGTCGTACATGACTTTTCTACCTTACAGGTCAAACGGCATCTGTTAGATGTCAAACTCGAATGGCACTGTGGTTCGGGATATATAGGTCAGCGGCAGGTTTATCAGCTTGGCCATGATTGCACTTCCAACTACCGGAAAACGTCTTCCTATAGTCTTTTTTTTATATATATGTTGTAAGTTCTAAAACATTGCCTGAGTTGAATTATATACACAAATATACTGCACGAACACATTTTGTGGTTGCTTTTCATTTTGAAAAATCTTTATTGTAATACACAGTAGAAAATATGTGGTTTTTCTCGTCTCATTCGCTAATAAATCATGAGAAGAGAAGTGACAAATCGAAATGATTATTTCATATATTTTATCTTTTTATATGAACCAATACATAAGGAAATTAGTGAATCTACAGAATGGCACAGAATTTCTCGTACTAGTTATTTTCATAATCTGTTTCGTCTGTTTTCGGTTTTCTCCCCATCTCTCCTCCTGGCTGGTACTTACCGGCGTCAAAAATAATTTGTCGCAATTTATTAATTTTTCGGTGCCCTAGTTGCAGAATAGCACTTGTGCTACATTTTTTTGCGCTCAATTTATAACTCGTCTAATTTTCGAAAATTTAGAGTTCAAGAAAAATTAAACGTGGACTGTTTTCTAAAGTTTCCTTTGCTCTATCCCAGGAAAAAATTAAAAGAAAATTTTGGAGCGGGTTTTGAAAACAAACATTTAAATTCGTCTTTACTTCAAGCATTTTTTCAATCACTTTGAAGAAGGTAAAGCAATATGTAATAACAATATTCTAACTGCACGATGTTCAAAAATGGTGAACGCAAAATAAAACTTCATTATTCACTGTGAAATTTGAATTACTTTACTCAACTGCTTATGTACCATATAGTGGTTTCACTTTACGCAATTCAAATTGATATATTTTACACAGTAGTAATGGGTACAATTTTCGCAACCACAAATAGCATACAAATTCAGTAATTCAGTAGCAATTTCAGATTCCAACGGATGCACAGGAGAAAAAATCACTACGTAAGTAAAACACTGCGATGACATTTAAACTAGAACACGAATATGTATTATGACTCACACACGCACACACACAAACTTATACGTAATATTTTTTTTTCAATATTCTATTGATAAATGGCTGTCGTGTTCATATATGTATCAAAACAAATACATTGTTTAATAACATTCTTGACATATATAATATTTTCCCCCAAACCACTGGCGAATTCCCTAGGCGAGCGAATGCATGAAAATCACATTTGCGGCAATATTTACAGTAATTCGAGAAAATGTTATAAAACAAAATATTTAGAAAATTTTTCAATTGACACGATGGTTTACTTTTCGTTATTCTGAATAGATACTTGATATTCTGTTTGTGATTTAAAAACACCAACAACTTTCAGCATTATTTTTATTTTAAGGTCCCAAATATCTTGACCCAAATCCAGCTTTGGAATATCAGAGACAATTGAACTCTTTTACATTGTGGGCAATTTCGGCGAAATATTTTTCATAGTGTTTGAGAAAATTTGATTCTAATATTTTAGAAAATTCGCCAATTCAGTCTCCATTATACTCAACGATTACGGAGAATTTATAGACATTTTAAAAAATTATCATTAGAGATACGTGAAAGCTCATGTGTCAAGAAACGCGTTGAACAAAGAAATACATCTATAATATAAATTTTAACGACGTGAGAGACAAGATACTAATATTACACTTTTAAAATTTGTGAAAAAACAAAAGAATAGAAAAATATGGCTTTTATGTCACCGTCTAAGGAACATTTGGCAGAACTCCTACTACAAAATTAAATTACATATTTGGAGTAGTTTTTGAGAAAATCTTGTTTTTGTTATGTCTTAAAATTGCAAATAGTGAAGGCAATATTACATGCAATCTATTAAATTTTCAAACTAATCTGCATGACTACCATGAAAGAATTATTTATGAACAACAAATTTTGTTTGAAAAATCTCTTTTATAGTTGTAGGAATACGCCAAAAAATTTAAATATTTGCGATTTTCGTAGAGTTCAGAGTTAGCCGTGAAAATCAGATCTATGGAACCTTTACAAGTGTATTTTACTCTATTCATACAAGAAATTTGAAGAAAAAATTGGATATGTTTTTGAGAAAATGTTGAAAATGTCCGAGGGCTTCATGTAAAGTACCCCCAAAGTTTAAATAATGTTTTTCAAAATTTGAAAGCTTTAACTAGAGCCAGATGTATAGGGATTTCTTCAATTTGGAAAAATACTACGAGTGGTTTCGGCGCTAGCAGTGTACACAGACGGACGGACGGACATTTTGCTTTCAATTGTTTTTTCGGCATTAAGGACCCATCAAACAGAAATTCCGCCTACATCACGTGTTAGAGGATTTTTTTTATCTGAATTTAGCAACTGGATTTATCCACATTCTCGTTATCAGGGCCCGGAAATGAATTTTTATCTGGCGAAAATTCCCCGATTTTCGCGCAGCATAACATAACTTTCTGTACAGTATGTATCCGTATATAAGTACGTTTACGAGAATGTAAAAATTCACAAACCAAATTGTAAACATAAAAATTGTCAACAAAATGTATTAAATCGTGTTACAGTTTACAGTTCTTTCTAAGCAAAAAACACGAAGAACCATTGCAACGAAAAGGTACAAAGTAAAATAGGAAACACTTTATGCACAGATCATTTTTCCTCACACAATCCATTTCAGATTACATGAGAATTTTAATGCATTGTTGCGTCAATATATCTGAAAAAAGCACATTAAAAGCGTCATCAGCTCACACATGCATTATGAGTAAAACAGGGAATAGGATATGTCATCTAGGAGATGCCATTCGAGTTACAGGGCCGCAGCTACGTTTCCAGTACACGTGTCAAGATCCATAATGGATTTGTCATTCCACCGATGCCTTTTGAGCTACAGCACAAATTGAAAGGAAATAGATTCCGAGTGCAAAAGGTACTCATCGTAACTCACTACTTCATCAAAATCATACAAACTTATTTAGCAAACCGGGAGCGGTAGCTCAGTGCATCAACTGATGTTACTGCAGCGCTCCTGACCGGGAGGTCCTAGGTTCCCACTCCCCACGGCGGCAGGATTTTCGACACTAGCTTTTCAGCTAGGTCGAATTCAGTCGCTGTCTGGAGGAGAATTCTAGCGGCCGGCTGCTCTGATCGGTAGTTTTCCGTGGTTTCTCCGATCAACACCAGGTGAATGCCGGAGCAGTACCCTACCAAACGGGCCACGGACCGCGAGCGATCTGTCCTTCCCCTTCCTTGTCCTATCCTCTCCCCTTACACACACACTTACACTAACATGCTCTACACTATCACATATTCCCGGAGACCGGAAGGGAGCTTAGAGCTAGTCCCGGCTGGGGCGGTGCCCCGCTGGTGGGAGAGTCCTGGTTAGGGGGAAATCCCACTAGCCGACGGTAGGTCGGATCTCGCCATCCAGCGGGGGAAGATCGCCGCTATCTTCCAATAAAAAACATGCACTACACTAACGGGACACAAACTACACTAACGGAAACACGAAAAAAACAATCAATCAATCAATCAATTATTTAGCAAATAATACTGACTGAATACTGATTTCTACTGACACGATGCAAGACGTTTGTTGACACGAAGCGCACGTACCACCTACGACCCTCCGTTTCACGTCATTTCAATGCACAGTTCAATATTATTGGGACCGAATCAATGTCCCAATATTTTTCATATCATAAATGCAAACAAAAAAGCTTTCCAGAAGAAAGCGATAAATGCATGTCCTATTCGTCTCAAACATTTACGTTTACAAAATACCTTTCCAATGCATTGAATAATTTTCTACGAATACTGTTAGCCACTCTAGAAAATTGTACACCAAAGGTTGTTGCGGAAATCTCACACATGCGTACGAATGAATGTCAGCGCCAATTCGTCCTTGACTGCTAGAATATTTTTTCGAGTAATAGACCTTTCGGAGATTGCAGGCTACGACACGATCACTTCTGCTGAGGCCACGAACCCATTCACCAGGTAGCCTTGCTAGCATCAGGCATCGCTCTTGCAAATGCTACAGGAAGCTGATTGTATTCATATTTGCTAGTACACAGACTTGCCAGCACACAGATGATACTTCTTTCTAAACCCGAATCACTGGCAAATTATATTCAAACGGGCAGCCCTAGCACAACACTTGAACAAGTCACTCGCCAGTTCTCAAAATGCCTTCTGCCCAATGGCGGCTCTGGGAGTAGACAACAGGGAGGGCACACAAATTTACAGGGTCAAATAAAGTTAGGCATTTGAAAAATCGTTATATTTGGATTAAGTCACATAATATTTGGAATCGAATTATCTCCGAGGGAGACAGTGTAAACACAGATCTATACATTAAATTTAGTCTTCTATTTTTAGATTTTGCAAATTTATCTATAACTAATTCATCAAAAACTAACTGAGTCTTATAACAAAACTATTTTGTTTGATAGTATGCTAAGTGCATTCAATCGCTCTTCCAATATGGTATTTCTTAAAAATGATTTTACTCTTTTCAAAGTGGAGAAAGCTCTCTGGGATTTTACAGTTGTCATTAGAGTGGAAGGAATTACTTTTGATAGTTTAGCTGATACAGAAAACACATCCAATAGGCAAAGATCAAAACACAGAGCCCGCACATACAGTTTGTTTGTATAGGGATAAAAAACTGATACCGCCCCTGCCGACTGCACATTACAGCACTGAATGCTTGAAAAGGGGCAGATCATCTCGATTGGGTTTTTGTCCAGTTTCCCTGAACAATTGAGCAAATGCTGAGATGGCCCCTTGATTTGCTTCTAGACGTAAATGTAGCTTCACTATGCGCACGATTTTTTTTTAGCTTTCCTTTTGCTTCTAATGGTAGTAGAGCTTAGGGTGAGTTTCTATTTGTTAGCAATGCAAAAAACTTAAATCTATTCGTTCCTGTACCGTTACAAATAAGTTTTCTATAATTCGGCAACGAAAATATCTAGTTTTTGAAATGTTAATCTCTGGCTTTTTTAAATTTATTATTGTTATTATTATTATTACTATTTTTTCATCTTTCAACTATTAATAGTTAATTTTTTGGGAAGGGCTTCTGAAACTCAACAAAGCGTGCGCAGATGATTTTCTCCCCCATACGTCACATACAGTTTTTTTTACTCTTTTTTGACTAAATAAATAACTACTATATATCTTCAAGATGGAATATGGCACGACTTTTGGCGTCTTTCTCGGTCCTGCCGCAAGATCTTTCCTTAAGAACACGTTTCTTGCCCGGTGAAGCTACATTCTTGCGAACCAGATCTTCTGAAAGTGAGGTCCCAGCTAGGGTCTACAAACAGTAAGTATAGTAACCCGCCATTTTGGTTCATACTCTTCCGCTCCTGCCTGTAAGAATGTGTGTTGCGCCTGTGGTTTTTTAAGTGTTTCGTCGGTTTTCGTGCGTATAATCATCACTACTTTTGAGGCAGCCTAACGAGTCGCATTAAATGGCCAACCAATATTGTGGCATTGACGGCCAGTTGCCAGCAAGGCCCACTAATCCTATAATGAGAGGCGATCACTAGCGTAATAAATTGAACATTGCGCTCTCCGACATATTGTAGGCAAATGTGGGAGTGGTCATTTAATAATATATAATAAATTATGTTCTAAACTGTAGTAAAATACTCCCTTTAACACGTTATGTAGTCAGATTTTTAACATTTCAAATTAATAAAATACTTTGGGTATATAATTGATATATTTTCTTACTCAGTTTACAGGTATGCTAGGACCAAATTAAGGTATACGTTTCTATTAAATGACAAATGCTCATGTTACTAAATGAAACATGTTTTGGTTGTATCATTTGGGTTATTGAAAGTTGCTTCTTGTAACCCTAATCCTTCTTTATATTGGCCTTGACGTCACAGAACCATGAAGCTCTCATTATATATTTTTATTGATGCGTAAATAATAATATTTGTATAGTTAGATAAAAACACTACAAAGTACTAACTTGCATGGGAAATACCCACAACTCTCGTTGCGATCGGACACAATGCTTGTCAGCACCTGCCAAGGAACTAGTTGCCTACAACATGGCAACTTTCAATTTGTAACGCTACACTAGCGCTACATGTGCATCTAGGTAATACTACCCAATATCTTTGGTCTCATTGTCCACTCCCTTCCTGACACCCCTCTAGGTGCGACATGGTTAGGTGACAGTGCCGCTTATCAGAGCTTCGTGGTCAGGGGGAATTACTTTCCTAAAGCCTGTTTTACACGGTCATGTTTTCATTATTTCCCGTCGGTACAGACAAGTTACTGAGCAGACTGAATTTCATTTCTACGAAAAAATTATGCATGCTTCATTTTTCCGTACATATTTCATCCAGTTTGACTACGGTGTCACTAGTGTCACTTTATGGAACTTTCTTCGATTGCGTGCGTTCTCCAGGCAGAGAGTATATACGCGGCAGCAGATAATGCTAGCTGACGCCGTAGCGATTATTCTTTTCCTTTCCATCTCGCAAATAAAACCACAATACCTCACATATCTTTCTACTCCTTACACTGCGAATTCCTAACTATTATCATTCTTTCCGCTAACTTCACTTGTTTCCGTAAATGCGATGTTCAAATGTTAAACTTCCAGCGCTTTTTGCGGCGTTCGGAGGAAGTATTTTCATCACGATTACGTACAGACAGCGTACAGACCAGAAAAGACCGTGTAAGACGGTGGAATCATGTTCATCCAGTTTCGGTACGCTTAGAACGGAACGTCCTTTTTCCATCCAGTTTCTATACGGAAAAGTGATGAAAAAAGAATGAAAACATGCCCGTGTAAAACCGGCTTAAGACGCGCCTATTTTTTTTAATATGCGGTCCGTTGCGACATTCACCCATGGAAGCTCGTACATGGATGGGGCATTATGCTGTGCATCAATATCTTGTAAAATACAAATAGATAAAATAGAAATGAATATATATGTCAATTAGCCCCTTTCCCTCATGCACTTCCGTGGAAACTGCATTGAAATAACTTCCAGCGTTCAAAAATTTAAAGGAGCTGAGTCACGTAACTTGAGCACCTCCTGCAAATTTCTATTTCATGGTTCGATTTAAATTAACTCAAATTTCTCTGTCTGAAACAGATATTTTGATTTATGGGAGTACTTAACATGAACCCTCAACAATTTCAAAACTTTGTCAAAAATGGCTCCATAGTTTTTGATTAAACTTCTGTTCTTGGATAGCGTAAAAGAAAAATAAGGCACTGGTGCAAGTTCGTTAAAATTCGTCGTATTCGTTAAAATCCCTGATATTTCGAAAATTGCAAAAGGTTTTTTTTCGTAGTCTTTCTACAACTACAATATTGAAGATAAAGATTTTTTCCTCGATGCAATAGTTTCTTAAAGACATCTTAAAACAAGGTCACGCACAATGTTTTGAAGTTATAAGTATTTTTCGTGTAATTTTGGGTGAAATGTAGGTAATTCTTGAATACTTTGGAAACAATTTCTTGTAAATATGACTTCAATTTTTCTCTTTATATGGATAAAAGAACGGTAAAAAAATTAGCCAAATTTCTCGGTCTGTATTTTCCAAAATTGTAAAATTTCAAAATTTCAAAACTACAGAATAAAAAATAGATAATTTTGCCTTAAACACAATGTTGTAAAAAAATTTAAAAAGTATTTTTTTTTTTAAATTTTTTAAAAAAATTTTCATTATATTCTTTATAAAAAAGGAACGCTTAAAAGTATGGTACAGATTTACTTTTAATTGAACTCTCTAAATTTTCGAAAATTGTAAATTCAGAAATAACACGAGAAAGTATGGAGGCAGTCACGATGTTTCGTCCTAGTGTTTTATTTACTTAGCAGTATGTAGATGTTTTATTTGAATATTAGCTGAAGTACCCCTTGTTGCCAGGGTATTTATAATTATAATTTATTGCAGACAAAGAGGAATTCCATCTATTCCCGCCCTTGGGCAAGAATTCTATATATTCTATTGTATCCGCCCTACTCTACTTTGCTCCCATTTGGAAATATCCCGCCTTCCGTACTCACTAAAACGCTTTATCACTAAAAAAAAAATTATTTTCTTTGTAACTGAAAATAATAAACAAATCTAAACTAAACAAAATAAAATACATGTCCAAACGTATATTCTTTTTGTGCAATTCTGTGTGCATTCAAAATACTTTCGATAAATTGCCACATTGTAAAATTTGCTTTTCCTCATTTTTTTCTTTACACATATTTGAAAAGAAAAGTTTAAAATTTATCTTGTCGCAACAATTGATGTTTAAATATAATTATAGTGATTTTAATTAAATTTGAGAACGCGTTTTAGGGTCCTTGAGAAATAGTATCTGACGGAACGTATCCATTAAACATCTAGACGATTATAATATCTCTAAAAATCCGTGTTTTCAGTGAATCCCGGATTGAAAAAATTTTTCTATCATCTAAATAACCTTTTTTGTTATGTTTACAACAACTTCGAAAATAAAACACTTTCAATTCCCCTAAATACCCATTTATCATTACTGTTTTACTTCTTGCCGAACTTTCATCAATTGAAACAATCATTTCTTCACCACCCAAAGGAACGCTTTCACTCTCCATTATAATAAAACGCTTCCTTAGAAAAATGCATCCATCTGCCACAGCATTATACGTAAGTCACTCATAATATGTGTTCACTCGCACTGTCTCTCGTGCAACTCGCAAATACACAATAATGTTTAATTTACTACAACTAAACATGTGTGCATTCATGCCTTTTCACGACAACATTAAGCACATCCATCAGAAAATGAATTCTTCCAATCATTGCATATCTCTGGTTCACTAAATACATTTACGCCCATAAACTTACTTCAAAAGAAGCAATTAAAGCCGATATCCAAGTTACTTTTATAAATAAAGTGGATAAAAATTAAGAATAATTTTGGATTAGAAAATTGACAGAGAAAATAAACAGCTGTCCCAACAAATACGTAATTCAGTGCATTGATGAACTCAATCCAAGATCTCAGTCGTCATCCTCTGGTGGCGCGCAGCTAAACTCTTGCATATTGATGCACTGTTAAAGCTGTGATGTAATTCTAGGCGAAAAATGTCAACAAAAATAATTCTTTTGTAAATATATTAAGATGTAAGGTTGTAAATGATAACCTATAATGCTCCTGACCTTCAAAGAATCTAGCGCAAAAGTTACATAGATATTGGTCCAGTATTCTCAGAGATAATCGCGCTGTAACGCAACGCCCTAGTGTCTTAACATATTAGTACAGGTGACGTCATTATAGTCGCACGCATGGGGCAAAGTCTCTTTTGTCGTACGCGAACCGCAGAGGAACATTTTATAAGGAATAAATAGTAAAGGAAATTCTTTCCATGTCTTCTGAAAAATAAAACCACGGGCAGTATTTATTAATTTCTGTTAATTTAATACACACTTTACATACTTTATTATAAAAGACAAAGATATTGTCTCTATAGATATTCTACAATAGGAAGAGATTGGCTGTTGGGCGACGAAAAAGCAATTTGGGTATCTTTCTTCAGAAGATAATGTAGCTTTATTGACTTAAGTGTCTCAGGGCATCAACTGATAGAATAACAGTGTCTATGATATGGATGTCCTAGGATTCGAGTTTTATCGAAACAGTACGATTTTCGTCACTGGCTATGACGAATTAAATTCCTGTCCGAAGAAGAATTCTAGTGGCCTGCTGTTCTGATCAGAAGTTTTCCGTGATTTCTCCTATCAGTACCAGCCGAATGCCGGAGCAGTACCCTAACAAACGGGCCACGGACCGCGCGCGATCTTTCCATCCTTTTCCTTGTCCTCTCTTCTCCCCTTACCCACACTATTACACTAACATGCACTACACTACCACTCATGCCGGGAGACCGGTCGAGCGCTTAGAGCTTGTTACGGCTCGGTCGATGGCCCGTTAGTGGGAGAGACCAGGTTGGGGAACCTCCTTCTCCTAGCCGACGTGCCAGTGCCTGATCTTACCAATCAACGCAGGAAGAGCACCGCCAGTTTACAAGGAAAACACGTGTACTACACTTAGAGGACTAATGATCTTAGCAGTTCAGCGGCCAGAATAGCTAATCAAATCAATCGATGATTGAGACATTTCATTTTATACCATTTGCTTCAATTAAATTTAATGAATGACTCAGAATAGTGCTACAAGCAGCACTCAAGAGAGTTTTCAGCCCTGAGAGCCCAGAATACAAATATTATATTATTCTGTGTCAAAGAGAAGTACTTTACATGTCATTATCTTTATAAACAAGTAAATAAAGTAGCGTGGGAATTCTGATTGGATGTTGTTGACGTTCTTATAAGAAGAAATAAAAGAAGTCATCTTCGTCAACATATCAGCTTTATTAAGATAGCCGGCTTTCGACGGCTTTGCCGTCATCGTCAGTCTCGCTGCTGTCGGCAAAAGTTGGGCACAGTCGCTCGACTTTTGCCGACAGCAGCGAGACTGACGATGACGGCAAAGCCGTCGAAAGCCGGCTATCTTAATAAAGCTGATATGTTGACGAAGATGACTTCTTTTATTTCTTCTTCTTCTTCAAATAAAGTAGCAATTAAATAAATAAGTACGTAAACAAATAAAAGGAACTACCCGTCACGACTGTTGAGCCGACGCATTCAGAACAAGCAAGGACGCCTACGATGGTCTCTCAGCCCCTGACTATGGACTTGGCAGGGGTGCGGCCTATGTTGGACGTCCCGTCCTTTGAGAGGTGGTCCTTGCACTCAAGTAGGCACGGATAGTTGGGCACGCACAAGCACCTGCACTTGTGCCCACCCTCCAGATCCATAGGACCTGGCGTGCAGTTGTAATCCAAGATGATATCTACGCACAAGAAAGTCAAACTTCGTTGTGAACACTTAAACTAAACGCCTATCTTCAGAGTTATTCCTAAACAAAGGCCAAGTGAAATTGGGCGCTCTTTATTCGAAAAAATATTAAGACAGTCTACTTTATTGCCACTCAGCCATAAAAAAATGGTGCTAATGATATATTGTCACGTTTCCAAACATTCAAAGAAGCACACATTTCATTTTTTATTTTCTCCCTACGGAGCAGAGAGGGAGTTATGTAATGCTGTGCGAAAAACGGCAAATTTTTGGCCAAAAAGCTTTTATTACAGGGTCCTGGTAACGAAAAAGTGGATAAATCCAGTTGCTAAATGTAGAAAAAAAAATTCTCTATCACGTAGTGTGTGCTAGAATCCATGTTTTGGGGCACCTTGATACCAAAAATCAAATGACGACAAAACATCTGTCTGTCCGTCCGTCTGTAAACAACACTAGCGGCTAAACCATTCATCCCATTTTCTCCAAAATTGATATTCACGGAAAGTAGAGGAACAAGTACAAAATATAGACCTCTGTAAGTACCCACTTATTTTAAGTCATGACGTACTGCTAAAGGAGTTCTTTATTCAAGTGACCGCTAGGTTTATGGCATTTAATCTTCTCTCGCTGACCTCATAACCCTTAATATGCAAAAGGGTTATGAGGTCTCCCCCATCCACCAATGAGGTCCTCCCCCCGGCAATTAAAAATTCTTAGAAATGTCATTGTTGAATGATTTGGTTTGAACGATACAAAGTCTACGTTGCACGTAGTTTCATATTCATATTAATTCACGATACATCTGAATTTTCAGGGATGTTCCATTAGTTAATATTATCTAGTGGATTTTGAACAAGCACGTTGGAGAGCCAAATGTAATTAATTTTGCTGGAACATTGACGTTGGAGCGCCAAATGTAACGAACCGTGGTCATTAATCCATATTATAAAATAGTTCTGCATGTGCGGGTTTGGGGCGCCAAATACGATACTAACCTGAACTGCATTGGCGGGCCGGCTGTGAAATCTCAGGGGTGGTTAGTTCTGAGCCGGTGATGATGCAACGTTTTACTGACTTTAATTAATTTAATATGACACATTAAATACCTGATATAGCAACTCTTCGAGGTAACGGATACGAATTTATTTAATTTAATTAAGCTGGTAACGATGTACCAAACGTAATTTACATGTCTGGTGATTCACTGCATGAATCAATACATGACACGAGTATGGCATTATGTCCAGTACGTGACATTAAGCAGTATGTAAATGAACTGGGTAAGTAATAACTGGTGCGGGGTATGTATCTTGACCGGCGATTACGACTCTCCAACGGCGCTGGCTGGTGGTAAATGAAAGCGTCGGATGGCGCCCTGGTGTTGCGGTATTGCGGCGAAGGTGGATAAGTACCTATGGTGCCACGCTGCTGTACGTCTTAGTAGTGATCTCACGTCCCCTAATCAATCGTCTGCAATTGCCAGGCTCGTTTGGAGGATCGTGTTCGTTGGTAAGATCCCGTTTCTGTATCGGTGTGGTTATTGCGAATCGAGCGTTTTACGTTTGTTTGTTTGTTTGTGCGTTTGTTTGTGCATTTGTTTGTTTGTGCGTTTGTTTGTGTATTTATTACGTCAAAAAACAGTTAACAGTTCAATGGAACTGCGTATGACGTGCTATGGGGATAAGTGAATTGTGTGCACATTTTTAAAATTCTGTGATCCCTACACTAAATCACATACTACTTAAATTTTGAAAAAGAAAACAAAAAAACTCCCATGTAATAAAATATTTTTTCAAGAATAAAAAGGCAATAAATTTTGGCTCTTATCCATGTTGTCTTTGGGAATAATACTTCCTGCCGCGACAACATGGAAACAATAACTTGAATAATTGTATTTCGCACTGAATTCTAGAAGACGTGCACAGAAAATGAAGTTACATTTATGTCCAGAAGCAAAACAAGGGGTCATCTCAGCATTTGCTCAATGGATCAGGGAAACTGGACAAAAACCTGATCGAGTTGGATTATTGACCCCGAGGCTGCGGTACAATTCTTGTTACAGGTTGTTTACATTTACACAGTCCAAATGGTAAATAATACATTAAACAACACTGTTAAAACTAATGTTACTTTTCTTGTGATGCTTAGTATAGTCTCTAATTGTATAGAAACAGTTATGCAGCAGAAACGATTGCACTTTGGATTAAAACTTTTCTATCGATTTTTTTACGTTTAATGTCATTAGGCAAAGTGTTGTAAAATAATGTACATGTATTGTAAGTGACGTTTTTGTAATGAGCTGTTGATACTGTCATCTGATGAATATGATTTCTACGTCGAGTGTTAAAATAATAGACATCGGCATTTTCTGAAAATATATTCCCGCCATTAAGCAAGTAATTTTTGACAAAAGCCACTGATTTGTAAATAAACAGACAAGGTAATGGTAAAATTCCTAGATTAATGAAGAGAGGCTTACATGAATGACGTGGGTGTGATTTGGTTATTATTCGTACAATTCGTTTAAGTAATCTAAAACTCTGGGAGCTATAAGATGTATTTCCCCAGAATATTATACCATATCTCAGACGGGAATGAACATTCGCGAAATATCCACTAGGAACAGTATGAAGGCTGACTGAATTTGAAAGAATTCTGAACGCGTAGCATAATGAACTTAATTTTGTGTTCAATTCATTTAAATGGACGTTCCATTTAAGGTTTGACTGAATTGGGAGACCTAATAATTTTGTTGCCTTAAACATCATGTCAATAGTACACCGTTCATTTTCAATGGAGAACAGAATTGTTTATTTGAAATGGAAAACTGCATTAAAACCGTTTTCTTTTCGTTTACTATTAATTTGTTATTTCGGAACCAATTTTAAACATCTGATATTGTGCTATCGTACTACGTACTACGTTCGTACTACTACTACTACTGTACTACGTTCGCAGAGAAAGACTGTATCGCGCAACCTACTCGCATTATTGCGACAAGTTTCGCGTAATGCGGCCTTAAATGTTAGGCAACATTATTTTTTTTCAACTTTGGATAGGACAGCGCTAAATGTACTATATGAGACGACATAAATATTTTACTCTATTCTTTTGTTGTTTCAAAAATTACAAAACATTAATATTTTTTTACTTGTCTCTCACGTCGTTAATAGTTACATTAGCGGCAATTTGCTCAAATGTTTGCATTTACAAGTTCATGTGCTTTAAATGAAGTCGTATAAAGTTTTCACGCAAACTCAAAAATTTTCTGCGAAAACGAGCTCAAAATTCCACATTTTTAGTATGCTCAAACGCCATTTTCTTAAAACGGTTTCAATTTTTTCTTCAAACTATTCATTCGGATAGTACTAATTTCACTATTTAAGAGGATAGAAAATTAATTTTTCTGTACCCTTTTGTTTTTTAATTAAATAAAATTCTTTTGAAATATGTGAAACAGAAAGTTTCACATTTATACTGGAGCTTAAATGATTTTTTCTTAAAAATGTCTTCAAATTTTTCAACGAAAATTTCCATATAGGACATTTTCCTCTTCTTTACTATTTTGAAATATTATTCGATTTGGAAACCGAAATGTTGATAACACTTCATATACGGATATAATGTATTTTGGGTGGCGATATGTAAGACATTAATTTTGAGATGCTTTGATTTAGAGAATTGTTGGAGAACTTGGGAAAGCGTTGAGTTTTGATATGATGGCAGATAAAACGAAAATACACGGGCTCTGTGTATTTTGGGTGCTGTGTTCAATAGCTTCGATGTGAGTCCTGACATTAATCTTGATTTATGAAATTACCACAAAAATACCAGTTAACATTTAATGATGTACAATGGCAAGAAAGAGAACAAAGTCACTAAACAATGAAAATACTTACAATATGTAGGATCACTGATGAGCATTCCCAAACAGCAATCAACTGGTAAAACGTACCATACCATTATGGCAATAAAAATAATAATAAATTTATTTTTGTTAGTTTCTAATTTTTGTTTACGTTTGTGAAAATTTTTGATAGGCCCAGTAGTACTTCTTGAAACCATAATGTTTTGTATGAATGTTTTTTTAATATTGATTATAATCAATATTACAATCAATCAAGGTCGTCGTCGCAGCCGCAGCTAAATAGTTGCGTTGGAGGTTCATCCACGCAGTCCCCTAAAGTTGCAAGAAAGTTGTAATTAGAATTCATTCAAGAAATACTTCCACAAAATTCTCTTAAGGCTAAATGTACCGACTAGTCCAATTTGTCGCCACCACGTGGCAGCACCAAAATAAGCAAAATTTACTAGACCGATAACGTCTGAAGAAATGGTCCGATTTTCGATCTGTAAACGGCATTGGACTCCTTTTTAAAATAGAATTTACTCTACAAAGGCGTTTTTTCAAAAAATATTTCAATTCTTTAAAAATTGTCTCATATTTTCGGGAATAAATTAAAAAATGTGGGCTTATAGCGCGATGACGACGTGCTTCCTTAATTCAACGCCGTGTCAATCATGCAAATCGGATGGATAGGAGTGGCGTAAAGTGAAATGTGAAAAACACCTTCCCCCCCCCTTCTCCGCTCTACACCGTTGCGTCACCCGACCTTTGTTGGCCCTCTCTCCACGCAGCCGAACGGCCAAACCCGGCGGCCTGCGGCGCGAAGGGAGGCCGAACTTTTAGGTAGGCAAGCCAGGCAGTCGGTTTATGCTTTCGTCCCTTTCAATCTCAATAGATTTTTCTCCACATATCAAACTAGTGATGCTGTAACACAATCAAACGGTCTCGTATCATCTGTAATAGTCGTATTTTGTAGGTATATATCTCGTTCACATTTTTCCGTCTTCGTTCGAATACCATCAAAATATTATTTGAGGCATAACTCAAAATATCGATTCCGATTTGGAAACTGATTTCAAAAAGAAAATTGAACTAATTGTGTAGATATCACCAATATTCCATGTCCTAACATCTTATTTTACATACATTTTACTTCTAAGCTATTCCGTTATCATTCCACTACCAGAAATAATCAGAGGAGATTACGCACGAGCTATTTTATCTTGCGACTCGATTTTTGATCTCAAAACGGCGTTTGTCACCTTGACAGATTTCACCAAGTAAAATCGCCGAAGCTAATTTTAAAACTGTTTTCATACTTTCGGACAAATTTGAAAAAGTGGTAAAATAGCACGCGCGCGAGATGCATCATGAGTCCAAGGCTGTAACAAACAGTGAAATCTAATATTAAGAATCATGACATGTCTCAGCTTACTTGGTAAGTTATATTGATATAAAATGAATAGAGTGAGATGATCATGTTAGGAGGAAAAAGTAAATGTGTCAGAGAAGCGATCAGAGAAGATAAAAATGGGCGGAGAGGAAAGAGTGGTCGACGAAGAAGTGGTTGAAGAAGACTGGATAGAACGAGACAATCGTATGAAGCGGAATAACTGAAGGTTTATCACTGTTAACTCGTGAATTTTCGAAAATTGCAAAAGGTTGATTTTTTCGGCGTTTTCCTACAACTACAAAGTTAAAGTTAGAGACTTTTTGTGAAGAGTGAAAAATAGAAATAGAAAGAGAGAGAAAGAGAAAGTGGGAGGGAGGGAGAAACAACAGAAACGTTGCACTCCCTAATGGTATGACCACGAGCCGCCACTGACTGTATGTGATGACATAAATGCCATTTTGCTCTTGTCGTTTCTTTTTTAAAAATTACAAAATTGTAATTTTTGTATTAGCCTTTTACGTTCTTAATATTTATGAATATATATTGTGACATACCCATATGTCACATTAAAATAAACTAACATTTATTTGTAGACAATATGGTGGAACATGCATTACGAAATATCACGAGAGCTAGAGCTTAGCAACGACCGTGAATAAACAATGTAGTTTTTGTTTTTTCTAAATGCATTAAGAGGACTGGATGCCGAAAGTAGAAAATTTGGGATTGGGCGAAAAAGTTTAGACGATCAAAAGGTCAGCTACACCAAAATATAACGAACGTATGGATTGGCTGGGTGAGAGAAGGACGGTCAAATGTTATGAAAAAAATGAAGGTAGTTTAATACGAAGTCTTCGAGGGATGAATCATGCAGGAAGATTTCATTCTGCTCGGCATCGCGCTTCTGAACTGATCGTAGGTTCGTGAGAGGGAACGAGTACAATCGAGATAGAATTGGGTTATCAGTGAAATTTTAAGGACAGTGAATGATAGTGCAGATATTTTCATGGGGAAGCAATATTGATGCATAAATTGGAACTTTGTCGGGAGTGGTAATCGAGTTCGGGACTATGTCATAGGACGTAATCGGGACTGATAATTTTGATAGTTGGAGACCAGCTTGGATAGGGGCAGAAGAGGATTCCTTGGAACTTTGGACTACGGCAAGCTCGCAAGATATTTCGACTGAGAAGTCTACGAGGAACATCAACGAAGAATAGATAAGTTAACCGCGATATAAAATTGTAAATGGAAATTGATCAAAGGCCAATTAAATAACAATAGGATGCGAATTTTGTTCTTTAGAAAAGAAAGTGATCTTTGATTTAGTCAATCCAAACAGTAATGAACTAGGAATAGAAACATTCTATTTCAGATTCCCAGCTGCGCTGTATAGTCGGCGGATCCTATAATCCATGAGAAAGGTAATAAGGATTATAATATATCGTGACCCATTGACCCAGCAAGCCGGACGCTAAGATCTTTGGCAGATATTAATGTAGAGAGAGAAAATTTTTCTATATCTCAATATATATATATATATATATATATATATATATATATATATATATTGTAATTATGTTTAATACAGTTTTTTTAAATCAATAGCGTTTTCTGTGAAAACGAGTTCACATTTCCGCATTTTCAGAAACGGTCAAACGCCTTTATATCAAAAACGTCTTAAATTTGTTTATACATTTAAGTGAATACATAAAGCCATTTTGCTGCATTATTTTGTGTTTTCAAAAATTACACAAATATAATGTTTTTGAAATATCTCTCACGTCTTTCATTTGCACATTTCCAGCCATATGTATGCATTATTGTATTTGTGAGGGGTAGAACTTTAAATGACTCGGAATTAAATTTTTCGAAAAGTCAAAAATTTTCTGGGGAAAGGAGCTTCGTATTTTGAATTTACACTGGCGCTTAAAATACATTTTGTTTAAAACGTCTCCAATTTTTCCTCGACAATTTCTATATAGGACGAGGATTTAATTTTCTTTAATATTCTTAAAGAAATATTACGGTTAAAAAGTTAGGAAACCGAAAAAAGAGCAACGTTTTATTAAAAACATGTACTTTGCGCGGCGATAGATGGCAGAGGATAGGCCCAGGCCAAAATAATTAGAAAACGAATGCAAGAAAGTCTGTGCCATTCTTTAGCACCACTAGATTTTAATTTGTCGTATAAATTCGTATATATGGGAGTAGTATACGTAGTATAGAGAATGTTATGTAATTCTGCCGAAAATCGATTTCGCAATTTCAACGGAAATACACGTTTTGGAGTCCCCTGATACCAAGAAAGTCGTTTTTTTTTTCAAAATGTCCGTCCGTCTGTTTGTCCATCCGTCGGACCGTGTGGTGTATACGATTGTAAAGACAGTCACACTCTCAAATGTAATAATGTATACAAATCGATGGAACTGTGCGTATTAACGACGTGAGAGATAGGTTTTGAAAAAATCGTAATTATTTTACATTTGCGTAATTTTTTAAAAATAAAAGAATTCACCAAAATGAACTTTACGTCCTATTAAACTGAGCAATTAAGATAAGATAATTTTTTAAAATTTATTTCCACCTGTTCGGCATTTCTGCCTTTCAGGGATGTTAACATTTTACAACATAATGATTTGTCATTCTTTCCCACGCTAATTGTCCTGATTGTTACAGGCTGTTTTCAGTGTATAATTTTGAAAATAGAGTATTCTGATGGGGAATTTATACTCGTATCGTCTTTAAATAAAATATTTGTGATTTAATGTGTTACATTAACAGATGTTGGGAACTAATGTCGTTGAATATTTATGGAGGTCTGAATTTATCCTTGGGAAATCGTGAGCATATTGTTTGGTTTGGGGTAGTTTTTGCCAAGTTTGAAGATGGGCGTGGCTGGGGATCCTGAAAGAATATCGAAAAACTTCTGAGAGGATTTTAGTATGTATTCTTGTATTGACTCTATTCGTAATTCTCTGTGAAGTTGCTTGTTACTAATAAACCAGGGAGCCTTAGTAATTTTTCTTAAGCATTTATTTTGAATGATTTGCAGTTTTTCAATGTGTGTTTTTGCTGCGTTACACCAAATTGGGCAAGCATACGTGATTGTTGGTCGTAATATCGATTTATAAATTGAGGTTCCACATTCAATACTTAGAGCTTTTTTAGAGTTTAGAAGGGGATACAGTTTAGTAACTTTTGCGTAAGTTTTATTTGTAATTCTTTTGATGTGATCTTTCCGTGTTAATTTCGAATCGAGCATTAGTCCTAAATATTTAACTGAAGTTTGTTTGGGGAACCATTTTATTATTGAATTTTGAATTTTAAGGGGGGTGGGTGGAGTCGGTGGTCTTCGAAGTGTAAAGACTTTTGCTTGGGATTTATGCGAGTTTATTTTGATTCTCCACTGTTCAGACCAGGTGATGTAATTTGTTAAGTCATTCTGAAGGTTGTCGTAAGCGCTAAGTATATCCTTGTGGGCTGTGAATAAAGCGGTATCGTCTGCGAATAGAGCAATTTCTGAATCAGCTGGCTTTGGGATATCCGATAAGAAAATGTGAAAAGTAAGGGTGATAGGCATGATCCTTGAGGGACACCGACACTAGTTTGATATTGACAAGAATACGTAGAATTGATTCTTACGAGGAAATGACGATCTACTAGAAAGCTGTCAATAATTTTATAGAGGTAGTTTGGTGTACCTAGACGTTGTAGTTTAAATAGTAGTCCGGGGTGCCACATTTTGTCAAATGCCTTTTCAATGTCAAGAAATATTGCTAATGTGTGTTTGTGTTGGTGAAATGCATTAGCCATGAACTCTGAAAGTCTAAGGAGTTGGTGCGTTGTCGAGTGTCTGTTTCTAAATCCGAATTGAGTATTAGGTATAGCCTTTATTTCTGATACATATTTGTTTAAACGCGTATATATTAGTTTCTTGAAAACTTTGCCAAGAGTTGGAAGTAAACTTATCGGTCTATAATTGGATGGATTTTGTGGATCTTTTCCTGGTTTATTGAACGGGAGGATAATAGCAGTTTTCCAATTTTTAGGAAAGTGCCCTAGTCTTAATGCCGAATTGAAAATGGCAGTTATAGCCGCGAGTGCCTTCTTGGTTAGTGCTTTGAGGGCTTTATTACTAATATTATCATATCCTGTTGACTTTCTAGATTTTAATTGATTGATTGTTTTTCTGACTTCGGAAGGTGAAATAAACTTGATTTTTTCTGGGGCAATTGCAACTTGTTTCGCTGTTCGAATAAAATGTAATTGTTGTACTGGTTGTAAATTGGATTTGGAGTGAAAGTTTCCTGAAAGTGTTTGGCTAATAAATTGGCTTTGTCTTTATCTGAATATGCGATTTCTGAATCGCTTTCTAGAATTGAGATTTCTTCTTTTTCTTTGGTGATTCGTTTGAATGTAGACCACATTGGTCTGCTGTTAGGATGAATTTGTTTTATTATGTTCTGATATTCGGAATAACGAAATTGTTCTAGTCTGCATTTTATTATTCTGGAAATTTTATTTAATTTTACCTTCAGGTCTGGTCTCCTAGTTGTTTGCCAATATTGCCTAAGGTTATGTTTAGTTTTGATTAGATTTTCTATTTTCAATGGTATTGGTTTTCGTTTTTTAACATTTGCGTGACATTGTGTTGTTGATTGTTCAATTGTTTTCTGTATCGTTTGTGTTATATCCAGTACTTGCTTATCTAATTCATCATTGGTTTGAATGTGACTAGGGTATATTATATTGGTGTCAATTAGCTCCTTAAATTTATTCCAATTAATTCGTCCCAAGCTTTCATTACATTGTAATAATTGGGCCAACGGCGAATTGGAGCAGTTTATTTTGATAATTACTGGGGAGTGATCCGAGTCTAGTTCGGGCAATACTGTTTGAATTAAGGGCAAATTGAATTTTTTTGTCAATACTATATCTAGTATATCCGGAATAACATTGCTGTTATAAGAATAGTGTGTTGGATATTGGGGGGCCAAAATATGAATATCCTTGGATACTGCGTAGGTAAATAATTTTGTACCGTGGTTGGAAGTGGTATTGCATCCCCATATTTGATTTTTACTGTTTAAATCGCCAGCTAATAATATACTATTGGTA
The DNA here is from genome assembly GCA_964035755.1 of Teleogryllus oceanicus. NCBI lineage: Eukaryota > Metazoa > Arthropoda > Insecta > Orthoptera > Gryllidae > Teleogryllus > Teleogryllus oceanicus. The sequence continues at coordinate 174,511,493 of CAXIVR010000003.1, forward strand.
TTGTTTTTAAAGATTTCATTATAAGCTTTTAATGGGAATTTTTTATTTGGTGGTTTATATGCTGCAATTATTTCGCAATTATTGTTACCTATATATATATATATATATATATATATATATATATATATATTGTTACTGCTATTGTTTCGAGTTCTGGGGAGTTTGGGCTATGAATCGCTTGATGCTTTAATTTGTTCGAAACTTTGTGTATGGCTACACCTCCTGAAGCCATTTCTGAGGTTCTATCGTTTCTATATATTTTGTAACCTGGTATTTTAAATTTTTCATTTAGCACTAAATGTGTTTCTGTAACACACGCAATATGAATTTTATAGTGATGCATGAATTGTTCAAATATAATCTGCTGCCTTTTGATACCGTTAGCGTTCCAGTTCAATATTTTTAGTTCTTGGATTTTATTTGCCATTTTGAAGGATTGGCATCAACGACTGCACTATGTTTTGAATTTGGGGTATTATAGCTGAGATGATTTGGTTTACTATTGTATTAACAAGTTCAGTTACGTCAACTTGCGGTTGTGGGCTTGGAAGTGGCCGTGCTGTTTGCCAATCTGTTATTTTGCATTGTGGGAGACCGGGAAAGTTTTCATTATTTAAAAGAGTAGGAGGTTGCTCACGTGTTTAGTTGCCTGGTACGGTTTACCGGGATTTTTCTCTGAAAGGAACGCTGCCCGTGACCTACGAACTTCTTGGTACACACGGCAGCCTGGATCATTTGCTGTGTGCCCCTCGCCACAGTTAGCACAAATCGGTTTGGAGTTTTTGGGAACGGTACATTTAGAATAGTGATGCTCACCATCACAACGAACACACCTGGAAGTTACGTGACAATTAGCCTGAGAATGTCCGAATGACTGACAATTTTTACATTGTACAGGTGAATTACGTTTAATCCTAGGTTGAATTTGAATGATACAGTTCATGAATTTGCTTATATTGTAGATAGATTTAGCTTCTTCAGTCTCTGATAAGTCCATAGCACAAGTTTGCAGTGGTTGTCTTTGTTTATTGTAAAGATTTTCGTCGAAGGGTCCCTGTATGTATAAAATGACACTGATTTATCTTCACAAAATTTCTTATAGTTTCTAAAGTCGTCTATATCGGTGAAGAAAACCTTGATTCCATTCTGGCGTGTTCTAGTGGAAAAGTCGTTTTTAGCTATTGACTTGATATCATCTAATATTATTTTATAGTTTTTACCTAGCACATGTATGGGAGGGATTTTCACTACTGGGGTAACATTAACTGGTTCATTTGGAGTTTCATCTTCCGTTAATATTTCATATCTGTTAGCAACTGGCACGCCATACATATCGTGAACTGTTGAACGCTTCAAGGAAAGGTTTCAAAGGTTTTTCCAGGCAATCTACCCTTATCGTTCGATTTGCGAAAGAGAATTCCCGACATCCATTCTCTGCTGTCTTAAATTTCTTTAGTGCATGTAATCCTGTCTACTGATGTACGTTGGAATATTAAGCCGCAGTTTAATTTCTTTCCGAGCTGGATGACCGTTAGCACTATACATTCGAAAAATTCGAAGAAAAAATTTGAAGCCACTTTCGAGAAAATGGCGTTAAAGGGTTTCTGAAAACGAGGATATTTGAGCTCATTTTTACCAAAAACTGTTGAGTTTTTGAGAAACTTATTTGTCATCATTTAAAGTACATGCACTCATAAATTCAATAATATAAACAAATTGCTGCTAATGTAAATATTGACGATGTCAGTAGGTAGAGAAAAATTACATGTTTGTGGTTTTTGAAAAAATGTAGCAAATTGGCGTATATGTCATCTAATAGAGTACATTTAACACTATGCCTATCAAGGGTATAAAGAAAACATTTGGAGCCGTTTTTGAGAAAATCTTGTTTTGTAATTTTTTAAAATGCATATGTTGTTTGCAGTATTGCGCGGAAACTACTAAAAGTTTCAAGAAAATGTACCTGACCTTAATGAAGAACTTCTTATGGACAACAAATTTCATTTGAACCAAAAATCATTATCTTCAACTTTGTAGTTGCAGGAAGACGACGGGAAAATTCAAAATTTTGCAACTTTAGAAAATTTAGAGTTAACCGTGAGAATCGACCTATGCCACCTTCAGAGTTATTTTATTTTTTTTTAAAAAAATTTGACATAAATTTGAAAATGTCCGTGAGGGCTTCATTTAAAGTTCCCCCAAATCTTAAATAATGTTTTTCAAAATTTCAAAGCTTCAACTATAGAGAAAAGGACAGAGGTTTCTTCAATTCGGAAAAGATCGTACGTGTGGTTTAGGCCCTAGAAGTGGTCACAGACGGACGGACAAACAAACGGACGGACGTTTCGAAAACGAAGCACTATTTCGCTACCACGGGACCCCAAAACGTGTATTTCCGTTGAAATCTCAAAATCGATTTTCCGCAGCATTGCATAACTTTCTCTGTACTGACATATATACGAGAAAGTAAAAACATTGCTACGAGAAAGTCTGTGCCATTCTGGAGCACCTCTAGTTCTTTTATTTTTTTCATTTGATGTGTAATTGCCGAGAAAAAACTCGTATTTGAACTTTTTATTATTTTGGGTTTTGGCGATTACAGCGCCATCTCGAAAAGGAAAAAGAATTCCATACTAAAATCACTTATTGTTTACGGAGAATCCGAATATGCTATGAAATATGGTGGTTCCCATTTACATTTTTATTTTTCCTACGCCCGGGGGCTAGAGATGGGAGGTTGTGCTTGGTAACATTGGTTGCGCCCATGTGATCGATACGAACAACATTCATTACCCACTTTTCTTGACCCAATGAACATTTTTCGAGATATATCAAAACCAATTTTAAATGGAACAATCTGACTCAATTACTCACTGAACAGGCAACCCATAAACATACTTCAGAAGTAGCAGAAACTGAGAACCGACTAATCAAGACAATTTTGAAAACTTGGAAAGAATATTTGTGATGGAGAAATCCCGTACATGTATCACATAATGCACTTAATTGTGAAATATATTAGCAGGGCATGTATCATTTTATACAATATTAAATTTAATTCAAACGTTGTTTACAAATGTGAACTTCAATATTTTTTATGTCAATCAGTGTAGTAACCTCAAATTTTGATTATATTTTGATCAGATAACTAGTTGAAAACCGTGAACGAGCTGAAATGATTTAGTAATAGAGCAATTCTCCACGCGAAATTTCAAATAATATATTATGGTAATAAATATTCAAAGTAGTACAATATATTTCTCAATGAGAGTAATGTTAACAAGCAGAAAACAAGGTAAACTCTTGATAGATACTTACTTGGTGTGAAACCATAACATCTGCATGCGCAGGTGAGAGTGAAACAATATACCAGCAGTAATATAATCTTTAGAATTTTAAACATAATAAGCACAAACTATACGCATATGCACAAGTAACATTTACGGTAGTATGTATACATTGCTTTACAACAAAATCACAGAAACAATCGACTAATGAAATCTGCATTGAAAAAAAATGCCGTTAATATTAAAATTGAATGAGAGATCAAACTACCACATAAACGATTTTAGGATGGGATGATTTCTTTAAACATTATTATCGATATTTGTGAATTGTAATATTTTCCCAATTACCTAATAACTGCAAGTAAATATAAATTCATGTTCTTGATTTTTCTCAAAAATATTGTAAAATTGTAGGCTATTCTGAAAAATAAATTAACACAATCCCTCTTTACTTTCATAACAATATTACAAAATCAAATTTCATAACACAAACAACATATTATTTCCTGTATCCAGTCAAATTTTTTCATTCTAGTTTTATTCTTTGTCTTTTAGAAAAGAAACAACAAACTCACACTGCTAAAAAGTACATTTGAACAAAATGAGAGTCACTTATATAGATTGATATTGCAGTAACTGTCACAAAACTTAAGACATGTATCTTTTTTCGTGCTCAATAATTACTTAACTTTCCCTTAGAAAATATTAGAATATATTGCATTCCTGTATTACGTGTAGATTGGCCTGAATGTCAGCATTCAGGTAATATAAGAATGGCATTGATACTTTTAGTATTCTTCTCCCATTAATTTTCTGGAAACGTCTACCAGTAATTCAATTGCATTTCTACGAATAATAAATGAGACGTTTTGGGTACAAGTACATTAGCAAACTTGTGAGGAACGAAATAATTATAGGAGTTGTCGTTGTCAACAATATTATATATTCACCATTTTAGTAGATGCCAACAACTAACGGCAAAGTCAATATTTATGAGGAACGTTTTATGTAATATTTAATGACAGAAAGTGAACACTTCAAATTGCAGAGTAAGAATTTCGTTGTAGAAGATTCTTCGAATAATAATTTACCTTCAAATTAAAAAAGATCAGATTTAAATGGTACGCACGTAGCATATAAATCTGATCTTTTTTAAAATACTCAATAATAGTACAGTAAGAAAGTACATTTCTTATCAACTGAACTTATTTTTATTTCCTATGACAGTTTTAACGCACATATGCAAACAAACGTTTCTACAAGGCTTATTGAAGTAAAAATATTCCGAGTTCACCTTCCTGCACTTGCATCGGTGATTTTAAAAGGGGAATAAGTCCACTTTTCCCGTAAAAAGAATTCAGAAAAACTGTTTATCCACTTCGGTTAGGTAAAGTAAAAAATTAAGCCATTGTAATCAGTAAGGGCCGGATAATTATGTAGTAACATATTTTCCTCACAAAAATTTGTCAAGTCGAATCAACAATATATTCACATTTCATATCGGTTAGTGCCAATAACGGGGGACTTAGTACATGTTTTACATATTTTACCCGACAGTACATATATTTACGTATGTTACTCAAAATAACATACTTGTACATATTATTACATTTTTGTATTTAGTTATTTATTTTGCCTGTATGTTGTTGATAAGGAAACTTCCAGACAAACAATTCTGCATTGTCAAACATTTTTTTGTAGCCTCTTCTCTAAAATACCGCTCTTGCAATGCGTTGAAATAAATCAGTCCATAAATACCGACGAAATTGTAAATAAAAGGGCAAGGCGATGACGCAATTCATAGCATCTGGTGTGTTAGTTTCCAGCGCGAGTTTCGCAGAGAACAGAAAGGAATTTTGGTTTCTGAAAATGATACATTTTGTGATATCGCGTTGCCACCTCGTATCTTTCAGGGGTCTCCCTCGACCTTGATACCCTTCACCAGAAACCACACGCACCAGCTCAAGAGGCGCCATTATTGTTACGATGCACGCCGTAAAATATGGAATTATGAGGAGATTGATGTTTAATATTGGTTTTAATGTTAATGAAACAGAAAAATGTACACTAGAATAATAGTGTTTTAATAAAATAGAATTGATATAACGATAATTAATGTTACATATTTTCCCCCTTTTTAGTACATAATTATCCGGGCCCTAGTAATCAGTTTTGTAATGAAGTGCTTTTCCGCCGTAAGGTGGCTTCTTGTCTTATATCATTCACTTTACCTCTTTAAAATCACGAATAACCGAGTTAATTTACAAATATCAATATTGTCATTAAGTGATATTGAACTCTTTAACATAGAGTAGTGGGACCAAAGACCACTTGACTTCTCGTTCTTCAACTTGCGACAAAAGTAAGCGATAACATTTTTTCCTATATATCAAGTTATTTTTACACATATCTTTGAAAATTAAATACCTATATCATTCATGCCAATAAAAGTTCACCAAGTGTATTTCAATTGTTTTCCTTGTTGAGAACAGTGTCGCCACTTATAGGAGAATTAAATGTGAATATAAAATGAGGGGGTCGGAAAATTTCACATTAAATCTAACAAATTTTTACAAAGAGGATAAAACGTTGTACGATATCGTGTCGTAACATCAGATTGCTTTAGTCAATTGGTTACCAAACAAGGTCTAAGGCCTCGTTTGGCAATTTTCCAAACTCGTATTGTAATCAGATGTATTACGACACTTATTTCGTAAAGAACTATTCTTTGTTATTCTTATGATATAGTTCAGTTACGATAAAAAATGAAATTTGTCCAGCTTAATGTACTATGTGTTCTATTTCCAACTAAAAATTCTAATGATTGGAAAAGGGAAACTTTTTCTTAACTCATGGAGAGTTCTTATTAATTTCTGAATTCACAGAATCATCAGTGATTAATAATACATTTCTTGTAGTGTGAGAATTGGTGGTAATAATCCTCACACAGAACTAATATTATCAGCTAGGAAACGCCTAAACGCTTTTGTTGCAACATTAATAACTACTAAGCACATCATAGACTTCAAACCTGGTGGTGCCAATATTTTAATAAGGCAACTAAGTTTCATTGTGAGCTTCGTAAGATCCTTTCCAAGTATAAGTAGCTAACGTATGATAGAGAACATTTTTGGGTACTTTGTGACACGTGAGTATATTCATAGATTTATCCAATACTCATTCATTTAGGCAAAAACGAATGCACGTCCATATTTGCCTTTCAGGAATCTTTATGTCTTTGATGTTCTTCCAACCAACAGAAAATTAGTAGTGCTACAGAATGGCACAGACTTTCTCGTACTAGTTAATTTCATAATTTCTTTGGGCAGGTCTAGCTTTTCGGACGCGCCCTATCCTTTTGCCAGCTGCCATCTAACGGCACACTAACTTTTTTTTCACATTTGCTCAACTTTTCGTTTTCCTAATGACAGAAGCAAAAAAATACTTTAGGAACATAATAGAATAGTAAAAGCTTGGCCAATATGAAAATTTTAGCTGAAAAATTTGGAGCCGTTTTTAAGAAAATGGTTATTAGGCGTTACTGTACATGCGGAAATTCAAGCTTTTTTCACAGAAAACTATTGAGTTTTCAAAAACATTTATTGCAAGTTATTTGAAGGGCGTCTACTCACAACTGTAATAATGTATACTAATTGCAGCAAATGTAATTATTAAAGGCACGAGAAGTATTAAAAAATTACATTTGTGTACTTTATTAAAAAACAAAAGAAAATAGCAAAATTAATTTTAGATCATCTTAAACAATGCAACTATCACTATCTGTGCAAAAAGTTTGAAGAAAGAATTTGGAACTGTTTTTCAGAATTTGAGCGCTCCTGACAATAAATTTTGAGCGTGTTTTCACAGAAAACATGAGAGTTTTCGAGAAACTTTATTTAACATTATTTAAGGCACATGCACTCGTAAATGCAATAATGTCACCAAATTGCTACTAATGTAAATATTGATGACGTGAGTGGCCTCACAAATTTGCTAATGTGCTTCTACCCAGAACGTCTCATTTATTATTCGTAGAAATGTAATTGAATTACTCGTAGAAGTTTCCGGAAAATTAATGGGAGAAGAATACTAAAAATATCAATGCTATTCTTATATTACCTGAATGCTGACGTTCAGGCCAATCTACACGTAATACAGGAATGCAATATATTGTAATATTTTCTAAGGGAATGTGATGTAATTACTGAGCATGAAAAAAGAGACACGTCTTACGTTTTGTGACAGTTACTGCGAAATCAAACTACATACGTGACTCTGATTTTGTTCAAATGTACTTTTTAGCAGTGCGAGTTTGTTGTTTCTTTTCTAAAAGACAAAGAATGAAACTAGAATGAAAAAAAATGACTGGATACAGGAAATAATATGTTGTTTGTGTTATGAAATTTGATTTTGTAATATTGTTATGAAAGTAAAGAGAGATTGTGTTAATTTATTTTTCAGAATAACCTTCAATTTTACCATATTTTTGAGAAATATCGAGAACATGAATTTATTTTTACTTGCAGTTATTAGGTATTTGAGAAAATATTATAGTTCACAAATATCGATAATAAAGTTTAAAAAAATCCTCCTAAAATCGTTAGTAGGGTAGTTTGATATCTCATTCAATTTTAACATTCACGGTATTTTTTTCAATACAATCCGCATTAGTCGATTAGTCTGAGCATTTCTGTAACACCTCTAGTTCTAATTTCCTTGGTGTGAACTAGATTTACGGTCTTGCCTCATTCTCTTGCCAGCAGCCATGTATGACCGCCTAATGTACATTTTTTTTTCAACTTTTGGGTTTTTCTAATAGTAGAACTGAAATATTACTTTAAGAATATTAAAGAAGAGTAAAACATCGAAATGGAATTTGCATTGATGAATATAGAGCTCTTTGTAATAAAATGGCGCTTAAGCTTGCATGTAAATTCGAACATGTAAGCTCTTTTTCACAGGAATCTATTGAGTGTTCGAAAAACTTCATTTGAAGTTATTTGAAGCACTTCTATTCACAAATGTACTAATGTATATAAACCGGTGGAAATGTGCATATTAACGGCGAGAGAGATATTCAAAAAATTACATTTGTGTAATATTTGAAAAATGAAATAATACACTAAAATGATCTTTACGTAATATTAAACAGTACCTGTACCACTACCTGTTGAAAAAGTTTGAAGAAAACAATTGGTTCATTTTCACAACGAATTGTTGACTTAAGAAGAAATTTTAAGACTTTATTTAATACAAATGTATTTATCAATACCATAATGTGAACAAATTTTCGGCAATGTAAATATTTACGACGTGAGAGACGAGTCAAAAAAATTAAAATTTGGTAATTTAAAAAACAACAACAAAAGAACGTAGCAAAGTGGTGTTCCTGTCAACGTATAGGGTACATTTGACGCTACCCCTACCAAAAATGTAAAGCAAAAAATTGGATCTGCTTTTGCCAAAATCTAGTTTTTGTTTTGTTTTTTTTTGTAAATATTGCACGCTGTATTGCACGAAAACTCCGAAAATTATCAAAATGTCAACATAACCTTAAGGAAAGAACCATTTATGGACAACATATTTTATTTGAAGGAAATGTATTTGTATTCAATTTTATAATTGGAGGGAGACGCCGTACAAAATTCAAACTTTTGCAATTTTCGAAAATTCAGTCTGAAACCAACTTCATTTTTGTATATTATTATTATTATTATTATTATTATTATTATTATTATTATTATTATTATTATTAATTATTAATTATTAATATTATATTATTATTATTATTAATAATAATATAATAATAGTCATATGTTTTCAGTTTTACGTAAAATAAATTGCATATGTTTTAATGAACCGAATAATACTACGTCTTTCTTCACTACCTGTTTGTCAGTAAGAAAATATTGAGAGATTTTTTCTAAAAGTAATGGCTTTTCAGTCATAATTTTGAAACATGACATAATACGGATCATCAACAATATTGATCATGACAACACTTAATAACAATTCTTAAGCGATCTCCTTTAATCAACGTTTACCATTCAGAAATTCGAAAACTCGCATATATAAATTTTATTTTGGATGTCTGTCTGATGATATAAAATTAGAAAATTAGTGCAAAAGAAGCAATTAGGATTCATCAAAAATGTAAATTCTCAAATGAAAACGTTGGCCATTAATGAGTTATCATGTGGAATATGAATCATTAGAGGTCATTAATCTAAATTAAATTCACCGAAATGCAAGAATCATAAGCATTCCACTAAACATATTTCGATAGAAATATTCTGAAACAATTTCCACAGATATTTTGTTCTCCACCACATTTATTATTTAAAATTATTTAATCAAAAACCCTTCTGATTTGTTTACATTTATGAGTTCACCAAATTCGAGACCTATTCTTGTTATTCAAGGTCCTGTAGGTCCAATGATATTTTATTCGGTAATAGTATGTTTGATAAAGTTTATTAATATATTCGGTGAATATATTTCGTCTCCTCGTTTATACACACACACGCACGCACACACACACACACTAATATATATATATATATATATATATATATATATATATATATATATATATACACACAGTGTGTGTGTGTTTATATATTCAATAAACTAATTTGGTAAACAAATTAACGCAGAATGGAACTTTCTGGAATCAGTATATATCTCTGATTCAAGAGTTTTTTCAAATTAGAATGTTGTTTCAACGTGAATTATATTTACAAGTTAAAATCTCCTGTGACCTAAACCATTAGTATCTTACAATACACATTGTGATCTACCTTGCACTACGCCGGTTCATAGTTATCTTGATAATTTGAAAATACTCAATACAAACAGGCATTAAACAATTGTCGCATTATACACTTTAATTTCATTACTGCAAAAACAACTATTATTTCAAGAATGTTCTATAACTTAATAATCTCATATACGTTATATCTTACGTTGTTTATCAATGTTTAATCTGGAATTTGATGCAACTATCAATTGTTTTAAGTTGAATGTTCAACCTTAAGTGAAATAAGTATCGTACCCTTTTGACTTTCGTACTTTACACAAGCGTATGGTTAATAAAAGATAAGAGCTAATTACAGTGATCTTCTGAATATCCCAATTCTCGTTACAGCCTAATGTTTCAAAACAATGCGAATGCAAATAGTAAGTCTCAACATATTGAAGCCAATGAAACAGACTAATACCCCTCATAAGTAGATTGCCATATCACTTGAAATGTAATAGGCTCTACAATGCCGTTAAATTTCCGATTAACCTTGCTCCACGACCATATCAACTGTGTAATATGTTTTAAGCACGAAACATGAAAACAAAATTTGAAAAACAATGGACGCTCAAAGCAATCGGGGGTCTGAATGGTTGGAATAAAATGCATGATTTTGGGACTTCTTTGCGGTAAAACAACTGAAACAGCCATATAAAATGTTGCTATCTGTTATGTATGAACACAAGCAACGAGTCTTCAATAGCATTTTTAATAAATCAGAAATATTTTAGAAATACACGTTTTTGAGATTTAAGTTTATTACAAATTAATTTGAACTTTATGCATGAGAAATATATATATATATATATATATATATATATATATATATATATATATATATATATATAATGATTGAATATTGAATCAACAGTTGCAGGAAAATATGCACAATCTTCTTTGCACACAAATACATGGCAATTTAAAGATTCATATAGCTGAAAAGTAAAAATATAATTTCCAAGTTTAGCCTGATCTACACCAAGCATTCTGAATAACGAAATGCCTGTGTATAATGGCATTACTAAGTAGTTATAGTAAAAGATTATTCACAAATTAGTTCTTGGAGACTGGATATGAAGCAATTTCAGAAAAGTGCAGAATTCTACTGGTCTTGCGATGAGAAGCAGTTACTAGATCGTTTAGGATTGGAAAATATCTGGACAGATATAGTCGATAAGGGAATGCGCGAGATAGAACAGTTAATTTCTAATAGACGTACATATATAAATTATTGGTACTATACTGCACATATTTTCTCGCATTGTCTCTAAATTTTCTATTTTCATAAATTCAGTTAGACAAATAAAAAAACCGACCTGCATTGTTCTTTTAAGCGTTTCTTATTTATATCCTAAAAAAGTTAAGAAAAACGTAGGAGCGTTTCGTGACAAAATGTTTCTTTATAAATATTATTAATTTAAAGCACAAATTAACGAAAATGACTAGCTTTTTCAAAACAAATTATCCATGACTTTTTTCGTCGAAAATGAAAACATCAATTTTTTACCGTCGTTTGATACATAAACTCCAGGGCGTGTATTAGGCTGCACTAAATTCGCAATATGGCAGCTTGAAAGATTTCCTGTCGGAATAGCCAACTTATGAAACTATAACTCTGATCAAGTCTCTCGCTTTTGTTTTGTTTGTTGTCTCATTCACAATCCTCGCGCGGTTTCGAGTCTTGTCCACTGTTCAATAATACATGTTTGGTTTTGGGGTAGAATTAAAAAGATATGTTCATCTATAACCAAATATTAACTCTGTGAATAATTATTAAGTTAATTAAGAATTATCATTATCAACTATTGCGAGCTTAAGAAGTGTTAAAAAGTGTCAAGTGCAAATAAAAAATACAACCTCAAAAGTTATCTGCGGTCATATTTGTATGTTATTAATGGTTTTGTGATGTGTGTCAACAGTTCCTTCACGTTTTGAACTGGTAGTAATGAGTTTTATTGAACGCAAATAAATACCACAATTATTGAAGTTAATTAACGTGACATATACATAGTAGTTTTTAAGTGATCTAATGAATTGTTTCTAACAGTCTAGTTATGTCAATATCAATGCAAATGCATCCATTTAATTTATCTGTTCAATTATTCATTAGCTTTTAAAAGTAAGTTAAAAAAAAATGAAAATCATAATTAGTGTAAGTAAGTATTCAACAACTTATCCATTGTTACCAGAGACAGTCTTTGAACACGTGTTATCTTCAAAGGTTCAATATTAAGTAAAGACCTAGATGTTGTTGGGCTATCTATTATTTTTCAGTTATAATTAAAATGAATTCAGAAAAAATAATAATAATAATAAATATAATATAATTAATTTAAAACAAGAAATACTAAAGGGACACTTAACAACAACAAATAATGAACTACTATAACTATTTCAATTAACTTTATTATTATTACTAAAGAAAACAATTGGAAAATAATAAATAAAACTAAAAAACGCCTAGTACTACTAAATAAATAGAACGATAAAACGCAAAGAACGAAGAGCACCAAAACGCAAAATGCAAATCTTTGGCAACACTCGTAACACAACTTCACTGGATGGCTTTGAATGTTGGCGGAATCTACGGAAGTAGTCATTGTTACATCGCAAACTTAAATTTAAAAAAATGTCCCTACCGCTTGAAGGTAATTTGGGTATTTGTGTGACGGTTGGCAACAACTTTTGCCAACATAAAACGAAACGAAACTACCCTAAATCGAGTATAAATGTATGTTCTCATCCGACAGTGACATTTTTCAAAAGTTGTCCCGTTAGTTCGGCTTTTTAGCTGGCCAGCAGCTTACGAGGGAAACATTTTGATGAAAAATATTTGGAACAGTTTTTGAAAAAAGTTGTATAAAAATGCCTGAATTTTACGTAAAATTACGGGAAAATACACACATTTCCGAACAACTGTACTTGACCTTATTTCAAGGTGTATCTTTAAAGAACTGATTTTATTTAAGCATGAATCTCAAGACGTAGAAGTAAATTGAACTTTTGCAATTTTGAAAAATGTGAAATTCCAACGCCGAGACCTGCTCCATTCGCTTCAGCACTCTTTACGCTAATCTAGGACAAATCAAATTTAAACAAAAAGTGGAACAATTTTTGAAAATAAATGTCGAGTTTTTTTGGAAAATAATACGTGTCCCCCAAAATCAATTTTGCAACGGTGACCACAAATAATATGATGAAGGTGTAGTTCAAATAAAAGATGAAATATTGAAAAAAATGCTTCGAACATGAGCTTCAATGATTTGTAACAAGGTGATCATTTTGTATCTGCCTGCATTTAAAATTCCCGCCAACATTGTGTCGCAAACTGGTGCATGGAACTAATTGGCTGAAGCGAGACAGCCTGCGCAAGACCTCACCTATGACTTTTCGTCCTGAGAATGGAGGATATAATCATGGTGGAAAGATATGGGACAGATACTCCGGGGGTCCGATATTTGCTTCTTCTGCGCAGCACTAGTTTGTGTCACGAACCACGTGACTGGGAGGTCGTTTGAATATGAATGTATTCCTAGCTCTAGGGAAAGGACAGACCAGATGCTGACCGGCGTATTGCATTTTTCTGCAAAAAAATTTGGAGCAGTTTTAAGAAAATCTTGTTTTTAATATTGCACAACTTTCAATCAAATTTGCTTGAAAACTACTGAAATTTAAAAATTGAAAAGGTATTAATTAACTCATTAACTGCCATGATCCATAATTAAATTCCAAACTTTTATATTTGAAAATTTGGAGTTAATAGAAATTCAGACACATGTCTTTTTTGTACGTGTATTTTACCCTACTTACACACGAAATTTTTAAAAAAATAATTTTTTAGAACATTTTTGAAACTGCTCAAGGTGCTGCAAATTTCCCTGAAATTTAAGTTATGTTTTCTCATAATCACAGAGCTTTGAGTTGGGCCAAATTGACCAGAGAATATTTAATTTTCGAAAAATGTCAACAAATAGTTTAGGAGATAGTGTTGTTCATAGGAGGTCGGAGGGACGGACAGATGGACTGTCGTTTAAAAACACATTTTTTTTGTTTCACGGGTCCCTAAAACGTGTTCTTATGACTTCCGTTTCGTAAACTATTTTTCACAGCATTCCATGTTTTTTCTATACGTAATATGGAATACGTAATATACGAAATTTAGTAGAAAGTAAAAAGTGATTTTTCGGTAGAAAAATCTTATTGCAAATCCGTCATATGGAAAAAGAGAGAATTATTGAGCCTTTGTCTACAAACCACTTCCTTTTACACGTGTGGTCACCATTCACGTTTTGGGAATCCTTGATCTTCAAATAATGTCATGTCCAATTTTGCGAAAGTGTGTGATTTTTAGAAAATTTCGTTTCAAATATATGCAATTTTTATGTTTATTAAATCATTTCTTCTAAAAAAATGGCACAAAATTTATTGATTAAATCTGTACCTTAGATAGCGTAAATGAAACTTAACAGAATTGTCTCATGTTCGTTGAAATGGCTGATTTTTCGAAAATTTCAAAAATTAAACATTTTTCGGCGTCTTTCTACAACCACAATTGTAATGATAAAATACTTTTTCCTAATGAAATGTTTTCATAAAAATATTCTCATATGGTCATGTTGAAGTTTTCGAAAATATGAGTTTTTTTGTGAGGGTAATTTGACATCAAACACCCTCAACCGCATGGAATTTTCTGCGCTTCATGAACGTTCATTCAGAGGTGTTTAGCAGGTGCTCTTATAAAATAAAATAGATTGAAGGAAGGTAATAAATTTAACTTACAACTAACAAATTACTTCTTTACTTCAAGACACTTTGTTCGCCGATTGTGGTACGTTACATTTGTAAATGTTAGAAATTACTACTGTTCCTGGATATCGATATAAATGCTTCAAAGGCACTTCTTTGAATTGGTTTTGCATTATATTAGCATTATTTCTAACAGTTGAAAGAAAAATTGAATACCGTAGATTTGTAGGAATATTTTAACTTTAATTTCATTTTACTATCTACTATGCATTGAGAAACAATGCACTGATAAACATTTGAGAAGTTCATTGTTGAACGACGACAAGACAAAAAAAAAATTTTTTAATTCTTTTTTAACTTGACATGAAACCATTATGAGGTTTTGTTTTATTAATTAATTTATTTATATTTTTACATACTTTCAAAAAACAGAAAAAATTTCCAACTTACTATGGGATGAACTGTATTTTGGGCACGTTTTCTTAAATTCTAGTATCCCTACCCTAACCCACACACATGTTGAATTCTAAATGCAGATGGAAACGATACATTTGTTAGTTACGACTAGTAATGTAAACGGAAATTTTTTAATAATTTGTGGAAATTTTCTCGGGTTTTAAAAAGTGTAGAGCATTTAGCGTTACATGTTCAGTGAAGGAGTAACGTGAAATTTGTGAAACGTTAAATTCGTTCTTCATGTAATGGAAAATGAAACATTTAAGAATTAACTTAGAATATCTTGAAGACACAGCGAAAAATAATTTTATGTTTTACTATTGCATTACTGTGTGTTTATGGACATGAGAAAAAATTAACGGTATTGTCGATACCCTTGAGGGACTCCTGTACTTAACGCTCGCGTGGGCCTTTTGAATACTTTATGCTCGCTCTCTAGCAACACAACAAACACAACATTTTATGAATTCGGTTTATTCAAGTTAAGATACAAGAAAATACAATAAATAAAAGGAATAATGCTCAAATAAGTAAAATAACTCGTTATAAACCTTATTTTGCTTAATTTATGTATGGTTTAATATTACATAACCATTACTAAAGGACGAGAAATTAAGTGCTGTTTCAGCACCAATGTTCTAGCAACGAATATCCTACGCTTTGTGATAAGTTGTAATAGAGGTGGTTCTAGGCAGTTGGATGCCACATAAGTTAGAATTTGTATATAATTTCATGTTTGTTCGTTTCTTAGATTCGAACTTTTGTTATACGTTTACAAATTAATATTTTGGAAAGTATTACAAATATATTTGAAATATATGTTGCTATAAAAATTACTAACCATCAGGGAATATTAGATTGGAACCGCACCGAGTCTCTGAGACTGAATTTCTGTGAATTACATCTCATTTTTGGACATTATTTATCTGCATGAAATTCAGTTACATTTGCCAAATTTGTGTTCATATTCTTTTTAAAAATTTTAGTTTTCACAGAAAATGTTTTATGATTTGTGATGAGTTTTACAATGGAGAGAGAGACGTATGTAATTTTGAGAGGAGCAGCTTTTGGTCTGTATCCCTTCGTAAGACAAGGTTATTAAGCCTTGAATTATGAATTATGAGGTGATAGGTTGATGAGACGAGATTGTTGCCTTTTGAACTATTCCAGCATTCGCTTGTATTATCGAGGGAAATCACGAAAACCCGAGTCAGGATGGCCGGCCTGGGGATCGAACCTATGAACTGAGCGTGCTACATAATGTGACATACCAGACTGTCTTACAATATTTTGATGGGAATTGGGGACACAAAATTTATTACATTCATCGTAAAATCTGTAAATGTTGTGGGCATAGGCATGCAGGCAGGGCGTTCCTTAACAACCAGGGAAGCGGAAGTAAATAAACATAGCGCGGCAAGTAACGGACAGAAGATTGTGATATAAGGGCATGTAGGATTGGGGGTAAACTGGCAATGGGGTATGGCGTAGAAGAAAACTCGAGATTGTTTTGTAAAACAACAGACAAGAATGTATGAAAGTTATCGAGGGTTGAACTTTGTAATATTGGAGAGATGAGCTTTAGACGGTGTACCGTACACATCGTACTGCAGAGGTTATTGTAAATGACAGATGGGGGACTTGGTGGAATTTTGCGGGAAATAATTCAGCCGTGAGGACTTATAAATATTTTGTGGGCGTAATTCTATTTGGGACTTTTGAGTTTTTTAGTTTAGGGGATGAACTTTATATTTTATCACGTTAAAAGTTGGAGGAATTAATCAGAAGAAATAGACTTTCGTGTATCGTGGATTAAGCAAAACGTGACAGTCTTGGAGTTAGTGTCCATCCGTGGCAAAGAATAGGGAAGAAAGTGAAACAAGTAATAAGTTGAGGAGGACATCGACCCGGCAGCGGAGAGTTGAGGAGAACAAGTATCTTGTTACAAGATATTCTTGGAAAAAAAAGATTGGTCGGAGCGGTGGATTCTTCCTGGCCTCATCGTCCAAGAACGCATGGATATCTAAAATAGTAAGAATAATAGCGCTATAGACAAGTTTTACGATCGGTCATGACCAAGGTGACATTTCATGTTACAAAGAATTAATCAATACATAAACTTATAAGGTTATCATTCTGAAAAAGAAAAGCAGATTATCATTTCTTTAGCATCTTGTGCAATCCACAGTTTAATAATTTCTTCTAGAAACAAATTTCAGATTCCTGGCTTCTTCCGTACGGAGAGCGGATCGAATGATCATTTGCCAGGAAGAAAGTAACTACCGGCGACGATTATTTTCGTGAGAACCCAACCGGTAGAGTTAGGATTGTTATTCCCCTTTAGATGTGTTTGCGGGAAATTTAAAATCGCAACCCATTCCTGGCACACAAAAATGAAATGAATTCGGGAACCGGTTGCAGAAATAATTTGTCAGAAACGGAGTGCGTTTCAGTAATAAGCCACTTCGCTCGGTTATTATTATTATTATTATTATTATTATTATTATTATTATTATTATTATTATTATGTGAAATAACTGAATGATGTACTCGCACATTACATTTCAACAATAACTTAAAACACATCACAATTTTCTGAATTAAAGAAAGTAAAAGACTGATTACGACACGAATAATTCAATAAATTTGTATAATTATTATTGAATGGATGAATTATAAAAATTCCAATCTCGAAACCCAAATATTTCAGATACCGTCATAAATTTTTAGATTAACTTATGTCCACACGGGACATGTCGTCGACCTGCGTGAATTAACGTAATTCGGCGCGTTTTCTGGTCGTTAGGTCCACGGACTCCAAAGGTCTAATACTCGTTAGATCTAATGAACAGCACGTCTATTGCGAACCAGGTCTAATGCGACATAAGGTCTACGCGACCGAGGATCTAATACCAAAAGAAGTCTACAACTAGAAGGTTCAATTAATAAGGTCTAATAGATCTAAGATATATTCAAAGGTGTAATAGCAACTTTTCTATTTCTTCATTTTTAAACTCCTGAAAATCAAACATCTATATTTTAACAATGTCAATTAAGTTTTCAAGAAAACTACTTCCGTACAAGAGAACTGTTTTTGTAGCAATATATTGCATTTAATACTAAATTTCAGATGACTATCTACACCATTGCTTCGTGTAAAGGTAAAAGGATTTTAGTTCACCACGACTACGCCTAACATTTTCGAAAAACACAATATATATTTTACTACATTGCGTACTTTCTGAATTAAAGTGTATCATTCCTATTGTGACTTCATTTCAGACAATAACATACTGATGTAATGGTTTGTGAACCACCTTTTGTTAAATATTTCTGTTGCAACATAATGGATTAGACATTCCTGTCCGTCAGACGGACGTATATTAGACATTTTTATAATATTATACTAAATATTATTAGACATTTTAAAATATCAATTGTCATTAGACGTGTTTTCATAGACCTTCTGTCATTAGACCTATTATATTTAAACCTAATGACCTCTAACCGCCGGAACGTCAATCCGGCATAAATAATTATTATCTAGTCTTCTTTATATTGAGAAAACAAAAAATGTAAATAAATTCAATAAACACTTCCATATTTATCTACATAGAAGCCAAGACAAATATTTCAGTGGATATAGTAAATGTATTAATACCACTAACGTTTTCTGCAGTGTGAAGATTTTAAAAGAACATCTTTATTGTCAGTATAAACCGTAAATGTAGTGTAAATTATTTTTGCAATTTAATCCTCATCTTTTAGAATCAATTATCTTCTTATATACTATTAAAATGTTTAACCAGCTACTGTATATATTAATGTGTTTCAATAATTACCCACAGGTGTGCAGTTGATGTAATGTTGAGATGAATGGCATACTATTTCAAGGTTTCCCTCCTATCACAGCGCATTCAATTCAGTTGGATGTGTATGGTCTTAGACAAAGGGATACTGCGATAAGAAGGGAATAGAAATATCTAGAAAAGAGTTTGGAAGCAGACTTTACAGCAGGTATAATAGTTATCTAAATTCATTGACACATTTAACACAAGGAAAATTAATTTCAATGTCTTACATTCAATAAATTGTTAAGAACACATTCCTTACATTTTATGGTGTCAAAAACAAACTGGAAGAATGCAATGAAGCATGCGGAGAAAATTATGGACGATTATATAGAGAAATATAGGCTCCATTGTAAAAATAATGAATTTACAATCCAAGCAGGGGCAGTGAGACAGACTGTGCAGATGAAGAAATTATGAAAACACCTATACGTAATTATTGTGAAATCAATTTACTTTTTTATACATTTTTTTTAAATAGACTTTTAAAAAAAATATGACTCATTTGCTTTCCTTGGTGAATTTCGGGATGAAATGAATAAATGTAAGACCAGAGCAAATTATGCCTGCTATCTATATGTCTGCCAATTATGAAAGGCAGACAAATACAAGGAAACACTATATTCTCTTTTTATATTTTCCTTTCATTTGTTGAACATCCTTAGCAAACATTAACAATTTTAAAAGAATACATATTTTATTTTATTCCTTTAAAGAATTATAATTTTGCATTCTACTATGAACAAAAACATAAAACTTTTCATATTTTAACATTGTGACGTTGAGGAGAAAACTATCAAAATAAATGTCGTAAATTATTTTAAATGTATCAAAACATTCAGTGAATTAAAATTAAATTATGAAAGAAGTTCTTGATGACAAATTGCTTGAATTGCATATACTTGAATGTAGTGCCAAATCCTATATTTCATGTACGTTTCCGAAGTTAGCAGTACGGAAAGTCCGCCATAGTGAAAATCCACGGGACTAAAGCACGCTGATAAGCCCTGTAAAATAATTTCTCTTCCTATTAAGGTCGAGAAAGTAAAAAGTTGATCTGGTTCTCAAATGTATATTACTTCCTCAGAATTCATATTTTGTGTGTGGTAGTGACCAAAAAAGGGACAACGGTAGAACGTCTGTCCGAGCTTAACGGTAGAGCCGAAACAGTTCGAAAACAAATTTTATTAAAAAAAGATACTCCATCGTGGATTTGACCGAACGGGACCTACGAATGTAAAATGGATATGTTGATTTTGGGGAACTTTAGATGACGCTTGAGGAACGTATTTACAGTTTTCATAAAAATAGGTTCTATTTTTACTTTCTCGCCCTTACTTCGTAATCTGTCAGAAACTTACTTTCTCAGAACAATAGAATTGCGTTTTTCCGACAAACTCTTGGTTATTTGATCTTTTTTCATCGAGTTATTTTCGTTGAATCATCAGTGTAGAACTAACAGTATATTTTATTTCTATCCATACATTAGGCTCAATGTGAATAATCGTGATATAAACAATTGTGAATGTAGGCTAAGTTTTCTTGTATTTTTTCAGATGCCTATGCGATTCTTCTTATCACATTGTATTAGAAACTACAATTCTAAGAACTATATATGTGTATCTACGTTTAAATTTCCCAAAGATAAAGGAGAAAATAATGGATATGAAATATTTCAACGGCAAATCAGCACCCAACACCCAGTAGTGTGATTTGAAAAAAGAATTTGATGCTGAAATATTGGAGACGGTTGAACATTGTGTGGACAGCAATGGGTAACCTAAATCAAGGAACTATTCCAGCTACTTCTGATGCTCAGAAAGTTCTTAATATAAATGCCAAGATGTTTCCTTTTTCATTAAGATTCACTATGATTTTTACTACTCTGTTTTCAGACAATTTCATAAGCTTTCTCTTTATCTACGGAAAATGCAATTACATGACTTGTTTATTAAAGCTTCTCTTTTTTATCACTGCTTTTTCTTATCACTGCTTCTATTTTTGTTGAATAATTCATTGTTGAACGTAATTTTCTAAAAGTAATTCAAGAGGCGTTAGCATATTATGTGCCTCCAGGTACCATCTAATTTTTCTACTGATAATTTTCTGGATGTTTTTCACAGATTTGAGGTAGGTCATATTGGACTGTAGTTGGAAGATGAACTTGATACTTTGTTGGATTTTAAAATGGAAAGCACAATACCTTTCGTCCATGTATCTGGAAATATCTGTCTTTTCCATATAAAATTATATAAAGCTAGAAGGTATATTAGTGCTTTGTCTTTGAGTTGTTTTATCATTACACTAGCTGAATTACCCGGCGTTGCCCAGGTATTTATTACAGTAAATTATTAGCTAGGAAGAAGAATTATATTTATTCATGCCCTGTGGCAGAGCTCACTTCTATCCCACGGTATTCCTCCCCCCCCCCCAGCTAGCTATGTCTTGACTTGCACCCTATTTGGAAATTTCCGGTCAGTTTTTGGCTTATCACAAAGTAGACTCACGTATTTTTGTGGGATTTTATATATTATACCAATAGTTTGTATAAATTGTCACATTATAAAACTAATTATTTTTTATATTTTTTTATCTTATTTATAACGGAAGATTTAAAATTTATCTTCTGTCCAGTCGTGACCTTGAAAAACCTTACTTTTTTTAAGCGGAGTGTAACCTGCGAGAGTTCTCGCACGGGTACGCTAGTAAATAGATCCCTGGAAACAGATATAGAGGTCATAGCATAATTGATGATTCATAATAATAATAAAAGTAAATTAAAACATCTGCACTGAATAGTAATCGCAAAATTGTATAATTATTCTGATGACGACATATATATATATATATATATATATATATATATATATATATATATATATATATATATTATTACGATTATCGTAATAAAAACGTCATATCACGTCACAGTTTTTAAGTGTACCGTATCTTTACACTCTAACATAATATTTTGTTATTAATGCAAATACATTTCAATTCCACATGTAAGATATGTAGAATTAATACGCATAAAATATATTTAAAAATTAAATATTGTTCAGTTCATATATGCACATTCATGACAAAGCAACCAAATTAGGCTCTCGTGTTTTTTTACCTTCTGTATTCAACGATTGCAGTCGTTACTCCCGCGTCTGATAGTCGGGCTCAATTACGAGTAGGTCTTAGTAGTCTTAGTAGGTCTTAACTGATGTTTTGAAAACAAGTCAATTGCACCATAATATTTCATACTGCACCGAAAGGAATTATTTTAGCCGCTTACGTTATGGCAAATAAACAAGTATCCAACTGTTGGGGTGGCAGATTCTGAATTAGTCGGTGCCAGGGAAATTGTACCCGCAGCGCGCGTGAAGTTTATGTCTGGTTTGGATGTGCCTCAGTTACATTAATACATTACAGTTCTGTGTTTTTTATAGAGTAAAATTTGCAACGTGATCTGTAGAATTGAATCGGTCCGGTAAAATCGACAACGCGCATCATTCCGGTAACTTCTGTTACGCTTGTGGACGATTTAAATATAACAATCAAAGGAAAAAATGGTGGTGCAACAAATGGCACAGACTTTTTCGTACCAAAAATTTTGTAATTTCCTCGGTGTGGACTGGTCTTACTCCATCTTCTTTCCAGCTGCCATCTATCGCTACCCAAAGTACATATTTTTTTTATTTTGCCACTTATTCGTTTTCCTAATAGTATAACTATATATATATATATATATATATATATATATATATATATATATATATATATATATATACACACATAAGAAGAGTAAAACCTCGTTCTAAATGATAATTTTTGTTGAAAAAATTTGAGCCGCTTTTAAGAAAATGGCGTTTGAGAATTTTTTAGTGTAAATGAGAAATTAGTAACTCTTTTCACAAAAAAATTGAGTTTTGGAAAAACGTAATTAAAATCATTTGAAGCACATTAACTCGCAACTGCAATAGTGTTTGGAAATCGCTGGAAATGTGCGAACTAACGGCGTGATTTTTACCTCCTTATTTCAAGAAAATTACATTTCTGTAATTGTTGAAAAAACAAAAGAAGACAGAAAAAGTATTTTTTTGTATACCATCATTATAAACGACCCTTTTCGATACCCCGAATCGTGCATAATCCATTATTTTATCGCTCGCTACATGACGTCATCGCCATTATTAAACATGACGTCATCACACATTCAGCCAATAGTAGCCAGAGAATCGTGGGGAAGCAGAAGAAGACGGAACAGCCGACCACCGTTTTCTCGCACGGATGTCAACAATGCCATCTTGAATTTGATTTCCAGAGAGCGTTTGATGTCAAGCACCCGAGACGTCAGAAGAAAGTTGTTTCGCGAAATTAAGTTTGATTCTCTTGTAAATTTATAATGCTGTTATACAAAAAAATAGCGTATGCAACTCGTTTATAATGTTGCTTTATTGCATTCGTACAAATTTGGAAACTCGCTCCTAACGTCGCTCGTTTTCATGTACTCATGCAATAAAGCTTAACATTATAAATTAATTGCATAAACTACTACTTACGTCATCTTAAACACTGCAATAAGCACTATCTGTACAAAAAAAGTTAAAAATTTGAAGTCATTTTTGTAAAAAAATTGTTTTCAAAAACTTTTCGATTATGTTAACTGATGTGATAAATACAATAACTTCAACAAATCGCCACTAATGTAAGTATTAACATAAGAAACAAGTCAAAAATTATATTCTTGTGTTTTTTGGAAAAAATAAAAAATAGAGCAATAAGGCGTATATATTATCTTATAGACTGCATTTAGCTTTATCTCTATCAAAGGTTTTTTTAGAAAATCATGTGTTTGTTACGTTTTAAAATTACACATATTACACGAAATATTACGCGAAACTACCAAAAATATAAAAACAATGTGCATGACCTTAATGAAAGAAGTAATTATGGACTACAAATTTCGTTTGAAGGAAAAATCTCTATCTTATATTTTGTAGTTGTAGAAAGATAACGAAAAAATCAAAGTTTGCAATTATCGGAAATTCACAGCCAACAGTAGAAGCAGACTAGTGGCACATTCATAAGTGTATTTCACTCTATTCTTACAAGAAATTTAAAGAAAAAACTTGGAACCATTTTTGAAAAAATTTTGAAAATGTTACAGGGGTTTCATGTAAAGTAATCCCAAAACGTTTTTCAAAATCGTAGAGCATCGACTCAGGCCAGGTTAACAGAGGTTTATTCGGTTTGGAAAAAGTTCTACGCATAGTTTCGACACTAGTGTTGTTCACATACTCCGGACGGACGGACGAACGGACGTTTTGAAAATAACCACAAATAACTTTGAAACTCACAATGTTTTCTTGCCACTGTTTGCATATAACATGATCGAAGAACAATGCATATACTTCATTTACATTCTTTACTACTTTGCTTACCGCTCTGTTTTAAATATTCCACCGAGACGTTCAGAACTAACAAATCACCAACGTTCACACACGGATATTACATAGCCTTCTTCAACCCCCCCCATACATTTCGTAATAATTCTTGGCATTGATTAAAGTAGTAGTAGTATTCAGTCGTCATCCTCTGGAGGCCCGCAGCTTATCAATTGACACTGATACACTCTTAAGGTGGATAGAGCGAGATATTCCCTAGTAGATAGAGAGTCCATTTTACATTCAACAATAATTATTTGTGAGACATGTGGGTATTGTGAAACATGAACAAACCAGGGATTTCTATTAAGAGTTTTATTTGATTATACGAATTAATTGTGTTATATAGATAGAAAATAAAAATATTTCAATATTATATAAAGACCTATCGTTGACCAAAAATGAAAAATGAGGATAAGAATGAAATAAAAAGCACTATTTAACCATTAGCAAGATCAAAATTATAAAAAGTAACAGAACTTTCGTGCCAGAAATGTTAAAATATTTTTTACAGTGATCACTAATAATGGCCGAAATCTCCTCATCTTGAGTATCGCGAAATGTCTTTGGTAAATTAGGCAACGCCGTAATGTCTGTGACATTGGTATATCTGCGCAGAGCTCATGCCGCTTCAAATTGTCCTTGTTTTCATTCACTTTGAATACTGTTTCTGTACTGTTTGGTGCCTAGTCGACACGCGGTAAACAATGTCTGAGCGCATTGGGAGTGCAATTGGTTTGACAGAATAGTGCTACAGAGAAAAGGGATTTCTGTTAAAATACTAATACTACATATGATTGAATTTATAATTCCTCTTACTATTTCAATCAGTTTACCTTTGGCTGGTTTTATATACAGTGGGTCTTGAAGCATAATACTGTGTTGGGCACTCCAGAAAAAAAACTTTAACTAAAAATCACTCATTATGATAAGATAAATCCATGTACAAACACAAATGTAAATTAACAAATAGCTTAAAAATTGAAAGTTCCATTGTCAATTTCTCATTTATAAATGCATGTTTCGTTTCTTATTGTTTCATTCAGTTTATTTTTAAATTCAAATATTATGGTTCTATAAAATATTTGATTGATTATTATTCACATTAAAACATTTCTTGAAGTTTTTAAGAATATTTATTTTCAAAAATCCAGGCACAGGGAAAGGAGTCCCAAGCTTTCATATTTTGCTAGTAGGGAAATCCAGCTCTACAATTATATCTTGAATGGTTGAAATTAAAACCAGCAATTTCTAATACCATTGTGAATTGAATTCTCACCCCAGTAGTTCTACTGATTGAGGTGCTGATATATGCAAACTTTTGTTGCTTCGAGTCCAGTATCCACTGTGTATCTCATATAATGAAAAAGAGAATGTGAATTATTTTCAAATAATTAATCATTGTTCAGGAGCTAAAATGAAAAAAAAAAGCTGTTATAGAAGAAATAATGCTATAGTAAATGTATAAATATTTCTATAAACTCTCAAAATTACCTATTTGCTCATAAAGTTGAATTACAATGAATCATCATCATAAACTGCAGGTCCTTTCCTGTTTCCCAGTAGAACAGGAAGCTTACACTTCTAGATCAAAGTGATTTATTTATTTATTCCAGACTGTATAAATACAAATAATATAAATATAAAAGATACATTATTCCGCTGAGGACTAATCCTGTGCGCGGGCCTATCATTCATACTTTTTCATAGCATACAAAATTGTTTATATAGCTCATATAATATAAAAGAAAAAAACGTGATCATTTGGAATATTAACTGAATTGAGCTTTTCATTCAGAACGCACAAATGCTTTAATCCATCAAATTTAAATATCTGATTATATACAAAGGCAATGTTTTCCAGGAGTGAGGATCTTTTAATTGGGCCCAGAAGACCCAGAGGAATGTAAGAACTCTTGCCTGAGACTTGTTACTCGATTTAAATGAAGCGCGCTACGCGCAGTGTTGTCGAGTTGGACGTCATCCTTTGTAAGTCCTCGTCATCCTTTGTAAGTATACTAAGGTTTATGATTTTAAATCATAGCCTATTGTACTCCAAACCTTTAAAGCAAGTTAGCACGAAAGTTTCATCGATATTGGTTCAGTAGATTCAGTTTTTCGCGCTGTAAGTCAATGTACTTCTGTCTTTATATATTATAGGTATAGATTTGGTATACAGTCTGGACCCGAACTTAAATTATTTAATTGGCAGAGTACTAGATCTAGTTGTATATTTTTTTAATTTCTGTATTCATTTGGTTTGTATGAGCTTCTGAATCATATATGGTGTTGTTGCTTTCTTCTAAATCCTTACAAATGAAGATTCTTTTAAAATTATTTATTTAAGGTCGCCTTATAAACAGCTAGGTCATTGGCGACCACAGTTAAATACAGTATTTACAAATTCATACACTAGTTACACATTTTCATGAGATACAAATACACAAATCCTAAATCTAGATGTTATACATAGGGAAGACAATGTATAGTCACTACCTAAATACTATTTAGCATATTAAATTTGGTGAGGAGTTCTATAATTCTCTTTTGACTGGGATTAGAATTGAAAATGCAGTAGAGATTATCATTGATGTTAAGGTTTGTTCTCACAGTCGCCATCACGTGGCAATCAACTATAATATGCGTCGTGGGAACTGGGAGTCCGCAATTTGGGCAAGGATCAGGAGTAGCCTTTTTAATTAGGTAGCTGTGACTGACTTTAAAATATCCTATACGGAGTCTGGTGATAACCACTTGATGTCTTCTGCTAAGCCTAATGGAAGTGATGGGAGATTCCTCGATATTCTTCCTAACTGCTTGTAATTTGGAAGGCAACGTTTTCCAGTTCCGGTCCCAAAGCTTCTTTACTGCAAGTAAGAGGTTGTTTTTAAAGTCGGGGAGTGTGCCGCCAGCTTCAGTATCAATTTCGGGGAGAGAGATTGCTGCTTTCGCAGCTGCATCCGCTTCTTCATTGCCCTGGATGCCTATATGAAAAGGAAGCCAAGCTATTGTAACGCGATATCCTTTAAGGAAGGAGTGATAAAGCTTTTCTTGGATTTCTTGGACCAGAGGAAAGATATTTTTATTATAATTGTTGGAATTAGAATTTGTTGCAAAGGTTACGGCTAAGAGATCTGAATTGTGTGAGGATTTTACCTTTAGCATCTACTATCACTATGTTATCTGATCTATACTGTGAGAATTTTAGTTCTCTTACTTGAGATCGATTTATTAAATTTGACTTTTCAACTCAACTGTGAGTTCGACACACAACATACACTCCTTACCTGTTGCAGATGGACGTGTGATTCTATACAGAACCACAATTCATAGAAGTTATATTATCTGGAATCAATTATTAGATTGTTAGCAACAACTATGAATTATCAGCCTTTTTCAAGAGTAAAACTTTAACATTTATTCTTATCATCTATACATTGCAGTTCTGTCAATTACTTTTACTTTAAACATTGAAATACCGTACGGGTTTGATTGTAGTTCGTCAACTTACGTTCGTAATTATGTTCGTAATATTGCTTGTTGGCGTCTCGGCTGACTGGTAGAATGATATCCCCAGAATCCTTGGTGAACCAATTGTCGTGTCCTTTCCTAAATAAAAATGTTTCAGAATATCCTTTACGATTGCTATAATTGGAATTAATATTTCCACAAATTTAACACGCCGTATCTGTGTTTCCGTATTTGTGTCTCGTATGCAACACCTAATCGCGATGGACAATATTCATCTACCTACTGGAAAATTCTTCCATCTACGAAGCTAGCCTAATGTATATTTCCTCAAAACATGGAGTGTACTTAACTCCAACTTCCACCATTATCTTGCAATGAGCCACGATTCCTTCCTGTCTATCACAACCATCCAACGCCCTCTTCATACTTTCCGCCCATAATGTATTCGGGACCGTGTCCATTTGCCCATCATTCTAACATCAAGCATGGAATATTAACCCTTGTTGAATCGTTGTCCTAACAATGAGTATTATTTGACTGAAAACGATGCCATATTCCAATGCTGAATGTTTATTTTAATAGAAAAAACTAATTTCAAGGTCCTTGGCTTATCACAACACTCTCCAGTTTTTTAATTTTGTGTTTTCTTCTATATTGTAGAAATAGCTGTTTGTCTTGATAATGATGACACAAAGTTTTGCCAGGATTTCTTCCTAGTGCCTTTTAAAGTTCTTCTAGCTACTCATCTGTTAGTATTGAATTTTGTACACTTAATCTGGGTCATTATGTGCATTCTCTTTGTACTTTCTTTGTGCCCTCTTTGCTTCTAGTACTGCTTGAGCACAATCTATGTTCTACCATGGTATACATTTCTATTTCAGAATATCAATCGTTTTGGAGATGGCTTTATTTGCTGCTTTAAGAATGAAATAATTAAATGACATTATGATACCATTTATGAATATATTTGTGGTATGTGATTAGTCTGGCATCTCAGTAAATGGTTTATCAATTTATTCTTTTAACTATTTGAATTTGCCCAATCAAATATCCAGCTTCCTGTAAATGAAACATTGTTTTGTGTTGTAAGAGCCTCAGCAATTGTAATTTTTATTGGGAGATGTATACATAAATGCATAAATATTTCTTGGTCAGATTCTCTTTCTTGTCCAACCATTTTCTATTATATTATATTCTCTGTGTTCATTTGTTTGGGATCCCCAGTACATATGGTGGCTAGTAAAGTCTTCTAACAAAATAAATGGTTTTGGAAGTAGATTCGACAGATTGTTTAACTGTTCCTGATTAAAATTGTAGCTATTTGGTCAGTAGACATTACAAATTGTCTATTTACAAGGAACTTTTATCCTGATAGCTACTGCTTCTATATGTGTATTCAATGACATTTCTTCAGGTATGGCATAAGCTAAGGCAAATATTGCTAAAACCTCACTAGCTTCTTCCATTATTATTCATTGGTTTCTGTTTTTGTAAATAATACAATATCCTCTGATCTGAGCCCAGTGTTCATTGGAAAAATTAGTTTCCTGAATGCATAAACATATTGGATTGAATTTTTGTATTATTAACTTGATTTTTCTCACCGTCTGTATTATCCATCTATGTTCAATTGTATTAAATCCATTACTTATTTTTAGAATATATCCCGATTTGTTTTACTGGAGAGAGGAATTAACTGAAGGTTAACTTGTTGCCTGGTTGTTGTTATTTCTTAACAACATTTGTGTTTTATTTCCAGATTCATTTTCCCATTTAAATCTTTACACATTATGATTGTCTTTAATTTTATCTGCTTATTCATCTACTATTTGTTGTATATTGAATTCTTTTTATACTGTGGGGATTCTGATGTGGTGTTGTTGACATTCTTATGAGAAGAAATAAAAGAGGTCATCTTCGTCAACATATTAGGCTTTTTTCTTCTTTTTTCTGTTTCTCCCCTTTTTATACTGTTCATCAGACTACTAAAATGGTCTACATTAGAGGATAACTTTTTTCTAGGCTGTTCGAATTTATCTCTTTTCCAATTTCTTCTCTCAATTGTTCTTCTGTCCTGTTGGTGTTTTTTATTGTCTTCTTCTTGCTACCATGTATTATTTCCTTCCCTTCATTACTTGATGAATTACCATATAACACTTCTGTATTATGACTTTCATCATCCGAATCATTGCCATCATCCAATTCATCACTATCTTAGTCCATTTCTTCATGCAGTGAAGAATTCTTTTTCTTTTTTAAATCTTTTTTACATTATTGTCTTGATTATTATTATATTTAACATTATTGGATACTTTAGAGGAATCAATGAAGAGGCTTCTTTTAAGAAGGGGTGAAAGCTCACAGGGTCATTAGTTGGGGGAGCAGTGAGTGTTGCAGTTATGGTAGGCTGTACTTCCATATTATTAGAAGGAATAGTTGGTATATTTCTACTGGGAGCACCCACAAGACATTTCTCTTTAGAGTATTTTTTGGGAACAATTACTGGCAGTTTAGCTTTTCATTTTACAATTAAAACAAGGTTCTCTACACAGAAAAAAATCTGATGATGTGCCAAAAGAATCAGTGACGATTGAGAAAGTTCATTAAGTTCTGAAAGTTGAACGAAAAGTTGCCTTCTAAAGCTCATTATATGACTAACACTAGGATCAGAAAGACCATCTCTGATGAAAAACATACTGGTTGTTCCAATTATATGTTTCTTAAGAATATGAAAAATTTCCTCGATTGGAATAAATGGTAAACATTTGATATTATAATATGCTTGAGCCTATTAATGAGGGGTCTAACTTGCACAGTTATATTATTAATGCTTAGTATAAGATAGGGTCAGTGTACCAATTATCGCCCCTGTGCCTAATATCGGCTACTCGTGTTTCAATGGTGCCATGCTCTCTGTAAATGGTTTCTTATGTGAAGCTTATAGTTCTGGTGTATGCAGTTCTAGCACAGCTATACGTCAGAACTATAAATTTCACATAAGAAATCATATATGGACCGCATAGCACCTTGGAAACAAGAGTACGCGATATTAAGCATAGGGGCTATAATTGGTACACCGATCCTAATTATTAATAATGAGCTCAACACTCTTCTTGGGGTTCAAAAACACACATATTCTGTTGGTAGAAACTCTAGATATGAACGTAATGGCACAAGGGGAAACAATTTCAGTTAATCTGTTTATGTAGTTTTTAACAATTAAGTTTTCGCATGCATCCAGTAATATGGCTTAATCTTTCGATGGAAAACTCACTGTGTTGGCAGCTTCAGCATACGATTTCGTAGATGGCTCTTGTAGGTTAGGTGACGTTGAATTCATCTTGGTGTTGGTTGAAACAGCTTTATCCATGAAGATAAGTCGAGCCAGGCAATAGACCGGCCAGAAAAATGTTGCACACAACTAAGATAAACCGAGAACATCATGAATAACACAATAAAACAGTATTTGTACAAAAGTGATGTGATTAAATGATAGGGTACACAGAAAAGCTGGTAGAGCGCAGCAGTAGGTGTTGACTTGAACGGTTGTCGGTAGACTGCCAAAACATATAAAACGTGATGTTCAAGTTTTTAGAATTTTTCTTCTTATTACCGTGTAACGTAGAATCCGATAAAGCTCATTATATGACTAAAACTAGGATCAGAAAGACCATCTCTGATGAAAAACATACTGGTAGTTCCAATTATATGTTTCTTAAGAATATGAATGATTTCCTCGATTGGAATAAAAGCATTTCTGACTTCAAACGCTTAAAAACCAAATTTCTTTCCAACAAAACAAGTAAAACTGGACAAAAAAGTATGTTCAAAAGGAAACGTTCATGTGTTGTCAAACATTATTTGAGTCTGGAGCCACAAACGACCACAAACGGTCTAAGGGTGAAAGTCAATTTTTTTATCATCGATGTTTCGCGCTCGACACTTTTATGTTTTTGATATTTTGCTTGCAAAAAGTAAACTCCCACCATCAAAATTTTGGAAACTTTATCAAAAGTTATCAATTTTGGAAGCATATCAAATAAGGACTCTTGGTTTCATTGAAGAGAATGTTCATTTTGTACGACCTCCATCGAGCAGAATGTTTCACACATGAGAGATGACCCCGATACCATGGTATTTCCTACACTTTCCTTCGTTTTTCGGACGTGGAGGGACCATTACGCATGCGCCGTAGTTATAGGGCTTCTTGCATCGTTTTTGTTGACGCTACGCGTCTCTTAACCTTTGTTGGACGTTGAGCGCTTCCTTCAGGAGTAATTCTCCGATAATGTGTAATCATTACACTGAATAATTACTATATTTGTCAATTCTCGTCACATCGCAGTCAGTCAGCGCCTTTTATCCCTTCAGCCATGGGCTCAACGCCGTTAGATTCCGGAGTTCCTAGCCGGTCACCCAACCAGGAACCCGCGAGTCTCGAATTCGCTTAACCTCCGTGACTTCACGGAGCATAATAAACGCATTCGGCTAGAGGCGCAGGCTTCTTCGCGTCACCTTCTGTTATATGGGTAATAGAAAGCTTTGTCACTTGGAGATAATTCCCAGTTTATATTTTCTGGCTCAATTTCGTTAATTGTTCTAATACATTTTTACTTTCTCGCTCTTACTCTCCCGCTTAAGAAAAGAAAGTTATGAAATCGTGCGCCAAAAAACAGCGAATTTTTGTCAGAAAATCCCTTTTGTCGAGCTATGGTAACAAAAACTGGTTAAATCTGTTGTCATGTAAACTAAACTACTTCCTCAAACACGTGGTGTAGCCAGAATCCATGTTTTGTGGGTCCTTGATACCTGAAAATTGATTGATGGGAAAACTGATTGTCAGTTCGTTCTTTTGTGGTCAACGCTAGCATACGTTCAGCCTATTTTCACCAAAATTGACATTCCTCGATTCTTCTAAACGAACTGTAGGCTGTGGGAGTTTCACACAATATTTTTTCGGTCACAAAAACGGACTGCGTTTTTGTGACTCCCAGACAGCAGAAAACTGATGATGATGGCTAAGCCATCGAAAGCTGCTATTTGTGAAATAAATACTATTGTTGACAATGACAACGCCTTCAATCATTCCAATTATGTAAATGTCAACTACACCTCACCACTGAATCAATAGCGAGAAAATAACTAGTGGAAATACCAAAGCGCATTCTTTCACGCATTATTTTTAACAGCTCGAGCCACCATGTTCCTTAATGTGATACCGTTCCAGATTCTATTTTTCGGCCAAAGAGTTAATTTCCGGGTCCTGATAATGAGAATGTTGATACATCCAGTAGCTAAATTAAGATACAAATTCTTCTAATACGCTATGTAGCCGGATTCCGTGTTTGATTGGCCCTTGATGTCGAAAAAAGCATTCAAAGCAGAACGTCTGTCCATTCGGAAGCCTGTCCGTCCGTCCGTCCTCCGTCCTCCGTCCTCCGTCCTCCGTCCTCCGTCCTCCGTCCTCCGTCCTCCGTCCTCCGTCCTCCGTCCTCCGTCCTCCGTCCTCCGTCCTCCGTCCTCCGTCCTCCGTCCTCCGTCCTCCGTCCTCCGTCCTCCGTCCGTCCATCCGTCTATAAAAACGGCTAGTGTCGAAACCAAGTATTTTTTCCAAATTGAAGAGACCCCTGTCTATGTGGCTTTAGCTGATGCTTTGAAATTTTGAAAAGCATTCTGTAAAATTTGGGTGTACTTTATATAAAGCCCCCCGGACATTACCTAAATTTCCTCAAAAGCGGCTACACATTTTTCTCTAAATATCTTGGAAGAATATACTACAATACACTTATATAAGTGGCATAGATCCTATTTTCACGTTTAATACTGAATTTCCGAAACAAATGAAGTTTTTCCGACATCTTCCTACAACTATAAAATTGAAAATAGAGATAATTCCTTCAAACAAAATTTGTTGTCCATAAATAGTTTTTTCAATAAGGACATGTAGATTTTTTCGAAAATTTTATTAGTTTTCGTGCAATATTGCCTGGAATATTTGTAATTTTAAACTTTAAAAAAGAAGATTTTCTCAAAAACAGCTCCAATTTTTTTTTGTAATTTTTTGGTTGAGTAGTGCGAAATATACCCTATTGGAGGACATAAACACCATATTGCGCTATTCTTTTGCTTTTTCAAACATGAATAAAATGTAATTTTTTTACTTGTGTTACATTATAGATGTATTTCATTGTTTAATGCATTTCGTAACTCATGAGCTTCAAAAGTATCTCTAATGAAGTCATTTTAAATGTCCATAAGTTCACCATAACCGTTGAGTATAATGGAACTGAATTTGAGAATTTTCTGAAATGTTCGAACCAAATTTTCCCCCAAAGTATGGAAAATCTGTCGCCGAAATTCTCCACAATGTAAAAGAGTTCAATTCTCTCCGATATTCCAAAAGCTATGGTGTTTTTAAATTAAAAATAGTATAAAAATTATCTATTGCAGAAAAACGAAAAGTAAACCATAGTGTCAATTGAAAATTTTTCTAAATATTTTGTTTGATAAAATTTTCTTGAATAACTGGAAATATTACCGCCAATGTGATTTTTCTGCATTCGCTCGCCTAGGTAATTCAGCAGTGGTTTGGAGAATAATTGGTTACCATGACAAGAATGAAGTTATTAAACTATGTATGTGTTTTGATAGTTTGAAATATGAACAGCAATTTGTCAGTGAAATATTGGAAGAACATTACGTATAAGTGTGTGTGTGTGTGTGTGTGTGTGTGTGTGTGTGTGTGTGTCAGTCATAATACATATTTTTGTTTTGGTTTCAGTGTCATCGTAGTATATTACTTACTAGTGACTTTTTTCCATGTGCATCCGTTGGAATCATTTTATTACTGAAATCGTATGCTGTTTGTTGTTGCGAAAATTGTACCCATTAGTTCTGTGTATCATATATCACACCGCTACAAGGTACGTAAAATGATACCGCCATAATGTACATAAGCAGTTGAGTAAAGTAATTAAAATTTCACAGTGAATGATACAGCTATCTTTTGCGTTCATCATTTTTAAATCGTTTGTAGTTAGAATATTGTTATTACGTATTGCTTTCCCTACTTCAAAGTGCTTAAAGTAATGCTTGAAATAAAGATGAATTTTTATTTTCACAACCCACTCCAAAATTTTCTTTTAATTATTTCCTCGGATAGAGCAAAGAACACTAAAAAAGGTCCATGTTACATTTTCGTTGAACTCTCCAAAATCTTCGAAAATTACCTGAATTATAAATTAGGCGCAAAAATGTTCTCTTGTAGAGCCACAACTTCTATTCTGCAACTAGGGGACCGAAAAATTAATAAATTGCGACAAATTATTTTTTACGCCGATAGGTGCTAGTCAGGAGAGTCGGGGACAAAACCGATAACCCAGTCGAAACAGATTAGGAAACTAACTAGTACAAGAAATCGAATTTGCAGTATTGCTTAATTGCCATTTTCTTTAAAACGGCTTCAATTTTTTCAATGAACATTTCTATTTAGGACGCGTTTTACTCTTCTTTAATATTCTTGAAGATATATTTCGGTTCTACTATTACGAAAACAAAAATTTGAAAAAAATGTGAAGAAAATATGCTTTGGGCGACGATAGATGGCATCTGGCAAGAGGATGGGGCAACAACGTGAAACAAGTCCGCACCATGAAATTAGAAAACTTTACTACGAGAAAGTATGTGCCATTCTGTAGCATCACTAGTTCATTCATGTAGCAAAGTGAAACTGATGTAAAACATTTAAACGTACTATTTTGACAGACTTGGAAGTTTTGTGGGTGCTTGATACTAAATTAAGGTTTTTTGTTTTGTTTTTCAGAACGTCATCCCACCCTCATGCCCGTCCACCCGCCTGCGCATCTGGCGCCCACGTGTCAGTCCATTCGTTCGTTTGTCCTACTGTCAGCTCTTCTGTTAAGCACCGGGAGCGGTAGCTCAGTGCATCAACTGATGTCACTGCAGCGCCTCTGACCGGGAGGTCCTAGGTTTCCACTCCCCACTGCGGCAGGATTTTCGACACTAGCTTTTCAGCTAGGTCTAATTCAGTCGCTGCCTGGAGGAGAATTCTAGCGGCCGGCTGCTCTGATCGGTAGTTTTCCGTGGTTTCTCCGATCAACACCAGGTGAATGCCGGAGCAGTATCCTACCAAACGGGCCACGGACCGTGCGCGATCTTTCCTTCCTCTTCCTTGTCCTATCCTCTCCCCCTTACACACACAATTACACTAACATGCACTACACTACCACATATTCCGGGAGACCGGTCGCGAGCTTAGAGCTTGTCCCGGCTGGGGCGGTGCCCCGCTGGTGGGAGAGTGCTGGTTAGGGGAATGTAGGTCGGCACCGG
The DNA here is from genome assembly GCA_964035755.1 of Teleogryllus oceanicus. Classification (NCBI taxonomy): domain Eukaryota; kingdom Metazoa; phylum Arthropoda; class Insecta; order Orthoptera; family Gryllidae; genus Teleogryllus; species Teleogryllus oceanicus. Next base: position 174,547,890 of record CAXIVR010000003.1, read on the forward strand.
ATCTCGCCATCCAGCGGGGGAAGATCACCGCTATATCTCGAGAAAAAAATATGCACTACACTAACGGGACTAATGACCAAAGCAGTTGACGCGCCAGGAAACACGAAAAAATCAATCAATCAATCAATCAGTCAAACCACTTTCACGCCGGCGAAGAGTTATCTCTTTCCCTGCAATCACGTTGATTTCATAACCGTCGTCTCTCGCGAGCAGACGGTAGAGACAAACGCGTGGCTGATACACAGGACAGATGGCGCTCGAGCATGCTGGCTCGTTTCATTTTCAATCTACCGAAAATCCATGTGATCCTTTTAGGTGCGGTTCTCACCAACGTTTGAGAATACTGTTAAAACAGTGCTGTCTGTATAGTAATGTGTATTTGTTGTCTGTTATGTAGAGAAGGTCACATATCCTACTCTTTTTGATCACATACGGCCACGTGGAACTATAAAATTTCCTTCAAACCTGTGCAAACTTCATCTTTGTGAGTCGTAAGCTGTTTTTGTTGTAATTAAATTAACGTTGGCGTTGTTCAACCAACTGCCGGAAATGGTCGAGTCTCCCAACTGGGGGTGACGTGCAAATTGGTATGCTGGTGGAGGTAGTGTGAATAATCGGGTGGACTTGGCCGTTCTCCCTCTTCCAATGTCTTCTCGAGATGGACATTCCCTGCTTTATGAATCGCGTCAACACAGCTGGCAACTTTCAGGCATGCACCACTTTATGACATGTGAACTAACTTCATTGTGGTAGTATGTAATTTAATTATTTGTCTTGTTATGTATTTTCTGTGCCATTTGTTTTTCAGTGAAATAACTTATTTCTTAAGTGAATTGTCTTCACAATGTGTGATGCAGTGTTCCTAAGTTTGTATTACAAAAATCCAAATGATCTAGCAACGAAGTGAAAATTCTACATAATCAAATATCAGAAAGAATAACCATACGAATGCTATTGTGGCAAATTTATCATTGAAAACGAATGTAAATATATTGCAATTGTTTTCATTAAACTTGCTGTTCTCACTTGGATTACTTTTATTCTGTGCCACTGGAGTGGATGGAATGACTGCCCAAAATATAATGTTTTTCTTTACTTACAATCGTTAAGATGACGGGCATTCAATTCTTTTCAACCAGTGTGCATGCTGGCCGTGGTTCCATTATGTTCTGGGCTGTTTATACATGGAAATGGACGGGGTCCTCTAGTCTATCTGAATCGATGATCGATTGTTATTTTTAGCTTTTTGGTGACTATTTGTAGCCATTATTGGACTTCATGTTCCGAAACAAATATTGGATTTTTACAGATGACAATGCGCCATGTCACTGGACCCCAATTATTCGCCATTGGTTTTAGGAACATTTCGGACAATTCGAATGAATGATTGGGCCACCCAGATCGCCCGACATGAACCCCATCCAACATTTATGGTACGTAATCGTGGGACAACGTTTATGAGACAAGATACGTCATTAATATTTAATTTAGAGGCGATTTGTTCACATTATTGCATTCATGAGCACATATGCTTTAAGTGATGTCATGTACAGTTTTTCGAAAACTCAAATATTTCTGTGAAAAAGAACTTCAAATTTCGCATTTACAGTAACGCAACAGTATATAATTATTATTATAATTATTATAATTTAAATTATTATAATTTGGTGTTCAATGATAATTACATACTTAACTTTATTAACCGAGTACTTTTTATTTAAAATTATTTAAATAAATGTATAAAAATCATCAAACACCTTGTAATTTATGAAATCGTTATTTTTCCGCCATATGACGAAAAAACATAAATATTAACATTTAGTAAATGTTAATTACAAAATATCTTGTGTACAGATCAGTAATAATGTTTACTTATATTATTTGTAAATAAACAATGAATGTGATTTGCATAAGGTTCTCACACATCGGCAACATTTATTGAATGAGCGTCTGAATCCCTGGTGTATTTTTGCTCAGATAGAATTAATTTTTAGTTCGTGTACTGTGTTATTTTCAGTAACAAATAGTGAATAGGAGAGATCACACCTTAGGAACGGTCGTGTATGTTTAAAGGTTTTCATTTGAAAATCGGTAAATGCATTACGATATTATGAGAGCGGGTACGAGCATATGGTGGAGGTTGATTTTTTCTTCCCCGCGTTGTAGTATTTACTTCCCAATGAACGAAGTACGAAATGAAAGGGGAATAATATAATCTCAATCACTATGTTTATTTCTACTTTGTTTGGAGTAACTGTTATTGTTTTCATTTTCAAGTAGTTTACCGGGCTTCTAAACAACTTCCATTGTCAACTAATATTTCATCCTCCACTTCTTCCAATAAACTCAGAACACGCACCCAATTTCTCACAAGTTCTCCCACCTTTTCACTTTCTCGTATACACACGTATATACTGAGTAATATATGTAATATAGAAAAAGTTACGAAATGCTGCGAAAAATCGATTTCGATATTTGAACGGAAATACACGTTTTGGGGTCTCCTGATATCGAAAAAGTGTTTTTTTTAACGCCCGTCTACCCTTCCATCTGTCCGTCAGTCCGGTGATTGTGAACAACACTAGCACCTAAACCATGAGTAGGAGTGTTTCCAAATAGAAGAAACCCCTGCTTATTTGGCCTGAGTCGAAGCTCTGCGATTTTGAAAAACATTTATTCATTTTTGGGGGTACTTTACATGAAGCGCCTGAGACATTTTCAATATTTTTCAAAAACTGCTTCATCTTATTTCTTTTCATTTCTTGTACGAGTAGAGTAAAATACACTTATTAAGGTGGCATGGGTCGGATTTCACTGTTAACTCTGAAATTTCCATAATTGCAAAAGTTTGATGTTTTAAGGCGACCTCCGGCAACTAAAGTTTAGAGATTAATCCTTGAAATAAATATCGTTTTACATAATTAATTCTTTCATTAAGGTCATGAAGATTTTTTGACAAATTTTATAGTTTTCGTGCAATATTGCCTGAAATTTGTGCAATTTTACAAAATAACAAAAACATGATTTTCTGGAAACGGTTCCAAATTTAATTTTTTTTAAAATTACGAAGTTATAATTTTTTTCACTAACCTCTTACGACCTAAATATTTACATAAGTGGCACCTTGTGCACATTATTGCATTTACGAGAGCACATGTTTTAAATAATATCTGATAACATTAGTAGAAAACACAAGTTTTCTTGGAAAACGAGCTCCAAATTCCGCATTTTCAGAAACGCTCAAACGCCATTTTTTCAGAAACGGCTCCAATCTTTTCCGTACAACTTTTCATATGTATAGTGCTAATTGCACTCCTTAAGATGACATAAGCCGACCTGGATGGCCGAGGTGGCTAAGAGCGAGTACCGACTCAGCGCTTCGGTCCGAAGGGTCGCGGGTTCGAGTCCCACCTTGGGCATGGTTGTTTGTCCCTTGAGTTTGTATGTGTTGTCGCGGACGGCCTCGCGTTCTTCTGACCCCAGATCAGAGGAGCCCGCAAGTGTGTTGGTGTCTAGTGTATGGTCAAATATGCGTCCCATCGGGACGAAAAGGGTAACCGGCTGTCGGCTGGATAAAAACCCTAGAAAGAAGAAGAAGATGACATAAAACCATTATGCGGTATTCTTTGTTTTTTGTTTTCTTCAAAAAATACACAATGTATTTTTTTAAATATCTTTCACGACGTTAACATGTACACTTCCAGCGATTTGTATACATTAATGCATTTAAAGCTTTAAATTACTTCAAACTTTCAAAATCAAGTTTTTCGAAAACTAAAAATGTTTCTGTGAAAAAGAGCTTTAAATTTCGCATTTGCATTAAAGCTAAAACGATGTCTCTTAAAAAATCCCTTCTAGATTTTTCAAGGAAAATTTCCACTTTGATCGAATTATTAATTTTAGAATATTAAAGAAGAGCAATATTTTGAATCTACAATTAGGAAACCGGGAAATTGAGAAAACGTGATTGTGCCAACTCCCATCTAAAATGGAAATTGAGCAAGGCCATAAACCTAGCCCAGACCAAAGAAAAGTAAGTAGTACGAAAAAGTATGTGCCATTTTATACCACCACTAAATCAAGGTTCAGTTAATTCCATCAATAAGGGAATAAAGTATGTTCAAGAAACCAGTTTACGGTTTACATTTGTTACAGTTTTACACTTTACGTGTGTACGGCACATGGTTTCTAAATATACACTGAAACATTATATTGATCTCGATGGTTTAATTGATGGTTGATCTCAATGATTGATATTGATGGTTTAAACCACGAGATAATATGATGCAAACATCTGTTTACAATTCTTGTTTCTGGAGATTCCTGTAAGTATCAGAGATTAGTAAGTGTTTTATCCTAATGAAAGTTGATCGTGCTTACACGGATTGTGTAACGAAATGGAAATTCACAAAGGCTCCGTGGGTGACATGCCTGACGTATCTGCTTATCATCTCGGGTTTCACAAAGGATGGCGCGTGGGAGCTTTGGGACCCCAGTGACACCAGCGACATGAAACGAATTTCTGTGAATTGACAAACGGCCTGCAATAATGTGATGAGTAATGGAATTTGCTGATAAAAGATTAGGGGAATGGCACTGAAAATATCAAAGGTAAACCATATTCCCAAAAAATGCTGGACGTAAAATAATAGAGCTGGACTTCAAATTCTCCCATGCGACCTCTTCCGGGTAAAAATTGGTTGTCACATTTTGTAGGTTTTGTGAAGTGATGTAGGCCTGCGTTGTAAGGTGCACGCACACATTTTACGTTTTAAAGATAGTATTTGCACTCAATTGAAAATAGCTTTTTAGGTAAAACGAGAGAAAACGTATAATCTACAACAGCACAAAAGTACTACAATGTAACAAACAACAGAATGAAACGTCACGCCACTTTAGTTTAGCCCTTCTTCAACGTTGAGTCAGAATCTTCTGACCAATTACAACGACAATTTCGCTTTAATTTGTGCGAGGCTGTGGATGTTTTAAAATACCATTTAAAACACAGAACAACATGTATTTAGAGAATTTTTGGCAAAATACACCGAAATGAATAATCCTGATGAATCGACTTTGAGAAAAAACTGTCTTCATCAAAAATATGAAGTAATTGAAGAGGTCAGGCAGGGTATTTGTAAATCGTACATTCGGTAGTCAGTAAATGAAACAACTGACAACTTAGCCCACCATGTTGCCAATGTTGTTCTCAGCAAACTTGAATGCAGCGGTCCAAGAACATCTCACCTACTACTGTCAAGACCATTGGAGACTACCAACTGTTGCTAGAGTTCTGCATGAAGATTTAACGTTTCTTTGTCCGAAAGAAATCAATGAAAATAAATGATTAATTTTTGTTAACGATGGTGCATCTTACATGTTGAAGGCAGGAAAAAATCCGTCTTTTATCCTATAATGACACATGTGACATGTTTGGCTACGCTGCTCATCGCGTGACACAGTACGTTCGAGTGCATTTTCTCGCAGTCTGTAATATCTACAGTTACGAAAGTGTTTCTCAAGGCACCATATCGAATGTCTTTTTTCAGATTTCTTACAGGCAATCCACTGCCACCCTAACCAATACTGAAGCTAGGGCGTCATATGGTTTCACGCTGCACTGAATTACACATGCCACTAACATAAAGAGGTTGTATTTTCTTTTGATGAAGACAAAGCGATCACTATACTTCGAGAAAAAAGGCTTTAAAATCTCTAAATCGTGCAGAAAATCTGGCTATTATTGCTTCTAATTTCAGTAAAATACCTGATCTTTTAACAAAGCTGCAAGAGAGGAGTATACCTCTTGTGGAAGCAGTAACTACAAAACAAAATCTTCAAACTGATTGTAGCGAAGTTCCAGACGATATCGGTAAAGACGTAACAACATTTGAAAAAAATACAGCAACGTAATCCTGGTTGGGCCACGATGGTAAAAAACGAGTTCGATATTGGAAGGCATCTAATTTTCAACCTATGAAACTGTCTTCGAAGAAATATGCGTCTAAGTGTTTATGAGACGTAGAAATGTTTTCAATATACAAAAATGTTTTTGTTGACTTGAGATAGCAGGTTACTTCTGTACATCTTGAAAAGTATTTGGTTATACAAAGCTATTTCAGTATGTGATACTTTTCAAGATTTTGTTTAGCACCTTCACCTCGAATTTAGGTGATACATATACTGCTCATTATTCACCCGGGAGCGCTCTGTGAGGTCCAAGTGAAGGCAATTTTATGTTTTTCAATTATTGTTATGCCTTCGTCGTCTGATATTTCATGTTTTCCTCCATCGTACTTTTCTAAGATCGCCTGGACTTTTATTTTTATCCTTTAGCTGAATCATTTCCCGCGAACATGTTGAAACTTGATCGCTTCGCTGTGCGATATCTGTCATAACCTTTGATGCAGTGGCACCAGTACATTGTGAGCCTGAGTGGTACCTATCATGGCATTATTTTCAGCCGTGTCTATGACAAGTACCTATTCAGAAAATTCAATAATTTCTCTTATCGAGAACTGTCACAATTTCTTACCAAAGAGAAAGATGTGCGGGAGATGTCTGTAGGGAAATGAAAAAAATTTACGCTCGCAAAATGGAAAAATGTCAAAGACTTTTTAAATATTTTAGCGAAAATGTAAAATATATATTTGTTCATAACATTCCAAAAATATTGGTAGAAAATATTTAACATTATTTAATAAGATTATAAAGAGTTTAATGATTTTTGCATTTACATTGTCGATTTTTACTTTTCTCGTAAATATTCAGACAAGAATTCTGCAGTATAAGATTCATTAACAATGGCATTGGGAGACATGTTCCAACTGAATTGCGGGCACTGATGTGAGTCTACCTATGGCGGATCCTCCCGGGTTAAAATAAGTTTATTTGAACGAGTTGCCTCTTACGTGAGATTTACATAAACAGTTAATTATTTACGGTAGTTAACGTATATATTTCATTTGGTTGCACCCCTTCGAAATAATTTTACCGCAAGAAAATGTAAATTTATCAAAAAATCAAATGATTTGTTCTTACTCTTTCGCATTTGTAATATACACTGAGTAATATAAGTAGCATAGAGACAGTTATGTAATGATGTGGAAAATTTATTTCAAGATATCAAGGGATATACCCGTTTTGGGGTACCCTAAAACCGAAATAGTGTTTTTTTCAAAACGGCAGTCTGCCCGCCGGTTTTTCAAAACACCAGTCCGTCCGTCCGTCCGTTCGTCCATCCGTCCGCCCGTCCGTCCGTCCACCCGTCCGCCCGTCCGTTCTTCCGTCTGTCCGACCATCCGTCCGTCACCGTCCGTCACCGTCTGATTTCAACGCATATACACTTTTTGGGGTTCCTTAAACCGAAATAGTATTTTTTTTTCAAAACGGCCCGTCTGTCCACCCGTGCGTCCGCCGTCCGCTCGTTGTCCGTCCGCCCATCCGTCCGACCATCCGACCGTCCGTCCGACCGTCCATCCGACCGTCCGTCCGACCGTCCGTCCGACCGTCCGTCCGACCGTCCGTCCGACCGTCCGTCCGACCTCCGTCCGCCGTCCGTCCGTCTGTCCGTCCGTCCGTCCGTCCGCCCGCCCGTCTGTCTGTGTGGTGTATGTGAACAACACTAGCGCCTAAACTCTGTGTACGATTTTTTCCAAATTGAGCAAAACTTCTATCGATTTGACCTTAGTCGAAGCTCTCCAAATTTGAAAAACATTCATTAATTTTTCGGGGAGCTTTTGGGGGAGCCTAGGAACATGTTCCAAATTTTCAGAAAAATGGCTCGAAATTTTATTTTTAAATTTATTTTAAGAATAGAGCAAAATACATTAATGAAGGTGGCATAGATCTCTTTGCCAGTGTTGACTCTGAATTTTAGAAAATTGTAAAGTTATGAATTGTTTCGGCGTTTCCTACTACTACAATATTAAAGACAGAGATTTTTCTTTCAAAATAAATGTGAGGTTCATAATTAGTTCTTCATTTAACGTCATGCACTTTTTTTTTCAAACTTTTAGTAGTTGTGCAATATTGCGAGTAATGTATGCAATTTAAAAAGTTAAAAAATTAGATTTTCTTGAAAAGGATTTCGTATTCTTTTTATAACTTCCAGTAGTGATAGTGCTAAATTAACTCTATGAGATGCTATAAACACCATACTGCTCTATTCTTTTTTGTTTTTAGAAATTACAAAAATTTAATTTTGACTAGTCTGTTACGTCGTTAATATTTACATTAACGACAATTTCTTTACACAAATGTAATTTTTTAAATATCCGTCAATATGCACATTTCTCATAATTTGTATACATTATTGGATTTGTGAGATGTGCTTCAAATGATGTCCAATAAAGTTTCGCAAAGTATTTCTGTGAAAAAAAGTTTCAAGTATCGCATTTACAGTAACGCTTAAACGCCATTTTCGTAAAAACGGCTCCATATTTCTGAACGAAAATTTCCATGTAGGACGAGGGTTTACTCTTCTATAATATTATTAAAGTAATATTTTAGCTCTACCATTAGCAAATCGAAAAAGTGTGGAAATTGTTTTAAAAATGCAGTTTTTCGCGCTGTATTACATAACTTTCTCTCGACTGCGTAAGCGGGATCCCGGAAGTAAAATTCATTTTTCTGCTAAACATTATTATTTTTATAAACATTTATCATTACTATTATACATGCTACAGAAATAACTACTACAAAATTGTTTATTGGATATCCGTTATTATTTCGGAAAAAACAAGTTCACTTTCATATTATTGACTATCAATTAATTATAGTTACCTACCAGCTTTATTTTAATACACCTCAATAATTTAATACACCTCAATAAAGCTATACCTCCTTCAGGTAATCGTCCCAAATCATGGAAATATATTCAGTAAAGAATTCTAAATATTTTATCTAAAATAATGCACATAAATATTCGCATACTGTTATTGGTCGTTAATAAAATAATATATTTGTATTCTCGCAGACGTAAATACTGTAAATTAATTTTTACTTAGATAGTTTAAGTGTACTTCAAGATTTTAAGCATCGCAAAATACTATTTTTCGGACAGACCTATATTTTAGTAGAATACATTACTCGATAACATTACCTATGTTTTTATTTATATTAATAGACGTTAATGTTTTGTGTCAAATTGGTGTAATTTGCGAATGAAAAGAAATGTGAAACACTCCAGTAGTAGCGAGTTCATGAAAATGATGCCAATGCCGTATCTAGGCTGAGGTGCCTGTAGAATGAAATGTAACCTTATTGTTTATTATTATTATTATTATTATTATTATTATTATTATTATTATTATTATTATTATTATTATCATTATTATTATTATTATTATTATTATTATTATTAAACAATGGTGCTACAACAGAGAGTGAAAGTTAATTCATCCCTCTCTGACAAATGCATAAAGCACTGAGAAAGGTTCAGGAGTGTACTTTATTGAAAAAAATTTTTTTACAAGGAACTTAATTAATTTACCCAATAAATAATTTTCTTGTTCTCAGAGTTAATTTCTCAATACATTTTTGTAAAATTTTTTTTTTTTTTTGTTTTATGGGTTCATTTTTGTTTAATTTTATTTTGTATAAACACAGTTGCATTTGTATGATGTACGCTTTACTAATGTATTTTATTGATAAATAATTCAAATTATTATTATTATTATTATTATTATTATTATTATTATTATTATTATTATTATTACTATAATTATTATATGGACATAATCCTAGCTCATCACTTTTAATAGTAAGGTTAGACGGAATTGATTTGCAAATGCAAAGGATCCCCATATGACGACTAACTCTCCGAGACCTAATGTTCGATTTTATGGTCTGTCCTATTCGGCTTCCTTTTTCTGTGAACACTGATAATGTTGTGTTTTCGCGCATGTGGACTGCTATTTTCTTTATTCCCAAAAGTTCAGTGCATATTGTATTCCGTTAAGTGGTGGTGATTTCCCCTAGCTATATGGAGAGATTTGGCACCGTTCTACTGACGGGCTTTGCAGGGTTTCCACCTCCAGGAACCTCCATCAGCAGGGAACCACGAGAAGATGAAAGATCGTGCGCGGTCCGTGGCCCATTTTTACGATACTACTCCGGCATTCACTAGCAGTAAATGGAAAACCACGGAAAACTACCGATCAGCGCAACCGTCCGCTAGAATTCTCCTCCAGAGCAGAACTCGTTCTAACCCCCTAGCTACTGTCGAAAATACGCCACCGACGGGACTAGAACCTAGTTAGGGATGATTCAGTGGCAACAACTGTGGCACTGAGCTATCTCAGCCTCTTTCTGCCATCAAACACGGAAGAAAGGTCTTTGCTGAGAACACGTTTTGCTCTTGCGCAAAGACGCGCTTTCATTGCGAAGGTCAACGGCTCGTTTGAGATTAGGATTACGAGCGCGTCCAGAACAATAACACACACTCGTACTTCAGGACCAATGACTAAAGAGCGGGTGGTTGCCGGATCACGCAACGTCCATTTCGAGCTGGAGAATATGCGAGGCGTGTGCGTAGCTACGTACGGGTCTCTTTACTACGTCGAGAACAGATTGCCCGCCGAACTTATGCACCATTGTTCTTGGGTTTTTAGACGACGAATAGCTTCTGAAAGAAATACTGCCAATACGGATGGAGATGACATATCCCCTCCGGAAGTCACGCACTTGGCCTTGCTGGACCCAATGTTTCATGATGTACAGTTGTGGGCAAGATGTGATCTCAATTTGATTGCAAATGATGACTCAGAAAGTTATCAGGATTGTTTATGTGTGAGATGTGAAATAGAGCGGGTGCGAGAATTCGGAAAATCGTAAAATGTATTTTAAATAAGTGAAGTAAAATGTATTTTAATCAAAAATGTTTCGGAAACTACATATAAGTGATTATATCGGTGAATAACATTGTCAAAAATTCAGAATTAATAGATATGTGCGACGCATAATTCGAAAATTTTGTAAATACAAACTAGTGCTGCAACAGAATGGCACAGGCTTTCTCGCAATAGATAGATATGTATTATTTCTGCAAGTAGGATTTTACAACCTCGTGGCACAACGCTACAATTTATATATTACAATAAGAAATATAAATAAAATTGAACTTAAATTATTTTAAGTCCATAATAATAATAATAATAATAATAATAATAATAATAATAATAATATAAAATGCTAATAATACGAGAAATAGTAACCATAGAATAATTAACTATCATTTTATGGCTAACCTTCACAATTATTTTAAACTATTCAATACACGACTTTTTAATAACAATGCACAGCACTTCCATTCACATCACATCATTTCCACTTCATTTCTCTTTCTACTTCTCAATTGCACTAATTTCACAACCCGTCACCACCCTTCAATACAAAACTACTTTGAATGTAAATATATATTTAATAAAGCTACTCATTTAGTTAGTTTTCTAACATTTTAAGTGTAGGCTAATAGTTTAAGCTTTCAGGCACTGTCCACCCTCCTCCCAGCTGCAACCTATCGGCCCCGAAATGATTTGTTTTCACATTTTCTCAATTTTTTGGTTCACTAATAGGAGATAGCTGGTATAATAGATATGTTAGCTGGTAAGTATATAAGTAGCTGGTAATTCAAAGCAAAACAGTGCAGTGAAGTGTAGAGAACGCGATCAATGCCCTTTTTCAAAAATCTAATTTAGCCCATATCTTTTTAGCTTGTATTAATTTTTAGTATAACAAACATATAATTATTGTATATCATGATAAAGTAGAAATAGTTGTTATGATTTATTAATATAATATAATACTTAATTAATATACTTAAAACTACGTTATAATACTTAATATTAGTGATAGTATGGTTATTTCATCCCCGTCTTGTACTGTACTCCTTTATTATTATTATTATTATTATTATTATTATTATTATTATTAATTAACTGCCCCCGGGTCATACCCAATTGCAGTTCAAATAAATGTATGTATGTATATTAAAGATGAGTAAAACAGTTCTATACAAATATTTTCATTTTACTATTTGGTAGGCTTCTTAAGAACATGTTGAGCGTTTTTCTAAATATTCAATTTTGACCTTAGGTTTGCAGAAAAGTTTTGAGTTTTCGATAAAATTAATGAAAACATTTAAGACACATGTGTTCACAAATGCAATAATGTCTAGAAAATGACATAAAATAACGTGTAGCAAAATAAATATTAACATGAGAGGTATTTCAAAAACATACATATGTGTAATTTTTGTACAAAACGTTGCAAGAAAAATTTGGACATTTTTGCAAAAATTCTTCTTTCTAGTTGTCTTTATTTCACATAAAATTACTTGAAAACTATTCCACTTTTGGAAAATATGTCCTCATTTAAAGATCTAATTTTAAGAACAAATTTTATTAAGAGGAAACATTCCTATCTGCATTGCTGTAACTGTTGGAAGCCACCGCAAAAATTTTGAACCTTTGCAATTTCCGCAAATCTTGATATTTTAATGAAACTGGGGCAGTGCCAGTTTTTTCAGCGTTCTTTAAGGTATAGGGCAAAATTTCATTAAAAGTTTAGAGCAAAGTTTGAGAAATAGTGTAACCTCCGATAATATGGTGGAAAGTTCCCTAAAAGCAAATGACATGAGTAAAACTGTATTTGTAATATAAAGATTTTTGAAAGGTTTCTTAGCCCGCGTTCCAATACCATCTACAGCCAAAAACACTAATATAATGAATTTTAAAAAAATGAAAACAATTAGTTGAATTTTTTTAAAATAACAAAATAATTTTACTTTCTTGTATACGTACGTATATATGGAGTTATATACATTGTATAGAGAAAATTATGTATTGTTTCGGAAAAACCGATTTCGAGATTTAAACGAATGTACATGTTTTGGGGTCCTCTGATAGCAAAAATGCATTATGGCGTTTATATCGTGGTATTGTGTTTGTTTAGTTCTGAACTTGCCAAAAATTGTACGAAAAAATTTGGAGCCATTTTTAAGAAAATATAGAAAATGTACGGGGGTTTCATGTAAAGTACCCCCAAATTTTAAAGGAAGTTATTAAAAATTTCAAAGCTTTAACTTCTGCCAGTTTGGCAGGGGTTTCTTCAATTTGGAAAAGATCATACATGTGGTTTCGGTGCTAATAGTGTTCGCAGATGGCCAGACAGACGGACGTTAAAAATAAAACACTTTTTCGGTATCATAGGACGCCAAAACCTGTATTTTTGTTGAAATCTCGAAATCGATTTTCCGCCGCATAACATAACTTTTTCAATACTACGTATATTACTCCCATAAATACGTATGTATGCGAGAAAGTAAACATGTACTTTGGGCGACGATAGATGCTGGCAAGAGCTGGCAAATGCGCAAATTCCGAATAGCTAGCTCAGATCAAAAAGATAGAAAAGTAATACCGGAAATTCTGTGACATTCTTTGGCAGCACTAGTTACTGTCTTGTATACAAATGTACTAGTTGAAAGCGGCATCGCCGACGCGGTCAAGTTTTTTAAACTGTTTTAAAAGTATTTTCATGAGTTGAAAAGTTTTTAATACTTCAGTTCTATCATGCCTAGGTTTGTTCAAATATGTTTTTCCAGTATCTGACATTAGACTTACCAATAAATCGTAGTAGCTGTTAATGTCATACTTCCGTTCAGAAATTCCCAACACCTAATGGCCTTGTATGTTACCTCCATACATGATATGATTCGGTAATATTGCATTTTCAAAATTCTAATGGCCGTAAAAATGGAATGTATAATGCGACTAGTTAGAACTCAACAAACTCAGTCTGATTTGAGTTTTGTAGGTGTGTGTGTGTGTGTGTGTATATATATATATATATATATATATATATATATTAATTGGGCATCTCTTTCCATGGTTTCTGGAAGTTTTAAAATACATCGAGGTGCCTCGGCCCCGGCCTTGTATGTTCTCATTACTTTTTCTACCGGCATTCTCTGCCTGCACTCATCCTACCAGGCGCCGGCCGTCCTGGTTATGGCAATACAATATGTTACACTATGATGTACTTTTTGGATGTAATACTAAATTTTTTTACAAAAATTGCTAAAATACTTAAATATTCATTTTAACTTTATAGATGATTGCAAAATTTCTTTAAAGCATTTGACGATATTCCCTTATTAATTTTTTCATGTTTCTTAAAACACATTAAAACGTTAAATCATTAAAAGAAGCTGTCACTGCTGATGAATTTTTCATCCAAGCTCTAACATACACTGTCACTAGAAACAAAGAAATGTTTATCTGTCTGTTCTTTTCACACACTTTTAAATCCAATTACTCTCTAAACAAAAACATTTTAAAGCCATACATTTCTTTTGCCATCCGAGTATGGTGCAATGCTCCTGATAGCCTAATTTTGATTGTTGAGTCCGAGTTCCTTCCAATAAAAGCTTTACATAATTCAACAAGCTTTCGATAGACGTGCTTCAATTTTTCATTTTTCAATGCATTAAAAATACAATTAACATTACTCAGTGTTTCGTTTTCGCCACAAATGTCGTTAAAGTATTCATATCCATCGACATAATTTTCTTTTTCCCAATTATTCCGTTTTTGTCTTACCTTTTTAAAGAAAACAACATCTGGACCACTATTCACATGAGGTAACTCGTGTCCGAAAACACTTAGTAGCACTAATCATATATGTGGTGACAAGTAAAATATATCTCTCGGTCTGAACACTACTCTAGAAATGTTATCGCATCGTTTAAACGACCAGTAGTGGAACTAGTTGTGCCACAACAAATAATCTGAAACCTATCTTCTAATCCCCAATCTTTTAGAATATTCCAGACAGCCGTATCTTGCTTCTTTCCGGAACAATTCTCTAATTTAGGCACTCCAAGCAGCTGCCCTTGACCAATATACAACGATAATCTTTCGCTTTTTAAACATTTCACATTTAGAGCGGGTAACACATTTAAATCACCCACAACAAGCGGGCAACAATATTTCAATGAACTGACATATAACCTGGTTCATTTTCTTTAAATAATTCTTTAATATTAGTAGGCTTCTTCTTACAAAAATCCTCCCGATATATTTGAATAATATCGCTACTTCATCTACGTTATGTCCTAAAGACTCAGCCGCAGCTTCGAGAATAAAAGCGGCATTTCTCTGACCAATGTAGCATCGATCAGCATCAATTTTTCAGTTAAAAGCATTTCCTGCCTTGTTTTATCAAAGTATCAACATTTCTCAATCCAACACTCATCTGTCCGTTTAGGTTTACTTCAAGAGAAGTCTGGTTAATATCTGATGAACGCCCATACTGATCAGAAATATCAACATCTGACGAATGTTCGGAAGAATGTACACAAATACCAGCAACTTCAGAAGTGCACCGAGCCTTAGCCTATCAGTTTTCATTTTCCCTAAGTCTCAATAACGCCCTTCCTTCACGCTTCGCTAGCTTCATTTCGAATCCCCCAAGACATCCCCTGCGCTCCGGCTCTCTTTGTCTCTAAGAATGTTTTATCTTCTTCAATTTTTATAATCTCTAAAGCATTCGCATGAGCAAAGTCAAGTAAATTAAATACTGCACAGGGATATACGAAGTAAGACGTGTAATATAGAGAAAGTTATGTAATGTTGCGGAGAATCAAATTTCCGTATTTTCAGAAATACTCAAACGCCTTTTTCTCAAAAATGGCTTCAAACTTTTCCAATGGATAGCGCTAATTTCATTGGGTAATATGATGTAAAATTCATTTTGGTGTATTCTGTTGTTTTTCTACAATTACACACATTTTTTGAAATCTTTCTCACGCCGTTAATATGTATTTTCAGCAATTTCTATACATGATTGCATTTGTGAATGGAACTGTTTCCAATGACTTTAAATTAAGTTTTTCGAACACTCAACAGATTCCTGCGAAGAAGAGCTTTAAAACTTACATATACAGTAATGCTAAATCGCTTCTAATTTTCTAAAATTCTTAAAAACGGCTTCTAATTATTAATTGAAAATGTGTATTTAGGAAGACTTTACTCATCTTTTATATCTTTGAAATAATATTTCAGTTCTACTATTTGGAAAACGAAAAGTTGAGAAAATGTAAAAAAAAAAATGTATTTAGGGCGCCAAGAGGATTGGGCAAGACCCTAAAGCTACCCACACGAAGGAAATTGAATCATTTTACTTCGAGAAGATCTGTGTAATTCTGTAGCATCACTAGTTACTTTCTCGTATGCATACGTATGTACGCAGTAATATACGTAGTATAGAGAAAGTTATGTAATGCTTCGGAAAAGCGATTTCGAGAGTTCAATGGAAATACATGTTTTGGGGTCCCCTGATACTGAAAAAGGTTTTTTTCAAAACGCCTGTCCGTCCGTCCGACTAACTGCCTGTCAGTCCGTTCGTCTAGGAACAGTCTCCGCCATTCTGTAGCATCACTCGTTTGTATTTGCAAGAAGACGCCGAAGAAATGTCCCAGAAGCTTCATGTAAAATATCCCCAAATTTCAAAGAATGTTTTTCAAAATCTCAAATCCACGACTTGAGCATGACTGACACGGGTTTCTTCAATTTGGGAAAAATCCTACGTACGGTTTAGGCCCTAGTGGTGTTGGCGGACTGGCGGAAGGGACCGGGAGCGGTGGCTCAGTGCATCAGCTGATGACACTGCAGCACCTCTGACCAGGGGGTCTTACGTTCGAACACCGATGACAGTAGGATTTTCGACACTAGCTTTTCAGTTAGGTCGAATTCGGTCGCTGTGTTTCAGCTAGGTCGAATTCAGTTTTCTGTGGCTTCTCCGATCAACACCAGGCGAATGCTCGAGCAGTACCCTAACAAACAGGCCACGGACCGCGCACGATCTTTCCTTTCCTATCCTCATCCCTTACACTCAGTTGTACTAAAATGCACTACATCAATGTTTAGATATAAATGAAAAATAAAAGTAACGAATTCATGGCAACAACACAGCACATTATTCATTTAATATTGTATTGAAAACACTCTCCATGCCACATGTAATTAATTTACTGAATTTTGTTCCCAACTTATGTATCGAAAATTGTAATACTGTAATCTTAGTTCTTTAATCTGCATTCCACTTTTAGTAGTATGTGAGAGTACACACTGTAAAATAAAAGTAACAAACAAGTCTGACTTTTTTATGTAAGATAAACTTCCTAAACAACTCTTGGCAGTTTCGTCGTGACTTTGGCCACGATCTGAGAATTGAGGAAGGCTCCTAAAATCCCGCCATACCTCACGTGTGCACCTGATGCTCTGTTCTGAGACGCAGGTCTCACAGTAGGTGTCTTTTTATCAGGAATTGTATCCTTCACGAGAAACTCAATCCAAAGAGAATTCATTGGCATATCATTTGTCGTTTGGTTTCTTAATTACGTATCGTTGAAAATGATATTGTACTTCTCTGCTGATATTGCATAGTAAGAATAAGGAAAACAGAATGGTATCTGTAATCAAAGACATCCTTTGTAGATGTTTAATACTCGCGTCTATTGACCACGTGTTGGCTGTCTTGTTAACGTTGCCAATGGGGTGGATTACTGTGTATTCATATTGGGTTTTCACGATCCATAACAAGAGAATCACGCGTCGGTTTTATAGTTTCTAATAACGAGAGTATGTCATGTAAATCAATTGGATACTTCACGATAGTAATTAATTTCATGCCCCTTAAAATTAATTTAGAGCTATCTGCACCACTATAAGTACATAATGTGGCAAATAATTATATATTTTAGTGTTCATGAAAGTCTTTTTTATGTTTTAGATTTTCTTAACATTCTAATAATAGCTGAAAGTAACAATCGAACTTTAATTGAATGTGACATCAGTTCTAAGTAATAAATTTCAATACGTGATTGATGATAAATATTTATATTTTCTTCGAGCATCGTAGTATTTACGTATCTCAATTTGTATGTGAACAAGAAACAAAATTATTTTATTAATTTCAAAATAGCAAATATTCTTTGTATAATCGCTCATGACTCATCTAAGCGAGTTCATTCTGCGTATTCCTGTTAACGTTAGGTTGCTACATTAAGAAAATCGATCTAACTTACTGGAAATGGACGCCATTTTAGCTCGGCCTGTCGCTGTACCAATCTCATGGGTTTTAAAAGTGAAACGAATACACGCAAGCGGAAAGGTGTCAAGTCATACTTCCTTTACACAAATTACATGCAAGGCGCAAAGGTCGACCAGGATTAGAGCGTGGGCCAATTCAGCGCCTCGGTCAGAAAGGTCGCGGGTTCGAGTCCCACCAATATATATAAAACATTTTTACTGACTGAGGTGGCTCAGGGTATCAATTGACGTCACTGCAGTGCCCCTGACCGCGAGGTCCTAGGGTACGAAAGGTCCTGGTGGTGGCAGGATTTTTGACACTAGCTACATAGCAAGATCGATTTCCGTCGCTATCTGGAGGAGAATTCTAGCGGTTGACTGCTCTCATCGGAGGTTCTGATAAACACCTCACGAATGCCCGAACTGTGAATGCGTCCTAACAAACGGGCCACTGTCCGCGCGCAATATTTCCTTCTCCTTCCTTGCCATATCCTCTCCCCTTACTTCTTACACACACTTATACATGTACAACATTACCACACATGACAGGAGACCAGTCGGGAGATTGTCCCGGCTGGGGCGGTTCCCTGCCCTTGAGAGATATCTGGTTTGAAAAATGCCACTAGCTGACTTTTAGGTTAGCGCCATCCAGCTGGGGGAAATCACTGTCACCTCCCGCGATAGAAAAATGCACTACACTTATAGGACTAATGAACTTAGCAGTTGATGCGTTAGAAAACAGTAATCAATCAATAAAATTCCAAAACATTTAATAGAAATTGAATAAAACTATAATCAATTGAACACAACCCTCATTATAGTGCTGGCCTGCTAAAAAGACCAACTAACGTGACAACGTTTGAAAAATATCACTATCGGATGAGAACGTATTCATACTCGATTTAAGGTAGTTTCGTTTCGATTTGTGTTGGCCAAAGCCGCTGCCAACCTTGACACAATTACACTATATATTTCGTTTACGTAGTAGTGACATTTTACTTTCTCGTATATATACGAATATACGGAGTAATATGCGTAGTATAGAGAAAGTTATGTAGTGCTGCGCGAAAAAACGTCGAATTTTCGACAGAAAAAAATTCATTCCCGGACTCTGAAAATGATGATGTGGATAAATCCAGTTCTTAAATTTAGAGAAAAAATCCTAACACGTAGTGTAGCCGAAATTCCGGTTTGATGGGTCCTTAAAGTCGAAAAACCAATTGAAATCAAAACGTCCGACCGGCCGCCTATCTGTCTGTCTGCCTGTCCGTCCATCTGTGAACACGACTAAACCATTCGCTCAAGCTTTTACAAATTGAAGAATCCCCTATCGATGTACCTCTAGTTGAAGCTTTGAATTTTTGAAAAACATTCTTTAAAATTTACATGAAGCCCCCGGGATATTTTTAAACTTTTCTCAAAAACGGTTCCAACTTACTTCTTAAATTTACTGAAAGCATAGAATGGAATACTGTTATAAAGTTGGCAAAGGTCCGATTTTCAGGATTAACTCTGAATTTTTGAAAATTGCAAAGGTTTGAATTTGTTTTCAGTGTCTTAAATTTTTTAGAAGTTCATATGCATTTTTTTGAAACTTTTAGTAGTTTTCGTGCAATAGTGTGTGCAATATTTACAATTTGGAAAAATTACATGAACAAGATTTTGTCAAAAACAACTTAAATTTTTGGTAGGGTTAGTGTCAAACAATACGATGACATAAGCGTCATCTTGTTCTATCTTTGGTTTTTCAAAAACTATAAAAATGTAATTTTTTGACTTGTCTCTCACGTCGCTAATATTTACATTTGACGTGATTTGTCACATTATTAGATTTATGAGTACATGTACTCAAACGCCATCTCAAAAATGGCTCTCAATTTTTCTTCAAATGTTTTTTTCAAATGTATTCTTCTTCTTCAAATTTTTCTTCAAATGTATAGCGCAAATTACACTGTTTAATATGACGTAATGGTCTTTTTTTGCGTTCCTTTGTTTTTAAAAAAAATACACAAATGTAATGTTTTTGAAATATCTCTCACGCCGTTAATATGCACATTTTAATCGATTTATATCCATTATTACATTTGTGAGTACAAGTGCTTCAAATGACTTTATATAAAGTTTTTCGAAAACTCAATAGATTCCTGTGAAAAAAGTTTCAAATTTCGCGTTTACAACAATGCTTAACCCTGGAGAGGCAGCGCCTCTAAACAGTACGTGAGAAGCAGCGCGGTGCAAATTTGCTACCAGCTACGTTTTCTTGAAAATAATGTTATTCTACGATTTTTCTCCCGTAAAGAAGGCTAATTGTTTCCTTGCGAATATTATTTATAGAAATGTACACTTTTACAAAATTTATTTTTAGACGAATTACTTCGGAAACAAAGTTCGTAATATTTAAACAATTGAAACAATTGCATATACAAAATAATGTGTGAATATTCCTCCCTTGTTTGTAGTCAAGTCATTCTGAATCATAATGACTTGAAAGAATCTAAAATAGTTCTGATAGGAACACATTTGTCGCTTTTCGTACGATCAATTCTGGTTTGGGTATTGTAAAATCTGTTTGAACGCAACAATTGTAAAAATCTTTCATAACTCATGCATGTACATAAAATATCTATACCAGTACTCTCTGTCTCCCAAAGATCCTTCGCATTAATATGATTTCCTTTCTTCGTTTCTATCAAGTACAATATGCCTAGCAGAGCTCGAAGTTCAATACGGGATATTTCCCAAAACTTTTTCACGTGTGTATTGGGCACTATGTTTTATTCTTACGAATGTACTTGTTACGTGCCACTATCTCATCTAAAATATTTTCATCATTAATCTGAAACAAATGCTTCTATTTCTGATTCAGCATTCTTAGCACTACCTTTGGACCCACGGAAAATTTTATTACGTTCTTTTGACTAATCTTTGAAGACTTTTTGAAGGGCTTTGTCCTACATTTTGTCGCGTTATCTCTTCCAACAAAAGTTTTTTCTTTCCCTTCAAGATCATATTCCATATCCGAAACATTTTTCAGCTATTCTCAGAAGTTAAATAGTCATCAATATCATCATTATTCACGTGTTCATCCACCTCGCCCTCAGAGAAAGATACATTTGACAGACGATTTGATTTGAAATCTTTGTCTAACATTTCTTGTATTTCTTGAGGTTTCAAGAATTAACTTCTTCTCCGAGACCTAGTTGATAACGAAAAATACCTATTTCGCAATGTTAATGCAGATACAACTAAAGTACGTTTCCAATTGTAGTGATTTAAGAGCGCAATTCACAGCAAGAAGATACATGACTGGCAGCGCGGTACAACTCTGCTGACCTCACAATTTTGGAGACCGCTGGTAACTGATGAGGGTAGCGGTGTTAGAAACGATTTTATCTTGTTCCTGGAATGTCACTCGAGGAATACTACAGGCCACGATATCCTGGAAGGTCTATCGCCGAACATACCTGGAAAAATATTTCAGCGGGAGCAATCTGCAGCAGCGCTGCCGCTCGAGGGTTAATCGCCACTTATTTAAAATGGCTTCAAATTTTTCAATGAAAACTTCTATTTAGGCCAAAGTTTTACTCTTCTTTAATGTTCTTGAAGTAGTATTTCGGTTCTACTATTAAGAAATCGAAAAGTTGAGAAAATGTAAAAAAAAAGTACTTTGGACGACGATAGATGACAGCTGGCCAGATACTGGAGCAAGACCTTAAAGCCAATCCACACCAAGTAAACTATTTATTTATATAATGAAATTTACGGGTGATACCCTTTATATAGTAAAAATACCAATACATAAAATATCAAAAAGATTTCATAAGTGGAACGTAGTATAAAGAACGAAAATAAAAGTACATACAAACTTACCAATTTCAAATTTCACATAGAGTTAATTCAAAAAATCTTGAAAGGTATTATTGACGGTTGTCAAAATGTCATAATCAGCGCCCAAGTTATTTACCAAACACAAATACGATTCACCGTCTCATTAGTGCAATAGTTACATGCAGAAGTGTCAACTAATAAGGAAGTCGTTTTCCGAAATATTCGTTTTGGTATTCTTAACTGTACGCAAAAAAGAATATCTGTGCAGTCTATTCTATCCAACAAAATATCACGTAGGAAATAAATATCAGCACGCATTCTTTTACAATAAAGATTGTTTCATTTAGATTTTAATAGAATGACATCATAGTCATGATTATTTGGGGCCATTGTCACGCCAATTCTTTGAGCAAAAACCCGTAGAAACTTATGTTGAACTCTTTCTATGGCTATGTGATCTTGACTGTCCAGGTGACGCCGCGTCAAAGGCTGTGTTGCCGACGTTTCGACCATCTTGTCGTGGTCTTCCTCAGGGCTGTTGTGCGCAGGTGTGGTCCTGAGGTAGACAACACAACAGCCTGGAGGAAGACCACGACAAGATGGTCGAAACGTCGGCAACACAGCCTTCGACGCGGCGTCACCTCGACAGCCAAGATCATTTACATGACTCTGGCCGCGGAAGCCTACGACTTCTCTTTCTGTGGCTGATATACTCGATTTTGTATAAGGGTTCGAAACAGGCGATGTATACTCTAGAATTGACCTAGCAAGTGCTTGATAAAGAACCAAAATGGTCGTAGCAGATCGATATTGCGTAGAGTTTCGCATGACCATACCCCATATTCTCAGTGCCTTGAAAATAATGCCCTAAATATGATTCTCAAAAGACGGATTATCATCAAACGCGATACCCATGTCACTCATACAATCAACTCTGTTCAAGGTTTCGCCTGCAATTTTAAAATCTGCTATTATTTTATTCCTTTTTCTAGTAAATGACATGATAAAGCATTTCACCACATTTAGCCTCATATCGTTTTCCCAAAACAACATCATTGTTGACAACCTTATACGATTTCACGTATCCGTATAAAGCAGACATCGACTATCGATTCCCTATTCCCTGGTACGTCATTTATAAAAAGATTGAACAGTAGGGGCCAAGAAGCGAACCTTGTGGAACTCCACTCGTTACATCAACTATGCCCGATGAACAGACTTTAATACAAATAAGTTGCTTTCTGTCAGTCAGGTAACTACCAATCTAATTTAACAAAGCTCCTCCTATCCCAAACTCCCTTAATTTCGCAAGTAAGATAGCATGGTTTATGTGATCAAAGGCCTTCAAAAACTAAGTATAAATTACATGTAGTTGTGCTCCTCTTGACGTGGCATCACAAATCGCTTTATGCAAAAGAACTAAATTTGTAACAGTAGATCTATTAGGCATAAAACCATGTTGCGCAGGTGATATAAATGTCTTTAAACCTGAAAATAAGTAAACGGATATAACTTTTTTCAAAAATCATAGGAATGGCACTTAATCTGTAGTTGGAGACATCAGCTCTATCACCCTTCTTAAAAATAGGGACGATTTTATCAGGTTTCCAGAATTTAGGGAAAATACCACATCTCAAGAATCAGTTTAAAAGGAGCCAAAGTGGATGTGAAATAGGGTAAACACTGTTTTTAACGAAGTAATTGGGAATGCCATCTGGACCAGCGCTCTTGTTCGCATCAAGCTTTACAATTTCATTAAAAATAGTCCATTTGGATATAAAATATGTCTCTGGTGTAAGTGAGGAGATAATATACCTATTCTCAATAACTGGTGTAACGTTGGAAGTAACAACCGATGAGTTAACATCACCAAAAAAGTTCGCAAATAAATTAAACGATTCCTCCATTCTGCAACTGGTACTCGAACCTTAGGTAATATGAAATGGATAATCACCTTTTCCACATAACGACTTAGTATATTTCCAAAAAACTTTGATATTCGAAGATATCGAATTTTCAATATTGTTCTTATAGTTCGTGTAACAACTATTCGATTGTTTGCTCTCAATCCGAAAAAATAGAATAGGCAATTTGTGATTTCGTTTGTGTCAATTATTTATGCGCTTTTTTGTTCTCGTAAATATAAGCAATGAGCTGCCTAGAATACCGTACAGGAATCGTAGAGGAGGCAGCACAACGGCGAAGTATATACACATCAATAATTTCATACAAGACGTCGTAAAGTAGATCAACATTGACATTAATATCATCATTCAGAAAGACATCTCTATCAATAGAGTCCAGTGCACCGATAATCGAATCATAGTTATTTTATAAAAATCATAAAAAGAAAGAAATCTGCCTATTCCCAGGCAGATACACAATGCCAGGTTAACAAGCAGCAGAGGATGATGCATATCACAGGCAGTGAGGGAGTCAATGGATTGCACAATATCGACAATATAACAGTTATAAAATACAAGGTCCAACAAGTTATTCTTGACGTTTATAATGTTGCTTTTTTGTACAACAATCGCTTCCGAGAAAACTTCCACAATTCAGAGAGCTGAATTCATAACATGTGGAGGAACCGATGAAGATTTACCACGAGATAGTCTATGCCATTATGTAGCATCTCTAGTTTCTAGATATGTTATTGACAAACCTTTAGAAAATAAGGGGAATCAAATATTTTGCCATCCACCATTTTTTCAATATCATAGAACTATTTTTTCAATGCCATAGAACAAGAATGGTCTGAGACAAAATGTTATAGTTTCAAGGTTCAGGCAGAGACATCGAAAGAATTAAACAGTTTTGGGAGGAAGCATTCTATCAGGTGTGCCTAACATTTCTAAGAGAATATTTAACATATGAATAGCAACATTTCCTTCTTCTAGATAATGATATAAGTCCTTAATTACAGTTATAAAGACCCGAACAAAAATAATAATTTTTAAAATTAACTGCTATAAATGAAAATATTATTAATATTATTATTATTATTATTATTATTATTATTATTATTATTATTATTATCGAATGCAGGTATCTTACAATTTTTTTGTATTTCGTTGCTTTTCTTTGTGTAGCCCACATTGTATATTATTATATTTATTATTTTCAATATTATCTCAGTAATTTTAATTGTAATATGAAATCCAATATCATATAGATTTTCTTTTTTGACACACATCCTTGTAGGTGACTCCATGATAGTGGAACACCTATGTATTGAACAGAGAAAGAATAATACAAGAATGTTGGAGGAAAGAAATGCAAGTTGATGAAGCCTACGCTCTCAAGTTGATGAAATCGTAATAAATTTGAAGGACATTTCTGGAGACTGGAAGAGAATGACAATGACATAATGGGGTCCGAGATTCATTACAACAATGTGTCTTATATTTAAAAATTTTTATCTTCACAGAAATTTATCATTTATTAACAAAAACTAGGAATTAACTATTTATTTATATTATGCATTTACAGAAGAATGCACTATGCATTGGATCTGAACCGTCTTACACAATCTATTTGGAAAAACATTTAACGTGATGGGTAACCTGGTATGGTTTCAGGTAAGGCATTAACCTTATGGTTAATGGTTAATGTTGTATTAGATGAAGTAGATGCACGATTGATGAAATATTAACTTTTCGTTCTCCAGCATTTGAAATGTGTCTGGACTAGCACTTCTTAATCTTTTATTGGCGCCAGTTTTGTTGATTCAATTTTACATGATAATGTTTTTCTTGAATCTTCAATAGAAATTATTGATTTTGTAATATCCTCTACATAGTTTATCTCCAGGCATTTGTTTTAACCCTTCAGAAGAATAATTTCCTATACAGAGAGGATCATAATATATATTCAATTTACTTCATTATCACCATAATCATTATTATTCCAAATAATTCTTAGTCTTCACCCAAGAACTTGTCTCGTATATTTAAATATATATGTAAATGTTCTTTTTAATTTTGTCTCCGTTTTCTGTGGCCTATTGTAACATTATTTGATGGGAAGCATTTGTGACATTATTTCTCATACTGCTTTTGGGCAAATGGCGCCATGTTTCTCTCCTTAAATTCCTCATGCATTTTGAATTTCTTTAACAAAAAACACTAATTTTAATGCTGAAAATAAGCATTGTGTTACCTTGATTTTTTCACAATTCCTTTAAGCACAACAAGAGTGTGTACTGGTGTAATAAGAATATTAATCTTGTATTGGTTGGCTGTCTATTGGGACTCATTTGGCATGCATTTGTTATGGAAACTGGTGTATGAAATAATTTTCATTTGAATTATTTAACAAGTGAATGAGAGGGTTAACTGGTATAATTACTGCATGTTTAGGTAGTAGTTTATAGTAATGTAGTTACAATAACATAGTACAAAATTCAATATTATTGTGCAACTATTTTACTGTGTCATTTATACTCATTGTGATATTCCTGTTTCAATAAATAACTTTAAAAATAAAAAAATCTATTTATTACCATAAATACCCCAATCTTATGTATCACATCTCGTTAAAATAGAGAAGAATAATATATAAAGAGGAAGACTGTTACCGGTAACAACAGACAAGTTACTGAAGACTTGGTTACATTAATGGTTGATTTTCTAATTAAAAATTGACAAGGTAATGAATAATTAAATAGTTAAATAAAATGTATGCATTTGCATTAATTTTGACATCACTGTACTATTAAAAACAATTCACTTGGTCACTTAAAAATTACCATATGTATAAATTTAAATTAAATATTTGTGTCATTTATTGTCATGTTCAATATAAATCATTAAGACTTGAAACCATGAAGAAATTGATAATTAGTAAAGTGGAATTGGGTATTTATTGTTAGAAATGTTCATTTAATAAGATATTTATTTACTATTAGAAATCGATAATACTACAATCTCAAAGCATTAATAACTTACTCAAAGCAAATACTTACCCACAATTTGTTTGTACCAAACCCAATCATTTTTTCCAATTGATTTATTGCCTTTCAAACAATTGTCTTTCATTAAATATCTAATCTGCGGACTCACAAAAATTCCTTCTTTAAGTTTCTCGTTAATAACTCTTGGTTAACTGTTTTCCTGCGTAAAACTAGTTACCACCACTGGAAGCAGTCATCTTTTGAAAGTGCCTTAGTTAATTGTTTCATTAAATCAAGTGTGATGTGAAGTGGTGGTAGTAGTATCCTACTTGGTTGAACAATTGGTTCATTGATTACATAATGTTCTTTGAACCAGCTTGAAGGCCAGCCTGTTGTTTTCCAGTGGCTACCCATTCCTAAGTGTAACATTCATTTTTTTAGCCGGTATGTTACGCAAGTAACATTTTATCTATTTTCAAATTCTCACAAGTTATCCAAAAATTTCTGTAAAGCTTTGAGATATTCATAAATTTCCTTAAGGTGTGCTGAATGTGTATCAGATATCGAGGCACAGAAATTTCCATTAAGTGAAAGTGAATGTAAAGCTACGTGTTGACGATTCTGTAAACAACATCCATTCACTTGCATCATCAGCGACATTAAGAAAAGTCATTAACCCCTCATTATCACTACAAAAATATCATACTGCCTTCCTCTGTTTCTGTGCCAAGAGAACGTTACTCCATGTAGTAGAAGGCTTTTTGATTCTAGTCTTGACCCAAGCAAATCAGTGGCATCTTTTGTCAAATTCAAATCACGAGTAAAATCATTAAGTTATTTGTAACTGAATACTTTGAGGGCAGATTCCTCTTCCGACTTGTATTCATTAGCATTATCGCTTTCATATGCTGAGCTGCTCTCAATAACCTGTGGTGCATCATCAAGGAGGAATTAGAACAGAGCGAGATTCGCTATGCGAAAATGCTGGTAAGGCGTAAGGAATGCTTTATTCTATTACATTCTCTTTTTGTGTTATGATCTTTAACATTATCCATTCAAAAATAATAATATAGATGGTTTTATGGCCGTCTCCAAACTGGAATTGCAACAGGCATTGATTATTCATATAATTTTCCAACAGTCTCTAACTCTCAACACAAGTACGGCGTACGGCGTAAAGTGATATCCGGCTTCTGTTTTTATCGCTTACCCTTATGCCGAAATCTGCGTATTAGATTGATTGATTTTTTCGTGTTCCAGGCGCGTCAACTGCTTCGGTCATTAGTTCCGTTAGTGTAGTGCTTGTTTCTTCTCGGGTGATGGCGGTGATCTTCCCCCGCTGGATGGCGAGATCCGGCGCCGACCTACCGTCGGCTAGTGGGGTTTCCTCCTAACCAGATCTCTCTCACCAGCGGTGCACCGCTCCAGCCGGGACAAGTTCAAAGCTCCCAACCGGTCTCCCGGAATATGTAGTAGTGTACTGCATGCTAGTGTAAGTGTGTGTGAAAGGGGAGAGGATAGGACAAGGAAGAGGAAGGACAGATCGCGCCCGCGCGCCCGCCCCCGTGGCCCGTTTTGTAGGGTACTGCTCCGGCATTCGCCTGGTGTTGATCGGAGAAACCACGGGAAACTACCGATGAGAGCAGCCGGTCGCTAGAATTCTCCTCCAGACAGCGACTGAATTCGACTTAGCTGAAAAGCTAGTGTCGACAATCCTGCCGCCCTCAGGACTGGAACCTAGGACCTCCCGGTCAGAAGCGCTGCAGTAACATCAGTTGATGCACTGAGCTACCGCTACCGGTTGCGTATTAGATATTCTTCATGAAACTATTAATGTCTTGTTTTTTCTTAACAATAACGTAGCTGCCATAAAATAGACACATTTGAGTTACTCCAACGCACATGAACCAATTTCTAACGAAACTGCACCAACAAAATATTACAGCATTCCACTGCATGTAAAGAACACACAGTTTCTTACTTAGGTAACTAGACGGATGTAACCAAGTGTGGCCAACTACCTCCGCCTACCAAAATAAAATTTATTTGCCTCTCAATAACATTTTCCTTTCCGAAAATTTACTTTTCAGTGGTAAATAATCTCCCTCGATTTGAAAAAAACAACAACTATACGTGATAAATAAACTAAAAGTATATCTGAAATCAAAGTAAAAGTTGGATTAGGAAAACAGAAAATTAGATCATCATCAAAAATCATGTTGTATATTGATATTCTGTAAATTATTATAGAAATTTTCTTTTTTCCAATACACTTTGCCCAATATGTCATTTCAAAAATGAATCAAACATGTTTCTCAAGACTGTTTTGTTGCCTCTTCTAAAAAACTTTGCCTATGTAAAATTGATTCTTTCCGAATAATAAAAAATATATGTAGGTATTACGAGCTATTTCATATTAAAACGAAAATTCCGATGTGGTACTTTTGATAAAGACTAGTGTGTAACGAGAGTGTTTGAAGCATAGTGGGACCTAATTTATATTGTCGTGTCGGCAGAAATGTATACTTCGTAGATAATAAACCATTAAATAAACTTCGAAATTTTTATAACAATAAATATAGAACGAATGAGAAGCTAGAAAAAAACTTAAATGGAACGTTCATTTAAATGAATTGAACACACAATTAAGTTCATTATGCTACGCGTTCAGAATTCTTGCAAATTCAGTCAGCCTTCATACTGCTCGTTGTGTATACTTCGCGAATGTTCATTCCCGCCTGAGATATGGCATAATATTCTGGGGAAATACATCTTATAGCTCCCAGACTTTTAGATTACAAAAACGAATTGTACGAATAATAACCAAATCCCACCCACGTGATTCATGTAAGCCTCTCTTCATTAATCTAGTAATTTTACCATTACCTTGTCTGTTTATTTACAAATCAGTGGTTTTTGTAAAAAATGACTTGCTCAAGGGCGGGAATATTTTTTCAGAAAATGCAGAAGTCTATTACTATAACACTCGACGTAGAAATCATATTCATCAGGGGACAGTATCAACAGCTCATTACAAAAAATTCACATACAATACATGTACATTTTTTTACAACACTTTGCCAGATGACATTAAACGATTAAATTCAATAGAAAAGTTTAAATTCCAAGTGAAATCGTTTCTGCTGCATAACTGTTTCTATACAATTAGAGACTATACTGAGCATAACAAGAAAAGTAACATTAATTTTAACAATGATACATAATGCAAAATTTACCATTTGGACTGTATAAATGAGTATAAACAACCTGTAACAACTACTGAACTACAGCTTCTGGGTCAATGACTCCCATCTCGATCAGGTTTTTCGTCCAGTTTCCCTGATCCATTGAGCAAATGCTGAGATGGCCCCTTGTTTTGCTTCTGGACATAAATGTAACTTCATTTTCTGTGCACATCTTCTAGAATTCAGTGGGAAATACAATTATTCAAATTATCGTTTCCATGTTGTCGCGGCAGGAAGTAATAAGAGCCAAAATTTATTGCTCTTTTATCTTTGAAAATAGATTTTATTACATGGGAGTTTTTGTTTTTTTTCTCCCTTTCAAAATTCAAAATTTATTGCTTATTTATCCTTGAAAATAGATTTTATTACATGGGAGTTTTTTGTTTTTTTCTCCCTTTCAAAATTTCAAAATTCAAAATTTATTGCTTATTTATTCTTGAAAATAGATTTTATTACATGGGAGTTTTTTTGTTTTTTTTCTCCCTTTCAAAATTCAAAATTTATTGCTTTTTATCTTGAAAATAGATTTTATTACATGGGAGTTTTTTTGTTTTTTTTTCTCCCTTTCAAAATTCAAAATTTATTGCTTATTTATCCTTGAAAATAGATTTTATTCATGGGAGTTTTTTTTTTTTTTTTTTTTAAAATTTCTATTAATATCTATATTTTAATTTTTATTTCAAAAGAATTTTGAAAATGTGCACACAATTCACTTTTCCCCATAGCACGTCATATGCAGTTTTTAACTGTTTTTTGACGTAAAATAAAATAAATAAATAAATAAATAAACTATTATATTATACGTCCTATTATTAGTCCTTTCTTCACTAATGAAATTTTGATGAATAATTAAATATTTCCAGCCCTCGCCATTATGATAAAAGCACGTTTACGATTTTACTGTATTGTTTTTGTCTCATTTACAACTTCTTTCCAAAGAAAGAATTAGGTACAAGGTTTATACAACTTTTAATAACACGTATCCCGGTGCATAAGAAAACTACGTCATTTATAATTTCAGTGAATATTGAATATGTTTAGGAAAGTGTATTTACACTAATAAAAATGTAATCACACTTCAATTAGCTCACAAGAGGGTAGGTGCACAGAGTAGTTCACTTTGATTTTGGGTGCAAAATAAAATAGTTTCTCTCAAATGAAAACTGTTCTCCTGCAAAATGACAACTTTTTAGATGTCTTAATTTCCTCGCAAACGAATAGATGATAACGCTTGAATATTAGATATATGAGTATTTTGATCACAAATATTGATTATGGTGATATTCTTTAATAGGGATCTCAGCCCCTAGCCTTTTCCAATCAAATGAAAATAATGGTTTGATGGAAGATGGGGCGATGAATGGTGGGCGAAGATATTAATATGATTTTAGAGAAGATAGAGAAGTGGCGAAATGAGAGAAAAAAACAAGTGAACCTCGATTGAACCTTTCTCGAACTCACTATATAAATCACAAATTCCACATGAGTTGACGATGATCTCTAGACACAGACAGAAGCGCAACTGACGCCATGTAATATCCTCTCACCCCCGAGATCGCAAAAGTTGAACGGTAATGATAGCAACGAAAATTATTTGGGAAATTGTCGATTACATAAAGATGGGTTTTTGTATAAATAAGAGTCACAATACGCATAATACCTCACAGTTCGAATTCCCTTGACAACCGAGTATGACAACCGGAAATGGCGGAATCGATGGCGCATGCATTACTCTTTTTCTACATACTACAACCGGTATTTGAACTCCGCTATCTAGAGGCGGAAGAGAGGGGGTTGGTTTCTACACCACCGAGTACGAAAAGTCCTGCGTATTCGCGCTAAGTAAATTAACACGGTCCTCGGCGCCAAAAAAAAAAACAAAAACCTTGTGCCCCGGTCTCCATGGACCTCCGCGACGCCCAGCGACCGAAAGAGGGGCGCCCGTATTTCTAGCAATAAACTCACAACAACGATTGCTCATTCGGTCGGCGATAACTCCGGGTAATTTGCCAGCGCGCAGAACCGCGGCCCACCGCACCGCGCACGAGGAGGCGTGGCGGGGACGGAGCGGGGACGGGACGGAATCGGAGCGGGGGCAGGGCGGGTCCGCCGATCGCGTATAAAAGGCCGCCGAGCCTCTGGTCTTTCGCTCACTGGCCAACAAGCATCTCAGCTACTCAGTCGCCCCCCAAGCACCATGGCGTTCGCGAAGTACTGCATCTTCTTCTTCCTCGCCCTCGTGGCGAGTATCCACGGCTATGGTGAGTACCTGATACCGAGACCGGCTCTGCGGGTGGTAAAGTGCACTGGCGTCAAGAGTCCCTTGAGAGACGCGTTCAGGTTCTTGTACGAGCTCATCGGCGTGCCGCTATCCAATGAGTTTCAAAGAATCCCGTCTGATGAGATAAGATGCAATATTTGAAAACATGCAGGAGGCTTCGTGTGACAGGGGTTTCTCCTTTCCCTTCGGTCGTTTCTTTAGGGTTCTCTTACACGGGCTCACCAATTAGAGCCACCCGAAAGATTTCAAAAGTTGCCGTGCGATTTGTGGTTCCGTAATTTCTGAAACAACTTGAATGGTTCCGTAAGACAAAGGTGGAAAATCAGTGTGGTGTTCACATGAATTCAATAGTCCATGAGAGTGCGCACCCGCTTACTAGCTTCAACGTTCCGATTGACACTGCTTTCAGAACGCATTGCGCTTTGTAGAAGATCCCAATATCTCCTCCGAAATATTTGCACTATTGTCTAGAATGCGTTTTTTCATAGAGATCAAATTTACAAGATTTGTTGTTATTGGCGTGTCTTCAGTTCTTTCGATTTTACTTTCGAGACTTTTGAAAATATGAACTCTCTCTTAGGTTTCTATCTTCATTTCACATTCCAGTTATATCTTGGGAATGATAGTAATAAGGGTCACTGATAGGGCATCAAATTGACAAACATTAATTAAATAATATTCTTGAAATTTCGGAAACTATTAGAAATTCCTGGTCAATTAAATTCTGCAGTACACTGGGGATAGCACGCAAGACTACTAGAAGTGAAAGATGTAATTTTAAAGTTCCATCATCAGATATTTTTGTATTATAGAAATCGTACGTATATTTCAACGCGCAAAATAAGCATCTAAACCCCGATATGTATTAAAAAGTCGATAGTTAAAAATTCACTTTTAAGAAAAGCACTTAACCCTACTTTCGCCTTTGTTACTTAATATGAATATGGTGCGTTAATTATTTCATTTTTCTTTGTCAAATATGTTAATTATCCTTTCAAGAAATAAAAGACATGCTGCTAAATTTGCAAGAAAGAATTAGCTATGCATTTGTTTCATTTTGGATAACTGACGGTACAATTTTATAAAAAGTGCTCATTGAGATATATAGTATGATTACAATACTTTTCAGGGCTTTTCTCTATAGCCATGATTTCTAAATAAGTTTTAGTTGAGTCACTGGTGTCTGATACCTTTGCAACTTTTTCCCTTTCTACTAGCTGAAAATCTTGATTACATAACTGATATTAATTTACATTATGAAGTGTTTATTATTGTTAAGTTTACATAAAATCCTCTTTTTTCAGATTGCTGAATTTCATCGTCATTAAATTAATTTTTGCTAATTTTCATTTTAAATTTTAAATTTAAATTTTTTTTTTTTTTAAAAAAGAATTCAAAAATTTCATTAATAATTATTTTATTAATAGTAAAATACGTCATATTCTGACTGTAAGCTCACGCTTCAATACAGTGTATTTAATAATTTTCGTAATTTCTCTGTAAGCAAGTGCACCTTTTATTCGATATATGTGATATAATGTTGTTAATTCTTTATAATTTGTTGCGAATTTTTCCTTTTACTATTAATATGTTTCACATATCTTAGTAACCATAACACAAAGAATATCTGGCATTTAACGCACATTGTGAACTTTAACTATACTAAAAATGATGTGTTCTAATAAGATTTCTTTTAACCTCCTTTTTAACTTTCATTCTTTTGTTATTGCTATGTGTAAGTTTTCTTGGCGTTTCGCAAGTGAATCGCAGTGGCTAACGTGGCTAGTGGACAGGAACTTTCTCCCAATAGGTGTAACCAGCAACATGTCATGTATTCTGTCAACGGCAACATGTTCACAGTTGGCTGCCATGGGATCTGCAACCCAATCGTTCATGGCAAAGAATACCCAGGACTACTACATAAGAAGGCACTTAAAAAGCTAACGCAATTAAAAATATTAATCTGGTGAAGAACGTTTGCAGTCGCTAACGTATTATAAGCACAAGCTAACCCTAACGCAAACATATGCATATATAACTCTTCCATGTCGTTCAACGCTAACTCTAGCCTACCAAGAACCAACGCTAACGCTAACGGACAGACTGGCACTTCACACTCTAACGCCTTCAAGCTCACGTCTAACGCTAATCCACCCGTTTAGAGAAACAGCTGACGGAGGAGGCGCAGCTGCAGAGCAGCGTCTAACGCAAAGTGATCTACATCTGATGCTACCGCCCTAGGACGCCACAGCGTTGCCAACGCCAACGCGATGGGCGGAGGACTCGCAAACGCCAACGCACTTCAATCCATCGCCAACGCCAACGCTCTAGGAGGAGGAGGTGGTGGTGGAGGAGGAGGAGGAGGAGAATGGACAGGTGCCATCGGTCCTCCTAGCATCTCCGTGGCCAACGCCTTGAGCAAGCATGGACAGTCCACGTCAAACGCGCTCGCTGATGGCTTCGGCCATTCCATCGCCCAAGGCACAGCCCTCACCGGCGGCGGTAGCGGCGGCGTTGCCAATAGTAACGTACTGGGTGGGGGTGGTTACGTCTTCGGGCGCCCTAGCGTCGCCAACGCCAACGCGATGGGTGGGGGTGGCTCGGGGTACTACGGGCACGTTGCCAATGCCAATGCCTTAGGGGGCGTGGCCAATTCCAACCCCTCGGAGGGGTAGCCAACGCCAACTCTTTCGGAGGCATGGCGAACGCCAATTCCGGGGTGGGGACCGTAGCCAATGCGAACGCGCTGGGAAGAGGCAAAGGGAGTAGCACCGCTAACGCTAATGCTATGAGCGGAAGCGGGGGATACGGTACAAGTGTGGCTAACGCTAACGCTCTACGCGGGAAATACAAAGGGGGATACGGGGGTAGTGTCAGTATTTGGAAGCGGTGTTGCAATTCTAACGCGTTGGGTGGTTATAGCGGTGGCAGTGTATCAAATACTAATTCTCTAAGTGGCGGGGTTGCCAACTCTAACGCGGTAAATGGTTACGGCGGAGGATATGGAAGTAGTGTGGCCAATTCTAATGCTCTCGGCGGCGGGATTGCCAACTCTAACGCGCTGAAGGGCTATAATGGGGGATATGGCGGTAGTGTATCTAACGCTAATGCATTAGGAAGTGGGGTCGCCAATTCTAACGCACTAGATAGTTATGGCGGAGGATATGGAGGTAGTGGTCGAATTCTAATGCTCTCGGCAGTGGGATTGCCAACTCTAACGCGCTAAAGGGCTACAGTAGCGGATACAGTGGTAGTGTATCTAACGCTAATGCATTAGGAAGCGGGGTTGCCAACTCTAACGCGGTAGATAGTTATGGCGGAGGATATGGAGGTAGTGTGTCGAATTCTAATGCTCTCGGCAGCGGGATTGCCAACTGGATAAGTGGTAGTGTATCTAACGCTAATGCATTAGGAAGCGGGGTTGCCAACTCTAACGCGGTAGATAGTTATGGCGAGGATATGGGGCAGTATATCAAATTCTAATGCTCTTGGAGGAGGTCTAACTAGTTCTAATGCACTCGGTGGTATCGGGGGAGGATATGACAGCGTGTCTAATGCAAATGCTCTCACTGGAAGTGCCGGTTATATTAGTGTGTCGAACGCTAACGCATTAAGTGGCGGTGTTTCTAATTCAAATTCCCTAGGAGTAGATGGTAGATATGGGTACGATACTGCACACGCGAATGCTCTGGGTGATACGGAGGAACATTATCACTCAATCGCAAACGCCAATGCGCTGGGTGGGGGCCATGACGATTGGAAAAGCATAGCCAATGCAAATGCCCTGGGAGGTAGTCAAGGATATGGGGAAAGTATTGCAAATTCAAATGCTCTACAACATTATGCGAGTGGCTACGAAGAAAGCATATCAAACGCTAATGCTCTTGGGAGTGGAATTGCCAATTCAAACGCACTAGGAGGTCTTACAAGCAATTTTGGTACTAGTGTATCTAATGCTAACGCCGTGGGTGATGGATTTGCCAATTCTAATGCCTTAGGTGATCAATCTGGTAGTTATGGTGGGAGTGTGTCTAACGCTAACGCTTTGACTGGGCATTCAGGCAGTTATGGAGGAGTCGTTTCTAATGCTAACGCTCTTGGAGGTGGGTTAGCCAATTCTAATGCATTGAGCGGGCTTGGAGGTAGTTATAAAGGAAGTGTATCAAATGCAAATGCTTTAGGTCACGGAATTGCCAATTCCAATGCTTTCAAATATAGATCTGGATACAGTGGAAGTATTGCTAATGCCAATGCCTTAGGCAAAGGAATAGCCAATTCTAACGCTCTAAGTGGCCTTTATGGTGGTTATGGCGGCAGCATTTCTAACGCCAACGCTCTCGGAAGTGGAATTTCCAACTCTAATGCTCTCGGTGGGCATTCTGGAGGACACGCTCTGTAGGGCTAACTTCGTGGTGTGTGCAGAGCATTTCTAATGCTAATGCTCTAGGTAGTAGTGTTGCTTCTTCTAATGCGCTAGGTGGTCACTTGGGAGGTTATAGTAGCGGTGTATCTAACGCTAATGCTTTGGGTGGAGGAGTATCAAATTCTAACGCTTTGGGTGGGGAGTATCAAATTCTAACGCTTTGGGTGGAGGATATCAAATTCTAACGCTTTGGGTGAGGAGTATCAAATTCTAACGCTTTGGGGGAGGACTATCAAATTCTAACGCTTTGGGTGGAGGAGTATCAAATTCTAACGCTTTGGGTGGAGGAGTATCAAATTCTAACGCTTTGGGTGGAGGAGTATCAAATTCTAACGCTTTGGGTGGAGGAGTATCAAATTCTAACGCTTTGGGGGAGGAGTATCAAATTCTAACGCTTTGGGTGGAAATTCTGGTGAACATAGTGTCTCGAACGCTAACTCTCTCGGTGCTGGCGTTGCTAATTCGAATGCTCTAGGATACGGAGGTAGTTATGGTGGTAGTGTAGCAAATACCAATGCTTTGGGTAAAGGAATTGCCAATTCTAACACGGAAGGAGTTGGGGAGTGTACAAATCAATGCTTTGGGAAGGGTTGCCAATTCTAACCTCTGGGTGGACAGTCAGGTGGTTATAAACACAGCATATCTAATGCAAATGCTCTTGCAAGTGGGGTTGCCAATTCTAATTCGCTTTCTGGATACCCAGGAGGTGTTGCCGGAAGTGTATCTAACTCAAATGCACTTGGAGGAAGCGTAACAAATTCTAACGCTCTTGGAGGGTACTCAGATACTTTTGGGGATAGTGTATCTAATGCAAATACCTTGGGTGGAGGATTATCAAATTCCAATGCTCTCGGTGGACATTCAGGCAGCCTTAGTCAAAGTGTACTGGAAAAAGCCCTTGATGGATTTTTAGGAGGCTATGGTGGAAGCGTGTCTAATGCAAACGCACTAGGAAAAGGTGTTTCTAACTCTAATTCTCTCGGTGAATATTCAACCAGTTACGGAGAATCTATTTCCAATGCAAATGCTTTGGGTAGCGGACTATCAAATTCCAATGCTTTTGGAGGATATTCTGGCAGTCACAGCATAGCAAACGCTAATGCACTAGGAAGCAGTATTGCCAATTCCAATGCTCTTTCAGGGTTCGGAAGCGGTTATAGTGGTAGTACATCGAATGCTAATGCGTTGAGTTACAGTGTCGCCAATTCTAATGCGCTTGGTGGAAAATTTGGAGGTTATGGTGGAAGTATTTCTAATGCTAATGCCCTTGGAGGAGGAGTAACAAGTTCTAATGCTCTCAGCGGACAAACTGGCGGTCACAGTGGCAACAGCATATCCAATTCTAATGCACTCGGAGGTGGCGATTCTGACTCGCTGCGAACTGCTTTAGGGGGATATGAAATTTTTGGAGGTAGTGTTTCTAACGCCAACGCACTTGGTGGTGGAATAGCAAATTCAAATTCTCTAGGTGGAAATGTAGGCAGTTATGGAGGTGCATCCAATGCAAACGCTTTAGGTAGTAGTATTGCAAACTCCAACGCATTAGGCAGTCTCTCTGGCAGTTATAAAGGTAGTTTATCTAATGCGAACTCTCATGGTGCAGCAAATTCTAACGCACTAGGGGGAAGTATTTCAAATTCCAATGCCTTAGGCGATAAATTTAATGCTTGGGGGGGGGAAGGCAATCTCTGGGCACGGACTAACGCCAATGCTCTTAGAGGTCATAAAGGACATGGCAGCAGTATTTCCAATGCTAATGCTTTAGGTAACGGGGTCTCAAATTCAAATGCTTTACGAGGAAAGACAGGCCATTACGGTAGTATTTCCAACGCTAATGCGATAGGCCAGGGTATTGCAAATTCTAATGCCTTAGGGGGTGGTTATGGACGATACAGAGGCAGTGTTTCTAATGCTAATAGTTTAGGTCAAGGTCTTGCAAATTCAAACGCTCTAGGAGGGAGTTATAAGTTGTACGGGACTTCTGCATCGAATGCAAATGCAATAGGAAGCGGAGTGGCTAACTCAAATGCACTAGGTGGCAGCTCTTGGAAATATGGCAGCAGTGAATTAAAAAATTCCAAGGGGGGGGGGAATCGCCAATGCCAACGCGCTTGGGGGAGGAGGGTTCTGGGACAGCTTGGCCAATGCGAATGCTCTGGGAGGTTATGGGGATTGGGAGAGTATTGCAAACGCCAATGCTTTGGGCAGTGGAGTAGCTAACGCCAATGCTTTAAGTGGAAGATACAAGGGCCACGGCTATGGAGGATCGATTGCCAATTCCAACGCTCTGGGTAAGTGAGCAGACGAAAACAAAACATACTAGAAGGCATTCGCGAGCAGATACAAATGACTACCGAGTACAACCTACATGACCATTACCCCCTACTCGTACTTTTTCAACACAATTCTTTCCTGGGACCCCCCCTTCAAGGCCATCACTTCAAACGTGGATGACGATGGAGAAAGAAGCATTGCCCTGGCCTAGGGATCTCCCCATCCAATAAACTCACAGAGCCCGCGCCACGAGACCTTCCCCATCCACGCAACGCCTCAGAAGAACCTTTGCATAACCGCCGGACCGCACAACGGATCGCCACCAAATACACATTGGACCACCGAACACTCTGCTCGCCGCTCGAGCACCACAGAGCAACCACAGGGCACTCGGTCACAACTACCTTGCCGTATACGAGCAAGACCTAGAGAGAGAGCTCTTCAGAGAGTTGGCGTGTTTCAGACCGCGACTACGAAGAGTACGACGAAGAGGAATATTTTACTGAAGAGGAGGAAACCATTTACCACGAGGAAGCCGTGTACGACATTGGCGACGAATTAGTGAGCGCGATCGCGCAGGCGACGGCCCCGAAGAGGGCCACGCTGGGGGGTTCCGGGACACGCTGGTGGCCCCGGCGGCGGCCGGCGCCCATCGCCGCCGCGGCGGCCGCCGGCGCGCAGACGAGCGTCACGGACGCCGTGGAGCACGCGTCGGCGGCCGCCGCCAGCGCCGCGACGCTGTCCGCGCAGGACGCGCTCGAGGCCGCCGACGCCGCGGCGGCCGCCGCCGCCGGCGCCGTCGCCTCGGCCACCGCCGACGCCGAAGCCGCCGCCATGGCCGCGGCGTCCGCGGCCGCCGCCGCCGCCGCCTCCTCGCCTCCAGCGTGCACGAAGCCGCGGCGGCGTCCACCGCGGCGGCCGCCCACGCCGCGGCCGGCGCCGCGCAAGCGCTCGGCCACGAGCCCGCCGCCGCCGACGCCTACGCCAGCACCGCCGCCGACTACGCCAACGTCGCCGCCGCCAACGCGCTCGTGGCCGGCGCCGCCGAGCTGGCCAAGCCAGGGCTCGACGCCGCGGCCAAGTACACCGCCGCCACCGCCGCCGCGCTCGCCGCCCCGGACAAGTACGGCTCGGCATCTCTGGCCAACGCCGCGACCGACGCCGCCATTGCCAACTCCAACGCACTCACCAGTGATGGCACACAGGACCACTTCTTCCAGCAGATGGCGCTGCGCAATGTCGAGCATGTCTTAGCCGCACTGGATTTGGGTTCGAACAGCGATGCCGATACCAACGCTGTGGAATCGCTTGGTACAGCAGGTGACGACCCATCTTCGCACGCTTTGGGTGCCATCTCCAACTCCAACGCCGTGCGTTCGACAGGGAAGAAAAACGCGCAGGACGAGAAGTCGTCTCTCGCGAATGCTGACGCCGTGCCAGGCGAGCTAGCGCCAACGCCAACGCCGTGCGTTCACTTGCCAAGGCCTTGGGAAGAGGCCCCGTTGCCAATGCGAACACAATGCGATCTCTTGCGAATGCCAATGCTCTTGGTGGAGGGACAGCGAACGCTAACTCACTAAGGTTAAAGCCTAACGCTTACACTCTTTTCGCAGGAATCGCCAATTCGAACGCTCTAGGAGGAGGGTTTGGTGGCTATGTGGCTCCAAGCATTGCTAACGCCAACGCCATGCGAGCCATCGCCAACGCCAACGCCATGCGGGCCATCGCCAACGCCAACGCTCTCGGTGGTGAACCCGTTGTATACCCATCCCCAAGCATTGCTAACGCCAACGCCATGCGAGCCATCGCCAACGCCAACGCCATGCGGGCCCTCTCCAACGCCAACGCTCTAGGTGGTGGTGTTGCCAATTCCAACGCCATGCGAGCCATTTCCAACGCCAACGCCCTCGGCGGTGGATGGGGCGACTACGGTGACAGCATCGCCAACGCCAACGCCGCCCGGCCATCCCAACGCCAACGCCCTCGGGGTGACGTGTACACCCAAGCTCGCCAAGCCAACGCCGCCCGAGCCATCGCCAACGCCAACGCCGCTCGAGCCATCGCCACCCGTCCAACCAACGCCCTCGGTGGTGAACCCGTTGTATACCATCCCCAAGCATTGCTAAGCCAACGCCCCGGTGGTGAACCCGTTGTATACCCATCCCCAAGCATTGCTAACGCCAACGCCATGCGGGCCATCGCCAACGCCAACGCCCTTGGAGGTGAACCCGTATACCATCCAGCTCCCAGCGTCGCCAACGCCAACGCTCTCGGTTAAGGACTTTCTTGAGCCCTGAGCGGATGACTGTTCTTGAACATACGGCTGGACTGTCTACAAAATCAATCTCCACCGTTTGCCAGGAGTTTTTGGCTTGGGAGAAGGAGGAGATAGGCCGCACTGCTCTCTCCGTCGTCATCCCTGGGGAATAAACCAATCTTTTCTTACGCCGACTCTTGCTAAACGAAAATAAAATCCTCGATAAGGTAGTTTGTTGCAGGTCAGCTTTCTAAATTCCCAGTAATTTATTAGATTCAAAGTAGCTTAATCATTCAGTGATACCCTCAAAAAGACTCTATTGTACCGGCAACAAATGATACCTTAAATTTATTTATATTTTGTTATTTCCGTGTGTTCGCACTCATGCCGCGGGGTTTATTGGGCAATGACAAATGTTTCTAAATTTTGCAAATAAATGTAGTTGCATATTATGTACAAAATTAAGCGATCAAATAAACGCATTGGAATTTAAGATGATTTGGTATTTACATTTGTTTGCTTCTTAATATTTAATCCCAATGTCATTTCCATTTATTCTACTTCTTCCTGTGTGTTCCAGTTTTCCCTACCACGTTCAAACGGCCTGATTCTTAAAAATGTTGAAAACTCTACCGCCCCAGTAGCCGAATTTCTTTTTATCCAAACCCCCTCAAGTCATTAAAGTTAAGAACTTCGAGACACCTGGAATACCTGGATGGGTTTCCGTGTGGGAACCCTAAATTCTAACAGCGCAGAGTCCCTTGTCCATAACTATAAAATGCAATGTTTTACAACTTGGCACGAGATATACCTCATTTACATTCCAGAAAGATTAACTTCAACGCCAGAAAAAGCACAGAAACATTTGTTACGCAAGTAACAGAATTTTGAAAAAAATCTCCAGTTCAATACCAAATTTAGACATCTAATTTGTTACTTAAATTCTCATTTAATCTATTTTCGAAACACAAGAGAATTTATTAGGGGATTATCTTGGAAATTATTTATTTAAAGTTAAATGAATTTGATCCTCCTATTATCTGACCTAACATTATCCT
Source organism: Teleogryllus oceanicus (assembly GCA_964035755.1). Lineage (NCBI taxonomy): Eukaryota > Metazoa > Arthropoda > Insecta > Orthoptera > Gryllidae > Teleogryllus > Teleogryllus oceanicus. Next base: position 174,590,242 of record CAXIVR010000003.1, read on the forward strand.
CATTTGCAAACAAAAAATGCATATATTTGTACTGCTGTGATTTAGCTAATAAACCCTTAAACGTCCTCCTTTTGCCAGCTTCTCAGAATCCCTGTTTCTATTTAACCTCTCTCTGATATTTCGGTCGGTTATGATTTACACCCGCCTCCAGTTTATAAATAACTAATTGAAAAAGATATGGGTAGTAATTTTATTAATAAAATAAATAAATGTTTGGTTACTATATTATTGAATTTGCAAAACGTATAACTATTTACGAAGTATGTATTATAATACATTTCATTAAAACACGAGTTGGGTAAATTATCAAACGTGGTCATTAAGTCGTATTTGATAAAACATCGAGTACCATTATAAAATTAGTTTGATTTATTTGGCAAAAATTACGGATGTGTTACAATATTCGTTCCAATTCCATGATTTATCTACCGAATGGTGACAGATAATTAGATTGCATGTGGTCTGAATATCATTAGAACATACGAATAATGCATTTTACGAAACAAATTATAGTTTTTAATAGAGGGTCTTGGATTACAAAGCTGGTTGCAATTCCGTAACGTTTGAATTTAGATGATACATACATTTTTTTTATTTATGAACGAAAATTATTTGAAACAAGTAGTAACAATTCAGTACCAGATTTTGTGGCGTTTTTTGAAATATAGTGACACCCTTTTAAGGTACATAGGACACCCCTCTTAAGGAACATAGGACACCTCTTATAAGGACATCCTAAATTTCTCATTCCTCAGCAAATGCTTTGTTGACCCCGTCCGTGGCAGGAATCTTCTCGTTGTCTACGCAATAGCCAGTACCTATATTTATTTTATGCACTTCGTTTAGGCAAAGTCAAACATTATGCCATTATAATAAGTTTCGTATGAAGTTTTTTTCTACTCGCGTTGTATAATTGTCATTTAATGGCTGCAACCCGTTGCATAATGACATTATAATACAGATTTAATTATAATATACGTTCTTGACCAATCACAGAGAAGTTTACAAAGCGCGTATTGACTCTTCATTAATCATTGAGAATCGTTCTAGTAAATATTTTGTTCGATTGTGTACATTAAAATTGCAATTAATATTATATTATGTTTGTCAGTTTTAATTTCTTTTATTATCAGCAATTTATACGTGGAATATTATTTAAAATAAATTGATTGTAATTTCACTTTGATAATATTTGACTAGCGCAATGGTAGTGGTAGAGGGAACATTTAACTGACTTTAAGATCAGAACTCAAGTTATTTTGTGTTATATGATGCTGCCGTGTGCTTGCTCTTAAAAACCGACCAATTCTTTAGTTTGAAATGTATAGTGAATCGGAGGATGAATTGGCACCTCCAGAAATAAGAGATAAAGCGAAAATGGGGACTTTGGAATTATTGCCGCAACTTTTGTGCTCTTTCGCAGGCGAACTGGTAAACCAAAGCCACCTGCGGCAGGTAGGGTAGCTGTCCGCTATGTGGCCTTGGTTGAATCCTGCATGTCAACTGCCACGAAAAGATTCAATGTGAAAGTTTAACTGATAAAAGTTACCATAAGTTGTAGAAAAAAATACAGAATAAAACTTGATATAGTAGGTATTAATACACTCGTGTGACGTTTACAATACTCGCTCGTATGGTAATTTCACACTAGTGTATTAATATCCATCATTACATCATCGTTTCATAATATACTATTTCCACCAAAGTGTGGTGTGTATTTGATAACGTAACTAGGACTAAGTAATGGGAACGAGTGGGAATATTCAGGGACTAGCATTATTCCATTGTTATTAAGAATAACAGTAATATTACTGATATCAATATTGTCTTTAAGTGGTATTCTATTTTTGAACAGAGTAGTGGGTCCAAACACTACATGGTTTCTCCTTTTCTGACTTGCCAGAAAAGTATGCAATCGCAGCTTTTTTCGATATAGAATGAACGTTCCTTTTTCACACCAATCTTTAAAAGTTAAATACTCACGCTTATATTTCTTTTTCGATTTGTTGCGAAACAATTTTTATATAACGACCCTTGCGTCTGAAACTCCAATTAGAATTTTAACACTCTTGTATTTATGCAGTTGTTGAGTTGCTTTTCGTTATGTGATAATCCTTCTGTCTTTCGTTAGAATTAAACATGTAGTCTGTAAATGATTGTGAACTCAGTTCGTAACGAATCAAAATAAGATACAGACGATTCGAGTTACGAAATTGACGAGTGTGTTGTGTAAATTAATTATTTTTTGCCATACTATTGTATTAATTACATTTAATATGTAATCGTAACAATATTGTGATACTTGTTCTGTTAATAACAGAATATGTCAAAAACCAAATATATATTGTAAGGACACGCTGACTCTCTGAACGATGTGTTGAATTCGCGGAGATCCAAGGCTAGGAAATTGACCTACGCCGGTCAGGCTTCCACGACAAATTGACCGGCGAGGCTTTCACGACACATTGCAAGTGTAACGTATTGTATTAGCAAGCAGGAAGACGGCGCCTTGCAGGCACTGCGTCGCAGGATTAGTGATTGATTGGTTGATTTTTTTCGTGTTTCCGGGCGCGTCAACTGCTTCGGTCATTAGTCCTGTTAGTGTAGTGCATGTTTTTTCTTGGGAGATGGCGTTGATCTTCCCCTGCTGGATGGCAAGATCCGGCGCCGACCTACCGTCGGCTAGTGCGGTTTCCCCCTAACGAGGACTCTCCCACCAGCGAGGCACCGCCCCAGCCGGGACAAGCTCTAAGCTCCCGACAGATCTCCCGGAATATGTGGTAGTGTAGTGCATGTTAGTGTAAGTGTGTGTAAGAGGAAGGGACAGGACAAGGAAGAGGAAGGACAGATCGCGCGCGGTCCGTGACCCGTTTGGTAGGGTACTGCTCCGGCATTCGCCTGGTGTTGATCGGAGAAACCACGGAAAACTACCGATCAGAGCAGCCGGCCGCTAGAATTCTCCTCCAGACAGCGACTGAATTCGACCTAGCTGAAAAGCTAGTGTCGAAAATCCTGCCGCCGTCAGGACTCGAACTTAGGACCTCCCGGTCAGAGGCACTGCAGTGACATCAGTTGATGCACTGAGCTACCGCTACCGTTGCAGGGCTAGTGTCAGAGAATACTGGGTAGAGAAAGGAAGTAGAATAGACGGTAGCTAGGGGCGAAGGCACCCCGAGGTATTTTGAGAATTTCCAGGAATCCAGGGGAAGGGATGCCCAAAATGCGTGGTGGCGCGACAGTCACGTGGCATGAAGTGCCCGCGAATGCGAGATGACGTTGCGTGTCACGTGGTCTGGGAGGTATGTAAGCAAGAGCACAAATCGCGAGGGTGGGTTTTGAGCTGAGTGAAAACCTCGTGCGAACGGAAAAAACTTGCGCCCAGGTAGGTGCGAAAACGAGCTATGCTCGTAGGGCAACCCATGTGTTGGGACGCCGCTGTGGAACATTTTTTCAACGGGTGACTGCGGTCGCCGGGGTTCTACACTGTACGCGTAAGCTCGCTGAGGAGAGGAGAGGGCCACGAGTCAGGTAGATTTGTATCTTTTGAGGATCGCTCTTGCGATCCGGGTATAGGGTCTACCAGAGATGTACATAACGGATCAAACTATTTATTTGTAAATACTTATTAATAAATATGCAAATATCTGCGCGTGTCTGTGATTGCTGCTGTGTCCCACGACGTCACACAAGGATGCCGACCGTGGCGGCCTATTTATGGAGCTATTCAAGTGCGTGGATCTATTTATGATCACATTAGGGGGGTCTTGGTGCGAATTAGGGCCGACCGACCACACAGGAAACAAAGAAGAGGGGTAGGTACACCAAGGTCAAGGAAAGGAGGTCACAGAAAGGGCAGCCGTCTCGCTTTTTATGTCGACCAACCCTGCTTCCGGTGTCGGCATTGGTAAAAACGTCTTTCACCATAAAGGAAAGATTTCGATAACCATAGCGATGTAGTCACCGAGGTAGCCACGGTACGCGCGATGACGCATTGCCTTCGTACGGTAATGGTCCGGGACACCGTTGCCATCGATGAGAGGTTATTGCCACGGCGCGACACGAGGGAGCCTGGGTGTATGACCGGAAGATGTGGCTCAGGGCATCGACTGATATTACTGCAGCGCCTCTGACCCGGAGGTTCTAGGTTCGAGTCCTGACGGTAGCAGGATTTTCGACACTAGCTAGTCAGCCAGGTCGAATACAGTCACTGTCTGGGGGGAATTCTGGCGGTGGCTGTTCTGGTCGGTAGTTTTCCGTGGTTTCCCCGATGAACGCCTGGCGAATGCCCGAGCAGTACCCTAAAATGCGGACCACGGATCGCGCGCGATCTTTTCTTCCTCTTCATTGTCCTATCCCAAGTCTCGCTGGCTACCTTGTGCGGGCAAGCGGAGGCAGCCGAACGCGGAGTGGAAGACTCGCCAACGGCCCAGGCACGCGCGGGGAACGCGACGCCGCGCCCTCCTGCCACGCCTCCCAATGGGCCTGAGCGCCACGGACACTTTGAGTCAAGTCTCGCTGGCTACCTTGTGCGGGCAAGCGGAGGCAGCCGAACGCGGAGTGGAAGACTCGCCAACGGCCCAGGCACGCGTGGGGAACGCGACGCCGCGCCCCTCCTGCCACGCCTCCCAATGGGCCTGAGCGCCACGGACACTTTGAGTCAAGTCTCGCTGGCTACCTTGTGCGGGCAAGCGGAGGCAGCCGAACGCGGAGTGGAAGACTCGCCCTCGGACGAGACACGCGTGGGTAACGCGACGCCGCGCCCTCCTGCCACGCCTCCCAATGGGCCTGAGCGCCACGGACACTTTGAGTCAAGTCCCGCTTGCTACCTTGTGCGTGCAAGCGGAGGCAGCCGAACGCGGAGTGGAAGACTCGCCCTCGGACGAGACACGCGCGGGGAACGCGACGCCGCGCACCTCCTGCCACGCCTCCCAATGGGCCTGAGCGCCACGGACACTTTGAGTCAAGTCTCGCTGGCTACCTTGTGCGGGCAAGCGGAGGCAGCCGAACGCGGAGTGGAAGACTCGCCAACGGCCCAGGTAGCGCGGGGAACGCGACGCCGCGCACCTCCTGCCACGCCTCCCAATGGGCCTGAGCGCCACGGACACTTTGAGTCAAGTCTCGCTGGCTACCTTGTGCGGGCAAGCGGAGGCAGCCGAACGCGGAGTGGAAGACTCGCCCTCGGACGAGACACGCGTGGGTAACCCGACGCCGCGCCTCTCCTGCCACGCCTCCCAATGGGCCTGAGCGCCACGGACACTTTGAGTCAAGTCTCGCTGGCTACCTTGTGCGGGCAAGCGGAGGCAGCCGAACGCGGAGTGGAAGACTCGCCAACGGCCCAGGCACGCGTGGGAACGCGACGCCGCGCACCTCCTGCCACGCCTCCCAATGGGCCTGAGCGCCACGGACACTTTGAGTCAAGTCTCGCTGGCTACCTTGTGCGGGCAAGCGGAGGCAGCCGAACGCGGAGTGGAAGACTCGCCAACGGCCCAGGCACGCGCGGGGAACGCGACGCCGCGCCCCTCCTGCCACGCCTCCCAATGGGCCTGAGCGCCACGGACACTTTGAGTCAAGTCTCGCTGGCTACCTTGTGCGGGCGGGACCGCAACGGCCCAGGCACGCGGGGAACGCGACGCCGCGCCCCTCCTGCCACGCCTCCCAATGGGCCTGAGCGCCACGGACACTTTGAGTCAAGTCTCGCTGGCTACCTTGTGCGGGCAAGCGGAGGCAGCCGAACGCGGAGTGGAAGACTCGCCAACGGCCCAGGCACGCGTGGGGAACGCGACGCCGCGCCCCTCCTGCCACGCCTCCCAATGGGCCTGAGCGCCACGGACACTTTGAGTCAAGTCAGTGCCGTGGCGAACAGAAGACTATCAGTGTAGTGCTGTGAGAATGAATGAGTAGAACGAACGTTTATGTATGTAATGAATTAATGGTTATGTATAGGGAACCTGCTTTGAATTTGTTTTCTGGAGTTTGCTAGATATTCTAAAAGAATTGCCATCATTTTTATTTTACATATTTTTACATATTTTAGTATTAGTACATATGTTCACATATTTTACCTTTTGCTACTGTTTTTAACATATTTCGTTACATTGGAATATTACTTGTACAAAAAAATATCAAATAAGAATTTCTCAATAATATAATCTGTTTTTTCTGATAAACATGCAGTGTTACATTGCTAAGTTTATATTCTCTTGACCTTCGCTCGACTGACCCTCTGCCCGTGCTTCCCAGAAACCGCGTAGAATGAGCGGATGGTCAAGAAGCAGAAGTGTAAGCACTCACATGCTTTCTCTGTTATATTCAATCGACGCGCAACACAACATTAATCGGACAAACATTGTTTAGAATTTCCATCTTATCGCGCTTCCTGCGGCCCACCTAGATACCTCTCTGCCTCAGAAATGCGAAAATCGGAACCTAGTAGTTCAGTACATACTTTTCATCACAACTGGTCACGTATACGGCTCTTCGTAAAACTACAGACTGTACTTTCAAGTATTTTACGTTTCATATAACAATCTTATTGAGTGGTGTGGACTGGCGCGGGACAATGGCAAACATTGCAGCGACATCCAAAGAGTTAGTGGCTAGATACATTCCCGAGTTTGCTAATGAAACAGAAGTGACTCGAGTATATTGTGCTGTGCATGCTGTGAGAAAAAAAGGTTTTAACCTCCAAACGGTTTCAAGTCATGCAGCACATTCTACAGCAACACACAGAGAAAACAAAGAAAGATAATTGAAGCTTTAGCAAACATTCCCGACATCTTCACCTGATGTTCAATCAAGTAAGTCAGTTTTCTTTACCGATTTGTGTCGTGCATTGGTTAGAGCCAATATTCCCAGCGACCCTGAGTTCAAGAACTTCTTAGAAAAATACACTGACAAACGAATTCCGGATGAAAGCACACTCAGAAAAAATACATGCAAACTATTTATTTGGAAACTATGACTAAAACTGGAGAGAAAATAAACACTATTTATTTATTTAGTCAAAAACAGTAAAAACCTGGAAGTAACATATGGGGAGAAAATCATCTGCGCACGTTTTCTTGAGTTTCAGAATCAATTCCCAACAATTTAACTATTAATAGTTGAAAGATGAAAAAACATTAGTAATAATAATATTAATAATAATATTAATGATAATAATAATGGTAATAATAATAATAATAATAATAATAATAATAATAATAATAAATTTAAAAGGTCTGGGTAATAATAGTAAGGTCTGGGTTTCAATTCATCAAACTACTGACGCTGAAGGAAGATATATTGCAAATATTATTGTAGGAATGATGTGCCCTGAATCTCCTTCGACACCATTTCTCTTAAATTGTGAAGTTTTAGAAAAATGCAACCACGCTACAATTGCCAGGTGTTTCAATGACTCGATGAATCTGCTGTGGCCTAGTGGTATCATGCATGAAAACGTGTTGTTGTTTTTATCCGATGCCGATACATGGTGAAAGCAGGGAGTGCATTAAAAGTATTCTGCAAAAATGATTCATCTTACTTGCGTAGTACATGATCTTCAACGAGTGGCAGAAACTGTTCGACATCAATTTCCTGATGTCGATACTTTGATAGCGACTGTTAAAAAAGTATTTTGGAAAGCACCAAGCACAGTTAAAATGTTTAAAGACAGTTATCCTGAATTGAATTTGCCTCCAAAGTCGGGAATTACAAGATGGGGCACGTGGTTAGAAGCAGCTAAATATTATTGTGAAAACTTTGAGCAAATAAAATATATTCGTTTCAAGCTGGACTTCGAGTCATCTGCGGCACTATAAAAATCCAAATCTTTGATTTACGATTCTAGTCTAAGATACAATTTGGTTTTCATTTCCGCAAATACAATTTTTTTTAGTAAATGCTATCGCAAAGCTTGAGGCTCAGAACATGCCATTAGCTGCTAGTATTTAAGTTACTAACAGTGCATTAGCAATATTAAAAGACATAACAGGTGAAAACACAGAAAAAATAAATTACTAGATTGGTTGGAGAAAAATACAGGCTGGAAAGACATGAAAATCATTGCCAACATTCTCAGCGGAGGAAAAGACACCTCGACACTGTAACTAGAACTCAACCCAGAGGATATATCAGCGTTCAAATATGCTCCAATTTTTTCTGTGAATGTGGAACGTTCCTTCAGCCGCTACAAATCTATTTTGAGAGCTGATCGACGACATTTTCTCTTTGAAAACTTGAAAATGCACGTTGTATCTAACAATTTTAAAGTAACTTCAGTTTTTATTTTACATATTTTTAATTTTTTCCTACATATTTTTGAAAACATAAATACACATATAAGTACATATTTTGATTTTTTTATTACAATAAAATCCGTTCCCTACGATCACTTTGGGAGTTGGATACGTAATAACTGGGCAACTATTCTTGACCGATGACCTTGCTTCCCCGTCTTGAACAATAAGCAGTTGAAGGCAAAAGCTCGCAGCGAACAATGATGACAACATTCCAAACATTAAAACTTCGTTGCCGCCAAACAGAAGCCAGTCAAAGCTAGTTGCTTCCAAAGTCGAGAACTTCTCTTCGGGTATCAATATCAAAAGAAATGGCTGGGGCTGGTCCAGGTCCTTCAAGGGAGGTATCTCAAGCTCCTGAGAAAGTTAAGCAGACGTATTTTAACGGTGAACGCAAAATTATGGGAAAATGCTTGTGAAATGCAAGGGGAAGGAGGTTCTGTTTTATGCTTTATGTCGGGCTTCTATACTGAAGCCAGTATTTCCACGGTATGTAGAGTGAAGATAAAAAGAGCCAATGACACTTTTCAATCCCCAGGATTGACATTAAGTAAATTAACATTCAAATTAACATTCAGAGTGACATTAATTAAAGTAACATTCAAGGTAACAATTTATCATATTCTATGTAATTATATTTTCACATACTATTTCCCTCTACTTTAGACAGATCGTCGAATGAAAGCCTGATTTATATATTTTTAGGACTTTAAAAATGTTTGCCTTGCTAGTTACTCTTTAGTCTGTCAGAATTGATAAAAAGAAATTATTACAATAAAATAAGATTTGTCATTTCGGACAAACTCAGAACGTTTCAAGAAATGAACCAGTCATACATTTCAAAATGTGAATACAAATCTGAGATAGAACATATTTATTTAAGTTAAAAATGATTAATAATGAGTAATAATTATTTTCAGAAATGGAATATTCCTCAATTTTTAATCAATGAAAGAATAAATGTCATCGATTTCGATTTTCCAGAGGTTAGCATTAATGAAAAATTGCCATTGGCCGACATTGTAACTAACACCCCAACTCTGTCCGCATTTCTTTAATCCATTGATGAAGAAAAGTTACGTTGTTATTATGTATTCACATCTCCTGCTCATAACTGAAATAAAGACACCAAGATATTGAAAATTTGACATTTCCACCGCAATTACCGGTGCGATTTCGTTTTATTGCTGCATAAAATTGTTACCTTTTACTGCAACCGTCTCAAATAGCAATTATATATGAAAATAAATAACAATACGACTAAATATTAATATCTATTTTTAGAGAAAAAACTCTACTTCAACTCATTCATACATAAACAGAAAAAGAAAATAATTCATTCATGCGCGTGTTCCCTTTCAAACTCAATATCATATGTTACTGCTGCAGGGACATTCTTGGGATTGTCATATTAATACGTCGAATTAATTGAAATATTTACATTCCTTATGTAACGGCGCTCGCTTCACTAGAGAATGCCGCACGTGCTTCGCCGATCTCCAGAAATTACCATCTTTAAATTAAAATTCGTTTCCATACCCATTCTCTTGTTGTCATACATTCACCTTTACGCAACACTTAATAAAATAAACCACATTTTTCGATTGCAAATGAAATGTGGACTCCCGCCTCCGTCGACGATGCAGAACCCGCCAAATCTAGCCTTCCTGTATCCTCTTGTTGCGATATCTTCCCCCCAAAACAAATGCAATCTTCTTCGTTCGTCCATTATTTTAGAAATATTATTTCGTTTTCTGGTTTTCTTTTAGTAGAACTCGATCGCGCTCCTTTCTACAAAAAAATAGACATTCTTTTCATTATTTCTTCTACATTTTTATTAATTTTCAATCTTGTTCAGCTTCTTTTCCCATTGTTACTTACATAAGAAACTTTCGCCTTGTTGTGTTCGATTGTTTCGAAAACAATATTGTTCTCATTGACATTTTTCCAAATGTCATATATATATATATATATATATATATATATATATATATATATGACATTTGGAAAATGTCAATGAGAACAATATTGTTTTCGGAAAACAATCGAACACAACAAGGCGAATATATATATATATATATATATATATATATATATATATATATATATATATATATATATATATATATATTTCATTTGGAAAAATGTCAATGAGAACAATATTGTTTTCGGAAAACAATCGAACACAACAAGGCGAAAGTTTCTTATGTAAGTAACAATGGGAAAAGAAGCTGAACAAGATTGAAAATTAATAAAAATGTAGAAGAAATAATGAAAAGAATGTCTATTTTTTCATATATTTCTATATATATATATATATATATATATATATATATATATATATATATATTGTGACGGACCGGTGATTCGGTCCTGCTCTACAGTAAATTTATATAAGGGGACAGGTGTTCTTTTTCGCGAATGGGCTCTGGGTGCATGCATGAACATTTGAAAAGCAGCTTTTTACTGTAAAAACGTAGAATGCTTTATTTCAAGAAAAAATACTGGACATTATACAAAATATCGTTTCGTTAAAGGTTTAAAATGTTTTACTAATGATAGTTTAGCATTAATGAATTTCTCATAACACTGACAAGTATGATATTACTCCTGCACTCAGATAATTCTTCAAATGGATTAACTATATTTCTCATAACTCATAATATTTATGTATGATTAATTTTCTTATTATGTACGTAAATATTGCTAATGAACACTTTTTCTTTCTGTTTTGAATTTACACTTCATACTATTAATGGGAGCTCCCTTTGCACATACTGATACATAATCACCTCGTTATTTCAACACTTATTCGTTCTATTTACAAAACAATACATGCCCTCCAAAATGCTCGTTCTGTTCTCCACATCAAATTACCTTATTTATTACTAGGGAACATTTCCTTCCTGTGATTCTCACAATCGTCTACTATCCACTAGTGGTAATATCTCTTAGAAAAATTGCAAAAAAAATGTTTGCTTAATGACTTCACTCCTCACCTAGCTAGCAATCATTTGCCTTATGACACCCGTGCACGGAGTTCTTGTTTGACCAATATTAATGAATGAAATTTAACTTTTCCTACATTTCCTTGATTGACTTATTAGTACACATTATCACAGTTTTACTGCTATTCACATACAATAATTCGTCAATAATTACATACACAAAATGAGAAACACAAATTAACTATCTTTACTACAGCTTCAGTATGAAACGTACCACCGGCGTACGAGGTTATATCAAATACTACGCCGTTACTCAGTTTTAAGGCGAACATGCAAAATTTAGTATTCTGGTTTCTGGTGCTAACACTACATTTCTAGTTCCTGTTTTCCACTTCTGTTTTATGCAAATTTAGAAATTCAGCCGTGCCCCCACTCGCGTTCCTGCAACGTAGCACACTTCGATGCTGCTCTGAAGGTCACGCAGTCTCCGCACCTGCCAGCAGATTGAGGGACCAGTCTTCTTAATGCCCACCCCCAGATCCACGGTCCAGTCTTCTTAACGCCCACCACCAGATCCACGGTCCAGTCTTCTTAACGTCCACCACTAGTTCCACGTCTCGTCTTAATTTCGCCCGCCTTCTTGTGACACGAGTACGCGAATTGCCCAGTCTCTCCGCGTGTGCTAGTTGGCGTGTCGTTTCACTAATGCTTTATAAAACTCGGACAGTTCCGCAGCCGCCGCCACTATTCTGCTTCGTCCTAAATTTTCACAGTTCTTACAACCGTCTCATACAGTGTTCTGCTTAAATCACGTAGCCTCGTTCCTATATCACTTCTCCCACTTCCTAACGCCTCAATAACTACTACGGCTTCTCTCCAACAACTACCCCGCTATCTTACACGACCTCTCACCTCGGCGTCTCACACAAGAAGGGCCCTTTTTCTCGCTGCTCTGCAGTTTAAATGGTGACGTGACGTCACGGTACAACATTGCCGCGCTGCCCATAACGCGGAAGTACACCGCCGCCGCGCTTCAGGCCGCAACTAATAGGTAGCGCTTTTTGCGATCTGTAATCGGCGTTCTGGTATTCCTTCGCTCTTCACATCTCCGCCGATGGTGCGTGGGCGTTGTGGGGTTTGTGACAATGCCTCAAACGTCACAATATATATATATATATATATATATATATATATATATATATATATATATATATACCACTTTTTTTCATTTTTTACTTCAAACATGTCGTTTCCGGGTCTATTAGAACAAATTGATTTAATGTTTTGACCAATACGTATGGATTGTCACAATATTAAACATTTGATGACTTTTTTAATAGTAGAACGTTTTTAAAGAGTGAAATTTTAATTGTTATTAGGTTAATTAGCGTATAAGTCCGATTTTCTTCCACTAGTTCCGGGTTTTGTATGGCGTGGTCAGAAGAATGAAGCCATAAAATACACGAAAGAAATTTTATAACCACAAGCTATCAAAAAGTGTCGGGAAGACCATTCTGCATTCCTCGTATGTTTATTGAAGTTCAACTCGCTGGCCTGAAGAACATGGAATTAGATGTAGTTGGTACAGACGTGTTGAAGTTAATCTTACTTAGAATGATTCCGAATTATATTATTAAACTAAATGCACCAGCCCATACAAGTACCAAAGATTACTGCAGGTGTAAATGAACGGATATTTAATTAAATAAATGATGTGTGAAACATCAAAAAAAGTATTATTTCAGATAAGGATTATGTTCTTACGTTAACATCTTATTACTTTTTGTTTAACCAATAATTTTTGCAACTAAACAAATAGTATTGCTGACCATTTCAATTAATCAATTTACAATTCATATGCCGACCAATTCATAATACAATGCCGACCAATTCATAATCAATGTAAAATTTTCTCTGAATTTTAAATATTAAACAAAACTAAATAGGCATAACAAAACGAAAACGTCCAAGTAATGTAAAGGGAAATATTATGCAATTAGCAACGAACTACTCAAATAATATTACTATAAATTTTGAATAAAAATATTTGATGATTTGAAGACGATATTTCTCTGTCTGTTCGTTTTTTAGGTTTCTTGAGTCGAAAACGTGTTTTTTTCTCGATGTCTCTATGAAGTGTTTTTATTTTTTGAAACCACGTGCTTTCGTAAGTTTGCTACCTCACATTCTCTCATCTCGTGAACTTCTTACCGTTGGCTTTACCGGTTCAATGAAAACTTTCGCTTACTTTCGGAACTTCTTGTCACAAGCCACATGTTCTTCGACCGCTGCTTTCTGTCGAAAAACAGCCAGTTTCTTTCTACTTCCATCATTCACTAGTAGTAACAATGAACAAAAATTTTAATCTTTATTTCAAGTTTCTGGATGAAAGTGAGTGGTTCTGACAGACGAATAATAAATAGTAATACAAGTTAAGTTTTGTCCTACCGCGAATGGTTTTTTAGATATTGTCAGAAATGTTTCTTGTCTCTATTGCCAAATATGATTCTTACTGTTTGATGAGTCATGGTAACGTTAAAGTACATATTACAAAATATTTACCTTAATGGACGGATATTTTGGTTTTCTTCCGTTTGTATGATAACTGTTTCCATTTTTCCGGAACGTTTTACAATACCCAAAGTTTTCGGATGAATCGCTCTCTTGTTCGTCACTGACAATTCCCAAATTGTTTGAATAAAATCCAAATGGGAGTGCAAGAAATGAAACTTTAAAGATCTGTTATATCCTATGTCACGGTACGTCACTAACAGTTTTTCATAGGTAATGTCACGAGTGCTTTGGAAATTGTCGATGAATTCCTGTCCTCGCGAAGCGAGGAGGGGATTTACTTGAGAATTTCAAAAGTACGAGTGGTATTTAATAGGACTATTTCACGAGTGAAATTATCTCCAACAAAGTTCCAACACACGCCAAATATTGAAAATAACTGAAATCTATGTTTAAATTAAAGAGGTTGTGTTATAGTAGATACGCGGTATATTGGACATCAACACAGCGATCGATGCCTTCTAAACGAGTTACAGATTATGATTGGCCAGTAGGGAGAAGCGGTAAGAAAAATCGGATAAAAAAAGCGATAACCTTTTTGAGATACACCGTCCTTTTTGGGGCATTTTGTAAGTAGAGTTAAATAATATTGGTTTTAATTTCACAAGTGCAATAGTCCACATAATTGAAGAAAGTAAAAAAATACATCTTACAGCGTGAAAATTGAAGAGCGTAATTTAACCCCATTATTTGTTAAGTGATACGTCGTATATGTGGTTCTGTGTCGTCGGATTTGTTTCTTGCAACTGCTGCTGCTGTTGTGATCTGATGCAAGTGAACAATGCCTCCCGAGTACGCGGCAACATCCCGACTAATATCTGTGTGTGTGTGTATATATATATATATATATATATATATATATATATATATATATATATATATTGTGACGTCACGGAGTTATACGAATCCGTAACGCCACCATAAGTCACAAGAAAAGACCAGAACACCGAGGAATAGGGTACGCGGCAGAGCGATGGTCCGAGAAGGCGACATCTACCCGCAGGTTTTCGCACTCCGATGTCCGAAGTTGCGGATAATATTTTCTTGAGAGGGCGCGAAGGAGGAGAAAATTCACCCCTCCAGAAATTTCCCCAGGCGGAGTCGCATAAATACCGCGACGCACTTCGGAAGAGCTCTCTTACAACTTCGACAGCGACGGCGACTCAACTTAATTCTTCGGCGATCGTCATTAGTTAGTGCAGGAGTATAATGTTACTTGCTTAGTTAAAGGTGATTTAAGAAACGCGGTAATAAGTGATAGAATTCAGGAGTGAAGTGCATGTACAGTGTCAGCACTAACATTACGCGAGTAAGCAAGCGATGTGACTGCTTGAACCTGAAATAGTTTCATAATTGCAATACATTCGCGCAGAAGGACTCTGAACGAAATCCAGTATTTAATTTTGTACGCCACGCACGCTCAAAGTGTGGTATGTCGGCCGAGTGCTAGAAGTAGTCAATTCAAGCACGTTAGTTATTCAAAGCTGGGAGCGCTGGGAGCGCGGCAGGCGGCAGAAGGACGACTCCAGTGAAGACTCAAGCGTAGGCGAGAAGGACTTGGACCACATACGTGGATGGTACGAGCTCGAGATCGAGAGAAAGGTTTGGAATTTGGACGTGTGGCGGCATCCGAGATCGAGCGAAGGAAGTGGTGTAACCGCGGGACATCGAACCAGTCAAGTGTCGTGGCGAGGACTGCGGCGACCGGACACCCAAGGTTAACTGACGGCGAGCGGGAAGAAATGTCGAGGTAAAGAACTGGCAACTTCTATGCGGCAATTTGTTGGGAAACCGTGCAGCTTTAAATACCAGGCGAAGCGTCCTAAAATAGGTGAAGTTCCAAGTAATTACTGGGAGAAATATTTCGAACGTATGGGCGGCAGTTTAGATTTCACTCGCTGTACGCACCAGTAAATTCGTTTGAATGCCATACCTTGTACAACTTTTCTAAAGTAAATTATAATTTTTCATGTAATGTAAAAGTAATCTTATATGAAAGTCATGTTTCCATTGTATGATGTCAGGGATAATCAGTTGCTATAATTTTTAAAGGATGATTTAGTAACGTGTGTGTCACGTTTATTCTGTGTTAGAGTTTACAGCATTGTAATAAATGCGCAGCTCAAGGCTGACCTCTGTGAAGTCTATAATAGAATAATTGTGAGAATTACTTAAAGGGCCGTGCACGGAGAAAACTTAAGAATAACAAAAGCTAAATGAGGTACACGAAATAATTGAGAAAGAGGTAGAAGCCAAGATATTGTGAATAGTGCTTATTGAAGTATTCGGGCAGTCAAGGTGACGCCTATACATTCTTTGTGGTTGTGTCTTTCTGTTCTTTTGTTTCTGCTTTGCAGTGACCATCCACGCAAAGTACATACTTTATTGTATATTTGTGCCACTGTAATTTGTTTTACTGAATATATGCTCATTTCCCAGAATTTTACTAATTCATTGTGTCAAGGGTTCAGACCTTCATACCTGAAAGACCCTGCTTCTGAGAATTCAAAGCTCGCTTCACGAGCATTCATAGTTCACCTTCATGCCACCGGCTGAAGGTGAGGTGTTATAATATATATATATATATATATATATATATATATATATATATATATATATATATATATATATATTGAAACGCACCATGTTTCCACCCAAAGAAACGGCGAGGCATCAAGCAAGAACACGGCAGAACGGTTGCAAGAGGCACTCGCTAGCCGAAAAAACGGTTACGAGCGGCGAAGGTGGTCGGTTGGCCCAGAGCGTGGAACGACGCCGCGAGGAGGCAGTGTCTGGGGCGCCGGCGAAGAAAGGACGTATCTGGAGCTGCTCCGCGGTCGAAAAGCAAAAAGTATCGCGAACGAACGAGTGCAGAAAGATTAATTGACGGACAATTTGTGCTTGATAACCATCAATGTCGATCGGACATATTGCCAGAGTGATAGCGATATCAGGGTACCACAAATCAAAAGAACTTGCGTGCAGAGGGTACAACCGGAGTCCCCAAGCCGCCGACGCTCGTAGGGGAAGAAGTAACGGTAAATATTTTTCGGTCGATATAAGATCGAGAGACTAACAGTGATTCTGGGTGATATAAAGAAAAGGTCAAAGACCACCATAGATATTGTATCATTAGTGATTTGTATAGAATTAATAAATAATTCAGTTTACTTTGTTCACGGAACAGTGGTGTTTGATTAAACCCTGAGCCCATTCACGAGAAAAAACACCTGTCCTTACAAATAAATTTACTGCGGACAAGCCTGGCCTACCCGGTACGTCACAGTTGGCGCCCGAACAGTATGGACTCGTGTATTTAAGAAATGTGGCTCGGGGATTAATTTAACAAGGGTATTTACATAGTGTTGAAAATAAATTGAAGACAGTACCGAGAATTCATATAATTGGGGGAATAAAACTAATGACTCTTGAATTAACAAACTGGTAATAATTTTAAAGAAACATAACAGTTTGAACAGGAAATATTGAAAAAAAACAGTGTGCATGTGCAGTTGCTTACTGGGAAAAAGTAGAAATTTATTATTGTCATTTATGTAAGGTAAATACTGTTGAGGAAATATAAAGCAATTATAGAAATATTGACAGGCAAGGGTAATTGTGAATGTAAATGTTATTTAGTTAAATATGTGGTCAGTCAATCCAGAAAACAGTATGCAGAGTACCTTTTATGTATGTGTAAAAGAAAACAGGTGTATAAATATGTGTTTGTTAGAATAATTATTTTGTACATGATAACATACCATAGTTAAGTGAATTGTTTCTAATATTGGATAAAGCAAGGAAATTAGTAGAATTTGTAGGAAAGTATTGAATACAAGAGAAGTTAATGTCATTTTGGTATAAATTTTATATGCTAATTATTTTGAGCATATGGGCATGAATCTTACAAGATAACTGTACAATCATCTAAAAGGAGGATAGCCCAGGTGTGGAGGGCATTGTTTATTAGCGGGAATGGAAGTAATTAATAGTGAAGGAATTAATATTGATTTATGGAATTTGGGTAATGTTTAAAAACTGCATACAGTATATTTTTGTCATTATTGAGGAAGCTGTAGGAGTGTGTGAAATGAGACTGTGGATTATTGTTGTGAATTTGAATTGAAGTTGTGCATGCCAATGTTTTCAGGAATTTTCCAGAAGTGTTATTTGTATTATTTTGATATGTGATGTGTTTTATGAAGGGTATTTTGTGTAGTAAATTTATGTGCATAGGTGATGTTAACATTTGTTTGCAGAGTGGATATTTATATGTCATATGTGGTAACTGTATAGTGAAAGTTGGGTTGGTCATAGTAGACTATACAATTGTGGTTTATGAAAAATTTAAAACGAATATTTGTATTCAGCTAATGCCTAGAATCACTGATAGGTCATTGTTTCAATACAATTACTTGGGAATTAGATTAATTAAATTGGGAACAGTTGCAGTAGTATTGCGAGCGTAGACGAGCTGGGGGCGGCATTGCAAGCGCGGAAGCAGTAAAAGCGATTGAGAGAATGAGTGAACGATACGAAGCAGCTGAAGACAAGAAATTAGTTGCGACGGCAAAATGGAGGCTCAAAGGCGAGTTAGAACGGAATGAGAAGATGAGTGTGTAGAAGACTCGGATGAAGGAATCGGCGGAAGTACGTTCCTGGATAGTAGAGTCCTGGGTTGAAGTAAATTAGAGGACACGTCGGGCGATTGTTTTGATGAAGAGGTAAAAGCCACATCAACGCCGATGAACCAGGTAGCAGGAACTCAAGTCAGGAACACTAAGCAAAGATATCATCAGATTTGATGTTAATAATGAAATGATTAAAGACCGACTTGATAAAACGGCAGAGGAACAAGAAAAGATCCAAAAGCAACTTCAGGCGATTAAACAAATTGAGAAATCGGCAGAAGAACAAAAGAGGGAATCGAGGAACAAGAGAAAAGATCCAAAAGCGCTAATGGCGATTGAAGAACGAATTGAAAAATTAGCGGAAGAACAGGATAGAAAGGCGGAACAACAAATTACGATGATTGAAGAACAAAGAAGGCAATCGAGGAACAGAACAGAAAGTTAATGGAGGAAATTAAAAACAAATAGGACCTATTAACAAGCAAATTGAGAAACCAGAAAATGAAAAAGATAGCGGAACAGGTCGAGATTCAAAACCAATCCATCGCCAGTAAGTTTTAGAGCAGGATCAGAAGATAGAATCAGATTGACAAATTGGGCGGGAGTTGAAAACAACCTACATCAACAACTTGGGGAGAAGATTACCGCACAAAGCAAGGAGGTGCGCAAAGGAAGAAAAACCAAAATGATGCAGCAATTAATTAAAGAAGAAATAAAGGAGATATACGAATGTGCGAAGAAAGAGTATCACCCCTGCAATCCGATTGAGCTAATCAAAGAATGCCGGACGACGCCGATCAGTGCGGAATACCACTTTACGCCTCCGAAATCATTGGAGTTCTCGGAGATGGTCGAGAAAACCCATGCACATTCATGCGGGCAGCGGAACGACACCTAGCCGTGATCAACACATCGGAAGATGCAAGGTCCAGTTTTTTTATTTGATGTTGGGGGAATGCCCGGACTGGCCGACACTTTGATGTATTTCGGGACGCTGAAGGAATTTCAGACCGATTCTATGAGCGGTATTGGAACGATGAGCTTCAAACGAATGTGAAGTTAAATCTAATGAATGGTTATTATACTCAGTCGATGGGAACTCTGCGGGAATATGCGACGCAACGTGTTGGAGATTGTAGGGCACTACGTCCCCCAATGAGTGATCAGAAATTATGTGTTTATTGACACGTCAGTTTCCGTGTCGATCCAAAATAATTTGCGAAGTTCGAACCATACCAATTTAGAGAGCTTTATGAACGCATTAGGAGGATATGATTTAACATTTGCCAATTACCCGAAGAATAAGAGGAAGGAAACGTGAACCGGTAAGAACGGAACCAGTCAATGACAAGGGGAATGGTGGTGGGGCAGGCAACCAGTGGACGCGACACGAGACAGGAAGCCGGTGGCAATCGGAACCGAGTAACCGAAGACCGGAGTGGGGGGACAAGACCCAAACCGTCGAGAAGAAGAGAGAGGAACGAACCGAGGTGCGCCCAATCAATCAACACGGCCTGGTCCCAAATGGAGGACAGGGAACATCTTTACACAGATAGAGTCCGTGATGACAGGCGATCCATGACGGACACAAGGGAAGAAGAGCTGAATGTGGTCCCTATCAATACGATTCAGTCGTGTCCTATGAATCACAACGTGGCAGAAAAAAAGTTCGGAAGTTCGCATGAAAATGTCCGCGATCAAAGTAGAATGCGAAGGGTGGTAACGGAAGCACTGGTTGATACTGGATTACTACAACAGTTATATCAGAGAATTTATAATGAGTTGATTGCGAAAGGAAAGCAGTAATGTACTTGCCCATGAATAGGGCGTACGGATAGGAGCCACTCAGAAGACGTCAAGCCTATCACGAACAAATAATGTTTAATGCTGAAATTGGCGATCAGAAGTACGAAGTGGTAGCTCTAGTAGTAAAGAAGTTGTATCCGATGATTATAGGGACAGATTTTTTATCCGAACGGCGCGCGATTATTGATCTTGGCCACGGGGTGGTAGAACTAGGGAGCCCGAGAATCGAGATGGACATGGGGATGGGAGGGGAATTAGAAATATGTAACGGCGTGTTATCGGAGGAGGGATAGAAGAAAGATTGAAACAACAGGTTGACCAGATAGAAGTATTGGAAGCCCACAGAAAACTAGGCTGTTAGACCTACTGATAGAAAACAAAGGGTATTTCAGAAGAATCGGGCACCGATCAAGGGATTTGAATTCCCTATACAACACAGATTACACTCCCTTTAGGCAGCGAAACTACCGATACCGGTAGTATTGAAGCAAAAGTAGCAGAGTGCTGGCATCCATGGTGAGCGACGGCATTATCAAGAAAAACAAAGACGTCGTACACGAATCCCATTGTAATCGTAAAAAAGAAGGACGGAGGATTGCGATTATGCTAGATGCTCGGCGGTTAAATGCATGACGCTCCATTTAGGATGCACCCTGTCAGTGGAAGAAGCATTACAAAGATTTGGGTAGTATGATCTTTTCGAGTACAGATTTCAGTAAGGCTTATTGGCAAATGCAGGTTGCTGAAGAAGACCAGAAATATACGGGGTTTCATTCGAGGGAATATGCTATGTGTTTGTAGAGTACCGTTTGGGCTGGAATAGCGAGCGGCACTGATTCAGTGCGTAGATCAAATATTACAAGGAAAGATGCAGAACCGAGTCACAACGTACGTGGATGATATTGTCCTGCAGGCAAAATCCATCGAGCAACACTTCCAAGATTTGCAAGAACTGCTCCAGATTCTACAAGAGAATAACCTGTGTTAAATCTGAAGAAATCAACGTGGTTCACGAAGAAGATTGAATTCCTTGGGTACGTCATATCAACCGAAGGGGTAAGCATTAGACCAGAAACCGCTGAAGAAATCGAAACTTACCGCCACCGAGAACGAATAAGCAAGTGCGCAGGTTCATTGGCACATGCAATTATTACTCGAGATTTTGTCCAAAATTTGCGGACGTTATGTATCCGTTCTACCAACTGCTAAAAAGGGTCAAAATGGAAATGGATGACGCCACCAGGAGGCATTTGATAGAGTAAAAGACATGTTTTATAACAGCTGCTGTATAGCACCGATTTTCAAAAGCATGTATCGTCCCAAACTGACAGCAGCGACTTTGGGATTGGGGCGATGCTGTACCAAGTTATCGATGGCCAGAGAAAATCGTGTCTATTATCAGCCGAACCTGAAGGACCCGAGTTACGATTTTCGGCGACGAAAGGAAGCCAACGCTATAGTGTGGGCAATATCCAAATTTAAGCCGTATTTGAAAGGACGACATTTCAAAGTACGTACTGACCATCAAGCATTAACGTTTTTGAGTAGATGCCCTACAAAACGATCGGCTACATGATGGTGATGGCATTGCAAGAGTACTCATTCCATATAGAACATTGCAAAGAACAATAACCATTTGCCGATTTATTAAGCCGCAAAAAGAGCCAGTAGAAGCCAGATACGCCAATGCGAGAGAATTTCAGGTAATGGTGATCGATTTGGGATATCCAAGATCACCATTATTTGATTGGGAGGACTTAGTAACATTACAAGAAAGGGATGATGAAATCTACAAGGTGGAAGAGATTTAAGCAAGGACAACTAACCGAGGACGACGTGGACGTAGCGGCATTAGAAGAAATCAACGCTGGAAAGTAGTACAAGCAGTACTGATCAAGACCAAAGAGAATCCAGACACATGGAGGATTTGGGTTCACGAATATGCACTGGTGAATTAATTGAATTCGTGCACGCGTCGTTGGCACATTTCGGTGCCAAGAAGACATTCCCAAAAAATACAAGCTTATGCTAGTGGAAGGGAATGAGGAGGCAAATTAGGGGAACAGTAGCTCATGCATTACGTGTCTCAAAGCTAATACACGCAAATATGACGGGCGATGCATCCATTATACCAAAGAAAAACGAGTTGGCTGCGTTGGGTGCATACGGACCTTGCCTGAACGACGAACGGGAATAAATACATTTTGTAATCATGGATGTCTTCCAAGTTCGTGCAAGTATATCCCGTGAACAAAATCAACTCAAATAATTGCTTGAAACTCGTGAAAAAATTTATTCAATGTGCGGGGACGTTCAAACAGATATTATCTGATCACGGAACGATGTTCACCAGTGAAAGGTGGATAGAGGCATACAGGGCATGGGGCGATACCGATTCATTCTACTGTGAGACACCTCAATCAAATCCGTCAGAACGGATAATGAAAGAATTATCCCGACTATTTAGAACATATTGTAATGAGAATCATGGGAAGTGGGAAAGAGTTAATACCGGACATCAATCGCTAGTGAATCAAATTCCTCATGACAGTATTGCATGACACCATGGAAGCTCATTTCCGCCTCACTACTATCGCTCTGGAGAGAGAAGTCACTCAGGAAGGACCACCGAAGACACCGGAACAGATACGTCAGAACTTAGTGCAAGCGGTAAGGACAGGAAGGCAAAGTTAAAGAAGAAAACATATGAGTTTCACGAGGGCAGACAGTATTGTTGCGTGTCCCCAAAGTTTCTAACCTAAACTAAGGTTATAGCAAAATTTTTCCATTATATGAGGACCGTACATCATTGAACAGATAACAAACCCAAACGTGGCTAAACTAGTCAACGATAACAGAAGTGGTGGACATTATAATTTTTACATTTAAGACCTTGCCCAACAAGAGAAGGCAATGGACAGAGAATAGACCATTAAGTCATTGAATTTTCGGAGAAAAATCCACAAAGAAGGGGTGGGTAATGAAACGCACCGTTTCCACCCAAAAAACAGCGAGGCATCAAGCAAGACACGGCAGAACGGTTGCAAGAGGGCACTCGCTAGCCAAGAAAAACGGTTACGAGCGGCGAAGGTGGTCGGTTGGCCCAGAGAGCGTGAGAACGACGCCGCGAGGAGGCAGTGTCTGTGGCCGCCGGCGAGGAAGGATGTATCTGGAGCTGCTCCCCGGTCGAAAAGCAAAAAGTATCGCGAACGAACGAGTGCAGAAAGATTAATTGACGGACAATTTGTGCTTGATAACCATCAATAGTCGATCGGACATATTGCCAGAGTGATAGCTGATATCAGGAGTACCACAAATCAAAAGAACTTGCGTGCAGAGGAGTACAACCCGAGTCCCGAAGCCGCCGACGCTCGTAGGGGAAGAAGCAACGGTAAATATTTCTTCGGTCGATATAAGATCGAGAGACTAACAGTGATTCTGGGTGATATAAAAGAAAAGGGTAAAGACCACCATAGATATTGTATCATTAGTGATTTGTATAGAATTAATAAATAGTTCAGTTTACTTTGTTCACGGAACAGTGGTGTTTGATTAATAACCCCGAGCCCATTCACGAGAAAGAACACCTGTCCCTTACAAATAAATTTACTGCGGACAAGCCGGCCTACCCGGTACGTCACAATATATATATATTCGAACAATATAGTAGGAAACATGACTTACACAATTTATGAACAGACGAAACAAGTCGTGTTTCACGAAGCATCTTATATTCAACAATGAAGTTCAAATACTTCTGCTAGAGCTTACATGATAGCCCAGAACTGACTACAATTTTGTATTCAGCGTAAACTAGTAGTGCTAAACCAGCACGCAGAACATTTGGTGCAAAAATTAAATAGTTTCAAGCAGTAGATTTATTATTCAAAACTTGATATGAAAATATATTTCTTGCATTGAATTCATTGTATACGACATGCAGTGTATTCAGAAACATATCGGACGAGTTTTTTACGAGAAAATAAAATAATCAAAAGTTAATAAATAAAACGATACTGATAGCATTGGTAAGCAAATGTAAATAGATCGAAAAATACGTAACAGTAATTGTTAAAGACAATGGTATTGTAATATTTGACAAATGTATAAAAGTAATAGTTTATATTATCGCGAACGAAAGGCATTAGAGCCTTCTGTTATCAGTGCGGCGTTACAACAATGGGTTACATCCAACAATGGCAGCTCAACTATTCGTTTTCGCATTTAACACAGTTAAAGGACAACATTTAAAATGAAATAACATATATTGTGACATACCCATATGTCACATTAAAATAAACTAACATTTATTTGTAGACAATATGATGGAACATGCATTACGAAATATCACGAGAGCTAGAGCTTAGCAACGACCGTGAATAAACAATGTAGTTTTTGTTTTTTCTAAATGCATTAAGAGATGGCTTGGTACCGAAAGTAGAAAATTTGGGATTGGGCGAAGAAGTTTAGACGATCAAAAGGTCAGCTACACCAAAATATAACAAACGTATGGATTGGCTGGGTGAGAGAAGGACGGTCAAATGTTATGAAAAAAATGAAGGTAGTTTAATACGAAGTCTTCGAGGGATGAATCATGCAGGAAGATTTCATTCTGCTCGGAAACGCGCTTCTGAACTGATCGTAGGTTCGTGAGAGGGAACGAGTACTAGAGAATTGTGGAAGCAATATTGATGTATAAATTGGAACATTGTCGGGAGTGGTAATCGAGTTCGGGACTATGTCATAGGACGTAATCGGGACTGATAATTTTGATAGTTTGAGACCAGCTTGGATAGGGCAGAAGAGGATTTCGTGGAACTTTGGACTACGGCAAGCTCGCAAGATATTTCGACTGAGAAGTCTACGAGGGACATCAACGAAGAAAAGATAAGTTAACCGCGGTATAAAGTGTAAATTGAAAGATATCTTGATCAAAGGCCTTAAAATTGTAAATTCACTAAATTGTTTGCTAAAAGCGTAAAAATAAACTTTGTTGAATTTTGTTCTTTAGAAAAGAAAGTGATCTTTCATTTAGTCAATCCAAACAGAAATGAATTAGGAATAGAATAATTCTATTTCAGATTCCCAGCTGCGCTGTATAGTCGAGCGATCCTATAATCCATTATAGAGGTAATAAGGATTATAATATATCGTGACCCATTGACCCAGCAAGCCGGACGCTAAGATCTTTAGCAGATATAAATGTAGAGAGAGGAAAATTTTGTATATCTCTATATATAACAAGTGCTAATAATAAAATGATATATGAAATAATATACAAAACTCTAACTATCGAATCAGCCAACTACATAAGTTAAGTTTCTCGGTGTCGCTCGTTGGGTGCGGACGTCTTTTCCGGGAGCTCCTGAAAAGTGAAGGGCGATGGGATGCAATTTAGCGAAGCTTTTTCAACGAAATAATACACTCCACACAAAAAAGTACACAATTAACAATACACAACTACTTCACCTGGCTCATATACAACCAGACATAAAATACTACCCAAAGAAATATTGAAAGCAATTTCAATAAAAAATAAAACTAGAAGACTTTGGTATCGGTTAAGAACACCTGGTTAAGAGGGAACTAAACCTGTAAACAAATATCGAAAAATTCGCCGGGCCAGGCGAATTACCGACGTATGCAGTTGATGCTGCTGTATGCTGGCGTTACTGCAACGCTATTGGTTACTGTCGGTATTCAACTGACTTTAATGGAAGCAGCGAATACTGAACGCAGAAAATTCAATGGAAGCAATCCGCATGTCGGAACAAACAACTTAAAGAGCAATTGGTAGACCATATTGCGCGATATACACGAACTAGTCGCGCCGCCCAAAAGAAGATTCCCGCCGCCAAGATTGTGCTAAGTGGTGTATTGAGACGAAAAGACGTCTTCTGGCGTGACTGCAGAAATTAACGGCATATACGAATGGGTGGCGGAACGTTTTGATGAGACATTCGTAGACGCGAATTCCTGGATTCGTGACAGCCCGTGGGAGGCTTTTGGTCGCTACAACGATTCTGGCAGGGACGGCCTCCATCTAAATTGGGAGCAAAAAGTCTTGGGAGCCTGTTCTCTAGAGTGGGCGAGGCCAAACTCGATTGCATGGTTGAGGTTGGTGGAGTTGGAGGTTGGTGGAGTCATTGTGGATAGAGTGGATCTGCTGGGACACGAGCGACGGAGGACAGAGATGAGGGGATGAGGGCGACTGCGAAAGAAAACGGCGAGGAGTATTCGTCAACACTGCACTTCAGCGTCGGGGCAGAGGCGGCGGCAACGGGCGTTAACGCATCGGCAGCGCGGGATGGAAACCACGATGTGGCCACTGCTGAGCAAGACGGCGAGTACGGCACAAGTACACCGCGACGGCAACGGTGCGGGGCCACCACACAGCGACGGCGGGCCAGAGAGAGCGGCGGTGGTGACGACGGCGGCGGCGGAAGAGATGACGACAGCGGAGACGACGACGGTAGCGGCAGCGGCGTTCAGCAGAAGTTCACCACGCCGGCGACGCACGGTGGCCTGAAGAAGGCCGAAACGCGCGCATAGGCACCTAATTTTATATTTTGAAAAACTGTTATTTTTTTTATATATGTCAATTCTACATACTTCAAATTCCTAGAAACGGAAAAATAATAATTTTTATGAATGCTTACAGCCATACGACGCCCTCAAAGGCAAGCGTTTTAGACGAAGAAACAATCAGCTACCCAAGCAGTCAAAATATACCTACCTTTGTTTATAAGTATTTTCCTAATCAACGTTTCACCTTCCAGAAATTATATGCGCTTTCATTTATCTTTCTAAATATATTAAAGCAGTTTTAATATCATTTTTTTAAATAAAATTCATTAAATTAATCCTTACGTAATGAAGGTATGCAAAAATTGCTAAATCTATTGATTAAGTACATTTTCACAGGCAACTACAAAAAAAACGTCGAAAACACATCCACGAAATTAATGTATATTTTTAAGTGAATATTATTGAATATTTTTCAGTTGAGATCAGCTGCCCAGGTCCAACCCCTTCAAAATGACGACCATTTAAATTTGCATTAAATGTTCGGAAAGAGAAAATTACCTCCGGGCATAATACCAAAATCGTTTACTTCTTGAAAATTTATTATCTTCTCAACTTTCAGATTTTCATTAATTGCATAACATTTTCAATATCTTTTCAAAATTATTCCTTCTTTCAATTTGCCAAATTTCTTTGTTTTTCAATAAATTTTAACATAGGAAATTGAGATCTGCAGAACTGAATGATGCAATAAGTGAATTTTTGTGGAGCAATAACATTAAAACATGTTATTAAGTGAACAATTGCGCCTTTGTCAATCTCTTGCAAAATTGCGTCCATTTATAGTTCACATCAGGAGAATGCGTCAGGAAAAGCGTCATTTTCATTAATGAAATGATCTTTGACGTATAATTTCACAAAAAGAACTACAAACACTTTCATGAAACTAATATTATATGGACTTTTATTAATGTTTTTTCGTTCACAACAGCCGCCTCGATTTGCTCCTTTTAAAACGGCGACTGTTAAAAGTTTACATGACGAGGTTTGAAAGAAAGCGCCATTCCCAAAACTACGTGATATTTCACGGACAATTACATGTAAATGATTAAAAACACTTCTGTGGAATTAATCACTATTATTAATTGGACATTTGTTGATGTTTTTTGTTAACAACGGCCGCCTCGGCAAACATCTTTAATATTAGTGACCGTTTAATGGCTACATGACGAGGATTGAAAGAAAGCGCCTTACCAAAAGTAAGAGATTTTTGACGGGCAATTACACAAAAATAACTAAAAACACTTCCATGAAATTAATAAATGTTATAAATGGGATATTTGTTAATATTTTTTCGTTAAAGATCTCCCTTAAATTAATATATGACTTGAAATGAACAATTGTAAATATTTTTTCGTTGCCCCGAATTGCCTCCCTCGGTGGACGCGCAGTCAGCAGTCGAAGCATCAGCGATGGAAGGCATGTCAGAGGTGGCGCGCAGGGTGAAATGATCCGGACAGGAAATGACCTCTGGCATATGCGCAACGGCAACAGCTAAAAATAAGACTCAAGTGACATGCAGATAACAGTCTCACAGGAAGCCATCTCAGGCGGCCAGGCAGCCAGCATTTCCATATCATGAAACATATTTTTCTGTCTTTTGGTCCAAAGCATCCATGCGCCACCTCTTCACAGGTTAACTAAGATAATAGTGAAATAATATATAATGATTAATTGTTATTCGACATTATAAATGGCAAACGAGTAGTACAATTTTTACAGTGAAAGTCACTACTACTATTATTATATACCATTTATTCCTTTTACTACTTAAAGAATATTTTTACGGTTTTTCTACTTTTAAAAACTATTGTTACAAACTTTATAAACACCATCTATATCTACATTTTAACACATTTTCCGATGAGTCACGAAATAAATGCTAATCAACTTTTCTTTACTTCAGGATATAAATGAAATATGGAAAAATGGAAATAAATGAATTTTTTACTAAAAAATTAAATAAAATAAATACAATAAAAAATAAATAAATAAATAAACAAACAAGTAAATAAATAAATAAACAAATAAACAATATGCATTATGCGGAATATTATTATTGTACACTTAGAACATGTTTTGATAGTGGTTACAAAATTGTATTATGTAATTGTAGACCGTTAAGTCTTACATCAGTGGTCTGCAAATCATATGGAGCGTCAAGCTGCGAATTACATTAAGCCAAAATAGGAAATCAAAAAATGACTCTATGAATGCCAACACGGGTTCAGGAGTGATTACTCATGTAAGACTCAGTTAGTCACGCTATTTCAGAATCTAGCAGATGAAATTGACGTGGGCGGGAGAGTAGACTCAATAGATTTTACCAAAGAGTTCGATGTCGTTCTTCACGATCAATTTGTTCATAAATTAATGAATTCATGCATCGATCCCAGAGTGGTGGCGTGGATTAGGGAATTTCTGCGAGATGGAAAACAGAAAATCTGAATTGGGCAAGTGTTCCTCTTCCATTTCTGGCGTTTGTCAGTGATCTGCCAGCGCAATTAGCCTCAAATGTTCGGCTATTTGCAGACTATTGCATAATACAACGTGGTATGAATTCGAAAGAAGAAGAAATGCTGAAACAGGATCTTGATGCATTATATTATTGGGCGGAAAATAACGGAATGCCCATAAATAGTGTAGTGTCACGTTGGTGGACGTGGGTGGGAGGAGGAGCGGAAGTATCGCATATCTGCGGGCTGAATAGCCTTGGCGCCCCGGCGTTGAGATATATTTAGACCAAGTGGACGCCAGCTTGACCTGGAAGGTCACGTGGTAGACGCGAGCCTCCCTCCTACACCAAGGACGGTCACGTGACGGCTACACTCTAGGTATAAAATCGAGCCGACGAGCTCACACGGGGGTTTTGTTCTGGAAACCTCGCGCGATGCGCAAAGCTTCACGCCCAGGCTGGAGCGTGTCGTGCCTCTTGCACGGGTGACGAGGTCACGGTAGTGGCGCGGGAGAAGCGTCAGTGGAGGCGGGGCCTCCCTAGTAATGTGGGGTATCCACGGGGAAATACTCAAAAGTGTGTAGTTTCGGAGCAGAATTTAGTTATTGTACATACGTGTAAATAAACTTGTACATACTTGTAAATGGCTGTGTATGTTTCTCCATGACGCCACAATAGCCCTAAAAGCAAATCCATCATTTTGGCAGGGGTCATAATTACAGAGAAACAAACTACCGTTTAAATAACGACATTATTCCGCGAAGAATAATGGAGATTTCTTCACTTTGTAATGAGTGTCTTCAAAATTAATACGGCAATCGCGAAGGAAATTGCTTATTTATCCCTTGTTCGTCAGATGATGGAATATGGAACAATTTCTTGGGATTTGCACAAAAGTATGCAGTGTAAAAATTTGGAAAGGATTGAGCGTAGGAAAGCTAAATTTACTTTCCGGGACAAGAAAATTGTAGGGTGGGATTCACTCGAAAACCGTCAATCAGTAGCAAGACTCTGCGCGTTGTATAAAGCTTCTAGCGGTCATTCAGCTTGGAAAGAAATATCGGCGACTAAGAATTCCTACGTACATGAGTATAAGGGATCACAAGCACAAAATAAATTTAAGATCGCAGAGAATGGATGTTTGGAAATTTTCTTTCACAAATCGAAAGATAACGGAGTGGAATATATTGCCTGAAAAAACCTTTGAACCCTTTCCTCGAAGCGTTCAACAGTTTAGGAAATTAATTTATGGTTTTACTAAGTAAATGAGGGACTTAGAATACTAGATTATAAGGGTATGCTAAGTGTTATATTGTGAAGTGAAGTGTGCAAATATTCGGTGCAGATTTAGATTATAGAAGTTTCTTTTTCTTAATGAAACGTAGTGTTGTATGAATCAGTGAGTTTTTATATTATTATTATTATTATTATTATTATTATTATTATTATTATTATTATTATTATTACTATTTTACCATTGTTTTTATTATCATTATTATTATAAAACTTGTAAGTTGATTATATCACCTTATTTATATAATTATCTGCCACCGTGTTATACCTAATTGCAGCTTATATAAATTTATCTTATGTTAAATTGGGAGCAGTCAACTGAATGCTAGAAATTTTCATGTCATATTTATTTCAAATAGGTTTTAAATAATTTCTAAACGATTATGCTGTCAATTGCAGTAAACTTACTATAATTAAGAAAGAAATAAGTAAGAAACGAACAAAGAAATGTGAAATAATATACACATTCTAACTTACGTAACATCCAATTGTTTCAAATTACCTCTAAATTTTCCATCACGAAACAAGATTTTCAAAGTGGGCGACTAGATTTTACGCCCAATTAGTCGAAAAATTCTAATATTTTTTAAAATTTCGACATGACCTTATTTAAAGGTACATTTAATTAAGAAAATAAATTGTATCTTCATAATTGTAGTTACAGGACGACGCCGAAAAATTTTGAATTTTTTCAATATTCGGAAAATCAGAGTTTTTAAACAACATGAAACTTTCTCTATTCTCTTATACGTCCTTCACTCTATTCAATAACAAAGTTTAATCAATAACGTTGGAGCCATGATTTTGAAAATTTTGAAAATGCCCAGGGGCTTCATGTAAAGTACCCTTCAAAATTAAAATGACAGTTTAATTGGTTTAGTGGAGAGTTGTAGTTGACATTCACATAATTGAAATGATTGAACACTCACACCACACTCATCGGGGGTGACACAACATAGCACACCGCACCCAGGCCATTAACCCTCCTCCTCCACCACACAGCCGGTACTTAAGCTACTAGGCCCGCCCGAACCCGCGTAGTCGTTTTTGTGACTCCCAGACAGCAGGTGAGAAACGGCTCAACTTACTTTTTCTATTTTCTCTCTCAAAATTGTATATGTATATTTCATTCATTTTCTTGCTTAAATTAAAAAAAAAACTACTATAATACAAAAAGATCTAACTCTCCATCCCCTTTTTTCTTTCATTCTTTCTTTTCTTTAATTCTTCTCCTTTCATTTCTTAAGATGTTTTTTTAATTATGTAACTATGTTAATTCTAATTTTATATTTTTCTTGTACTAGAAAACTGATGATGATGGCTAAGCCATCGAAAGCTGCTCTTATTGAAATAAATAGTATTGTTGACTATGACAACGCCTTCAATCATGTCAATTATGACAGTTTAAAATTCAAGAAGCCGCCACATCAGCCTACCGCTTTCGCGGTGGAGAGAAAATTATAAAATTCTGTGCAAAAAAAAAAGACTAATTTTCGGTAAAACAAAACCAACTTTTATTACAGAGCTCTGGCAACAAAAAAGTGGATAAATTCCGTTGCTAAATTTAGAAAAAAGTTCTCTGTCACATGATGTCGCCAGAATCCATGTTTTGTGTCCTTAATACAATTGTTTTCTTCATAAAATGTGTTTCTTAGGAATAGATCTTCCATTATGGTAATGTTTGGTAGTAATTTTTTTTAAATGTGAGTATTTTTTGTGTAATTTCGGGACAAATATAATCGCTCGTTCAGAATTTACTGGGCTTCGTGAACGTAATTTCAGTTTGATGCCTCGTAAGTTAGAATTTGTATATTATTTCGTATTTCTTTGTTCTTTATTACATTCGACCTTTTGTGATACATTTACACATTAATCGTTTAGATATTATTAAAAACCTATATGAAATGTATAAAATAAAAATTGGTAGCCTTCAGAGAATATCAGTTTGGAATGCAACAATGACTCGGCAACGATGACACGGGAAATATTTATGAATTATGTTTTCTTGTTGGGGCATGATTTACTTGTACAGAAGCAGTTATAATTGTGACATTTGTGTTGATATTTGCCAGAAAATATTTAGTTTTCGCACCAAATTATGTACGATTTGTAATGAGCAGAGTTGGGCAGTATTTAAATACGTGTACTTGAAAAAAAGGTTTATTAAGAAAAAGAACTACTTTAAACACTGACGAAGAAGATAGATTAGTATAACGATTGTTTCGTTTTGATTCTGCTAGGGAATGCCCCTCATAGTTTTGATATTTTATATTGAAAAAAACAACAACAAAAAACAAACAAAATGTATTAAATATTGCTACCATAAATTACAAGTTGTTCAGAACTTTGTAGACTCATTACTAATTTACTGTAATAGACAATTACAATATATCGTTGCAATAAAAATATACAATACAAACTATAATGAATTATGATGTGTTAGTTTGGAAAGAAATTGAGGTATACGAAATTGAGGTATTCGTAAATAGTATTACATGATCATTACTGTGGTGATGTGTGAGAGTACGTGCTGTTTTAGCATCAATTTCTTCTCAAATTCATTAATTTAAGCTTGACTTATTTTGAGCGTTGACGCTACAGGCAAAATGCTCTCTGCATGACAAAGATCTTATCTTCATATTATTTGCTTAACTATTGCTCGACCAGTCTCGCATGCATAAGTAATTCAAATCTGAAGGTACTATTTTGTCACCAACAATCCAAAGTATGACAACTTCAACAATACTTCAACCAATGAGTCTCTGCGATAATCACGGTGGAAAAGACAATTCATAATGTAATCAATATGTACTCTAAAATATAATTACTCTAATGAAAATTTATGAATTTAATTAATTAATCAATTAATTAATGGAATTTGAGCGAATAACTTCATTTCATTCCTTTGTTTGTTTGTTTCTTTATTTGCTTGTTTATTTGTTTGTTTAAGTTTTAGAGTCTTTCCGTTACTGAGGACTAAGGTTTTTGAATGATCTAATGAGTAGTTGGTAGCATTAGTGATGTGGTGGAGGATGATGGATAAATGAGAGACAGTGGAAACGGAAGAACGAGAAAATCTATCAAGAGCTTGCTACCAGTGAAGTATTGTGCGCTTGTTTGTACGAGGAATTCCAAACCCTTTCGTTTATCGACCCGTTTTAAAAGAATTGTTGGCTCCATCGACACCCCTACGTTATTTTCTCTATAAAAATGTACATTGGTATATAAGAACGATTAACTCCGACACCGAATGACCGAACTCCGTGAAAGTTGGGACATTTACGTGTTTTTTTTCACCCAGAAGGTGTTGTTATTGTTAATGTGATGTTAAATTTTGTTGTAACTCCACTGGATAGCGCCGTAAAAAAAAACAACTAAATATGTAGTTAAATGCATCCCGCAATACTGTGCAGCATTTTTTTAAATTTATATCGTTAGTAAATTCCTAAACGAAGCGTTCTATGACATTAAAAACTAAAATTTTGAACCCGAAGGCCTCCAAAAACCTTTCTCACACCGTAATTTGCAGGATAAGATCTTCTTAAACATTCTATTATAGTTTTGCTAGACCGGGGCTACTCGATATTATCCCGCCTGCTCAGAGACGTGCAGAATCAGCAAGTAAATGTGAATGAGAGGGACAGAGAGAAGCAGACACAGTCCGACAGACTGAGACGGATAGATAGAGACACGGAGAGGGGCAAAGCGAGAAAGAGACGGAGAGAGAGAGAGAGAGAAAGAGACGGAGAGAGAAAGAGACGGAGAGAGAAAGAGACGGAGAGAGAGAGAGAGAGAGAGAGAGAGAGAGAGAGAGAGAGAGAGAGAGAGAGAGAGGAGAAGGAAGGGGGAGAAAGAGGGAGATAAAGTGCAGAACAACGTCTGCAGGGTGGGGAGACGCGCTGGATTGAGCTGGAGATACCGTTTTGCTCTTTTCATGCCCCTGCACTTCCGCTGCTGTTTGCGGGGACGGCCGTGGCAATAGTGCCTTGGACACATAGAGGAGGCGGTGTACCTTTTCAGCTAGTTATGTTCATTATACCGAGGAACGGGAGTGAGAACTGAACATTGACTCTATTACCAAGCTTTTCTGAATAAACTAGCTAATAAAGAGGGTTCAGATTTTCATTTTGAGAACACAACAATAAATATAATTTAAAGAAATGATCAAAAATGTCTTTAAGATAACGATTTCGTATACCAATATTTTGACCATGCTACAGCTGGTCCCAACGCTTCTCAACTGTATATTTATTGTTATGTCTTCCTAATTGGATTTTGTAAATATATTTTTGACAGGAAATCACATTTATTTTATAATGCTGCAACCTTACGATGCCCATGAGGTTAAAACAATCAGAAATTTCTCTCGAATTAACGAGGGATCAAACTCCGGGCACAGCAGTGGAAGGAAAACGCGTTAGTTATAATGGCCACCCTGCATGTTAAGATGATATGGGGGAAGACGAGTTCCATTTACAAGTAAGAGATGAAAAGTATCTGTGCAGCCAATTTAAGGGCTCGCTATTCTCGTCATGATTTGCCGATCTCGTTCCTTGTATGGATACCAAAGACGAAATGACGTATGAATAAAGATGAGTGGAACAATGTTCAGGTAAAATATCTAGAAGTACGAGACAACTTCGACAACAAATTTGGACATTTTTACGCTTTACGCGGGTGTTTACCCTCTGCTTTTGTCTCATTATTTTCTCGTAATTTGTGTCTATAATGTATATAATTTATTTAAAAAATTCCAATAACTGATCCAATTTTTTTCTCATATGTAACAAAGGTAGGTAAAAAATATGGTGCTAGTCTCATTTTCGGCGAACTCCGTTTTTTCGATTATTGCAAAAGTAAACTTTCAAGACTGCAAAATCCAAAGTAGCGATTTTTGCCTTAAACAAATCCCGAAAAACTAAATTAATGGTGCTACAACAGCATACTTCCTTGTATTAATTTTTAATTTGCAATTTTCGAAAATTTTGAGAGTTCAACGAATATGAGACGCACGCCATTGTTTTGAGCGTCCCATCTACCTGTGGAAAAAAATTTGGAACAATTTTTGAAAAAAAATGTTTAAAAATTAAAAATTGCATGTATTTCACGTAAAATGATACGAAAACTGCTCTTATTTTCGAAAAAACCTATTTCCTATTTCAAAATGTAGCTTTAAATTACAAATTTCATTCTCGTGGCTAGACATCCACAAAAGAATAGCATTTTTGCAATATCTTAAGTGTTTTTCTCCATCCAAAGGAAAAGTTTAATAAAACATTGGAAGCTATTTTTGACGAAATGTTGGCCGCCTGTTAACTAGATGAAGAGACTCACTCTCTTGATGTGTAAAGAGGCCTTAAGGACTAAATCCACGAAACGGAAGAAGAAGAAGAAGAAGAAGATGCTATTTTTGAGTACATTTTGAAAATGTTTTAAGCTTTATGTAAAGTACTCTTAAAAATTTAAATAGCCGTTTACAATTTCCATAACTTCGAGCTCGTTTATATTGATCGGAGAATATCAATTTTGGAGAAAATCAGGCAAACGGTTTAGGGGCTAGCGTTGACCGAAGACCGACATACTGAGTGGTGGACAGACTCTTTCTGTCAATCCATTTTACGGAATCAAGGGCCCATAAAAAATTGATTCTGGCTATACCACATGTTATAATAAGTCATTTACTACACATAGCAACATAATTTATTCACTAGTTCATTACTAGGGGGCACGGCAATCAGTTTTTGGACGACAATTTGTGGTTTTTCCTTCTTCGATGTGCGAGAAATAAAAAACATCACAAATGGTTTAACCTTGGTAAATGAGTTTACGTTTTTAGATGTACACAAAAATGTGATTTTTGTATTCTGTAGAATATTTGAGTGAAAGAGATAATGAGCTATTACTATTAATTTATTTAGTGAATGGTTGGGGACACAGTCATACGTGTTTTTTTTTACAATATTTTTACCATAATTATGAAAGAAATGAATATTTACCGAGCTACATGTAATTAGAAAAATAATGGTAAATGATAATTTCTCGCACTATAATTCATATTTTTAGACAGTCTCATTATTGAAAATGACAGGCACGAAGTTTTGCGAGTACCTTATCTCCATATTGTTCTGTCAGTTTTTACCGTTTTTTCACGAAAATAAATCAAATGAAATTACTGTTTCTCCATTCTTGCCGTTCTCCGTACTTATCGTGATTTTATTTTTAAAATGGTTGATTTTCGATCGTGAGAACTCATTGTCAGATGATTTCTATTACGCGTTGCCCCAGCTTACCCGGACTTTGCGGCACGACATTGAATTTGCGGCAAAAATCACGACGCTTCAGCCAATCCATATAGTAATATATTTTATATCGGATCAAACCGAACGTCTAAATTACTTCTCAGCGCCCTTGAAGAAAGCGGAAGGAAACTACTTAAGAAACAATTTCTCTTAATATGTAGCAAAGGAAACGAGAATTTCGGCAGTAATGCAGATCTGCATTCGAGGAGAACAATACTTAATACGGTGACAACGTCAAGCTAAATCGAGAGTGAAATTTCATATGCTGTTGACAATTATGAATATTTTATTGTGGAAATAAACTATCACTAAAATAATATAAAATCATAATTTAATAAAAGTATTCATTGCTCACGCTAAGTTTCCCGAAGCTGACTAGACATTTGATATCTGTATAGATTTATTGATTGCGTTGTAGCTCCTTGCTTACAATTTTTTAATGTAATAATAATAATAATAATAATAATAATAATAATAATGTATATACATCAGTCCCAATCAAATCACTACAACACTTTCTTATCAAAAATTGTGTATTATTTATAATTGAAGTCATTCACAGTTTCATGTTAATTTAAAAAAACGTTGAACTATAATAACAATATATTGAACTTTGATCGGGCACGTTTGAATATACCGTGCTCTGAGCAAATCGGTGGTCATATTTCGCAATTTTTTTCAGTAGTCGACTGCTTTTGCAGAAAAAAAGTACAAAAAATGGACGTTCTTGTTCCTTTTATAGTTTCATCAAACTCTACACACACATCTTCATGGAATCGATGGATCCTTAATTCCAGAATTCGTGTAAAGAATGGTCTTCTTCATCCGTTGACAAACTTAAAGCGAAAAGTAATATTATATCTATAACTTTTAAATGTGCTAATTTTGAAATAGCATATCTAATATCACAAAACTCTTTATATGTCATCATTGTCATCAACCGGTAGCGCGGTTTAGCACGGTCATTCAACGAATGCCTAACTCCTGAGAATCAATTATCGTGTGCAATCTGCTTCATTAAAATCAATAAAAACCTTCGCCGTTTCCGCGAGCACACTACGAACAAATTACCCTCCGTGACCAATCCTTCAAAGTTAAACCTGCGTACATTTCGGCACCGCGACCAAAAAAATAATCTAGCGCCGCGTACCAATAGCTCGAAGACAGTATTCGTTCCGCAAATATGAGCGGTTTCATCTCGCTTGCCTTGAGGAGAGAGGTTTAAACCCTGATCAAAGAAAGGTGGCTTTTGGCGCGAAATCGGGACCATTGGTTGCGCACTCGTCGGCCATGCGGAGACGCCTGGGCTCATTGCGAGCGTGGATGTAGCGGCAGGACAGTCGTCGTCCTACGGACTCCACTTGGATCACGAAGCAGCTCGCGCATGCGCACGATGGTGGATGCGCCAGCGGTGCGCACCGCTTTGCTCCTGGCGCTGCTCGGCGTGGGAAGATACGTCACCGGTAAGCTTCGTTCTTTTGTGTGGGTACCGAAGGCACGGTTGGAATCTGCAGTTGGGTACCATGAAATAATGAAAACTGGTGCTGCCGTTGATCGACTTGCTTCTGACAGCGTGGCGCCGGATTGCGGTAAGGGGAGTGTACTTGGGTTTGATGGAGGCTGTGGTGTGTGTTTTTTGCACCGTCCAACACGTGAAGTCACGTTGGAGTCGTACGAAAGGTAAAGTGTGTATTTCCACTAATGGGTCTTCGCGCGCATTTGTGAACGACAAATTTTGTGGTAAGTTTCGTAAAGCAGAATATCTGGTATAAGAGGATATGTGAGTGAGGTGTGTCGTGATTCACCTTAGTTGTGGCGCAATTCGAGGAGAGTGACATTTTGTTGATAAGTAGCGTCAACAGATGTACGAGTGTAATTCAGGCTAACGTCCCTTATTTCAAAAGTGACACGTTTACAAGAAATACAATTTTGTCAGGAAAGTAATGTGCTCAAATTCAGCGTTACAGTTTCCGATGAGATGCAACTTATTTTAAATTCCGCTAAACAAGGACAAACACAACTTCTGATCACTATTTTGTAGCATAATGAATATATTGATGTTTAAAACTAACAAAACAAATAGAAATATGTTACTTTGAAATAAGCTATTTAATTGTACTCCAGTGAACCGCACTGGTTTACACCTGTTGGGACAAAAAATCATATTAGCGATATGATTTCTGAAACTTTTTAAGTCATTATTCTGAAAGAGAGATTGTCAGTTCTCTGGTTCTGTTAGCCGCTCGTTTGTAGTTTCTCAATCCGAGAAGTGCGAATTAGTGGAGTCGATGGGGAGTCAAAAGGGGGTCCATCTTGCAGAAGGTGAGGTATTTATTATTTTGTTTAAATTGTTATTAGTAAGAAAAACTACGTTTTCCATCTCGAAATACTTCTGGAAAAGTTATGATAGCCAAAAAACCAAACTAATTTCGAGCAGTTTTTGGTTTTGTTCTAATACCTTGTTAATGGTTTATAGTAGCGCAAAAGTAATTCTGTATAATTTTAAAGGTCAGAAAATTTTCTACAAATTTCTATCATAAATTATTTTTCTCAAGGAAATAGTAACAGAGCTACGAGATTTTAAAATTTCACAAAATTTTCCTTTTGATTCTGAAGTTGCCCAAAATTACTAATAGTCTTTCTAATGTAGTATTTTTTAAAATTCTTTCTTTCGTCTTCTTCTTCTTCATCTTCTTTTAAGATCATTTTATATAAAAAGCTAATAGTTACTAACGTTTTT
Source organism: Teleogryllus oceanicus (assembly GCA_964035755.1). NCBI lineage: Eukaryota > Metazoa > Arthropoda > Insecta > Orthoptera > Gryllidae > Teleogryllus > Teleogryllus oceanicus. The sequence continues at coordinate 174,629,849 of CAXIVR010000003.1, forward strand.
AATGCTTACTGAGGTTAAACTCGAATTTGAAAGTTCTGGTAGGCGTGACAGTCGAATTTTTTTCTGCCAACTAACACGATTACATTAAAATCATACATTATATCATTACATCATTATATCAAATACATTACATCAAAAGCATTTGTATAGAATAACATGGCATTCGTTTTCTTCTTCTTCTTCTTCTTCTTCTTTTTCTTCTTCTTCTCATTATTAATATTAAGGTGGTCCAAGAATAAAAAAGCGTATTTAGTGGTAAATATAGGGCTATGACGCGTTTCATAATTATTGAAATATATTATTTTTTATGAAAGAACATTATGGACTTTATTATTTAGAACAGATTTTGAAATCTTAAATTTTGGAAACGCCCTATCTCCTTTATTGCTTTTTATATCGCTTCTATATCGCTGCTATATTGCTCGTTTCCCTTTCGACCCTTTTAGAACGGTAGGTTCGCAATAAAAAAGTTACCAATAAATAACTTTTAGGAATGCATGCCGGGAATGTATTTCATATATGAGAGGAGTTTGGACGAAGGTGAAGAGGTTATGATGGAGAAGAAAGGAGTCGTGTCAATTCAAAGGTTTTCCTTATGGGAGGATGTGACGGTACCTAAAGCTTGTCATACGAAGTATATTAATCCAAAATTGATTTCTGCGTCAACTCGAAAGAAAAGTGAGCATATTCAGCCAGGTATATCAACTGCTCTTAAATCACATAATAGATATTACTTCAAAACCTTTTGTTTACTATGTGAGAAAGAATGCGACTGAATTTACGGAATTACAAAAAGGACTGTCTTATACGCGAAGATATTGTGTGCACAAAATTATGAAATTTACTTGATATCATCTACATATAATCAATGCAGCTAAAAACCGTCAATATGAATGAGATCAGCAAATAACACTTACAGCTAACGAGTATTTGGTCGTAGCAGATTGGGAATATTTATTACTATTATTCCTTCCATGGCATGGGAAGTATTAGACCATCTAATGTGTTCACAATCATGGACTGACAGAATGCTTCATTATTTAGTTTTGAGTATTTTACTGAACGTAAGACGTTTCAAGCAATGAAGTTTGAAAGTACGAGAAAGAGAATCTAATAGAAAATAAGATATTAATACGGAGCTTTGATTCGAACTTCTTGTATACATATGAGCTGACCTTGTCAAAAGGTAAGAGCAAACACTTGTCTTTCTGCCGATACGACCGCATGTCACAACATCCATTGTTTTCTTTCATGTGTCAATTGCAACGTTCTTGAGTTTTAAAATCCTTGACTCAAACAATGAAGGCAACATACGTCGTACGACCGACAAAAATTATGTAAGAAATAGTTTGCTGGTGGGTATCCCCTTAATTTGATGCACCTGTAAATGGGTTTGCTGCCGTTTTAAAGACTGAGATGTGCACCTGCGATATTATATTTCTTGTTTCAAAACCAGCAATCTTTTAATATTTTGTATTCAACATTTCCAAAATATACAACAGATGTTCTGTTTGCTGTCTGTTATCAATATGTCTTCTCCATACTTTTGAAGGAGGCACGATTATACTGTGCGGTTATCTGGTCGGTAACCTCCCTGTATTCGCCCATCAAATCATCAATAAGAAAGTGGTATTCATCAGAGTTTCTTCAAGGTAAGAATATATGAACTGCATGGCCTCATTAACATTAGTGGCTAGGAGAAATTCCTTTGCTTTCTTCTTTTTCGTCCTCTTCTTCTTCCTTTTCTTCCTGTCGCCTGCACTATTTATTTTGCCAGGAAATGTAGTATCGTTCTTCTTCTGTGACCAAATCCTCGTTAGCAATACGTGTTATTTTCCGACCCCATTCATATTGACAGTTTTCAACCGTATTATTGATGGTTTCAAGGATAATTTCATATCCTTGTTCCCAAAATGTATTTATAGATAAGGCAGTCTTTCTTGTGATTGTGAATACTAATAAAAAGAACAATGATAATAATAATAATTATTATTATAAAAAGAAGAAGAACTAAACGAAGAAAAAGAAAGAACAAAAGTCATTTTACTCTATTGAAATACTTTTGATGCTAGTATATCGTATTAGTTGGCAGAACGTATATATTGTGTTATTTTCGTTCGTATTGTGTTCTATCGTGTTTGTTTGCCTCTTATATATTGTGTTATTTTACTGTCAAAACAACATAAGAACATCAAAATACATCCTAAACTCACTTCTTGAGAAGCATTCTTTTTCAGAGCACTGAAAACTTCCTTTCGTTCTTCTTCAGCGTACTTGTCATATTCAGCAGCATGATTAACTGTATAACGTCGTTGCCAATTAAGCTTCATATGATTGAGCACTTTTTTGCAAGCTAAACATTTGGCATAGCTGCCGCAATCCGCGAAAATATACTGGTCTTCCCATTCTGCATTGGAAACAGTCGGTGTGGACGCTCTGGTCTGCGAAGTGCTCGCGTCGATGTCCATGTTTCCGCGTCTGGATTTACCGGGACACTGTCACAGAGGTTATCGCAAGCCTGTCAACGTTCGAGATCCGGAGTCGCGCACTCGATAGCTTACACGGATCCGTGCCACCGATTTGCTCTGCTTGAGCAGCCCTGCGGTAGACGGTCTCATTTCTATGCTGGGTAACCCGAACAATTATGTTTGCGGCCATTTCAATGAAATGGCGCAAATGATTCAAAAGATAGTATTGATTTTTGCAACGGTGCTGCTCTAGGGCGCTTAGCTAGTGATGCTGCTTGAAACAGGAATTATTGGCGGTGAGTTGTGTAAATCTGTGTATGTGTGTGTGTGTGTGTGTGTGTGTGTGTGTGTAAGTTAATGTGAACTCGTTTGTGCTCCAGCGAGTCGGATTTTAATTTTACGCTATTGAGTCTGGGCAGTGATGTTTAGGATAAATATCTTGGAATAGTGCAAATGATGATAAAAGCATTATTGTAATCTACATATCTAAAATTTACAAAAAATCTACATAACCATAATGAAAGAACAATTTATGGACAATAAATTTCATTTGAAGTCTCTCTCTTCAATATTGTAGTTCTAGCAATATTGTAGCCGAAAAAAATTTACTTTTTACAATTTCCGAAAAGTCAGAATTAATCCTGAAAATAGGATATATGCAATAGTTGGAAGTGTATTTAACTCCATTCTTACAAGAAATTTAAAGAAAAAACTGGAGCCCTTTTTGAGAAAATTTTCAAACGTTCCTAGGGCATCATATAAAGTCCCCCCTAAACTTAATGAATGTGTTTCAAAATCGCAGAGCTTGGGCTCCCGCAAAAACCACAGGGATTTCTTCAATTTGATAAAAATTCTACGCATGGTTTAGGCGCTTCGTTTGTTACATCAGACAGACGGACAGTATAACGGACGGATGTTTTGCTTTCAATTGTTTTTTCGGCATCAAGGACCCACAAAAAAGGGATTCTGGTACGCCACGTCTGAGAGGATTTTTTTCTTAATTTAGTAACTGCATTTATTCATTTTTTCGTTTTCAGGGCCCGGCAATGAATCTCTTTCTGGCAAAAATCCGCCGTTCTTTCGCGCAGCATTACGTAACTTTCTGTATACTACGTATATTAAACACCGTATACGTACGTATACAAGAATGTAAACAGTGGTGCTACAGAATGGCACAGACTTTCTCGTAGCAGATTTTTCTCTTTTCCTTGGTGTTGTCTGGCTTTAAGGTTTTGCTCCATTCTGTGTCGAGTTGCCATCTATCGTCACCCAAAGTCCTTTTTTCGACATTTTCTCAACTTTTTGCTTTCCTATTAGTACAACCGACATATTACTTCAAGAATTTTAAAGAAAAGGTAAAACCTATGGCAAATGACGATTAAGCATTTCTGTAAATGCAAAATTTGAAGCTATTTGTGAATTTGAAGCAGGAATCTATTGAGATACAGGAAATCTTCATTTAAAGTCATTTGTAGCACTTCCACTCATAAATTCAATCATGTGTACAAGTAGATGAAAATGTGGATATTAATGACATGAGTAATATTTCTAAAAAATTACATTTGTGTAATTTTTGAAACAACAAAATTATCAACTTAACGCCATTGTAAAGAATGCAAATAGAAAATTTGAAGAAAACGTATGGAGTAATTTTTGAGAAAATTGCGTTTGAGCGTTTCTGAAAGTGAAAAATTTTGAGCTCCTTTCCATACAAAACTGCTTCTTTTCGAGAAACGTTATTCAAAACATATGTACTCATAAATATAGTAATGTGAAGAAAGCCCTGTAACGTAAATATCACCGACGTGGGAGAGAAGTAAAAAAAAATACATTTTTGTAATTGTTGAAGGAACAAAAGAATACAGCAATTTGGCTATTCTGTCATCGTGTAGGGTTCGTTTGGCACTAAACCTAACAAAAATTTGCAAATATTGCACAAAAATTGCACGAAAACGACTAAAATTTTCAAAAACCTCTACATGACCTTTATGAAAGAACTATTTATGTCCAACATAAATAACGCAATTTCATTTGAAGGAAAAATCTGTATTCAATTTTATATATATAGGAAGACACCGAAAATAATTCTTTTGTAATTGCCGAAAAATTTGTATCTTTTGCAATTATCGAAAATTAACTGTGGAAATCTGACCGATGCTCCCTTTATTAGTGTATTTTACTATATTCTTACAAGAAATTCAAAGAAAAAATTTGGAGCGGTTTTTGAGAAAATTTTGAAAATGTTCGTGGGGCATCATGTAAAGTACCTCCAAAAATTTATGAATGTATCTCAAAATCGCAGAGCTTCGACTCAGGCCAGATCGACTATGGTTTATTCTGTTTGGAAAACATCGTACAAATAGTATAGGCGCTAGTGTTGTTCACATACCCCAGACGGACAGTCAGACAGACGGACAGACGGACGGACGTTTTGAAAAAAAAAAGCATCTTTTCGGTATCAGGGGACCCCAAAATGTGTATTTCCGTTGAAATTTTGAAATTGATTCTCCGCAGCATTACATAGCTTTCTCTATACTACGAATATTACTCCGTATGTACGTATGTGTAAGAGAAAGTAAAATGTGTATACTTTTAATTCAAATGAACCGCTGTAAGTTATTTATGGTGCATGGAGATTCTGAAGACTTCTGTTAACGCGTTTATTTACTGGGGGAGGAACTTTTGTTTGAAATAAGAAACAGGCATGGTTATACTGCTACAGTCCTCTTGCTTTTCCGAGCGTCCCTGGATTCCTAGTTCTCGAGTGTTACTTTGTTTCCCACGCAATTTTGCTCAAGACATTTGATCTGTGTATCATTGAAAGAGAGGAACTATTGATGTCTCATTGTAAGCTTCTGTAGGACTTTTTTGTCTTCACGAGAAACTATATTCGAAGTAAGTGAAGTGCAGTTCGGAAGTACGCATAAAAACGAGAAAGCCTGGAGTGTTTTTTCTTGAATCACCAAACGCGAGAAATCGTTTTGGAGTGATTGAAAAAGTGCGCTGGGTATAAGCATTTCTATCAATGTTTGCTTGGATCGCCCTACCCTGAGCACGACTTAGCCCCCGGCATGAAGCCATTTCTATCGGTACTTTCAATAATTGCTTATTATTGTCGACGGTCGAAGTGAGAATCCAGGGTGTCGGTAGGTTCCCAAAACAATATAGTGTCTCAATAATTGTTTGCAGAATAATGTTTGACTGCAAATTACTCGTATATTGAATTACTTGTATATATGAATTACTCGTATATTAGAATTTCTCGTTATATTGAATTACTCGTATATTACTGTAATATTGAATTATCTCTGTCAATATTACATGTTGGTTGTCCCTGATGACCCACCTTGTTTGAAAGCGATAATGTTGTCATTACAGAACTAACCTTTGAACTAGAGGTGGTGCAGAATGGTACATACTTTCTCGTAGTAAAGTTTTCTAGTTTCCTTGGTGTGGATTGACGTTACGGTCTTGCCCTATCCTCACACCAACTGTCATATACCGCCACCCAAACACATTTTTTGAAATTTTCTTAATTTTTCGGTTTCCTAACTGGAGAACCGAAAAATCACTTTAAGAATATTAAAGAAGAGTGAAACCTCGTTATAACTGGAACTTTCTTATTGAAAATCTTAGAGTTGTTTTTAAGGAAATGGCGTTTCAGCGTTACTGTAAATGCGAAATTTGACGCTCTTTTTACAGGAATATATTGAGTTTTCGAAAAACTTAATTTAAAGTCATTTTAAGCACATTCATTCACAATTGCAATAATGTATACAAATTTCTGGAAATGTGCCTACTAACTGCGTGAGAGATATTTAAACAAAATACATTTGTGTACTTTTTGAAAAAACAAAAGAATACTCCAAAATGAACTTTACGTCATATTAAACAGTGCTATCAGTACTATCCGGTGCAAAAGTTTGAACAAAAAATTAAGAGGTGTTTTTGAGAATATGGCGTTTGAGCGTTTCTGAAGACGGGATATTTTGAGCTAATTTTTACACAAAAAATGTTGAGTTTTCGAGAAATTTTATACATTATTTAAAGCATATCTACACAAATACAACGTGAACAAGTTACCGGTAATATACATATGAACGACGTGAGAATCAAGACAAAAAATATATTTTTGTAAATTTTGAAAAAACAAAAGAATGGTGTTTATGTCCTCTGACAGAATGAGTTTAGCATTATTTCTACAAAAAGTTTAAAGAAAAAATTTCGAACAGTTTTTGAGAAAATCTCGTTTTTGTATTTTTTTAAATTGCAAATATTGCACGTCATATTGCGAGAAAACTACAAAAATTTCCGAAAAATTTACGTGACTTTAATGAAAGAACTTATTACGGACAATTTTTATTTGAAGGTGAAATCTCTATCTTCAATTTTGTAGTTGTAGGAAGACGCCGAAAAAATCATACTTTTGCAATTCTCGAAAATTCAGTGTTGACTGTGGAAATAGGACCTATGAAACACTTGTATGTCAAATCTTTAACTAGAGCCAGATTGACAGGGGTTTCTTAAATTATCAAAACCTACTACGCATGGTTAAGGCACTAGAGTTCACGGACGGATGGACAAACGTTTTGCTTTTAATTGGTTTTTCGGCTTCAAGGATCCACAAAACAGGGATTCTGGCTACACCATGTGTTTGAGAATTTTTTCTCTTATTTTATCATCTGGATTTATCCACTTTTTCGTTATCAGGGCCTGACAATGATTTTTTTCTACAGACACTCCGCCGGTTTATCGTACAGCATTACATACCTTTCTCTATACTAGGTATATGACGTAGTATACAAATGAATACGTACGTATGTATGAATGAATATACGCATGTATACGAGAAAGAAAAATCTAAATACTTGAAGGTGACCTATTCGCGTGGGTGGGAATAAAAAACACAGATGAATTTATGTTTGACAATTATTGTAAACATTTGCATTTTGTAAAAATTTGAAATCTTCCTCAAGTTTGAATTCATTCTCCCTAACATGTATCTCATCATATTTTTGAACAACGCACTGAATAGTGTCAAGAATGGAAACTATGATGCTTTTTCCTCCTGACTGTGTACCCGCAGTCTGAAAAATTGCAAAGGAATGTGATTAGTGATTGTGAATAAAAATGATTATGTTTAAATGACCTCCCGAGAATTTCATTGATAAAACATTAAAAGGATATAATGGGAGAAATTTTCCTTTTGATTTAAAGTAAAGGATCCAAGCAAGAAAAAAATTGTAAAAGTGTTCGAAATTTTTTTGAGTTAGTTGGACGTCAATATACAGATGTCAATTTACTTGCCTTCCCCTTCACTAAACAGCTATCTCCTTCCCCCCAAGCAAGGTGCCCCCAACCGGCTCGCGTCGGCGCGGTGCTTTGCGTGTCTTGAGCGGTTTTTGTTTTGTTTTTTCGTTTGTTTTTTTCGTTTTCTTAAATTATTTAAGGTCGCATCAACATCTAGATAATTAGCGACCACTATTGGACTTAACGTTATGGCAGATGGATTATGGAAGATGAAACGATATGGTTATGATAAGGGGTGAAAGGACGAACACAAATACAATCACGTCCGAAGCGGGACCCAAACCCAGGACCCTTTGGTCCGAGATCGATACGACACTACTGCCTTGGCGATCTGGGCAACGGGTTGGCTCTCGAACAGTTGTTTTTGCCTGAATGCAGACCTCGAGAAAGATGATTGCTAAATACAATAAATAACTAAACTAACTAACTATTAACAACACAAAATGAAAATAAGGAAAGAGTTCGCCATTCTAACTTATTCCTATGACGCAGTAAAGATCAGGGAGAATTTAGAAGAAAATAAACAACAACAACTAATAATAATAATAATAATAATAATAATAATAATGATAATAATAAAAAGTACGGAAAAATATAAATATAATGAAATTCTTGATTATTGATAGTACACACACACACACACACACACACACACACACATGAACTACACTAGCACATATTCCGGGAGACCGGTTGTTTACATTACGTTAACTTTTACAAACTAACAAAGAAACAACCTAAGAACAACTATTTTCTTTTCTAACAATCAAAACAATTTAATATATAATGGAATATTACTTATTATATTCATATATAATATATTCCATTATTATCCAAATTATAATAATATTTAATATCAATCCAATGGAATAAAACTAAAAAACTAAAATACTTTTCACGCATTCTTTTTACATTTTAAGTTATTAAACCATATTGTAAAGGTTTATTAATTGGAATCTCTAATCATGTAAATGTGGACCTGCAGTGTATTTTCAAATCAGCAAATAAAACACTACATGAGGCAAAAATTTTACATTTCGGGATATCATATGAAAGCAAAAAATTTTGGTTAAGAGAAAATAATTCGTTCCGTACCAATTGCAATGTCATTGAAGTTCCTTACAAACCCGAATATAAGGCATATTTATTAAACACAATGAACAATTTGTTCACAATTACATGAGTATATCATAAAAACGCATATGTTAAACAAAACTGGGGTGGGTACTATTTTTCTTTGCGTGAAAACGTCTTGTCATAAGCAGAAAAAAGTAAACAAACGTACAAAATTGGAAGGGAATTGACCTAATATATTTCATTGAACATGTATCTAAATTTAGTAACCATTTGTACAAACCATATAAAATGAGAAAAAAATAATGATTTTATAACATTCTTGGACAATAAAATAATGTCTAATATTCTAATTTAGTATAATCTCAGATATGACAAAAATAAATGTTCTAATTTCCTTTAATGTTCATAACTGGCATAAGAGAGATCTAACATGTACTTCTTTAAATTAAGAGAGCATTTCTTCCCTTCCGTTACTATCCTGGACAAACATCTGGAACGGTGAGATGACAATGTCGGAAGTCGATGTTATCGACTTGCCCCATAGGAAGTTAGTGTTTTGTTTGCATTGCGAATCTGACGCAGCGCTCGCCCATGACATACCGGTTATTTTCTCACTTCTTCATACCGTGAAGAAGTGAGAAAAAATGTGCTCTTGGCTTCTAAAAATATAGAATATGAAAGTCAAACACAAGTAACATCCTCTGCGTAGAACTAGACAAAAAATAAGAGATTCTATAGAATTCTGTAGTGTTTACATACATTCTAGAGAAAATAGAGACCTATCTACTAGAATTAGCAAAAGTCAAAATGACTTAAATATAATTTTTTAATCAAAACTAGAAGAAAATAGAAATACTTTCAAGAAAAAACTTAAAAAATTAAATATGCCTTAATACATTTACGTGAAATAAAGCAAAATTCGTGAGAATTGTTAATTAATTAGTTAAGAATTATTTATCAGAATTATTAATTATTCATAATTCTTGCATTTATACTAAAAGCATGTACAGATGTTCATTAGAATAAAGCAGGCAATTTCCTAAATATCTCATGTCTAGTGATTACAAAGAAAGGAATTTATCTCGAACAAGTGAATTCACTTTCTTTGAATTCAAAGGTAGATTTTCAGTAGATTCATTTTAGATTCTCCATTATGTCGGGGTTTGTAATTTTCGAGTTTTTTATTTTTTATTTTTAAAATTATTTACTTTCCATTTATAAATTCAGTGTTATAAAATGGAAATTATTGGTAGTTTATTTTAAAAACCAATCAATACTCCTACTTTTCCTGAATCTTAGCATCCGATATTTACTCTGAAACATACCCCTAACTGCTACTTATTGGGCGATTCGTCGTAACCCGTTTTCAAATTTCTAATAACATGGGCGCCAGGAAAAAGGTTACGATAATATTTTAACTATTATTACTGTGATAAAAACTGAATATGGGTCGATGGGTCACGTGAGAAATAATCGCTATTATCTATTAATAGCCGATTACCCGATCTACCATCTATACAGAGTGGCGAGGAATCTGAAAACAGAGATTTGATCTAGCTACTTATTAGCTTGAATTGGCCAACGAAAATCATTTTATCTTTTTTTCAAGAGAAACTTAATGTTCATTTCTATCAATGTAGCAAAATAAAATGTGAGAAATTTACATTGAGGACTTTCTTAGTCATATCCTGGTTCGAACCTTATACGGCGATTCTGGTCTTCGCGTGCTCTTGATTGGTGGTTCCTCGAAGAAACGCCTTCCCCTCCGTTTTGAAGCTCCGAAATCCCGAAGTCCAATTACCACGAATCTACTGCTCTTCTTTAAAAACGAACACCGCCGATTCACCGCTTCGCACCACTCAAATATTTGTTCCAGCTCCACTATATTATGTCTGATGCCCGTTCTCACCGTATAAATATCCAGTGCTTTTATGATTACACCGCAAAACAAATCTTTTAGTTCTATCTTCCGATTATAGCAAGAAAATAGGCAAAGTCCCGTATCGTTTGTGAACCGCATACATTTATAAGTTCAAGAATGATTAAGAGTTCACTCGCGAAAAACTCCGTCTTATTTTGATGCACAGCAAAATATTCGGAACTCGACACTTTCCCCAAATCTTAGAAGTATCACAAGTTCATTTCTGGTTCTGCTACGAAAATATTCAGAGTCCGAATATGTCCCTTAAGTCCGATTCTTGCTCTACCACACGTAAATATTTCAAAGTCCTAACATGCACAAATGAATCTATTCACGAGCGAACTGCTCACCGTCACGACATGCGATCTAATTAATTTTTTCCTCCCTTTTAAAACCCACAATGCCTCGCCTTTCTTTTATTTGACAAAATGCCCAAACTTCCGTTTTAATAATCAGTCGCCTCCACGGTCCGATGAATGTTTGTTTATCCTGACAACAACCACGACGTCGTTACTAAGGCGCCATATCGCCTATTATTTGCCCTAATCATTTCGCCCATTTACGACAAATATTCTGTAAATAAACATGTCCCCATATTGGTATGTCACAACTCCGACGAGACGGACGAGTTGTAAGGTGCACTTCGCCAGAACGTAGTCCAGCGGTTATCGACAACCGACCGAAATTTATTTTTATCGACAACCGACCGAAATTTATTTTTATTTATTTATTTATTTATTTATTTTCTTTTGGATAGAAAAATACAAAGATTAGTGTTAATACACTCTACATTTGTTATAGTTGCTTATATCTACTTACAATTAACCTACAATAATCTTACAAATAGTCTTAAAATACAACTTACGTTACTACTAGGGTGGTAGATGTATCTTTGTACAATATCTCTACTTTGAATCGAGATCTGAGAATTTATTTAGTAATGTATTGAAGGGAAATTTATTTTTAATGCGGGTTCTGTGAGTTGGGTTTTGGCAGTCTTAGCGGGGAGAGTTTGGGTATATTTGGTATGTTTTGGAAGAAGTGGGTGGATAAAAAAAGTGGGGTTGGTCATCGGCTCTAACTGGAATTCTTTATGGAGTTGTGCATTGGAGACGTACCATAGACCGGCCGAGTCTTTGGGAGGGGGGGAGTTTTTTTTTAATTTGTTGCGCATACTTATTGACGCAACGCTTCTCCAAGCCCCTTAAGGTGCGTTGAGCGCTTTGCGCTGGGGAGTAATCCTCCATTACCTTTGTAAGTCATGTCGTAGTCACGTGTCCAGAGGACCGCCAGGTAGCATCTCCGCGTACGCGCCTCCTGCTACGCGCTCCTGCGTCACTACCCAGCGGCCAGAATTGGGAAAGAATAAGGATAGGAGTAGGGTAGGGTAGGACACTTCACAGGGGTTGGACTAGCCCTTCTGAAGCACCCAAACTCGTTTTGTTAGAACAAATTTCACATGAGATTCGACGGGAATCGAACCCGGACCTAAGTAGTGAAAGGCAAGCGACTTCGCTGTGTGCCACGAGCGAAGCTCCCAACCGACAGCGAAGGACGGTCGAGCGCGTGATCTCGAGAGACAAAAGGCGAGCGAGCGCTGTCCGGTAAAAATCGCCGAGAATGCAGACCTCTACTGGTTACCTTGCTCGCAACCTTGACACGCCTACTTCATACTATTTCTTCTGGGGACACTTAAAAAGCATTATTTACGGCACTCCAGTGAAAGCATCAGATGAGCTGTGAGCGATAATAGGGTGTGCTTCGAATAGAGTTGGAAGTATCCTTGACATACCCTTGGGAATGCCTGGATCGCTCGTGAGGCGCGCGCGGAGATGAGTGGATTGTGGGAGTGGTTGTTTCAAACACGTCTTGTCAACACTAATAAAATAACAGTGATGTACACTGACAAAACTTGTAATTTAATACACAAAAGTCACGAAGCTTTTGTAATAATAAAAAGAGAACAATTTCTAAAATCTTTGATTAAAAATAGATTTGAAGCATTGTTTTGTCGTCGGTATTTATTTTCGCAGAAAACGTTTCACCTGTATTCTTCAGTGCTACAAAAAATAATAACAATATATCTAAATTACAAATAATTTTTATCTATTACAGAATATTATTAAAAAAAGTTGAATTTAAGCAATATAGAAAACTTTAAATGTGAAAATATAAACATAATTTTGAATACATGAAATAACTAATGTACTATTCTAAAATAAAGTAAAATAATATAAATAAATAAAAAATAGTGTAAACAAATAAATAAATAAGTGAATGAATAACTTTAGGTGAATCGGTATAACAGTTTGCTCATCATTCTATACGTTAAAATGTAACTTGCACGAATATCACATTAAAGTTTGGCGATGACTACGTAAACTTCTTAGCACCTCTCATCAACACGTGGACACAAAAATGTGAACACAGAACAAATACGAAAGAATCTCAACATGCTGCTGACGCCAAACTCCAGTTGAGCTACCAACGATTGGACAAAAATTCTTCTACCGAAATATCTTCAGTAAATAAACCAAATAGAACAAAATTTGAGATTGAAAAGGGATGTGGCAGATACGAAATGTTTAAAATTGCATTATAAAGAACTTCTCAAAATGTTACACATACAAAAAATACATAATTTGCTTCAGAAAAGATTGAAAAATTTTTTATCTAGAAATTGAAAAATCTATTTTTTTTAGATATTGGCGTACATGTGCCCTTAGTTGTTATTGCTTGGCTAACTTCATATTTCTTTCCAAATCGTTTCAAGGATGCTTCATTTTGACTTTATAACAATTAAAGAACTGAAATGAGGTTGTTATGATGACTGGATTGTCTTATCATTAGTGTTTGCATTATGAAATAACCATGATTAATTAATTATATATTCAATATTATTATTTAATTTATTTTACATTTCATATGCTGTTATGTCCCGCCACAGTGTGTGTACTTGTAGATGCCTACGATCGTTGGCATCTTCCATACTTTCAGCTGCCGCTGTTTTCCATTTACTCAACGTCGCTGCCCGTTCGTCTCTCTTGCGGTAATTTTAAATAAAATACTTTATGGTTCAACACAGAGAAAATATATTGTTCGTCATTTCGGTTTACCGCAATCAATCGGCAAACTATTACCTGCTCCGCTTCCACGGATATCTTTTTTCATATTCGAAAACCATCGTATAATGTTCTTAAAAACCTTCCCCAAGATTCCTCCATTATTCTAATTTCTTGAAGACGTTACTGTTTGGATATGTAAACCAGAATATCACTTCAAATATCTCGAGGACATTCAGTCATCCATTTTTGTCGAGCCGAAAACCGTCTCTCCCAAACAAACATGCATCCATAACAAACCACGTGACATCCCTCAATTCTTTCTTTCTTACAAGCTGAAACACTCACACCAAGTTTTATATGTTGATATCGTAACAACATGTATCATAGTTTTATTACAGTATTCTCAAGAATGCTTCTTTAGACGTTTGTGTGAAGTCTTTTTCCCCTTTATCAATCATTAGTTCATTTTACTTTTCTTCTACTATCATTACATTATGACCTCATCAGTTTAGTTACCTATTGTACACACATTATTTAGATGGATAATATTAAAATTTTTACTTGATTCTTCAATAAATTATATCCTTGATTATGAGAGAAAATAATTTATTCAACGATTATTTTAACATTTAACCCTTCATTGGTCGTGCGGATTACAATTGTAACCCATTGTTATTCATTTGCAATTTACAGGAAGAGTTGGCAATATATTGCTCTGGATTATTCATTACCTTTCCTGGATGGCTCCATCTCCAGACTTATCGCAAAGTATGTCTAAAATAATGATTGATGGGCGCACAAAATACCCCGTATACATCTAGGATTACAACAGTTGTCCGCGCGAAGATTCACTCTACATTTTCTCTTTCTCAGCGAAAAAGTGATACGATACGAAAACGGAAAACTGAAGGCTGCGTTCCTAATACTCGTACATTATTTTATTGCAATATCAATGTCGTCTAAGACTTTCAGAGGATCGGTCTAGAAAGGAGACATGATGTTTGGGAGTTACGTTGAAATATTGGCATACTATTTAATTATGTTTTTATGTTTGAGTTCAACACATATCAGACACTTCATTTTGGTCCCTCATCACTGATATACTTTAATTCTTCTCTTTGGGGAGGTTGTATAAGAAACATTTTACAAGGGTCATAACTAGATCTATAATACTATGCAGAATGGCAATAGTCAAAACTGTAATGAAGCTGCTACACCCTACGACATGAATTCTCAACATTCTATATCGCAAAATATGAACCTTCAACATCATCCGAATTCTTCCTACCAGCCATCTTTAATTGAAATGCCTCAAGATCCTCTAATGTGGAATGGAAACAATATAATGAATCACAAAAGGAATCACCAGGAATAAAAAAAAATAAAAAAAAACTCAACGTCACAAAATATGGATTTTCGAGATCTTCCAAATTCTTCTCGGCTGCCAACTTCCAATAAGTTGCCTCTTAATACTCTCATCGTGGAAGAAGTACCAAACAGTGATTAATCTCCGCGAGTATACAGAGACTTCTAGAAAAACAACACCTCGCATCATCAATATTATCGTACATCAAATCCGGCAAAACGTATCAGGTCATCAAAACTCACGTACTCAGTGCCTACGCATTGAACATCAAGAATCAAAATATTGTCGATTACTGCTATAGAACTAACACAATTCAAGACGCCTCCAAAATTGTGTGTAGTGAATTTTCTACTAAATCTCGTAATAATGAAATCAAAATCTTCTTCACAACTTCAGAAATTATCATAATTTTTTAGAAACAAACAATATACAGTTTTATACCTACCAAGATCCTTCTTATAAGTGCTTTTCAGTGATGCTAAAAACCATTACTACGTCAATCTCGGAAATAGACATTTTTCATCAATTGATTCATTTGAAATTCTCCATATTAAATGTTAGACGACTCTATGAAAAATTCAACTATCCTCTTCAAACATGTGCTTTAGATCTTCAAAATTATAAGGAAGTTTAAGATATATTACATTTAAAAACTTAATTTCATTGTATAATTACCGTACAACCAAGATCTAAACGCTATTCTCCTGTCCAATGTAACTGTCAAAGATTTGGTCATTCATAGGCAAACTGCAAATTATCCCCAGATGTGTAAAATGTAACTCAAATTACCATTACTCTTTTAGCAAGAAATTGTGAAATACTCCTCCGATTTGTACTAATTGCAACTAAAATCACACGGCTAATTATAAAGGATGTTCTTACAACAAACAATTTAACAACAAAATATCTAAATTTAATAACACTATAACTACCCCTATGACACTGCATGATCCTATAAACAATAACGCACATACTAAATTATAATACTTATTATCCTATATTAATAAATTTATTATATAGTTATAATAAATCTGACTTTCTCAATCTTCCTTCACCGCCTAATCCATGGGTAAACACCTCTCATTTACATGCACACAAACCTCAAAATATTAACAATACTACTTTTGAAATTCAACAAATTATTAAATCCCTTATTCAAATCAAAATGTCTAACAACACAAGTCAGCTCACTATACATAACTGGAATGCCAATGGCATTAAAAGGCAACATCAAATATTTGAACACTTCCTCCATATTCACAATATACAAATAACTTGCATCTCAGAAACTCGTCTTATTCCAAATGAATTTTTTTTCCTGCGCGACTACAAGATATATAGATATGACCGACTTGATAGCATAGTATCTGGTGATGTTACTATCATAGTATCCCCTAATTAAAACATAATTTAATACACACTACCGTTTTACCCTCACTTGAATTACTGACAATTATAATATACATTAATAAAACAAAATATCACATAATAGCTGCTTATAAACCCCCCAAATATATATTTTCGCTTTTAACATTCAAAAACATTTTTAACAATGTTAAAAAACATCTTACTAATAGGCAACTCAAATTGTGAAAACCAAATTTGGGGGTGTAATAGTACTAACCCGAATGATTGTAAATTACACTCATTTCTCCCCAATCAAACTTCAAATTCACACACCCAATGAACCGAAATATTGTTTTTATAATAAAAATACCATTCCTGATATTTTAGACGTAATGATTAGACAACATATACCTAGGCTTCCTGAACTTGATTCTGATCACTACCCAGTTACAATATTTTTTTTCTTTTAATATTAATAACTCTAATTATTATCCATTACTTCAAACTTAATTCGAACAAGTTTGCGCTCCTTGAAAATAATATTACATTTCCAAATAATTTAATATCAGAACCAAGCATAGATAACAACTTATCCTATTTCACTAATACAATAATTCACAACTTATATTATCGTTCTAAGAGTTACTCCCAAAACTAACTATTCAAACTATAAACCTTTATCATTACCAATACCTATCCTCATTAAAACAAAACATACACTCAGGCGCTATTGGCAACAAACTAGACGTCCTGATATCAAAACTAAATTAAACAAAATATCTAGAATCATTAAACTTGAACAACACAAATAAAATTAATATAAAAACTTTATTCAACAGTTACATCCTCATTCTAGGAAAATTTGGTTCACAGTCAAAAGAATTTGCAATGAAAAAACTTTAATTCCTATAAACTATCTGGGGTCAGTGAGGTATCTATCACAATAGTAGGCTATAAAATTTTAATATGTATCACATTTAGCCAAACACGTGTTTCAGAAACACTCTTTCCATACTCAGTGGTTCTACAATTTTAATTACATAAACAAATTAAAACATGTATCTACAACAACCTAAATATATAATCATATATAAACTAACGAACAATAAAATCATTCTTTAAATATAGTACTTACCCAAGTAACACAGATTAAACACATAAATTCATAGTGAGTCGTCAAAGCATGACGCCATTTTTTCGTACGCTGTACGAATGCAGACTGCAGGAAGGCGCGGGAGGAAATCAAAGGATTGTAAAACTAGTCAATAAATAAATTTATGATGGGGCTGGATTTTACTATGGATTGTTCGTTGAGGCATAAAAGGTTGTGATTTTTGCATACTTTTAAGATTTCTAAATTTTCCAAAATATTTAATTTATTTTCGAAATGTAGAATTTTGAAATTTGTATCCGGGTCGAAATAGTGATTATTTCGAATAAGGTGGTTGGCAAATGTGGTATGCTCTTGTTTCAGTCTCCAAGATCTGAGGTGTTCCTCTAGCCAACAGGAAAACTTCTTACCTGTTTGTCCCACAAATGCAGAATTACAACTACATTTTAATATATAGACACCACTTTTTCCCTTCATGGGTACAGGGGATTTGTAGCTAGGAAATAAAGTTTATAGTGTGTTGTGAGTTTTGTAAGCTGCCTTAAAGTTATATTTATTAAATATATTTCCTATCCTTTTAGATATGGGGCCTATGTATGGTATGCTTACAAACTTTAATTTCAGGTGATAGATTTTGTGGGAAGGCCTTCTTAATTAATAATTTAATTTCTTTTTGCATGATACATTTTTTAATTATGGAGGGGTTATAACCATTATTTGTAAAATTGTGGTCACTTCTTCATCAAATTCTAATTTTGACCTGGGGGCATTGAATAATCTATGAATCCATGAATGGAAGATAACAAATTTATGTTAATAGCAATGGTTTGAGTTATGAGTATGATTAAACTGTTTGGGGGGTTTTAAAAATTTTAAAATTATGTCTCTTGTTTTTTATATAAATGGTTAAGTCTAGAAAGTTTAGGGTATGGATCTGTTCTAATTCCATTTAAAAAGTTAAATTTGGGTGAAAAGAATTTAGGAAATCAAAAAAATTGGTTTCATTATCTGGTTGTACCTGTCCAAAGGCAAAGAATATCATCGACATATCTAAAATAATACATGATATTCTTTAGCAAGGGATTATTACTATTAAATAAGTAATTTTCAAAATGGTCCATAAAAAGTTAAGCAAATGAAGGAGACATGTTAGAGCCCATAGTCAAACCTTCAGTTTGTTTGTAAATTGTGTTGTTAAATTTAAAATAGTTATGTCTAATACATAAATCCAATAATACGATTAAAACTATTTTTACATTAAAAGTGGATTTGGAATTCATGATATGTTTAATGTAAATATCTTGTACTTCAGAGGGTGGTATATTGGACATATGTAAGGGACAAACAGGTAGGAAGTTTTCCTGTATGCTAGAGGAACAACTCAGATCTTGGAGACTGAAACAAGAGCATTCCACATTTGCCAACCACCTTATTCAAAATAATCACTATTTCGACCCGGATACAAATTTCAAAATTCTACATTGCAATGCTGCATTCTACTACACAATAAATTAAATATTTTGTAAAATTTAGAAATCTTAAAAGTATGCAAAAATCACAAACTTTTATGCCTCAACGAACAATCCATAGTAAAATCCAGCCCCATCATAAATTTATTTATAGACTAGTTTTACCATCCTTTCATTTCCTCCCTCACCTTCCCGCAGTCTGCATGCGTACAGCGTACGAACAAAATGGCGTCATGCTTTGACGACTCACTATGAATTTATGTGTTTAATCTGTGTTACTTGGGTAAGTACTATTTTTAAAGAATTATTTTATTGTTCATTATATTATATATGATAATGCATGTAGGTTGATGTTGATACATGTGTTAATTAGTTTATATAATTAAAATTGTAGAACCACTGTGGATGGGAAGAGTGTTTCCGAAACACGTGTTTGGCTAATAGTGAAAGATAATAAAATTATATAGCCTACTATTGTGGTAGATACCTCACGGACCCCAGACAGTTTATCGTGGAGTACCACAAAATCTCCGCTGCCACCAGAGAATTTAATTCCTATTCTTAAGCATAATTCGATTACATGCCCAAATCGATTATGATAAAACTCAATTACTTAGACATCATTTACAAGAATCGTTTACTCCTAACTCAGATAGAAACTTACCATTTCATAATCTTGTTAACACTTTTCTCTCTCTCTTCCCAACATTAATTTTCCCCAAGGTATACATTTTATTTCCCTTTCTGAAATTCTTTAAATCATTAAAAGACTTAAAACCGGTAAATTGCCTGAAACTGACTTAATAAAGAACCAATCAAATCTTTCGGTAATAGTACAATTGCTGCTTTTACTTCACTTTTAAATTCAGCCTTAAGAGTTAAATACTTCCCATCTAACTGGAAAATAACCATTATACTTCCCATTTGCAAACTCCAAAAAGACCCTATAAATATCACAAACTATCGACTTACCTCTCTTTCTAAAATGTTTGAAACTCTCATTTTGCATAGACTAACACGCTTTGTAACATCAAATAAAATTATTGCCCCTACACAATTTGGATTTCCACACAAACATGCAATAGCTCGTCAAATTTTAAGAATAACAGAAAATATTCAACATTCTTTTCATGTAAAACAACATACTATTTCAATTCTCTTGCACATTGAAAAGGCATTTGGCAAGTTTTGGCATAATGGTCTCCTTTATAAATTACTCAAATTGAAACTTCAACATACTTGTTTACATTAATCCAAAATTTTCTAAGTAATCGTACATTCAGTGTTAAAATTAATCATACCTTTTGACAATTATTTTCAATATCTGCCAGTGAGCCTCAAGGATCCTGTCTCTTTTCCCTTCTTTTTAAAATCTATCTTTACGACATTCCCACTTTCATAAACTTAGATTTAGCCCTCTTTGCTGACGATACAGCTCTCATCAGATAAAAATATATCAACTGTCAGGGATAGATTATAATCCGACCGTCTACTTTATACATCTTGGGCTACAAATTGGCAAATAAAAATTAATATGACAAAATGTCAAGCCAAAATTTTTACACTTTGCAAACCTAACATTGTATCTGAAATATTATAATACAATAAAAAAATACCGTGGATTTCCTCTAACACTCCTATCAAATACTTCAGCCTCTTTGTAGATACAAAGCTTACACAGAATTTACACATTATTTATTTATTTATTTATTTATTTATTTTACATAAAAAAACAGTTGAAAACTGCGTATGACGTGCTATGGGGAAAAGTGAATTGTGTGCACATTTTCAAAATTCTGTGATCCCTACACTAAGTCATATACTACATAAATTTTGAATTTTGAAAGGGAGAAAAAAAACAAAAACTCCCATGTAGTAAAATCTATTTTCAAGGATAAATAAGCAATAAATTTTGAATTTTGAAAGGCAGAAAAAAAAAACTCCCATGTAATAAAATCTATTTTCAGGGATAAATAAGCAATAAATTTTGAATTTTGAAATTATTATTCGTAAAACTTACATAAAAATACATAAATTTCACTCTATTATTAACTATAAATCTCCTCAACATATTCATACTGCCAAACTAATATATATTACAATTATTCGTCCCACGCTAATGTATGCCTGGGCCATCTGGCTCAATGCAGCAAAATCCCACATTAATAAAATTCAGTTACTCCAGAATAAATTCATTCGTAAAACTCTTCATGCTCCATGGAACATTCCTAACACACAATTACATAATTAACTAATAATTGAAACTATTCACACTTCAATAAATTATCACAGCCAGAAATTCTTCGACTTCTTGGACGATTTGTAACAATTTTAATCTTTAATCAATACTCTTTTAATTTAGGCCAATCCTACCAATTTCCTCGATGAATACTTTCAAGATTTTCGAACGAAAAATTCCTTCCCCCATAAACTACATTATATTTATTACCCTCCTCCCTCTTTCTAAAATAAAACTAACTACAGTTTTTAGTCTAAAAGAATTTATATTTTTAACGTAATATTGTCAATAATCCCTTGCTCAGGTTCCCTGTGAGACCCAAATCATCAGTTATGTCAATTTGTAATGTCTGTAATGTCAAAAATCCTGAAAGACATTCTTGTCGAAGGGGCAGAATTTTTTTTTAAAACAGTCGTTCAAACATTTATATCTCGATATGTATATGTATATCTCTAAGTATATTCCATTGATATCTCGAAGAATCACAGAAACTGCATTAAATCAATATATGTTACGAAACGATAGCATTCAACAGAATTAGTTTTAGCATCTAACACGCGACAATTGGTAATGAGGAAAGACCGGATTCCCGTGTTACTGCATCTTTTGTTTGCTGACGTGAAATTGGATGAAAGCTTGACATAAATTTGAATCATGAAACGGAAGTTCTTTTAGTACTTGTTTGAAATTGCACTTTTGGGGCGTTACTGCGCGATATTGCACTTTTTGGTAATACACGTATTTGCACAATTTAATTAACAGTTCTATTGGATAAAATTGAATTTTTATATAATCAACTTGTTTTAATTTATCTTTTTTTAAAATTTTCATTTTGGAAAAAAGTTTTTATTACAACCAAGCAATGCATTCGAAAGGTCTGTAAAACCCGAATGCCACTTAATACGTATCAATTCTGCATTTTGCTGCCAAAAGAATTGAGCGTCTGTATCTTTCATGATGATGATCTGGGCTGTCCCAGGACCCGGACAGCCCAGATCATGACTCTGGCCGCGGAAGCCTACGATACCATCTATCATGATGCCTATTGCCTATTAAAATTTCGGACTTAGTGCAGCAGGGATAGCGCGGCCCTTAGTTGCGGCCGCCCAGCAAACGCGTGTTCGGACACTGTTTTTCCAATCGGATCATGAATCCGTTTTGTCAGTCTTTGCCGAACTTGCCAACAAGAGAGCTAGTCACATTTGACCTTACGTCCGGGCATGAAGCTTAGCGACCAGAGGCACTGCGTGTCAAATTCATCCAATTTCTCGGAACAGACCTTGCCCTACGATGTGCAAGAGAGAATGAACGCAGTGTCGACCGTTTTAGCAACATGCACACGTACGTAAAGTGAGGCTCAGCACATAGACAAGTATAAATGTGGAACGAAGTTTTTCCAGTCTGAAACTGAATTAGTTGATAGAAATAATGTATCAGAAAATAATTAGAAAAAAATATATAATTGTAAATTATGTAATGCAAATATTTATTATGAATTATGCATAATGAAAAAAATTAAAAACATTTCTTGTGTAACTTGATATTTTTTATACCTGACTTTCTGTATATTCCTATTTTTGTAGTAACTTTTTTGTTTCTTTGCTAATTTAATTTTGTGTGAGAATATTATTTAAAATGTCAAATGTGAATTGTTTAAACAATATGTACAAACTTAATTATAGTCATTCACTAGAAATATCTCGTTCAAAACGCAAAATTAAGTCGATATGTGGATTAATTGGAGTTTTTAGGCTACATAACACCGTTTTGCAAAGGCCTGATCTTTTTGTTGTGTGTTTTTGCACGTATTGGTGTTTTTACTGTACGTTTTAAGAAGTTTTACAGGATGAAAATAAGGTCTTTAGTAATGACGACTGAGATGTAGTAATATCGACAGACGTCGCAATAGTATGATATACAAAATAAGAAAACAACATAAGCCAACATGTTTGTACTGTTGTAGCACTACTAGTTTTTTACTTTTTCATATAACAACGTAAAAACGCAGTACACAAAAAGTTATGTAATGATGCTCAAAAAAACGGCGCAAAACCGGTAGAAAAAAATCATTGCCGGGACTGATGGCAAAAAAGTGGATAAATCCAGTTGCTAAATA
The DNA here is from genome assembly GCA_964035755.1 of Teleogryllus oceanicus. Classification (NCBI taxonomy): domain Eukaryota; kingdom Metazoa; phylum Arthropoda; class Insecta; order Orthoptera; family Gryllidae; genus Teleogryllus; species Teleogryllus oceanicus. The sequence continues at coordinate 174,653,338 of CAXIVR010000003.1, forward strand.
AGAGGGAAAATCCCCTAACACTTGGTGTAGCCAGAATCCCTGATCCCTTGATATCCCTTGATATAGAAAAGTCAATTGACGCCAAAACGTCCGTCCAACCATCCATCCCTCCGTTCGTTAACACAAATAGTGCCACAACCATACGTACAATTTTTTAAAGAAACCCCTGTCCATCTGGCTATAGTTAAATCTTTGGAATATTGAAAAACATTCATCAAAATTTCTCAAAAACTCTTGAGTTTATCTGTGATATTGAGCACAAAATTTTGCATTTTCCGAAACGATCAAACATCACTTACTCAAAAAGACTCAAAACATTTTCTTCAAACATTTTCTCGAGATAGAGATAATTGCATCCTTTATTATGGCATAAAAGTTCATTTGGCAGTATTATTTTGTTGTTGTTTTTACAAAACATACACAATTTTTTTAATATCCTTCACGCCGCACTTTGCCAACGATTTGTATATATTATTGTCCTTGTAAGCGAAAGTGCTTCATATGTTTTCCAATAAAGTTTTCGATTCATTGATTGCTACTTTTTCCGGGCGCGTCAACTACTGAGGTCATTAGTCCCATACGTGTAGTGTATGTTTTTCATCGGGAGATGGCGGTGATCTTCCCCCATTAGAAGCGAGATCCGGCGCCGACCTACCGTCGACTAGCGGGGTTTTCCACAAGGATGGGACAAGGAAGAGGCGAATGCCGGAGCAGTACCCTTACAAACGGGCTACAGACCGCGCGCGATCTTTTCTTTCTCTTCCTTGTCCAATCCTCACCCCTTACATACACACTTACAATAACATGCACTACACTACTACACATGCCGGGAGACCAGTCGGGGTCTTGTTCTGGCTGGGGCGGTGCCCCCCTGGTACGGGATACCCGGTTGGGGAAAACCCCGCTAGTCGACGGTAGGTCTATCAGTCTGTCCGACCGTCTGTCCGTCCGCCTATTCGTCCGTCTGCCCGTCCGTCTGTCTGTCCGTCCGTCCGTCTGTCCGTCCGTCTGTCCGTCCGTCTGTCCGTCCGTCTGTCCGTCCGTCTCTCGTCAGTCTCCCCGTCTGTCTGTCTGTCCGTCCGCCATCTGTCTCCTGCCGTCTGTTTGCCCGTCCGTTTGCTCGTCAGTCTGCCCGTCTGTCTGTCCGTTCGACCGTCTGTCTGTCTGTCTGTCCGTCTGTCCATCTGCCCGTTCGTCTGTCCGTCCGTCCGTCCGTCTCCGTTTTGCTGTCTGTCTGTTCATCTGTCTGTCCGTCCACTGTCTGTCGGTGCTCCGCCCGGCTGTCTTTGTCCTTCCGTCTTCCTGTTCGTCAATCCGTCTGGCGTCCACTCTCCTGCGTGCCCTCTGTCCTGTCACTCTGTCCGTCCGTCTGTCTGTTTTGTGTCCGTCCGTCTGTCTTGCGTCGTCTGTCCGTCCATCCTCTGGCTGTCCCTCTGTCCCTTCCACTCACCGTCTTCTTTCTGCCCCTCTGTCCGTGCCACAGATCGTGCTTCTGTCCGTCTTGGTCCCCGACTCCGTCCCTCTGTCGGTTCCTCTGTCGGTTCCTCTGTCGGTTCCTCTGTCGGTTCCTCTGTCGGTTCCTCTGTCGGTTCCTCTGTCGGTTCCTCTGTCGGTTCCTCTGTCGGTTCCTCTGTCGGTTCCTCTGTCGGTTCCTGTGTCGGTTCCTCTGTCGGTTCCTCTGTCGGTTCCTCTGTCGGTTCCTCTGTCGGTTCCTCTGTCGTTCCTCTGTCGGTTCCTCTGTCGGTTCCTCCTGTCGGTTCCTCTGTCGGTTCCTCTGTCGGTTCCTCTGTCGTTCCTCTGTCGGTTCCTCTGTCGGTTCCTCTGTCGGTTCCTCTGTCGGTTCCTCTGTCGGTTCCTCTGTCGGTTCCTCTGTCGGTTCCTCTGTCGGTTCCTCTGTCGGTTCCTCTGTCGGTTCCTCTGTCGGTTCCTCTGTCGGTTCCTCTGTCGGTTCCTCTGTCGGTTCCTCTGTCGGTTCCTCTGTCGGTTCCTCTGTCGGTTCCTCTGTCGGTTCCTCTGTCGGTTCCTCTGTCGGTTCCTCTGTCGGTTCCTCTGTCGGTTCCTCTGTCGGTTCCTCTGTCGGTTCCTCTGTCGGTTCCTCTGTCGGTTCCTCTGTCGGTTCCTCTGTCCGTGCCTCTGTCCGTGCCTCTGTCCGTGCCTCTTCCGTCCTCTCGTTCGTCTGTTGGTCCCCGGACCGTCCGTGTCACCGTCCGTCTGTGAAGACTACTAGCGCATAAACCGTGCGTAGCCTAGAAGTGTTTCAAATGATTTCCAATGAATGTTTTCGAAAACTGAACAGACTCCTTAAAAAAAGCTTCAAATGTCGAATTTACAGGAATGATTTATCCAATTTTTCTTAAAAACGGCTTCACATTTTTCAATGAAAATTTCTATTTAGTTAATTCTATTCACTCATCTTTAATATTTTAAAGTAATATTTATATTCCACTAGTAGGAAACTAAAAAGTTGAGAAAATGTCAACAAAAACAAACTTTGGGCGACAATAGATGGTAGCTAGCAAGATGATGGGGCAAGTAACTAAAAGCAGTCCACACCTAAGAAATTAGATAACTTTACTACGAGAAAGTCTGCGACATTCTGTAGCACCTGTAGTTGCTTCCTCTTTTATATACGTATATACAAAGTAATATACGTTGTATAGAGAAAGTTATGTAGTGCTGCGGTATAGTCGATTCCGAGATTCTCAAACAAAAATACACGTTCTGGGGTCCCCTGATACTGAAAAAGTGTTATTTTTCAAAACGCCCGTTCGTCTGTCTATCTGCCTGCGAACACTACTAGCGCCTCAACCATGCGTACGAGTTTCTCCAAGTTGTCGAAATCCCTGTCCGTCTACCTCTAGTTAAGGCTTTGACGTATAGAAAACATTCTTTAAAATTTTGGGGTATTTTACATGAATGCCCTAAAACATTTTTAAAATTTTCTCAAAAACGGCTTTAAATTTTTTCTTAACATTTTCTGTCTTCTATCATTCACAAATATAAAGATATAGGTTTTTCCTTCAAATGAAATTTGTTGTTCTTAATTAGTTCCTTAATTTAGGTCCTGGATATTTTGTTGAAAATTATAACAGTTTTCTCACAATATGGCGAGCAATATTTACTATTTTAATAAATTACAAAAACAAGATTTTCTCAAAAACGATTCCAAATTTTTTCTCTAAACTTTTGGTAGGAATAGTCCAAAAGCATTCTATCAGGTGAGATAAATGCTATATTGCTTTTTTTCCAAAATTTAATTAAATTTTTTGACTTGTTTTTCTTTTAGCTAATATTACAATACTGTCCATTTGTTCACATTATTGCATTTATCAATACATGTGCTTTAAATAATGTCGAATTTCTCCTAAACTCAACAGTATTTTTATGAAAATGATCTCAAAATTCAGCATTTTGAGAAACGCTTAAATGCCATTTTCTCAAAACGACTGTAATTTTTTTCGAACTTTTCCAACATAATGTGCTAATTGTTTAAAATTTTTTTAAATCTATGCCACTAATGTGCACATTTCTATCGATTTGTATACAATATTACATTTGTGAGTGGAAATACTTGAAATGCCTTCAAGTGATGTTTTTTGAAAACTTAATAGTCTCCTGTGGACGACAGATGGCGGCTGACCAGAGAATAGAGCAAGGAGGGAATGAAGGAAATTAAAAAAAATATACTACGAAAAAGTCTGTCATTCTTTAGCCCTTCTAGTTCTTTTTGAAAATGAAATTGACGTAAGAAGTATAGGCTTCGCAAACGATGACAAATTCAGGAATGTTAGTGTTAAAATCTCATCAATTTACCCTTTTGTAAGCGTGAGTGCTTGCTCATGATTTGCAGCAAAAATGTGTAGAATCCGTCACTTTTATCTACAAAATGTAGTATTTGATTGAACGAGTCGGATTCTTGAAAATGTCCTGAAAATAAATTAATAATTCCTGCAAAGAGGCTTTATGAAGTGAAGATAACAGAGTACCAGCTTCATTGGTTAGTTGGTTAGTGATTCCAGGCGCGTCAACAGCTTAGGTCATTAGTCCCGTAAGTGTAGTGTAGTTCCATAAGTATGATTTTTTTGTTGGGAGATGGCGGTGATCTTTCCGCGCTGGACGGCGAGATCCGGCTGGCGAGATGGCGGATGGCGAGATCCGGATGGCGAGATGGTGGTCAAATCATGTGATGTGAATAACAGAACAGTTACGTTTTCGTACATTTGAAGTTACAGGTTCGAGAAATTCGTGTAATAAGTCATTCATTAAACACAGAGAGATAGAAACTGCATTATCCGTGATGACCGTATGGTTCGGAAAAGTGTTCCCATTCGTCCTGATCTGTTGTAGTTTAACGGTCTAGAAGACAGGGGTAATGCTATCTGCACGGCACTATTGCTAAGGCGGTGGGGATGTGAACCCGTTGGGTCCCGCTCCTGCATTTCGAAAAGGCTGAAGGAACTGCTAAGTTGGATTTTAACCTGCGTTATACTGATCTCTGCGGTCGGGAGGTTGCCTATTGTCCTGACCACCGAATCCAAAAGAATTGTTTATTCCGCATTTAAGCGCGTGAACGCGACGGAACCACTGACCTTGACCTCCAAAGGATACGAAAAGGAAATGGATCTGATGAAATTCCCCTACCAAAAGTAGAAAATAATTCCGATTCTAAATTCGACGTTTTTCAGCAACTTTTACGTGATGCAAGGATAATTCTCGGATAATAACCACATCATTTCATAATCTTGCTTTTTTTCGATTCTCATTGTTTCAAAGAAGCAATTCTTAATACTGAATAATCACGCATTGAAAGATTAGAATTTTGAAACCATTTTCCTTTAGCTTAATCTATTTTATAGTTCAATTGGGTCATTATATTTCAAAATCTGTCAATTAACTAACTATTAAATTCTTGGTAAGTAGCAGGAATAGGCGTTAACGTTTTAAACCATTCTTAAGCGTGATGGAACAGCATGTGTGAAATGACTTTGGATTTCATTTTTTCAGTGAAATGATATGCTTAGCCAAAGTGAAATAATTTTCTACATTTCTTAGAAACGAAAGAGGCTCCTTCTGGCGTTTCGCAGAAAGAACTAAGATTGGTAGCTACGTCAGTGGTATAGCCGTAGGAGGAAAAGCCGAAACGGTTTTCTGTACTGTCTAATCTTTCAATTCCAATTAATCAGTTTTGCTTTCCAATAACCTTCTTTGTTTACCGCTCCCTTCTTGCAAGCTGTCTACATTAGTCACGGTTTTTTTCATTTATCTCAAATATTCTCATACAATTCCTCTATATTTTTCTCCATCGCTGTAAGTTTTTCACTAACTACATTTTGAATTTTTTTAGATACCTCAATTTCTTTACATAACTTTCTCTCGACCTTTGCCAATTTTTTTAGTGTCAGTTTTCACGGTTTCACATGTCTGAATTAGATATACTTGTTAACTTGAGAAATTTCCTTCATTAACTTGAGAACTAAAACATTGATTATGTTCATCAAATTTGGCGATCCGAAACATCGGCGATCTCACATTTGTCATGCCTAGGCTGACCACGCATCCTAACTTATTCTAACACTGTCTCTAATGGAGGATAATGCCATTCCGCACTTCACCTCGTTTACGACTTGCTGATAACAATGTACGCTAACGTACATAACAAAGGGTCGCTTAAGAGGACCTGAATAGCCGAGGTCACTAAGGTTGAAGGGCCTTGGCTGCCCCGCGGGTTCGAACCCCGCCGCGGGCAGGGATATTTGTGCGCGTTTGTGTTGTCCTTACGGGTTCTCTGTACAGTTACCCTACAATTAAGAAAAGCACATAGGTCGCTATATTACCATGTTGTCAAAACGCGACATAAGAAAAGTTACCACTAGAAACGTGAATGCACAATTTTGAAAAACAACTATGATTACACTTGTCATTTTTTTGTGACTTTTCTTTTTCAGGAACTGGATATGGAGGGCTTGGTATGTCCGGCGGATACGGAATGGGCGGACAGAGCATGTATGGTGGGTATGGAATGGGCACAGGGGTTACGGAATGGGTGGGTATGGCATGAGTGGGTATGGAATGGGGGATATGGTGGACCGGTGGATGGTGGACTCGGATATGGTGGACTCGGGGTATGGTGGACTCGGATATGGGGACTCGGTGGATATGGTGGACTCAGTGGTTACGGTGGATATGGGGACTCGGGGATATGGTGGATAGGTGGACTCGTGGTTACGGTGGATCGGTGGTGGTGGATCAGTGGATATGGTGGTTACGGTGGATATGGTGGACTCGGTGGATATGGAGGACTCAGTGGTTACGGTGGGGGGGTTCTGGCATGTATGGTGGATATGGAATGGGCGTGGTATGGGGGACTTGGAGGGCGGATATGGAATGGATATGGAATGGGCGGATATGGATGGGTGGACTTGGAATGGGGGATATGGAATGGGCGGATATGGAATGGGCGGATATGGAATGGGCGGATATGGAATGGGCGGATATGGTATGGTGGACTTGGAATGGGCGGATATGGAATGGGCGGATATGGAATGGTGGACATGGAATGGGCGGATATGGAATGAGCGGATATGGAATGGTGGACATGGAATGGCGGATATGGAATGGCGGATATGGAATGGGTGGATATGGAATGGGTGGATATGGAATGGGTGGATATGGAATGGGCGGATATGGAATGGGTGGATATGGAATGGGCGGATATGGAATGGGCGGATATGGAATGGGTGGACATGGAATGGGTGGATATGGAATGGGCGGATATGGAATGGGCGGGTATGGAATGGGCGGATATGGAATGGGCGGGTATGGAATGGGTGGAGGATACGGAATGAGTAAATACGGCGGGATGGGAGGGGCGGGTATGGAATGGGCGGGTATGGAATGGGTGGAGGATACGGAATGAGTAAATGACGGCGGGTATGGAGGGGGCGGGTATGGAATGGGCGGGTATGGAATGGGTGGAGGATACGGAATGAGTAAATACGGCGGGGGGGGGGGGGGGGGGGTATGGAATGGGCGGGTATGGAATGGGTGGAGGATACGGAATGAGTAAATACGGCGGGATGGGAGGGGGCGGATATGGAATGGGGGGATATGGAATGGGCGGGTATGGAATGGGCGGCGGATGTAAGTACGGCGGATGTGGAATGAGTAAATACGGTGGAGCCGGTATGTATGGTGGCTCTGGAATGGCAAATTATGGCAAAATGGCTATGCAAGGAGGAGCGATGGGTGTTGGAAAAATGGCTATGATGGGAGGAGGCAAACATGTAGCGTGACTTGGGATGTAGTGAGTGTAAATGACGTGCTGAGTTTATTACTCGTGATTTGCACACAAGAAATCTGATATGTCGGAACTGTTTCTGAATAAAGCGTTAGTGAGGCACTGTCATGTGTCGAACATTGTTGAGAAACGTAATGAGTACGTGGACGCTGCATAAGTGATGAGTTCGGGGCTCAAATCTAAACACGTGAAGGAATCTCAAGAAAGTACTATTGGAAAATGTGTACTGTAAAGGTCTTTATAACAAACGAAATTTGAAAAGAAGTATACCAAACAAGGTTTTGTTAATGATTTAATGCAAAATAGTTGTTAATTTGCATAGTGACATGGTATTTTGCATTTGTTTAATGTTTTGCTGAGAACGGTTTCAATCTTTCTGTTCTTAACAGAAATGTTTTGTAGCGTGCCTACACAGTTCTTTTAACTTAATGGAGTGTTGTACAGTCTTTTGTTATAACATAATGAAACAAGAGATCATTATGTGTAATTTGTTATAAATAATGATATTTTAAATCATATTAGAGATTATGTTGAAAAACGATCATAAATCAACGAAAATAAACATTATCATTGAATCCAAAAGAGAAATCGTCTTTATTTTTGTAATGCCTTTTCAAACTAATTCTTTTTATGAAATAACTTTAAACACCAATGCAATTTTGCAATTTTTAGGCGTATTTTATTTTTCTATCATATTAGATTCTTGACAAATTTTGTTCATTACCTTATAGTTATATTATTTAAGATCGAAGACAAAGTGTCAGTTGACTAAAAACTTCGGTTTGTTGAGTAGATAACATCTTATAGAAAATTCTATTTCCAAAACCCTTTTGAGGCACAACTGTCATAAATTGAGATGTGTTAAAAAAACTTATTGTAGTTAACTGCGAGAAAAGGTTTTGAGTGCTTTAGGTTATGAGATTTTCTTACAAAATGGATTGTCTTTAGTTAGTTTTGATGCAGCGTAGAATTGAGTACATTTTTACCATTTTGTAAAAATAGAAAGTTGAAAATATACAGTTGGGCACAAAACACTGTTGCAGAAAATACAAAATACACAATAGAATACATATACATAATATGTATACATATACATAATATACACAATACATTCTAAGAATATACTAATTCACTACATACTAAGCCCTTTTCAGCATTTATCAAACTCAGTGTTTCTTTCACATTCGTCCTCTAATAACAATCTCACTGTATCCTTAATATTTCCTACATTCTTCCTTCCTCAAAAACCAGACATCTCTAAAATATGTTTTTACTCTTCCTCATCCATCTCATAAATTCTACATTTTCCCCTCTCACTACTAAGCCAATCGCTCTCACTACTCGCTCTCAATTCATTATCTTCCTCCTTCTACTTCCCAACTATTTAAAAAATTAATATTCCATAATATAGGAAAGCAAGTGATAGGTTTATCACTTGCAATCCTACGTCTGTCACTTTACTGATATATATATATATATATATATATATATAAATATAAAATAGCTGGGAATATCATCTATCTGAATAATTTTAAACCATTTATTAAAGTTTGAATTTTTCGTAATCTTCCTGCAATAACTGATCTTTGTGTCTTTGTATCAATTCTTTACTTAGGTCTATCCTTTCTCCCCTTAACCTTGACACCTCCTACAACAAATAACCTTTATTATTACAAACACATGCCCTTTCGCAATCCGATTTCTAGGTTTCTCTCTGTTTTTATCAATTTCCCACCAAACTTGCTTTAAAAACTCATTAACCCTCCCTCCCCTAATCGTAATTATTTTGCCCATCTCTATTTTCATTTTTTGCCTTTCTGTCTCCCACCTTACCACGTAGCTAGGTCTGCATGTTCCTAGAATTTATCTTAAAAATCTTTCATGTATTGCTTCAAGTTTCCTCCTTTCCTTCCATCCACAAATTTCTGCATACACCTAAAAATAGTCATATATATTATAACACGCCCACCTACTACCTTCCAGCCGGTGGCGATGAAGCGTGAAACTATGAATGCTCGTGAAGCGAGCTTTGAATTCTCAGGAAGCAGGATCTTTCGGGTATGAGAAAGGTCTGAACCCTTGACACAATGAATTATATGAAATTCTGGTAAAATGAGCATATATTCAGTAAACAAATTACACAGTGGCACAAATATACAATAAGTATGTACTTTACGTAGATGGTCACTGCAAAGAAAACAGAAACAAAGAACAAAAATAACACAACCATAAGAGAATGTATAGGCGTCACCTTGACTGCCTGATTACTTCAATACGCACTATTTACAATATTTTTGCTTTGACCTCCTTCTCAATTATTTTATGTACCTCATTTAACTTTTGTTAATCTAAAGTTTTCTCCGTGCACGCCCCTTTAAGTGATTCTCCACAATTATTCTTTTATAGACTTCACAGAGGTCAACCTTGAGCTGCGCATTTATTACAACGCTGTTAACTCTAACACAATAATAAACGTGACACACACGTTACTAAATCGTACCCTTTACAAAAATTATAGCAACTGATTATCCCTGATATCATACAATGGAAACAATACTTTCAATACGATTACTTTTACATTACATGAAAATTATTATTTACTTTAGAAAAGTTGTACAAGGTATGGCATTCAAACGAATTTACTGGTGCGTACAGCGAATGAAATCAAAACTGCCGCTCATACGTTCGAAATATTTCCCAGTAGTTATATGGAACTTTCACCTATTTAGGACGCTACGCCTGGTGTTTATAGCTACACAGTTTCCCAACAAATTGCCGCATAGAAGTTGCCAGTTCTTTACCTCGACATTTCCTTCCCGCTCGCCGTCAGTTAACCTTGGGGGTTCGGCCGCTCGCAGTCCTCGCCACGTCACTCGACTGGTTCGATGTCCCGCGGTTACAAGCTCTTCTTTCGCTCGATCTCAGGATGCCGCCACACGTCCAAATTCCAAACCTTTCTCTCGTCCTCGGGCTCGTACCATTGACGGATTGGTCCAAGTCCTTCTCGCCTACGCTTGAGTGTTGGAGTCGTCCTTCTGCCGGCTGCCGCGTACCCGTTGCTCGCGCTTCCAGTTTTAAATAACTAACGTGCTTGAATTGACTACTTCTAGCACTCGGCCGACATACCACACTTTGAGCGTGCGTGGTCGCGGCGTACAAAATTAAATACTGGATTTCGTTCAGAGTCCTTCTGCGCGAATTTACTTCGATGATGAAACTATTTCATGTTCGAGCAGTCACAACGCTTACTTACTCGCGTATTGTTAGTGCAAATGCTGTACATGCACTTTGCTTCTAAATTCTATCACTTATTACTGCGTTTCTTAAATCAGCTTTACTTAAGCAAGCAAAATTATACTCCTGCACTAACCAATTATTACCGCTGAAGAATTTAGTTGAGTCGCCGTCGCTGTCGAAGTCGTAAGAGAGCTCTACTGAAGTGCGTCACGGTATTTATGCAACTCCGCCTGGGGAAAAATTTCTGGAGGGGTGAATTTTCTCCTCCTTCGCGCCCTCTCGAGAAAATATTATCCGCTAACTTTGGACATCGGAGTGCGAAAACCTGCGGGTAGATGTCGCCTTCTCGGACCATTGCTCCGCCTCGTACCCTATTTCTCAGTTCTCTGGTCTTTTCTAGTGGCTTATGGTGGCGTTTCGGGTTCGTATAACCCCGTGACGTCACAATATATATATATATATATATATATATATATATATATATATATATATATACACACACACTCATACCCTTTGCCCTAAAAACCCTGCACCATCTCTTAATTCCACCCCATGCTTGTTTCATAGCCACCCTCTCCTTACCGATTTCTGCTATATGCTTTTACAGCACTTTCCTTTGTTCAGGCAAAACCCTAAATACTTATAACCGTTCACCCTTTCTAAAATACATTCTTTCCATATAATTTTCTCACATTTACTCTTCCCTCTTCCCTTTTTAAACTCCATTACTTTCGTCTAATCTATATTTAATTCAAGCTCTCTATTCTCTAAAAGAATTCCTTGGCATCATCAGCAAAAGATAAAGACCAAATTTTTAATTTCCCAATCAATAGCCCAGCATTCTAGCCCTTCCTTACGGGGAAGATACACCTTAAAGTCTTAACATATTCGATTTTTTAAAACATTTTTTCTATGCATTTCTATTCAGAAACATTTTGAAGAAAAAATATTTCGATATCTTCAATAGTTTTTTAGTTATGATTTAAAAGGAATGTCGCTGCATGATTCATCTTTGAGTAGTAAGGTAAGGAAAACTCCCGAATCTAATTTTCGTCACTTGTTTTTCAGAATTACCGTTTTTATGATGTTTCCCCTAACTAATCATGTTAAAGCTATGAAATGTTGCATGCGTACAGTTATTAGCTACAAAATCATGCAAAATCATACATTTCAGGTCAATAGTTTTTGGGATCAAACATTATACAACTGAAAAATACTATTAATAATCAATGCATTAATTTTGTATTCAAATGAAAAATATTGTTTATTCAAGTCAGAGCGTGAAAAACTGGTGGGATTTTGAAGTTTTTAAAATTGAAGTAGAAAGCAAATTTTTCCTTGCAGAAGAAGGATATTTCTTTGTGTCAGTACATTTTCACAGTTGTGGAGTATGATTTTAATGGAGAAAAAACTGGAAAAGTAGTAAAAATGTAACTACTGTAAGCTGTAATTTCTCTTTTAAGCCTCTTAACTTCTATTCTAACACCTTTAACTTCTCTTCTAACCCTGCCATATATAAACTGAAAATCAGGGAAATCAAAGAGCAGCTGTCTAACCTATTTATTATCCAGTACTTACAGCTAAATTAACCTTCTATCATCAACTTGCAATTCATTACTTTGTATATTATCTTCATGCAGTTAAGAGCCATTCGACGTCAAATCGCACAATAATTGACACTTCTTTCAGTGTATGACATTTTTTATTAAATCTGGACATCCAAAAACGAGTGTATTCCTTTATGTACCGGAAGATTGATTATTTGTGTAGTTCTAACTAAAATTTTGGAATTTTAGTCTTCGCAAAATATGACTGATTCATGTTCCGAATGTTATTAACATAAAAATTCCTGGTTTGTTTCATCTAATACTTTGATACGTGTATTTTATTTCTATGCAAATTACTTTCTCAAAAAATAAATATTTCAATAAAAAATTGTAATTATTTAAAAAAACAAAAAATGTCTATATGAACTTGCTCAGATAAAAATTCGAATAAAATATAGGCGTATTTCTTTTTCAATTTTCTACAAAACACATCAAGAAAAAAGTGGTCACTAAACACGTAGAGATCTTTATAATCTATTGTAAGTATGCGAGCGCCCGCATCCTACCCTTGCACTAACGAATTGTGTTCGATCAGAGTTTGATACAAGTGCCGAAGAAGAATAAAAATAATGACCTTTGATTGATTAGGGTTTCAAAAAATATTAGTAACTCACGTGTTCACTCAATCCCCAGAAGGAATCGGTGGCAGGGAAATGAGTTCTACTACAGCTTTTCCGCGTGTCAGCGAAACGAATTTTTCTGCTGAGCCCCTTCGCGCCCGGGGGATAGTGTGCCCTCCTGCCTTGCTCGTGAAATACAACACACCACTTGTCAAGGAACAGGAATGATTGATTGATTGATTTTTTCGTGTTTCCGGGCGCGTCAACTGCTATGGTCATTAGTGTCATGCATGTTTTGTCATGTGGTCATGCATGTTTTTTTCTCGGGAGCTGGCGGTGATCTTCCCACGATGGATGGCGAGATCCGGCGCCTACCTACCGTCGGCTAGTGGGGTTTCCACTTAACCAGGACTCTCCCATCAGCGGGGCACCGCCCCAGCCGGGACAATATGACAGATGATCAATGTATTTAATCTTTCTAATCCCGATCTTAATAAATAAAATTCCAAGACCCGTAAACCACGAATTACTAGTGAAAATAGATTTAGAGAAGGCATTAGATTAAAGAATGTGTGATTCATGTCGGAAAAATGAGAGTCTACTTCCGAAAAGGCTCTTTTTTTAGTGAAGAGAGCGTCTAGATCTGTGGGTGAGGAAGTAGCGGAATGTCCAGTGAATATAGTGATAGCAGTGTAAATAAATTAAATGACAATTTAAGCTCTTCATATAGTTAGTCAAGTGTCTGCGAAATAAGTGTAGGGAAGATAGATAACAGTTTAATAGCAATAGAAGAAACCCCGGTCAAGAAAAGAAAATTGCAACAAAAACGGCATCCCCATGTGAAATTTCAGAAACTACAAATTGTTATCACACAATTTATTTACACTGAAGATCCTTCCACGTCCATTGAAAAATCAGACAATAAATATACTTTACAGCAACCGAACACATGATAATAGTGACTCAAATGTTGGCTGAAGAAAATGGAATCTTGTCCAGTCCTGAAAGTAAATTCGGTAAGCATTAGAACAGTGCATTATGACAAATGTTCAGGAATTCTAAGACAAGGGAGAAAATATATTTCAAGTGAGTTGTGAGGGACCAGAACATTTCAAAATGTTAGTCAAAACGCGAGTCAAGAATCCGTCAATTAAGGACGAAATACACGTACAACCGTGAAGTGGCACCACCTCAAGAATTACTCAAATTACCGCTTCATACAAAGAAACCGAAGGCCAGTAACATAAGAAACGCGTCTGCGGCAGTAATTTACTACACACTGGTTGGTAGAAAATTAATATTCTTTTTAAATTACTGATTTCCCTCTTTGATTTTTTCTGGAGTTGTCAACAATACTGTAGTGCGTTTATAATCATTTTTTAAAAATTAGCTCATTCACTTTACAAAAACAATTAATTTAAAATTGTTTAAATTGAAAATTCAGGAAATTAAATATTTTGCAAATATTTCATTAAATATTCAAACGGGGTTACTAGACTTAGTGTATTCAAACACGTGATTTTTTAAGTTAGTGATGCGCGTCATTTTTAGCTAATTTCACAATGCAATATTCCGTAAAATAATAGAAAAAAATGAAGCGTGTTAACTAGTTTGATCCATATAATAAATAGAACAAATAAATAAAGATTAAAAACATGATGGTAAAATTTTGGTCTTTTTTGTGCGATTTAACATGGAATGGTTCAATTAGCATAGAATGGTTCAATAAAGGCCGCAATTTAAAATAAAATAACAGAAATATAATAAAATATATAATTATAGTATAAAATTAAATGAGAAATAATATATAAATTATAGCTTACGTAGCATCCCAACTGTGTAAATTAGGAGCAGGCAACTAAAGGCTAGCAATATTTATTTCATATTTATTTCAAATAGGTTTTTAAATAATTTCTAAAAGATTAATTTGTAAGCGTATAACAAAAGCTTCAATGTAAGAAATGAACCAAGAAATAATAAATAATACACACATTCTATCTTACGTAGCATTCAACTGCCGCGTAATACTAGAATTACGATCACAAACCACAGAATTTTCATAGCAGGTCACTAATTTTGACGCCAAATTTCTCTAAAAATAGTCAGATTTTCTAAAAATTTAAGATGACCTTTTTTGAAAATCTGTTTTTCTTGAACACATTTCGTTACGGAAAAAATTGTATCTTCTTACAGTATTGTATCTTCTTACTTCTCTATTGTAGTTGTAGGAAGATGCCGAAAATTTTTTGAATTTTTTTAACTTTCAAAAAATCAGGGTTTTCAACCAATATGAGACCTGTGCCATTCTCTTAAACGACCTTCAGACAAAAACAGAATTTAATAAAAATAGATGCCACTATTAATTTGAAAATGTTCCAGGGGTTTTATGTTATTTTTATTATGTTTATAATTATATCAAACTTTTCTCAAAAACCGCCCTAAATGTTTTCTTTAAATTTCTTGTAAGAATATAGTAAAATACAATTATACATTTGGTAATGGACCAATATTCACTGTTAACTCTGAATTTTCGATAATTGCAAAAGTTTGAATGTTTTCCGCGTCTTCTTACAACAACAAATTTGAAGATAGAGATTTTTGTTGATTTTTTGAGATATACATTTTTTTTAAAATTTAGTCATGTTTATTTTTCGCACAATATTCCGTGGAATATTTGCAATTTATAAAAAAACAAAAGCAACATTTTCTTAAAAATGGCTGAATTTTTTTTCTTTAAACTTCTTGTAGGGATATTGCTAAATGCACTCTATAAAATGACATAACCATCATTTTGCTGCATTTTGTTTTTCAAAAATTTAATTTTTTGACTCGTTCATGTCGGCAATATTTATATTAGCGGCGATTTGTTGGCATTCTTATATTCATAAGCACACGTGCTTTAAATAATGTCACGTAATATGTCTTAAATACTCAACAGTTTTCTGTGAAAATGGGCTAAAATTTATGCATTTTGGGAAATATTCAAATAGCATTTTCTCAAAAATCAAATCCAAATTTTTTCTCTAAACTTTTTCAAAGGATAGTGATAATTGCACTCTTTAATATAAAGTAAATCTCATTTTTACTTTCTCGTATACATACGCATACACGGAGTGTATGCGAATGCCGATCATACCGAATGCCGAAAAACCAATTGAAATAAAACGTTTATCCGTCCATGCGCCTGTGAACATTACAAAGCCTAAACCATGCGTAAGATTTTTTCTAAATTGAAGAAACTCCTGTCGATCTGGGTCTAGTTGAAGCTTTGAAAGTTTAAAAAAATATTTCTTTAAAATTTGGGGGTACTTTTCATTAAGCCCCTGGGACATTTTCAAAAATTTTCTTTAAATTTCTTGTAAGAATACAGTAAAATACACTTATGAAGGTACCAAAGGCCCGATTTACAAGGTTAACACTGAATTCTCGAAAACTGCAAGAGAGACTTTTCCTTCAAATTAAATTCGTAGTCCGTATATAGTTCCTTCATTAAGGTCATGTAGATTTTTTGAAAATGTTAGTAACTTTCGTACAATAGTATGTGCAATATTTTCAATTTTTGAAAAAACTAGTATGATGCTAAATGCTGTCTATGAGATTACATTAATGCCATTTTCCCGTTTCTTTTTGTTTTTTGCGAAAATCACAATAATTTAATTCTTTTGACTTGTCTCTTGCGTCGTTAATATTTTAAATTAGCGGAAGCTTGTTTACATTGTATTTACATACATACATTTATTTGAACTGCAATTGGGTATGACCCGGTGGCAGTTAATTAACAATAATTACAATAATAATAACACTTAACATTAATAATAACAACAATATTAATAATAATAACGATATTAATAATAATAACAATAATAATAAAGGAGTACAGTACAAGCCGAACATGCAATAATCATACTATCACTAATATTAAGTATTATAACAAATATTTCGATCGTATGATATATAATAATTATAATTATATGTCGGTGATGCTAAAATTTAATACAAGCTACATAAATATTGGCTAAATTTATTGTTTTTAATTCATTGATCGCGTTCACTACAATTAACTGCACGACACTGCACTGCACAACACTACACTACACTACACTACACTACACTACACTACACTACACTACACTACACTGTTTTTGCTTTGAGTTACACTGACCAGCACTTCATCGCACTTCACCGCACTTCACAGCACTTCACCGCACTTCACCGCACTTCACAGCACTTACTCATTTAATGTCTATTACTATCATATTGTTCTAACTTATTTCTAAAACTTCGGACACTTAGAGGAAAGGCTTTGAAAATTGCTGCGGTAAACTGTTCCAATCTTTAATTGTTCTGTTACAAAAGGAAAATTTCCCAAGATCTGAATTTTGTTTCCTTGTTCGAATTTTGTGAGTGTGATCGCTTCGGCCGAAATAATTTGGTTTTTCTAGTCTAACCTGAATTTCCTTCCAAGCTGTTTGACCTACGTATGATTTATAAAGAGCGCAAAGCCTCGCCCTTGTTCTTCTCATTTCTAGAGGTTCCCATGCCTTTTTTATCGCGTTAGTTCTGTAGGTAAACTTATTCGCTTTTCTGTATTCTATCTAGATTTTTCCGGTGCGACTTTCTGTATGGATCCCAACATGCCACTCCGTATTCCATGAGAGGGCGAACCAGCGAAAAATATGCTAATTCTTTTGCGTTTGCAGAGCTTTTCTTTAGAATTCGCATTACAAAATGCAAAGACTTCCACGTTTTCCTAACTACCTGATTTATATGCTTCTCCCACCTAATTTACTATCTATATGAACGCCTAAATACTTGCATGATGCGACTCTTGGGATGACGACCTCACCTAAACGATAGTCTGGTTCCTCATAATTTCGTCCCCGCCTGAATGTTATTGTTTTGCTTTTCGATCCGTTAATTCCCATGTCATTTTTTCAGCCCAATCACGTAAATGTTCTAAATCCTGCTGTAATATTTGTTCGTCAGCGCTACTTTTGATTTTTCGGTATATAACACAATCGTCTGCAAATAAACGCACCTTTGATTGTATGTTAACGTGGAGATCATTTACGTACGCTAAGAAAAGTAATGGCCCTATGACACTTCCCTGTGGAACCCCTGAAGTAACAATAACCGTAGTCGAAAACTGAGTGCCAATTCGAACTTTTGTTTCCTGTCTCTAAGAAATTCGCTTACCCACTTCACAACTCTAGCATCAATTCCTGAAGTTAATAATTTCCTGATAAGTAGGTTATGCGGTACTACGTCGAATGCTTTCGCAAAGTCGATTACGATTGCATCCACCCTCCCACCCGCGTCAACTTCGTCAGCTAGATCTTGCAAAAGAGAACGATTTGGCTTTCGCACGAATATTTACTTCTAAACCCATGCTGTCCGTGAAAAATCCAGTTCGCTTTTTCCCATTCGCGGCGAATGTACCCGGCTATTAAATGCTCCATTATTTTGCATACTACTGATGTGAGCGATACTGGTCTATAATTACAAACTTTCGTTTTATCACCTTTTTTGAAAATAGGGACCACTATAGCTGTCTTCCAATCGTCTGGTAGACTTGCATTATTGATTGAAACATTGAATAATCTTAACAAATACGGCAATACTGCCTCCCCACCGAGTTTAATAAAATCTGTCGAGATGCCGTCTGGTCCGCGTGATTTACCGTTTTTCAGTGATTTTATACGTTTGCGGAGTTCCCATGCATGAAGCTTGAACTGGTTTTCTATTGGAAAATAATGAACTTGCTCCTGCGCCCGTTTTGGTTTGAATATTGATACAAAATACGCGTTGAACGCATTTGCTTTCGCTTGGTCGCCGTGCAATGGCGCGTTATCTGCGTCTAGAATTTCCTGAATTTCTTCCTTATTCCCCCGGCGTCTGCGGACATATTTGTAAAAGTCTGACCAATTATTTCTTCCTGTCTCCAAAATATTTCTTAAAAATAATTCATGCGCAAAAAATAATTCATGCGCAAAGTTTATGAGTACATGAACTTTAAATAAAGTCGTAAAAATTTTGTTGAAAATCCAACAGTTTTTTGTTAAAATGAACCCAAAATTACGCATTTTCAGAAACGCTCAATCGTCATTTTCTCAAAAAAGACTCCAAATTTTATCAGACTTTTCGAATGGATAGTGCTAATTGCACTGTTGAATATGACATAAAGTTCATTTTGGTGTATTCTTTTGATTTTTTCAAAAATTACACAAATGTATTTTTTTTAAATACCCCTCACCTTGTTAATATGCACGTTTCCAACAATTTGTATATATTGTGACATTTGTAAGTGAAAGCTCTTACAATTATTTTAAAGGAAGAGTTTTGAAAATTCAATAGATTCTTGTAAAAAAGATCTTCCAATTACGTATTTATAGTTACGCCATCTTCTTAAAAACGGCTCCAGATTTCTGACTGGAATTTTTCTTCTATAGCGAAAATTTACTCTTCTTTAATATTCTTAAAGTAATATTTCGGTTCTACTAATAGGAAGCCGGAAAACTGACAAAATGTGAAAAAAAATATACTTTAGGTGGCGATAGATGGCAGCTGGCAAGAGGATGGGGCAAGACTGTAGAGCCAGTTCAATCCATGGAAATTATGACACTGTATTACGAGAACGTCTGTGTCATTCTTAAGCCCCACTAGTTAAAAACCATAATCAGCGATTAAATCTTCTTAATGTATTGAAACATGCCCGACGATGACTGGTGCCAATTAGAAACAAGCCCCGTCTTTTTATTTAAAAACAAGACCCACTTGGAGAGACAGTTTGAAACATAATTATTACTGATAAATGTGATTTGGGGCTCAAGAAAAAGGTTACACTTGAAACCTACTGAGTCCTACGTAATTTAAATATCTCTCATTCCAAAATTATGTTGTGCTAGCTCAGTTAATTGGGGTTTGAAGTTCATAGTTGTTGCTACTTACTCTGCAACCAATTATTCAATCTGTCATCCATTGGGAGTGGCGAGGAATCTGAAAATCTTATTAAAATGCTGGATTGCACGTAACGAACAATGATAATCAGCTTTCTTTCAACTTAAATTATAATTTATTGTAATATCAACCATGATTATGTTGCAAGTTAAACAATTATTATATTGATAATCAAAAATGAATTGATCTTTGGTCAAGACCAGTTTTCTCTATATTACAATAGTTATAAAACCTTGTTATTCATTCGTGGGTCTTCGCGCGTCTTCACTTCTTCGTTCGATGGCGCCCGGAGAACCTTGTCCGTCGACGCAGCAGAATCTTGCTTCTGGATCATAAGTCCTCGCCTAATGTCCGTGATCTGGTCTCAAATTCTCCCGGCGATACTATTATAATCCGTGACTTCCCTCACTTGCGTCTCGAGTGGACGCCTAGACACACATTTACTTCCTACAAGAACGCTCTATCCTGATATAAGAAACGATATTTAATTTTATCGCACTGTCAATTACAGTCTTTCCTCGTAAAATATATCAGGAGCCGACCCGCTCTTCCCCGCGATGCTGAAGCGAATCTAAAAACTCGGAAGCATCCGAACTTTATATCTTTTTCTTTTTGTCTTTCAAAACAATGCTTATTCTGCCTCTGCTCTGTCATTTCAACCTAACGAAAATGATCCTTAACGCCGGTTGTTTATTTGTCACATAGCGACCCCCTCGCGATCGTCTATTGACATTCCTATATTCTATGTCATATAAAATGACATTTCCATAATAAAAATGGTTCGTCATTTTGGTATATCACAGTACAGAAGTGTGTTTGGTGCAAATTAATATTTATTTCCTTCCTTCAATCGATTTACTCTCATTGAAATATTATCAATATAAAAAATCATCATGATCGGCAACAATTGAATGGATTTGATAAATTGTGAAACCTCTGTGTTGCTATTTTTCTAACTTGCAAGATCTGGAACGAAGCACACGAAATTCGAATTTATCCGAACTTTTTCTAATTTTCAAAAAAATGTAGGGTGCGCCGAAAATAGGACCATTATCACTATTGAGATATACAAAATTTCTCTACATTAATATCTGCCAAAGATCTTAGCGTCCGGCTTGCTGGGTCAATGGGTCACGATATATTATAATCCTTATTACCTTTATAATGGATTATAGGATCCGCTGACTATACAGCGCAGCTGGGAATCTGAAATAGAATGATTCTATTCCTAGTTCATTTCTGTTTGGATTGACTAAATGAAAGATTACTTTCTTTTCTAAAGAACAAAATTTAACAAAGTTTATTTTACCTTTTTAGCAAACAACTTAGTGAATTTATGTTATGCCTTTGATCAAGATATCTTTGAATTTAGAATTTTATACCGCGGTTAACTTATCTATTCTTCGTTGATGTCCTCGTAGACTTCTCAGTCGAAATATCTTGCGAGCTTGCCGTAGTCCAAAGTCCCAAGAAATCCTCTTCTGCCCCTATCCAAGCTGGTCTCAAACTATCAAAATTATCAGTCCCGATTACGTCCTATGACATAGTCCCGAACTCGATTACCCCTCCCGACAAAGTTCCAATTTATACATCAATATTACTTCCACATGAAAATATCGGCAATATCATTCACTGTCCTTAAAATTTCACTGATAACCCAATTCTGACTATCTGGATTATACTCGTTCCCTCTCACGAACCTACGATCAGTTCAGAAGCGCGATGCCGGTCAGAATGAAATCCTCCTGCATGATTCACCCCTCGAAGACTTCGTATTAAACTACCTTCCTTTTTTTTCATAACATTTGACCTCCTTCTCTCACCCAGCCAATCCATACGTTCGTTATATTTTGGAGTAGCTGACCTTTTGATCGTCTAAACTTCTTCGCCCAATCCCAAATTTTCTACTTTCGGCATCCAGACAACTCTTAATGCATTTAGAAAAAACAAAAACTACATTGTTTATTCACGGTCGTTGCTAAGCTCTAGCTCTCGTGATATTTCGTAATGCATGTCCCACCATACTGTCTACAAGTAAATGTTAGTTTATTTTAACGTGACATATCGGTATGTCACACTATCTTTATAGTTCTTTGCTACAAACAAGGATAAAAATGAAAAACAAAATTTCTAATCCATTTCTGAAGATATTGATTAAAATTGTTTTAAAATCGCCTATGTTTCAGCTAAAATTGTGCAAGAAATGCTCATATTTTTGAAATTTCGAAATTGACCTCTTTTGAAGCACACTTTTTTAATGAACACATTTTATTTGGAAAAAAAAACATCAAACAAACAATGATATCGAAAATTGTAGTTGTAGAAAGCCGCCGAAAAATTCTGCATTTTGCAATTTCCGAAAAATCATGGTTTTTAATCAATTTGAGACCTCTATAATTCTCTGAAACCTCGTTTACACTAACAACAAAATTTAATTAAAATAGATGGAGTCATTGTTTTCAATTTTGAATATGTCGCAGGGGCTTAACGTAAAGTACCTTCCAAAAATAAAATATCGGTTTCAAATTCAAAGGGCCGCAACATCAGCCAGATAGATTGGGAAATATCGATTTTGGAAAAAACTGGCTGAATAGTTCAGCCACTAGAGTTGTTTATAGACAAAGAAAAAGATTGGCCTTTGGCAGTTAATCGATTTTTCGGTACCAAGGACCCACAAAACTTGGATTCTGACTACACATATTAGAGGATATTTTGTTCTCTAAATAAACTGGATTTATCCTATTTTTCATTACTGGGGCCCGGTAATAGGTTTTTCTGTAAAAAATTCGCCGTTTTTTCCCCGCAGCATTATATAACTGTCTCGTCAGAAGGGCGAGAAAGTAAAATAATATTAATGTTTACAAAACCAATAACAATTATATTATATTATCTGAATAAATAAAGTCTTAATTGAAAATCAAGGCTATAGTGGATTACTTTTGGAAAACTGTATTGATTCTATTGTAGGCCAGAATGGGAGAAAATTTATCCAAAGGATTAATAGTCACGTAAGAGCTTGGAAGTTCAATTGGAACTACTATCTTCGTCTCACACTTAGGCCAACAGGATCACATTTCTACCCTAACCAAAATATTAAAATCCTACATAAACAAAAGAAAGGGTCTAAAATAAATATTTAAAAAAATATAAATCACAAAACAGATAAACAACGCTTTTAAAACTTTCCTAAATAAATCCCTAAATCTCTTCACAAAATTCCCATCCTAAAACTCCTTTCGGGCTACTACTTGATGTTGGTTACCTTATGTAAGTAATACGTAGGTATATAGGAAATAATGTAAGCAATATGTTTGTAGATTCTCCGCGACCATTTTTTGCCTCCCGCTTAGAGCACGTGGTTCCTAATGTATTCTCCCGGAGACCAGGAGTCCTGCAGCAAAACTGGTACCTAATTTATTCGCTAGAGGTCAGTAGCGGTAAGATTAGAACTATAGGTGCTAAAGAAGGGCACAGATTTTCACATAGTATAGTTTTCTAATTTCCTTGGTGTGGTCTGGCTTTAAGGTTTTGCTCCGTTCTCTGGCCAGCTGCGTCCATCGTCGCCCAAAGTACATCTTTTTGACATCTCAACTCTGTGCTTTCCTAGTAGTACAACCGAAATATGACTTCAATAATATTAAAGAAGAGTAAAAACTCGTCCTAAATAGAAATTTTCATTGAAAAATTTGAAGCGGTTTTTAAGAAAATGACGATTAAGCATTACTGTAAATGCGAAATTTGAAGCCCTTTTTCACAGAAATCTAGTGAGTTTTCGAAAAAGTTCAGTTGAAATCATTTAAAGCACTTTTACTCACAATCGTAATATTGCATACAAATCGATGAAAATGTTTATATTAACGGATTCAGAGGTATTTAAAAAAATTGTGTATTTTTTGAAAAAACAAATGAATACACCAAAATGAACTTTACGTCATATTAAACAGCGCATTAAATCTCAATATTCAATGTACCATGTCTGGCGGATTTTCCTTGTACTACCCGGTAATTACTTACCATCAAAAATATAACTTTTATCTTTCGATATTTTCTGTAATTATTTACTTCAATCATTACCGTGTTTATAGAATGAGGTCTATCTGTATGAAGAAATTTGTTTTCGTGGGTTGACACGACTGTCCATACGGATTTGCGATTACGAAAATCAACGTAAGAAATATTTATTTATTCATTTTGGGTTCGGTAATTTCCCGTACCATTACAATAATTAATAATGCATGTATTCAAAATCAATTAAACACTGTAATCTCTTGCTCTAATGCTTCAAATAAACAAGAACATACGTATTGTGCAGGCACCGCAATCGACATAACTAACAGATTACAATCTTGAAAATTTGCACCAAATATAATTATTATTTAAGACTAATTAGCAAGCAGATGAATTTAAAACATGTAAAAGTTAATCGTGCATTAAAGGAAATGACAAATCACTAAAAATATACTCGTAAAATTATGATATGCTTAATCTTAGTTACTTTTATTTGACAAGTGTTGTACTGAGCGCTAAATACTTTTGTAGTATTTCCCACAAATTATCACATTTATTTGAATGTGCACATGGTGCAAGGACAAGCTAGAAGTGAGAAATATTTAACTGCCATGCTAGCAAATGTAATAACATTCATTCATTTCTTATAGGAAAATATAGATTAATTTTATTTTTAAGAAAAGTAATGTCTGAAGTTGGAACAGTTTTTGGAGGTAAGTTGGCAGCAAAGAAAAAGTTTTAGCGGACCTTGTTGCTACCAACATCTCTTGCGTCAATACGATTTCCTGCATGGAGCTATGAATATATGGAGATGGCATGACGTCACAAATTTGAAGAAATCTCCGCCATATTGGTGAGTCCAGAAAGCTTGTAGCACAGACAAACTGCATGTGAGTGTTTTGTGACTTGTAACTGTGCTCGTGTTCAGTTGTGTTGTTTGGTATCGTTTTTAATATTTAAAAGCCTAGTGTTATTGTAAAAGTTAGTAATGGTTACTTGCGTGGCTAACGGCTGTACAAACCGTACGGGAAAACTAGAAATTACTTTCCAAACGTAAGTAGTTACTCCATGGCATTTAGAACATTTAGTAACATTGCAAGTTATTTGTTAAATTTCGTGAATATTTTCTTAAAGATTTCTTTCAGATCCAAATCGGAGAGCATTGAGCGGAGAGCTATACGAAGAGACAATTGGTAGCCTTGCAATTACAGCAGGTTATGTTCGACTGATTTCGAAGAACACAATTATGATAGAACTTCTTTATCGTGGATATGTTTGCAGGAATTCGCAGTTCCAACAAATTTTCCAGCTTTTCCACCAAACCTACATACTCCTAGGTCACAAACAGCTAATCATGTAGTATGAGAAGATATTGGTTTGACAGACATATTTTGGACTCACCAATATGGCGGGCTGGCTTTAGTTGCTGAACACGGAAGAAGTAGCTAACGGCACCTCAATGTATTCATAGGTTCATGATTTTCTGAAACGCATGCTTAAACGCACACATTAAAAAATTCGCATGATCTTGACTTGGATTTGTCCCATAAGATCTTGCACGTCTGCTTTTAGTTAGTTATTTAAATAGTTGATGTTAGTGGTTCTCTTCAGAGTTATTTAGACAATTTTATTAGTTATTTGTTGTAGAGAGTAATTAGGGACTTGTGAGTTTATCTTGCGACATTTGCATTAACCTTTATTGAGTCATTAAAAAGTTCAAAAATTGTATTTGCTGTTACCATAATTTGTGAAAATTTTAAAATTAAGATTTTAAAATTTTTTTAATTTTTTTGTATTAATTACCGGTTCATTTGTATTATATATTAAAATTAGTATTTTGTGCAATTTTTATAAATAGCTATGGCCAAGTCTACGAACTCACTCTACAAATTTACAACCTTACAAGATTATCATCCTGTAAAGTTTGTGGCAAAAGACAATAATTATTTTGTATATTAGTTTATGAAAAGAAACAGAAGAGGATTGAATGCATCTAACTCAGATTTATTGAACTGCTAATAGTAACTGCCGGTAGGTAAGTTATTTTAATTGCACTATATTGATTAAAATATTTTTTGTTTGCTATTTCTGTTACGTGTTACTGTTTTATATTAACAGTTACCAACAAATATTAATATTTTAGGTGACACCCGGAAAATGGAATCAGTATGCTTCTCAAACTGGAAAAAGTAATTTTGGATTGTTGGAATAAAGAAATTAAAAATTTTACTGAACTGACAGAAGCATTAATTGACCTACAAGATAGTGAAGAGGAAATTGAAATAAAAGAAATGGATAGTCCCTAATAGAGATTCAGATTTATTATATTCAATTTTTTACACTAATACTTGGTTAATAGACATTGTAGTTTAATTTAATCAATGTTCATACCTAAAGTTACATGTATATTGTTTAAATTTATTCTTTTATATGATTTTTTGTGTTTCAGACAATTCTTTTGGAAATCATTATTTTTTAACTGGTGTGGTCACTTCTCTTATATCTATACTTAGTGATTCTTTGTTATTTTCGTCATGATCATCACTATTTCATCAGTTCTTCCTGGTTCAATTTATTTAATACAGCACATTTTAAACAATTTAAATTTGGTTTTTTAAAATTATTTTTAAATAAATTGAATAAAATTAGAGAATCGTCTTTCTTATTCATCTCTTGATCTCTCAGAATCGAAAGAAATTATTTTATTTTTTAAAGTTTTTTAAGCTTTCCTTTTCATGATAAGTCAGTTTTATTTGCAATAAATTTAATTATTTTAACCATATTACTGTGTTACATAAATAATTATTTTTATATTGAATATATTTTATATTAAAAATAATTATTTTCAGTAGTTGGAAGACCAATTGAGGAATTCACTTAACAGTGAAACCAGGTTTGATACAGTTGACTCATACAGGTAAGTTACAGTTGACTGTTATTCAAAACTGTATTAGTTTTCGATCAAAATCCTTCTATATTTCAATTAATATTAAAATGCTTAGCAACCGTCACTTTTAAATTTTAATTTTAATTTTTGATAAACTTTAAAATTTTTCTAATGTGTATTTATGTTGATATTTTTCAAAATAATTGGAATGGTAACTAATAAAAAAATTGATTTTGTAGTTTTTTCTGAAGTCATTTAAAAAAGATTGTAACCATTGTTACCATCATGTAACCTAAATAAAGACAGCACCCAGTTTTAAGAAACATTGAAGTAATAAATATAAGATCGAAAACTAATAAACGTAAAAAACTATTCCAACTATTCATAATATATCAAGCATTTTCAGGAATGTATTTTTTACTACAAAATAATGATTATACATTATTTGTATTAAATACATACAACTAATTGCGAATTGATCACTTACGAAGAGTAATGTATTATTTCCTGCGGTATGAACCTAAAAAATTGAAGGAGTAGATATAAAGTAATTATGTATCAATTCCACAGTGCAATTCATTCCGAATATCCACCCTTTTGAATATCGTGGGTCGGGTTGAAACCCTTGGGTTCCGAAGTTGGCGGTTCTGGCAGACAACTGTCAACGCCACCATATTGGAGATTTAGTGTGGCCTCTTAGGCTACCCCAAGAGTACATAGCACTTTCCATAACAATGACAGCAAAACAATAACAACAATTACCCTGTTATGGGAATATTAGTGAAGTTTAGTTAACGCCTTATTTCACTCAACGATACTCGGGCCATTAGGTCCGCTCTTCCGTCTGACCACGCAAATTTTGCTACGCTCCTTTCACCATCTAGCAGAAAAAGGAGGTATTATCTTGAGCGACAAAACAGGCAATTTGAATTTAGTTCAGAGGCTTTTTTTATGAACGAAGATCTTTTACATGCAGTAAACATTGGAGAGCCGGCTCAACTTCCCCTCCGAAGAAAGGCGTACGAAGGATTTTTTCGCCCGCTTCAATCGGGTTTGAACCAGCAAACTTGGGTACAAGAGTCCGGTATGCTAACCATTATGCCGTCGAGTCCGCAAATATTCCTATATATACTATATTCCTATATACTTGCTTATATACTTGCTATATACTTGCAAATATTCCTATATACTTGCTTGCATTCATGACCATTTACCCTTTACTACCGTAATTGAAAAATTATTTAAATCTGCTACAAAACCTGGTTTTCTTATAATACTCGTGTTAATATGCCCCTTTTTTATCACTTTCCAGTTGGAGACAACTGCACACTTGGTCGTTGACTTTCACGTACATTTTAAATTTCATTTCCGCATAGTCCAATCAATCCATGGCATCTTCTTCTCCACACAAGCCCTATCTATACCTTTTCCAACTTACAACATTGGTACCGTGCACCACTAAAATCAATTTAAACAGTTGGTTATCACTACCTCGGAGAACCTTTTACTCCCACTCGATTGTCACCGCGTCAGAATCCGTTCTGCCTCCTTGTTCATAATATACGTTTTTTGGAAATTTAGGTAATACCCACGGAACTTTCTCAGGTGTACATTTGATATTATACATGCCACAAATTCCACTATTTTCCTGTCTATTACTCACACTGACCTTCCCTTACATTCTTATTATCAATAAGTTGCCATATAATTCCCTTAGATTGCCCATTGTTGATGCCGTTCATCTGTGTAATTTACACTTAATTTGTTTATATTTCGCTAACATTGTGATCCTTCCTATTACACGTTAACTAAGTAATTTGTATAACTAATTATTCATTACCTATAATTCATTACCCCTCAGTTTCTTGATTTTTGGCCTTATTTAAATTTTATTATATTTAGTATCGTTTGAAATTGTACGTGTGTATAAGGTGGTTTGTTCGTGCCAGTCGCTAGTAACTCAAAAATATATTACATATTTAGATTAAGAACAGATGCTAGTGCATGTAAATGTAGTATTCAAATAATTATTTGTAAATAGTTACAAGAGAATAATTGAATAGTGCTCTAGAAAAACAATATTCAGTAATGAATTTAATCTCTCACATGATTTTTCATTTTTAAGTCGGCAAGACCTAATATACTGTAGGTTGTCTTCCGCGTCTGTAATTTTATCTCTTTGAGCGTTGAATATTAGTTCACATTCTTTAGATTTAAAGTGCATTATCTTAGAACAGTGTGTGGTACACAATTTTATGTTAAGGCGGTTTTCTCTCTTACCCCAAGAGAAAAAATGCTAATAATGTGGTTTGTATAATATATTAAGGTACTTCTAGGCCCGTAACTAGTTATACTAGTTTAGTACTTCCTGTTGTTATCCATTTCAGTCATTCAATTACGCCTCAGAATGCCCGGTGAGGTATGTTACATTTAATATCAACAGATTCCTCAACAAATTTATTACATATTGAATAAAAAGGTATTTTCAGTACAACTTCTGCTACTGCAAAATTACTTTTCGTATAACTTGTTAAATAACTTAAAAAACGTATGCCAGTGAAAGTTTTTCCATCAATGAAGACGGAAAAATCCTCCCCGAAATTGTTTGAGCGTATATTTTACTATATATTATAATCAAATAATCATACTGTACATTATTGTGCATTCATTTATGTTTAATAATTTATTTTATGTAACAAAGATGATGTTTTTTTACACTAATTACAAGAATGTATTAAATACAGTTGGGCTTGTCACAATTCCCTTCACAAAAACAGAAGAAAGAAGGGGCATCTTTCTATACCTAGACAAGACTGTTCAACAACCTAAAATCTGTTATATGTATCATTCATTTCAATTCTGATGATATATTATCAAAAACATAATAAACCTTATGGAAGTGGAAACGAAAACAACACCCCAGTGATGTGACATAATCC
Organism: Teleogryllus oceanicus; assembly: GCA_964035755.1. Lineage (NCBI taxonomy): Eukaryota > Metazoa > Arthropoda > Insecta > Orthoptera > Gryllidae > Teleogryllus > Teleogryllus oceanicus. Next base: position 174,682,830 of record CAXIVR010000003.1, read on the forward strand.
ACTCACTTTCTTGAGTCCTTGTTTCGCTTCTTGCAAGAGTAGTGGAGAGTTTGGTTATTTTTACAAAAGGAATTTTATATCAAATTTGCAGGTCATTTTGCAATGCAAAATAGTTTCTATTACAAGGGAGCAAAACTTTCTGGTTAACAGATTTTGTCTACAACGCTCATTGGTATCATTTATTCTTAATTCAACTAATGTTGGTAAAGGAGTGGGGATAGATATTCCGGAGCTCAAGAAAACGTGTGTGTGTAATACCGACGGTAGTCCGAAAAAATTACAAGAACAAACATTTGTCAAGATAAATTATATTAAACATAATAATAGGCCACATTCTTTTTCAGTGACATTCATGTTTCAAGATTACGTATAATCTGTTCTGTTGGGATCTATATTAAATAGTTCGGTCGTCGACGCATCAGTCCTCTTAAGACGCGGCAACGCCGAAGGAACCGCTGGCACCCAGAGACATCTGCACAGCCTGCGTTCGTTGCGTGATTCACTCCCCCCTCATACTGGGAAGACTTGGACCAGCCAAGCGCTCAGGTTGTGGATTTTTCTAGCGGTTTCTTCATACGCTCGGAGTGGTTCGGAGGCAGTGGGCAGTAAACGGACAGAGTAAATTAGACGTGCGTTTTTGCGCAAGACTCACACGTTTGTTGGTGATTGTTTATATACATAGATTATATTACGTGAGTTTTAAGTGCAACATATTAAGAATGTGATAGTGTCAAAGTTAGCTCAATTATGCCTTAATATACATCAATTTGGTAAGACATTTTGAAAAATGTCAAAGCAAACTTAGGAAGTTTATCTGTTGACAAAGAGTGTTTTGTATGCTTTTATTAGAGAAGATATAACTAGAAAAACGTAGTCAAAGATTATTTCTAAGATCAGCAGTTGCCCTGAGCATGAATACGCCACTGCAGGACCATTATATTAAAAATATATCTTGCTTTTAGGTGCAAATTAGTTTTGCTTTTCTCCAGCGTTTCTAGCTACGCGAGCACTTTCCTGGTTATTCGATTTTGTGAAGGTTCTTTGCCTATATTAAATTCTTAATTCAACCGATGTTAAATAAATAGGCCAATCACATGGACATAGTTTGTTTATTATGAAAATAAAACAATCCAGGGGTACAACGTTTCGACCCTCATTGGAGTCATCCTCAGGTACATTACGAGGCTTATGCAGCAGAGTGGACTAACCCAAGATGAACTGAGAGAAAAGCGGGTTTGAATATTTCAGGAAACTTGTGTTACATAAAATTATTTTATTTGAGGATATTGCTATCTCAAGTCACTGTGGCATATTAGAAGGTGCCTGAACGTACATAAATATAGCAAAACATAACATTGGCTAATAATTAAAATGTACTTTTTAATGTGGGTTAGTCCGCTTTGTTCTAATTAGGATTTTAAATTTTGGTACCTTAAGTAAGAACACTATATTAATTCCATTCATTTTGAACAAACGCTGTTAACAAAAATTACAGAACGTAGAGTAAACATGCATTGAAGGTCTAAATTTACAATTACCAGGGTCCTCTACCGATGACCGAATATTGATGTAAAATTATGACATACCAGGGAAATAAAGTCCAGTAGTGGAATTAGAAACTTTTTTAGGCAACACTGAGGATATTGCCAATGAGATACAAGAATGGCAGTGCATTCTTTATTGTAAATAATTTTCTTTCAGTAATATCATGTGTCGCAAAATTAACCATTTTATTATATCAATATTTGTATTTAATATT